>OY728129.1:1262102159-1264502159 GCA_963277665.1 Viscum album | reverse complement strand
AAATGGAAAATATAAATATCTATGAAAATTCTACTACAAGTTAAATTTATAATGTTTGATGAAATATTTAAACAAATTAATTCTCCATAGAATTAAATAAATTATTATAAATAAAAAAAATCAATATATTTTATATCAATTTTCTCTAATAGATTAACCAACTGAGAATCATTTTCCATGATGACATTATAATATTCCACTTTTAATCCCATAACATAATCCAGATGATTAGAAAAAAATCAATTAATGTAATTTTTTTAAAAATATCACAAGGGATATTAGACTATAAACCAATATTACTTCTCACTATAGATTTATATTACATAATGTCATTCATCATTCTATTAGCTATAAATAATCCATCTGAGTATTTATAATGATCCTTTGGATTTGATCCCTTATTTACCAGAGTGGAAACTTATTACTATCCTTAACCTAATTTTTCCCCATATATATCTTCTATGAGGTTTCTAATTTCCCAAAATATTAGGCCCACAATTTTTGAAATGGAACATCTTATTATATTAACATTATTAGAAAACTCTCATTAATGAGATTATTCTTAAAAACATCTATAAATGACCATTCATACCACTAGGATGACATTAATTTATCCTATTTTTATACCTAGTTATAGTTTTTCATGAATTATATAACTAAAAAAATAAAATATAGAATCCCCTATAATGAGGATATAAGGAACTCTTGCCATTACTTTGATATCATGATGCACAATTACCTATATCTTTATGGGGTTTATCATCAAATATAGGAACCATTGGTTCTGATACTTCAGTAGGAAACATAAAATACTAAAACTAACTTCTTCACTACTTCGGGGTGCTTCTAATTGTAAATATTCAACACCTAAGTCTGAAATAGTTCCCTAAATCCCATTTGAATATTATTATTTGAAAATCCCCATTCCCACAAAAAAACGATAAAAAAAAGGTTATTTAATTTAGTAGTGTATTCGATCAAATATATCATCCATTGTTTTTATTGAAATTATTTTAATATTTTATTTTTTCATTGATATGTTGGTATATAATCATTGAAAAACTTTTCCTACAACCTCTTTTACTTGAGTCACAAGTCCTTACTAATCTCAATCAACAAATACCACATTTTTTGTGACATTCAATGTAATGTAATCACATTGAGAATAAATATATGTAGTATTGGTTTTAATTTATTCATTAATATGTGATGAATATGATCGACCCACATCTCTTTATTTTGAGTATTAAAATAAACCCTTGATATAGGAGGGTGATGTAACTAAAAATATTACATAATGTCAACAGTTGAAGGTTACTATTTTTGTGCATGCCACCTCATAGTATGAATTATCTAAAATGTGACATCATAGAATTTTAGATATATGGTTCATCATGTATGAATAACATTTTTATCTAGTTCCTATAAATCAGGTGACTGTTGAGTGATAATATAAATTATTATAACAAAAAAACATTCGGCCACCTATAGAAGAATGTTGAAATTATCATTTAAATCATTACAACAATAATCATATCATAACCCAATACCCATTCTAATATAAAAATAATTAATAATTATTTCAGGAATCAAAGAAAATATTCTAAAATTCATCAATTAAACAACAGTTTTTGGGTTAGAATAAATGATTTGTAAAAAAAATATTTCTTCCAAACTAAATTTATTGAATGACTTATACTAACAAATATCTAACTAAAAAAATAACTATAAAATACTATGCTATTTACTATGTAAGATTATATTAGTATAAAAATTTCAATAATTCTAATAATAAAATTGGCCAATATAGGACATCATATAATATGTTATGTCATCCAACCTGTGAAAATTAAAATTTATCTGCATATGATTCCTACGAATCTTAAAATTGGAATGGATCAAATGGAAGGGAAAAAATATTCCTAGACTAACCCTTATGGCTCATAATTCCACAATAATATAATATCATGTCATATTTATTTGTCACTCCCTACTCCCAAATTGTTGTATAACCTTACTACTCTTTCAAATATACAGAAATTCAAATAACATTCTATGATACAGTTTTTAAAGTCAAATCATGGATGCTCGAACCAACATAATATAATTATCCATTATACCCATGGTTCACTATTGGATTTCAAAATTCTAGCCTAAATTGTAATGGATAAATTTCATATTCCTATATATTAAAATAATACCCCTTTAATAGAATATAAAACATGAAACACCAAGTTTAAATTAACCATAAAATATTAATATTTAAATGTTGTTGATACAAACTAGTCATTGAATTTATAATTATAAATCATTAAGGGGTAATGATGATCTTTCTAATGTATCTTTTTTTATTAATGATATGAGTGTGTAAATTCTAAAATAAATGTCCTAGGGGGTTTTACATCCAACATGATTAGTAATATTATACTAATAAATATTTTTCAATGCTAAATTTCATCATTTTTGATGATTTGGAAACTATTAATTACATATTAAAGGATAGGATTATATTTTGGAAAATGTTTTAATATGGATAAACCATAAGACACTATTCATATTTTTTTTCATAGGAAAAATTCAATAGGGAATATGAATTAAACACATGGATAATGGATTATTATCAATAATGAATAATGGAGGTCACTTCATATTGTGAAACAAGTGATATGATATAGTGTCTTATTTAAGGATGTTAATATGATCAAAATCTATAATAATAAATTGGATTTTAATAGTGGAATTACCTTGATAACATTTTCTTTGTCTTAAGTAATGATATAGGTACATGTGACAATTATTTTTATCATATTAAACTGTTATATAAGGAATAATTATTTTAATTTATTTGAACATAAGTTAAAATGTATTGATGGAATTTAAGGTTTATATGAATTTTATATTGAGGTAATTATGAGTTATTAAAATTTTAGATCATATATTTTATCCTATTGATAAATATTTCATTGAGAAGTCATTTTGTGATTTTGTAATAAATTTTATTTCATAAGAAGGGCGATCTATTAATTCAGAAAATTATAGGAATAAATTATAAATAATATTAAGAGATATGATTGGATTTTATTTATGAAAGAAATGTATGAATTTTATTTTTTATATATATGTGATTTTGTTTATCCCTTATAGTGATTTAGGTTACTAATATATTTTGGAAATTATATTAATTTGGAATTCATATTTTTTTATATGTGAATTTAAGAGTGGACATATTTTATTGGATAAAAAATTAAATAAATATCAAAAGATTATGTAATCAAATCATTTTGATCTTTGGGTTTCAAGAAAAGATGAGATTATTTTTAAAAAAACTGTGGTTTTCCACTTAACAAATTGTCTTAGTTTAAAATTGGGTGTCATTTTTAGGACTTATAGATTAATTATCTATTCATTCATATGGATGTTAATTCATTTTTGGATGTATCTTAATTTTTACTAAGAATTTTATTTTTTTGTAATTATATATTTATAGGACGAGGATATTCTTATCATTTTGAGGATTATGAAAACAAATAAATGTTGATTTTAGTGCATCAACCATGAATATTTACACTCTTATTCTAATAATTTGGTTTAATATATGATATTACGTTGAAATTTTTTTAATGGATGAAATTATAATTTTCATATGAATATATTTCCATATGTTCAACCGTCTAGATGTCAAAAGAATTCCTCAACTATAGGAAATTATCTTTAAAGGAAAAAAATGTTGTCATGTTACCTTAAATTATGTTTAATTGATCTACTTCACGATAACATCTTGATATTTTTATCAAAAAAGGTCTATGTTCGATATCATAAAAGATACACAACATTGATCTTAAAAAATTAATATCATTTAAATTTGACCATTATAACCTATCCATTAAATTCATGGGAATGAAAATTATTAACATCGTTATAAAATATATAATGGAATTACAAATTACCAATGAAATAAACAATTATTTTTACTTGAGAACATGATTTATTGTAAATTCATTTTATTTTTCAAAAATATGTTTTCTTAAAAAATGATTATTACTTTTTTTATGACTAGATATTATATATTTTTTAAATTTTTTAATATTTAATTAAAAAAAATTCATATTTGAATGTTAAATATCTCTATAATCTAATAATTTATTTTTGATAAATTTGTTAAAATATTGGAATTTCAATAAATAGTGAAAAATAATGTTTTCTATCAAAAAATTTATTTTTCCATTAATTATTTACAATATAAAATTCTATTGTAGATTATTTTTAAAATTTCGTTAGATATTTTTTTATTTAAGATATTTCAATTATGATTTAGGAAATGTATTTTATATTTTTAATTTAATATAAAAACATATTATACTTTATGAAGCAATTTTACGGAAGAACCATTTTTCATTACATTCTTCCTTTATGATTTTAAATTAAATTATAAAATATTATTATTATTATTTAAGGATTTAATAAATATTTTATTATTTATGGGTCCAAATCATGTAAATATTTCCCTTTGTTTCAATATGAATACTCACATTAGTAATTTTTGTTACCACGGTAAATATAAAATCATTAAATTAAAGTAAACAAATACAATGATAAGTAATATAAAATGACTATAACACATGCCATAATTTTATTTGATAAATCCATTTTTTTCATAATCATCAATTATTTGGTTATATATCCTTCCTTCCTTTTGGATGTAATTATAACCTATCTTATATTTTTTTAATGAAAAGTAAAAAATGCCACAGTCAAATTTATATTAAATATCCATCTATTAGCAAAAAGATAATTAGAATATATGATCATTTATAAATATTATATTGAAATATAAAAGTTTTTTATTCATAATTGTAATTCATTTGTAATTTCTGGTGACTAAATTGTTAGCTAATCAAGTTACACAATACTAATGTAGTAATTTTTGAATTAATATAAAATGAAATAAAATTTACTAAAAGTATTAAAAAAATTATAATTTTAAATAATTAATGTGGTCCAAAAATTATATATTTGGAAATGACGTATTGAGATATAATAAAAAAATATATTTTTATTTTTACTAGTTGTCTTGATGTTATTAGAGTCAATTTATGGGTAGTTCTAAAAATAGATAGAAATGTTATATTATAATAAATAATAATTTAATAAATGATATAAAATTTCCTAAACTCATAAGTCCATTCCAATGATTATTATATAGTTCATAATATAATCCATGTTCTACTTATGGTCCTTTTTCCATTTATAGTAACTATCTTAACCCTTAAAGAGTAAAAATAGTAACTAGCATAGTAAGTTTGTAAGGGGTTAACAGTGGGTTTAAACAAAACAAAAAGGGTTACAATGTGATCAAGAGTTATAAAATAATTTTTTTATTAGAATATTTATACCCATAATAATTTCATATTTCTAATAAATCTATTTATATCTATTTGGAAATTTTGTTTTATTTATATAAATTTAATATTTTGGGGAATTCCAAGAGCCCCCACCCCTCACTTATAAAAGGGGCACGTCTTCATACAATTTCCTCAAACTTAAAAACCCTATTTTTTTATCTATAATATCAATAATAAAATTTCCAACCTCACTAACCATGTTATATAGGCTTTAGATAGGCCATAACACAATCCTTAGTGCTATTAAAGGGTTAATAAAAGAAGGGTGTCCAAAGAAAAGGTATTGTTCATAACTGAGTGTTTGTGTTATATTTTCTTCTCCCGCATCCTTAATTTAATTATTTACCATGATTATATAATAACAATAGTTTATTAGATTTAATTATATGTTTTTTATATTAATGATATATACTACATCCATATCCTTCCATAAAATGGGAATCCAAACTATCGTTCATGTGTACAATAGAATACCTCCTCATGAATCGATATAATTCATTTTCCATCACAGTTTATCATGTATGGATTATATTGTTTGAATTAATATATATATATATATATATATGATATTAATAAAATATTAACCATTATGAGAATACAAGTTTTCTTTTACATACATACAATTGCATTCACTGAAAAATGACAACGTCAACCATGAGTATGTGTGGAATACCACCTTCACGAAGCGATGTGATTCTTTCATAATCACCAGATCACATGGATGATATATATAATCATATTTACTGATGTAATGTAATATTTTTTATATTATTTTCATTCAATAATGAAAAAATAATACACAACTTATTTTTATAATAATCATTGAAAAATGGAAATATTACATATGTGTAGGTATGACCAAATGTCTCCATGATTGTAACATAGTTAGTTTTTCGTAACCTTATGTTTTGATTGATTTTAAAAGTTTATTATATAAAAATTGAATAAATATTTCATGATAATTATTTTTTTGGTAGAAAAATAATTTATTCTTTAACAATGGACATTTTTCTAATGTCATTTCTAAAAAATGAGTTGAATATCATCTGAAACGCCTGATGTGAATTTATTTGATAATGTAATAATATATAAAAATTTATTAATTTAAACTTATAAATAATTAACATGAAAAACGTTTTTTATAATTTATAAAATTATGAAATATTTTTTTTCTTGGATGATAAATAACATACATGAAGAGTTAAACTCAAGATAAGGTATTTTTTATTTTAAAATAATATTTTAATGTTTTTCTTAAATCAATATTTTTTTATGTCCAAATCAATGTTTTCAAAAAAAAATTAACTATATTTTTTAGATTATTCTATGATTATAAAACATATTTTTACCCATGATTTTATTTTTAAAAAATGTTCTGAAATGAATCTTTTTATTGATTTCAAAACATGTTATGTTGTGACTTTTCTAAAAAATGTGTTGAATGAATGTTTTTTAACTTATATGGAATAAATATATATTCCAGACACCATGAGTAATTTTTTTGATGCTTCATTTAATATTCTACATTGTAATATTAAAATAAATTTTTACAGATATAATATCTCATTTTTAAATTAAATTATTTCGAAATAGTAAGGGAATTTTCCTCAAAATTTATTTAATTATATTCTAATGGTATTTATATTCATCAAACACAATAACACGTGATAAAAAATATGTTCCACATTGGATATTTTTTAATAATACCATAAACATTTTCACTATGTTTGGATTATTATTTTTTAAAATATATTTTAATGTATCCCTTTTCTTTTACATAGTTTAACTATGTTACGAATTTAATTTTTTATTCTAAGGTGTATGGTGACAATGAGTTTTCCAGAAACATAAACATTATTTTATGCATGGAATCCTATAAAATATTTTATTTCTTTTTCAACAAAAAAATACCATCCCCATTTTGGGTTATTTTGTTAATGAAAATATTATTTTAATTTAAAATGGTATCTAGATGACAAAATGTGTTCTTCATGCGGGTACAAAATAGTTTTTATATTTTTTTATGATGCAAAGGAGCAATAATAAAATGTTTTATATGTACTTGATCTTTATATGTGAAATGGGTGATCCTGAAATGGCTTATACTAATCATAGATCACTATTATATCTAATGGGTGTGTGTGATACAACTTATATGTTTGGTGTTCCCAAATAGGATTGGTTAATCCCATTATAGAATATATGAAGAGTGCGCCCATATATCCCTCCAGTTTTATGGGTAATGTACTTTTTATTTTGAAGTAGTGAATTGTTAGTTACCAATTTATTTCCTCTATGGATTCAACATGGTTACATTAATTTGGGACACCGGTTATAAAAAATTCATGATTGTGATTCCCAATGCTTACAAAAAGGTTTTTTATTTTCTTACCATGTTTCTAATGGATTTACCAGAAAATACTTTTTTTTGTTTTTATGTAGAATTTAATCACTTAATTTTACTAAAGTCCAATTAGTTTAAGGTAATAATTTCACGGTTTTTTAATGTTTTTATTATATTATGGGATTTATTCTTTTTTAGATAATGTACTGAGATGTTTCTTTTCATCCCATGATTTAAAATTATTTTAATAGCGATTTACAGATGAGTAGTGATATGTATGTGGTCAAGATAAAATTTTGGACGATTTTTATTGAAAATAAATAAATTTTCTTTTTAAATGTTCTTTTATGAAAAAATAGATTATAGGTAGAAGTGTCCACTTTATAATATGTGGGAATATTATGTCTATGTTATGACATAAGCCTCTAAAACTATAAGAAAAAACGGTATTTGGTAATGCTAAATTATAATTATTGTTTATATACACTATAATATGTAATTTTTATGGATGGTTCCTTACATTCAATCCTTATTGATTTATGGTTCTGTGGTAAGTAGTTTTATTAGGGTCATTAAATTTCTTATAATCAATGTTCACTATCATTCTAAAAAAATCATTATAAATTAACATTTGGATCTATGATCATAGTTTTACTTCCCAATTTTTTGTTCATATTTAGAAACCTAGTTAACATTTTTTCATGAAGGCATTCATTTTCCCCATTGCATATTTTTAAAAGGAATTTTTATTGAACGTTTTTATAATATGGGCTTTCAAAAATTATATTTTAAATTCTAAAACACTTAATTGTCATGTTTATGTTATATTTATAATGGAAATAATTATTAATAGTGGGATAATTTAATATCCTACTATTTTCAAATAACTATATTTCTCAAAAAAGTATACAATACGCAAAATTGTTGAAAAATAACTATGAAATAATAAAATTTAAATTTTATAGGTATAACCAAGATGATAAATTGCAGAGTATGAAGATAAATTACCATATTAATTACCATATATATAATTTCCAAACACAATAGTAATTTATTGATTAATTATTAAGATACAAGAACACAATTTTTATTATAGTCGTTTTATTGTTCTGAAATATGTTTTCTACAAATAAGATTTCTATTTCATTTTAAGAGTGAATATTTTAATTTTTTTTTAAAATTTATAAAATTTATTTTATCAAAAGGTTATCAATTTTATATCATTATATTTAAATTATCTTATTTTGGTTAATTTAAGAAATAATGAAAATATTGATTTTTAGAGTGTAATGAAAAACAATCATTTTTTTGTAAAATTAACTTTAATATTATAAAGAACCATTATTATATGAATTTTATCTCAAAGTAATATAGTAATTATTTAATTATATATAATCTACTTAATTAAATATGAATCATTATTTAAGCTGATTTTGGTGTATAATCATTTTTCCCTAAAAAAAATTTTCTATAAAATATTTCACAGTGTTTGGTGTTTTTTATCATCCATTAATTTCTTCCAATTATATAAATCATTTATTGAAAATAATATTATATTTCTAATCTAGTGGTCAAAATTTTGTATGTAGGTTAATTTTATTTTTTATCAATATGGATAGTATCCATATTAAATAATTGTTATCATGCTAAAATTCAAAATAGTTAATTAGAGTTTATACCAATGTGATAAGGATTTAATTTTAGTTAATAATGTTAAATAATTTAATTGAATGAGTATATTTCATACATCATCATCCAAAATTATAATATATAATATTTTTTTATTTTTATCCATTATTTTGATATTGTGTTATTTAATTATGGGATAATGTAAAAAAAGTTCACTCTTTTACTTATATTATATATAATATTTTGTGATAGGGATTAATTACATATGTTTAGTACGATATGGTTATGTATATGTTTAATGATATTATTTTTATCATGGATTTTTTTGTGGATGAACTTATTACATTAAATGTAAATGCAACAATGATACAATGATTGTATAAGCTGTATAAAAATCAATTAAATGACATCAAAATTTATAATATTTTATTTGTAATGGGTTTATAGTGATTGATGAAATTTATAGATACATATAACATATTATTTGTGTTTTAAATGAATAAAATTTTAAGTACATAGTTATCTTGATTATTTTAATTCATAGTAAATGAGTAGTTCCAAAATATGTTATCAATGATATATTAAAATAAAAAGTATTACCCTCAGATATATTAATTGTATATGTCTTAAAATATCAACCATTATCCACATATGTTCCACTTATCATTTTGTAATGTCTTTTTTATCCCTAAAAAGTAAAAATTGTGTTGTCATTGTAATCATCAAAAAGGTCACCTATGGGTTGAAACTAATATATAAGGTTGAAAAAAGAACCTAAACATTTAAATTTTTTATTTTATTATAGGAATAAAACTTATACTCATCTTTTAATTTAAGAATATAGAACCATTTTCCAATAAAAAACATTTTATTTTAATTTTATACATTATTAAATTCCAGGATTGCCACTCCCCTCACTTCTAAGAGTGATCATTATATACGATCTTACTCACACCATAATAAAACTCTATATAATCATAGGAAATAACAAATTCCTTTAATAATATCCTCTCCATAACTTATGGGATCTTTTTCTTATGAACATATCGTCATGTAAGTCTTGTGTTATAAGTCAAATGCCTTTTTTGGGGAATATGTATACATATTAATTTCTATGTTTCATTTTACTTTTTATTCTACCTAAATTAAATATTATTCAACCATGATGATATAAAAAAATTAATATATAATTTATAATTAAATATTATTATGACTATTGTACAATTATTTTCCAACTATTTTCCCATCAAATGTGGAACTAAAACATTTCTTGTGCGTACATGTGGACTACAAACATCACTAAGAGATAGGTTTCATTTTCAATCACTGCCTTCAAAAACTTCTTATAATTATGGATTTAAAGAATTTATATGATATTAATGAAATAGCTATTATTTTATAAATATATGATACAATTATTTTTTACCTATTCATCCATTGAAAAATGATAATTGTGTTCATCTCTATGTTTGATTTACCACCTCCAAGAAGTGATGGGATTAATTTTTCATCAATGGACCACATGGATAGTATATAATAATTATTTAAAAATATAATATTATATATATATATATATTAATATTTATAGAATGATAAATAATATATTCCATATTTCTTTCGTGAATGCTGAGAAATAAAAAAAATCTCATGTTTGCGTATTATCTACCTTTCCCAATAATGTAATGTATTTTATTTTTCATAACCACACGTCAAGGTTAATTTTAATAAAACAATTAATGTATAAAAATGATAATTAATTCACAATTATTATCATAAAGATGATGGAATAATGGCCCCATTTACCATAGTCATCCTACAAAAGTCATTTTGGACATATGAGTTGAATATTCTAAAAACATCTAATATGCACATAAATTAATTGATTAATAGTATTTAATAAAATAAAATAAAAAATAATCATTAAAAAAGTTATTTTAAAAAGTAAAATATTAAAATAGGACTATTATTTTGTAAGATAATGTGAATACATGAGGATTTGATCTTCAGGTAAGGGACAATTTACCAAAAAAGCACATTTTATATGTTTAAAAAAATTAAGTTCTAAAAACTTTTATTCAATAGAAATATTTTTAAAAGTCATTAATGGATGTATATATAAGGATATAAATATATTATAATGAAATTTTATGGAAGCCTTTTACATTAATTCATAGTATTTCAATGAGAGTCTCACATTGTTGTATATGAGGAATTCTTTTCCCTTTAATTTCAAAAAAAGAAATGATTTATTTTAATAAAATTCATATAGACAGTAGTGTTATTTTATTTTTGGAATCTATTAAAAATTACATGATTTGTCAGGGAATATCGATCCTTACCATTGATCAAGGTACTTTAGTTTTAAAATTGTATTTTAATGAAATGGTATATATAAATATTTAAAAATAGTTCACATAGGGGTTAAAAATGATATTATTATGTATTGAATAATTAAAATAAAAGATTTTTTGTTTTCCAACAATATTATGGTCTAAATATAAATTGTATTATCATGTAAACCTAGTATAACTATCCAATTCCTTGGGTGATGATTATATTATCTGGAGAATTATGTTTGATTTTGACCGTATAAGTTATTACATGTATAAGAGTTCATGTAAGAGTTCTATGATTATGTTTTCCCAATGTAAATACATGAAATTAAGAATATTTAAATTGAAATTACATGGAAATTATTTTACTTAAAAAATTAATGATGTAAATATTTTGTTTAATGGAACAGTTATACATTTTTTATGATAATGGATTTTAATAAAAAAATGTTATTGGGTTTCCATGTTTTCATAGAAACCCTCAGGATAATGTTCCTTCCTTAATGTTATCACATTAATTTAATTATGAAAACCATTGGGAAGTAAAACTGATTTCATGGATATATAAATAATTTTTTAATTTCATTTATTATTATGATAATGAATTACTCTTTTTTATGATATATAGATTTTAAAAACTCAATAATAGGATTATTTCATTGTTTTTATATCGTTTAATAAGGTTTTTATTCTCTTCCCACATTTTAAAATTTTCCTCACAAGGATTAATAATGTCTAAATATATAATATATACCATGTTGAAAATCATAATGATATGATGTAAAAGATACAATTGTTTTTAAATGAATTCTACCATGGGTAAAATAGTTATAAAGATAAACTATACAAATTATAATGTATGGATTTGATATATAATACATAATAACTAATAATTAAAACTATAAACAAAAAAATTACTCAAAATTATAGAAAGTTAATTACTCTATAATGATTTAATTTATGGATTATTTGAGTTAGGACCCTAATAGTTTTTATTTTGGGATAATGGTAGATAAATTTAGAGGATAGTATGATACTTGATCATAACATAAGAGTCCTATCAAATAATAGTGGCTAGTAAGTGAGGGAGAATTATGTCTATTTATTATAGGATTATATGTTTATGGATATGTTATTTGTTTCTCATAGTATGGTATATTATTATTATATTAATATACTCACACTAATTAATTTGTTTTAATAAATGGATTACTCCAATATGTTTTTAATTTAAATGGTATTTGATAAAAAATTTGGTGTTAGTACAAAGAAACAATAGAAATTATTAATGGTTATTATTTAAACACATAGGGTTATTATTTACCAAATATCAGGGGTTATGATTAAAAATGGGCCATAAGTGAGTTTCCCAAATCAGTAAATAATTAGAAATCGTTTTCTAGTGGATTTATTATTGAAAAATATCATAATGTTAAAAATATTTAATTTCCCATGTGTAAATAATATGTGATAAAGGGACAATTGAAATTTCAAAAAAATAAGAATTTTTTTATTATATTGTAAATTGGATAATTAAGTAATAATATATGAACAAAGAAATAATATTTCGATTTACACCATTAAGGGGTAATGATGATCTTTCTAATGTATCTTTTTTTTATTAATGATATGAGTGTGAAAATTCTGAAATAAATGTCCTAGGGGTATGTACATCCAACATGATTAGTAAGATTATACTAATAAATATTTTTGAATGCTAAATTTCAGTAATGTTGATGATTTGTAAACAATTAATTACATATTAAAGGATAGGATTATATTTTAGAATGTGTTTTAATATGGATAAACCATAACACAATATTCATATTTATTTTCGTAGGAAAAATGTAATAGGGAATATGAATTAAACACATGGATAATGGATTATTATCAATAATGAATAATGGAGGTCACTTCATATTGTGAAACAGATGATATGATATAGTGGCTTATTTAAGGATGTTAATATGTTCAAAATCTATAATAATCAATTGGTTTTTTATAGTGGAATTACCTTGAAGATATTTTATAGTTCTTAATTAATGATGTAGGTACATGTGACAATTATTTTTATCATATTAAAATGTTATATGAGGAATAGTTATTATAAATTATTTTATCATGAGTTAAAATGTATTGATGGAATTTAAGGTTTCTATGAATTTTATAATGAGGTAATTATGGGTTATTAAAATTGTGGATCATATATTTTATCCTATAGATAAATATTTCATTGAGAAGTCATTTTGTGATTTTGTAATAAATTTTATTTCATAATAAGGGTGATCTATTAATTCATAAAATTATAGGAATAAATTACACATAATATTAAGAGATATGATGGGATTTTATTTATGAAAAAATGTATGAATTTTATTTTGTATATATATGTGATTTTGTTTTTCCCTTATAGAGATTAAGGTTATTAATATATTTTGGAAATTATATTAATTTGGAATTTATATTTTTTTATATATGAATTTAAGAGTGGCTATATTTTATTAGATAAAAAATTAAATAAATATCAAAAGATTATGTAATCAAATAATTTTGATCATTGGGTTTCAAGAAAAGTTGAGATTATTTATAAAATAACTGTGGGTTTTCACTTATATAATTGTCTTAGTTTAAAATTGGGTGTCATTTTTAGGACTTATAGATTAATGATCTATTCATGCATATGTATCTTAATACATTTTTGGATGTATCTTAATTTGTACTAAGAATTTTATTTTTTGTAATTATATATTTATAGGAAGAGGATATTTTTATCATTTTGAGGATTATGAAAACAAATAAATGTTGATTTTAGTGCATCAACCATGAATATTTACACTCTTATTCTAATAATTTGGTTTAATATATGATATTACATTGAATTTTTTTAATGGATGAAATTATAATTTTGGTGTGAATATATTTCCATTTGTTTAACCGTCTAGATGATAAATGAATTACTAAACTATAGGAAATTGTCTTTAAATAAAAAAATGTTGTCATGTTACCTTATATTATGTTTAATTTATCTACTTCATGATAACATCTTGATATTTTTATCAAAAAAGGTCTTTGTTTGATATCATACATGATACACAACATTGATCTTAAAATCAATTAATATCATTTAAATTTGACCATTATAAACTACCCATTAAATTCATGGTAATGAAATGTATTAACTTAATTATCAAATATATAATGGAATTACTAGTTACTAATGAAATAAAAAATTATTTTTAAGTAAGAACCTGATTTATTGTAAATTCATTTTAATTTTCAAAAATATGTTTTCTTAAAAAATTATTATTACTTTTTTTATGACTAAATATTATAATTTGTTTTAAATTTGTTAATATTTAATTAAACAAAATTCATATTTGAATTTATAATATCTATATGATCTAATTATTTATTATTTATAAATTTTTTAAAATATTGAAATTTTAACAAATAGTTAAAAATAATGTTTTCTATCAAAAAATTTAATTTTCCATTAATTATTTACAATGTAAAATTCTATTTTAGAGTATTTTTAAAATTTCATTAGATATTTTTTTATTTAAGATATTTCAATTATGATTTATGAAATGGATTTTATATTTTAATTTAATATAAAAACTTATTATATTTTAAGAAGCAATTTTCTTGAAGAACCATTTTTCATTGCGTTCATCATTTATGATTTTAAATTAAATTATAAAATATTATTATTATTATTATTGAAATATTTAATAAATATATTATTATTTATAGGTCTAAATCATGTAAATATTTCCATTTTCGTCAATATGAATACTCACATTAGTAGTTTTTGTTACCATGGTAAATGTAAAATCATTAAATTAAAGTAAACAAATACAATGATAAGTAATATAAAATGACTATAACACATGCCATAATTTTATTTGATAAATACATTTTGTCCATAATCATCAATTATTTGGTTATATATCCATCCTTACTTTTGGATGTAATTATAATCTATATTAAATTTTTTTTAACGAAAATTAAAAAATGCCACAGTCAAATTTATATTAAATATCCATCTGTTAGCAAAAAGATAATTAGAATATATGATCATTTATAAATATTATATTTAAATATAAAAGTATTTTATTCATAATTGTAATTTATTTTTAATTTCTAGTGAGTAAATTGTTTCCTAATCAAGTTACATAATACTAATGTAGTAATTTTTGAATTAATATAAAATGAAATAAAATTTAGTAGAAGTATTAAAAAAAATTAATTTTAAATAATTAATGTGGTCGAAAAATTATATATTTGGGAATGATGTATTGGGATATAATAAAACAATATATTTTTATTTTTACTTATTGTCTAGATGTTATTAGAGTCAATTTATGGGTAGTTCTAAAAATAGATAGAAATGTTACATTATAATAAATAATAATTTATTAAATGATATAAAATTTACTAAACTCATAAGTCCATTAAAATGATTTTTTTATGGTTGATAATATCATCTATGTTCTACTTGTGGTCCTTTTCCATTTATAGTAACTATCTTAACCCTCAAAGAGTAAAAATCTTTATTAGCACAGTAAGTTTGTAAGGGGTTAACAGGGGTTTAAACCACACAAAAAGGGTTACAATGTGATCAAGAGTTATAAAATAATTATTTTATTAGAATATTTATACCCATAATAATTTTATATTTTTAATAAATCTATTTATATCTATTTGGAAATATTGTTTTATTTATATAAGTTTAATATTTTGGGGAATTCCAAGAGCCCCCACCCCTCACTTATGAAAGGGGCACATCTTCTTACAATTTCCTCAAACATCAAAACCATATTTTTTTAACTATAATATCCATAATAAAATTTCCAACGTCACTACCCATGTTATATAGGCCTTAGATAGGTCATAACACAATCCTTATTGCTATTAAAAGGTTAATAAAAGAAGATTGTCCAAAGAAAATATATTGGTCATAACTGAGTGTTTTTGTTATATTTTCTTCTCCCACCTCCTTCATTTAATTATTTACCATGTTTATATAATAACACTAGTATATTAGATTTAATTATATTTTTTTATTTTAATTATATATACTATATCCATATCCTTCCATAAAATTGTATTCCAAACCATCGTTCATGTGTACAATAGACTACCTCCTCATGAATCAATATAATTAATTTTCCATCACATTTTATCATGTATGGATTATATTGTTTTAATGAATATATATATATATATATATGATATTAATAAAATATTTACCATTATGAGAATACAAATTTTCATTTACCTACTTACAATTGCATTTACTGAAAAATGACAACGTCATTCATGAGTATGTGAGGACAACCACCTTCACGAAGCGATGTGATTCTTTCTTAATCACCAGATCACATGGATGATATATATAATCATATTCACTGATGTAATGTAATATTTTTTATATTATTTTCATTCAATAATGAGAAAATAATACACAACTTATTTTTATAATAGTTATTGAAAAATGGAAACATTACTTATGTGTAGGTATGACCTAATGTCTCCATGATTGTAACATAGTTAGTTTTTCATAACACTATTTTTTGATTGATTATAAGATTTAATTATATAAAAATAAAATAATTATTTCCGGATAATTATTTTTTAGGTAGAAAAATAATTCCTTCTTTAATAATGGACATTTTTCCAATGTCATTTCTAAAAAATGAGTTGAATATCATCTGAAATTCTGGATGTGAATTTATTTGAAAATGTAATAATATATAAAAAGTTATTAAATTAAACATAGAAATAATTAACATGAAAACAGTTTTTTATAATTTATAAAATTAATAAATATTTCTTTTCTAGGATGATAAATAACATACATGAGGAGTTAAACTCAAGATAAGTTATTTTTGATTTTAAAATAATATTTTAATTTTTTTCTTAAATCAATATTTTTTTACGTCCAAATCAATGTTCTCAAAAAAAATAAATATATTTTTTAGATTATTATATGATTATAAAACACATTTTTACACATGTTTTTATTTTTACAAAATGGTCTGAAATGAATCTTTTTATTGATTTCAAAACAAGTTATGTTGTGAATTTTATAAAAAATGTGTTGAAAGAATGTTTTTTAACTTATATGGAATAAATAGATATTCTAGACACCATGAGTAATTATTTTGATTCTTCATTTAATATTCTACATTGTAATATTAAAATAAATTTTTACATATATAATATCTCATTTTTAAAAATAAATTATATCAAAATATTAAGGGAATTTTCCTCAAAATTTATTTAATTATATTCTAATGGTATTTCTATTCATCAAACACAGAAATACATGATAAAAAATAGGTTCCACATTGGATATTTTTTAATAATACCATAATCAT
The DNA here is from genome assembly GCA_963277665.1 of Viscum album. NCBI lineage: Eukaryota > Viridiplantae > Streptophyta > Magnoliopsida > Santalales > Viscaceae > Viscum > Viscum album. Next base: position 1,264,484,068 of record OY728129.1, on the reverse strand, counting down.
TCTCTCTATGTTTGGATTATTATTTTTTAAAATATATTTTAATGTAATCCTTTTCTTTTCCACAAGTAAACTATGTTACGAAATTAATTTTTTATTTTAAGGTGTATGGTGACAATGAATTTTCCAGCAACATAACCATTATTTTATGTATGGAATCCAATAAAATATTTTATTTCTTTTTCTATGAAAAATATTCATCCCCCTTTTGGGTTATTTTGTTAATGAAAATCTTATTTTAATTGAAAATGGTATTTTGATGACAAAATGTGTTCTTCATGTGGGTAAAAAATAGTTTTTATATGGTTTTATGATCAAAAGGAGCAATAATAAAATGTTTTATATGTAATTGATCCTTATATATGAAATGGGTGATCCTGAAATGGCTTATACTAAGCATAGATCACTATTATATCTAATGGGTGTCTGCGATACAACTTAGATGTTATGTGTTCCCAAATAGCATTGGTTAATCACATTATAGCATATATGAAGGGTGCACCCATATATCTATCCAGTTTTATGGGTAATGAAATTTTTATTTTGAAGTAGTCAATTGTTATTTACCAATTGATTTCTTCTATGGATTCAACATGGTTCCATTAATTTGGGACACCGGTAATAAAAAAGTCATGATTGGGATTCCCATTACTTACCAAAAGGTTTTTTATTTTCTTACAATGTTTTTAATGGATTTACTAGAAAATATTTTGTATAATTTTATGTGGAATATAATTACATAATTTTATTAAAGGCCAATTAGTTGAATGTAATAATTTCATGGTTTTTGAATGTTTTTATTAGATTAAGGGATTTATTCTTTTTTATATAATGTACTGAGATGTTTCTTTTCATCCCATGATTTATAATTATTTTAATAGAGATTTACAGATGAGTAGTGATATATATGTGGTCAAGATAAAATTTTGGATGATTTTTATTGTAAATTAATAAATTTTCTTTTTAAATGTTTTTTTTTGAAAAATAGATTATAGGTAGAACTGTCCACCTTGTAATATTTGGTAATATTATGTCTAAGTTATGATAAAAGCCTCTAAAACTATAAGGAAAAATGATATTTGGTAATGCTAAAATTATAATTATTGTTTATATAAACTATAATATGTAATTTTTAAGGATGGTTCCTTACATTCAATCCGTATTGATTTATGGTTTTATGGTAAGTAGTTTTATTAGGGTCATTAAATTTCTTATAATCATTGTTCACTATCATTCTAAAAAAATCATTATACATTAAATTTTTGATCTATGATCATAGTTTTACTTCCCAATTTTTTCTTCATATTTAGAAACCTAGTTACCTTTTTTTCATGAAGGCATTCATTTTCCCTATTGCATATTTTTAAGAAGAATTTTTATTGACCCTTTTTATGGTGTGGACTTTAAAAAATGATATTTTAAAATCTAAAAAACATAATTGTCATGTTTACGTGATATTTATGATGGAAGAAATTATTAATAGTGGGTTAATTTAATATTCTATCATTTTCAAATAACTATTTTTTTCAAAAAAGTAGAAAATATGCAAAATTATTGTAAAATAACTATGAAATATTAATATTTAATTTTTTTATGTATAACCAAGATGATAAATTGTAGATTATGAAGATGAATTACCATAATAATTACTATATATATAATTTCCATACTCAATAGTAATTTATTAATTAATAATTAGGAAACAACAACCGAATTTTTATTAAAGTCAGTTTATTGTTCCAAAATATGTTTTCTACAATAAGCTTTCTATTTCATTTTAACAGTGAATATTTTAAATAATTTTTTAAAATTTATAAATTTTATTTTATCAAAAGGTTATCAATTTTATATCATTAAATTAAAATTATCTTATTTTGGTTTTTTTAAAAATAATTAAAATATTGATTTTTAGAGTATAATGAACAACAATCATTTTTGTAAAATTATCTTTAATATTAAATAGACCCAATATTTTATGAATTTGATCTCAAAGTAATATAGTAATTATTTAATTATATATAATCTACATAATTAAATTTGAATCATTATTTAAGCTGATTTTGGTGTATACTCATTTTTCCCTAAAAACATTTTCTTAAAAATATTTCACAGAGTTTGGTGTTTTTTATCATCCATTTATCTCTTCCAATTATATAAATAATTTATTAAAAATAATATTATATATATAACCTAGTGGTAACAATTTTGTATGTAGTTCAATTTTATTTTTTATCAATATGGATAGTATCCATATTTAATAATTGTTGTCCTGATAAGATTCAAAAATATTTAATTAGAGTTTATACCAATGTGATAAGGAATTAATTTTAGTTAATAATATTAAATAATTTAATTGAATGAGTATATTTCATACATCATCATCCAAAATTAGAATATATAATATTTTGTTTCCTTTTATCCATTATTTTGATATTTATGATATTTAATAATGGGGTAATGTAAAAAACGTTTACTCTTTTACTTATATTATATATAATATTTTGTGATAGGGATTAATTACATATGTTTAGTAAGATATGGTTATGTATATGTTTAATGATATTATTTTTATCATGGAATTTTTTTTATTTTTATGGATGAACTTTTTACATTAAATGTGTATGCAACAATTATTCAATGAGTGTATAAGCTATAAAAAAATCAATTATATGACATCACAATTTATAATATTTTATTTTTCAGGGGTTTATAGTGATTGATGAAATTTATAGAAACATATAACATATTATTTGTGTTTTAAATGAAAAAAATTTTAAATACATAGTTATCTTGACTATTTTAATTCATAATAAATGAGTAGTTCCAAAATATTATATCAATGATATATTAAAATAAAAAGTATTACCCTTAGATATATTAATTATATATGTCTTAAAATATCAACCAATATCCATATATGTTCCACTTATCATCTTATAATGTCTTTTTTTATCGCTAAAAAGTAAAAATTGTGTTGTCATTGTAATCATCAAAAGGATTAAATATGGGTTGAAACTAATACACAAGGTTGAAAAAACAACCCAAACATTTAAAAAATTTATTTTATTATAGGAATAAAACTTATACTCATCTTTTACTTTAATAATATTGAACCATTTTTCAATACAAAAAATTTATTTTAATTTTATACATTTTTAAATTCCAGGATTGCCACTCCCCTCACTTCTAAGAGTGATCATCATATAATATCTTCCTCACACCCCAAAAAAACTCTATATCATCACATGAAATAACAAATTCATTCAATAATATCCTCTCCATAACTTATGGGGTCTTTTTCTTATGAACATATCGTCTTTTAAGGATTGTGTTATAAGTCAAATGTCATTTTTTTGGGGAATGTGTATACATATTAATTTCTATGTTTCATTTTACTTTTTATTCTACCTCCATTAAATATTATTCAACCATGATAATATAAAAAAATTAATATATAATATATAATTAAATATTATTATGACTATTGTACAATTCTTTTCCAACTATTTTCCCATAAAATGTGGAACTAAAACATTTATTGTGCGTACATGTGGACTACAACCATCACTAAGCGATAGGTTTCATTTTCAATCACTGCCTTCCAACACTGCTTATAATTATGGATTTAAAGTATTTATATGATTTTAATGAAATAGGTATTATTTTAGAAATATAGGATACCAATTATTTTCTTACCTATTCATCCATTGAAAAATGATAATTGTGTTCATCTATATGTTTGATTTACCACCTCCAGGAAGTGATGGGATTAATTTTTCATAAATAGACCATATGGATAGTATATATTAATTTTTTAAAAATATAATATTATATATATATATATGTGATATATTAACATTTATAGAATGATAAATAATACATTCCATATTTCTTTCATGAATGCTGATAAATAGAGAAATCTCATGTTTGTATATTATCTACCTTTCCCAATAATTTAATGTATATTATTTTTCATAAAAACACGTCAAGGTTGATTTTAATAAAATAATTAATGTATAAAAATGATAATTAATTCACAATTATTATCATACAGATGATGGAATAATGGCCCCATTTACCATAGTCATCCCACAAAAGTCATTTTGGACATATGAGTTGAATATTTTAAAAACATCTAATATGCACATGAATTAATTGAGTAATAGTATTTAATAAGATAAAATCGAAAATAATAATTAAAATAGTTATTAATAAAGTAAAAAATTAAAATAAGGCTATTATTTTGTAAGATAATGTGAATACATGAGGATTTTATCTTCAGGTAAGGGATAATTTACCAAAAAGCGCATTTTATATGTTTTAAAAAATTAAGTTCTAAAAAATTTTATTCCATAGAAATATTTTTAAAAGTCATTAATGGATGTATATATAGGTATAAAAATTAATTATAATGAAATTTTATGGAAAATTTTTACATTAATTCAAAGTATTTCAATGAGGGTCTCACATTGTTGTATATGAGGAATTTTTTCCCTTTAATTTCAAAAAAAGAAATGTTTTATTTTAAAAAAAATCATATAGAAACTAGTGTTATTTTATTTTTGGAATCTATTAAATAATACATGATTTCTCAGGGAATGTCTGTCCTTAGCATTGATCAAGGTAATTTAGTTTTAAAACTTTTATTTTAATGAAATGGGATATATGAATATTTAAAAATATTTCACATAGGGGTTAAAATTGATATTATTATATACTTAATAATTAAAATGAAAGATTTTATGTTTTCCAACAATATTACGGTCTAAATATAAATTGTATGATCATGTAAACCTAGTATAACTATCCAATTCCTTGGGTGATGATTATATTATCTCGAGAGTTATGTTTGATTTTGACCGTATATGTTATTACATGTATAAGAGTTCATGTAAGAGATCTATGATTATGTTTTACCAATGTAAATACATGAAATTAAGAATATATAAATTGAAATTACATGGAAATAATGTTACACAAAAAATTAATGATGCAAATATTTTGTTTAATGGAATATTATACATTATTGATGATGATGGTTTTTAATAAAAAATGTTTTAAGGTTTCCATGTTTTCATAGAATTTCTCAGGATAATGTTCATTCCTTTATGTTATCACAATAATTTAATTATGAAAACCATTGGGAAGTAAAATTAATTTCATGTTAAAATAAGTAATTATTTAATTTCATATATTATTATGATAATGTATTACTCTCTTTTATGATATATAGATTTCCAAAACTGAATAATAGGATTATTTCATTGTTTTTATATCATTTACTAAGGTTTCTATTCTCCTCCCACATTTTAAAATTTTCTTCACAAGGATTAAGAATGTCTAAATACATAAAATATATCATGTTGAAAATCATAAAGATATGATGTAAAATATAAAATTGTTTTTAAATTAATTCTACCATGGGTAAAATAGATATAAAGATAAACTATACAAATTATAATGTATGGCTTTGATATATAATACATAATAACTAATAATTGAAACTATAAACTAAAAAATTAATCAAAATTATAGAATTGAATTGCTCTATAATGATTTAATTTTTGGATTATTTGATGTAGGACCCTAATAGTTTGTATTATGGGATAGTGGTAGATAAATTTAGAGGATAATATGATACTTGATCATAACATAAGGGTCCTATCAAATAATAGTGGCTAGTATGTAAGGGAGAATTATGTCTATTTATTATAAATGAAGAGAAATGAATGGAACTGACTTAGTTAAGGAAATATTATTATTTAACCTCCTCATAATTTGATTTCTTGTGATTTCATTGATTTACACAATTTTTTTAATTCAGTAAATGGACTGAACCAATATGTATAAAAATATTGGTGGATTTGATTTACAATGTGGGGCTTGTCTAATAAACAAACTGAATTGAATCTGATTGTTAATGAAATCTACTATGGATATTTATAACCAGCTGTCATGGGTTATGATTGATAACCTAAAACCATGTGAGTTTATTATCATAAAATAGAATATGAAAATTAAGACATATGGAGTTTTAGGTGGAAATGATCATGAATATAAATAGATAAAACATCTTATGTTTCATGAATGTTGAATAAAGAATCATGGTAAATTTAATAAAATAATGTGAAAATATTTTGTATGTTGTAAAGGATAGAATAAATCAAAATACTATAATGGAAAAAGGAAGAGTTCAATTAACACCATAAGGGGTAATAATGTTCTTCCTAGGTTATCAAGAAAATATTTTTAATGTGTTGAGTATTGTTATTATACAATAACTTTTTCGGGGTAATTACGAGGAACATGGTCAACAAAACTATTAAGATAAATGTTTACTTTTTCCTAATGTAATTATTTTTAAATTTGAGGAAACTATGAATGACATATAAAAGTTATGTATTATATTATTTCTATTGATTCGATATTGTTGAATAATAAGAAATGACACAAATGTTATACTATTGTAATGATTTATTAAGGAATGTGATGGAAAAGTATTGTTAATGCGCTATATAGAATATTTAATTGTTGAGGATTCTGTATATAGTAATAAAAGAGTTACGGTGTAGTGGTATATTTAAGGGTGATCATAATTTCAAAACATTGGTACTCTTTTAATGTTTTATGTGTTGTGAGTGCATTTAAGAAATTTAATAAGTCCTATTTTATGTTTGTGGTATATGTATCATATAAATTTAACATGAAATAAAATTGATGAAATTTTTCTGTAATTTTTTTGGACACATGTTTATTTTTATTTATATCCTTTAGGTTTTATATACTTTTATAAAAAAACATTAATTATCTATTTTTACAATTCGGGATTTTTTTTATCATATAGAAAACAATGGGACTAAAATTGGATTTGTTGATTATATGATTAATGAAATTTTGGTTTAATTTAAATATAAAAAAATAGTTGGAGAACATGATTTTTATCCCATGTGTTGGTCAGAGTAGAGTACTCAAGAGGGAGTGAATTGAGTCCCTATAAAATTTATACTAATAATTTATGAAATTTTTTCCCCAATTAAAAATATAATCTATGTATGTTTGTAGTGAATTTCTAAGAGTAAATATTGTTCAATTAATTTCTCAAGTGATTGATTAGTTTTCAGAAATATTATCCTAGAGACAAATATAACATTTGAAACTAACCTACTAATTAAAAACTGTTATAAACACGTCCTAAACTAAATATTAGATTTTGAAATTTCCTGAATGAAATTGTTTATAAAACATAATAAAATAAAATAAAAACAGAAACAACAAAATTTAAAACATGAGGTTCAATATCAAGCTGATACATAGTCCACTCCACTTGGTGATCACATACCACAATGTATTTTAAATTAATAAACATGTTTAACCCATACCCTGTATTGGAGTTCAAAATAGAACACACATCCTTCTGGGTCACCCATATCCTCTACCATAGTTATTAATGGATAAAAAAACAAACATGTAATACATGACCTCTTTCGTTGTTATATATGGGATACAAATGGATAAAAATTGTGTCAGATTGTGGATATCAAATATCATCCAGTTATGAATAGGAGTCTGTTTGTGTATGTAATAGACATATAAACAAACTACTATGAGATGTAAATAAATGAACACAACGGAGGTAAATAATTAGAGTTAGTTTTATAAGGATCTGTGTGTTATGAAGTGAAGCTCTAAACTCATTATATGTATTGTAATTGATGCTCGAGTCATATTCTAGAAAAGGACTCCAAAACTGAAGGACAAAGACTCTTTGTTCTGGATTCTAGAAGTATGAGATGTTTATATTGTTGTTCAAAATATATTCATGACAACATATGTAGGTTTAGATCGATTTCTTGGTCCCCCTATATGCTCTTCCTTTTGAGTTCTTGGGGTATAGATATATGCTTGAGAGTTTAAGTAGTTCTTTTGCACTTTTTCCTGAGTTTTTACTCCATCGAATGGTCCATCTGGTAATTATTTTATTGTACCATGTCCAACAAACATAATGATCGCACAACAAGAGTATGCCTCATATCATCCTCTGAATATCCTAAAAACAACATTAAATAATTTTATAAATTTTAATTTATTTAAATATGACAGTTAGATATATATATTTGAATTAATAGATTAAAAAAATGTTTTTATGAAAATAAATGATTCATAAGTATCTGTGAGTCAATAACACAAGTCTATCAACATGAATATATCTACATCATTGAATCTCTATATTAGTGAGTCCCTTCCATCTGTATCGTTGACTCTAGGCATCGCTAAGTCAGCTGTACTATCAGACTATGTGGGCATCGGTGACTCAATTTCACCAATCGGTGTGTCACCCATCAGTGACTTGTCCTTTGGTTAGTCCTTTTAACTATTGATGTCTCTCACATTAGTTTGTCACATATTAGTGAGTCACATAAACTATTGGTGTTTCCAATCATCAGTGACTTGTCCGTCAGTGAGTCATCCATCAGTCTGTCATTTGTTCTATCGGTGAAAGAGAATCTGGAAAAATTACAAAGTGTTTGTATTATATAGAACATTACTAGATTAAGTGAAATTCATAATTTCATGTAAATATACACTGATAAATAAATTTAAATACAACTATCCATAATTTATTGTCTTATTTAAATGTATTATACGATGTTACATAATTTATTAATTTATAAATATTCATTAAAATGATTGAAATTAGTTATAACATAATATGTGAAGCATAATCATTTGTAAATTGTCATGATATGTGATTATTAAAAATACAATATCATAAAGGGTCCACCAATATCCCCTTTTATAATCAAAATAACAAGGAATTAATGAGTTATACACGATGTAAAGGAATAATACTGACTTGACATAGCCTACCAACAGTGACTGTGAATGCACAACATTAATATAAAGTCTCTTCTTTTATTATCACCCACAGTAAGTTTTATTATATTATATTTTAGTGGGAATATATAGAAATTGCCTGTTGAAGACATGCCTTATTTCTTATTCCTGAGTTAGTCTTCCCTTTTGTTAATATCCCCTGTAGATTAAGTGTTTCTTCCTCCCATAGATTTCATCGCCTTCTGAGATTAGAAAAATAGGTGAAAATAATCATAATTGATAAAATAAATTAATAAACACTTTGAACATATGTAAGTAAAATTGATATTAATTCATATCAAAAGTGTTCACCCATAAAAAGAAAATTACAAAGCCCTTTAAAAAAATTATCCACAACTATGAATTGGGATGTTGAGGAGCTTTCCTTTTATCCGAAGGGTCAATAGTGGGTTCAGAAGGTGGTATTTCAGATGTTGGAAAGACGTGACAAATGATTACACTAGCTGAAAAAGTTTATTTAGGAACAATATATGCATGGCTTGGTCTCTAATATGATAAAACAAGACATTAAGGCTGCTCTAGGATTACTGGCCTAATCATAGTTAAGTCTTGAGACACTAACGTTTGAGATGGAGTTAGTGAAGCAGACGTGATGGAGGAAGATGTAGGGACCACTATAGCTTCAGACTGTACATGTAGGATGATATTCTAAGGCATTATAAAATCATTAATGATTTCTCCACATACTATGTGGACTTATCAAAATCCTTCTTGTTTTCCATGAACATCTCCAATATGGGTGTAAACACACTACTTGAAAACTGACCTTTACCAACGGTTTGGAACCGTTGGTATAGGCCTCCAAACCGTTGGTATAGCCTATACCAACGGTTTGGAGAACTGCAGCCAAGTAAGCCGTTGGGATAGGTCTATACCAACGGTTTTTCAAAAACCGTTGGTATAGGTAATATGAAATCTATACCAACGGTAATGGAACCGTTGGTATATAAATTCCAAAAATAAAACATCCGCTGGGATTTGATCCCAGGACCCCTCGTTTATAATCGAACGACTTAACCACTAAGATAACATCACTTTTGTAAACATAATTTCATAAATATATATATGTATTATCATAATTATTTAAAATTTTGATTTATATAATGTTCTCGGTTAGTAGGGCTGGAAAAAATTAAATAACATATCCCAACGGTTTTCAAAACCGTTGGGATAGGTTAGGGGTGGGTTGAGTTATTTAGACCGAAGGTTGGTTTTTTGGTTGTTTTTTCCCAACGGTTCACCAAAACCGTTGGGAAAGAGGCTCAAAAGACACCCTTTCCCAATGGTTTTGGTGAACCATTGGGAAAGGTCACTCTTTCCCAACGGTTTTGGTGAACCATTGGGAAAGAGGCTCAAAACACACCCTTTCCCAATGGTTTTGGTGAACCGTTGGGAAAGAGTGACCCTTTCCCAACGGTTCACCAAAACCGTTGGGAAAGGTGGGGAAATCTAAGGCTTTCCCAACGGTTTTGGTGAACTGTTGGGAAATGGTAGCTATACCAACGGTTTTTACAAACCGTTGGTATAGAAGTGTTGGGAAAGATCATCTTTCCAGTAGTTACACCTTCAAATACTCACTTGATTCTTGAAATAATCAGTCACTGGTGGTATATTGAGATTATCATCCAAGTAATTAATGTTGTTATTCAACTCATGATCTGTGTAGATTTTAGAGAAATATTTTTTCAATTTTTTCCCTACTCTTATTTTGAGAAACATTGGCCTCATTGACACATTGGCTCACCATGTTATATAGATGGCCACAGTTCTATTGTACTTTGTCCAGGACCTCTTTATCAGAACCATTCCGTATAGCCTTGAGAGATTCTATAATCAAAGTATTTATGGGATCTATAGCAGCATTAGTCTTGGTAACTGTAGGACTAGATTCACTATAAATAATTTTTCAAAGATCTTTATTGATCTTTTTCAAATTTATATTATGGAGATGTGTAATAATATTTCTATGAACCTCCATAACTCAACCAACTGTGGTTCTAAAAATATTGGATAGAGATACCAATTAATGACCCATTTTCTTCACTTTTTCTCTCAGCATTAAATAATTTCTCAAAATGGTATCAGATGTAGTGATAATATTAGGATGTATTTTCAGAACTACCATTATAGAAATCTAAGAAAAATCATCATTTGAAATACTCATAGAAGTAGAAGCTTCATTTCTAACTATAATAAATGATCTCACATATTCACATATGTCAGTTTTGAATTGTTGGATATAACCTTGATGACATTGGCAGAAGGCGCTGAACGTAAAGGAGGTACATCCTTACTGGGAAAGGTAGGTGAATTAAGAGCAGTTGGTACCACATTGGCTTTTAGAGAAGGAGGATCTACCATCTTCTCATCTGAATCATAATCCATCCCAAATAGAATATATCATGGATTTCAATTCCACTCATCAGTAAATTTCCAATATACAGGCTCCCCATTATCAATTGTTACAATTTTACTTTCAGGAACCCCCTCATAATGGGATTCACCTTCTTCCTCTTTACCTCCAACTAAAATATAATTCTAAGCAACTGGTACTAATTGAACATCATCTTCTTTTTTAAATACATCCACTCTTTCCACTTGAGACTCCTACTCATTATGAGGCATAAGTGAAATTTTAGCTTCTTCTTCTTATTCTTTTCCTATAGGCAAAACATTAGCACGTTCATGAATGATTCCTTCAGCATCATTAGAGTGGTCATGTCTTTCGTCATTTCCAACATCTCCATCATCATGTCCATCATGATCAATAACTTCTTATCCATCAGGATCAACATCATTATGCCTATTAGGCTCATCATCATCATTATGCATAAAATCCTCTCCAAAACTAACTAAATCTGATCATTCTTTCAGTGAATCACTCACATTCTCACCACCACCATCATCATCATCATCACCATCAGTATTCCTTAAATATCCTTTAACACTGTAGACTTCTATTTATTCTATATCATCATCAAAAAGAGGTTCATTAGAATGTAATTCTAATAGTGTAATTATAGGTCCATATACAATATTTTCTAGGTATTTCATCCATATTGGTTTCACAAATATCATGAATAATAGAACCCTCTTCTCCTTGCAGATCAGGATCATATTATACTTCATATGAATATAAAACCTTCTTAGCAAGTTTATAACATGGATTATCTTAATCCCTTGGTCTGGTAGGATGATCAATGGTATTATATTCCTCCTATAATTTCTCCTCAACTGCTATCCACATTCTCTTCTATGGGTTCTAAAATATTTTATTCCTTTTTGTAGATAACAATGTGTAGGTAAAAACAACTACAAGTAGTAATCACATCATATTCATCCTCCACACATCCTATCCTATTCAACATTTGAGAAATCATCAGTTGATAATATAAACAGGTTTCATTCAATGAAGGTGTTATCATTTCAAAAATATGTACCATAAGGTACCTACATAGATTAAAATTCACCTCATTATTCAAAAAATAAATCAAGAATAAATACTGATACATTAAGGCATCAAATTATTCCTTCCTTGGGTAGATTTGGTGTTGGAAAAATTTGAATAGAATTATATCCGCTCTGTCTAATTCTGAAGTGGTTTATCTCCTTTATTTGTCACATCCAGTCAACTCTTTCAATGAATTATCATAAGAATGTAAATTTGAAGTTACTGTAATGTTACCCTGGTTGTTAGAAAATATTCCCTCTTGTGGCATCCTCAAGCATTCAAATCATCTTATTGAGGAAAATGAGATATATTTTCCATTTACCACTGATTTCATCAGATTCTCCTCAGATCCTTCCAAAAACACTTATAAGTATAAATAAAATTTGTGTACCATCTTGTTATATAATGTTCACTCAGTATCTGTAAACTAGCTAATACAGCAATGTGATTTCCAACATTTAGCAAAATAGACTTCTTAGACAACAACCATTCATCAGACCCTTCTTTATCAAGAGTTACTACATGGCTTCCCAAATAAATATTCATACGTCTAGCATGACTTCTTGATTATTCTTTCTGATGCATGGTTGATTGTGATTCACTTGGTCCTTCCATCACATGCTTTTTACTCTCTATTCTGAGGGTTCCAGTTTGAAAAAGGAAGTCAAAACGTCGAAGGATTAAAGGTGTGATGGGTATTGAATTTGAAAAGGGTATAATTAGTGTGGATCTGTTTAATTTTAATATTTAGGCATTGTACATCATAAATATATAAAATATAATAATAGTAAAAAAATAGGAAATTGTGATGTTTTACATAAAAGATACCGACAAACTAATTTGATAAAAAGTCCTTATCAGAATGAGTTTCACTATAACGGTTTCGGTCTCATCTGATTGGATTCATCTGATCAGTTTCATATGATCGGTTTCACATGATCAGTTTCACTAATTGGTTTCATCTGATCAGTTTCATTGATTGTTTTTGTCAGATTGTTTTCACAAGATCGGTTTCACTGATCAGTTTCATGTGATCAGTTTCACAGTGATCAGTTTCATAGGTATATAGCTTTTTCTAAGGGTATAAGGACAGATATTATATATAATTTATCATTATGAGTTCATTTATAATTTATCCCATTCTCTCAGATTTTATGTTCTTGTTAAAAAATTCATCAAGTTGATGTTCAGTCCTAATAAACTACAGTGTTATATCACTTTTTGATAATGATATGTCAAAAAATGATGTCATACATCTATATGATTTGTTCTAGAATTATAAATTGTAATCTTACATATTTTATTAGAAATTTTTTGTAAAACTTTATGGGTATATATCTGAATTGAAATATGTAGTCTAATAAAGTGTGTTTCGTCCTCAAAATTTGTGCACCAAAACTACCAGTATCAATGTACTCTATTTCAGCAGTTGTTAATGAAAACTAATTTTGATTTTTACTACACTATGAAATTATATTAATTCTTAAAAAGTGACATGTTAAATAGGTTCTATTTATATCTAATATACACCCAACAAAGTCAGCATCATAATAACTAGATATATCAAATGCTATCCTCTTAGTTAGAACAATCCTAAATTAGTTGAATATTTGAGGTATTTGAAAACACTATTAATCGTATTTAAATTTGACTCATTTGGGTTTTTATGAAATCTTCCACAAATACACACACTAAACATGATTTCTGTCTTACAAAAAGTTATGTTAAGTTATCTCCCAACCATTCCTCTATAAGTAGTTTGATCAACTGATTTCCCATTTTCATAAATATCCAACTAACATGTAGAACTCATAGGTGTTTCACTACTCCTAATTCCATCAAATCAATATCTTTTCAAAATATCTTTTGTATATTTTCATAGATTTATAATAGTACCTTTTTTGTTTTGGAATATTTTAAATTCAAGAAAATATTTGTGTTCGCACATCAAACTCATTTCAAACTCACATTGCATCATTGTGGAAAAATAATTGCATAAATAATTTTGAGAAGATCCAAAAATAATATCATCTATATATATTTGAGTTACTAAAACATATTTATAAATTATTTTTATAAATAATTCAGGATCTGAAACTCAATTTTTAAATCATTTTGAAATAAGAAAGTTACATAACTTTTCATTCAAAGCACTTGGAGCTTGTTTCAAACCATATAAAGCATTAGTTAACTCAAAAACATGATTTAGAAAAAGTGAATTTTTAAAAATTAGGGGTGGTTCAAAAAAACATCCTCAATTATATAGAGATTTTTGAATGTAGATTTTTCATGCATTTGATAATGTTTTAAATACATGTGTGTTGTATAGACAAGTAATATTCTAATGGATTCAAGACTAGCTACTTGTGAAAAGGACTACTCATAATCAAATCACTCTTCTTGGTTATACCCTTGTGAAACCTATCTTACGTTTTTTCTAACTATATTTACAACTTAATCTACTTTATTCAAAAACACCCATTTATTTCATATGGTCACTATATCTTTCGGTTTATCAACAAGCTTCAAGAATTTATTTCTCTCCAAATAATTCAACACTTATTTTATAGCCATCACCCCAAATTCATCATTGATTTCATCACTGATTTCATTAGGTTCAATTTATGAAAACAATGCTTCATGTTCAACCTGATTTCTTAATGAAGTTATTGTTTATGTTACTTTATCTAAATATTAATCTATAACATATGTGGTATTGTTTATTAGGGTTTTAGTTGTTTTAGTAAAAGTGGGGATAGTTAATTCAGGTTAATCAATTGGTTCTGGTTCATTATAGGTAGAATTTGGGGTATTAATAGAACTTTAAGTTTTAACCAATTATATTATAAGATGTTTAGAGTGTTTGGTATTAACGTACAAATTAGACATATCAACTTCATGATTTTCTAGAAAGGTAATAGGTTCATGGGGATCTGATTCATCAAAAATGACATATATATTCCTCCACACGTTTGGTTCTTTTATTAATGTCTCAATATTATTTTCTAGATAATGAATATCGAAGAAATAATCCTTCATCAATTTTAAAGGAAAATTTATCTAGATTATCTTTAGGGTTATGAATATAAAATATAAATGTAAACTCTTTAAAGTAGTAGAACATTGGGTTATTATTACTCAACAACTCATAATGAGTTTTCTTAAGGATAGGTCTGATAAAGAAACTGTTTATTATACAAAAAGTTATATTAACAAATTCAGATAAAAAACAAATAGACGGGTCATTTTAATTGAGTATAGTTTTGGAAATTTCCTACAGTGTTATATTCTTTTTTTCTACTACAACATTCTATTATGATGTCCTTGTGTAATAGAATTTATTACTATATCCACATTGTGAAAAAAAATCAATGTATTGATTTTCAATCTCATGGACATGTTAACTTCTTATGCATTTGATTTTCAAACCACTATGATTTTTTATAGTCCTAATGTACTTGGAAAAATGAGATAAAGAATCACTTTTGTGAGATAATAAAAATGACCTAGTATACCTAGAGAATTCATCAACAAGAACATAAACATAGTACGTTACATTGAGACTTGAAACTGTAGATGGTCCAAGAATGTCTATGTGAACCAACTCCAGAGGTTGAGAAGTTTCATTCTCATTATTTGGTTTGAAAAAAGGATTTGTGTTGCTTTCCATTTTGAAAAATATTACACACTCTATTGTCAGGAAACACTAACATGTGAAGGTCTATAACTAAATGTTTTCTTGTTAATTTCTTAAGGGAGTGTAAATTACAATTTCCTATTCTTATGTTCTGGAGACAAGACTCTTTGTGAATGGCAGTTAGGCGTGAATCATTCTATAATTCTAGTGTGCTTAAATTTTAAGCATATACATTATTATTTTTAAGAGAAGTAAATAAAAAGTTATTTTGGCATAAAAACATTGAAAGAATAATTTTTTTTACATCAAATCCATCATCACATAGTTATGATATGCCAGTAATTTATATTTTATACAATCAACACAAAGTACTTTAGAAATTGAAATAATGTTAGGGTTACAAATCTGGCTAAAGACAATGATTTTTCCATTACAATTATCATAAAATTTGATTTGTTCTCCATTAATCATGATTAAATTCTTGAATCTTGAGTAATATGCAGTAATGTGTCTTGAACATCAACTATCCAGATACCAACGTTTTAGTCAGGAACACTTTAAGATGTTTACCGACAAAACAATTCATCCAATAAGTGATTTTGGTAACCATATTTTTCTAGGTCCAAAAACATTAGTTATAAAGAATTTTTGAACACATATTTGTCTTTTTGGATTCATATAGTTATAATTTAATTATTTTGAAAATAAAAATTATTGGTTACAGAAAAAGATGATGTTGTAACTGAATTTTCAGAACTGAAACATGTAGTAAAATCATGATTTTTTGATAGAGAAGAAGATTTTCCAGATTCAATTATAAAATGTGTTTCTGATAAATTTCTTTGTCCTAGGTAATATCCTATACTAATAGTATACCTAGGAGATATCTATTTGCTGTGTAATTGAGTATGTCTATTTTTCCCATTAGTGAACCTTTTCTAGGTCCTTCTTTAATTGGTCATTAGATAACATTTCTTCATTTTTTTCTTTTAGTAGTTGTGCATTATTATCATTCACAATATCAAGTTATGATTTTAAATTTTCAGATAGGGGATAATGTTTCTTAAATGATTTATACTTATCAAAAAGTTCATTACATATTTATTCTAGCATATTACCATACTCAATAAATTCATCATTTTTAATATTTTCATATTCAGATTCATTAATAGAATAATATTCCATACGTATAGGAGAGTTTAAGAGTACCTATGAGGCATTTTTTATAAATAACATGTTTTCCATATCTTGTTTATCATTTTGAGAAGAAGATGATTCACTGGAGCTATCATCGAATAAACTCCAGGTGGCCTTCATTTCTTTCTTATATTTCCTACCATTATACTCATACCTCTTTTTATACTTTAATTTTGGAAAGTTAGCTTTCACACACCCCACCTTTTGCATTTATAGAAATCTATTTTTTCAGAATTATCAGTCTAATTTCAATCCGTTTTATAATTTCATTTTTTGTCATATTTTCCGCTATATTTAGGTCTTTTGAAGGAATTTTTATTTATTCAATTTTTTTTGAATCTCCTAGACAACAGGGAAATTTACCCATAACTAAATGAAGCTCATTCTACACTACTTGTGTTCTCAACAACATCTTGAACTTTCTCATTGTCTTTCATCTTGTAAGTGGTAGTATTGAAGGCTACAGATTTTCTCTTCGGATCTTACTGCTCTTGATTTACCTATAGTTCCTCTTCATACATCATTAATTTTCTAATTGGTTCCTTCCATGGTATTTTAACAATGTTGAATGATTCTCTTATGGATACAGATGTGCCTCCCCATCTCTTTGGTAATCTTAAGAAAATCATCACGATATGCTTCTTTACTATTATAGTTATTCTTAACGAAATCATGGTGTTCATAATTTCATTGATCTATGGATACATATCAGAAATATATTCATGATGATTCATTCTAAAATTTTAATTTTTAATAGTATACGTATTTAATCTCATATTTTCAACATTAGTTGTTCCCTTGTGGGAAATAGTTAAAGTGTACCAAATCTCATGACCAGTTTTACCGGTAGAAATATGATTAAATTTTATGATTCCTAGTGCATAGTATAAATCATTCATTTCATTACATTTATTGTTTTAGGTAGTCTTGTTAGCTTCATACCAAGGGTTTTGAGATGTTTTAGGGAGTTTATATTTACATTCAATAGTAGTCCATATTTCAAATCCCATGCTTTATAAATGTATAATCATTTTGTGCTTCCACTAATCATAATTTCTTTCATTTAAGAATGGTTTTCTATTCATAGTAGCTCCTTCTAATATATTTTCCACAATATAAATTTTAAAAATATTTTAATTAGATAAAAATATAGTACTATAAAATTTAATGATCTTTGAAATACAACTACAATAAGTGTTGAAAAAGATTAAAAAAGCATTGAAAATTGAAAAATTCTTAATCCTTTGATACCAAATATTGTTCTGATTAGAGTACACTAAAAGGGGGTGTTTGAATTGAGTCTTCATTAATATTTTGATTAATAATTGGTTCATTTAAAATTTAACACAATTAAAATTATAATCCATGTAAGATTATAGTGAATTTATAAGAGCCCTGAATGTTCAATTATTTTCTCAAGATATTGATTAATTATCTGATATATTAACATTATGATTAATGTAACTATTGAAACTAACCCACTGATTAAAAACTGTTATAAAAAATTGAAAAACTGACTATCAGATTGTGAAATCACTGGAATGAAATTGGTTATAAAACATAGTAAACCAATTTAACAATATGAACAATGGAATTCAAAATAATAGGTTCTGTCTCAAGAGAAGACTAGACCTCTACACATTGTGATCACCTACCACCAAGCAATATAAATTAACAAACAAATTTTTTTCTCACACTAGATCAGGGTTCACAAGAGCACACAAAGCTGTCCATGTCTCCCTTGACCTCTCCCATAGTTCTTCCAAGGAATGATAAAAATAACGTCACAAATGACCTTCCCCATAGTTCTACTTGGGATATAAATGGATAAAAAGAGTGTGAAATTGAGGGTATCATCTATCCTACAGTTATGAACAAGAGTCTGTGTGTGTATATAATAGATAGATACACACCCCACTCAGAGATGTAAATATATCAAAACAATATAGCTAAAGATATAGAGTTTGGTTTAGAAGGATCTGGGTATGATGAAGTGAAATGTTGGACATGTTTGATGTAGTGGAATTGATGTTCGAGTCCACATTGGAAGTTGAATACAAAATAGAGTGTCAAATCATCTTTTTTGGATTCCATGTGTATGAGATTTTCATATTATTGTTAGAATAATTTTCAGGACAACTTCAGCTAGTTTAGATTGATTTCCGGATCCTCGATATGCTCTTCCTTTTGAGTTTTTGTGGTTTGGAGCTATGCTCAAGATTTTCTGTAGTTCTTCTCCACATTTACACTTGTTTTTACAACATAAAATTATCTTTCTATTAATTCTTCTATACTTCATGGTCCAGTAGTCATAATGATCTCCTCACATTCATGTCCCTCAAGTTATCTTCTAAATATCCTACATAAAACATTAAATAATATGAAAACATTAATTTGTAGAAATATGAATATTAGATATAAATTTGAATTAATCAATTAAAATAGTTTTTATGACTATCGGCGAGTCATAAGTATCAGTTACTCAATAGAATCAGTCTATTAGAATAAGTGAATTTCTATATTGGTTATTCATTTCTATCGGTATCGGTGACTCTGGGCATCCGTGAGCCAGTTCTAAAATCCGTCTATCTGGGCATAGATTAGTCATCATCATTTACTCATTTTGACTATCAGTGCATCACCCATTTGTGACTCATCCTTTGGTGAGTCCTTTGAACTATCGGTGCTTCTTCTATCTGGAAGTCACCTATCAATGAGTTTCTTGAACTACTATTATGACCAATCCTTGCTAACATGTCCATTGGCGGGTTGTCCATCAGTGTGTCTTTTTTTACATTGGTGACATGGAATTTTAAAAACATAAAAATTGTATGTCTTATACAGATCATTACCCGATTATTTGAAATTCATAATTTCTTTTAAATATACACTGGTAAATATATTGCAACCCAAATATACATAATTTATAGACTTATTTAAATTTATTATACCATGTGACATAATTTATTTATTTATAAATATTCATTAACATGATTGAAATTAGTTATTAATATAAAAAGTAAAGTATCAGGATTTGAAAATTTTCAGGATTTGGGATTATTAATACAATTATCTCATAATGGGTCAAACACCATGGTGTAAAAAATTATTAAAAAATGTAAATTTCAAAGAAACAATGATGGGGAACGCCAACTACCCAAATAAAAATGTGTCCAACAAGAGACCATGATGAAAGGATGCACAAAGACATTAATTAACGGGGGTCCCTTAATGTGAAAAAACTAGATGAAATATATTACCTGAAACAAGGAAAAATCCCTAATGTAGAATACCTTGTGGATATCATGAGATCACCTCTTGTGAAGACCCCAACACAACCAAAACCTATATTTAATCTTTCCTAAGTCCATTGAAGTAATCACCAAGTGTATCGATTTTCCCTAAGAATCATCACTCATAAATCATTCAGGAACCAACACTTCAACATCAGTATTATTCCATGAATATATTAGAATAACATAACACCGATATATATAGTGGGAATAGTCGATCACAACTTTGAGCATCCCATACCACTGACAGATATTGTGAGATTCAAAATAGAATGAAATCTTAATACAACAATAACCATTAAAGGGTCATGTACCATCACAATAACCCCCATCCACTGCAGACTATATCATAAGACATTCACCAACTGGCCCAAAATGAATCATACATTCCATGCTACTAGAATCATCTCACAATAAAATTAAAGGATGATACTTTAATTTAGTAAATATATTCCTCAAATGCAGAAGACACCAGATTATAACCTATATCCCATCTCCATCTCGAGTTTCGGCCCAAAGTCTCATATTTAAATTCCAGACTATGGTCATTTCTAGGTCAACACTATCCTATATCTATTACACATCATAATTTCACCTCTATCTCAAGATCTACCTCCACTTCTCATTGTTTTCTACAACCTGTACCCTCTTATGGAAATTACACCTTGCCCAATGCCATCTCTAAATCCTAAAGATAGTCACTAAAAGCGTGCATTATTTACATTACTTTTCTATATTCGGATACTCTCAATCTATCCATCGAGGTCACTAATAGTTTATTCATGTTTGATACTGCTCACTTCATCATCTACCACCTTCCATGAGAGGCACGACTCATCACTGAAGGTCCCCAGAGGCATAAAATCCGAAAATAGACCACACATCCATTAGGATCTCATACACATTATTGGACTGTAACTGTTTTCATAAGTTCCCCATTTACCTATTGAATAAACCCACTTTTGAGTGGGTATCATCTGCACGTTATACCAACAATAGGATACAAATTCATCTCTCTCAACCCCACACATACTACAATATTTTTTTAGCTTTTTAACTTGGATGGGAATATTTTGAAAACCATTAAGTCCTTTTCCATTTCTAAGGGAACTATGCAATCCTTTGGGTGTTATTATTAAGCATTTGGATATTAATTTTTTATTTATTCATATGAAGGTTTGTTCATTTTTTGAATTATCATAACTTTTGATAACTATTTAAATTATGTTTCATATCTAAATATAGAAGGAAAACCTTGTTGTTGTAACATCCTAACATGGGTTCCACATACCGATTCGCTAATCCATTTTTCAATGTTACCTAAGTAGTGATTCCATGTACGCCAATGGATATTGACAACTAGTGAAGGTCTAATATACAACATGGGGAGAATATAACCATTATATCAATTAATCCCACTAGAATAAAGATTCAAAAAAATAACCAAATGATAATAACGATTATTATAATAATACCAGCCTCACATGTTTACCAAAACATGAATAAAACATTCAAATTCATATTTTGGAAATTTTATTTCATATACATGTCAATTCAAATATATAAAACAACCAAAATAAAGACACACTAAAAAATACAAAGACATTTATGATACTAATTAATGTTCCAACATACCATATAATCTCACAAAACAATGGATGGATGGTATATCATGCCTCACAGAATTCTACATCATCACCATCCATGTTTTTTGGGAGCAGATATGGTGGTGGATGGACACAACAACAATGGAATAAAAACTTATCTTACATGGTCAGGTGAATTTCCATCAAATATGCATATTATTTTGGAAGCATATTGTAATGAAATGACATTCATTAGTATTCTGTAGTCCTTTTAAATGATCGAATTTTTTTTCTATTTTTCCAGGACACCCCCTTTTAAAAAAAGTAATCAACTAAATTTAGAATATAATTTATGAACATTGCAATGGAAATTTTATAATAACATAAAAGATAATTTATATCCAAACTAAGAGAATTTATTAATAGAAAACCAATATAAATTAACACCTAGACCCCAAAACTCAATTTATTTAGAATGGTCAGACTGAAACCTTTGTTCAAAAACAAACTGAATCCCACAACTAAGAAAATTATCCACTACTTCATCAGAAGAAGGATGAACAAGTGAAATCCATGAATAAATGATGGCATGGAATAAAACAACAATATGATATTTTTATTGAAGAACAAATTACAAAATTACCACTAAGATAGTACATAGGGTCGGTATAAAGAAGGATGGAAAAAAGGAAAGGACCTAAAATTAACCATATGCTTCATTTTTATTTGTTTCTAAGAGAATTATGTGGTGTGTAATTACATTACACTTCATATAGTTCTTTTTAATTGTTTACACTAAAAACCCCATATACTCAAGTGATTTTGTCCAAGATAAAATACTACAAGGTGTGTAATAGTATTTCAATGGATATAAATTTCTTGTAGATTATTTTTAGCACAACAATTATATATTAAATATCTAACCAACTCCAAATCCTTCGAAAAAGATCATACCCCATCTAGTAATAGAGTAATGGAGAAAACTCAAAACGAAATTTACCACGAAAAAAATGGGATCATACAATCTACACACCTTTTAATAAATAATCCCCAGTTTATACACCCATGAATCTCAATGATTATAAGGTAAACTATTCGGGATACTAAGGCCTCATATTATCTTCTGTATCCTATGAATCCTTCAAAACAAGAACACGTTTCCACAATAGTCATAATATCGTCATCGTCTATCAACAAAAAACATTCTTATTGTGATCCATAACATGTATTAGATTCTACTCAAATGATGCATCAGTCTCAATACCAATTTCACCAACACCAATCACATGAGAATGGATGGGGTGATAGCATGAAATCTATCGCACATAAAAACAACATGTATATCATTGCACCTCTATAGAATATCCAATTAGTAATTCCACCATCCTGTTATTATTCACAAAATAGAAAGTTCCAACAAACATAAGCACCTTTGCTCCTTGCATCTGAATCCAATGGTGACCTGATATAAGAGACACCCAAAGGAACACACAATATTGAAGTTTTAACTCTAAGGGTCCATGAGATCGATCAGTATATAGCTTATTCAGGCATTAATCTATAATCATACATTTTGGAGTCAGTTGAATCTACATTGATGTCTCGTAGATGATATTTGATCCTAGTAGATCCGACTCACTTACCTCCATAAAGTATAGAGGTGATCTACATAAACTATCATAAAGTGCCTCATACGGTGTCATCAGAATTATTTCCTGATAAATATTGTTACAGGAGAACTCAACGAGTTCCACGTGTTTTTAAAAAGAACCACCAATGTCATAAAATCATTATTGTATAATATCTACCCAAACCTATATTGTATGTTTTTATTTCCCATATATCTATGGGTGGAAAGATGAACTCATAAATACTGACATACAATGTTCCATCTGTTAACCATTATAGAAGTGTGTAGTGAAATATGTGTCAGGATCTGAAACAATACACCGTGGAATCCCATGTAGAAGGATCATCTCTTGAATATACAAATATCATAATTGGACTACTGATAAATTCTCCCAAATATGAATGAAATGTGATACGTAGATAAATCAGTCCATACCCAACCAAATTGTCTAATTCCTCCAAGGTGTGCTCAGAAGACCCACCAAAAAATCCATTGTAATTTAATCCCACATAATTATTGAATTTTAAATGGATGTAGTAAACCACAACAACATTGACTCTCAACCATCACCTATTGATAAGTGTTTCATCGTGTAAAAAAACATTCAATCTCAATTTACATAATTTCCCAATAATACTATCAACATAGGTAATGATACATTTTGGTCAATTTTGGATGCACCTCCCCCTTTGAGGGATGAAATTGACTCATTATCCTCTTTTTCATATATAGTGGAGAAGAAAAATTTCCCCATAAATAGAAAAACTAATATTCATATATAGTCTAATTGGATGTTGAATCCCCCCCATCATGGATTTTCTTAATGTCCAAATACTTTACATCCATATGCCGCCTCTCCCTAATACATCTTATATTTTTATATTCAAATAATACTGAAAAGATGGTCATATTATCATGTCCCTCTTAAAACAAAATATTAATATCATCTATCATGGTCATGATCTTCCTCACATAACTACACTCCTAAACTTCCTATGTCAATTTCTTCCTTATAAATGTTTCCGAAACACTATTTGATTTCCATTGAATATAATCTAACTCAAAATAAAATGATTTAATATAATCAAAGAAACTTCATTTAGATAATTTCATGCCTCTTTTTATAGGATATATTTCATTATATTGTGATCAATGTACACAGTGATATTTTCTCCCAACAGATAATGCTTCCAAGATATCAAATCATAAACCACTACATCTAACATGAGGTCATGTGTGGGGTAATTCCATTCATATGGCCTCAACTACCATGACCCATAATCCAAAACTCCAACCCTTAGAATCAAAAAATCCATATGAATGATGTGATATGAAACAAGAAACATCAATTAATCCTCACATGGCACTTGGTCTATCATAATTGGTACAACTGTCCAATGCTTCTTCAATCACCATCTTTGGGTCCACTTATCGGGCTTCCTCTTAGATTATATGACCCATGAAATGTACCAAATCAATACATAATAGAAAATTTGATAGTATATCATATATACAATTCTCTCTTAGTGTAATCAAGATGATGTCAATTTATTTGGGATGATTTTCTTGAGTCTTGGGGTATACTAAGATCTAATCCACAAAACCAACCATTAATTGATCCTTGTACAAGAAGGCGATTTGGTTCATCATGTCTACAAACATTACTGGAAACTTTTTCATCCCAAACAGAATCATGAATACCCCATAATGGACATAAATTATTTTAAAATAATTCTATGGTAGTTTATATAGTTAATCTCCTTAATGACAATACCATAATGTCAAGTAAATATTTGAGAAGACACTATATCTCCTCAACTAGGTGTAAGGATCATCAACACGTAGAAGATGAAACCAATTCATCAATTTCATATTGTTAAACTTAAAATATTCTAAACATAAGCATAAAGACTTGGCATCCTTATTTACAAACAAAACTAGATATCCCCAAGGAAACAATATTGAATATATAAATCTATCAATAATTATCATTTTCGGTTGAGACTTAAGATTCTAAAGATATTTTTGTAATATTCTAAATGGATGAATGGAAACCATATTAGATATAGGAATGAAACAAATAGTGAATTATGAATCTTTAATTGGTGGTAGACCTGATAAATCTATAGGAAACACATCCTGAAACTTCTCCACCATTGGTGGAAAGAAATCATGTTTTATACCCCCATGATCCAGCAATAGACACGAAACATGGGTGTTGTGATCCAAAATTTTCTAAAGTATTTTACCTACATGGATAGAATGGATATCTCATTCTCTACAAATTTACATAACTGTAACCCTCCATAGATGTAAAAGCAATCTCTTGTTGTTAAAATCTATGTGCGATTAGTATTCATCAAACTAGTATATACAAAAAATTAATTCAAAACAAAACATATCAATAATACATAGATCGCATATGAAAAAAATTCTCCCCAACATTGAGATAACACCCCTATAACAAAAAAATGAGTCTCTCGATCATATCCTCAAATGGGTATTCATTTTCATTACCCTTCTCACAAACTCCACTCCTACACTCAACCCATTCACAAGTTATGTAGATATAATGGAGTTAGTGGAACCTATATCAAATAAGTTACTAGAAATCATAGATACTATAATATTAGCTAAGCTAACTATCAATAGTCCATCCCCGCTATGAACAGGTGTATGATGAACCACATGAAATTTTAATGTACCTGTTTCTTATGATGTCGTCTCTATCCCCTGAGATACACCACTCTACAGACACAATTCCCTTTCTTAGAAGTACCACATACACTACCTCAAGATCCAAAAATAGTAGAACTATAATTATCATAATAGTATGGTGTAGAATATCCCCTTATAGCACACTACATTTCATAGATCCTTTTCCATTACCTTAGATATCATGGTTTTTAACACAACCACTATAAATGGTCCATCCTACCACAAGATCAAAACTCTACTGTTGGTTGATGGAATGTACTATGAATGTGTCCCAGCCTAACACAACGATGGAAGGTCACAAAATTGAGATCATGTGTAACTGATCCTTTCCTACATCCACTATAATTTCTATCTCTACAGTGAATAATTTCAAAGCAATGCTTCCTACTCTCAGAAGACAAAACTCTTGGTCATCCAGCAGATACACCATGTGTCATACAGGAAGCCTCCTTTTAGTTACCATCATGTATAAGCACCTAATTCACCACCTCTTAAAACATATTATACATAGATATGATAACCTATTACTTAATTTCATATTTAATCCCATCCTAAAATCATTTTTCTATAGTAGCATCACCTTTTATAGTGATAGAGAAATGTACTGTAAATCTATAAATACTCATGAATAGTCCATCATGGACTTACTCCCAAAGTCCAACCTCATGAATTCTACTACCCTCTCATTTATAAGAATCACATGATAAAAGTTTTCCATGAACATATCCAAAATGTCCTTCCACATTATATTTTCTATATTTCTATCTTGATTTATGATGTCCTGCCATCATTCTGGAAACCACATCAAAAATAAGAAACCTGTTTGAATATATTATCACAGGGTATCTCTTGGTGGTCATAGATTTTCCTAATTGAAAAAATCTATATCTGAGATACCTCAGGTCCACCCTATTAGGTGAATTTTAGACAGTGGTGTAGCTGGATCTCCATTTTCAATTATGACACTATATTCACAACACATCATCAGTCTATTTCCATAAACTAAATAAACTGAGCAATGTTCTCAAATAACTTCTCTATGTCTTCCTCACATTGAACCAGAAGAGTATCTTGTTCCACTAATGGAAGATCCTTTATATCTATCTACAGTTTCCATCCTATCCCCAAGAATCATCGTGGAGGCATATCTCTATAATTATAAAAACACATCTCATGACCTATAAGACTGCATCACCAAATTTATATAAGAGGTATTCACATAGATCCCAAATAGTTCAATTACCCAAACTCCACCATACACCCAAAACCAAGGTTCTTTGAATACCCTAAACCCTCCCTTATCTTTTTCAGAGCAATCAAAATGTTAAAAAAAATTATAACTCAATTTTCAAATTTAACACCAATTTATCCAGTTCAAATTATCACATTTTTTACATTATTTAAATTTATCTGTTTCATATTATGAACCATTTAAATTTTAAATTACCCAATATATAAAATCATTCTCCCTTTAAAAATTCACCAAAAAATCTTATTTTACAGGCATACCTAAAATTATGCATGTCACAATAAGTCCTAAGAACCTAAAATGGTGTTAAATTACACAACTACCCATCCATTTCAGGCCAAGATAGAGAAATATCAAAAATTAATAACACATTAAAACTAATGCATCATTCATGTTGAAATAATATTGAATCATGCTAATAAAAATCAATAACAATAATCACAACCTCGGTACAAGGCTTTTAACATTGTACATGGGTTATATTCTCCCATGAATGAGTGATTAACCAAGGTATAAACCATACTAATCTAATGTATACCATTACCAAATAGTATAAAAAATGAAAAGAAAAGAAAAAAACCTCTCATTCCACTTTGTAAAATCCAGACCCTGGTGCCACATGTCAGTTACCCAAACTGGATCTCTATATGAACTCATGTACTCCTCCCCATATGCTAGAGGTTGTCGAGAAGGAGTAAGGGTATAATATACAACACATAGAGATTATACCCACCTTATCATAGTAAAAATAATAGTGTTGATAAGTAGAAAAGTATCCCAATGATATTAAACATAACCCAAAGAATGCATATATCATATGAAAAACAACACATGGATACAATATCCCAAGAAAATATATATATGTCTTTTCCTAGACATGGAATGTGTCAATATTAAATTCCCAAAATAGAGACATAATAAAAACACCCATAAAGGTCCTGACACAATGTCTTGTTCCCCCATACAATATTAATCTAAACTTAGACACCTAACATAGGACTATATATGTTATAATTCTCCTTAAAAATTAATTCTATTCTAGTACGAATCAGGTATCATGAGCAGTGTATGAGTACAACCTAGAAGACCCCAACCAAAAAATTATAATATAATATCCAATCTATAATTTTTTATACCTTTTTATAAATAATAACACACAATAAGGTAAATTGTTATGACAATTGAATATTATTTAATTAACCTCATAAATCACCTGACATCACGATGACAACCAAACCCAAGATATCTAAATTATACCATTTTAGATTATGAACTGTGGAACATCTCATAGTCATGATTTTTATATCAATTCAATTTGAAAATAAAACAATGGGGACCTAGAGTGGTAGTTTTGAATCACATGCTTATTTGGAGCAACAATCTATGTCCTAAAACATAATGATCACATGTAAATACCTAAATATTTTTGGGACGTAGTGAGGTATTTTGGAACCCCGTGAGTATTTTGATTACCAGTCTCTATACCAAAAAACATTTCAATAATATCAGCACACCCCATGGGTAACTACAAAATTAAAAAAAAAGATTTATCAAAGAAGAAAAAAAATCAAAATTCAATAATTTAAAAATATTGGGACACCCCATAGTTTGCTACCCATTTCAAAATTAAATTAAGAACCCATTTCAAATTTCACATTAATCTAAATTTCATATCCCCATGTTTTATCATCTCTATAATTAGAATTCCAAAAAAATAGTTATTATCAAATTATTTACCAATTTGGATTTGAAATGACTCGTGTTAAACCCATTTTAACACCCCATTTCAATTAATTTAATCCATTCAATTTAGAATTAAAATGCCCCACATGGCGATTGAAATTTCACAATTACAGACCCTTAATTTCAACCAAGGCTTTGTGGAATGATAAATAGACCACCAAACTCATGATCATGAGTGAACACTCACCCAATAACAACCCTTAATTAATTTATGATGTTTGGATAATCAATTTTAGAAGATATCTAGGACCAAAACCTACAATCAAGATCAACCCCCAAACCCACAACTGTCAAAATGTTCCACTGCTTCATCAGAATAATGAAGAACATAATGAAAACCCGAAAAAAGGCATACCAAAAATCAGACCCCAATATGGGATGATATGAGATGAAAAAATTCACTCCAAAAATTCTATGATTTTTAATAGGGTCATTATATGGAAAGTGTCACGAAGGAATGAAACCAAATGGAAGCACACGATACCATCTAATTTGGTTCATGGGGAATTATACAATGTGTAATTACATTAGAATTCAAGTAATTATTTTTAATGTCAAAAAAACCCTTCGTCTCAGGTGATGTTATCCTTTTTAAAATATTATATTTTATAATAGTATTACACAACATGTAAATTTCTGGTAGACTATTTTTCTCCAGAAAAAACATACATAAAAGATCATAACACCTCTAAAGCCTTCCAAACCAAATTCAAACTCTCCCCTACCCTAGAATAAATGAGAAACATTAAAATGAATTGTACCTAAAAACAGTGGGATCTTATATTAATCCTTTTGAGTATTTTGTAAACTATTTAATAATGTTTTTTGTATTTCTGTTCGGAATTTTTTATATTCAATCATCTTCACTTAGAAAAAAACATGAGAATGTTGTGGAATTTTATTAAAGGATGAAATTATAATTCTGAACTTTATATATATATATATATATTCAATTTTCATAATAATTAAACATTGAAAATTAATACCTTAACACTAAAAAACCATGAAACATAAATTCAATCTTAATACAATCAATTCTAATAAATTTATTGATTTTTAATTTTGTAGTCATTAACATTATCATGATCATTATATTTATCTTAATCAATGTTCTCTTTAACTCTATGCCATTATTTAGACATTAAATTTTCCCTCCTAATAAATATTTTAACTTCCCATTATTTTTATAAAATTTTATTTCATTTTTTGTTTTATACTTGATAACCCTTGTATTTACCATTCCATCTTTTTTAAATTGTTTGTTTGATACTTTTTACTTTGTGTGTTTATAAAAAATGTATTCTTAACTATTAAATACATGATTACCAAATAATTGATCAAATTTCAAGGAAAAAGTTTAATAATGGGTGGATAATATAATATCCTGAGGATTTATAAATAACACATTAATAGAAAACACGACAATAAACACCAAGTGAAAATGAGCCCTGAAATATTAATATTTAAACGTTATGGTTATAAAATAGTGGTTAAATTATATGGAATGAATTGTATTAACAAAATTAGGAAATATATAAATTTTTAACACATAAAAAACATTAATTTTGTAATTTATAAGAAATAAGCATTAAAAAATTTGTATAGTCTATTTATTCCTAAAAAATTTATTTATCCCAAAATAAGTTATTATTTTTTTATAGAATATTATAATAAATTTATGGATATTATATAAATTTTATTTTATAAGAAGGATAATATTTTTAAATAATAAGATTAGAAATAACATTTGGGGAATTTTTTGTATTCATCTAAATAAAATTAATTTTTAGTGAATTGAGACAAATACATGTTTTTTTGAAAAAATTATAATTTTCATTAAAATGTTCTTCTATATATTTTAATTGATTTAATAGTGAAAGAATTATTATATGGTTAAATATAATATAATTAATTTTATTTTAATAATCATTATACATTAATTTTTTTATGTAATTTTTTAGGTTAATTTGTTTTTCAAAAATAAATGGTATACAGTTCATTTATAAAAAAACTAATTTCATTGAATTTTGGAAATTGAATAATATAAAAATTTATTCTATATTTTTAATCAATATGTCCATATATTGTGGATATGTCCCTAATATTTTTGGTCATTTTGAATAATATCAAGAGTAATTTGTTTTATCATGTTAAAGTTAAAATGTATCAACAAGGGTAAAAAATAATTTAGTAAGGATACAAATTCATTCAAACTCATTCTATAATTTCATTGTATAGATTAATTTAATCCATAATCATTGAATATTATAAAATATATCCATTTATATTTAACAATGTTTTTTATCTTAATAATATTTCATTAATGGATAATGTCTAAAATGTCACCCTATTGATTTAATTAACTAAAATATATTATGTTAGGAGTAAAAAACTAAATATTTATTCTAGATCAATATTTTAAATATGAATGAATTTTCTGAATTATTAGAATTTATATTTAATTTTAATTAATGATTTAATTAAATTAATTTCTTACGTAATTCTTCCACAATTCTTGTGCAAGAAGTATAAAAATAAGGTAAATGATTTAAAAAATAATAAAATAATTTTTTTGGTTCATTTGTATCATATAAAAAAATAAAGAAAAATTTAATATATCAGGTATATTTAAAATGTTTATATTCAAATTTAATTATTATCTGGATAAAATTATATACAAAATTAATGTTTATATCAAAAAATTATAATAATGAAATTTTATAAAAAAAATAAATGACTTTAATTTCATAAAAATATTATATTTGGACAACTAAAATATAATATAGTTGAAAATTTAAGTGATGGCCCATTTAAGGATTATATTTCCTTTTATATTTTCTTGATCGACCCATAATATTTGAAATTCATTGTTATCATGATAATAATTAGATGGTATAACATGGGCTAAAATAAAGAGATAAGAATGAAAACATTACCGAAACATGTCTTTATTTTATTGGATGAATGTATTTCGACTATAAAATTGTATTAAAATTTTTTCTATCAATTTGGATCCATTTTTTCATTAAAATTAATTTATATTAATTTAATTATTTATGAAATTTCATGAGTGTCCCTCCCCTCACATATAAAAGGGAAAATCCTCTATTATCTTCCTCATAGCAATTTAACACTCAAGTTCCAAAAGTATTAGATTAAATACCTTTCAAACCATAATATATTTTACCTAGAGGATCTGATCTAATAAATTAACCATCCTCGAATTTATAAGGTGTAAGAAAAAGGTGTTTTTCACAAGAAGATGTTTAATACATAATTGTTCGTTTTTGTTGTACTTCTTCTTATACCTCCTTCAAATAATCTTAAAACATGATCATATAATAACATCGATATACAATATATTTTAAAAGGATATTATAACTATGTTAAAATACTTTTATTATCATATTTCATTAAATGGGGAGAAAAATATTATCTATGCCTATGTATGGAAAAAATCTTTATGAAGAGATAGATTCTTTTAGGAAATACCTCTCATGTATTCATATAAATATTGGTTTAATATATATATATATATGATATTCTTAATAAAATTATAATTATATAAAGATAATAAGTCATTTATTTTCTTATCTTTTTTTCATTGAAAATGATGACATCGAACGTTTTTATGTGTGGATTACAACATCCACAAAATGATGTGATTCATACCTCATACACACAATGAATGGAAGGTATATGTGTTGTAGTAAAAATATTTACATGTTATTTTTGAAAAAAAATATTTCTATGATAATTAAATAATATTAACATTGTTTCGATCATGTTAAATGAAAAATCAAAATGCCACTCATGTGTATGTATGACCAACTATCCCCATGAATTTAAATTAGTTCATTTTTCAAAACCCTCATTCATTTTGTGGTATAAAATAATAATAATTATATAAATAGGATAATTATTTCATGAATATTATTTTATAGATTATCAAATAATGACCACTTTCACCAAAGTTAACTTTTCAATGTCATTTTGGACATAAGATTTGAATAACATCAAAACATCATACGTGAATGTAATTTATCAAGAAATTAAATTAAATATTAAAAGTTTATTAATTTACAAAAAAAATGATATTATGAAAATAATAAACAAACCAAATTTTATTGTTTTAGATGATAAAGAATGTATGTGCTAAGTTTGGAACTTGGTAATTGATACATTACTTTAAAACATAATTTCAAAAGGTTTAAAAATTTAATATCAAAAATAGTTTCTGTCTATTTTTATATTAATAAAATTATTTTATGGATTTATTTATTTGGAAATAATTTAAATATAGATTATATTTTGTGTCACATTATAGATCTATTTAACTGGATTTAAAAAGATTCATTTTATAAAGTTTATATAAAACATATTGACATTTATTATAA
Organism: Viscum album; assembly: GCA_963277665.1. Classification (NCBI taxonomy): domain Eukaryota; kingdom Viridiplantae; phylum Streptophyta; class Magnoliopsida; order Santalales; family Viscaceae; genus Viscum; species Viscum album. The sequence goes on along the minus strand of OY728129.1, from coordinate 1,264,450,275 downwards.
AACGGAAAAGTTATTTTTTTTATTTTAAGGTGTCTTAAAAAAAATATCTTTCCACACCACCACATCCATTATTTTATGTATGTATTATTTTCATGCATCCATTTTTTCATTATAAAAAATGTATCCTTCACATTTTTCTATGATTTTTTAAATTATGTTTTAAATAAAAGGGATTTAAAAGTATAAAAAATTATTTACTTAAGGTTTGAAATGGACAGTTTTATGAATTTAATGATGGAAATGGAATATTTTATTAATTAGTTCATGTTATATAACAGTAATATTTACTATTATATTTTGAGTAAAATTTCATCCAAATACATAGGGTAATGATTGTGTTCTCTAGATGATTTTGTTGGAATTATACTATATTGGTTATTCCACATCTATGAATTATCATATGGGTTATATAAATATGTTTTCCAAAGGTACCAACATGAAAATTTTATTCTTGATGGTGATTTATCTTGTAATTTATTTAAATTTAAATAGTAATCCAATGACATATTGTTTTAGATTAATTATTATAACCCTTTAGGGTAAAATGTATGTTTTGGGGAAAATGTATTTCTTGCTGTCTTATGTTTTAAAGAAACTATCATGATTATGATTTTTTCCTTTATTTTATCTTATAAAGTGTTTAATGAAAAACAAATATACATTAATATTGATATCAATTGTATGTAAAAATTTATTTGAGTTAAAAGCTTATTATATTAATGGAAAAATTATATTAATGATATTAGTGTTCAAAATGACGTAACAAAATTCTTTATTTCTATTTATATCCCTAAAATATCTTTTTATGATAATACCACATTTATAAATGTTTTTCACGGGTATTAAGGATAAGTTAGAAGATGAAGGATTTCTTATTGAAATTCATAATGATTTTTTTAGGAAAAGAAAACATGTTTCTTTTTAGAATTCTAGTATCATAGGTAAAATAGATACAAAGTGGAATTCGAAAAATTGTAATTTATAAGTTTTTTGTAAGTGTTATGAAATAATTCACTAATACTCAAAAAAAATTAAATTAAAAAACTGAATTATTTTATAATTATTTAATATATATATATATATATATTTGTAAAGGATAAGCCTGTATAAAAAATGTCACATGAGTTGGACATGATTTACCATAAATAGAGTAATATATTAATACCTCAACAATCATGTGAAAATTCCATCTTGTTGTATGTATTGGAAAATTGTACACCAAAATATGTTACCAAATGTTATAGTTTTATTCCATGGGTACCCAGATATTGATTAATTTCAAATTTATATATAATAAATCTCTCTCCAAAACATTTCTAAAAACATACATACAAATCAAAAACATGTGTCATTATACATAAAAATTATATGTGTATATTGTGTAAACTAAATATTCCCTATTATTGTATACTGATATTTGCCATAGATGAGATCCATTATAAAAACAATTATGGGTAACTATTATATAATCAATTTATTCTTCCATAAAATAATGTAAAAATTCAACCACCCTCCACACAATACATTTGATAATGATACATGATACAGTTCCCTCATTTCTCATGAATGTGCCCCTATTCATTACAATGGTTATGTAAAATAAGGCCAATAAGATTTATACATAAACATTTATAGAGTTTACTACAATAAAACAAATAATTGTCACCATGATACCTCAAAGAGATTATAAAACAACCTTGTGAATATTGTAGTAAAAACAGATGGTTGGTGGAGTGGAATCATTATTCAGTGGTTTAATAAATTTACTATCAAAACAAATAAAAATTATTTTCTATTAAATACAATATATATAACGTGGCAGAATAATACTTTAATTTTTTTAGGCATTATCCGTACCTTCTCTATGTTATTCTCAATCTCTAAGGAATCATCCCATCCAAAAAATTGTATATGTTATTCATAGTTAGTTGTGAGCTTATATACAATATTAGTATAGTCTGTGTGTTTAAACACACACACATGTATCTTTAATTTTCCTCAATTAATGGCCACTCATACATTATAAGGATATATTTTTTACACATGTCACATAATCCTCACTTTAATGGCCACTCCCACTCCAATGGTAGGGAATAATAGAATGTAGATATATGAAAATATACTCTATCAATTAAATATTTATATACCTCTTCATTATGAGAAATCTCTCTTCCTATGGAGGATTATGTATTATATAAAAATATACCATGTTATTATAAAACATATCTCTCAGGCCAGAACCATTGAGATAATTATCCAATATATAGATATATAATATATAAAAAACTATGGTAATACAAATGGTACACTTAAAAAATCAAAACTCTAAGAATGATAATCATGTCATTGATACATTTTAGTTTTCTAAGGAATTTTTTTAAAATAAAAAATATATTTAAAATTATATAATGAAACATTCCCAAATATGAATGAAATATAATAATATTATTTCTTCATATGGGATCACAGTAACATTTTCATAAATGAGGGAATCCATAAACATAGAATAATTATTATAAAAATGATCACAATCTCATAATGTGGTATCATCCTCACTATAATACATCAAAAAATTAACGAATCATGTTAGAATGTATATGTTATAAAGAAACACTTAAGGGAACTTATAACAATGAATTGATAATATTGAATCCCAATGACATGTTGTAGGTAAATATAATACAAGAAATTTAACTGATAAAAACATTTACTCGTCACTATCATACTTTTCCATAATAAAAGATAATTTTTGAAAATATAGAAATTTATAATCCAATTTTGGAAAACTAATATTATCTTTTTTATATAAAACTAATAGTTATTTAAATTATTTTAAGGAAAACATTTTTATCTCCATGTCTCATTTATTTGGAAAAAAACCTTATAATTTCAATAATGTGATTGCATGATAGAATGAGTGGTGGTCGATGACCATAACCTATTTATATGCAATTGTCTAGGAATTTGAAATATTTTTGTTCCTAAACAAAATGAATTTAGAGAGTTTTTAAATAATTCTTTAATTATATTGATTCCAAAATTTTAAAATACTAATACATTCAATATGGTAGTTCCACTCATCATTGTTCTAAATTTCCAGCTACAACTACAACAATGAGGAATATTAATAATATGGGGTTCATAGTTTAAAACATTAAAACTATATAAGGTTCAATGACATATGAAACTATTTTAATATATATATAAATTTAGATCATGAATGTTGCCCAACTATAGATCCCATAACTATTGTCTCATGTAGCAACATGACAATGAATTTTAAAAAAAAAACTAATTCAGAGAAAGTGATTATAGGGAATCATGGGGGAAAACCTCAATGTAGTATCCATATTTAATATTAAAATTGAATCTAGATTTTTTTTAATATTTAACATTTTGGTGTATGTATTACCCGTCATTTTACTCTAGTTGCTAAAAACTGCACCCCAAAAAGTATTACATAATGCATACTCTAAATAGACTTTATTGATTACATTATTTAAATGAAGGTGTTGATTTTTAATTGAACCAAACTATATTTTTATATTATTAATATTGAAAATAGTATATTACAATAAATTTTATGGAATTTTCATAAGTAGTTGTTTTTTATGTGAATATTTAAAAATATAGTTTTTACAAAAACTATTAATTTTATAACTTTATCCATTTAAAAGAATGATCTAGAATTCTATAAAACTTTTTAGTTGAACAAAGATGTTCTTAAGGAGTGTGAACATAAATTTTCTAATTACTATTCTAAATTTATAATACAAATATATAATACTTTATGGACTTATATCTTTTCCACCAGAAGATTTTTTTTTTGGTAATTCATTTTAATTAATAATCTTTTTTATAAATTTAGGTTTGAAGTTTCTTTAGAATATACATAAAGATTACATACATTTTTTCAACAAAAACTATATAAAAAATTTACAAGGATTGATGATATTGTTATAAATATAATATTTATACATTTTTTAGAAAAAAATATTTTAATTTGTGATGGTGGAAGTGAATCCCATTTTCAATAGAGGGGCTTCACCTCCATATTATTTTATTGTCCCTCCTCTAGTAGCTCAAAATATTCAGATTATGGGAGAAGAAGAATATATATATGTATATATATATTGTATGGTCATTATAATTGTATGGTATGTACCCGATATATAAAAATAATTTAATGAATTTTTAGATTAATTACATGATTAAACACATGAGTGTTAAGTTATGTTTTCCATTAAAATCATTACTGATAAATAACCCATATCTGAATCTCCCCATAAATTGGAATAAATGGAGTTGGTAGAGTTAAATAAACCACTAAATTAGTTATGTGATAATAGATAAATACTCCCAATCATTTCCCAATGGGGATTTGAAACGATGATCATGAAAAAATGATGTTTTTATGAGATTGTGAATCCATTACTTGGAGATATGTTCCATTACTATAAAGAATAATTATTTGTTACCATGAATTAATGAATTATTTGACAAGAACCAAGGAGATAAATATTTTTAAATGTTAATCTTATCATTAGTTATCATTAGGTAAGGTTGAATAATGATGATACACCAAAGATCAAATTACATATATGATATAGACATTGTAGGTTTATAATATCACCTTTAGTTCCACTGATGTGCCATTACTTTCTTTGAATATAATGAATAGAGGATTGAATGATTAGATTAACAATATCATGATAGTATTAATTGATTATATCTTGATATAATTAAAAATATAAGAATATCATGTCAACCATCTGGATATATATATTGAGACCCTCATAGAATATAAAATGAATGGAAATTTCTATAATGGTGAATTTTGGTTACATGATTTTTCATCCATATTTTCTCCTAGTATGGAATATATTTGGATATTAAAAATTATATGGTAGTAAAGAAATGGAATTAAATTATTATTATAAATTATATATATTCATTCCTTGGAAAAGAAAATTATAATAAATTTTCATTTTGAAATATTTCTCAATTGGACCTCCTATTAACAATGTTAACACTTAAAGGGGTTGTGATCACATGGAATGGGGAATTGGATGAATGATTTGAAGAGTTAATTATGAGGTATATTAATGAAATGGTATTGATTTTATAATTGGAATATGAATTATTTGTGATATATAGTAACATATTTAAGTGTATTCTGGGATGTCTCCTTTTAAAAGATGATAGAGTAGTTCATTATGCATCAAGAAAATATAGGTCTCATGAATACATTTATCCAAGTAATGAAATTAATATGTTATAAGTAAAAAATTCTTTGAGGATATGGATCCACTATATATATATAGAAATATACAATATATACTGGACAATAAATTTATAAAAGTTATTTTATCTTAAAAAATTGCTCAACATGAAGAAAATATGATGAAAAAATATATTAATAAACTATGATTACATGATATAGTACATATTTGGGATGGAAAACATGGGGGATTATCTATTGAGTATGTTGAACATGAATTTATATAATCATTATTATTAATAAGATTCCAATATTGAAGGATGTAGTAGTGATGGATCTGGTAATTTTTTTACAAGACTATCCATTATTACCGGTACATGATATAGGTATGTCATCATTATTATAAAATAAGGAAAATCCCAAATATAATCTTTATGATATAAAAATGGGGATTAATTTTCTAAATGACTGTAAATTGAATACATTTATCTATATAAGTGGTTGGATAATTTTTTTTAAAGAGGATATGTTGTCAATCTACAACTAAATAGATGAGTGAGCTACTATATAATGAAAAAAGCTCAAAATCTCTGAAAACATTATATCACAAAGAGATATCAATATTTCAGAGAATATTTATAGTGTGATGGTATTATGAAAGAAATTTTGGACTACATTTCTAGACGTAATGTGTGAAAGAAAGAAATATCTGAATGACAACATTTTACGGGAGTCATAAAACCTCTAACTATACCTATATGGATGTGGGACACAATTAAAATAGACGTTATCATTAAGATTCAAATGAATCCATGAAATATAGATGGTATAGTGTTCATAATTAATTATAATAGTTTATCTACTCATTTCTAGTAGTAATGGAAAATATACCCCTTGAGTGACTTTCCCAACCCTATATCAATGATATTATGAGACATATAAGGAAACATTGATCAATTGTGTATTCTTACGACATGTTGTTCATATCAAGATTATATAATTATATATAATGTATCTAGACACTTAGCTATATTTATGAACTGCTTATCGACCTCACACAAATAGGCAGTATCAATGGACTATCCATATAATAAAATTCATGTTAATGTCATGATCTCTTGACATCCATGTTTCGTGGGATCAGTATCTACCTTTGGTGGAATTATCATAAAATAATTTTTTCTATTCGATATTCTATATTAAACTACATGAGGTACAGTATGGAATTGTATTCTATAATCCAACATGTTCAGAAATATTTGTTGAAAGAAAGTTAAATGGACTTAAATTTTTATAGGAGATAATTGGGAATGTTTAGAGTTATTAGAATTATATCAAGGTTGATCAAATAAGAATAATTTGTTCTACATATAATCAGTGATAAGATATAGAATAAAAAAGTGGTATCATTTTTTCTTAATGTTATATCCATGAAAGGGAGATATATAATTTTGATTAAAGGGGAAATTGTGTCCAATGTACGTCATCCCTTTTCAAATTTTGTAATGAATTGGATTTATGGATTACTGTATCAAATTTACAACCAACCTCTTTAATGTTCATGATGTTATCCATGATTATATATTATTGATGTAATTTCATGACCTAATGAATATAAACACTCTATAGGGAATAGATTTTGACCATTTCTTTTCATATAACGAAAATCAATTCCAAATCATATACTTTATTGGGAATGTGTTATAGAATAAGAAAAATCAGATGGTAAAAGTTCATTGGGAAATCACACGTTATATGATGAACCTTATGATCAAGAAGAATAAATTATGATGAATTATCTATATTATATTAGTATCATACATTTAGAAAAAAATATATAAAAATAATTTGGTGGGGGATAGTTTAATATCGTATACCTTACTCTAGTAAGAAAACACTACATCCCAAAAACTATAACATTCTACACAATCTAAAGAGGATTCACTCATGAACTTGTAAAAATGTAAAATTTTAATTAGAATTAATCCAAATATGATACTTTATTGGGAATTAAACTTTTAATATTTGCTGAAGATCAATTTTATGTTTTTTCTAAAATTATTATTTTTTATGTGAATATCAACCAATGAGTTCTAAACTATTTGGAAACACTTATATAATTTTTAGTATAGGAGAATGACCAAAATGATTATAAAAAAAATTTATGATCAATGATGTTTTTAATAGGTGAATGTTTGTTTTTTGAAGTATTATTCTAAATTTATTCAGCCTATTTTAAAAAATTTATGAACATATGTACTGTTTTAAAATAAAAGTAATATTGTTTCATTTATATTAATTATATATTATATTGAAAATTAATTTTATGATTGATTTTTTATCCACATAATTATTTTTGTTTTATAATAAAAAATAATATATCATCAAAATTATAATTAATGACTAAATTATCATAAAAAAAAAATTTAGGCTTATAAATTATATTTTATAAACAATGACGTCTAAACATGCAATTGTTAGAAATAATTTTTACTAAATATATAATATTTTTTGATAAATTGATCGTTACATAGAATCTATATATTAAAATTATTCAACAAGGTCAATTATTATTTAAGGAATAGAAAATAAATAACATAAATGGATTACTAATAACGAAAGTAAATGTAAAATGGTAGTTTTGCAAAAAAATAATTTTATATGTAATGATCCTATGAATTTGATACCGACATAGAGATGTTATATGATTCAAAAACATCCATTTACACTTTCATTTCACTTAAAATTATCCTCTAAAATAGTCTATGTTTTTATCCTTTTCATCTTTAAATATCAACTACCCCTGATATGTTTGGAAAAATGTATGGAACGCCATATTTACAAGGTTATCCCCAAGTGTGTGTGACTACATCAATGATATGGTAAATCTCGAGAGAAAATGGTTATTTACTATGATATGAAATTAATATAAATGATCTAACTCATATTGAGATGATTCTTTCTCTAGATTGAAAAATAAACTAGTAGTTTCTGGATATAATTTTTTTATCCTTCAAACCAAAAATAGATTATGAAACATTTTGAAATAGCTCACAAATATTCATTTAAAAATCCACAATTTGGTGGACTATCCAACAAATAAGAATCTATATGGGGAACCACTATCTTCATCTGGTATAACTCTATATAATGTGATTTTAAAAAGGCTAGTAACTTTATATGGTAATATTATCTCTTATACATCTATTTGATCTACCTCATTCTGATAATTTTATTTAATACCTTCATCCAATACCTCATCTTCAATGAGGGGAACCCTTGGATTGAAACTCTCAGTGCTTCCATTAAATAAATCTTCAAAAATTATGTTTTTTGACTCACATTTGATCTGTTTCGATTTTTGCAGTTCATTCAAACCTTTATATTAGAATTATTCTTTGAGAAAGTGTGACCTCCCAAAATTATAATTACAATTTTTTCTACTCAACTCATCATCAATGGACTCATATCAATCCTTCTATAACATTATTGATGTTTCTTGAAATCTCACCCCATATTCATAAATTCTTAAAACTTTACAAAATACAAAATACAATGCAAAACATAATATTTTTGTCATGGGTTAGGGTAAATCGTTTTTTTAATTATTCTCAAAACACCATCTAAAATTGTTATTTATTGTTACATAAAAAGTGTATCAGTATCTGTTATAGTTTTATCTGACTTTTATAGATTTGATCATCATTTTTTGGAAGACACCATCTAGTAAGAAAATCATTTTATGTTTTGTTCTTTTTATATAACACCTTTGACTGATGAACTTGTAAATAATTCACAAAACATTATCTATCTGATATATTAGCACGTCTTTGTATGACCATCCTATATCCAATCATTTTCCTTAAATGGATCAATGTTTTTATGTTTAGTTTGAAATAGCTTCATTGAATCTTCTATATAATAAAATCTACATTTGTTGGGTGACATTCATCTCTTTAATGGATCTTTGACTAATCAGCATGACTGGTAAATCACAAAACCATATATCATTATAGAAACACCTATTTTATTTCATCTTATTTACTTTTCTAATGTTCATACAATTTTTTTTCTCTTATGTAAATGTTTTTTCAATATAAATTTTTTTAACTTTCTAGTATAAGTCAATGATATTCTTTATGTTAACTCCTTCAGCATCCATATTAAGAATTCTTAGTCGGATGTAGTTCAGTAAACATTTATCTAATAGAGATGAATTTAGTAACATAATCATCACCCATTTATTGAAATTATTACATCCATATATCATAGATTTAAAAACATTCCACTATACTAAAATTTCATGGAACATCATTCTTTTCTATTAAAAAATCATAGAACAAACTTCATTCACTTGTAATTTCAGGAATTATTATATTCAAACAATATAGATATTGCAATGTCACCACCTAAAAATAATAGCACATATAAAATATTTATTCAGAAATTTCATATACCTCTATCTGGTAGACTTGGAATGTTATCCTTTATATAGATATTTCTATCATTAGTTGCAACTTCACCAATTTATTCCATCGACACTATAAAACATTTGAATTCAATTATTTTATAAAATCCAAAACCCCAATGTGGAAAAAATTAATACAAACATAGTGAGAGTCATGAATATATATATGTTGATATGAATATGAATATTTGAATAAAATCATCACACACTATAATTAATTATTCTTAACATGGTAAAAAAATTCATAAACTCCATCAGTGGTATCACATAACCGAATTTGCTTAACATATTATTGACAAATAAATTTATCATTAAACACAAAAAAATTACACAATATTTTTTTAGAGGGAAATAAAATTGTCATTAAAAAAACCCTTGCAACACCCCAAGTTCCATGGAACAATTCCATATGAATAATGAAATAGCTTGCATTGTACACAAATTCGAGATTCTAACACACCGCGACCAATCAAACTAGCCGATATGAATAGAAGTACCCACTTTTTGAAATTTTATAAATTTTATTTTATAAAATGGAATTCATTTTTGGATTCATAATAACAAAATTATATTAGGGTTAATTTTTTGTACTTTTTTTATCACTTTAATATTTTTGAAGAATTGTAAAAAATATTAAATTTTAATTAAAAACAATTTTTTAATCGAAATAATTTATATTGTTAAATAATAAATTTTAATTGATTTTAAGTATCATTAGAATATATTTTTATATTTCAATATAATTTAGGACATTGAATGTAATTTCACATTTTAACTGGACATAATTAAGTTCCAATCATATGATGGTTAGTATTTTTTAAAAACACACTTTCTGTTTTGTCATTGGGTATTAATTTTAAATTCATATATTCCCCTTCTGTGTTTTGAATTTAGAAAAATGGATTCCATATTCTGAATCAGGTCATCCAAATTTTTTATATAGGTAACTTTTATTTTTAGACATTATGAATAATTATTTCCGTAAATATTTTTGTTACCATGAATAAAGGGTAAATCTGGTAAATAAGGGTAAAAATAATATTATAAGAATAATAAATTACCCTAACATGTTTCATATTCCTAATTTTTGAATCATGGCTAACCACATGCATCCTCAGGTCGATTTCAGGACCCCATGGAGCCACATGAGAGTGATAATGACACTTTATATTAATTAATTTAAATTAAAGACAAAAATGAAATAAACTTATAACTTTTAGTAAAACAATTTTTTCATGGGGTTATATAAGTTATATTTTTTACTATAAATATTAATTTGAAGAATAAAATGATTTCCTACATCATGGTGATTTTGTTATAATTTTTAGACATTAAATAATGAAAATTATATAGGACTCAATAATGATGCATGGTTTACCTCATTAATAAATGATTTATATAAATAAGTTTATAAAAATTAAAACAATATTCAAAACATGTGCAATTCTTATTGGATGATTTTATTTCGAATATGAGTCATCTTGGATTATATTTTAATGAGTTTTTTTCCATTAGAAACTGAAAATCGTTATATAATAAAATTATATTCTCCAACTTTCCAAAAGATCCCCTCAGCCCCTTATAAAAACCCCTCACCTCTAACCCATTTCTCAAACTTCTCAAGACACTTTACTCATCCAACCTCTACCCAATTAATATCTCAAAATCCTTATATTCCACTTAGATTCCTTATCATAGGTAGAAGGGACTTCGACGAAGCCTCTTATTTCAAACCAAAGGGAGTTACCTGATTTAAAGCTAACATCTCCTCTTATGTTATTTTATTTTATTTTACTTTTCGAACCCCCTAATCTCTCTTTATTTATTTATTTTATAAAACAAATAGTATTCTAAAAATACTAGGTTTTTTTATTAGAATTATTTTAACTAAACTTACACACACCTCCATCTAATGGGTATAGAACATAATGTTTCTATGCATGGAAAACTACTGCCACACGAAGTGATGATTGTTCAATCATCAAATACCACCTCTTATAGATTCCATTATGATGGAACTATAATTATATATGATATTTATGAAATTTAATTTATTTATATGTTTATTTAATTATCTTTTATAGCATACCTTTATTCTTTTCATGTTTTATATATACGGTAATCTCATTTGAAGAAGTGCGGACTACCGCCCCCTCAAAGTGATATAACTCATTAATACCATACATGGAACATATAATAGATGGTGTTAATGAACTTATGTAACATATATAAAATATTATATTATACTGGAATAATAATATAACTATGTATCATTTGATTTTCTTTCCTTTTAAAATAAAAATATGGATGTAGCGTTCATGCATATGTACGGATTACCGTCTCCATGAACGTGATGATATTCCTTCCCCATCATAACCATTCCAGAATAATATTAATTTGATTATTAAAAATTTTATTTAATACTATAATATCATTCAATATATGAATAAAATACATATTATCCATAAAAAACATGACTTCTAAAACAAAACATTTAAAAGGAAAACGAATCAGTTAACACCCGATAAAATTGATACTACTAAAATATTATTAACAAATAAATATTAAGAGATCATAGATGATATAAACTTTAGGTAGGAAATTCTTGTATTATTTAATAACAATGTTTTATCTATTATACAAGAGGTTAACATACCATCTACTAAGAAAAAGTACAAGGTAGGGGTAAATTTTCTAATCTCCTTATTACGGAAGGATGTTTTTATGTAGGTATCTATTGGGTCCTCATTATCATCCACATTTGTGTATTCTTAAAAATATATTTAAATTTTTTTTACTATTTACTAGACTATGGGTTAATGTCATTTATACCCTTATTAGACCTTATATGTTTTGAAAGGAATCTCTCTGTCGTTCTACAAACAAGTTACTTTATGACCTTTTCGACAAAATTATGGTAAAAATGTTTTTGGAAGTTATAGAGAGGGTGCACTATTTTCCCCCATTATAACATCATTCACATTTCCTCAAAAATGAATATAGAATATTTTCAAAATAAATGTTTTCATTTATAATTATGTGGCTCTTAAAAAATTCATAAATTGAAAGAGATATTTCTCTCAAATTGTTTTGACTTCATCTATGTCAACATCCTTAATTAAAGTTTACTGTTTTTTGAAGTTAATTCATTATGATACAAATATTCTACAATGTATTTATGGTTTTGAGATATTTTTTACTATTGATGATTTATTTTTGTACCATTCATGTTATATGGTAAAATTATTGACATTTTGTATTCTAGTTTTAATACAAATGTTTATGTTATCTTTCATTGTTTTCATATGTGGAATGTGTTGGACTTTGTATGTGATGGGTGGAGCCCGCTATAGCTCCTCGGTGCATCTATTGGCCGCATGAGACAATTATACATGGAATTGTATGAGGCCTTTCCCCATTTGATATATGGTTTTCGCCGATGCCTAAATAATTTTTAGACATCTTGGCCAAGGCCTTAACAAGATGTTTAAGAATGTCCAACATTATAATTTCCCTAATTATGAAAATAATAATGATGGGTCATGTGGTTATTCAACTACTATAATACCAATGACAATTTTTTATTATGGAATTTTTTACACATCTCATATTCCTTCCATAAAGTGTTCATGTTTATTATTTTTAAAGGATTGTGTTTTCAATTATTCACTATGCCTAATTTTTATGTGATATTATGATGTATTGCTTACTCTTACTGATAATTTGAGCTCACCCTTTTATTATGTTTCATTTTCCTAAGATATGAAGAAGTTAGTTATGAGTGAATTGCATACATAATCTTGGAGTATTGTATGACTCAAATTGAATAAATTAGTGTTGTATTTCTTTTCATGTTTTAATGTTGATCTTATCTATGTATCATGTTTCTAAGACTACTAAACTGATCTGTCCTTTTGTACATGATTCTTTGTATCAGGCCAATGTATTAAAATACTGCACCAGCTCCGAGCATCTGGGGTCGGTGGATTATAGTTTGTATCATAATAAGATTAATAAAATCCGTGGAAACTAGATTTAGGAAAACACTAATTAGAGAACATTACCCTAAGATAGAAATTGAGGATTTGTATAGAAGAAATTCCTATAATTTTGGAAATGTAGTGATTTTGAGAAATTTCCAAATAAATCATCCATATCAGGATATTAAAAGGTAAAGGAAGATCTGGCATAGATGTGTCTATGAAATAAAACACCAACAAGGAGTTTCAAGCTTGACCTGGGGTATCCTAGAACATGACAACGAGGCTAGCTACACTCTCGGTTATGACACAACTGTAGGATATGCATAGGTTAATTAAAATTTTCATTACAAACCATTATGAATTATTTATGAGTATATAAATCCTTAAATAAAATAATTTTATGATTATGGATTGTATCCATAAATTGCTCAATTTATGTTAAGTGTTTTACAAGTTTGGAATTAGGTATTGTGATTCATAAACTAATCTACTGTATGCCATTTTATAGAAATGACACCTAGTGGATGGAATGGAAACTATATCAACACATGTAATCCATGTAGGTATTTACCTCTTACTCAAGATAAATATAGAGGATATGGTGATGAAACTAGTGCAGATCAGATTATAACCATATTGGGAAAACCCACTCAAGTTATGAATAATAACCTTACCCACATGGAGCCCCGTAATCCACAACATGGATGATCAATGTTAGATAGCTTCATGATGAAACAAAAACCAACATTCAATGGGGCTATAAGTATATTTTTAGATGAGCAATGGATAAGTTCCTTAGAAAAAAATATTTTAGTATTTTTGGAGTAGTTAAATGGAAAAAAATTCATTGAATTTTATCACCTCATAGGTGACGCAGATCAATGGTGGTCATTGATTAAAAACACAATAAAGGATGAAGAAGTACCCAGTATATAATGGAGGGAGTTTAAAGATATTTTCATAGAAAAATAATTTCCTCATGACGATCGAGTGGATATGGAAAAGAAAATTCTTGAGTCTTAGACAAAAGGAGGATGACAATGTTGTAATGTATGATGCTAACGTTACAAGGTTAGTTAGGCATGTTACAGATTATATATGTAACAGAAGAAGTAATATCGATTGTTTCGTTTATGGGTTAAAACCATTTCTCCATCGAGAATTAGTCTCAAAATCCATCTCATCGTACGAAAATAATGTATCATGTGATATAAAGATAAAAAATAAATTATGTAATTATTATAACTGTAAAGAAATGAAAGAGAAGAAAATATCTACTGAACACTCTAGGAAAGGAAATAAGGAAACAAGGAAGAAGAGAAGTGTTGAATTTCCACCCTGTGATAATTGTGGAAGGAAGCACCTTGGTGCCTATCTAAAAAGTAAATAAGTATGCTACAAATGTGGGAAGAAAGTCCATCTTGTTGGTGATTGTAAGGGGAAGAAAGAAGCTACCAATGTTCAATTCTACAATTATAGGGTGATGGGACGTTGTTCAAATGAATGTCCCAGTACCGAAGGAAATTACGTTATAAAAGGAAAAGGGAGCAAGGCAATGCTTATGCGATCACTACTGCTGAGGTTGAATCTCTAATAGACGTGATGACAGGTAATTTAAAGGCTTCATTATGTTTATCCAATTCGTTATTTAATTCTGGATCATCACAATGTTTCATATCTTCTAAGATTGCAAAAAAATTACATATTACCAATTTGATTTAACAGAGGAGTTTTCAATCAAAACCCCTAAGGGAAGTATCATTTCAACAATGTTTTTTGAATCAGTTCCCATTAGGTAATATAAATTTTCTTTATCTGTTGATATCATCGTTATACCCATGATTTAATTTGATATAATCCTTAGAATTGATTGGCTTGTAGACCATGATGCAAATATTTATTTCAAGAAGGAGGTTACATTTTTTGATGATGATAAGGTGTACCTTATCTTTAGAGCCGAAACATCCCCACTTGATTCATACATAGATCCAACCCCAGTAGCTCTGATAAATTCAATTATTAGGGGGAAGAGAATAAAATAACTATGGATGAGGAAAATAATGTTCAAAGAGAGGACGTACATATTTTACAAAAATTTGATGGTGTATTTCCAAAGAATTTACCTGCACATCCTTCAGAATGAGAAATTGAATTTTCCATTGATTTAATTCCAGGTAAAAGGCCAATATTAAAAACCCCTTTTAGAATGGCCTCTCTAGAATTAGTGAAGATTATGAAAAATGGATGAGTTAAGTAATAATGGATTTATTCACCCTAGATTATCCACATGGGGAGCCCTGATTCTTTTTGTAAATAATCAGTATTGATTAATGAGGTTGTTCATTAACTACAAAGAGATCAATGTTATAACAATAAGGAACAAGTATCCCCAATCTCGCATTGATGATTTATTCGACCAACTTTATGGATCTCAATATTTTTCAAAGATTGACCTTTGATCGGGATATCATCAGTTCTTTGTGAATGAGAAATAAATTTCAAAAACTGCATTTCGAACCAAGTACGAGCATTACGATTTTATAGTATTTCTATTGGGACTGACTAATGCACCCTTTATTTTCATGGGTCTAATGAACAGAGTTCTCAAGGAATATCTTGATGACTTCTTAGTGGTATTTATTGATGATATCTTAGTAGACTCCAAAAGCTTCATTGATCATGAAAATCACATACGGATTATCCATTGAACTCTTAAAAGAAATTAATTATATGTGAAGTTTAGAAGGTGTGAATTATAGCATCAGGAGATTTCTTTTCATGGCCATATTGTATCTATGGATGTAATCTTGATTGATCTATCAAAGACCAGAGCAATCAAAGAATGGCCACCACCAATGAGTATAACTGAGGTATACAGTTTTATTGGTCTATCAGGTTATTATCTATGTTTCGTCCATAATTTTTCCTAATTGGATAACCCATTAAACAAGCCCACACATAATGGGGTAGAATTTGTTTAGAAAAAAGATTGTGATGAATTTTTTGAATAACTGAAGAGAATATTAGTGAATGCTCATATATTGACTCTACCATCAGGGAATGATGGGTGTGTTATTTATAGTGGTTCTTCCAAAAAGGGATTTAGTTGCGTCCTTTTGTAGAATGATATAGTTATTGCCTCTGAATCAAAACAGATAAAAATTCATGAACAAAACTATCATAATAAAGATCTTGAGTTAGCAGTTTTAATCATGGATATGAAGATATAAAGACACTATCTCTATGGTGAAAAATGATAGATATATACTGATCAGAAGAGTTTTAGGTATATTTTCTCATGAAATGAACTCAACATGGGTCAAAGGTTATGGCATGAACTACTCAACGATTATTATTTCACTATACACTACCACCAGGAAAAGACAAATAAGGTGCCAGATGCTTTGAGCACAAAGGATAATGGAGTTCTGAATAAGATGAGAGTCGAATGGGATCCTATGTTCATGGATATAGTAATGATGGATATGGGAATAATCATGGAAGGTGAAACATTGATATTTTTTCAAATGGTTTCCTAACCATCACTAATAGAAAGGATAAAAAGTTCTCAGACTGATGGTGTGGAATTTCATAAGAAAATTAAAGCATTGAATGATGGGATATTCACCGACTTTGTATATGAAAATTGGATTTTGAAATTGGGGAAGAGACGTTGTGTCCCCGATATACCTGATCTGAAAAGGGAATTGATGGAAGATGCTCATATATCCAATTTCTCTATACAAAATGGTAGAAATAAGATGTATAGAGAATTAAAGAACATTTTTTGTGATACAACATGAAGAGAGAGATTTTAGATTTTGTGGTGATAGATTTGGTTTTTCAATTAGTGAATGCTAGAAGAAAAAATTATAGATGAGTCATGAAACCTCCTCCCATACCTGAGTGTAATGGGGATGTTATTATGGGGGACTTTGTCTTGGGACTGCCGAAGACTCCTTGATGAAATGATGCAATATGGGTAATTGTTGATCATCATACCAAGTCATCACATTTTCATACTATAAGAGAAGATTTACCACTTGAATTATTTTCAAGACTATATATTAATAATGTTTTAAGACTTCATGGAGTACCCTTATCAATTGATTCTAACCGTGATCTTGGTTTTACATCAAGATTCTAGAAAAGTCATTAGAAATCCCTAGATACTAAACTTCATTTGAGAATTTCCAACCACCCTCAAACTGATGGACATTCATAATAGACTATTTAAACCTTATAAGGCATGTTGAGATCTTTATCACATGACTTTCATGGCACGTGGGATAAATATTTACATATAGTATAATTTTTCTACAACAATAGCTTTCATTCAAGTATTCAAATGGCACTATATGAAGTGTTATTCGGAAAGAGATGTAGCACACCAACTTTTTTTGGATGATGTTGGTGAAGGAAAACATGTTGGACAAGAACTTATGGGGAAAACGATGGAAAAGGTGAATGTTATCCAAACCCACATCAAAGCAGCTTGAAGTAGTCAAAAGAGCTATGCCGATAACCGAAGGAAGGATTTGAAGTTTTAGGTATGCGATCATGTTTTCTTCAAGGTTTCTCAATGGAAGGGAGTTATATGATTTGGAAAGAAGGGTATGTTATGTCCTAGGTACCTCTAAAATTTCAAAATTATAGGAACAATTAGAGTTATATCTTACTCTTTGTCAATGACGCCAAGTCTCTCCAAAGTTCATGATGTGTTCCATATATCACTATTGATAAAATACATGCCTGACCCAATGCATGTACTCACCTGTGAAGAAATAGAACAGGAAGTCGACCTATCTTATTGCAAAGAGACTATCATAATTCATGATACCAGAGAACAAGTGTTGATAAACCAGACGACTCGACTGGTAAAAGTTATATGGAGAAACCATAAGATGGAAGAGGAAACGTGGGAACCCGAGGAACTTATGATGAAGAATCACCCTAATTTTTTTATGTAGTAATATTCTAGAAATTCTGAAGACTAAATTATTTGAAGGAAGGGAGAATGTAACACTTCAAGCTTCTACGGTATATTTCCAATTGAATAATTCAATAGCTTGTGTTGTACGCAACTTCGAGATTCTAACACAAAGCGACAAGTAAAACTACCCATTATGAATAGTAATACCCACTTTTTGAAATTATATAAATTTTATTTTTCAAAATGAACTTCATTTTTTGATTCAGAATGTCAAAATTAGTTTTGGGTGAATTTTTGTTACTTTTCTGATAACATTATTATTTTGATGAATAGTGAAAAATACTAAATTTTAATTCAAAAAAACTTTTTTAATAGAAATAATTTATAGTGTTAAATTATACATTTGAATGGTTTTTAAGTATAATTAGTTTATATTTTTATCATTTAATATTATTTTGGTCATTGGATGTAATATACCATTTAAACTGGACATAAAGAAGTGTCAATCTTTTGATAATTATTACATCTTAAAAACACACTTTTAGTTTTGACAATGGGTATTAATTTTAAATTAATTTCAAATTCTTATTTGTTTTGAATTTGAAAAAATGGATTCTATATTTGGAATCAGGAGGTCCAAATGGTATATGTAGTTAACTTTTATTTTTATACATTATGAATAATTACTTCGGTAAATATTTTATTTACAATGGTTAATGGGTAAATCCAGTAAATAATGGATAAAATAATATTATAATAGTATTAAATTATCCGAACATGTGTCATATTTCTATTGGTAGAATCATTTTGACCATGGGAATCCTTCGGTCGTTTTTCGTACCACATGGAGCAACTTGAGAGTGAAAATGACAATTTATGTTATTTAATTTAATGTACAGAGAAAATTGACATAAACATATATCTTTTAGTAAATCATTTTTTACATGGGGTTATATAAGTTATCGTTTCGACTCTAAATATTCACTTGAAAGATAATGATAGTTCATACATTTTTTTATTTTGATTATAATTTTTAGACATCCAATAAATAAAATTATTTATGACACAATAATGATGTAGTGTTTACCTCATTAATAAATGATTATAAGATTATAAAAATGAAAACAATATCCAAAACCTGTCCAATATTTTTTGGATGATTTTATTTCGAACAAGATCCACCTTATCTTCTTCATTAATGAGATTTGAACCTTTAGAATCGGAAAATAGTTATATTATAAAATAATATATTCACACTTTCTTAAGGAGCCCCTCCTCCCCCTTATAAAAAGCCCTCAACTCTAACCTATTTATCACACCTCTCAAACCACTTGACTCATCCAAACTCTTCCCAATTAAGCTCCTCGCATCCATATATTCCTCTTATTATCCTTAACTTAGGTATAAGTCACTTCAATGATGCCTTTTGGTTCAAATCAAAGTGAGTTACCCGATTTAATGGTAACATCTCCTTTTAAGTTCTTTTATTTCTATTTTACTTCTCCAACACCCTTACCTCCATTTATTGATTTCTTTTATAACCAAAAAGTATCCTAAATATATTAAGTTTTTTTTATGAGAATTATTTGAACAAAACTCACCCACAACTCTATCTAATAGGTATATAACATAATGTCTCTGTGGACGGCGAACTACTGCCTCACAAAAGAAAGATTGTTCAATCTTCTACTACCACCTCTTATGGTAGCCATTATGATAGAACTGTAATTATTTATGATATTTATGATATTTATTCTATCTATAAGCTTCTTTAATTCTCTCTTATAACATACAGTTTTTCTGTTCTTGTTTTATTTATATGATAATTTCATTTGAGAAAGTGAGAACTATCACTACCTCAAAGTGATATGATGTATTCATACCATACATAGAAGGTATAAAGGATTGTGTTAATGAATAATAATAACATATATAAAATTTTATACTATAATGGAATAATGATATACCTATGTATCATTTGTTATTATTTCATTTTGAAATAAAAAAATGGATGTACCGTTTGTGCGTACGTACACATTACCGTCTCCACGAACGCGATGAGATTAATTCCCCATCATAACCATTCATGAATAATTTTAATTTTATTATTAAAAATAATATTTTATAATATAATATAATTCAGGATATTAATTAAATACATCTTATACATAACAAATATTCCTTATGTAACAAAACAAATCATGGAAAACGAATCAGTTAACAAACAAAAAAATGATACTACTAAAATATTATTAACAAAGCAATATTTGAAGATCATATTTGACAAAATTTTTATGTATGTGGTTCTTGTATAATTTACTATCAATTTTTAAATATTATACAGGGGGTTAACATACCATCAAATAAAGAAAAATGCAATTTACGGGTTAATTTTACAATCTCTTTATTATCCGAGGTTGTTTTTATGCAAGTATCTACTAAGACCTCTTTATCATCCACATCCGTGTTTTCTTAAAAATGTATTTCAAAAGATTTATAATATTTACTATACTATGGGTTAAATTCATTTATGGATATATTTTTAATTATATTTTTTTAATGAAATACTTCTGTTGTTTTACAAACAAGGTACATTATGTCCTCTTCGACAAAATTATGGTAAGAATGTTTTTTAACTTATACGGCATGTGAGCCTATTTTCCGCCATTATTACATCGTCCAAGATTCCCTTATAATCGTATAGGAATATTTTCAAAATAAATTTTTTCTATTATAATTATGTGACTCTTAAATGATTTCAAAATTGAAAGTGATATTTCTCTCAAATAGTTTTGATTTCATATTTTTCAGCATTCTTCGATAAGTTTTACACTTGATTCAAGTTGATTCATAATGAAACAAATCATCCATATTGCATTTAAGGGTTTGTGATATGTTTGACTGTGGATGTTTTATTTTTATACCATTCATGGTTTATGGTTAAAGTATTGAAATTTCGAATTCTCGTTTTAATATGATTTTTTATGTTATGTTCCAAATTTTTCATATGAGGAATGTATTGGACATTGTATGTGACGTGTGGAGCACGCAATAGCCTTTCGGTGCATCGGTAGGTCTCATGAGACAATTATACACGGAATTGGCCGATTCCTTTCTTAATATGATATATGGTTTTGGCCGAGACTTAAATCATTTTTAGATATCTTGGCTGAGGCCTTGATAAGATGTTTCAGAATGTCTGACATTATACATTCCCTCATTATGAAAATAATAATGATGGATCATGTGGTTATTAGACTAGTAGATTACCTATGACTATGTTTTATTAGGGAATTATTTACTCACCACAAATTACTACCATAAAGTGTTCATGTTTATAATTTGTAAAGGCATGTGTTTTCAATTATTTACCATGCCTAATGTTAATTCTATCATCTGATGTATTTCTTACTCTCACTGAGCATATGAGTTCACCCCTTTCTTATGTTTCATTTTCCTAGGATGTGATGAAGTTAGTTAGGAGTGAATTGCAGGAATAATGTAGGAGGATTTGACGTTTCTAATGGAATAAATTTGTGTTTTATTTATTTCCATGTTGTAATGTTGAACATATGTATGTATATTGTTTCCAAGACTACTAAAATGATCGGTACTTCGGGACTCGATTCATAGTGTCATGCCATTGTATTAAAATAATGCACCGGCTCTGGGCTTCTGGGTCGGGGCATTACAACCCTAATTTCCATCAATTGAAATTTTTTTATTTGTCTGAATCGTTATCAACCTTCATAATAATAGATTTATAAAACACTTTTCTCATGTTTTAGCAAAAAACATTGTCAGATTAGGATTTCCTAAGATGTAATTTCTTGATAAACCATTGTAATTAAATAAATTTAATCATTTAGTGGTAATATTTGTTTGTCCATGATAAGATAATATCACCATCAATATTTTCCCATATTTTATGTATAGAATACATTTAGATTCACTAGAATTGGAGTGAAGATATTCTATTTTTTGAAATATTGATGTACATATTATCAAAATTTAGAAATAGAATCCAATATATTATAATGGTACTTCATTAAGGAAATTAATAATTTATTAGTGGTGGTGGAACATATAGTTTCAGCCTTCATTGAACAAAATAAGACCTTTTCATTTAATTGGTGCAGATAATAGAAATTTTAAATTTTTTTGAAATATTTTCATGAATAAAATCACTACTAGCAATACTCTCCTTAATGATGTGACATATCACAATAGTGTTCATTGATCATGAAATTTGAACAGTATTTTTGGGTATATAAATAGATATTTTATTATCACAAATAATCCTCAATGGTTTTCCAACATTGAACCTCATATCATCTTGCTGAACTTTCAACAAGATCATTTTCATACAATCATGTATAGCAACAACTTATTCTTCTTCTATACTAATCAATGTAACAAAACATTTCTTCTTAATATTCTAGATAAAAGTACTTCCTCTAATGAATAAATTTTCTCTCAATTTTGAATTTATATTTGTACAATATTTATCTGTATCAGTATCATTAAAACCATGTATGGCCATCTCATTACATCTTCTATACATGATGTAATTATTTGATATTCATTTAAGGAACAATCGTGTTATTTAAAATGGAATATTTCTTTATTAATTTATATTAATCTAATAGATCACAAAAAAATAAACAATATATCTAATTTGTGTTTATAAATAATTAACATATATTAATATTATCAACATCAAGAAATATTTTTGACTTTCACTTTTCCCAACTACATCATTACGCATCACCATACCAAGAGAGATATGTGTATAATATTTTTTGAAATAGGCATATAAAACATTTATTAAATCACCTTGTAAGAAATTTTTTGATAGGGAGGATGATGTGTCTCCTATTTTTTAAAATTTATAATACAATAAATTTTTTAAAATCTAAATTAATTATCATCTCAAAGTTATTTTTAAAATTTATAAAAAAAAATTCTGAAGTGCTTTCCCTTATTTCCTATAAATATTATATCATCTATAAAAACTGGAAAATAATGTAAATTTTTCATATTATTCATATGAAAGATTATATAATCATTTCCTTTATTCATGATAAACTACAGAATGAGAGTTTCATATTTCTAATAATATTAATGACTGGATTATTTCAACATAAAAAATGGTTTATTCAGTTTACATTATATGGTTCCACATTTATCAAGTATAAATGAACAAAGAAAATAATTTTTAAATTTATCCATTAAGGAAACTAAATATGAATCCATTCGATAGACATTGTAGTTATTATTAGTATAAAATTATAAAAACATTCTTATTGATTTATTTCTCCCAACATGGGAGAAAGTTTCTTTAAAATAAACACCTTCTATAATTGAGTATCCACTGTAAATTTGTAAGGATTTATTTTGTGAAATATTATAATCCTCAAAAATATAATGTATGAACAACCATTTTTTCCAATTTTATTATTACATGGTGTTTATGGTCCAAGATCAAATGTGATTTTTATTTCAATTCCAGAAAAAGAATCATTCATTACAGTAAACCAATATTTATGTTAAACTTTCTTAGAATCAATTTGTGATTCCACATGTGATATAAATATCATCTAATTATCCATTATAAACCATAATCATTTTTCAAATAAAGGTTAATCATTTTTATTATTAGATAATACCATTTTTTTAAATTTTCTAAACATTAGAAACAATAATTCTGTATTCCATTTATTATCACTATACTGATTTGAATCAGCTAAATAAAATTTTTCTTGTATTCCTCTTTTTTCTCTTTATTTTTTTTATGAATTCATCAATATATATTTAATAGAATCATCCATATCATCTTTAAAAATGTTATTTAAGGTGGAGTTTTCTTCAATAACATTCACATATGAGGAATGGACCATCTCATTAATTATTTTATTCTATCACATGAAACATTTTCTGTTAGGCTAATATTTCATTATATTTTCTTCTATTTCATTTAAAACAATGTTCCAAAATTCATTTTTATTTTCATTATTATGAACATACTCCAAATAATCCTATATTACGTACCTATATGTATTTTATACCACCTCTAAAAGAGATTCATTCATGATTAAAATCAAATAATGAATCTATCATTAACAAGAACAATTATATTTATTCCATCTCTCCAAAAGAACATATATTGTTTATGTTGAGTTATCTTCTTCATCCCATTACAGCTAAATAATTATTTCCTTTCTATAAATTCGTTATATTTTGGTGTTTAAAATCAATATATTTGTGTTTGATTCCATATTTTATATGATAGGAATCAAAACAGTTACTTTCTTAATCAATTATATTATACTTTATATGATTTATTGCACAAACACATATCTTGTTTCAATTAACCATTCTATGATTTATGAAATGTCATGTATGTTGTGTAATTTTTAGGTATATGCTCTTATAATTATGGTAATATCATTATTGTGTGTTTTTTTTGTATTTTTTTGAAAAGTTTTTGTTTCATGCTGGAAATATTGAAGTGCATGGTTTGTGTATGGTAAAGTGAAAATGTTATCCAGTCCATTGAAAACATTTCCCCTTGGGAAATGTTACTAACTAGGTTATACATCAAATAACATGTGCACATATACCTCCTAGGATAACCATTTATTAATAACAGTGATAATATATAGGTTGCATAAATGTTATCATTGTTGTGAACATCCTTTGGGAAAACCATGTGACCACTTTTCCTCTTAGGGAGAGGATCTGCATGGTTGGAACATGGTCTTGAAAACTGTATGGGCTGCAAAATCATTAAATGTTTTGGATATGTAGTTATATCCCCCACTGATTTAAACACACTAGCTCTAAAATCCCATGCTTAACCTAGATAGATATTATAACCTTTTCTCAAAATACACATTATGCTACACAAATGCATGCCCAAATTCTGTATCAGTATAGCATCTTTGGAAAGTGGGAAACATAACCAACATGTTCTCAAAACATAAACATCATCTCCTAATTTTTACTTCATAACTAGAACTCTTTTTGACATATCATAATTAATACACTTCTTCATAACATTGGGAATATAAAAATAAGAAATGGTTATATCTTATTTTTAGTTAGGGTAAAAAGGAGAGATATCAATAATTTCATAGTTTTAATTATTATGAACATAACTTTTGAAAAATATAATCAGTAATATTAATGATCACTATACCATATCACTGGATATATCATAAAATTTTCTAATGAATCAAAGAACATATTACTAAAATTCATAACCTAAGACATTTAATTTGTGTCATACACATTAGCATTTAAATTCATTTCATATTATTTAAGGGTTATTTCTAAGACCATAGTAGTGGAAAATTCCATTAATGAACCATGTTCACTCCTCGTTATAGACCTGAATTACTAAAATATTTTTTACATCATGTTTCTTCCCTCTATTACTGAACCATGTTTACTTTATATTCAGTCCTTATATTACTGAACCAATATCATTTCCAATTTTGGCCATTTATTACTAAACCGAAATCATTTAACATTCAATCCCTATCTATCTCATAAGATATAAATATTTACCCAATTCATTGGAGTTATAAATAGGTCTCACCAAACTCATAATGAAATTGGTATTATCCATGCCACAAAAACATAAATCATTCATTATAACATAATCCAAGGAATAAAATGGTTACCTTAAAAATCATTCTATCATGACATAATTATTATTAAGCAAATGTATTTCATAAATATAATTCGAGAATAAACACAATGAAACCATAGGAATAAAACGGATATTATATTTTAAACAAATCTCAATTAATGAATTCCAACATAAATAGGAAATTATTTTTGATATAATGCTTGAAAATAATTTTTGAGAAACATATCCTTTTTTCGAAATTAATATTTTATTTTCTCAAATCAACATGAAAACAAAAACGGAAATAATTTATTGTAAAATAACGTAAAATATTTTAAAGTAATCTTCATGGAAAGAAGGAATTATGAAAAACCAAAAAACCATTCATATCGTATTACCTAGAATAAATAATTCTTCTCATACTTCAGTCAAATACGTCAAAAAGAACCTCAATTGAAAAATGATAAAATAAAACTTAAATACCATTTAAATTTTTTTTAACAATTGGTAAAATTGAGTTTAAACAATTTGAGTAGAATAAAAAAAATATTTTTAATACATATTTTGGAAACATAGACATGGATTATAAATATACCCTAGTAAATACTTACATATAAACAATCTCATATAATATTGAGATTTAAAAATTACCCCTTACCTTAAGCATGATATCATTTGTATATATATGGACATCATGTATAATAAATTTAATAATTTAATTGACCTATTCTAGAATCATATTTGTTTTTAAGATATCATATATGATTATATTATCATCCATTTTACAATCACGATTCATTGTTACTCATTATTTTGGTATTAACTACATCATTTCCTTATGCATTATTTTTCTAATAAGATCTAGTTTTATATATTATGAAATAATTATATAATTTGATTATTTATATTAATATCATGATTATCATATTTATTCATTCTTTTCAATTTAATAGTCAGGATTTAATTTATATCATGTAGAATGAATTGCATCGCATTGTTGATATAGTAGGTCATACATACAAATGAGTAACAATAACATTCCAATAAATTTGAAATTTTATAGATATGGATGATATATATTTTCTTACAAAATACATATCATGTTATAATAAATGTATTTATAAATTTTTTCAATTATTATAACCTTCCATTTAAGGAGGTGGTGAAAAACATATTACACCACACTATGGAGATAGTAAGTTGTACGTACACACATGTGGTGATTTCATAATTTAATAGATAGATAAAATGTATAATATGTTTCTTCCATAGTTATAATAGAATATTCATATATAATATATACTATAATTATTACTTTAAAATGCAAACAACTCATGATGTGGAAGTAGATGAAGACATAATTTTGAAAGAATCATTAGATGAGATTATATGTTCTTCGATGATCTCCCTCTAGATCACCTCTTAATGTAATTGAGTTGACATTTGGAAAAGACCATAACCTATAAAATGTGACTAGGGATGTTGATAATGTAAATGGTCCAAGGATGTTCAAACATGAATGCTCAATGTGAAGTGATGAATTGAAGGAGGATGTGCCATTTTTATAATTACGATGAGGGTTGATTTTGGAATCCCCAAAAATTTTATTTTATAATAAAATAAAAATCCATAAAAAAACCTAAAAAACATTATAGTTTTGTATTTAGATGAGATAAGGTTGTAATGTCATCAAAAATTAAATTTTAGACAAGTGTTTCTGCCAAATTGTAATTTTATCATTTTAATTTACACTTTGTTATCCAATTTCATTTTAACAAAGGTGACACATATTTTAATATTAAAAGGGTAGAATATTTAATTATTTGATGTAAATTGGACAACAAATGACTAATTTATAACATATCAAACCATATAATAATTATTATATATTTTTTAAAATGTTTTATGATTTTAAATAATTTATTAATATATTCTTTAGATAAATATTCAAAAGAGTCAATTTTGACACAATTCAGTTCATTGAATTTAAAAAATATAAATATTACAATTTATCTTCGATCCATGTTTTTTAATATATTTTTAATTGGTCAATATCACCTATAAAATTTATTATATGTATTAATTATACCAAATTATATTTATATTAATATTTTTAATACCATTAATTTATAATCTCTATTAATAAAATAATTACTACATCGGTTTTCTATAATTATTTAAAACACAATTTTCTTTGAAAAAATTAAAAATAAAATATTATGATGAATAGTTATCCTATATATTTCAAAATAACACTTTTAGTCAAATATATATTTATGAAAATAATTCATTAAGTGTTTTATATTTCTTAAAACATGAATGTCACAAATACATTGATGATATATAAATAAAATATTTAATATTTTCAATTGTTTTTTTCCTTTAATAATTATAAGAATTTTAATAAAAATTATTTTTATGATTTTCCATCAATTAAATAACTTATACATGATCTATGTATTTTTACTTACGGTAATTATATATTTCATAAAAATCATAAATAAAGTTTCATGATAAATAAAAAAATTTATATATAAAATCATTATTTATAGTAAAATTTCCATTATGTATAACGTAATATTAAAAATGATATTGTTATAAAAAATTTAGTAAGGAATATTTTTCTTTTATTTAAATAAAATAAGTGAAATATCCTAATCTCATCCAAGTGACTTTAAAATGATACCATTTAAACCAAAGGTAAATTTATGTCATTAAAATTATACAATGATAATAGAAAAATAATTAAGGTAATTTTATAATATTATTTTATCACTTAATTAATATATTAACCATTTTCTGTATAAAAAAAATTATTGAAGTTTCGATTCATAATGACCCAAAAATAAATGGACCCTATTTAAATAATAGGGATATAATTATTCCAATTATAGAATATATTTTCCAAATTCAAAGCACATATGATCCAGTAATTAATTTAAAATTTAAATCATTTTCGAAATGAGAAAATAAATTTCAAAAGTTAAATAAATTATTGAAAGTTGATTACATCTAAATTCAATGTAAAATGACTTATATGACTTAATTATATTATGTAACAAAACAATAAACTAGTTATAAAATAAACAAATTCAAATATATAATTCATCTCTTTGAATAATTTTTTTGAAAAAATAGTTCCCACTTAAAATGCACTTTTTTTATTATTCATCAAAATGTGAAACATATTAGAAAATTAAAAAAAAATTAATCCAAAGTAAATTTTTATACACCTATTTCAAAGAATAATTTTATTTTAAAAAACATATAAAAAAGTGTTTGAATCTAGCTTTAAAATGGGTGTTCTATCAAAAGATTGAAGAAATAATTTTTTTTATAAAAATATTTATATTATCATAAAAATTACATTTGTTATTATAAAATGTCTACAAATAATATAATTTAAATTTTATAAATTATATTGAATATATATATAATATATATATATTAATAAAATACATAAAAAGGGTTTTTTATTATTTTATAGACTTGTTAATTTGCATTTAAATTGTTTTTCAGGATGACATTATATTTTATTTTAATGGGTTTTATTTTCATTTATGTTTAATTTCTCAACAGTGAATTAATTATATATGTGTAAATAATATTTTCATAATTAAGTTAATATTTTTTATACATGACATTATAATGGATCGATTATAAGGTAACATACTAATTTTTAGTTGTATGATTAATCTCAATTCTATATTAAATGAAATATATAAAAAACATGAAAATTGTATTTAACAAAAGATAATCATAGTGTTGTGTATATCTAAATAATATAAATTATTTTGTGTCATGCATCCTTGTGTTGTTATAGCACAAAACACAAGAAATCAATGTATTTTTTTAAAATCTAATTAATATATCTGGGTGTTGCAGACTACCGTAAATAAAATGAATTTTTCAATCAAAATTTTTATGGGTGATAAAAGGATTAATATGTGAAAGTTTCGTTCACTGAAATCCTCATCGTAAAAATGTATGCTAAAACATATTTTCAAAATGTAAATTTATAAATATAACAGTTTCCCTAAGTAACACATTAATGAGTCTCGACATTGGAGATCATATGAGGAAGTTGAAAACATGGGTATGGAAGAGAAATATAACTATCAAGATCTGATGGATAATGATTGAGAATATGGTTAGTAAAATGTGAAAAATCACAAAACCATAATTCTTATATGACCAATGAGACCGTTTGATTTTTTAGATAAGAATACAATATGATAAAATTTTTGGTTTCAAGATCATTTACCAAAAGTTTAAGGATTTTTTCATGAGAATTAATATAGACTTGATTTCGGTACAATCCCAATATTGGCCATTCCTTGAAAAATTTCTACTTCATCCCTTATTCAATGAAATGTAGTTAAAATTTTCATTCTTGAAACGTTTGCAGATCATGGGATGCATAAATATAATTATAGGTCATTCCATCTTTCTTAATAACAATAAATAGGTTATAATAAGTGAACAAAAATGTATAATTCCACATATGGGGATATAATACATTATTCTAAAATACTTCATCAGATGCTTAATTTAATCATTCTTTAAATAGATAACATTACAATCATTCTGAAATATGAAAATTCAAACCATTAGAAATGGGTTCTAGAAATCAATATAACATTTATACCCTATATATAATAAGTTAACTCATGTAGGTAACATTATAATAATGTGAATGCCTTCATCATTTATTCTTTTAAAAATGTTCACAACATGAATTACATTTAAACTATAGTGAAAACATGTATTCCTTTAAAAATGAAGTCTTTACACATACCATAAATCCCAATAATTCAATATACTCAATATAATGATATCATGAATCACTTTCTCATCAAATTAGTAATGATTTCATTAATACTATTAAACATATATTTATTTCATTATCCCAACATTTTCGCATATTAAGGGTTATCATTCCCTTAATTTGTCGTCCAATAAATATCTAAATCACTTTTCTTTGTTACACCTACCACTCGACACATATTTTTAAGAACATATGGAAAACTAATAGTTGACCAAATTATTATATAATACCATAAATATGATTCAACAACATTTTTCTAGAATCTCATTACATAAACACTCAATAATTCCCCAACATCATTATCGTACTCTACATCACAAATATTGATCCCATGTGACTGGCCTTTGTATTGAGCCTTAATATTTTTTGGACATCGATCATCAACGATGACCCATGGATTAGGGAATGGATTATCATAATGATTCATCACCATTAACTTATAGCATTGAGGTATGGGAGGTTCATTCTATGTAGTCTTTTGGTTATTCGTTTCATTAGAAATTTTGTTCCCATCACATTGGCCCTAAACAGCCAGATGTCCTTGTTTTCAACACATAAATCAATTTCTAGTCCTTTTATGTCTATACTCAACATGCTTTATTCCACAATTTGATCATAAGGAAACATCCATATTTTTTATCATGGTTTGGAGATTTTTCCTCAAGCACCATTATCCATTTCATGGAAAAACAATGAGAGTTATATGAATCCCCAAAATCCATTTCTTCCTTGATAGAAAAAAAAACACAATCTCATCATAGATACTATAATATATTATGGATAATTCCATTTAAATCATGGTTTTAAGCCACTGAATAATCGATCCACCATACATTTTTGTTGGTTAACAATTCCCGAAGCATAATATGAAAGTTTTGTAAAATCTTCCTCCTATGTACCAATGCATTATACATGCTTTTTCTTAAGAAAAAGGAACTGATTTTCTATATTTATATTACTAATACGACACAATTACATATTGGAAAATAAGATCTTGAAATTGTCCCATTCCATGGATTCAATTTCATCATCATTCCTCATATTATTAATTAGAGACCACCCCTCCCCGCATCCCCTTCAAGAAAATAAACATCCAAAATGAATTTCCATGTTTTGAGTAGTGAAGGATGGAAAATATGTTCTCAGTGCTAATGATCCATTATTTAGAAATAAGTGGATTAGAATACACACTGAATGAATGTGGATGTTGCCTCATCAAGGACTCAATGTATCATTATTCCATTCTCATATCATTTGGATTTCTAGAATGATTCATTATGTTTGTAATTATAGTGATAATATTTTTCATTATATTCCCAAATATTTTTCTATTAAAAATTAAAATCATTGCATTGACCATTTCATTAATCATTAACATGGTAAATTCGGGTCAAATAAATTATCTAAAACACCAAAATAATAGTGTGAGGGGAAAAATTATACTATGAAAATCACATATTCATTGGGATATAATTTAAATCTCTAACATATTGTGTTTAATAATAGGATAATAATGAAATTTACAAAAAATCAAGGGTTTTAACCTATACTTTGACAAATCCTTTGGGACATCCGTAGACATATTTTTGGAAAATTCACTAATAATTTCACTGATGTTTTCTCAACATATCATAGATAGTTAATCTAAAACTTCAATTTGATACCATCAATAGAGACCCATCCTTGACATACATGGATATTATATACATTTTACATAATACACAATAAATTACAATAACTCACACCTGAATACCTTATCATTTTAGTGTCTTTGGAAATAATGGAAACATGAAAAACTTGTTCTTAAAACTTATACATCAAACCCTTCTATTTCCTCCATAACGAGACTCCTTTTTGAAATTACATATAACATACCATTAATTATAAAATAGGGAAAATAAACATAATAATATGTGATCTCATATGCTTATTAAGGGTAAATAAGGGATATATCGATCATATCAAAATCATAAGACATATGAACAAAATATTAGAAAAATATTATCTGTAATATTAAATATTAGTATATAATGTCATGGGATAAATCATAGAATTATATAAACAATCAATGGACCTATTCAAAAAATTCATAACAGAAGACATGATATCTATGGAATGCACATAAAAATGTAAAATCATTTCATATTCATCAATTCTCATTTCCATAACCGTCATAGTAGGAAAATTCCATTATTGAACCGAGTTTACCTCTCATTCCAACCCTATATTATTGAACCGAGTATGCTTCCAATTCCATCCCTATATTATTGAATCGGGTTTACATCCCATTATATCCTTGTATTTCTGAACCGATATCATTTCTCATTCCATCCCTGTATTACTAAATCGAGTTCATTTCACATTCCATCCCTATCTATCCCATAATATATGAATCATTACCATATTCATTCGAGAGAGATATAGGTCCTACCAATTTCATAATTAAATAATTCTTACATGTTCCATGAATATATAAATCATTCATCATAGAATAACCTTACAGAATAAAATGGGTTTCTTAAACATCATTACATTATAAAATAATCCAGGTAAAACAAATGTATTTCATTAATAAAATTCTAGCATAAACCTAATAAAACCATTCTAGTAATTGGTATAATATACATGAAACATAACTTTATTAAAAAATACCATCTTATATAGAAAATAATTTTTATAGAACATTGGAAATTAATTTTTGAGGAAAACAGCTTTTCTTCTTCAAAAAAAATTCTTTTCTAAATATTCCATTAAAATTAAAAAGAAAATAATTACATTGAAAATAACCGTGAAATTTTATAATGTATTATTAATATAATTAAGGAATTATGAAAATATAATAAACTGTTCATACCGTATAAGTTAAATGAAAACATTATTCTCATACTTTTTTTGTATAATACAAAAAATACATTGTAAAGAAAAGGGGAAAAGATTTTTTCCATACCTTTTATTAATAATTCACCAATGGGTAAAATTTTCATTAAAAATATATAAAAATAGAAAAATTATTTTTCAATACATATTTATTAAACATGGAAGTGGATGAAAAATATATCCTAAAATATACTTATATATAAACAATCTCATATAATAAGGATATTGCAAAATTATTCATAAACAGTGTTAAGATATCCATTGTTTGTATCCAAAACACATGTATAATGATTTAAATAATGTTATAGATATATTATAGAATCATAGTCAATTTTATGAGATCATATATGATCAATTTATAATCCGGTTATTAATAATAATTCATTATTACTCGTTGTTAGGGTATGGAATCATTCATTTTCAGATCCATGTTATGTCTCTTAACATCAAGTTCTCCTTGTTCAGTTATACTTATATCATTTCAGAAATGATATTAACATAATATATATCATATTTATTCATAATATAAATTTATATAACAATAATTAAATGGATATCATGTATAATGAATCACACCACATTGTGGAAACTATATGACGTACATACACATGAGCGACAATATCATTCCCATAAATGTGAAATGGAATGGAATTTGGTGGAATACATTTTTAACATATTCAATGATAAGTTATAATAATTATATATAATTATTATTTACATCATTATACCAATCCATGTAAGGTGGTGGTGGAAAACAATTTAAACCATGGTTTGGAGATGGTAATCCGTATGTATGCAATCGTGGGGATTTAGATATCTAGTAGGATGGATAGAAGGATGAATATTATTGTTCAATAATCAAAATAATAACTTGGTATATATATGATAATTTAGTTATTACATTATAATGGGAAAACACTTAAAGATGAAGTAGAAGTAGAAATAAGTTTTAAGAATCGATAGGGGATATTACACTTCTTCAATGAGGTCATTATAGATATCCTTTTAAAGCACTAAAGTTGGTCTTTGAAGAAGACCAACACCTCTAGAATGTGACCAGGAGATATTAAGAAGTAAATTGGTGGGGGATGGTAAAAATTTATGGTAAAATGTGACGCTAATATGTGAGGTAGGATATATACTTTTAAAATTGTGGTTGGGGAACTTTAGGGATCTCTAAAAATATTAAAGTATAATAAAATATAAACCCACCGAAAAACCAAAAAAATGTCAAATTTTAAAATTTTAGATTATATATGGTTTCAATATAATAAAAAAATTGGGATAAGTTGTTCTTTAAATTTATACATTATCGTTTTAATAAACACATAATTATTCAATTTAATTTTAACTTCTATAAAAATAACTCCATATTTAAAGGGTGAAATATTTACTAATTTGATTTAATTAGACTATAAATGAATAATTTAGAATATTATATACACTAAAAATATTGTTATATTTTTTTAAAAAAAATTTATTATTTGTAAATAATTTTATAATACATTATTTAGATAAACAATCATTAGTGTAAATTTTAACACTATTCAATTCATGGATTATTAAAAATAGAAAGACAAAAAAATTTCAATTCAAAATGAATATTTTATTACATTCGTTAGTTATCAAGGTCACCGAGAAAATTATTTAGATATATTAATTATCCAAAATTATAATTATTTTAACTTTTTTAATAAAATTCAATTTTAATATCTATTAAAATAATAATCTCAACATTAGTTTTTTGTAATTATTTAATATACATATTTGTGGATTTTTTTTTAAAAAACACTATGAAAAAGATAAATCCTCTATATTTTATAATAATAGTTTTTTATAATATATATTCTAGTAAATTATTTATTTATAATTTTATATTCATTAATACATGAATGTGACATCTTTAAAATAACATTAAATAAAATATGATAAGTGTCATAATCATTTTTGTTTGGATCTAAATGGACAAAAAATCAAACCATGTATTATTATCATCAGGCTACACACTACCTTAATATTTGGTGACTTTTGGGGTATTTTAATGGTTACTCTCATTTTAATAAGAATTATTTTATTTATTTTCCATAAATTAAATAATTTTCGCATCATCAATGTATAATAATTTAAGTTAAATATTAATTTCCTAAAAAATAAAAATAAATTACCATTATTAAGGGAAAGAATATATATCAGATGAGTATTTATATTGGAATTTATCTTCTCGTTTACCATATATAATAAATGATATAATTATTAAAATTTTATTAAGACATATTTAACTTTACATTAAATAAAACATATTAAGTGTGCTACTTTAATCTATGTGGCTTCCAAAGGTTTCCATTTATACCAAAGGATAATTTAGGGATAAAAAAATAATCCATTTATATAAGGACAATTTTAGGGTGATTTTATAATAGTACTTTTACCCTTAATTACTAGTCTTACCTTTTTCTATATTAGTAAAAAATACTAAAAATACTATTTCTAATTCCAAAAAGAAAATATTTACAGAATTTGGACATAATGATTGTAGTTTTTGAATGAATTCTTTAAAAATTTAGAACACAAAAGTTTCAATAATTAATTTAAAATTAATCTCATTGTTAGAATGAGAATACATGTTTTAAAAGTTCAATAATGTAAAAGATTGAAATGTGTGTACATCTAAATTAAAGTTAAAATTAATGAAAAAAACCTAAATTATATTAAATAATAAAAATTGAATCTACCCATACATTAAAAACATTCAACATATATTTTTACACTATATATCAATTTTACAAAAAAGTTTTTTTCAATTACATTGCAATATTTTTTTACTATTTATCAAAACATATAGCCTATCAGAAAAATATCCAAAATAAAACCAATGTAAATTATGATACATTTATTATAGAGAATATTTTTATATTCTCAAATATAATTTAAAAAAGTGTAAAATAATATTTTGGATGGGTGCCCCATCAAAAGGCGACAAAACTGCATTTTTTTTTGAAAAATAAAACACTTGTAAAAAAATGAATTTGGTATTAGATATTGTTTAGAAAACATGAATGATGAATATAGAACAATATATTTAATATATATTACATATATATTAATAAAATCTATCAAGTGTGATTTTATTATTTTATAAACTCAATTATTTTCATTAGAATAATTTTTTAGAAAAATACATTTCCTTTTATTTCATAGGGGTTTTATCTTCATTTAAAAATAAATGATCAGAAAATATTTAATTATATATATATAAATAATATTCTCATAATTCAGATAATATTTTACATACTAATCATGTTAATGTATAGGTTATAAGATAACATAATAATAATTAGTTATTTGATTAAAATATGTCATTAGTGAAATTAAATCTATAAAATTAACATGATGTTTATGTAACAAATGCTAAGATGTGTGTTTCAAAAATAGTAAACGAAACTGGTGTTGAGTGTAGTGAAATCCTGTATTTCTGTAATGCACAAGACGAGAAATAAAATACATTTAAAAAAAATACATCCCATAAAATTCTTAGGGTGTGACATTAACACCACTCTCTCACCACATTTGACCCTTCCACCCTTAGAGCACCCACTCACTTCGATAACTAAATTGGGATTTAATTAATCAGTTATTTTTTTAGTATCTTTCGGAAATAATCATTTAAGTTATTTCTATCATTATTTTTTCTTTTCATTCAGTTAATTTTTCTCTATCTTTTTGTTCACTTTTCAACAATGGTTATATTGACCCTTATAATTTTCAATCTCATTTCATTGGGTTATATATTGTAGGTTGTGTTGTGTTATTGCCACTATAGGCTATCTCCTTGGATTTTTTTGGTTTCCAATAACATTTGTGAACAGCTTAGGAATGACAATTGTTGTACCATTCCTTGACAATATTTTATGGTTTTATTATATTTGTTTTGGTTTCCAAATATGTATTATAAATAACATGGGTTGTGTGAATGAAGTTTTCCATGTGTTTAGTCTAAGATCATGGGGTAAGGATGATTTTATCTTTATGTAAATAGATTTTTTTCATGTTTAGTTCCTATTATCTATTTTGATTTTATAAGATGAATTTTACATCGCATGAAAACTGGAATATATAAAATGAGGATCCTAGGTATCTATGTCTCTAGACAAGATCTAGTAAATTATGTGGGTCGGTAGTGTCGAGGCTCAGTGTTCGTAGAAGGATTACGTAACAACACGAAATAGGAATTTGTGTTGGGGATGTTTTTTCTCAAGTAGGAGACTAAACATTGTTTCAAAGATGTGATCACTAAGAGTATAAGGATCCAATAACCCTAATAATCATAGTAGCATAGAAATTATTGACTAATCCCATCATATGAAATAGTTTCATCTTATGTATTCCTTATTTCCTCTATTATGATAAATCATTATATTAATTAAAATTTATTATTGGTTTTGGTGAAAACAATCTTGTTAATTTATTACCTAATATCATTGAATATAACGATTTTAGAGGTATACTACTAATATATTTATCTCATGCCCTATATGCACACATGGGTTTACATAAACCATTTTATGTTTGACTTGGGAAACTGAAAGGCATTTCTTGGTGGCGACGGTGGTCCTATGAGCTAGTGGTTTATTCTGTAATAGTGCTGATGTTGATGGGAAGGTTTTCAACAAACCTGATATGTAGATATTTTGGTATATCTAGTTAGTCCCCCTACCCGTTTGGGTATTTAGTTAAAATTGTAAAATGGTTAACCCATATTTTAGGGTTTCCTTTTGGTATATCATGTTAAAGATATTGAAGTTTATATATTTTGGTTTCCTTCTAGTTGTTTTATTTTTTTTCATTGTCTAAACCATTCCCAAAGGTGGTACTCGATGTTCAAGCACTAGTTCCCAGCCCAAGTGGATTTGGAATTCCCCTAAATCAATTCCAGGGGCTGATTCAAGAGTTAGTTTTGATAGAAACCCAGATCAGGTCATGAAAAATGGTATTATAGAATGTTTTCCCATTATTGGTATTATATAAGTTGGGAGTGTCTGGAATGACCAGATCTAGGACTGTCATGTCATGGGGTTCAAATTATTAGTGTTTTTTTTTTCAACACACCTCTTGATAGAACATGGGGTACCCTTAGATATTTGGTATCTGGTTTGACTCCTCCTGGTGTTTTGATGTACTAGTTGTAAACTATGACTTTACACTAAACTAGGGTGGTTTAATATTTTTTTACATGTTATTGTTTCATTTTGGTATATGATAATGGTTAATTTATTCCTTAATTTTGTATTAGTGATGAATTGATGAATTCCTATATACTTACAAAATTTTTATGCATCATGCTTCACCAAAGACCTCTCATGAAATAGCACGGAGATGCCAGAGAAAATTCTCAATCACTTTTTGACCATGTATTAGTGAGATTCATGGTTCATGCAATCTGGGAACTAGATCAAGGAGTGGTATTTGGTCCTATTCATATTATGGAAACTGAACTCATTCTAGAAATGGAAAATTATATAGAGTTTCTCAAGAACAGACCTCTATCCATTCTGGTTGGCACGAACCATCAGGAAGCAAAACAGCGAATTGATGAGGTTGAGAAGGGTTTTTACACTATAGAAATATCACATATTCCATTGGTTTGAAACCATGGGTATAGGCTATGCCAATGATATCATGAACCATGGGATACCTAGGCATCAATATAGACTTATACCCACAGTTTCATGGAAACCGTGTGTATAGTACCAGAAATTACCTTAATACCTATGAGTTTAGTTAAATCATGAGAATATAACAAAACCTATAGTTTATATAACCATGTTTATAGATTATTTCACCAGATACAATATACCCATGACTCATTGAAACATTTGTAAATATCCCTATTCTGAACAAGATGTACAGGCAATCCTGATATTTTTAATCAATAAAATGCATAGAATAATACATGGAAAATATTATGTGTGAATTAAAATGGTTGACATAAAAACATTTATATGAATTAATTTACATATAATCATAGTCCAAAAACAAACCTAATAAACATATTAAAATAAAAAAGTCTAACCAAAAACCACTCTAGTTGCGGCCTCGTGCATAGTATGAAAACATGAATTCCTGGAAAACGACATTCAAACTGAATCGGGCAACAAAAATCCAAATACAATTTGGCAACCAAAGTTCACCATTATCAATAATTTTATTACTTAAGAAAGTGTTATGAAACATCATATTTATATGGAATGTTAAACTCATACCATGCTCTTGTGTAAATCTATAAAATAAGATTAAGAACAAAAAATTTCAATTGAGAACAAAAGATTTATTTGGGAATGTCTTGAACATATTATTTTGAAATTGGTGTCTGAAATCACTTCATAATTTCAAAATAATCATGTTGTTGTGATAGTATATTTATATGTTCAAAAAAAATACACTTAATAAATATCGACCTCTAAAGAAACTAACATCTCAATAAACTTGTATTAAACAAACCTAGATGATGAGTAATCAATTCTAATAATATATCCATAATTGTAGTTGATTCTCTCCCCATTTCTAGATTTATGAACCTATATATCTACCTATAATAGAACAGTGATATTCCTAGAGGATTCATGTTCATATTATTTGTTTGAATTGATGAATTGTTATTTGAACTAAATTAATTGAAATTAAATTTAACTAAAACCTTTTGGAGTTCAATGAATGGTTTACTGGGAATTTAAAACCGAACAATATTGTATATAATAGAGTATCTTAGGCACCGTGGTATTTCTATAGTTTCAATAGGACTGACTATAATCATAAACTACCACAATTAATAGTATCTCATGATCTAATATTCAATTATCAAATTGGTTATGAATGTGAAATTCTAATTAATAGTCCCAAAGAATTACCATTTCACAACCATTTATACCAATACCATTTACATAATTAATATATATTTCATAGTCACTAATATCTATTCATTATAAATTTCAATTTCCTCAATTTTATTCATTAGAATTCACTATTCATTCCTAGACATTAACAATCCATCCATAATTATCAAAATTTAATAGTCCCCCAATGGTTGAGACATAAACTCTAATATTGGAATACAAGAATGGACTATGGTCGATGGGATATTCCCACAGGCTTGCATAAGTGTATGGGAATTAAGGAATCACCACTTGTGAATGATTTTTCCCACAAGAAATTAATTAAAATAAGATCATAAAATAAATAATATTCATGCATGAATCATCCATTTGTTTGACATCCACACCAATGAAAAAGAAATGAAATAGTTCATGAGGGTTAAATTTTGGGAAGGATAATGTTTTTCAGAAAAGTTCATGGATTTGATTTATGGGGATATGTAGATCAAAAATGAATAGAGCCGAAAAATAGAGGTGGTCCATGAGGAATCATCCTTCTGTGGACCCGGGGAGGTCCATGAATTAATATTATACCATGAAGAATTCATGTCATTCAGTGAAACATAGTTCATGGAGGATTTAAGATAGTTAATGCATGTTTTAAGAAACATTCTAGTGGGAGAAAGGAATTTTCATAGGGACTAAAAGTGTTTATAAAATTTTTAGAAAAACTAATAGTATACAAAAAAATGATTTCATATACTAGATGAAAATATGATTTCATTGAATAGTCATATATATCTGTAACAATATTTAGGTGATTTAGAACTATAGGATAATCTTTTGGAGGAGTAGTGCATAGAATTCAGTTGAGAGATCAATGTGCTTCAAAATTATTAAGGGTTGTAAACGAGGAGGGACTGCTAGTCCATTCCAAATAGTGTAAGGGAAGAGATAATGGGAATAGAAGTAATATATTACGAACATCATTTCAGAACTAATCCTTTGTGAATATGGTACATCAACACATTTTCATTTTTATGGTCCTTTGATATGTAATAGTGAGGGTGAAAAAATAATAGTTGCGGTGTATTGTGCATACATTCATTTAAAATTTTACACTTTTTTAGATAGGGAGAATAAAGTGTTTTGTTTAATGAAAAAACTATATATAAATTGGTAGTTGTTTTAATCAATCATATCATGGTTCACCTCCAACATCAAAGTATTTAACATAATTTGGATAACATGTTAAAATATAGAATACCAATGAAACTCACTAAAAACCACCAACATATCATTTTTTTCTTTTTTAGAGTAGATAAATCCTTAAAGAATTATTTAAAGATTTATTCTCTCATTAAGATCTCCAAAAACACTTCTTTTAAAAACTCAACTATTGTTCATCAGACCAGCAACATTTCAATGTCTAATTTCTCAAAAAAAACATCAGTGAGACATTTTCACTTTGAATAATTTATTATAGAAAGGTCGGTTGATGGATGGTTTTAAAAACAATCACATTTTCTACATTATTCATAGGATTCATTTTCAAGATGTTTGTCTATAGAGGACTATCTAAAAAATCATTTTTATTATTGGAGAAACTAAACATCATTTTACTTATCCTTCACCAAATAAAATTGTTTCATGAATTCAGTGATATTGGATACTTTTATATTATAGTAAAGAATCATTTAACATGTATTAGAATTTATATAATCTTAAATTTCCTATTATATGGCATTACTATTTTTTGGAAACCTCAAAAAAACATCCAATAACTTTCATTCTACCCTATTTTGAAACAAAATTCTTCAACAAATTTTATTTAAAAAAGTAAAAAACATTTTTTAAAAAAATAGGAAGTTCACTACAATACCCCCATTGAATTTATTAAAATTTTCATTAAAAACTATGAGATCTCAACATTTTTCTTCACTCAAAATTTTTCACAATTAATTTTCTAAAAAACTTATTTTTTATAAAATTTTAATAATACCTAATCATTATTGATGTGATGGTCCTAAAACCACACTAGAAGAATATGTAATGTTTTTGGGAATTACATCCAATAGAAGAATGAATAATTTTGGCCACGTCAAGAAAAACACCACCTAAATTTTCTTTTCTCAATTTTTATTTTCCTTTATTTTTTGATAACCAAAACATCAGATTCATTTTTGTCCCAATTATACTTTATCTTCTATATTAGGCCAAATATTACTCTTCCCTTTTTAGAAAAATGTTTGTACATATCCTCCCCTTTTTTCAAAATTATCCAAATAAATGGGGGTAACCCATATAGATTTGTATAAGTATTTCGTGGAGCATGATACTGAATATGTATCCTCAATTCCAAAAAAATATTTCTTTTGGAATATTCTTAGTGAAAAAAAATTAATGTGATATTTTTTAGAAAATTTATCAAGAATGAATTATCAGACACAAATGTTATACATAGTGAAATTATATATAATGTCATTTTTATTCAATATTTAAGGTTGTTCCAAAAATTTTAAAATATCAATGACATATTGATTGATTCTTAGTATATTCGATGGTGTAGAAACATTATCTTTCAAATCATACATCTAAAATATCATCCACAATATTTGAGAATAATTACCCGAAGTGAAAAAAATATTATACTTAAAATGTACAAAAAGCCACTAAAAATTATTTCTTATTATTCTATATCACGAAACATATTCTTTAGTAAAATAGTTACTCTAGATATTGATTTTCAACCACTATAATCTCCATCACTGTCAGTATCAGTATATCTAGTAATTTTTATATCATAAATTTTATCACAAAGTACCCAATAGGAAACCGTTCATTTAGCATATCTGAAAATTATTTTTACTACTATCGTATTTGATTCCATTATATTTCTTTTATTTCTTACTCACATGGTCTCTGCAGGAAAAAAATTGTCCCAATAGAAGTAATATATAATAACCTATATATCAACTTTCAGAAAACATTCTAATTCAAACATTTATCAGCTTTACCTTTACTCAATATTATACTTATAGATTTGGATTTAGAAACATATTTAGAATATAACCTTTCAAAATTTAAGAATAATTTATTGGTGTCCTTTTTTGGAATGGAAAACAATTAAATTTCCATTTAATGGAATAGTATTCCCAAAAAAGAGTTTAATTCTCCATTAATTGACATTTTAAAATTATTCATTATATCCACAGTTAAATTATCACAATATTTTCCTTTCCTTTTTAATAAATTAATCCCTGAAAATATATTATAATTATGATTCTAAATGGGTCAATATATTTCATATATATGTTTTTATCAATATTTAATTTAAAAAAATATATTTTTCAAGACACTATTTTTTTGCATACCTGAAATGTTGTCCCAATTTATTGTTTTAGAAAT
Source organism: Viscum album (assembly GCA_963277665.1). Taxonomy (NCBI): domain Eukaryota; kingdom Viridiplantae; phylum Streptophyta; class Magnoliopsida; order Santalales; family Viscaceae; genus Viscum; species Viscum album. The sequence goes on along the minus strand of OY728129.1, from coordinate 1,264,406,052 downwards.
ATTTATTCAACATAATAAATTTTCTTTCATAATTTAAAAATAAGACACAATAAGGTTTCAAAATGTATAATTCTCCACATATCTTCATGTTTATGAATGATGACTTTACATCCAATTGATAACATATGTCAAAATTATGTTCAACCACAACTAATTATAATATGATAGTCTCTAATCTTGGAGTAAGGGTACATGTTTCATAAAAATTAAATCCTTATACGTGTGATTTTACATTACAATAATGTTTTTCATTGTTTCAATAATTATTCTCATTTTCATTAGCTTTTTTTAGAAACTCGTTTTAAAAAAAAATCATTTATTTTGAATGGAGGTCAATTTCCTAGGTTTAATTTGTAAAGACTCAAAAAATTCTATGTAATGATTTTTTAATTATTGGGATTTTTAAGAGTCTTTGAGAATTTATGGCACGTGATTTCCAGGACTAGTGTGCCCATGATAAATTTCTATACATTATATGGAATGTTATGTAAAATTATAGGAGGCATTTTCTATCTTTTTAAGTAGTGCTCAAATTAAAAATTTGAGGGTAATGTTGAATATGCAGTTCTGAGATTCACGTAAGGGAATCTTCACTTCAACTGTAGTAGGTCTGGAGAAAATTATAGTTTCTGGACTTTTTATCGAATAATAAAATAACATGTAATTGTTATTTAATTTTCACGTTATCTAACATATGAGCGGTGGTGGCGGGATCGGTGACATGTTATGCCATTTAATGGCTTGACTCATCATCTGCGTAACTCCACCATTCTAACTTTAAAGAGTTTCATTAATTTATTTAATGAAATTAATTAATTATTAAACACATAACACACCTTTCCCACTCATATTTAAATAGATCCCAGGGTGAGGTTTTGGAAAGAAATCTTCAAGCGAGGACACTATGTCGAATTTATGTGGAAACATCCCCTGAAAAATGATAAAATTTTGAGTGGAAACAATCTGGGATCGACGAACACTTATGACTCCATCCAACATGGACGCTCCTCTCGCCTCAACCGTGACACCTCTAACAGATCTCTAGGTAGGGGGTTCATGTTTGGTTGGGGTTTAACGTTATTGAAATAAGTTTATTTGAACATTAATGTTAGATAAATATTTCCCCTCCAATTATCGTGTTAACATGGAGGGAACAGGCCAAACAAACAAGGCCAAGACCCTCCACCGCTTTGTTTATGTTTCGTTCCACGGGGACTGATTTCCTCAATTTTTATGTTAATGCGAGATAGAGGGTCACGATGTGACAACGGTAGTCTGGGAGGCTCATAGGCATAGACATCACTAAGATTGGACCATCAGAGCACGTCTGGTGTCTCGTAGAAAGAACCCATGGCCTTCCATGCCTGCGGCAGCCGGCGGTTATTTCCATGGGAGGACTACGGAAACTGGGTGTGGGCGGGGAGGAGCAGGCGCACCATCACGCACTGTGGTGGCCAGAAGCGGCCAGCCCGAGCCGGACGCACGAGAGATCCGGGGTAGCAGCCACTTCAGCAGGCCACGACATGAGTGGGCGGCACAATGCAACACCTAAGGACCGGTCAGCCCCCCTGGCTGACCATTGCACGCTGTGGGGTAGCGCCCCAACGAACGGATGAAATGGCCCCTCATACGCGGGGCTAACGGGAGACTGCGGCCCGACTTCCGGTGGACTGAGCCAGACACGTGCCTGACGAGGTCCGATCGAAAGGGCAGGTCCCACCCAGCAGACTGGGTCGAATCTGTGGCCCATCGAGCCAGCACGGGTGGGCCAAGCCCCAACCGGCAGGCCGATCCAACCGTGACCTGTGCTCGTGATTCAGTAGGGCTGACCTTAATGGGATGAATCCAATGAACTAAGGAAAGTATTAATATTCCAAACCCGGTCAGGGTCATGTAGACCTCAGGACACGTTGCATCGGACAGGTCTGACCGAGTCGGACTAGGCCCAAACCCAACTGGCCCCTGAATTAAGAAACACACACAACTGGTGAACTGAGTTTCCATTTGATATGCCATCAATAGTGTTGGGGCCCCTTTTGGTAAGTGGTCCCTTTGGCAACTTGGTCATGCCCAACCGAGCTGGAGCAGACCGAGGTGTGAACACCACCATTTCACAAATATGGGTGTAGCTAACTGACATGTCATCCGATCAATACACCGTCTATGGTATAAGGACACTTTTGACATGGAAATCCATTGGAAATACTCTATGTGAGTTTTTATGGAGTTATACATTCATCTTGGGTGTAATTAGACTTGAATCCAAACATCTCTTTTTTTTAAAGTGCCAGTATCTCATAGACCAGTTGTCAGATCGACACGTCGTCTATCATGTTGGGACCCCAATGATGGGGAAGACCCTATGGTATGATTTTTGTGGGAATTAATACGAGTTGAAATATGACTGATGGATTGAGGGGCCAAGTTTTTCGAAGATCATGCGAGCTACGTGTGGGAATCCAGTGGCTGGTTGTTACATGAAGAATAAGAGAGACAAATACATGTCAGCTTTAGAAACTCTAGAGTAGTATGATCTAGTTGTATGACTAATAATCACTACCTATGTAGTAACAACAGATACAGGTCAGCACCAGTGACCAATTCGGGTCAGCACCAGTGACCAATACAGGTTAGCATCTGAAGACCAATACGGGTCAACATGTAGTGCCCAAAATGGGTCATTAGTAGAGTTACTATGGTTACGATGATCTGTCTTTAAGACTAGTCAACCCTATCCCAGTAACATTGATTTTATACCGTTATAGTGAGCTATATTTTTGTTTATTTTTTCATAATGATTTAGATCGTGATTAAGATATTACCTTTGTGGTATTTCATGTGATGTTTTCTATTGTGGATTACTGAGAGACATTAGGGGTATTGGGGTCCCCTACTAAGTTTTTATACTCATCCCTGCATGGGATCTTCCTGAATGTGTGTGTCTGGTGAAAACTACTGACACTCTAAGGCGGAAATTGGAGGTTTGGGTCTGGGTGGAACTTGGTGTGATGAGAGTAGTTTTGATCCTCCTCTTCGACTTCAGACATATAGCTACTACCCTCTAGGAAGTGCTCCAAGGTAGATGCAGGAGTATTTTACTTTATTTTCAGTTTCTAGTGCTTGTATTCTAGTCCAATATTTTCAATTTACAGTTTTTATGGTGGTTATACTTTACTCTCACGGTTATACCTTATTTTAGATTGTTGTTTTTCAGTTTCCACTATTGTGTGTGTACAGATTGGTGTACCTCTCGTACCCCTCGTGGTTTAATTTTCATGATCACAATCACTCTCTTATTTATCTAATCTTGTTTTAAGTGTTTTTGGATGATAGGCATGATTTCAGGTTGCCAAGGAATTGGGCCAAGAAAGCCAGAAGGCAAAAGTGGACTGATTTCAGTCCACCGACCAACCGGTGGATGACCACCGGCCAACCGGTGGAATCTTGACAAAAGGCATCCCCTCTGTCCAGACCACCGACCAACCGGTGTCCCATCACCGGCCAGCCGGTGGAACCCAGATAGAAGGGACACCTACTGTCTCACCACCGGCCAACCGGTGGCCTCCTCACCGGCCAACCGGTGGTGCCTGGGCAGAAGGCCTCTCCTTTTTCCAAGCACCGGCCAACCGGTGGCACTGTACCGGTCAGCCGGTGGAGCCAGTCAAACTAGTCGTTGGGCTTTGACCAGCCTGCTCCCAACGGCTCTGATGAATTTTCCAACGGCTCTTAAGACCCCGAACGGCCATATGAGGGTTCCCCCTCTATAAATAAAGGACTAGGAAGCCCCGGAACTTGAGTGGAACAATAACCAAGCCAACGGAAGCCAACGGACACATTTTTCATCATTTGGCAAACCTCCGGCGGATTCCTTCAAGGAACCTCAATTGCTCCAACCCACTTCCACATCCAAGGAGCACCATCAAAGAAGCTTGGGAGAGCTCTTCATCAACTTCATCAATCCTTTGACGCCCAAGTCTTCTCCTCTTACGGTTTTCCATTATTTATCTTTTTTAGCATCAATTTGGGTTTGTGCCTACAAACCCCCATTTCTTTTATCTTCCTTTTGTTTGGGTTTTCACACCACCTTCAAGGTGTGAAGAGGTTAGTCAAGCCTTCCCTTTAAAAGGCTTGAGTCATAGGTGAGCTAGCCTTCACCTGTAAGAAGGCTAGTGGGTTCTTGCTTAACCATTAAAAGAAAGATGTAATAGGTTCTAGACTACCTTAATGTCTAGTGGGTTTCTTGCTAAAACCATTAAAAATCAAGCGGTAGTAAATCTCTCAATGGTTGAGTTGGGAGTGGAGACGTAGGCTTTGGTTTAAGCCGAACTCCGTTATCAAGTTTTGTGTCTTGCCTCGTTTATTTCCACTGCACTTTTAACTTTGTTCTTAAATTGTTAATTATTTTTTAAAAGGAAATTCACCCCCCTCTTTCCATCACTCTCCGACCCAACAATTGGTATCAGAGCAAGTGTTTGTGTAATACCTTAACCAGTTTCAAACTCAAGATCCATTGTGATGGATTCATATTCTTTCTCCCCTGAAGGTTATTCATTGGGTCGTGCTCCATTCTTTGATGGAACCGACTATACCTATTGGAAAACCCGCATGACTACTTTTCTTAGAAGTATAGGTTATCCTATTTATAGAATTGTCATGCATGGTTATTCTCTTTCTTCTCCAGATGAATCCAAATGGACTCAAGCCGATATTAAAAATTTCGAGCTTGATGGAAAACCCATGAACGCTCTTCATTGCGGCCTTGATCGTAATGAATTCAATCGAGTTTCCACATGCACTTCATATCATGAAATTTGGAAACTATTAGAGGTTACCCATGAGGGGACCAACAATGTTAAGGATACTCGATTGGATATGTACCGTCAAGATTTTGAGTCTTTTACCATGCATCCATCTGAAAATATAACTGAAATGTTTACACGTTTTACTGATGTTTGCAATGGGAGAAATTCCCTTGGTGATGATGTGTCTGTAGAAATGATGGTCAAGAAGATCCTTTGGATCTTACCAAGCACATGGGCACCAAAAGTCACGGCAATCCAAGAAGAAAAAGACATCAAGAACATGCCGGTCGAAGAGCTCATCGGATCACTCATGACCTACGAGATCACCATGAGGAGGCAAGCTGAAAAGGAAGGCAAACCGTTCAAAGTTCCAAAGAAAATCGCCTTCAAAGTTCAAAAAGAAGAAAGCTCCTCCTCCTCATCGTCTTCCTCTTCAAGTGGCGATTCAGAAATGGAGAATCTTGCCCGCAAGATGCACAAATTCATGAAGAAGAACAAAAAGAAGAAATCTCGCAAGGCTCGAAAGGAAGAACTCGACGAAAAATCCAAGCCTGATTGTCCACTCATCAAGAAAAAGGCCAAGCAAAAGGAAAAGAAGAAGGCATTCAAGGCCACATCGAGTGATAGCTCCACATCCTCCTCCTCCTCCTCCTCAAGTGACAACGGTAAAAAATGCCTAATGGCATTTCATGAGGTATCCTCTTCTGACTCCTATTCCTCTTGTTCTTCAAATTCATTCAATCAATTATCTTACGAGGATCTCCAACATGCGAGAGATCAATTGGAGGAAGGTTTTCACGAACTTTCTTCCAAATTTATTGCTTTAAAAAAGAATTTCAAAAAACTTTCTTCCGAAAAGGAACAACTTCTCAAAGAAAAGGAGGAGTTGTCCCTCAAGATCCAAAACCTTCCCGATGTTGATTCTATGGAATTAACAATCAAGGATTTAAGGAAATCCCTAGCTAAGTTCACCGAAGGTGAACATAACCTTTCGAAGCTCCTTGGTTCCCAATGCATATCTAGAACCACCCAAGGGCTTGGCTATTCCAAGCAAGCTTCCTCTTCCCATGATCCTACTATTTTTGTAAGGGGGAGCTCCCAATATAAATTTTGCAACTATTGTAAAAAACCCGGACACTTAATTTATGTGTGTGATTGCAAAAATGCCCGGTATGTAATTCCCAAAACCATTTCCTTTAATGAAGAATTTCATAGGAGAAGACCCGCCACAAGACAAGTTTGGATTGAATCCCTTTTAGCGAGTCTCACCGGACCAAAATTTGTCTCGGTTATAAAATCCTATCCCCGGTGATTTGTTGTTTTTATTTAGGGAAAGTTAGGATCGTTTAAGCCTTTTTGCTTTATATTCAAAACATTCAAGTCAAAAATTTCAATTCAAATCTCAAAAATTTCAATTGGTTTAAAAACTCTATCTTGTTTTTCAACCTTTCCCTCAATCAAGTTTTATGCCCCGTGCTATTTTGATAATCACAAAGGGGGAGAAATTCTTGGTTGATTGGGGGACAAATCTTTCTCTCATGCTTTTCTTTATCCTTTAAAGGATTCCTTTCATTTCAGTCTTTTACATTTCTTGTTTTGGTGATTGTGATCATCAAAATAGGGGGAGATTGTTGTACCTCTCGTACCCCTCGTGGTTTAATTTTCATGATCACAATCACTCTCTTATTTATCTAATCTTGTTTTAAGTGTTTTTGGATGATAGGAATGATTTCAGGTTGCCAAGGAATTGGGCCAAGAAAGCCAGAAGGCAAAAGTGGACTGATTTCAGTCCACCAGCCAACCGGTGGATGACCACCGGCCAACCGGTGGAATCTTGACAGAAGGCATCCCCTCTGTCCAGACCACCGGCCAACCGGTGTCCCACCACCGGCCTGCCGGTGGAACCCAGACAGAAGGGACACCTACTATCTCACCACGGACCAACTGGTGGCCTCCTCACCGGCCAACCGGTGGCACTGTACCGGTCAGCCGGTGGAGCCAGTCAAACTAGTCGTTGGGCTTTGACTAGCCTGCTCCCAACGGCTCCGAAGACATTTCTAACGGCTCCGAAGACCCCGAACGGCCATATGAGGGTTCCCCCTCTATAAATAAAGGACTAGGAAGCCCCAGAACTTGAGTGGAACAATAACCAAGCCAACGGAAGCCAACGGAAGCCAACGGACACATTTTTCATCATTTGGAAAACCTCCGGCGGATTCCTTCAAGGAACCTCAATTGCTCCAACCCACTTCCACATCCAAGGAGCACCATCAAAGAAGCTTGGGAGCGCTCTTCATTAACTTCATAAATCCTTTGACGCCCAAGGCTTCTCCTCTTACAGTTTTCCATTATTTATCTTTTTGAGAATCAATTTGGGTTTGTGCCTACAAACCCCCATTTCTTTTATCTTCCTTTTGTTTGGGTTTTCACACCACCTTCAAGGTGTGAAGAGGTTAGTCAAGCCTTCCCTTTAAAAGGCTTGAGTCATAGGTGAGCTAGCCTTCACCTGTAAGAAGGCTAGTGGGTTCATGCTTAACCATTAAAAGCAAGCTGTAATAGGTTCTAGACTACCTTAAAGTCTAGTGGGTTTCTTGCTAAAACCATTAAAAAGCAAGCGGTAGTAAATCTCTCAACGGTTGAGTTGGGAGCGGAGACGTAGGCTTTGGTTTAAGCCGAACTCCGTTATCAAGTTTTGTGTCTTCCCTCGTTTATTTCCGCTGCACTTTTAACTTTGTTCTTAAATTGTTAATTATTTTTTAAAAGGCAATTCCCCCCCCCTCTTGCCATCACTCTCCGACCCAACACAGATCTCTAGGGAAATGTATTCCTTATTCAAGAAAAGCATTCAGGTTCTAGTTACCAACACCTGGCCTATGGAAGGAGGGCTTGGGGTAGTCACATGCAGTCCTTGTGGGACATGTCATTACAAAGTGATATCTGAGGGAAGTTGGGCCTACCAGAATAACTATGAGTCCACATTTAATGTGGAAATTTTGTAAGCTATCTTGAGTTCGGTTTTCAGTACATAGTGTCTAGTGTTGGTATGGAGGCCATCGGATCCATACACGAGGACCCCATATTATTTTTTCTGACTCGGTACATGAAATCACCATTTTCTAGTGTTTTGAAAAGTTTTCTTGATATTTCTTGAGTCAGATCACCATGTATAACATGTTGACTGTGCTAGATCTGTTTTTTACAGGAAACCTCGACAAAGAAAACTAGTCGGGATTCCATTTATAGATCATGATAGTGTTCCACTAAGAGATGAGGCGTCGTTACATGGACCACTCACTGTGACATCACCTTTGGGTGGTGTACAAGCAGCACCACCACCCATTGAGCATCAGATGCTACCAGTTGATAATGCATGTTGGATAAGCATGCTGCATTAGTTCCAAAGATAGATTCCTCTAAGGATTCAAGGTCAGATGGACCCCCAGGAAGCAGAGGACTGGCTTGAGGTGATTTCACGGTTCATTTTCTTAGAAGAGACTCCTGCCAAGAACATGGTGATCTTGGCCAATAGCATTCATCATGGATCGGCAGGACGATGATGGAGTTTGATGATCCAGGTGCATGAGGAGGAAACCCTGACCTGGACAGACATTGAGAGCCTTTTCATGGCAGATTTCATTCCATAAACACTATTCTTTGTGTGTATTCCGTAGTTGTTTCATATTATATGGGGAAGCCAGACTAAGACATAGTAATCAGTGATATTTACTTACCTCTCATGATACTCTACTGATATGGTACATGACCCATACCTCATGGTCCAAACCTTTGGGCAGGGGCTCCGACGAGATTCCCCACCAGATGAGAGGTAGTAGATTCATAATCATCTAAAATATTGAAAGACATTGGAGAATCCAGATCAGGATAGACCATCCGGATGGTGACTTGGGGATGCATGGTCAGTGGTGTGAGGCTCAACAGGCCGAGGGAGCCACAAATGAGGCATGATCTATTTTCCCTATGGGGAACATGGTCACAATGCTTGTGACGATATGAATCCCAGAACGGATGAACTACAGATAGTATAGGGGCCACCAAGGCAGATGTAGGGGCATAGGGATGAGATTTAGTTAGGGGAAGATGAGGTAGGGGAGCAGGATGTGTAGTGGGAGGTGGTTGGTTTCATCAGGCACTACCACCATCACACCAAGGCAGTCCACCATGAGCTGAGGGAGTGGGTGGACGGAAAAGGACAAGCTATAGGCAATAGAGGCACATGATCATGTTGTCCCTATGATGATACGATGTGTGGTCTATATCTTCTATACTTTAGTAGAAGTGATTATCGACATAGGTTCTAGACATTCTTTTCTTTCCATAGATTTAGTTCCAGACTATGAGATTCCGACTGGGATTTTGTCTCAACCAATGTGTTTGTATACTCTTACAGGAAGAGATTCAGTGGTCACACAGTGGTGCCGACAGTGTGATTTTACTATCCGAGTAGAGATTTTTAGAGGCATTTTCTATTAGGGGCATTGAATCCCCACGACCTCGTTATAGGCATGGATTGGAAATCAGTAGTTCACGCATAGATTGACTGCTTGAGACGTACAGTGCAATGTACACGTAGAGATGGACATTAGTTTTCCATTATTAGTGAGAAAGAAAATACTAGAGCATGATATGGACATGAACTTAAGAGGGGGCAGTTGATTACATATTATCGGGCTTGTAGGACCTTCGACACGGTGGATGAGGCGGGTCCACAGTTCCCAGCAGTGGTGGACGTGTATGTGGACGTCTTTCTAGAATATTTCTCAGGACTACCTCTTTGCAAATATTTATAAATTTGCATTGACTTGTATCTAGGAACATACCCGATATTTACACCAGTATATTGGATGGCCCTTGCCGAGCATTGAGAGATAAGGGTACAGTTGGAGGACATACATATGAAGGGATTCATAAGGCACAATGTTTCTCTATGTTCATCCCCAGTGTTGTTTTCAAATAAATAAGACAGATGTTTGAGGATATGTGTGGACATCTGGCACCTATAATAGGTGACCGTGAAGAGCAAGTATCATCTTCCAAGGATTGATGATCTGTTTGATTTTTCGAAAGGAGAAAATTGGTTCTTGAATATAGACTTCTGATCAGGCTATCATCAGCTTAGGGTACGAGACAAGGACATACCGAAGAAGAACTTCATATGTATGTATGGCCATTATGAGTTCTTTGTGATGCATTTCGGCATATCCAATGCTTTATCATGGTTCTCAGGGCTCATGAATATGATTTTAATTCATACATCGCTCGTATTATGGTGGTCTCCATCGATGAGATCTTTGTGTACTTAGCGTCTGAGGAATATCATGGTGTACACTTGAGGATTGTTCTCGATACATTCAGGGAGAACCATTTATATAGAAAGCTCTCAAAGTGTGAGTTTTGGATATAGTAGGTCCACTTATTGTGAAACTTCATATCAGAGGCTTGAGTTGTAGTGGATCCAGTGAAGATTGATTCATTGCTTTCTTGGGAGCCTCCCAAGAGTGTTACAGTTGTGCAGAGCTTCCATTGATTAGCAGGCTACTATATGTGGTTTGTAACTTATTTACCCAGAGTAGAAGCACCTATGACTTCCTAGACGATGATGGGGAAACCCTTACTCTGGTCAGAGACATGCTAGTAGAGCTTTTACCAGCTGAGTCAGTGGTTGACCAGTTCTCCCTTCCTGATGTTTCTAGAAGAGAGCACTAGCTACGTGGTTTGCGGTGATGCATCAGGGATACAACACAGTTGCATCCTGATGCAGGGTAATTCTATAATTTCTTATGGATCAAGACAGTTGGGGCCTCATGAGAAGAATAATGTGACTCATTAATTGGAGTTGTTAGTATTAGTATTAACACTGAAGAAGTGGTGACACTACTTGATGGGAGATCATTTCATTGTTTACTCAAACCACAAGAGTCTCATATATATATTCACATAAAATGACCAAAATCTGGGACAATGACATTTCCCAGGGTTCCTCCTAGACTATGACATTGAGATATTATATACTATTGGGAAGGGGAACATAGTGGCATATGGACTTATCCATAGATCAAGTATACATCTAATAAACAAGGATTCATAGAAGTTATCCTCACTTGATATATCCTATGTGGATATATATGATAAAATATACCTCCACTTGATGGCAGTTTCCCCTCAACTCATTCATCGAGTGAGGGTGGCGCAACATATAGATAGTAGCTGTGAGACTATAATTGCTCAGATATCCTCATGCATTGAACTTAAGAGATATTCTGAAGGTTGGGAGCACGCTATACTTTTTAGAGGACGTAATGATTTACCAGCATCACTACGAGAGGAGGGTCTAAGGGAGTTCCATAAATCCCCCTTGGAAGTACATCCAGGCATGATGAAGATGTATCAGGGCCACCAGAATTAGTACTAGTGGCCAGGGATGAAGAAAGTTGTCGCAGAGTTTGTTTCTAGATGCCTCACTTTCCAGCAAGGGAAGACCTAGAATCAGGTACTACCATGATTGATACAACCCCTCAAAATACCATAGTGGAAGTAGGAAGTGATTTTGATGGACTTCATGATGGGGTTTACACATACATCCAGAGGTCAGGACACCATCTAGGTGATCATTGACAGAATCACAATGTTGGACCACTTCATTGATATTCGAGAGAAGGTTTTTGTAGAGATCATGGGACATCTCTACATTCAGGAGATCATGTCACTTCACGGGGTTCCTTCAAGGATAGTCTCAGAATATAAAACACGCTTCACATCCCAGTTGTAGAAAGGATTATAGGAGGATTTCAAGACTCAGCTTCACTTGAGCACAACTTTTATCCAATAGAAAAATGGTTAGGTTGAGTGGACCATCCATACCCTTGAAGATATTCTTCGTGCATGAGTCCATGATTTTCATCAAAGTTGGGAGGACTACCTACCCTTGGTGGAGTTCACGTACTACAACTTCTATCACTCCACCATTGGTATGGATGCTTTTGAGGTGTTTTACAGATGAATTTTAAGATAACCATTATGCTGGACAGATCCAGTAGAGCCAACACTTGTGGTCCCAGAGATGGTGTTTGCTACAACTGAGAAGGTGTAGGTCATCCGAGAGCAGATGAAGACTATATAGAGTGGACATATGTCTTATGATGATAGGAGAAGGAGGCCACTATACATCCATGAGGGGGACCACATTTTCTTGCGATTTTCCCTTTGATGGGGAATATAGATATTTGACTTAGACATAAAACCCTCACTAAGATTTATTGGGCGAATCTTGATACATTGGAGGGATGAAAATGTGGTGTACCACTTGGCACTGCCACCGTATTTGGAGAGGGTGCTCGACATCATCCATGTATTCCAACATAGGAGATACGTGCATGACCCATATCTTATCATCGACCATGGCGTGCTAGAGAATGATGAATGGGAGAATTTTGTTGAGTACCCAATGGAGATAGAATATCAAAATGGTTGGATCATTAATGGGCAGTTGATACCTCTATTGCGTGTTCCGGGGCATCACGAGAGTCTATAAGATTGTACTTGGGTGTGAGAGGCTCATATACGTGGCAATACCCATATTTTTTTGTGTATCCTTGTTTAGATTTTAGAGACATAAAATCCCCAAGGTGGGGAGGATGTAAATACCTAGAAATTTACATTTAATATTTATAATTATTAGGAATTTTTATGACTATGCGAAAATTTACGGCATGTGATTCTGAGGCCCGGGGTGCTCGAAATTAATTTCTAAACTTTTTTAAATATTCATTTAGTAAATGTGCGGGTGGCATTTTATATCTTTTGAACTGATGCTCCAATCAAAAATATGAGGGCAACATTGAATCTACAGTGCCATGATTCACTTATGGGAAGTTTCACTTTGACCGCAGATAATCGGGAGAAAATGTTAGTTTTTGGACCTTTTAATGTAAAATAAAATAACATGTACTTGTTGTTTTATTTTATTTTTCTCCAAAAGATTTGAGGAGGTGGTGTGACCAGTGACTTTTCAAGCTATTTAATGGCTTGACACATCGACTGCGTAACTCCACCATTGACAATTAAATGAGGTTCATTAATTAATTAAATGATCGTCATTAATTTTTTAATGTGTTACTCACATTACCCCCTATTTAAAGGGAGCTCGCGGTGTGGTTTTGGCACAGATTCATCAAGTGAGGAAACTATTGAAAAGTTTTGCTGAAAACTCCACCGACAGAGGATGAAAGCTCGAGAAGAAATGTTCCGGGTTTGATAAAATTTGATGAATCCATCAAATGTGGATGCTCCTCCCACTGCAACTGCGACACCTCCAACAGATATCGATGTAGAGGGTTTAAGTTTTTTTGGTTAATCATTATTGAAATGAGTTTATTTAATATTTAATATTAGATAAATATTTTTGTTCATGTTATAATGTTAATGGGGAGGGCCCTAGATGAACAAACATGGCCCAGACCCTCCGCGTCCTCATTCATGTTAAATTCATTGGGGATGATTTACCTTAATATTGATGGAAATGTGAGGAAGAGGGTCACACTTTGATGATGGAATTCTGGGAGGCTCGTAGGCACAGATGACACCATAGAAGGACCACCAGATCACGTCTGGTGGAACACAGAATGAAACGACGATGCGCCATGCAGGTTGCGGCTGATGGTGGAGGAGGAAGCTCACAACAAATGAGGGTGGGTGGTGGGGAGGAGGAACGTTGTCACATGTCGTGGTGGATAGTAGCGACCGACCTAAGACGACCGTATGGGAGAAGGGTGGGGTCACAGGTGCCGCTGGTGGCAACATCCACGACCAGCGAGGCTGAGGAAAGAGGGGGCGACATGACATGGTGAAGCCCCACGTTAGGTGGATACTGGTTGGCCCCCAAGACAACAGTATCACACTGTGGGGCAGTGCCCCAATCACCGAATTAAATGGCCACACGTCTATGGGGCCAGATAGAGACAATGGTTCTCCATTAGGCAGACCAAGCTGAACGTGGATCGGGTCGGACCCACGGCCTAGTGGGCCAGTGTGTGTGGACCGAGCTCCACCCGGCGGGGCGGGTCAACTGCGACCCATTAACATGAGACAAAATGGATAACCACATCAGGCCAAACCAAGTGAAAATGGTTGTCCCTAAATGAGCCTGACCCTGGAGGGGTCAGTAGACCCCATGAGCCATTGCTTCTGACTGACCAAACTGATTCGGATAGGGCCCTAACCCAACAAGTCCCCCAATAACGAAATGCCCATAACTGACAAACCAGATGTCTTTTTGACATTCCATCAATGGAGTTGGGACCCTATTTGAAAATCGTTCTATTTGGCATATTCCGGTGGTCTCGATCGAGCTGTGCTGGACCAAGGTGCGATAACCCCCATTTTCCAGATGGGGTCTATCTAATAGACAGGGCGTCCGATCGACGCGCCATTTGTGGAATAAGGACCCTTGTGACAAGGTGGTCTTTTCGATGTAATCTATGTGATTTTTGAAAGGATCTATATGGGACCTAGGGTGTATTAGACTTCAATCCGACCTGTACTTTTTTACAAAAGTGCACATATCTCACAGACTGTGTGTCTGATCAACGCATCGTCTGTCATGTTAGGACCCATATGATGGGGTGGTCCCTTGGTTATGATTTGTGTGGGAATTCGTACTGGTTCAAAATTGACTGATGGATTGTGGATTAATGCCTTTCAGAGATTAGGCGTGCTTCGTATGGGAATCCAGGGGCTAGATGTGACAAGAAGAATAAGAGAGAACAATATAGGGGAGCTTCAGATACTTTAGAGTAGGATGATATATTTGTAAGACTAATCATCCCTATCTCTGTACTAGTGACCAATACGGGTCATCACCATCTACCAATATGGGTCAGCACCAATGACCAATACAGGTCAACAACAGTGAAAAATACGGGTTAGCATCTAGCAGCCAATAAAGATCAGCACTACAGACCAATACGAGTCAACATTTAGATACCAATATAGGTCATCATATAGTGACCTATATGGGTATGCAGTAGAGTTACTATGAATAGGATGATCTAACATTATGGCCAGTCATCCCTATCCCAATAACCTAGAAGTTATACCGATAGATTGAGCTATAACTTTTTCTTTGGGCTTCATGATTTAGATCATGCTTGAGATATATTCATTGTGGTATTTCTTGTGAGTTTATTCCTTTGTGGAATACTAAGAGACCGTCGGGGGTATCTAGGTCCCATGCAGAGTTGTTAATGTCACCCATGCATAGGCTTCACCCACACTTGTATGTCTGGTTTAGACTAATGATGCTCTGAGGCAGACATTGGAGTTTCAGGACTAGATGGTGCTCGGTGCGATGGGAGCAGTTGAGATCCTCTTCTTCAACATTAAATATACTCTTACTACCCTCCAAGTAGTGCTCCACGAAAGATGTGACAATTGTATAATTTCATTTCAATTTCTAGGGCTTGTATTCCAGCCCATTGTTTTCAGTTTAATGTTGCAACGTTGGTTGTAATTTACTCTCATGGTTATAACTATTTTTTGGGGGTTTAGTTCATTTTACCCTTTTGAGTGTGTACAGATCTCTTTGGAAATTCTTTCCCTCTTCCGGAAAATCCTTCTAGTGCTTGTCACCAACCCCTAGCCTATGGATGGCGGGCATAGGGTAGTCATGACCAGGCCCCATGGGACGGTTCATGATAATGTTGTATCAGAGAGAGGTTGGTTCTTCCAGAAGAACTAATAGTCCACTTTTAATGACGCAATGGTGTAAAGTTTCTTGATTTCAGTTTTCAGTATAGGGACTCTAGTGTTTGAAAGGTAACCGACATATCCATACACAAGGACCCCAAATTCCGTTATCTGGCACGGTATATGAAAACATTGATTGCTAGTGTTTTGAAATGATTTCTTGAACTTTATTGAGCCATCTCACCAGGTATAACTTATTGAAAATGGCGCATATGTTTCTTATAGTATGCCTCCATGATGACTGCCATCCAGGATTCCGGTTAGAGATCGTGACAGTGGCCCACTGAGCCATGATGTGTTGGTACTAGGACCACTCACAATGATGGACCCTTCAGGTGGTGTACCAGCAGCACCACGTCCCATTGAGAATCAGATTCTACTAGTGGATCATGCATGCCAGTTGAGCATGTTTCATGAGTTCTAGAAATATGGGCCTCTAAGGTTTCGAGGCGAGATGGACCCCCACACGGTAGAGGACTATCTTGAGCCGGTTTCGTGGGTCTTTCGCTTAGTAGAGAGACCCGCTGAGAAGATGGATATCTTGGCCACAAGCCTTCTTCAAGGCTCGATAGGACGATAGTGGAGATCGATGCTCCACACGAATGAGGAGACAACACTCACCTGACCATACATTGAGAGCCTTTTCTAGGAGGAGTTCATGGAATTGGAACTATTCTCTTTGTGTATTCAGAATCAACTGCATCTGCAATAGGGAAGTCAAAATATGGCTCAATAATTGTCATGATTTACTGACCTCTCCCGATACTCCACCGTCATGGTACATGACCCTTACTTTAGGGCCCAGACCGTTAACCAGGGGCTCTGACGAGAGATTAGAGATGCGATAGTTTCTCTAAGCAACCGGAAGCATGTTGATGTGCTAGAGAGATACATTTTTGATGAAGAGAATCCTTGTGGAGCTGTAACCGATAGTTAAAGACCTTATTGGATGACTAGTAGCAGAGTCATGTGCATCTTGTAGTAGAAAGGTGATGCAGAAGACCAAATAGACTAGACCTTCTACAGTGTGACCTGAGGAAGCAGGGTCATCAGTGCGAGGTTCAAGATTCATAGGGAGACACCAGCATGGTATGATATGTGATTCCTGTGGGGGAGATGGTCATAGAGCTCATGACTACGCGAATCCCTGCACGGATGATCGAGAGACAGTGGAGTGGCCACTGAGGAAGAAATATCTGCTTTAACAGGACTATCATCTAGGATACATATGAGGTAGGGGAGCAGGATGTGAAATAGGTGGTGATGGGGTCATCAGTCACTACCACCACCACCCCTAGGAAATCCACCATGTGATCAGGGTTCAGGTGGATGGGGATATGCTATGCTACATGTAGTAGAGGCTCACAATCCTAACATCCCTGAGATGATAAGAGTTATTAATTGTTTCTTCTTTATTTTAGTAGTAGTGCTTATGGACACAAGTTCTATCCATTATTTCTTTGGCATGGACTTAGTTTGGGACTCTAAGATTCCAACTATGATTTTAGCTCAACCTTTTTGTTTGGATAATGCTACCGGATGATATTATGTGGTCACACACTAGTTCCAACAGTGTGATCTTACTCTTGGTGGTTAGAGATGTAGATGTGATATTTTAGAAGTATCCTTGAATCCCTAAGACATCATTCATGGCATGGACTGGCTATTAGCAGTTCATGAACAGATTGACTGCTTGAGATGTATAGTGCGATCTATGTGTAGAGATGTAGGATAGTTTTTTTTTGATGAGAAAGAAAACATTCCATCCTAATATGGACTTTCCCTCAGGAGAGTGCATCTGATTACATATCATAGGGCTTATATGACCTTCGACATAGTGAATGAGGCGAGTCCAAAGTTCCCAGTGGTGGTGGACGAGTATGAGTACATCATTCCAGAAGACGTCTCAGGGCCACCTCCTCACAAAGATGTAGGCTTCAAAATTAAATTGTATCCAGGAACAACACAGATATCTACACCATCATATCTGATGGCCCATGAAATGATTCGAGAGTTGATGGTATAGTGGGAGGACATGTAGAGGAATGGATTCATAAGGCCCATTGTTTATCAATGGGAATCCTTGTTTTTTTTCCATGAAGGTAGAAGAATGTATGAGGAAATGCAAGGAAATAAAATGCCTTAACCAGGTAATAGTGAAGAACTAGTATCCTCTACAGAGGATTGAATATCTATTTTATCATTTGAAAGTAGTGAAGTAGATCTCGAAGATAAACTTTAGATCAGGCCTTCATCAGCTCATGGTACTAGATGAGGACGTACCGAAGACAACCTTCATATTTCGGTATGTCCATTACTAGCTATGGGTGATGCATTTTTTCCTTACTAACAATCCAAATGTTTTAATGTGGCTCATGAACAGGATCATTCATCCATACCTTGATCACACTGTGTTGGTCTTCATTGAAGACATCTTGGTGTACTCGGTGTCCGAAGAAGAGCATGTTGTACACTTGATGATCTTTCTGGACACACTCTTGGCGCACAAGTTATATTTGATTCTCTCAAAGTGTGAGTTCATTATACAGAAGGTCCACTTCTTGGGAAATGTCATCTTAGATGATGGATTTGCAGTGGATCCAATGAAGATCGATGCGGTACTTTCTTAGGAGCCTCCCAAGAGTGTTACTGAAGTGTAGAGGTTCCTTGTATTAGCATGCTACAATCATAGGTTCATGCCTGATTTCCCCATAGTAGAAGCACCTTTAACAGCTTTAACTAAGAACTGGAAACCATTTTTATGGTGAGAGACATGTCAACAGGGCTTTCAATAGCTAAGGTAGAGGTAGAACATCACTCGCATACTAAGGCTTATGGAGGAGGGCACTAGAAACATTGTTTAATGTGATGCATCAGGGACCAGACTCGGTTGCATGTTGATGCAGGGTGATGTAGTGATTTCTTATGGCTCACGACAACGGAGGCCTCATGAGCAGAATCATGCGACTCAGGACATGGAGTTGGAAGCAGTAGTCTTCATACTGAATAAGTGGTGACATAACTTTATTGGTGATCAATTCATTTCTTACCTAGACCAAAAGTGTACAAGATATATTTTCACATAGAAAGATATATATTTGAGACATTGACGTTGGATAGAGTTCTTCTAGGACGATGACATTGAGATTGTATATACTCATGGGAAGGGGAATGTTGTGGTAGATGTACTTAGTCGGAGATCGAGTTCACAACCACTGAACAAAGCTTTAGAGTAGTTATTCTCGCATTATTTATACTACGTGGATAGATATGAGACGGTCTACCTCAGTTCGATGGTAGTTTCTCCTCCAATTATTCAGCGAGTCAGGGAGGCACAACATGGAGACATCAGCTGTGATGCTATATGTGCTCAGATATCCTCATCCCATGAACCTGGAGAATATTCTGAAGGCGGGGAGCACATTATTCTTCTCCAAGGATATATAGTAGTACTAGTGGATGTATGAGAGGAGGCTATATGGGAGTTCAATACACCCCCCTTGTAATTACATCCAGTCATGATGAAGATGTATCAATACCTTCAGCGTCAGTACTGGTAGTTAGGGATGAAGAGAGGTGTGGAAAATTTTGTTCATAGATGCCTCACATGCCAGCAAGTGAAGGCTGAGCGTCAGGTACCAGCAGGCCGGACCCAACCCCTCATGAAGACAGAGTGTAATTGGGAGGGCTATCGATGGAATTCATGACTAGGTTACCACGTATGTTCAGATAGAGGGAACGATACCATCTGGGTGATTGTTGACCAACTCTCCAAGTCAGCCCACTTTCTTGCGATTCGAGAGAAGGGCTTTGTAGATAGCATGGGATGTCTCAACATTCAAGAGATCGTGCAACATAATGGGATGGAATCAATGATAGTCTCAGACTGGGATGAATGCTTCACATCCCGTGTGTGGAAAGGATTCCAGGACGCTTTCGGAAATCAACTTCGCTTGAGCATAAATTTTCACACACAGATAGATGGATAGACTGAGCGGACCATCCAGACCATTGATGAAATGCTTTGTGCATGTTTCTTAGATATTTCTCATAGTTGGGATGAGTACCTACCCTTAGTGGAGTTTACATACCACAGTATCTATCACTCCACCATTTTTTGGGCCCTTTTTGAGATTTTGTACAGACAACCATGTAGATCACCCTTATGTGGACGGATTTAGGAGATCTAGCATTCATGGGCCTAGAGATGGTAGATGATACCACTAAGAAGGTGTAGGAAAAAAGAGAGCGGATGAAGACTTCACATAGATAATAGAAGTCCTATGTAGATAGGTGATTAATGCCACTGGTGTTCCAGGAGTGGGAGCATGTATTATTTCGAGTCCCCCCTTGACATGGACTATGGTGATTTGGTCGAGGCATTAAACTCTCACCGAGTTTTATCTGGCCATTAGTGATACTTTATAGGTTTTTCTAGGTAGTTTACTTCATGGAACCTATTCTGTAGTTGTAGAGGCTGCACGACATCTTCCATGTATATCAGCTCAGGTGATACATGCATGACCCATCCCATGTCATCGACCATGGCGAGCTGGCAATTGATGGAAGAGAGAAGTTTTTGGAGTACCCGATAAAGACAGTGGATCTAAAGAATTCGATCCTTCACGGGTGGTCGATACCTCTGGTGAGTGTTCTGTTCCTCATTAGAGTCTCTAGGAGAGACCAAGGGAGTAAGAGGCTCATATGTGTTCCCAATACCCCTCTTTTTTTAAGCCTTTTTTGGATTTCGGGGATGTAAATACTCAAGGTGGAGTCAATGTAATGACCTGGAAAATTCCATTTAATTTCTTTTAATTATTCTTGATTTTTATGAGTCTTCAAAAATTCACGGTGCATGATTTTGTGTCCCAGTGTGCCCGGATAAAAAATATGAGGGCACCATTGAATCCACAATGCCATGATTCACTTTTGAAAAGCTTCACATCAACTGTAGTTGGTTGACATAAGAAGACAGTTTTTGGTCTATTTAAAGAAAAATAAAATAACTTGTTATTTTTATTTTGTTTTATTTTTCTCCAATGGATTAGTGACTGTTAAGGGAATAGTGAATTGTCAAGCCATTTAATGGCTTGACTCATCAATTGTGTAACTCCTCCATTGTGAATTAAAAGCGGTTCATTAATTCATTTAATGAACCTCATTAATTCTTCAATGTGTTACTCACAGTTCACCCTCCTTTTTAAATGGATCTTGGGGTTGGGTTTCTGCACGGATTCTTCAAGTGAGGAAACTCTGGTAGAGTGATGTGGAAATATCCACTGACGGAGGATGAAATATCGAGTGGCAACGATCCGGGATCGACGAACACCGACGACTCCATCCAACATGGACATTCCTCCCACTGCAACCATGACAACTCCAACGAATCCCGTGGTAGGGGGTTTCTATTTTATTTACTTTAACATTATTGAGATGAGTTTATTTAATATTTAATGAAAGATAAATATTCTCACACCTTTTATCATGTTAAGGAAAAGGGTGTGGGATGAACAAACAAGTCCTAAACCCTGCACCGCTTCATTCATTTTACGTTCTTTGAGGACTACAATTTTTTATTTTGACAGAAACACCAGACAGAAGGTCACACTATGATGGACGCAGTCATGGAGGCTCATAGGCATATACGACACGATTAATGGACCACTAGTGCACATCTGGTGTCCCGTAGAGAGAACCACTGACAAGCCATGCCGGCGGGGGATGGAGGAGGCCCGTGGCAAGCGTGTGCGGGTGGTGGGGAGGCGACGCATCATCGGGATGGAGACTGGTCAACCCCCGGGCCTACCGTTTCATCTATTGGGGCAATATCCCACCTTCCAAATGAAATAACCACGCATCCGCGGGGCCAGCTTGAGACACTGGTCTGCCTTCCCAGGACCGGCCCGGAAGCAGGCTGACCAAAGGAGCTGGACTCACCCAGGGGGCCTAGCTGAACCCACGGCCCAACCGGCTAGCACGGGTGGACCAAGCCACACTCGGTGGGTCATGCCGACCATAGTCTGGGCCCGTGATCCAATAGGTCCAAACATGACGGGCCGGACCCAGTGAACCGGGCTGACCCATAACTGGCTGGACCTAGGCGGGGTCAGGTAGACCCCGGGACCCATTGAATTGGTCTGTCGTGACCGAGTCAGACTAGGCCCATACCCAATTGGCCCCCAAATAAATAAACACTTGTAATAGAGAAACCAGGTGTCCATTTGAAATGTCGTCAGTGGCGTTGGGACCTTTTTTTGGAAGCAGTCCCTCTGGAGACGATAGGTCATATGCACACATGAGTAACATTCTCATTCTTTGATGATCATTATTGAATGAAGGTAAAAAGCAAAATGTTTTTATAGAATTAAAATAATATCATAAATACCATATTATTTAATCTTACATACTTTTATATATCAGTATTTTTATGTCAAAGTAAATACATCATGTCGAGGAGGTTGTAGTCCACACAACCACGAATGACATTATCACTTTTTTATGTTATTTAAAGGATCATTATAAAAATGATATATATATACATACATATATATAAACTAGAAAGGTAATTATGTCATTAATTTCATATATATGTTTTTTATTTTTCATATTCTTAATTATAATAATCTTTTATACATTCAATGTATCATGTGAAAGAATATCACAGCTTAGAGGGTGCTGAAGTCCACATTTCCCCAAACGACATTATTGTATTAATGAAAAATGGAAAGTATATAAGGTTTGTGTTATAAAATTATTACAGATGTATATTGAACTATTAAATATAATATATATCATATATATATATATAGTTCCCACCTAAATGGATACCTACAATTTCGGAAAAAGAAAAATGAACTATTATCATTTCATGAGGTGGTAGTTCGCCACACAACAAAATATAATGTTTGTTACCTATTAGATGGAGGTGTGTATAATTTTATATCAACAACTTTACCTAACAAAATCCTTGTATATTTGATATACATTTTTTATATAATCATGGAATTAATAGATTTTTGGGGTAGAAAATGGAAATGAAACATAACAGTTTTAGAGAATACATTACATCTTAGTCAGTTAACTTATTTTGGTTTGTATAAAAAGGATTCCTTGAAAGTATTTCTGAAAAAATGGAGGTATAATGGATCATGGGAGTGATTTTTGGAATCTTTATGGGAATATAATTAAATATCCTATGTGGTTTTAGTGTTTTATGGAATGGGGAGAGGTGGTGGCTATTAATAAGGGAGGAAAATGACTCACATGGTAATTTTTAAAAGATTTTAGGTGTTCCCACGTTTATATTAAAATGTTCTTAAAAAATAAAACTCAATAATTGAAGTTTTAGGGCTGATTTATGTTCATCAAATGTATTTTGGACCCGTGGATAGGTCATTTGGACACCCAACATAAAGTATTTGTTTATTATTAAGCAAACGTTTTTCCTTAATAATTGTAATTAATTTTAATCACTTGCAGTAATATTTTTGTTCAAAAAATATTGTATTGTTATAAATTTTATATTACCCTTATTACAAATACTTAATTCGTTTTTTTCAAATTTATAATCATATATGTGATAGAAGATGATTTAATGTTAACGTCGAATGCGGGACGAAAATGTGGGTTTTTATATACAAATATCGGGATATTTTCTATATTTTCATAATAAATTTCATAGGGAAGTTGATTATAAGGAAAGAAATTATATTAATTGATGAAAATATGATCTATTTAAACATTAAATTGAATTAAATTTATCAATTACCATTATAAATAAACTTTGTTAAAATGAAGTTTAAACTAAAACTTAGTATTTTGAACTATTTGTCAAAAATTGAAATGTTTCAAAAAATATATTAAATAAAACATAACCTGCTTATTATTTTTCTAATTAAAAAATGTAGTTTATTATAAGATAATAAATCAGTTAATGATTCAAAATTCATATTTGAAATGGGTTCTCCCATATAAGGCATTAAAACTACATTAATAAAACTATCATATTTTTTGGATTAAAAATGGGTTTTTGTTTAACATAAGACTCTATAATATATTGTATAAATATAACATATATACTTTTGAATATAATATATATATATATACATCACCTTAATTCTTCTCGCTAATTATAATTAATTTAATTTATTAGGTTAAAACAGATTTATGGGTAAGAAAATAATAATATTTTCCTTTATATTAAATCAGTTTTTATATTCATTTCTAATTAATTAATAACCAATGATTTCATTTTATATTTTTTTAAACCATATAATTTCATAATATCGTTAATTATATTCACAACCAATAATTTAATGGATAGTTTATAAAAAAAATATTTTTAAAATATATCTTTATATGGTAAAAACTATGTCATACTTTTAACATAAGCCATTTGAAGAAACTCATTATTGTGTGGGATGTATACTAACTCAGTATCATATTCTTGAAGAGATATATGATAGATTTTTTTTTACCTAAAATAGTAAATATTTATGAAATTCTAAAGTTATTATATTACGCTATGAACATGGTGATGTGTGTGATACATACTATCAAATACAATGTTCTTACCTAAATATTTGTGTATGTTACATCACAAAGGATGTTCATAATATAATAGTAGAAAAATATGGTGATACTACACTAAAATATATTTAAATATAATCTTATTCATAAAATATAATAACATGAATCCATGAATTTCATTTATCTCTAAGAATCATACATCCCTTATTTGAATAAGGGATTTGGTTAGTTCTACATATTCACGGAGCTGAGAAAGAGGACAATGGGAGAATCACAAAAGAGAAAATTTAATGAATTAAGAAGAGAATTGGAGAAAAATATATATAAATAAATATCTAGGATATTTTACATTATAAAAACAAAAATTATCCTGAAAATTTTTAAGTACAAATTATATCCTTCGATGTAGAGAGGAATAAAATATTTATTGGAAAGAGAGTTCAATGAATTCTCTCTAATTATGTACTTTGATAAATTCAGGAATTTTATGAAATTTAAAATGAGAAATATAGAAAAGTCTTGATCAGAAATGTTTTTAAAACTCTTATTATATTCCCTACCTCAGTATTTCTTCTTATTGTTCAACATTTTGATGATGTTATAGAATATTAATATATAATATATTTCCATGTATATAGAAAACCTAGATTTAATATACCAAATTTTCACACTATAAAAAACTTATTACATAATTGTGGGATGTGATCTTCTTTGATGTGTTCCCCGATGAGTTTTGGAATCCATAGTCAATTTTCAGTCTCTTTAATGATGTATAGATGGATTTATGGTAGAATAAATTGTGAAAATATTTTGAATATAGAGTATTCATATAATCTAGATGCATTGAGTTAAGAAACATTATGGAAATTGATAATATGTGAACTAGAAGTTCCACTATTCTAGTTAAATGATACAAATAATTTATCATAATATTTGTTTAATCGTTTAGGAAAATCCATGAATGATAAAAAACATTATTTATGAATTATTAGAGTGGTACCCATATAGTAAAATCCACATTAGCATTGACATCATATATACTTATTTCACCTAAAATGGTGTTTCCAACTTCCATTTTTGGAATTCAAAATTTATATACATTAGTTTACAATTCACCAACAAAATTTCATTATAATATTCATAAAAATAATAATTTCTGTTTAAAATAATACTATTTTATTAAAATTTTAAATATAAAAATCTGCTTGAAAATTTTAAACTCATCCTCAGATAAATTTTTTTGATGAAATATTTATATAAATTACAATGTGGATGAGTGAAATAAATTATTTTATATAAAATATTTAATTAAATTTTGTTCTATCTACTCTCTCACACTTACACTTTTTTCGAACATGGAAAAAATTATGTAATGTTCTAATAAATTATTATAAAAATCATAAATGAAGTAACATGGGATATTTTTTTCAAAATTATATTTATCACTCCTCTTTTATGAAATAAAATTTTCATTTCATTTCTTTTGTTATCTTACATTAAAATTTGACCAACCTATGTTTTCCATCCATGAAACAATCACAACACTCTCACAATGAAGGTCATGTCACACTTCATTCAAGAAAAAATATATCTTGAGTTATTATCAAGCATGAAATGTGCTAATGAAACCATATTCTCATGAAAACTATCATATCTCCCCATCATAATGCATGGAAATTTTATTAATTATGAGTGGTTATTCTACGATAATTACGTGTCTTAGGGGGTGGGTAAATAAAATATAAATTTCAAGCTTGAAAAGGGATGCTGATAAGTTAAATACTAATTTTTGAATATTAATGTGAAATATTAGAAGGATAAATCAGTCAATTACCCATAAATGTGAAACACAACACCCCATATCAAAATAACATGGCTCACAAGTAAACTAATTAATTAAATTAACAAAAAACTCTTAATTTTCAATTTTTATTTTTCTTTTTCTTTTACTTTTATAATTTCTTCTAAACTTTTTTTTAATTATTTCAATACGAATAGATTTAAAATCTGCTAAAATACCTCATTTTATCTTACAAACATCAGTATGGTAATGGTGATTTTTGAAAAAACTAATAAAAATACATTTTTTAAATTCGTGTCATTTTATTTCTTTTAGATGATGTGTTGATATGAATTAAATATAATTAATATTGTCTCATGAACATTTATATCTCTCTAATTCAGAAAACAATGACATGTAACTTAAATTACACAATAGAAAATAGACATTAAATAACAAAAAAAATTCCCCTTTCTCCCCAATGAAATATAAAACATCTATGAAAAAATATAATGAGTTATAGTATGTAAGGAAAAAAATATTTCTAATATGGAATAATTATATATATGAAATCATGGGTTCAAAGGTAAAAATTATGGTATATTTAAGGATTAATTTAAAAAAATACGCAATTAAAAAAATAGATCAATTTGATGAAGGTCATTTTAGGTTCTCTAATTCATTAAGAGATATTAATTAGAAGATATAGTTTTTACAAAAAATCTGCTTTACTCTCATTAAAGTAGGGATATTAGGATGAATGTATAAAAAGGGTCTAGAAACCCACAAAAGATATGAAGAAATAATAGGGTTTGATGTTTCATTTGAATGGATTTCAAAAACAATCCACCATAAATAAAATTGAAAACAAAATTCCAAGAAAAAGGAATCACATCCATATTTATTTAAAATCCATTCTATATTTTTTTTAAAATCTATCAAAATAATTTCATGTGAGAAAATTGAAAATGAATCCTCATTGAATAACAATTTCCATAAAAATAAATATAAAAAATGAAAGACACAAATGTCTTAAGAATGTTTGCACTCCCAAAATAATTAAATTAATCTACACTTCATTTATGAAACACAATATAAAATTTTTTGAATAGAAATAAAAATGAAAGCAAAATATAACACTTTAACTAATATTTTATTATCATCATTGATTAAATCACCTATATAATACAAACTATATACTATAAAAAAGATAAAAAAACAATAGTAGATCTTTATTGATTGTAATGTTAGTAAGAATAAATAAATTTGTACTGATAAAAAAGGATTAATTTTTTTTGGGACCCCCATGTGAGTACTAGTTCATAACTACATCGATTTTCGATTTTTTTTCTATTAACAAAAATCAGCTTGTTGATGTACTTTGGGTATTTTGACCACCAAATCAAATTCCATCCCATGAAAAATACATAATTTTGTTTATAATGTAACCCATGAATATATTATTATAGGTTATAACCCTTAAAAATAATTTATATATTGAGAGGTGGGGTAGGGAAATTAATGTTCCAACAACATTCTCTTTATCCATAGCTATTTCAACGTCATTAAAATCATCTAGGGATAAAATCAAAAGTGATTATTGTATATGAATATCAAATAGAATCTAATTTAATATTTCCATTTTAAAATGATTAAGATAAAAATAATTCAAAATTTCATGATCCCACTACTTATAACATGTGTAATGAATTGGATTTCATAACAGTATTAAATAATATATAAAGTAAATAATTCCAATTTCATTATATTAACTAGATCATCTTCAAGTGTTGGCGACAATAAAATAGTCCTAGGGTAGATTATATAATTGTTTAAGAGATAATATTTTCAAATTTAATTAAAATTCAATTAATTCATCATCAAAATTTGTAATTGTAGTCTATTTTTTACCAATTACCTCTTGATTGATGAAAATAATATATTTCAAGAGTCCATAAATATCTATATCCTTGTCTTATAAACATGGTTGAGTAATTTATTCTTTCATGACTGGAATGAACTCTTGAAATATCTCATTTCTATAGGTATACATGTAAAACATTCTTACCTATTTAGAATAAATTTAGTAGTTTCATTAAATGTTGTAGGTGGATTAAAATACAATAACATCAATTTTTAAATTATTTTTTTATGTATATTGTGATTTTTATCATTTTATTTGTAAATTATATTATACAAGTGATTTTAATTCTTAGAAAAAGTTCCAAATCTATTTTTACGATGTTTCACGAATCCCACATAAATAAATTCTTATATTCTAATGTATGTAATATAGTTTAAACCTATAGTCAATCTATTAATTAAGCCACTCACACACAATTTTTCTCTTTTTTCATGATTATATTTATGCATAAAAATTTAAAATAGTACTTTTATAATATTCATTTGATAAATAATTTTAAAAAAAATATTATAATAAAATTGATAACACTAATGAAAAAAAAATAAGTTTGTGGGAAGAATTTGAATTTTGTAGGAGTTCAGTATGAGGAAAATCAATATTCATTAATAATTATAGACATTCTATCAAATATTTAGATCAACCCTATAAATTATTAATCTCCCATATTAATATTAATTTTACCAAATAGACTATTTTCATGAGATAAAATCTCACTTATATCATTACTATAACGTCACACCCAACCTCAACATGCTACATTATAATAGAGGGAGAAAAATTTAGATAATTGTGAAGAAGAAACCAATATTAGGGCAACAAGAGTGAATTTTCACTATAACTATTTAGCAACTAGTTGAATTATTTGATTAGAATTATGTGTAGACTTGAATCTCAATGAACTCAAATCATCATCACCCCCTCCCTCAAACAACAGACGATGTCAATTCTATATTTTCATGCAGTGCAGAAGCTTCATGGTGGGGGAATAAAAAAATGAAAAAGAAAAGAAAAAATTAATGAGATACAATAATATATTAATAAAAAATAATTACTTTTATTATAGAAAAAATACCCTATAAAATGACTCAAAATTCATTATTTCGATTGTTATGCATTTTTAGAAAAAAAATATTTCTAAATATATTAATGTTTTCTTTATCAAAAATTTTATTCCAATTATTATATTTCATACCTCAAAAATTCATCTTATTTAGACCCTTATTAAAGATATTTTGGAATGATTTATAATGATTCTATTTATTTGTGTGCTGAAAATCTATATGCAATGTGAGATATGTTCATGCATTTTCTTATAATTTATTATCATAACAACGTTATGAAGTATTCAGAGAACTTATTCACAGATGTCTTTAATATCCTAAATCTTGAATTAATCCACATTAATGATGTATTTATGGCGGCATGATTGAATCATTAATGAAAATAATTACAAAGTATAAGATTCATTGAATCCGGATGAGTTGAATTCACATTTGTTCCATTCAAATATATATTTGGAAAGTTATGTTCCTCCAATTGGATGAAATAATCAAAATATTGGTTGTTAACATGAGTGAAATTTTTATCCCAGTAAAATAAAGGGAAAAAATTCTAGGGGTGAATTATTATGGTGGTTCCCATCCAGTCAGATCCACATGAGCATTGAAGTCATCAAAAACATTCTCCCCTAAAATGGTGTATCTGACTTCTATTATCTATATTTAAAATATAGATATTTTAGTTTTGAATCTGAGAATAAATTAAACACAATATTCACTATATAAAATATATTTTGATATAAAATTCTAGTTCTATTAAAAGAGAAAATACAAATATCTATGAAAATTATACTACAAGTTCAATTTTAAATATTTTATGAAATAATCAAAGAAATAACTTCTCTAGATAATTAAATAAATTATTATAAATAAAAATATTCAATATATTTTATATCAATTTTCATTAATATATTAACAAATAGAGAATCATTTCCCATGATGACATGATATTATTCCACTTGTAATCCAAAAAAAGAAACAAGATGATATGAAAGAAATCAATAGGAAGTTATTTTATAAAAAATATCCCAATAGATATTAGACTATAAACCAATATTATCTCTCACTACAGATTTATATTACATAATTTCATTCATCATTCTATTAACTATAAATAATCCATCTGTGTATTCAAAATGATCCTTTGGATT
Source organism: Viscum album (assembly GCA_963277665.1). Lineage (NCBI taxonomy): Eukaryota > Viridiplantae > Streptophyta > Magnoliopsida > Santalales > Viscaceae > Viscum > Viscum album. Next base: position 1,264,376,047 of record OY728129.1, on the reverse strand, counting down.
TGATCCCTTATTTACCAGAGTGGAAACTTATTACTATAATTAACCTAATTTTCCCCCATATGGATATTATATAGGGTGTTTATTTTCCCATACTATCATGCCCTCAATTTGGGAAATGGAACATCTTGTTATATTAACATTATTGAAAAACTCTCACTATTGAGATTATCGTTAATAACATCTAGATATGACCATTCATACCACCAGTAAGACATTCATTTATCCTATTTTAATACCTAGTTATTGTTTTCCATGAATCAATTAACTAGAAAAATAAAATCTAGGATCCCCCATAATGAAGAGAGAAGGAACTCCTGCCATTACTTCGATATCATGATCCACCATTACCCATTGCTTTATGGGGATTATCATTAAATATTGGAACCATTGGATCTGATACTTCAGTAGGAATCATAATCTACTAAAAATACATTCTTCACTACTTCAGAGAGGTTATAATTTTATAACATAGACACTTATGTATGAAATGGTTCCCTAAATCCCATTTGAAGAATATTGTTTTCAAATGCCCATTCCCACTAAAATACAGATAAAAAAGAGAAGGTTATTTAATATAGTAGTGTATTCAATTAAATATATCATCCATTGTGTTTTATTGAAATAATTTTAATATTTTATTTTTTTATTTATATGTTTGTATAGAATCCGTGGAAAACATTTCCTCCAACATTTTTTACTTGAGTCACAAGACCTTACTAATCTAAACCAACAAATACAACATTTTATATGACATTTAAAGTAATGTAAACACATTGAGAATAAATAAATGTAGCTTTGGTTTCTATTTATTCACAAATATGTGATGAATATGATCAACCCACTTCTCTTCTTTCTGAAGATAAAAACAACCGCTTGACATAGGAGTGTGTTGGAACTAAAAATATTGCGTAATGTCAACTGTTGAATGTTATTATTGTCGTGTGTGTCACCTCACTGTATTAATTATCTAATATGCGACTTCATAGAATATAGGATATATGGTTCATCATGTAAGAATAACATTTTTATCTAGTTCCTATATATCATGTGGCTGAAAAGTTATTATATAATCTATTATAACAACAAAAAACATCATTCCACCTATGAAGAATATTGAAATTAGCATTTAAATCATTACAAAAATAATCATATCATAACACAATACCCACTATAATATGAATTTTTTTAATAATTATTTATTGCATCACATAAATATTCTAAAAGGAACCCCTTAGACAATAATTTTTTGGATAGAATAAAAGTTTTATAAAAAATTAATTCTACCAAACTAAATTTATTGAATGAATTATACTAACCAAAATATAACTAATAAATAACTATAAAATACTATTGTATTTACTATATAAGATTCTATTAGTATAAAAATTTCAATAATTTTAATAATAAAATTGGCCAACATAGGACATAACTTGATATGTTATGCCATCCATCCTGTACTAATAAAAATTTATCTCCTTAAGATTCCTACGACGCGTAAAATTGAAATGGATCAATGGGAATGGAAAAGAGGTGCCTGGAAAGACCCTGATGGCTCATAATTAAACTATAATATAATGTCATGGCTTATTTATGTGTTACTTACTACTCCATAATTGTCTTATAACCGTACTACTCTTTCACCAATAAAAAATCATTTTACATTCTATGATACCATTTCTAAAGTCAAAACATAGATGCCTGAACCAACTAAATCTGATTCTCCATTATACACTTGGTTTTCTATTGGATTTCCAACTTCTAGCCTAAATAGTATGGGATAAATTCCATATTGATATATTTAAATTGAATACCCTTTATATAGAATATACAACATGCAACAACAACCATAAATGAACCCTAAAATATTAATATTTAAATGTAATAGATACAACCTAGTCATTAAATTGACAATTATAAATCATATTTAACAAATAATGAAATATTTATAAAGATTCTCCTTAGTTAAAATGTTTCACTTATAGCTACATAAATAAAAAATAAATTTCTTATTAATTCCATTGTATTATATAAAAATATATTTTCATCAAAAAGGTTCTTATATATTATTGTGAATGGATATTCTAATTTGTTTCAATATAATTAATAATGTTTTGTAAAAAAGGGTATAATTTTTTATATCATCATATGATAAATAACTTATTTTGAAATTTTTTTATGTTTATGAAAATAACTCTTTTTAGTGAATAGTGAAAGATATTGGTTTTTATGAAATTGTAATTTATTTTTAAATTTACATTTATTAATTAAATTGAATATCAATGTAACAAATTTATTACATAATTATATATTATAAAATTAATTAAATTATAATCATCATTATACCTCACATTGGATTATGATCAATTTTTAAGGCCCATTTTTCAAAAAAGAATATATTTCATTATGTTTTTCATTTTGTAATTTAATTATTGTTTTCCACATTGATAAACCGATTAAATAAAAATTGGTTTATTATTTAAAATTATAATATTAATATTTTTTAAATTGGTCCATTTTTTCATTATGAATAGTAATCATAATAATTTATTATTACCATTTTAAGGATAAAATGTGTTTTTGTGGTTCAAAATGATGAGATATGCCTTAAAATCATTCCAAAAATTATAATTAATTTCATTGGATAATTATTCTACTAGTAGTCATACAAAATTTAAAAATATATAATTTTATTCCATTTATCTTTTGTTTTGAACGTTATAATATTTGAGTAACAAATAAAGTCAAATTTATATCTCTTATGCTTTTAACACGTATAAATTTTTTTTAAATGGATATGAACAACATATTCTCATGTATTTATTTTTATTTTAAATATTTTAATTTTTCTATCATGGTAATTTTTTTGTATTTTTAATGATGGAACAATTTTGATAAATGCTCATGCAACACCGACATAATGCTTTTTCAAGTAAAAGAAAAATCATGAAAATTATAAAAAAAATATAAGATAATTTTTATAAGTTTATTTATAGTTTAAAATTTTTTTATATATAAATATAACTTATTAAAGATGTTTTCTTAGTTTATATTTTTATTCCATTTTAATCTTTTCTAATCTGATGTAACTTTAAATGAATAGATTCAAAAATGAAATTAATGTTATGTTGTAATGAAAAATATTTTATTATAAGATTGAAATTTCATAAAAAATATCTTGATGTAAGTGAATATTATATGGTATAAAATGTCAACCACAGTCTATTTATGGGCCAATTTCTCTATTATTTTAACTTTCATGATCTTTAATGGTTGAAAAACATTATTATCATGGTAGTCATCAAAAGGGTTAAAAGGGTGGTTAATAAAAATACATTAGGGTGTAACCATCTTCTTAATGTGTCAAAATATTCATATATTAAATTATATAGAGTCACACTAATATTTTCTATTAATTATATTAATTTGGAGAAAATTATCAATGAAACATAATTTATATTAATTTAATAGTTTGTTAAATTATAATAGAACCCTATTCTCATTTGTTAAATGACACATCTTCTCATCTCATCCTCACACCATATAGGAACTCTAGTTAAAAAAATATAAAAATTAACATGCCAACATTCATATAAATTTTCTATAGGATTTTTTCTCAATAAAATAATTAATAATGATTTATAGTGTAAGCTAATGGTGGGTTTCTGAAGAAGAGGAATAACTCTTAATTTAGCATTTTCAATTTACTACATCATTGTCTCCCTTAAAATATTCTTAAATCACTATGGTATAAAAATATTACTATATAATATATACTAAAATAATTTTTTGACTGTATTATAAAACATTTTGATCCCATATTCCATCAATTGGGGATCAAAAACACCATTCTTCTGTATGTGTAGTCTACCACCAATGTGAAGCGGTGCATTTTATTTTCCATCCTCACCTATAAGATATGTCTATAATTATGTATTTAAAGTAAATTTATTATAATAATTAAATAATTATTAATCTAGAATTTGAATATATAATATATATTATTTACCTTTTAATCCATTCAAAAATGATATAGTTGTTCATGCATTCTTCTTTATTACCCCTCCATGATGCGATATTATTGATTTTACATCACAACATCGTATGGATTACATATATATTTTATTTGAAGATATATTATTATATATATGATGTAATCAAATTTTTTAATGATAAAATAAAAAATAAATTCTTTCTTCTATGTTATTATAAGATTAAAAATGTAACTCACGCGTTCACATAACCTACCATCTCCATTATTGTAAGATAGTTCATTTTAATAACAATCACTAATTGTTTGTTTTAAATTATAATTATGTTATAAAATTATAATTTTTTCATTATTATTATTCTTTATATGACATATTAATTATCTCTTTGTTCAAAATCAACATACAAAGTCAACATAGACATGTGATCTGAATATCATCAAAATATCTAACAATAACATAATTTTTCATGTAATAGTATTGAATAAAATATAAATAATAATAAACATTTAAATAATATTATGAAAGAAATTAATTAAAATAATATTATTTTTTGGGTTGATAAAGAATATATATGACGATTCAGTCTAGCCATAAGGTACAATTTTACTTAAAGCATTGTTTTAAATGTTTTAATGATAAATATTTTAACTATATTTCATCCATTTAAAAATTCAAAAAACAATATTTGGTAATATTTATATGGGAAAAATAATTAATTATGGAAATTTTATCTCTATTTTTACATTTCTCAATGGTTTTCAATATTATCCTTTAATATTTGTATACTTAATGTTTTTATTTTCATTACGAAATGGAAAAAATGTCTTATATTATCATATACAGAAACAACAGCCTATCTCACCCCAATAGAATTATTTTATTTATGTATTATTATAAAAGAATATTTTATTTCATCATAGAAAATTTTTCATCTCCTTTTATCTGGTTATTTTAGTTGTAATAATTGGGTTTTAATGGAAATGTTTATATCGAAATTTAAAAATGTTTTAGTTATTGTTTCAAAATGTGTTTTTATGTGTTTATTTATATAAATGAGTGATTTTGTGTGTTTCATGTATGGAATTTCCCTTGAATTTTTTTCATTATATCACCATTTATATGTCTAATGCCTTGGGTAATTAGTCTTTTCACTAGGTTGGTATGTTATAAGTTTAACATTTTGGTTTTTTATTTTATAAGTGTTCTTTTTGGGTTTATATAGGGGTTCAATAAAGATTATTTCTCAAGATTCCAACATAACTGTTTTGTTCTTGTTAATTATATACCATGGAAACAATTTCTTTTAAGAATGTAAGATAATGTTTTTATGTTTTAATTAATGGTTATCCCGTTTTAATGGAAAAAGAATTTTTATAAGAAAACAAATTCATTGCTTTTAATGCTTTCTAAGAAATCCTTATTATTATGTTATTATCTATTTGAAATCAGATAATTTTTTTTATGAAAAACAATGGCTAGTAAAGAATATTTCATGTATATGTAGATGATTATTTGTGATGAAATCATATAATTTTATATTAATAACTCTTTAATGATCCCATGATTTATATTTGGTTTAAGAGGTTTCTTTCACTTTATTTTTGTTTGTTACTGAGATTATTATTTTTACATAGTGTTTTAAAAAAATTTATCTGGTTTAGGATGTGTAAAAATTAATAAGATTTCAAGTTAAAAATTGTAAATATTTTTCGTTGGAATAAAACATGAATCTTTTTAAAATACTTGAATCATAGGTAAAATAAATATCAAGTTGAGTCTCTATTAATTAATGTATGTGTTTACTATATATGATTTTTGAAATAACAATTTAAAAATTAAAACTAAATAATATTCTTCAAATGAAAGAATATGATTTATTTTATAGAGATTATATATATGGATTATTTAATGACGAGATTATACAATTGGTACCAGAGGAATTTTTTATATAAATGGAGATGATTAGATGTTATTCACGAATATTATTAAATCTTTTTATAACCACAAATTATAGTATGCTATATAGAATTATGGTTGTTTTGTATAAAATGAAATGGTTGATTATAAGATTACATGTTTATGGATATGTTATTTTTTGTTCTCATAATACGGTTTATTATTATTTTGTTGATATACTCACACTCAATTTGTTGTTTTCATAAATGGATTAAACCAACATGTTCTGTATTGAAAATGTATTTGATGACCAATTAGGTGTTAGACTAAAGAAAAAATATAACGGATTAAGGGTTAGTGTTAAAACACATAGGGTTATTATTTACTAAATATCATGGGTTATGATTAAAAAAGGGCCATAAGTGAGTTTCCAAAATCACCAATTAATAAGAAAACTTTATTCAATGGATGTCTTTTTGATAAATATCATAATGTTAAAAATATTTAATTTCCAATGTGTAAATAATGAGTGATAAAGGGACAATTGAAATATCAAAAAATAATGTATGTTTTTTATTAGATTGTAAATGGGATTATAAGTAACAATCTATGAATAATGAAATAATATTACAATTAACACCATTAAAAGGGAATGATGTACCTTATAATGTATCAATTGTATATTTTAGATTATTTGAGTGTGGAAATTCTAAAATAAATGTCCTAGGGGTAAGTAAAATGAACATGATTAGTAATATTATACTAATAAATATTTTTCAATGCTAAATTTCTTTAATATTGATGATGTTAAAACTATTAATTACATATTAAAGGTTAAGATTATATTTTGGAATATGTTTTAATATTGATAAACCCTAACAAATTATTAATTTTTTTATTGTAGGAACAATGTAATAGGGAATATGAATTAAAAACATTGATAATGGATAATTATCAATAATGAATAATTGATGTCACTTCATATTGTGAAACAAGTGATATGATATAGTTGTTTTTTAAAGGATGTTAATATGTTCAAAGTCTATAATAATCAATTGTTTTTTTTATAATGGGAGTATCTTGATGATATTTTCTAGGTCTCAATTAATGATGGAGGTACATGTGTCAATTATTTTTATCAAATTAAAATGTTATTTGAGAAATAATTCTTATAAATTATTCGAACATAAGTTAAAAGGTATTGATAGAATTTATGGTTTCCATGATTTGTTAAGGAGGTATTTATGGTTTATTAAAATTTTGGATCATATATTTTATCCTATAGATAAATATTTTATTTAGAAGTCATTTTGTGATTTTGTAATAAATTTTATTCCATAAGATTAGAAATCTATTAACTAGAAAGTCCAGCCATAAGCAATGCTTCTGCCCATTTATTAAATAAAGGAAATGAGTACAGAGAAGACCGGTGTGGTCAAACAAAGGGACTTGCCCTCATCTGTCAGAACACAGTGTTAAAGGTCATAAAAAGACATATCATTCCCATAATCAGAATCATCGGCAGTTTCTCATTCAGAGTGGGACGTATCATGCTTGAGAATATTAAGAAAATTGGAATTAAGCTTACCTGATATCTTAGAAGAGAGAGTACACACAGTTTGAGGTATATTAGAGTATTCCTTCCTCGGCTTTCGCATCGAGGGTGTAGGAGTGCAGTCAACTTACCCTTTTCCAGAAATGTGTGCATCCTTAAACAAAGTAGGGCCAGTCTCTTCTGCCTCCGAGATGTCACCCCACTTCCCAGATATCTTGGAAGAGCTCAAGAGCCCCTGGAGCTCCTGATGGAAATCAACCTATGAAGGAACCTCATTATTGAATGTCTAAAAAGTCTCATCACATTGAACTCCAGCACTAAGACTATCATTCATGCATATATTTGATGGGTTAGTGCAAATATGACATCCTGGAACAAAGAGAGGATCATTTTTGACAATCCCAACTAAGCCCGTGGGAGTAACTTCACAACCATCCTTATGTGTATACCCCTTATAAAAATTAACTCGGGAAGTGGAGGGACCACCCATAGGGGATGCAGAGATATCCCGAATATTTGAAGGGCCATTGTTGGCATTCAACGGTGATGAATCCACCATCATCCCCTTCCATTTCGAAGGTAGCTGACATTCTTCCTCAGAAACCAACACATCAGCCTTATTGGAAGATGGATTGATGTTACGATCAAGAGGTTGTGAGAACTCCACATCATTCCTATTTGAGCTCATTCTACAGAGGTTAGATGGATGACCCATCATCATATAGTTCTCACAGGAGATTCGCCACCAACATAATTCCACCGAATTCCCAACAGACATACATTCATTACAAAAAAGTGGCATTCGTTCATACTCAACATCAATTTGAATGTCATCCGTTGGAGTGGAAAGAGTTACCTTGTCAATCAGAATGGAGCTAAGATCAATCTAAACTAACATCCTTGCGTAATTTCTATACCGAACATTCTCAGTCTCATTGTCAAGACGTATGGGAGTTCCAATTTCCATGCCAATATCACGCAAAATATGTGGGTGAAAAAGGACCCAATTAAGACCATGAAGATGAACCCATACCTGGGAAAAAAAATTTATTGCATGCAAAGCATTGAAGTCCAAAGACCATTCATGAAGGTAAAGCCATCCAGGCTTCAATGAAAGAGATCCAGTGCTCCACGCATGAATTTTCAAAGCATCTGAAGGGAAAATTCAATGAAAGAATCCACAACCAAGAGATACACACCTCTAGCCAGAGAAACCCCAAAAACATGAAATTCGTCGGACCATATCATCGAACCTCCAAGATTTTTGAACCTTAGGTAAAACAATATGTGCAATCAGGGAGGTTTTCCCGATAGAAATACATTCAAAAAAGTTAGTAGGATTGGCCTAAACATGTGCTGAAGACCCCTTCTGAAGAATTCATTCTGAGCACAAGTCAGTGGACGGAAACGTAGGCTTTAAAACATCATTTGGATTAATCCACCTCAAAGTAAGAAAAAAACAATCAGAAGGCAACATTGCAGCAGCCATTTTACCGGATCCATCACAAACACGAACCTTTCTACAGTGGAGGTCTTGAATTTAACTCAGTAGACTGACGCCTCGCGCTTGAATCTCCCAAAGGACCATGTCTAGAATCCAAGGTCCGATGTTTGAAATTAACACCAGCAACCTCCCAAGTGACATTTCGATCCCACAAGTCGTCTTCAACCAGCCGACCGTGGACAGCGCGGACCTGTGATGATCCATCCACCGAGGGCGTGCAACCTCCTGGACTCGGTGCACAGTCATTTAGATATTTGGGTTTCAAGAATAGTTGAGACTATTATTAAAAAATTTTGGTTTGTCCCTTATAGAATTGTCTTAGTTTAAAATTGGGTGTCATTTTTTAGGACTTATAGATTAATGATGTATTTATTCAAATAGATGTTAATTTATTTCTGGATGTATCTTAATGTGTGCTATGAATTTTATTTTTTGTTAATATATATTTAAAGGGCGATGATATTTTTATCATTTTGAGGATTATAAAAAACAAATAAATCTTGATTTTAGTACATCATCATTGAATATTTACACTCTTATACAAATAAAGAGGTGAAAGATATGATATTACGTCGAAATGATTTAATGGATGAAATTATAATTTTCAAGTTAATATATTTCCCTATATTCATCCGTCTAGATGGTACAAGAATTCCTCAACTATAGGAAAATGTCTTTGAAAAAAAATGTTGTCATGTTACCTTAAATTATTTTGAATTGATCTTCTTCACTACAACATCTTGATATTTTTATCAAAAAAAATGTCAATGTTTGATATCGTACAAGATACACAACATTGATCTTAAAAAAATTATTATCATTTGAATTTGACCATTATAACATAGCCATTAAATTCAGAGGAACGAATAATATTAAATGAATTTTCAAATATATAATGGAACTAATAATTACTAATGAAATAAAGAATTATTTTTAATTAATAAGATGATTTATTGTATATTCATTTTAGTATTCAAAAATATGTTTTCTTAAAAACTGGGTAATCATTTTTTTTGACTGTATATTATAATTTATTTTTAAAATTTTATTTAATATTTAATTTAAAACAAATTAATATTTGAATTTATAATATATATATATATATATAATATCATTATTAATTTTTGATATTTTTTTAAAATATATAAATTTCCACAAATAGTGAAAAATAATGTTTTTATCAAATATATTAATTTTCCATTAATTATTTATAATGTAAAATTCTATTGTAGATTATTTTTAAAATTTAGTGAGTTATTTTTTTATTTAAATAAATCCAATTTTGATTTCTAAAATGGATTTTATATTTTTATTTATTATAAAAACATATTATATTTTTAGAGACAATTTTTCGAAACAACCATTTTTCATTATGTTCTTCTTTTTTGATTTTAAATTTAATTATAAATTTTTATTAGTATTAATTGTGAAAGATTTATTACATATTTTATGATTTATGGGTCCAAATCATGTAAATATTTCCCTTTTGGTCAATATGAATACTCACATTATTAATTTTTTTTACCACGGTAAATGTGAAATCATTAAATTAATTGGAACAAATATAATGATAATTAATATAAAATTACTCTAACACTTGCCTTAATTTTATTGTATGAATCCATTTTGTCCATAATAATCAATTATTTGGTTATATATCCTTCCATTCTTTTGGATGTAATTATAACCTATATTATATGTTATTAAATGAATAGTAAAAAAACCACAAGAAATTTTTTAATAAATATACAATTGCTAGCATGGGGATAATTAGAATATATGATCATTTATAAATATTATATTTAAATATAAATTTGTTTTCTTCATAATTGTAATTAATTTGTAAATTCTAGTGAGTAAATAGTTAGCTAAACTATATACACAATATTAATGCAATTATTTGTGAATTAATGGAAAAATCAAATAAAATTTGTTAGAAATATTAAATAAAATATAATTTTATATAATTAATGTGATCCAAAAATTAAAAAAATGGAGATGACATTTTTTGATATAATAAAGACAATTTTTTATTTTTACTAGTTGTCTCGATGTTATTAGACTCATTTTATGGGTAGTTCTAAAAATAGATGGAAATGATATATTATAAAAAAATAATTTATTCAATGATATAAAATTTCATAAACTCTTAATTCCATTCCAATTATTATGATATGGATGATAATATCATCCATGTTATACTTATTATCTTTTTTTCATTTATAGTAAATATCTTAACCCTCAAAGAGTAAAAATCTATGTTAACGCAGTTAGTTTGTAAGTGGTTAATAGGGGGTTTAAACCAAACCAAAAGGGTTACAATGTGACCAGGACTTATAAAATAATTATTTTATTAGAGTATTTCTACCCATTATCATTCTATATTTTTTCATAAATCTATTTATATCTATTTTTAAATTTTATTATTTTTATTAATTTAATATTTTGGTGAACTCCAAGAGCCCCCACTCCTTAATTATAAATGGGCATGTCTTCTTACAATTTCTACAAACTTCAAAACCATATTGTTTTATATATTATTTTCATAATAAAATTCCCAACATCACAACACATGTTATATTGGCCTTAGATAGTTCATAACACAATCCTTTGTGAAATTAAAGGGTTAATAAAAGGAGATTGTCCAATGAAAAGGCATTGTTCATAAAAGAGTGTTTGTGTTATATTTTGTTCTCCCCCCTCGTTCATATCATAATTTACCATGATTATATAATGACACTTTTATATTAGATTTATTTAGAGGGTTTTTATATTAATCATATATACTATATCCATATCCTTCCATAAAATGGGAAACCAAACTATCGTTCATGTGTACAACAGACTTCCTCCACCTGAACCAATATAATTCATTTCCCATCACAGTTTATAATGGATGAATTATAATGGTTGAATATATATATATATGATATTCATAAAATATTTACCTATATGAAAATACACTTTTCCAATTAAATACTTATAATTGCATTTAATGAAAAATGATAACGCCATTCAAGAGTATGTGTGGACTACGTCCATCACAAAGTGATGTGATTATTTCGTAATAACAAGATCACATGGGTGATATAAATAAGAATATTCAATGATGTAATGTAATATATTTTATATTATTTTCATTCGATAATGAAAAAATAATACACAACTTATCTTTATAATAATCATTGAAGAATGGAAACATTACCTATGTATAGGTATGACCTGATGTCTCCATGATTGTAACATAGTTTGTTTTTCATAACACTATTTATTAATTTGTTTTAAAAGTTTATTATTGTAAAAAATCATTAATTATTTCATGATAATTATTTTTTCGGCATGAAAATAATTCCTTTTTTGACCATAGACATTTTACCAAAGTCATTTCTAAAAAATCAGTCGAATATCATCTGAAACGCCTGATGTGAATTTATTTCATTATGTAATATTATATAAAAAGGTATTAAATGAAATTTAGAATTAATTAACATGAAAAATGTTTTTTTTATAAATTATATAATTAATAAATATTTATTTTTTAGGATAATAAATAACATACATGAAGAGTATCACCCAAGATAAGGTAAGTTGGTTTTTAAAATAACATTTTAATGTTTCTCTTAAAACTATCTTTTTTTACATCCATATCATTGTTTTAAAAAATAATTAAAATTATTTTTAAATTTTTCTATGATTATAAAGCACATTCTTACCCATGTATTTATTTTACAAAATGTTCTGAAATGAATCATTTTATTGATTTCCAAACAAGTTATTTTGCGACTTTTCAATAAAATGTGTTGAACGAATATTTTTTATCTTATATGGAATAAATAGATATTCATGACACCATGAGAAATTAATTTATTTTTCATTTAATATTTTACATGGTAATATTAAAATTAATTTTTACATTTATAATATCATATTTTTTAAATAAATTATTTCAAAATATTAAGTGTATTTTTCCCAAAATTTATTTAATTATATTCTAATGGTATTTCTATTAATTAAACACAAAAATACATGATAATAAATATTTTCCACATTGGATATATTTTAATAATACCATCCCCATTCTCTTTGTGTTTTTATTATTACTTTTTAAATTATATTTTAATGTAACCCTTTTCTTTTCCATAGTTTAGAAATGTTACGAAATTAATTTTTTATTTTCAGTTATATGGTGAAAATTTATTTTCCACCTCCATAAAAATTATTTTATGTATGGAATATTATAAAATATTTTATTTTTTTTCAATGAAAAAATTTCATCCCCCTTTTCGATTATTTTGGCAATGAAAATATTATTTTAATTGAAAATGGTATTGTGATGACAAAATGTGTTCTTCATGTGGGTAAAAAAATAGTTTTTTAATGGTTTTATGATCAAAATGAGTAGGAATAAAATGTTTTATATATACTTGATCATTATAAGTGAAATTGGTAATCTTGATATGGCTTATACTAAGCAAAGAGCACTATTTTATCTAATGGCTATGTGTGATAGACCTTATATGTTTGGTGTTCCAAAATAGCGATGGGTGATCCCATTATATATTATATAATGGGTGCACCCATATATACATCCAATTTTATGGGTAATGTACATTTTATTTTAAGGCAGAGAATTGTGAGTTACCAATTGATTTCATCGGTGGATTCAGCATGATTTCATTAATTTGTGACATCAGTTATAAAAAATTCATGATTTTGATTCCCAATGCATATAAAAAATGTTTTTTATTATCATACTATGTTTTTTATGGTTTTACATGAGAAAAAGTTTTTTATGTTTTTAGGTAGAATTTAATTACTTAATTTTATTAATGGCTTATTAGTTGAAGGAAATAATTTCATGGTTATTGAATATTTTATTAGATTAATTGATTTCTTCTTTTCTATGTCATGTAATGATATTTTTCTATTAATCTCATGATTTAAAATTAATTTAATAGGTATTTAAAGATGATTAGTGATATGTATGTGTTCAAGATAAAATTTTGGATGATTTTTATTTGAAATAAATCAACATTGTTTTTAACAGTTTTTTTATGAAAAAAATAAATTATATGTAGAAGTTTCCACTTTGTAATATGTGGGAATAATATGTCTTTGTTATGACCTAAACCTATAAAACTATAAGAAAAAATTATATTTGTTAATGTTAAAATTATAATTATTGTTTATATATACTATAATATGTAATTTTGAAGGATGGGTCCTTACATTCACTCCTTATTGATTTATGGTTTTGTGGTAAGTAGTTTTATCAGGATAATTAAATTTCATATAATAAATCTTCACTATCATTCTAAAAAATTCATTATACATTAAATTTTTCATCTATGACCATAGTTTTACTTAACAATTTGTTGCTTCTTATTTATAAACCTAGTTAATGTTTTTTTAGAAGGCATTCATTTTCTCCTTTTCATATTTTTAAGTAGAATTTTCTTTTACACATTTTATGATATGGGCTTTCAAAAATGTTATTTTCAAATGTAAAACACTTAATTGTCAAGTTTATGTTATAATTGTGATGTAAATAATTATTAATAATGTGATAATTTAATATTCTACTATTTTCAATGAACTATTTTTTTGAAAAACTATACAATACACAAAATATTGTAAAAGAACCATGAAATATTAATATTTAAATTTTATAGGTATAACCAAGATGATAAATTTCAGAGTATGAAGTTGAATTACCATATTAATTACCATATATATAATTTCAATACTCAATAAAATTTATTAAATAATTATTATCAAACAAGAGCTCAATTTTTATTATAGTAGTTTTATTGTTCAAAAATATTTTTCCTACAAATAAGATTTCTATTTCATTTTATGAGTGAATATTTAAATTAATTTTCTAAAATTTATAAATTTTAATTTATTAAAAGTTTATAACTTTTTAAATCATTATATTTAAATTATCATATGTTGATTTTGTTTTAAAATTAATGAAAATACTGATTTTTATAGTGTAATGAAAAATAATCATATTTGTAAAATTATCTTTAATATTATAAAGACCCATTATTATATGAATTTGATCTCAAAGTAAACTAGTTATTATTAAATTAAATATATTCTACGTAATTAAATTTGAATCATTATTTAAGATGATTTGGGGGTATTAACATTTTCCCCTTAAAAAACATGTTGTAAAAAACATTTCTCAATGTTTTGTGTTTTTAATCGTCAATTAATTTATTCAAATTATATAAATCATTTATTAAAAATATTATTATATTTATAATCTAGTGGTAAAAATTATGTATGTAGGTCAATTTTATTTCTTTTCAATATGGATAGTATCCATATTAAATAATTCTTGTCCTGATAAAATACAAAATAGTTAATTAGTGATTATACCAATGTGATAAGGATTTAATTTTAGTAATAAAAATTAAATAATTTAATTGAATGATTATATTTCATCCATCATCATCAAAAATTGAAATATATAAGATTTTGTTTCCTTTTATCCTTTATTTTTATCTTAATGATATTTAATTATGGGATAAAGTAAAAAAAGTCCACTTTTTTACTTTTATTATATATAATATTTTTTGATAGGGATTGATTAAATATGGTTAGTTGGATATGGTTATGTATATTTTTAATGAAATTATTTTTATCATGGAATTTGTTTTTATTTGTATGGATGAACTTACTACATTTAATGTGTATGGAACAATGATACAGTGAGTGTACAAGCTGTATAAAAATCAATTAAATGACATCAAAAAATTTAAAATTTTATTTGTTGGGGGTTTATATTGATTGATGAAATTTGTAGATATATATAACATATTACTTGTTATTTAAATGTAAAATATTTTAAATACATAGTTAGCTTGATTATTTTAATTCATAGTAAATATGTAGTTCCAAAATAGGATATTAATGATTTTATTAAAGAAAATGTATTACACTCGGATATTTTAATTATATACATCTTAAAATATCTACCATTATCCATATATGTTCCACTTATCAATTTATAGAGTCTTTATTAATTCGTAAAAAGTAAAAATGATGTTGTCATTGTAATAATCAATAGGGTTAACTAGGGGATGAAAATGATACATAAGGTTGAAAAAAGAACCTAATCATGTAAAAATTGTATTTTATTAAAATATTTAAAGTTATACACATCTTTTACCTTAATAAGATTGAAAAATTATTCAATAAAAAATATTTTATTTTAATGTTATACATTATTAAATTCCAGGATTTCCACTCCCCACGTTTCTAAAAGTGAACATCATATACTATCTTCCTCACACCCTTATAAAACACTATATCATCAAATAAAATAACAAATTCCTTAAATAATATCGTCTCCATAACTTATGGGGTCTTTTTCTTATGAATATATCGACTTATAAGTCTTGTGTTATAAGTCAAAGGCTGTTTTTCTAAAGAATAAGTAAACATATTAATTTCTATGTTTCATTTTACTTATTATTATACCACCATTAAATATTATTAAACCATGATGATATAAAAAAATTAATATCTAATTTATAATTATATATTATTTTGACTGTTGTACAATGATTTTCCAACTATTTCCCTGTCAAATGTGAAACACAAACATTTCTTGTGCGTACATGTGAACTATACCCATCGTTAAGCGAAAGGATTCATTTTCAATCACTGCCTTCCAAAACAGGTCATAATTATGGATTTAAATTATTTTTATGATACTAATTAAATAATAACTTTTTTATAAATATAGGATACCAATTAATTTCTTAACTAGTCTTCCATTGAAAAATGATAATTATCTTCATCTGTATGTTTGAATTACCACCTCCAGGATGTGATGAGATTAAATTTTCATCAATTGACTACATGGATGGTATATATTAATTATTTTAAAATATAATATTATATATATATATATATGATATTAAAAAATTTCTAGAATGATAAATAATACATCCAATATTTCATTCATGAATGCTGAGAAATAAAAAAAATCTCATGTGTGCATACTATCTACCTTTCCCAAGAATGTAATGTATATTATTTTTCATAGCCAAACTTGAAGGTTAATTTTAATAAAATAATTAATTTCAAAAATGATAAGTAATTCACAATTATTATCATTTAGATGATTGAATAATGTCCCCAATTACCATAGTTATAAAACAAAAGTCAATTTGAACATATGAATTGGATATTTTAAAAACATCCAATATACCCAAAATTTATTGAGCAAACGTATTTAATAAAATAAAATAATAACTAAACATTAAAATATTTATTAAAAATGAAAATTAATAAAATAAGACTATTATTTTGTAAGACAATGTGAATACTTGATGACTTCATCTTCAGGAATGGGACAATTTACATAAAAAGAACGTTTTATAAGTTTTAAAAATTTATGTTCTAAAAAATTTAATTCCATAAGAAATATTTTTCATAGTATTTAATGGATGTATATATCAGGATATAAAGTAATTATAACAAAAAAATTTGGAACTTTTTTACATTTTTCCAAATTACTTCAATGGGAGTATTACATTTTAATATATGAGGAATTTTTTCCCTTTCATTGTAAAAAAGAAATGTTTTATTTTAAATTATATTATAAAAGCAAAAAATTTCATATAAACACTAGTGTTATTTTATTTTTGGATTCTATTAAATATTCCATGTTTTGATCATGGAATGACCATCCATACCATTGATTGGGGTACTTTACTTTTAAAAATTGGTTTTTAATGAAATGGGGTATAAGAATATCTAAAAATGTTTTACATAGGGGTTAAAAATTATATTAATTTCTGATTAAGAATTTACATGAAATATTTTTTTTCCAATGATATTATGTTCTAAATATAATTTTTATGATCATGTAAACCTTGTATAACTATCCAATTCCTTTGGTGATGATTATATTATTAGGAGAATCATGTTTTATTTTTGACTGTATATGTTATTACATGTATAAGAGTTCATGTAAGAGTTATGTGATTATGTTTTCCCAATGTAAATACATAAAATTCCGAATATTTAAATAGAAATTACATGGAATTAATTTTACTTTAAAATTAATGATACAAATATTTTGTTTAATGGAATAGCTATATATTTTTTTATGATAAGGGATTTTAATAAAAACAATTCTTGGGTTTCCATGTTTTCTTAGAAACCCTCAAGATAATGTTCGTTATTTAAGTTATCACTTAAATTGAATTATGATAAACATTGAAAAGTAAAACTAATTTCATGTTTTTATAAATAATTATTTTATTTCATATATTATAATGATATATAATAACTTTATTTTATGATATATTGATTTTAAAAACATAATAATAGCATTATTTCATTGTTTTTATATCTCTTACCAAGGTTTCTATTCTCATCCCACATTATAAAATTTTCCTCACATGGATTAATAACGTGTAAAAACATAAAAGATATCATGTGGAAAATCATAATTATTTGATTTCAGAGATACAATTGTATTTAAATGAATTCTATCTGGCTAAAATAGATATAAAGAGAAACTATACAAATTGTAATTTATAGCTTTGATATGTAAGACATAATAATTAATAATAGAAACTATAAACTAAAAAATTACTCAAAATTATAGAAAGTGAATTATTCTATATTGTTTTAATTTATGGATTATTTGAGGTAGGCCCCTGATTGTTTGTATTAGTGGAAAGTGGTAGATAAATTTAGAGTATATTATGATACTTTATTATATGATAAGTGTCCTCTAAAATAATAGTGGCTAGTATGTGAGGGAGAATAATATCTATTTATGATAAATGAAGAGATGAATGGAAATGACCAGGTTAAGGATATATTGTTATTTAAACTCCTCAAAATATGATAAATTGTGATTTCATTGATTTAAACTAACTATAATTTTTTAATTCACTAAATGGATTGAACCAATATGTACCAAATTATTAGTTGTTATTATTTACAATGTGGTGCTTGTCTAAAAAACAAACTAAATTGAATGTGAATTTTAATAAAATCTACTATGGATATTCATAACCAGCTATCATGGGTTATGATTGATAACATAAACCCATGTGAGATTATTGACATAAAAAATAATATAAAAATTAAGATATATGGAGTTTTAGGTAATAAAGATCGTGAATATAAATAGATAAAACATCATATGTTTCATGAATATTTAATGAAGCATCATGGTAAATGTAATAAAATAATGTGAAGATGTTTTGTATGTGGTAAAAGACTGAATAAATCAAAAACCTATAATGGAAAATAGAAGAGTTCAATTTAGACCATGAAGGGGTATAATGTTCCTCCTATGTTATCAATTAAATATTTTAAATGTGTAGAGTGTTGTGTTTATATAATAACTTTTTAAGGGTTATTACGATGAAAACGTTCAACAAAACTATAAAGATACATATTTACTTTTGCCTAATGCCATTATTTTTAAATATGAGGAAACTGTAAATGACATATGAAAGGTATGGATTATATTATTTATAATGATTATATATTGTTGAAAAATAAGGCATGACTAAATGTTTTTACTGTTCTAATGATGTATTAAAAAATATGATGGAAAATTATTGTTAATTCATTATGTCGAATATTTAATTGTTGAGGGTTCAGTATATAGTAATTCAAGGGTTACGATATAGTGTTATATTTAAGGGTGATCATAACATTTAATCATTGATACTCTTTTTATGTTTAATGTGTTGTGAGTACATTTAAAACATTTATTAATTCTTATTTTATGTTTGATGTATATGAATCGTATAAATTTAACATGAAAAAAATTGAGTAAATTTATCTATAAATTTTTTGGACACATGAATATTTTTATTGATAACCTTTAGGTTTTATATGATTTTCCAAAAATATTAAATTATCAATTTTTACAATTTGGGATATTTTTTTATCGTATAGAAAACAATGGAATTGAAATTGGATTTGTTTATTACATGGTAAGTGAAATTATGGTTTAATTTAAATATATCTAAATAGTTCGAGAACATGATTTTGATTCCATGTGTTGGTCAGAGTAGAGTACTCAAGAGAGAGTGAAATGAGTCCCTTTAAAATTTTTACTAAGAATTCTTGAAAAGTTTTCCCCAATTAAAAATATAATCCACGTAAGATTGTAGTGAATTTCAAAGAGTATTGATCGTTCGATTAATTTCTCAATAGATTTATTAGTTCTCATCTATACAAACCTAGAGACTAATATAATTTTTGAAACTAACCTAATAATTCAAAACTGTTATAAACACTTCCTAAACTAAGTATTAGATTTTATAATTTTCTGGATGAAATTGTTTATAAAACATAGTAAAAGAAAATAAAAATAGCCACAGTAGAATTTAAAATAAGAGGTTCAATATCAAGCCGAGACATAGTCTACTCCACTTGGTGATCACCTACCACAATGCAGTTTAAATTAATATACAGGTTTAATCCTCACTCTGTATTGGGGTTAAAAATAGAACAGACAGCTATATTGGTCACCCATGACCTCTAAAATAGTTATTAATTGAAAAAACAAAAAACATGTCACACATGACCTCTTACATAGTTCTATATGGGATTAAAAATGATAAAAAGTGTGTGAGATTGGGGATATCAAATATCATCCAGTCATGCATAGCAGTTTGTGTGTGTATGTAACAAATAGAGACACACACTAATTAAGGATGTAAATAAATTAACACAATAGAGGTAAATATGTAGATTTAGGTTTATAAGGCTCTATGTGTTATGAAGTGCAGCTCTGAACTCGTTTGATGTATTGTAATTGATGCCTGACTCAACTTCTGGAAGATGACTCCAAAACAGAAGTTCTAAGCCTCTGGGTTCTGGATTCCAGGAGAATGAGATGTTTATATTCTTTTTCAAAATATGTTCATGACAACATATGTTGGTTTAGCTTGATTTCCCGATCCCCCCGTATGCTATTACTTCTGATTTCATGGGGTTTAGATGTATGCTTGAGAATTGTAGTAGTTCTTTTGCACTTTTTCACTTGTTTTTACTACATCTATTGATCCATCCGGTAATTCTTTTATAGTACCAGGTCTAGCAGACATAACAATATCCCAACATGAATGTACCTTATACTATCCTTTGAATATTATAGAAACAACATTTAATAATGATAGAAATAGTATTTTTTCTAAATATGATAGTTAGATATAAATATGAGTTATTAAATAAAAAAAGTTTTTATGACTATAAGTGATTCATAAGTATCAATGAGACAATAACATCATTCTATCAGCATTGGTCTATCAACATCAATGAATCTCTGTATTCGTGAGTCCCTTCCATCAGTATCGGTGACTCTGGGCATCAATGAGTCAGTTGTACTATCAGACTATGTGGGCATTAGTGACACAATTTCAACTATCAATGTGTTTCCCATCGGTGATTTGTCCTTTGGTTAGTCCTTTTAACCAACTTTGTATCACACATTGGTGAGTCGACTATCGATGAGTCACATTAACTATTGGTGTTTCCAATTATCAGTGACTTGTCCATCAGTGAGTCGTCCATTGGTCCATCATTTGTTCTATCGGTGAAGGAGACTTTGAAAAAATTACAATGTTTATGTCTTATATAGAACATTACTAGATTAAGTGAAATTCATAATTGCATGTAAATATACACATGTAAATATATTTAAATACATCTATCTATAATTTATTGTCTTATTGAAATGTATTATACCATGTTACATAATTTAATAATTTGTAAATATTCATTAAAATGATTTAAATTATTTATAACATAATATGTGAAGCATAATGATTTGTAAATTTTCATGATATGTGATTATTAAAAATATAATATCACAAAGGGTTCACCAATATCCCATTTTTGATAATAAAAAAACATGGCATTATTGAGTTATACACAATGTTAAGGAATAATACTAACTTGACATAGCCTACCAACAGTGAGTGTGAATGCACAATATAAACATAAAGTCTTTCATTTTATTCTCCCCCTAAGTTAGTTGTATTATATTATATCTAAGTGGGAATATATAGAAATTTCCTATTGATTACATGACATATTTCATATGCCTAAGTTAGTCTCCCACATAGTTAATATCCCCCAAAGATTAAGAGTTTATTCCACCCATGGATTTCACCCCTTCACAGATTTGTAAAAAGGTGAAAATAAACATAAAGGATAAAATAAAATAAAAAATTGTGAAAATACGTAAGTAAAATTGATATTCATTAAAGTAAAATGGGTACACCCATAAAAAGAAAAGTACAAATCCCTATCAAGAAAATTATCCACAGATATGGGTTGGGATGTTGAGGATATTTCTATTTGTCTAAAGGGTCAATAGTGGGTTCTGGAGGTGGTATTTTGGGTGTTGGAAGGACTGGATGAATGATTACACTAGGTGAAAAAATTTATATATGAACATTATATGCAAGGTTTGGTCTCTGATCTGACAGAAAAAGACATTGAGGATGCTCTTGTATTACTAGACTAATCATAAATAAGTCTTGAGACACTGACATTTGAGATGGAGTTAGTGAAGCAGAAGTGATGGAGGAAAATTTAGGAACCACTGTAGCTTCAGACTGTACATTTAGGTAGATATTTAAGGCATTATAATATCATTAATCATTTCACCCCCATTATGCATGGCCTTATCGATATCCTCCTTGTTTTCCATTAACTTCTCCAATGTGGGTGTAAAATCCTTTAACTAGCTCACTTGATTCTTGAAATAATCAGTCATTGGTGGTATATTGAGATTCTCGTCCAAGTACTTAATGTTGTTATTCAACTCATGATCTGTGAATATTTTAGAGAAATACTTTTTCAAATTTTCCCTGATCTCCTTTTGAGAAGCATTGGGCACATTAACACATTGGATCAAAATGTTATATAGATGTTCACTGTTTCATTTTACTTTTTCAAGGGCCTCTTTGTGAGAACCATTAAGAATATCCTTGAGAGAATCTCTAATAAAAGTCTTGAGGGGCTCTACATCAGCATTAGTCGTAGTAACTATAGGACTAGATTCACCAGAAATCATTTTTCCAAGATCTTCATTCAAAATTTTCAAATCCATATTCTGAAGATGTGTAATAAGGTTTCTAAGAACCACCATAACTCAACCAAGTGTGGTTATAAAATCATTGGTTTGAGAAACCAATTCATGACCCATGTTCTTTAATTTTTCTCTTAGTATTGAATAATTTTTCAAAATGGTATCATATTTAGTGATAAGATTAGGATGTATTTTTGGAATTACCATTCAAGCTATCGAAGAAAAATCTTACTGTGAAATACTCAAAGAATTTGTAGCTTAATTTCTGACTATAATAAATGATCTCACAAATTAACATATGGATGCGTTGAATTTTTCGATATAATCCTTGGTGACATTTTCACTAGGTGCTAAAGGTACAACATGTACATCACTACTGGGAGAGGCAAGTGAATTAGGAGCAGTCAGTTCCACATTAGCTTTTAGAGAGGGAGGGGCTTCCATCTCCCCATCTGAATCAAAATCCATCCCAAATTGAATATATCATGGAATTAAATTCCCCTCATATGAAAATATCCAATCTCTAGGCTCCACATTATCAATAATTACTATTTTCATTTTAGGCTTCCCCTCATTATGGGATTCACCTTCTTCCTCTTGACCTTTTACTAAAATATCATTCTAAAGAACTGGTACTAATTGAACTTCAGCTTTTTTTGAACTCCATCCACTCCAGCCACTTGAGACTCCTATTAATTATGAGGTATAAGTACAATTTTATCTTCTTCTTCATCTTCTTTTCCTATATCCATAACATTATCATGATCCTAAATGATTCCTTCAGAATATTTAGGGTGGTCATGTATTTTGTCATTTCCAACTTCTCTGTCATCATGTCCATCATGATCAATAGCTTCATGTCCATCAAGATCATCATCATTCTATCTATTAGGATCATCATCATAATTATTCATAGAATCCTCACCTGATCTAACTACATTTTGACTTACTTTTAGTGAATCACTCACATGCTCACCATTATCATCTTCATCATTATCATTAGCATCAGTCTTCCTCACATAACCTTTAATAATATAGACTTCTAATTATTCTATATCGTCATCTTAAAGAGGTTCATTAAAATTAAATTATAATGGTGGAATTAGAGGTCCATATAGAATTTTTATATGGATTTCCACCATATTGGGGTCACACATATCATCTATAAGATATCCCTCTTCTCCTTGCAGATCATGATTTTCATGTTCTTCATCTGAATATACAATATCCTCACCATGTTTATGACATGGAATATCATTATCAAATGGTCTAGTAGGATGATTAATGGTATTATAAACCTCCTATAATTTCTCCTCATATGCTACCCAAATTCTCCACTGTGGATTCTAAAATATTTCCATCCTTTTGTAGATAACTTTGTGCAGGCAGAAACAACTACAAGTAGAAATCACATCATATTCATCTTCCACACATCCTAACCTATTCAAAATTTAGGAAATCATCCCTTGATAATATAAACATGTTTCTTTCTTGGAAGTTTTGATCATTTCACAAATATATACCATAAGGTACCTACATAGATTCACCTTCACCTCATTCTTCAAAAAAAATAAATTAGTAATACGTACTAATACATTATGGCAGAAAAATCTTCCTTCCTTGGGTAGATTCTGTTTTGGAAGAATTTGAATAGAATTCTGGCTTCTCCATATAATTTAGAAGTAGTTTCTCTCATTCGGTCATCATTTCCAGTCAACTCATTCATTGAATTTTCATAAGAAAGTAAATTTGATGTTGGTGAAATGTTCCCCTGGTAGTAAGAAAATATTCCCTCTTGTGGAATCCTTAAGAATTCAAGCCATTCTCTTGAGGAAAACAAGATCTATTTTCCCTTTACCACTGATTACATTAGATCCTCCTCACCTCCTTCTTAAAACTCTTATAAGTAAAAAACAAAATTGGTGTACCATCATTGTATAGAATGGTCACTATGTATCTGAAAACTAGCTAATACGGCCTTGTGATTCCCAAACATTTATCAAAATAGACTTGCTCAAAAACGACCATTCACCAGACACTTCTTTATCAAGAGTTACTACATGGAATCCCAACTACATATTAACAAAACTAGCATCACTTCTTGATTTTCATTTATGATGCTTGGTTGATTGAGATTCACTTGGTCCTTCAATCACATGCTTTGTCATCTCAATAATGATTGTTCTACTTTGAAGAATGAAGTCAAAAGGTCGAGGATTGAAGGTATAGTGGGTACTAAATTTTCTATGTGTAGAATTAGTGTGGATCAGTTTAATTTTATAATTTAGGCATTGTACGTCATAAAGATATTAAATAGAATAATGTTACAATAAAAATAGGAAATTGTGTTGTTTTACTTAAAGATACAGACAAACAGAAATACAAAATATTCTTTATCGGGATCAGTTTCACTCGTAGAGTTTCGGTCTCATCTGATTGGTTTTATACAACCAGTTTCATATGATCGGTTTCACATAATGAGTTTCACTAATTGGATTCATCTGATCGGTTTCATTGATTGGTTTCATCAGATTGTTTTCACAAGATCGATTTCACTGATCAGTATCATTTGATCAATTTCACAGTGATGAGTGTCATATGAATATTAATTTTTCTAAGGGGATAAGAACATA
Organism: Viscum album; assembly: GCA_963277665.1. Classification (NCBI taxonomy): domain Eukaryota; kingdom Viridiplantae; phylum Streptophyta; class Magnoliopsida; order Santalales; family Viscaceae; genus Viscum; species Viscum album. The sequence continues at coordinate 1,264,350,375 of OY728129.1, read as the reverse complement.
GATTATATATTGATTTATCATTCTGAGTTCATTTATAATTTATCTCATTCTCTTAGAGTTTAAGGGAATGATAAAATGTCATCAAGTTGATGTTCATTCCTAATAAACCCAAGTGTTATATCACCTTTTTGATAATGATCTCTCAAAAAATGATGTCTTAAATCAATATATTTTTTTATAGAATGATAAATTACAATCTTAGATATGTTAATATCACTTTTATTATCACAATTTATGGGGATATATCTGAATTGAAATAAGTAGTCTAATAAATTGTGTTTCATCCACAAAATTTATGCACCGAAACTACTAGCAGCAATGTACTCTGCTTCAGTAGTTGGTAATGAAACATAATTTTGATTTTTACTACACAATGAAATTATATACATTCCCAAAAAAGTGACATGTTATAGAGGTTCTTATATATCGTACATACACCCAAAAAAGTCACCATTAGAATAAATAGCCATATCAAATATTGTCCTTTTGTGTAGAATAGTCCTACATTGGTCGAATATTTAAGGCATTTGAAAACTCATTTAACAGCATTTAAATTTGACTCTTTTGGGTTTTCATGAAATATTTCACACATACACACACTAAACATGGCATCTATCTTACAAGAATTTGTGTTAATGAATTTCCCAACCATTCCTTTGTAAGTAGTTAGATCAACTAATTTCCCAATTTCATCAAGATCCAACTAACATGTAGAACTCATAGGTGTTTCAAAACTCATAATTCCATTAGATCAATATCTTTTCAATAGATATTTTGTATATTTACATTGATTTCTAATAGTAAATTATTTTTTTTGGAAATATATTAAATTTAAGAAAATATATAATATCGCACATAAAGCTCATTTCAAACTCACATTACATCATTTCTGAAAAATAATTGCATAAATTTTTTTGTGAAGATCCAAAAATAATATCATCTATATATATTTGAGTGATTAAAACATATTTATAAATTTTATAATAAAGAATTCAGGATCTGAAACTCTTTTTGTAAAACCTTTTTAAATAAGAAAGTTACATAACCTATGGTACAAAGAGCTTGGAGTTTGTTTGAAACCATATAAAGCTTTAGTTAATTCGAAAACTTGATTTGGAATATGTGAATTTCTAAAAACTGGGGGTGGTTCAAAACAATATTCTAAATTATATATCCATTTATTAATGCACCTTTTTCATGAATCTGATAATGTTTGAAATACATGTATGTTGTTTAGGAAAGTAAGATTCTAATGGATTCAAGCTCGGATACTAGTGAAAAGGTCTCCTTATAATCAAATCCCTAATATTGGTTATACCATTGTGCAACCAATCTAACATTGTTTGTAACTACATTTACAGCTTTATCTAATTTATTCCAAAACACCCATTTAGTTTGTATGGTCACTATATCTTTCGGTCTATCAACAAGCTTCAAGACTTTATTTATCTCAAACTGAGTCAACACATCTTTTATATCCATCACCCAAAATTCATCATTGATTTCGTCACTAGTATTATTAGATTCAATTTGTGACAACAATTCTTGATGTTCATCCTGATTTCTCAATGAAGCTATTGTTTATCTTCAATTATCTAAATAATAAACTAAAACATCTAAGGTTTGGTTTTTAATGATTTTAGTTGTTCTAGTAAAAGTAGGGATAGTAAATTCAGGTTCATCCCTTGGTTCTGGTTTATATTGGGTAGAATCTGGGGAATTTAAAGAGCATGAAGTTTTAACCATAATTTTAGAGGATGATTAGAGGGTTTTGTATTAATGCCCAAATTGGAAATATCCTATTTTTTATTTTCTAGAAAATAATTAGGTTCATGGAGATATGTTTAATCAAACATGACATATACAGATTCCTCCTCACATTTGGTTATTTTATTAAAGTCTAAGTATTCTTTTCTTGAGGTTTAATATCGAATATATTTTCCTTCATTAATTTTTGAGGAAAATTAATCTAGATTATCTTTAGGGTTAAGAATAAAAAATTTACATGTAAACAATTTAAAATAATTTACCTTGGGTTTTTTATTAATCCACAAGATATAATGAGTTTTCATAAGGATAGGTCTGATTAAGACACTATTAATCATATAAAAAGTTCTATTAAAAAATTCCGCCCAAAAATATAGGTACTTAATTTTCATTGAGTATAGTTATAGAAATTTACTATAGTGTTATATTCATTCTGTCACGACCCGACCTCGGGGCCCGTGCCGTGACTACCCCAAGCCCGCCTTCCATAGGCCAGGGGCTGGCGACTAGCACCAAGGCGTAAAATCCCAGTAAACAGGGAAGGCATTGCCTTTATAAGTAACAACCACACAGAGTCAGCAAGCGGAAAGTAAAGTGCAGAAAAGTAAAGGGGCCGGAAATACAAGCCCAACTGTAAAGTACAACTAAAAAGTAAAGTACAGCAACTGAAGAAAAGACGGCGGCCTCGTGTCGTCCACTGGCAATCCCACCTGAAGGGTGGGTACAGATAGCCTCCAGGCTCCTCGGGTCCCACGTCCGCTCCGAGCACGTCCCGCCCAGTGGTCCACCTCCAGGTACCGTCCTGCTCCACGCCCCAACCGTGATCAGCGCTGTCCGTCGTCTGCAACCAACACAACAAGGTGCGGGCATAGCCCGTGCAGGGGTGAGTACAAGCTACTCAGTAAGGACCCCGAGACCCCCGAAGGTCTCCCGAAATCCACAAAGGATATAGCACAAAAGAAAGATGCAATCACGAAGTAACATCTGACTCGACTTAGGTGTATGCCCATACATATACCTAAGTCCCCATTTCTAGCTCTGCTCACGAGCTCAAAAACAACTCAATCCACAAAGGAAAGAAAGACTCAAATCCACAAGGAGAGTAAACAGTGAATCCACAAAGGATAGTTCAACACAATCCACAAAGGAGAGTAACATAAGATTCAGCTCAACCAGGTATACTTTTTCAGATGACGTCAAAGATGATCACTGATCCATCTAAGTCGTCGGACCCACGAAGGATCGATAGGTACTAACCCCCGCAAAAGACCCACACAGGATCGGGCTCACACAGAACCTGTAGGCAATGGCTCACACAGAACCGGTAGGCAGTGGCTCACACAGAACCGGTAGTAGGACCCACACAGGATCGGGCACTGATCCACGTAGGATCGCTGAGTGCAGTAGTCGACGCAGTCCACTGAGGATCTCTGCACAGTTGTCGCCGCAGTCCACGAAGGATCTCTGCTCTGCCGTCGTCGCAGTCCACGGAGGATCTCTGCTCTGCCGTCGTCGCAGTCCACGGAGGATCTCTGCTCTGTCGTCGAAGTCACAGCCAGCGCTAGGGTTCCCGCACACAGCGAGCTCGTTTAGGAGGGTCCGCTCCACGAGCCGAGAGGCTGATACATCAACTGACACGTAGTCCGAAGTTGATGTATCCAAAAGTTCCGTATCGACAACAGGATCTCAACGCGACAGACGGCGCGTCAATCGGACGCCCGGTCTGAGAGTTATTGGCAATTTCGTCCCAGGGGCCCGGTTGGTTTTTAGGGAAAATCCGACCCGACCGTACTCCGCCTGTATCCGATCCTCGGGCGGAGTATGCCAAAAGTTCCGTCTCACTTAGAGGAAACTACCACAGCTGACGGTACGTCGATCGGACGTCTGTAGCTCAAGTTATGAGCGTTTCCGCTCCGAGGGCCCGGTTGGTTTCGTGTACGAACCAACCCGGCCGAACCCAAAGTTTTCCGAAACCTTGAGTATAATATACCGAAACGACCGTCTCGATCCAAGGATCGCGTAGCCGCTGACGGTTTGTCAATCGGAGGTCCCAGGCCCAAGATATGGGCGAAAGACCGAAGAGGGCCCAAAACGGGGGTTCCGGGCCCGGGGCGACCCGGCCCGAACCCCCCCCCCCCCCCCCCCCCCCCCCACCTGGGGTTGGCCGAACCGGGTCGGCCCGACCCGGCCCGACCCGGCTAGGCCGGGTCCGGTCCGGCCTGGGCGCGGCCCGGCCGACCGGACCGGCCGGCTCGGCTTCGGCCGAGCGGCCGAAGGAGGGCGCCGCGGGCTTGACCCGCGGCTCAAGCGAAACGCGGCCCCGCGGGGGGGGGCCGCCTGCCACGCGGACGCGGCCGGGCCGCCGCGTCCGTTCCCGGTTCCGCGCGGCCGCGGAACCGGCCGCCGCCGCCACGGCTTCAGCCGCGGCGGACTTTTTCCACGGCGGCGCGCCGGGCGCCGCTGCCTCCGGTCGCCGGCGCCGCCGCGCCGGCGACCCGCGCCGCCGCCGCCTTCCGCGGGCCGCCAGAGATGCTCCGGTGGCCCGAATCCTTTCCCGTCTGCGCCGTTGTTCCTCCCGGGACGCGTCCTTCACTGCGAAATCAACAAATGGCCCTTGCGTCGTGCTTTTGCCGTCGCCCGCCAAATCCGCACAAAAAAGGAAGATCGGCGGAGGGTTGTCGGGTCTTGTTCGTTAGACCCGCACCCTCCGCGTTAGTCATAAACCACGGGAGGAATAATCAACAACAATTTTAAATAAATTAAAATTGTCGGAGATCATGTTCTTCATTTTAAAAGAATAAACACGGGAAATAAGATAAAATAATCCAACATCCCTTACCTTGTCGTCGTCGTCGGACGAGAGGTCGTCGCGGAATCGCTCGTCGCGGAAGAAGGAGATCGTCGCGTCGTCGCGGTATCCGGCATCGTGTCGCCAATCTCCGGATCAAGAACAAACGGATTTAATTAATTAAATCCGTTGTTATTGAAATTAAAAAGGGAGAATTCAAACGATTCGTTTCTCACCTTAGTTGCCGAACGAAGATCGGCCGCGGAAGAAGAGGCGTCGCCGAAGAACGTCGCGGGTAGGGCTCGTCGACGTCGCAGATCTCGGTGTGCGTCGTCGAATTCCGGTCGCTGGCGTCCTTCGCGTTCTTCGTGTTCTTCGCGTTCTTCGCGTTCTTCGCGGAGAGGGTGGAGGCTCAGAGGAATTGCACAACGATAGCAATCCTCCAAAATAGACAAGTTTGTCTATTTTATTATTTTGCCAACAAACGAAAAACGCATAAGTAACGACCCATTTAATTCGTTGAATTAATTCAACGAATGAAACAGCCCATTTAATTCACGAAATAAACCGCCCAATTAAATGGTCTGTTAAGAATTAAAGAAAACGCGTCGGTTGACTTTTCAGTTTCTTTGACGGGTTTTCGCGGGTGCGTTACTTAGCGAAAGAAACGGCGGGGCTCGTGCGGGCCCTGCCTCACAAATATCCTACCAAGAGGGTAGGATATTTCTGGATAGTATCCTGTCCAGTTCAACTCAGTTCAAGCCGCCTTTAAGTGGCTTCAAGTGGCTTCCAAGCAGCTTAAGTGAAATAAAATAAAGTTGTCGCACAAATTTATTTTATTTCTGACTTAAAGCCCCGAAATTTAAAAACCACGTCTGAGCAAACGCAACTCCGGAAGAGGCGTTTCTAAGCAAATACCGGCGCTGCGATTTCATCGGTGCCCTCAGAATTCGATTCCGGGCACCGGTTCAAAATATAGAAAAACCCGCTCATCCGTTCACTGAACGTACCCGAGCCAAACTTCGGAAATTGATTCCGGGCACACCGGGCCTCGGAATCAGGTGCCGTCTGAAGCTGCGCTCTTGTAAAATTCCAAAGAAAATTAAGAAAAAAAATTTCCTTGAAATTTGCAGGTCTTTACACATTCATTCAACTACGACATTCTATTGCAGTGTCCTATGGGTAGATAAGTTTCTCTTATATCCTTTTTTTGAAAAAAAATCAACGTATTTATTTTCAAACTCATGGACATGGTAACTACTTATGTATTTAATTTTAAGACCAATATGATTTTTGTATAGTCATAACATACATGGAAAATGAGAGAAAGAATCGCTTATGTGAGATAAGAAAAAAAAATTTGTGTACCTAGAGATGTCATCTACAAGAACATAAACATATTACTTTAAATTGAGACTTGAAACTATAGATGGTCCAAACAAGTCCATGTGAACCAACTCTATATGTTGAAAATTTTCATCTTCTTTATTTGGTTTGAAAGATAATTTTTGTTACTTTCCCTTTTTGAAAAGGATTACACACTATATTGTCAAGAAGCACTAACTTGGGAAGGTCCTTAACTAAAACTTTTCTGGTTAATTTCTTAAGGGAGTGTAAATTTCAATTTCCCAATCTTCTATTCCATAGCCAATACTCTTTGTGAATGGCAGTTAGGCTTGAAAAATTCTATGATACTAGTGTGCTTAAATTTTTAGAATATACATTATCATATTTAAGAGAATTAAATACAAAGTTATTTTTGGCATAAAAAATAGGGCAAGAATTTTTTTTTATTTTGACAATAAATCCATCATCACAATTTTGAGATATGCTAGTATTTTATATTTTAAACCATCTACATAAAGTACATTAGAAATTGAAATAGTTTCAATGTTACTAATTTGGCATAAGCCAATGATTTTTCAATTACCATTATCATCAAATGAGACATGTTATCAATTAATATTTTTGAAAATATTAAATCTTGAGTAATATACCTTTATGTGTCTTTAACATCCACTATAAAGATAACAATGTTTTATACAAGAACACTTTAGGATGTTTACGACAAAACCATTCATCGAAGAAGTGATTTTGGTACCCATATTTGACGGGGTCAAAAAACATTAGTTATAAAAGATTGGTGAACCCATAGTTGTCTTACTGGTTTCTTATAGGTACAATATATTGTATTTTGAAAATAAACATTGTTGGTTCTAGAAAAATTTGATGTAGTAAAAGATTTTTCTGAACTAGAAGATGTAGTAAAATCCTAATTTTTTGATAGAGAACAAGATTTTCGAGATTCAGTTATAAAATGTGTTTCTAATAAATTTCTTTTTCCTATGTCATATCCTATTTTAATAGTATTCCTAGGAGATATCTACTTACTGTGTAATTGAGTAAGTGTGTTTTTTCACTGGTGGACTTTTCTATATCCTTATTTAATTTATCATTAGATACCATTAGGTCATTATTTTCCATTAGCAGTTGTGAATTATTATCTTTCACAATATCAAGTTATGAATTTAAATTTTCATAGAGTGCATACTGTTTCTTAAATGATTTATACTTCTCATTAATTTCATTACATCTTTCTTATAGCATATTAAAATACTAAAACAATTCATCATTATTCATATTTTCATATTCAGTTTCATCTATAGAATAATATTCATTGGTTATGTAAGATTTTAAGAGTACCTATGAGATATTTTTCATAAATTACATGTTTTCTATATCTTTTTTATCATTTTTAGAAGAAGACTATTCACTGGAGCTATCTTCGAATGCACTGTCACGACCCGTCCTCGGGACCTGTGTCGTGACTACCCCATGCCCGCCTTCCATAGGCTAGGGGCTGGCGACTAGCAACAAAGGTGTAAAACCCGATATAAGGGAAGGCATTCCTTTTATGTAAGAAAAGAATCACCACAGAGTAAGCCTGCAGAAGAAAACACTAAGTAAACTGTAAATCAAATGTGTTGAAAGTACAAAGGGACAGAAATATAAGCCCAAAAGAATTGTACAACTACAACTGAATTTAAATTACAACACAAAGGACAACAGATGAAAGGTGACAACCCGCTCCTGGATCGTCCACCGGCTTCCTACCTGAAGGATAGGTATAGATCTCCTCATCAGCACTCCACGTCCTTCCGTCTCCTCTTGGTACCGACACATTGTAAAATCCACCTCCAGTCACTAACTCGATGTGAGATCCTCCTCCAGGTGTCGTCCCGCTCTACAAGCCTCAACCATGATTAGTGATGTCTATTGTCTGCAACCAACACAATGTAGTGTGGGCGAAGCCTGTGCTGGGGTGAGTATACGATACTCATTAGGGACCCTGATACCCCCGAAGGTCTACCTAGATCCACAAAGGATAAACCACAATAAAAAGATACAATCCTGAAGTATCATCCAACTCTACTTAGGTATATGTCCATACGTATACCTAAGTCATTAAATCCAGTTCAGCTCCAACTCACGATCTCAAGTACAATCCAGTCCACTCAGGAAAGTAAAACATAATCCACATAGGAAAGTACATCCCAATACACACAGGAAAGCATAAACCAATCCACACAGGATATCAAATCAATCACATCGAAGATAATGATTTATAGTCAAGACTCAACTCACACAGGTATCCATTTATGAAGAGGGATGTATATGATTAGATGTAGCCTCTGAATCATCTCCTCTGCTGAACTGTCACGAACCAGCCTGAGTCGACCCTGAACCGGTCACCCAGGCCAGCCCACGACAAGTCCCGAGAGGCGTTCCCGATCCTCCCGGGATGGTGACAAGCACCAAGGGCATCAATAGAGTACACAAGGGAACGATTTCTCCCATATATAAACAATCAAACAAACAGCGTAAATAAACGGACAGTCCAAAATGAATTTATATAAAAATTGAACTAAATATTATTTTTACAAGAAACTAAAATTAGAACAAAACCAACAACTCAACTGAACAATTCTGATGAAAAAAATAACTCCATGTGACACTTCTGGTCACTCTCCAACACAATGATAAAAAGTCGCCCAAGGTGATCGAACTAAAGATGAAACCTGCACAAGGGCTAAAAAAAGAAGACTATAGGCGTGAGTATTAAAACTCAGTAGGTTAGCCCGATATTCTATTACCAATGCAAATTCCTTTAAAATAAATGAAACATCAATTTATAGTTTGAAATTAAATATATGAAAGTATGGGTTTCAAATGAGGTTCCATGCTATGATAATTATCAGACAAAAACATGCATGTTTAATAAACAAAAATGCAAGTAACTATTTTTTTCAAAGAGGTGCAACTTCAAAATGAAAATAGTTTTCGAGAGGGCTTCTATAAAGAATTTTAAAATTCAAATAAATAACACATACTACTGAATTTACCAATCAAATACACCGTATGCCGACGGTGAGTACAAAATAGCCAATGAGCGCTAGTCATGGGAATACCCCTAGGCACTAGTTAGTTGTGAGCCCCAAGTACCTCGTATCTCGGTGAAAGTAACCATAATAAATATCCGTTCTCGTGAACGAGCCACTAGTAGGGAACATACCCATAACCTAGTGGTCCCCAATCATCAACATCATCATAGTTTAGTTAGTGTTGTCATCGTCAAACTTTCTACATGAAACAGGGGCCAACCCCCACAGAATCACTAGCATACTAGTACACGTCCGCCCACCTAGATACCCGGGATTCCCTTTAGTGCTCAATAAAGTTACACATATTATCAAATACACATTTCACAACCCCATTCCATTCCAAAACCATAAAAACACAAACATCCCATAATCATTCTTCACATTTCTTACACTAATCAACAAACCGCTAAATATTTCGGTAAAACAATTTCATGAAGTGTATTGAGGATTTGCACATAAAACTCTTTCAAAAACACTCTTTAAATTATAAACACACATCATAACCAAACCAAATCATATTTGGCAGCCCAATAAACATTTAATAAAATAATTTAATGGACCATAAAACAATCCCAATTTCACAACTTGTTATATACAAGTAAAACACTCCTTCATTAGGAAATGCCAAACGGGCCTTTAAACATTTTCTCAAAACTAACCTTTGATGAAGGTATGCATTTTAATTTTATTAAGGATCTGTATAAACATCATTTACAGCAGTAAACCTCATTCATAAATCTCTTATAATACTTAGGTTAAATATTCAAAACACAACCATTTTCATAAAGATGTGAAACGGTCCATTTTTGGGCAACTCGGGCCAAAATATGTTGTAAATCAAAACCCACTTGTTTGTAAAAACAAATCCAAATTGGAAATCAATATAAGTACCCAAAAATACCATTTATAATTCTTCCAATTCCTTTATAAATCCAATCAAGTAACTTTTAAATCACACATCACACATAAAAGCCAACCGGGCAATTTACCGAACACATGACATGCCCTTTTTAAACAAAACAATTTATTTTATGTACATGAAAAGGAATAAAACACCAATTGAAAGCCATATTTTCATTCAAGATACTGTAACATGTTAAAAATACCATAGAACAGATTATAAACCTCACAAAATATTTGCAAAAGATAACGGAACATTTAAACAAACACTTGTTGAGAACTTTAATGACAAAACAACACTACCGTTCACAAACCAATGATTAAACAACCACTTTGAACACCAATAAAATTATCCAAAGGATGAAAAACAATAATAAACATATATATATGGTTTTAAATATAATAAAAGGATGAAACTTAAATAATAAAGTCATGTGCATGGGGTATCCTACCTCAAATCTTTGGCGTAATTGAAACGCACACCCGAAATCACCCGCCGCAGGTTTATAAACCCTAAAACTATAAATACCAGACCTAAACAAACATAAAACCCATCAAAAAACATGGTATAACAAAACCCTAGGTCTATCAAGACTAGGGTACAATATAAAACCATGAAATAATGAAAGGAGGGGGAAGAGGAAGGAGAAAGGAGAAGGAATCTCACCTTTCACCCGAGAAAACTCTTCGTATTCCATTAGATCTGCAACCCTATAGGGAAGGTAATGGATTTAAAATTCATGGAGATACTAATAAGATCTGGACGAACCAGGGAAAGAAAATTGGTGGCCAAAAGAGTACGAATTGAATGAGTTATGGGTGAAACAAGTTACCTTCTCAATTATGGACGTTTTGAGGAAACCAGAGAACATTCTCCCTAATACGCGACCAATATGAGCTCAAAAGTGGTAAAAACGATATTGGGGGTGAGGATAGGGATACTGGCTTCGGGTGGGAGGTGGAATCACCGAAAAATATTAAAAAATGAAAATGATATAAATGAAACAAATTATTTTTTTTAAAACAGGAAATGGGCCCATGGGCCGGCCCAATACCTAAATAAGTGACCCAAATTCGCCTGGCTTATGAATTTCTAATGGGTCCAAAAGGATAAATAAATTTTAATATATCAGTATAGGATAAGTGGAAAGTTGATTGGGTGAAAAAGGATGAAAAAAAAAGAGTTATAAAAGAAACAAATTCAGTTGTTAAAACTGGGAATGGGCCGGATCAATACAAAGACAGAAAAAAAAACACCGTGTGTGACAATTCTCCCCACCATTAAAGCTTTCCGCCCCCGGAAATCCATAACACTTTCCAGCTAAAAAAAAACAACACATAAGGATTCCAGAATGTACCCCCCACCATTAAGAATCAACTATCCCTAGAAATGTTCTTAGGATGAAAATCCAAGAGACTCATGGTGGGTCTCCCCACCATTAGAAACCAACTAGCAATGAATAGACAAGAATTGAACATGAGCTAAAATTGGGCGTCACTCACAGAAGCCCAAAAAAACCCTCCTAGAAAAACATAATATACCAAGTTAATAGGATTACAAAATGAACATATATACCACCCACTCCCGAACGGAGGGGACAAGAACTTGGCCAACACATTCAGCACAATTCTGGACCCCCGTCACTTGGGGATGGGAGGGAAGGGGACCCAATAATTTGGCCACTGAAACAAAAAAAGAAAGAATGAAACTACCCAAAACTCTCCCCCAATGAATAGGTAACACCAAGACTGCATCTGATTTTTACAGGTGGTCCACACAGGGACATTGATTGAAAACCCACATCCATGAAGGAAAAACCATAGACACTGTGTGAGGGGTTAAGTCCACCACGCTTGTTGCGACAAAGGGAAATTCATAGAAATGAAGAACCAAAACATTGACATAGTAACTAACTTACCAAAACAGAGGAGTAAGGATCATAATCTAGCACTCCACACCTCTGTTGATTTCCTGACTGCGTGAAAAGCTTCACTCCGAGGCCTATGGCTGGAGCCATGATTCTTGAAGCATTTGCTGCACCGCAGTCAGGTGATAAGGATCAAACCACTCAAAAAAACCCACACTGGATCACAAAAAAAAACCTTCATCTAAATAGGAAATAATAGATACATATCAAAATTCCTTATCACTCCAAATGAGGGGCATAATGGACAAGGAATTAGACGAAACACATCAACATCACCGAACACAACTGCTCTATCCAAAAGAATTATCACGACCTAGAAGCACTTTTAATAGATCCCAAACATCTCTATATTCCAATAAACAGGTTGAGGCATCATAAAAATAGGTGGATTTAAAATTTGAAAGGAATCCTTAGGTTGATCAGTAGGAAAGATTTCCAACGGAGAACTATCACTAGCCACATCACAACATCAAACACATCTTTAGAAACCCAATGAAAATTTCTCCAAAACCAAGACACCAACAAGATATCATCTCAAGATACAACAAGAGTATGAATTCTAGATCACAAGGAAGCTTACTGAATAAACAACTCTTCTACAACATAGAAAAATCAAGCCACATAACCATTGGTTTTAAAAAAAAGGGCCACAATTTTCAGCTCAAAACAATTTTGAAAAATCAAACTAACTTGGTGGGTTTCCACATTCACCAATGGTGTTTCATCAAGTCTCACCCACATGCACATTTCCATGCCACCCCTGACACCCAACCACCATACCATATAGGCCATACTTCTAAATATAAATAAAACCATGCATGTGAGCACCCATGAAAACACCAAAGGCTAAAATTAAACATCATAATTAAAAAAACAATTTACCTTCAAAAGGAACACCAACCACCAAGTCAAAAAAACATTTTCATGTTTCATAAAAAAAACCACAATTAATTAAGAACCATTTTCTTGAAAACCTACCCCTTTTCATTTTTAAAAACTTTTTAAATAACCAATCCACTCAAAAAAACCCCTTCACATTATTTTTTTTTAAAAAAAATCAGCAATGTATATTTTCATAATCTGAGGTCCATTGAGACCAATAACATTTCTAGTAAAAAACCAACTGATCAAAACTAATTTCCAAAACTAATTTATCCGATTTAAAAAAACATTCTTTAACATCCTAAAATACCCTATTTAAAAAAAAGATCCAGAATCACTTTAAAATGATTCACAATTTCAAAACATTTTATTTCAACAAACCACAAGTTTAGATTATGGATAATCCAATCCCTTTAAATCATTTCTTCTTCCCTCCATTTTTTTTCACAAAAACACAACCTTCCTAAACCATTCTTATATTTAATTATTGAAACCCCCTTTTTTCACTTTTCAAAATCTAATCCTTACATTAAAACCCATTTCCACAATTCTCACACAATGATTTTAAAAACAAAAATTCAGAATTCAAGAAAGGTTCAAGAGACCCAAGAAAAAGGGAACTAGTGTCGGTGGGTGACTTGATCATATGGTTGGAGGCCATATGCCAAACACAACACCAACACAGAGAGACTTATTAGGACCATTCCCCATCTCCACATGGCTTGCCAGGCCCTGTGAGCTCACGAAGGCCATTGGTCAGACTCCCCTTGTCATATCCCAATATAAAACAATCAACTAGAACAATGGACACTAATAAAACCGGAGTTCCATGGAAACCTGAGGATTAGAACAAGAAAGAGTTCGTGACGCTCTTATTGCACTTACCCCTCAAGTCCCAACAATCCTACTCCATCTACATTGACATCCCAAAAATAACAAGGGCGCTCTAAAAAGAAAGGTCCGCTAATAGCCGACCTCCTCTGATACCATTTTGTCACGAACCAGCCCGAGTCGACCCTGAACCGGTCACCCAGGCCAGCCCACGACAAGTCCCGAGAGGCGTTCCCGATCCTCCCGGGACGGTGACAAGCACCAAGGGCATCAATAGAGTACACAAGGGAACGATTTCGCCCATATATAAACAATCAAACAAACAGCGAAAATAAACGGACATCCCAAAATGAATTTATATAAAAATTGAACTAAATATTATTTGTACAAGAAACTAAAATTAGAACAAAACCAACAACTCAACTGAACAATTCCGATGAAAAAAATAACTCCATGTGACACTTCTGGTCACTCTCCAACACAATGATAAAAAGTCACCCAAGGTGATCAAACTAAATATGAAACCTGCACAAGGGCTAAAAAAAAGAAGACTATAGGCGTGAGTATTAAAACTCAGTAGGTTAGCCCGATATTCTATTCCCAATGAAAATTCCTTTAAAATAAATGAAACATAAATTTATAGTTTGAAATTAAATATATGAAAGTATGGGTTTCAAATGATGTTACATGCTATAATAATTATCAGACAAAAACATGCATGTTTAATAAACAAAAATGCAAGTAACTATTTTTTTAAAGAGGTGCAACTTCAAAATGAACATAGTTTTCGAGAGGGCTGCTATAAAGAATTTTAACATTCAAATAAATTACACATACTACTGAATTTACCAATCAAATACACCGTATGCCTACGGTGAGTACAAAATAGCCAATGAGCACTAGTCATGGGAATACCCCTAGGCACTAGTTAGTTGTGAGCCCCAGGTACCTCGTATCTCGGTGAAAGTAACCATAATAAATATCTGTTCTCGTGCACGAGCCACTAGTAGGGAACATACCCATAACCTAGTGGTCCCCAATCATCAACATCATCATAGTTTAGTTAGTGTTGTCATCATCAAACTTTCTACGTGAAACAGGGGCCAACCCCCACAGAATCACTAGCATACTAGTACATGTCCGCCCACCTAGATACCCGGGATTCCCTTTAGTGCTCAATCAAGTTACACATATTATCAAATAGACATTTCACATCCCCATTCCATTCCAAAACCATAAAAACACAAACATCCCATAATCATTCTTCACATTTCTTACACTAATCAACAAACCGCTAAATATTTCGGTAAAACAATTTCATGAAGTGTATTGAGGATTTTCACATAAAACTCTTTCAAAAACACTCTTTAAATTATAAAAACACATCATAACCAAACCAAATAATATTTGGCATCCCAATAAACATTTAATAAAATAATTTAATGGACCATAAAACAATCCCAATTTCACAACTTGTTATATACAAGTAAAACACTCCTTCATTAGGAAATGCCAAACGGACCTTTAAACATTTTCTCAAAACTAACCTTTGATGAAGGTATGCATTTTAATTTTATTAAGGATCTGTATAAACATCATTTACAGCAGTAAACCTCATTCATAAATCTCTTATAATACTTAGGTTAAATATTCAAAACACAACCATTTTCATAAAGATGTGAAACGGTCCATTTTTGGGCAACTCGGGCCAAAATATGTTGTAAATCAAAACCCACTTGTTTGTAAAAACAAATCCAAATTGGAAATCAATATAAGTACCCAAAAATACCATTTATAATTCTTCCAATTCCTTTATAAATCCAATCAAGTAACTTTTAAATCACACATCACACATAAAAGCCAACCGGGCAATTTACCGAACACATGACATGCACTTTTTAAACAAAACAATTTATTTTATGTACATGAAAAGGAATAAAACACCAATTGAAAGCCATATTTTCATTCAAGATACTGTAACATGTTAAAAATACCATAGAACAGATTATAAACCTCACAAAATATTTTCAAAAGATAACGGAACATTTAAACAAACACTTGTTGAGAACTTTAATGACAAAACAACACTACCGTTCACAAACCAATGATTAAACAACCACTTTGAACACCAATAATATTATCCAAAGGATGAAAAACAATAATAAACATATATATCTGGTTTTAAATATAATAAAAGGATGAAACTTAAATAATAAATTCATGTGCATGGGGTATCCTACCTCAAATCTTTGGCGTAATTGAAACGCACACCCGAAATCACCCGCCGCAGGTTTATAAACCCTAAAACTATAAATACCAGACCTAAAAAAACATAAAACCCATCAAAAAACATGTTATAACAAAACCCTAGGTCTATCAAGACTAGGGTACAATATAAAACCATGAAATAATGAAAGGAGGGGGAAGAGGAAGGAGAAAGGAGAAGGAATCTCACCTTTCACCCGAGAAAACACTTCGTATTCCATTAGATCTGGAACCCTATAGGGAAGGTAATGGCTTGAAAATTCATTGAGATACGCATAAGATCTGGAAGAACCACGGAAAGAAAATTGGTGGCCAAAAGAGTACGAATTGAATGAGTTATGGGTGAACCAAGTTACCTTCTCAATTCTGGACGTTTTGAGGAAACCAGAGAACATTCTCCCTAATACGAGACCAATATGAGCTCCAAAGTGGTAAAAACGATATTGGGGGTGAGGCTAGGGACATTGGCTTCGGGTGGGAGGTGGAATCAGCGAAAAATATTAAAAAATGAAAAAGATATAAATGAAACAAATTATTTGTTTTTTAAACAGGAAATGGGCCCATGGGCCGGCCCAATACCTAAATAAGTGACCCAAATTCGCCTGGCTTATGAATTTCTAATGGGTCCAAAAGGATAAATAAATTTTAATATATCAGTATAGGATTAGTGGGAAGTTGATTGGGTGAAAAAGGATGAAAAACAAAAGAGTTATTAAAGAAACAAATTCAGTTGTTAAAACTGGGAATGGGCCGGATCAATACAAAGACAGAAAAAAAACCGCGTGTGACATGAACCCACATAGGATCCATGTTTAGTAGTCGTCACTACCGAACCCAAGGAGGATCCAAGTATAGTATTCATTGTCGTCGAACCCATGGAGGATCTCAGCACGGTAGTCAAACCCACAGAGGATCACAGTACAATAGTCGTCCTCATTGAACCCACAGAGGATCCCAGTATGGTAGTCGTCCTCATCGAACCCACGAAGGATCCCAGTATGGTAGTTGTCCTCGTCGAACCCACAGAGGTTCCCAGTATGGTAGTAATCCCATCGAACCCATGGAGGATCCCAGTACAATAGTCGTCCTCATCGAACCCACAGAGGATCCCAGTACAATCATCGTTGTCGTCACAGTCGTAGCCAGCTCTAGGGCTCCCGCAAACAACATGCTCATTACGGGAGGATCCGCTCCATGATCCAAGGGTTCAATACATCAATTGTCACATAGACATGAGTTGTTGTGTCACAATGTTCTGTCTCAATAGGAACTCAACGCGACAGACGACTCATCAATCGGATGACCGGTCTGAGAGTTATTGTCTTTTTCGTTCGAGGGTCCCGGATAGTTTTTAAGTCAAAACCAGCCCGACCATACTCAAACTGCGTCCAAAATTCGATTGGAGTAGTCCAAAAGTTCTGTATCACTAATAGTAAACCAACATAGTCGACGGCACGTCAATCGGTCATCCGGAGCACATGTTTTAAGCATTTCTGCTCTGAGGGCCCGATTGGTTTCATGTTCAAACCAACCTGGCCGCACACAAAGTTCTTCAAAACATTGATCATAATACACTGAAATGACCATCTTGATCCAAGGATCCCAACGCAACTGACGGTGCATTGATCATAGGTTCGTAGCCCAAGATATGTGCCTTAGAACAAAGTTTTCCGATTTGAGGGGGTTTTGGGCACGGACCGACCCGGCCCGTGTAACACCCTGAGATTTTATGAAAAATATTATTTTTAATTTCATTAATGTCTTGTTTTGTATGCTACTCCAAAAGGAGCTTGCACAAAATACATCCGTGACTTGCCTTGCATTACACGCAATTGCGACCTTCCTCGATAGCGTGTGTAGTACGCAATACCGAGTTTCACTAAACAACGATATGCTATTAAAATATTATTAAAACTAGCTGTTATGAATAGTAATAACTACTTTTGAATTTTTTTAAATTTTATATTTCAAAATGGAATTCATTTTTGGATTCGGAATATCGAAATTAGCTTAGGGTGAAATTTTGGTACTTTTCGGATAACTTTCATATTCAGATGAATAGTGAAAATTACTAAATTTTAATTAAGAACAACTTCTTTAATCGAAATAATTAATAGTGATAAATTATTAATTTGAGTGGTTTTAAAGTATATTAAGAATATATTTTTACAATTTAATACAATGTTGGTCATTCGATGTAATTTCACATTTACACCAGTTATAAACAAGTGTCAATCTTTTGATAGTTATTATCTCTTAAAAACACGCTATTTCTTTTGACGACGGGAATTAATTTTTAAATTAGTTAATGTAGCTAATATGTTTTGAATTTGATAAAATAGACATCATTTTTTAATTCATAATATCAAATATAGCTTATGCCTAATTTTTGGTATTTTTTTGGAAACTTTCATTTTTTGATAAATAGTGAAACCACTAAGTGGTAGTTAAAAAAACTGAATTTTTCATAAAACCTAATTTTACAGCTTCTGTGAGTGGAATTTCAAAAATCTGAGAGACACGGTTGATGTCAGTAAGTAAAATGTGGTTCAATGAGATGAAAATATTTTTTGGTGAATAGTAACTTTTTACTTTTTTTACCACGGTTAAAAGTAAATAGGGTAATTAAGGGTAAAATGATATTATTATTACCCTAACAAATGTTATAATTCTATTGGATAAGTTTAATTCGACCAAAAACAACCTTAGGAATAAAATATTACCATTTAGGCCCACTTGGATTTGATTAGGACATTTATTATTAATTTATTCAAAGAATGGTTAAAATAGTTAAAATCAAAGTTTAATAAGTAAATCATTTTTAATATAGGATTATTCATAAGATAAATTCGACTATAAATATTAATTAGAAAGATAAAACTATTTACTACATAATTATATTTAATTTGTAATTTTTAGACATTAAATAATGTAATTTATTTATGACACAATGATGATGCGGTAATTATTTTATTAATGAAATATTGACATAATTGATGTTATAAATACCCAAATAAATGTAATATGAGACTTTTTATGAATTCCACTAATTTTATAGGTTAATATGACATGTTAGTATTGATTTAATTAACTTTTTGCGAACTAATAACTCTATTATAATTTTCACAAAAAACAATTTCTAAATAGTGTCAAAATTGACATAAAATAGTTTTTAAAACAAATATTATATTATTAATTGTTATGTTATTCCTAAAAAACTAAGGTTCGGAAAAATGACTTAGATAATGTTTTATATATTAATAATAAACAACTTGGGGTTCGTTTGGCTTGTTATAGTTTGTTTATGATCTTTATAGTGTAAGAACACAAAAAGACACGGTAAAAGTAAAATTATCTAACTTAAAGTTAAATATAAATGATAATGTTAAAATAGGAACCTAAACTTGTCTAAATTATATTGGATGAGAGGCTTTCGACCCATCCCCACCTTATCTTCTAAATAAATCAATTTGGAGCTATTTAAAACTGAATATGACTTTATAATAAAATAATATTTTTAGTTATTCCAAAGGTTCCCCACTCTTCCCTTATAAAAGGGCACCTCCTCCCTCTCTTACTCACACCACTTTGAGCCTTCATGCTCAGCCAAACCCTGACAAATTCTCTTCTCCACTTCACTAGAAACATCTTAGAGGTCATGGTCTTCTTCAAAGACCAATGTTAGTGCCCAAAGAGGAGGACTCAAAGAGACGCTTCAAAGAAGAGGTAATGTCCATTACCGATTCATTCAACTTTATTTCTTCTTCCACTTATTCTTATTAGGTTGTTTCATTATGAAGTAATAACATCAGTATCACTCATATACGGATATGTTATTATAAGTATCAAACAACCCTATTTATCCATCTATCCATCCTACGGAAAACGAAATCACCGCGCGTGCGTATGTACGGAATATCGTCTCCACGCTGTGGTGTAATCTCTTTTCCACAACCACCTTACTTGGATGGGTATAATGGTGTAAATAATAACTATATATGATTATTTTAAAGTTATATTTATTCTGAAATAGTATAAATACACTACAATACAATTCCACGATCATGAGAATGATATCATCGCTCGTGCGTACGTACGGAATACCGTCTCCACGACGCGATGAGATTCATTCTCCATGTTAACCATTCATGAATGATTATAAAGTATATATAATAAGTAATCATGAAATATATGACATAATAATGATACTGTATTTATGTGTATATATATTTATTTCATCAACTTAATTCCATTCAACTCAATAAGGAAACGAAAACAGCGTTCATGCGTATGTACGGCCTACCGTCTCCATGAACGGTGTATTTCATTCCATTTACTGATATATTATATATATGTATATTATGAATATATATTATATATAAATCATGTTTTATATTCTGGAATTAAGTAATCATGATCTAAATAATCATATGAATAATTACAAGTC
The DNA here is from genome assembly GCA_963277665.1 of Viscum album. Classification (NCBI taxonomy): domain Eukaryota; kingdom Viridiplantae; phylum Streptophyta; class Magnoliopsida; order Santalales; family Viscaceae; genus Viscum; species Viscum album. Next base: position 1,264,330,125 of record OY728129.1, on the reverse strand, counting down.
AAAACACGGATGACAAATGAAACGATTTTACCCAAAACGCTCTTTAACCTGGAATTTACAAAAGAACGGGTAATATAAAGTCATAAGTGAACCATATATGATATCATAACAATGATTGTGATTCTAGAATAAGTCAATGACATTATTTAAATCATTATACAGGAGGTTCGGACACTTACGAAGCAAATCGGACCTAAGGTAAGAGATACATTTTCAATCTCATTTTTATCCGAGATTGCTTATACGTAAGTATTTACTGGGGTTACGATTATCATACATGACCATTTTTTCTAAGAATTCTTTCATAAAATGTTTAACATTCTTCCATGGATGTTTAAAGTCATTTTTACCCTTTATTGACTTTTTACCACATTGTATGAATGGAATATTTCCTTTGGTTACCATATAAGGCATTTTTTGACTTTTCTGACAAAAGTACGAGGAGAATGTTATTTTTAACTTATACAGCATGAATGGATTTTTACGGTTTCATAATGCCTCATTTTCCAGAAGCTTCCTCTACAAGATTTCATTATTATTTTCAATAAAACCCTTATATTTTAAAATTGCATGGAATTTTGTGAAAAGAAAATGATTTTAAAGAAGAAATGATATTTTCCTCAAGAATTAATTTCAAGTGTTTTGTCAAAACTATTTTCCATCTAAGATGACATTATTTCATATGTGTATGTTTCAAGTAAAATGTCTCTATGATTTAAATGGTTTCAATTTTCTTATGATGAAATGATATCAATTGTTTATGGATTATGTTATGATGGCATGATGTTTATGAATCCCATTTTATTTCATGGGTTATGCTATGATATATGATTTATGATTTTGTGCCACACAAAAGAATGATTTAATTATGAGATGGGTGGGACCTATATCTCCCTCCAATGCATTGGGTAAAGATTTTATATCTCATGAAATATACATGGCTGGAACAGTAAGTTAATCTGGTTCAGTGTTACAGGACTGAAATGAGGAGTGAACTCGATTCAGAATGGGACTTTGTCCACTAATATGGTCTTGGCAGCAATGCCTTGGCTACTATGGAAATCATTACATGTTTTTAATGGATGCCACAATTACATGTTTTATTCCCATGATATTTTATCATTCTTAATGTTTATTTATAATCTATGCCTTACGTACTTCCATGTTTTATGGAATTGCTCAAGCTTTTGATGTTTAAACATTATGTTCATGTTTTTAAGTTCAAATGTATATAGTATGTTTTATTTTATCCATGCTTACCCTTACTGAACATTTGATCTCACCCTTTTTATGTTTTCTTTTCCCCGGGATATAAAGAAAGGTTTTAGGTAAGAAAAAAAGAGAAGATCTTTATGGGAGATGTTGAAGATCTTTCACCACGATTAGAAGATTTTATTCCAAGTTTCCAAAGACACTAAACTATTACGGTCCTTGTGTGTCTATTTTTGTTATGTATTAAATATTCTGCAAAAGTAATGTAATGTCCATGTACGTCAAGTTTCGGGTCTCTACAGTTGGTATCGGAGGAAAGGTTTAGTCAACCATTAGAAACTAGGATGCGAAAACGTTAGTGGGATCCCTAGAGATACTTCTAAGGTATGTCTAGGGATGTTCCTAAGGATAAGTATACGTATAGGATATAGTCCTATAACTACGGTAACGATCATAGAATTTAACCTAAGATGTTAGATATTGAGGGTGCTCCCCCTTTTACTATGTTGTTTTCCCTAGCATGATTTTTTCCTCTCACACTATTCTTTTTGGGTTTTAGAAAATGGCTGGAAACAGGAAGATTCATGATAATGGAGGATATGACGGACAATTGAATGATATTCTTCATGAGAAACCAATTGAAATAGGATTTGGAAGTCCAAACATTGTTATTATTCCTAATCAGCAATCTCATAATATGACCAATAATCTCAACTTTGTTAAGTTTCCTGACTCAGATAATAAGAGAAAGATGGAGTTTCATGATGATCATAGAGGAAAGAAAGTTCAATTTCCCTCATGTAAATCATGTGGGAAGAGGCATCAGGGAGATTGTTTCAGGGGAACTGGAAGATGCTTTGGGTGTGGAAAAGAAGGACACAAATCCAGTAAGTGCAAAGGAAAAGGTTTAGTTAACACCATGGATGAGGATAATGGTATTTCTACGACATCAACAATGGTTAAATGTTTTAAATGTGGAATGTACGAGCATTATGCAAACCAATTCCCTAAGGGAAAGTCTCATGAAGAGAATCAGTACGGCCGTATGGGTAGTATTTATGTTGATGATGATGAAGAGACTACAAATGATATGTGAGATGAAAGAATTGTTGATGCTCGGTCAATGGTTTTAGAAGGTGGTGGAATGATTGTATGTTTATCGAGAGTTATGTTGTACTATGGAATAAAGAATTATCTAAGGATTGTTACACTATTGTTTTTCCTAAAAGTATTTGAAAGTATATGTTGAATGGTACCAGTAACCATGGATGGTTATTCGGATATTTTTGTAAAGTAGATGATATGCTCATAATGAAGGAATAAGAAGATAATGAGATGTTTGATTGTATTCATGAGCTCATGATTGATATAAGGGACATCATGGTTTGAGTATATAGAATTTTGAGGATTTTGGTATGTAGAAAGTGTTATCTTTTAACTGCATTCATGTTTTCACTAACGTTCAATGGGTATTCATTTTTCAAGAGGATACATTATTAAGCCCTTAGAATGTTTGGAATGTGACCAACAAGACATATCTTATGATATATGGGGATCAACGATGGTATTAAAATGCTTGTAATATGAAATCTCTGGTAATCGTTTTCACTATATTATGAGAGTGGACTGCAGTATTATGGATAAGCCTAAAGATTGGAATGGATTATGTTGGACATAAGTTAGTATTGTTTAAGGATAGAAGTTTTTTTGATATTATTTATGTGATGTTATGGTAATATAGTTTTATAAAAAGGAAAACCTGCAGGACAGGCGACAACCCATCGCGTCTGACAAGGCTGTGGGAATCAAACCCACAACTGAAGTGCGATTGGCCTTTATCACCTACCACTGGCCTACAAGAAGTCCATGTTTATTAGAAATTAGTTTTATTATATTACGTAGTATGATATATTAAGTATAAGTCCATTTTAGAAACCATATATGATTAATCTCACTATAGATCGACTTATGTATATTTAATAACTTTTGCTAACCTTTTGTTTGAGATAGATGGAATGACCCGTCATTCTATCACATGATCTGCTAACACTTCACGAATAACAAATTCAACTTCATTTATTTAAGAGATGAAGTGGAAATTGTTCAAAGCATGAACAACAGTGAGATTGTACCAAAATAAAGTAAGTATTTATTCTAATTCAAATTCCTCAACTTTAGGGAAATGATCTTGAAATCAAAAATGTTTTCTTGGTTCCCTTATATCCGATGAATCAGATGGTACCTTAGATCATCACAAATTTATGGCTTTGTGATTGATGGATTTTTCATAGGCATGTTCTCTACCAATCTCCATCAGAACATGACGGTTAGATTTCTCTTCCATACCCATATTTTCACATATGTTCTTCTATGTAGAAACCCAGTGATTAGTTAATTTGGGTAACCGTTACGTTTCATACTTTTGTTTTTAAAGATTGGTTTTGGTATTCCTTTTACGATTTGGGTTTCTATTAAAGAAACTTTCGATTAGTAAACAATTTATAACCCCGACGAATTTTGAGGGCGAAATTCATTTTAAGGGGGGTAGAATGTAACACCCCGAGATTTTATGAAAAATATTCTTTTTAATTTCATTAATGTCTTGTGTTGTACACTACACCAAAAGGAGCTTTCACAACACATATCCTTGACTTGACTTTTATTACACTCAATCGCGACCTTCCTCGATAGCGTGTGTAGTACGCAATACCGAGTTTCACTAAACAACGATATGCTATTAAAATATTATTAAAACTAGCTGTTATGAATAATAATAACCACTTTTGAAATTTTGTAAACTTTATTTTTAAAAATGGACTTCATTTTTGGATTCGGAATATCTAAACTAGCTTAGGGTGAAATTTTGGTACTTTTCGGATAACATTCATATTCTGATGAATAGTGAAAATTACTAAATTTTAATTAAAAACAACTTTTTTAATCGAAATAATTAATAGTGATAAAATATTAATTTGAGTGGTTTTAAAGTATATTTAGAATATATTTTTACAATTCAATACAATTTTGGTCATTGGATGTAATTTCACATTTAAACCAGTTATAAACAAGTGTCAATCTTTTGATAGTTATTATCTCTTAAAAACACGCAATTTCTTTTGACAATGGAAATTAATTTTTAAATTAGTTAATGTAGCTGATATGTTTTGAATTTTATAAAATAGACATCATTTTTGAATTCATAATATCAAATATAGCTTAGGCCTAATTTTTGGTATTTTTCTAGAAACTTTCATTTTTTGATGAATAGTGAAACCACTAAGTGGTAGTTAAAAAAAACTGAATTTTTCATAAAACTTAATTTTACCACTTCTGTGAGTGGAATTTCAAAAATCCTAGAGACACGGTTGATGTCAGTAAGCAAAATTTGGTTCAATGAGATGAAAATATTTGTTGGTGAATAGTAACGTTTTACATTTTTTACCACGGTTAAAAGTAAATAGGGTAATTAAGGGTAAAAATGATATTATTATTACCCTAACACATGTCCTAATTCTATTGGATAAGTTTAATTCGACCAAAAATAACATTAGGAATAAAATATGACCATTTAGGCCCACTTGGATTAGATTAGGACATTTATTATTAATTTATTCAAAGAAGGGTTAAAATAGTTAAAATCAAAGTTTAATAAGTAAATAATTTTTAATATAGGGTTATATATAAGATAAATTCGACTATAAGTATTAATTAGAAAGATAAAGAGATTTACTACATAATGATATTTAATTTTTAATTTTTAGACATTAAATAATTTAATTTATTTATGACACAATGATGATGCAGTAATTATTTCATTAAAGAAATATTGACATAATTGATGTTATAAATACCCAAATAAATGTAATATGAGACTTTTTATGAATTAAACTAATTTTCTAGGGTACTATGACATGTTAGTATTTCTTTAAATAAATTTGTTCGAACTAATCATTCTGTTATGAGTTTTACAAAAATCAATTTCTAAATAGTGTCAAAATTGACATAAAATAGTTTTTAAAACAAATATTATATTATTAATTGTTATTTTATTACTAAAAATATAAGGTTCAGCCAAATGACTTATATAAGGTTTAATATTTTAATAATAAACAACTTAGGGTTCGTTTGGCTTGTTATAGTAAGTTTATTAACCTTATAGTGTAAGAACACAAAAACACACGGTAAAAGTAAAATTATCTAACTTAAAGTTAAATATAAATGATAAGGTTAAAATAGGAACCTAAACTTGTCTAAATTATATTTGATGAAGGTATTTTGACCCATACCCACCTTAGCTTCTAAATAAATCAATTTGGAGCTATTTAAAACCGAATATGACTTTATAATAAAATAATATATTTAGTTATTCCAAAGGTGCCCCTCTCCTCCCTTATAAAAGGGAACCTCCTCCCTCTGTTCCTCACACCACTTTGAGCCTTAAAGCTCAGCCAAACCATGAAAACTTATCTTATCCACTTCCCTAGAAACATACCAGAGGTCATGGTATTCTTCAAAGACCAAGTTTAGTTCCCTAAGAGGAGGACTCAAAGAGGCGCTTCAAAGAAGAGGTAATGTCCGTTACAGATTCTTTCAACATTATTTCTTGTTCCACTTATTCTTCATAGGTTGTTTCATTATGAAGTAATAACATCAGTATCACTCATATACTGATATTTTATTATAAGTATGAAACAACCCTATTTAACCATCTATCCATCCTACGGAAAATGAAATCACCGCGCGTGCATACGTACGGAATACCGTCTCCACGCTGTGGTGTAATCTATTTTCCACAACCACCTTAGTTGGATTGGTATAATGGAGTACATAATAACTATATATGATTATTGTAAAGTGATATTGATTCTTAAATAGTATACATACACTCCAATACAATTCAATGATCATGAAAACGATATCATTGCTCGTGCGTACGTACAGAATACCGTCTCCACGACGCGATGAGATTCATTTTCCACGTTAACCATTCATGAATGATTATAATTTATATATAATAAGTAATAATGAAATATATTACATAATAATGATACTGTATTTATGTGTATATATATGTATTTCATCTACTTAATTCCATTCAACTCAATAAGGAATCAAAAACAGCGTTCATGCGTACGTACAACCTACCATCTCCATGAACGGTGTATTTCATTCCATTTACTGATCTATTATATATATGTATATTCTGAATATATATTATATATAAATCATGTTTTATATTCTGGAATTAATTAATCATGATCTATGTAATCATATAAATAATTACAAGTCAAAACACGGACGACAAATGAAACGATTTTACCCAAAACGCTCTTTAACATGGAATTTACAAAAGAACGAGTAATATAAAGTCATAAGTGAACCATATATGATATCATAACAATGAGTATGATTCTAGAATAAGTCAATGACATTATTTAAATCATTATACAGGAGGTTCAGACACTTACAAAGAAAATCGGACCTAAGGTAAAGGATACATTTTCAATCTCATTTTTATCCGAGATTGCTTATACGTAAGTATTTACTGGGGTTACGATTATCATACATGACCATTTTTTCTAAAAATGCTTTCATAAAATGTTTAACATTATTCCATGTATTTTTAAAGTCATTTTTACCCTTTATTGACTTTTTACCACATTGTATGAATGGAATATTTCCTTTGGTTACCATATAAGGCACTTTTTGACTTTTCTGACAAAAGTACGAGGAGAATGTTATTTTTAACTTATACAGCGTGAACGGATTTTTACGGTTTCATAATGCCTCATTTTCAAGAAGCTTCCTCTACAAGATTGCATTATTATTTTCAACAAAACCCTTATCTTTTAAAATTGCATGGAATTTTGTGAAAAGAAAATTATTTTAAAGAAGAATGGATATTTTCCTCAAGAATTAATTTCAAGTGTTTTGTCAAAACCATTTTCCATCTAAGATGAAATTATTTCATATGTGTGTGTTTCAAGTAAAATGTCTCTATGATTTAAATGGTTTCAATTTTCTTATGATGAAATGATATCAATTTTTTAGGGATTATGTTATGATGGCATGATGTTTAAGAATCCCATTTTATTTTATGGGTTATGCTATGATATATGATTTATGATTTTGTGGCACATGAAATAATGATTTCATTATAAGATGGGAGGGACCTATATCTCCCTCCAATGCATTGGGTAAAGATTTTAAATCTCATGAGATAGACATGGCTAGAACGGTAAGTTAATCTAGTTCAGTGTTACAGGACTGAAACGAGGAGTGAACTCGATTCAGAATGGGACTTTGTCCACTAAGATGGTCTTGGAAGCAATGCCTTGGCTTCTATGGAAATCATTACATGTGAATAATGGATTCCACAATTACATGTTTTATTCGCATGCTATTTTATCATTATTAATGTTTCTTTATGATCTATGCCTTACGTACTTCCATGTTTTATGTCATTGCTCAAGCTTTTGATGTTTAAACATTATGTTAATGTTTTTAAGTTCAAATGTATATAGTATTTTTAATTTTATCCATTCTTACCCTTACTGGGAATTTGATCTCACCCTTTTTATGTTTTCATTTCCCCAGGATATAAAGAAAGGTTTTAGGTAAGAAAAAAAAGGGAAGATATTTATGGGAGATGTTGAAGATCTTTCACCACGATTAGAAGATTTTATTCCGAGTATCCAAAGACACTAAACTATTACGGTCCTTCTGTGTCTATTTTTGTTATGTATTAAGTATTCCGTAAAAGTAATTTAATGTCCATGTACGTCAACCTTCAGGTCTCTACAGCCTGAGACCCCCTGGGTCAGCCTGAACCGTGTCGACCTGACCCAGGTCCAGGTCTAGCCCACTAGGGCGCGGCCTGGCCCGAATGGCGTGGCTCGGCCCAGTCGGTGAGCCCCGGCCTGGCGCGGGGACCCGACCCAGCGTGGTCGGCCCGGCGTAGCCAGTCCAGCCTGGCACGGGCGTCGTGCGTCACGCGAAAGCGGAAAGGGGGGGAGCCGCCATCCCCTTCGAACTGAACGGTAGACCCCACAGGGTCCGCCCTGCTGCGCTGACCGGGGGTTCAAACCCCAGGTTTTTCTAGATCTGGCTGGCCATAACGGTCAGCCAGTTGTGCCATGCGAGACCCCGCGGTCCTGCCCTCCATACACCGGCGGCCAACGGTTCCGGCCACCCTCCTATTTTTCCACCGCGGCCAAAAATCTGCGGCTCTTGGTGCTCTGGCGGCTGGGGAGTCTGGACGCGCTTATTGGTGACCACCGTGGCATTTGGTCGTGGCACTCGTTTGTCCGGCACAGCACTACGGCGCTGCGCCCCTCAACCACTTCCCGGCCTTGGCCGCAGGTTCTTCAGCTTCGGTGCAGTACGATGACACTGTGCTTCTTCGCCGTAGCCTGCTCCGGCCTTGGTTCCCTCATTCCCTCGCGGTGTGACGACACCGCGTTGCCTTCGTTCCAAACCACATAATATTCAAAAACAAAAAGGGGAGGAGGTTCGGTCGTGTTCGTGATGTCCGACGTCCTCCCTTTACCTTGATAACAGGTGGCTTTATTTTTAACATTTAACGCCAAAATAAACACAGACTTAAATTCAAACCCCTACCTTGAAGAAGTCTTCGAATGAGGATCATCGTAGGAAATTAACGTCGCCGAAGACGGCGTCGCGGAACGAGGCTCTGTAAACTCCGTCGGTGCTCGCCCAATGAAGGATACAATGTCCCCCTTTATTTGATGTGGGAAGAGGATCGAAGGTGGGAGTGTCATCATTCTCCAGAAAAGGCGCCACTCACCGGCTTCAGAGAGAAGAGGAGACGACACAACGATCTCCCCTTACGGCGACAGAGTTCTTCGTCGTAGACTCGGTGTTCTTGCGAAGTAGATGGTGTTCTTCAACCTTAGAGTATTTTCATTCCAAAATCTCAACACACAACCTCTAACCCAAATAAAATAAGGAATGCTTATTTTATTAACACATGTCATGCATTTTCAAAACTTCAAAATTCAAACTCAAAATTAAATTAATTGAATGGAATTAAATAATCAATTTAATTGTGAGAGTTGACATGTCATAAAGAAGGGGAGGTGGGTGTGTTACACATTTATGGGGGGTTCCCAAAATAAAGAGGGAGTTTAGGGAATTTAAAGAGGTGTGGCTCGTGTGGGACCCACCTCACTAATATCCTACCAAGAGTTAATATTTTACTGGGTGCCACATAACTCCCTCGCATGGGTGGTTAGCTCCACCCAACTTTCATCCTTAAGATTTAACAACATAAAAAGAAATGAAATAAAAAGTGTTCCACAATTTTTATTTTACTCTCAATTTAATCCATATTGTTAACAACCCAGCCCGAGAAAACGCAACTCTAGATAGGGACTTCTTAAGAAAATATTGGAGTTGTGGTTTCAACAGTGCCCTCGGATTTTGATTCCAAGAACAGGTTCAAAAGTTAGAAAAACCCGCTCGCTCGTTCACTGAACGTACCCGAGCTAAACTTTGGAAATTGATTCTGGGCACACCGGTCCTCGGAATCAGGTGCCGTCTGAAACTGAACACTCATAAAATCCCAAAAAAATTAAGAAAAAAAACATTCCTTGAAATTTCCAGGTATTTAAATTACTCGCACCTCAAGGATTTACGTCCCCGTAAAGCTATAACACAATCTTGGGGAACAAAAGTGGTACTAAGCACACAACTGAGCCTCATGCTCCCATGTACTCTCCTGGTGGTTCCCGTGCTGCTAGCAAAATCACACCTGATGAATCGACCATCCATGTAGGACCTGCTCCTATCGATCCTCATTCTCCACTAGAACCTCTATGAATGTCTCCCCGTCATCGACATCCAGCTCCCCATGGTCGATGATATGCGTTAGGTCATGCACATATCTTTTCAGTTGAGATATGTGGAAGACGTTGTGCACCCGGTGAAACTGAGGTGGTAATGCCAGGCAATAAACCACCTCACCTATCCTTCTAAGAACCTAGGATGGTCCTATGAAGCACGGAGATAACTTGTCGCCCCGGCCAAATATCCATAACCCTCATCGAGGTGAGACCCGCATGAAAACATGGTTGCCATCCTTGAACTCTAGTGGTCTCCGCCTCCTGTCAGCATAAGACTTCTATTGGCTCTGAGCTGTCCTCATCTGCTCTTGGATGACCTGGAGCTTCTCTGGTCCTATAAGAGATGCTAAGATTTCTTCTTTTCCGATAAGAGAAATCCAATCTCATCCTCTGGATAAACCACATTCTTTTCCTAATATAGTCAATACCGATATGGATGATACTAATTCATACCAAGGATAAAGTCGTAAGGCCTCAACACTACTACCAAGAGATCCAACCGTTACTCTCGCCTCCAAGGGTTGAGTCACACTGTCGGCATCAGTGTGTGGTCATTGGGTCTCCTCCAGTAGGTAACTCAAAAGTGAGGGTCAAGTCAAATGTTTTAAACCAGAACCTATTAGTATCGACTACATAAAAAGGACAGGGAACAAAACATCAGAAGGACAAGTGTCTTTTATTACTGTAGCTCAAGGTACAAAGACACAAAACATCAACAATGATAGAAGAAACATGAACAAAAGTCCCCATGTCTGGAGCTAGTCCTGCTCCTGTCCATCTGCTCCCAGAGCTCCATGGTCGTAAGCCTCAATTTCCTGAAGCTGAGCTCTCCCCTGTCCACTTGTTCCATGTAGTTGGGGTGGTCTTCGTGGTGGTGGTGGTGGTAGGGCCTCAAAGCGTCGCCCCTCATCCACTACTAGGCCAGCTCCTCTGCCTCATCCACCTGATCCCTACGGACCACCACAGTCGAACCTCTGCCTGGGAGGTCCCTCTACCGCCAGCTTCTCATCTACTAGGAGGCTCGGGCAGTCTTGAGCCATGTGACCATGCCCACTGCATGTATAGCACTGCCTGCTCCTCATGTGTCGGGCTCTCCTTCGTGTGCCCCACACAACTAAATCTACATCCTGAGATTGCTCATCTGATGGCCTGTCCCGCTTGGACCTCTGCATCAACTGTCTAATGTCGGCTACCGAGGACTCCGCTACAGGTCGTCCTATGGAGGGTCTCGCTGCTGGTGACTGCTCGGCGAGAAAAATCTCCACTAGAAGGGCTCTCTCCAACACCCCCGCTTGCGTCAGAATATTGAGGGAGATCATCGAAGCCCTGATCTCATGCCTCACTCCCTTCTCGATGGTCCGGGCCCTGAAGAACGGGTCCCGCACCATATCTGTGGAGTAGCACGAGAGATCAGTAAAACTCGCTGAGTACTAGGCCACAGTCATGCTGCCATGCCACTGCTGTAGTAACTCCTGAATGTGCACCGCACAGAGGGTGGCTGGAACGAACTCCGAGCGGAAGGGGCTCTCGAAGTCCAACCAAAGGATATATGCCTCGTCGTGGACCTGGAGCATCCGGCTCCACCATCTACCTTCTTCCACGTGCAGGAGACTCACTGCAACGATCACCATGAGGTCATCTAGTGTCTCCACTAACCTGAAAACCCGTACTACAGCCTCCATCCAATCCTCGTCTTCCTGAGGGTCTTTCACTCCATGGAACCTAGGTGGTCTCTGACGCTGAAAGTCATGCAGTTCCCTAAGGAGATGTTCACTCTCCGCGGCTGGAGCTGGTGGCATCGGTGGCTCGATGGGTAGAGGTATATCAAGTGCCTCTGCTATAATAGGGCCCTACACTGAGGCCTCGTCGCTCGGTGGGCTGTCATCTCACAAAAATCATGGAACCCTAGTTGGATGCCATCGTGGGGCCATCCTGAAAAAAGACAGTTGTTCCACTGTCAATACAGTATGCCTGGTGAGCTAACACAATGTAATCACAAACAAAACATTTGAAACACACATGCAATCAATGTTTTCGTGAAGTGAGTCGGAAATCATAAGTAAGGGTCCTGTTGTATGGATATGTTGGCCACCGCACCAACACCGGACTCCCTGGACCGATAACCACACTCAATACCCTTAACACTATTGCATCACATAGAAGAAAGTTCAGAGTCCTGAGTTCTGCGGTAGAACCGAACTCCTATGATACCAATTTTTCACAACCCGTCCTCGGGACCCGTGCCATGACTACCCCAATCCCACCTTCCAAAGGCTAGAGGCTGGCCACTAGCACCAAAGGCGTAAAACCTGATATAAGGGAAGGAATTGCCTTTACATAAGAAAAGAATCCCCACAGAGTAAGAAAGCAGAAGAAAACACTAAGTAAACTGTAAATCCAATGTGCTGAAAGTACAAAGGTCCAGAAATACAAGCCCAAAAAAAGGTACAGCTTCAACTGAAAGTAAAGTAAAACTCAAAGGCCAACAGTTGAATGGTGACAAGACGCTCCTCGATCATCCTCCGGCTTTCTACCTGAAGGGTAGGTACAGATCTCCTCCTCAACACTTCACGCCCGTCTGTCTCCTCCGGGTACTGAACCATCGTGAAATCCACCTCCGGGAACTGACACAATTTGAGATCCTCCTCCGGGTACCATCCAGATCTAGAAGCCTCAACCACAATCAGTGATGTCCGTCGTCTGCAACTAACACAACGCAGTGCGGGCGAAGCCCGTGCAAGGGTGAGTATATGATACTCAGTAGGGACCCTGAGACCCCTGAAGGTCTCCCTAGATCCACAAAGGATAAATCACAAAGAAAAGATACAATCACGAAGCATCATCCAACCCTACTTAGGTATAAGCCCATACATATACATAATTCTTCAAATCAAGTTCATCTCCAACTCACGAGCTCAAGTACAATCCAGTCCACTCAGGAAAGTAAAACCTAATCCACACAGGTAACTACGTCCTAATACACATAAGAAAGCATAATCCAATCCACATAGGATATCAAGTCAATCACATCGAAGATAATGATTGAAATTCAAGACTCAGCTGACACAGGTATCCATTTACGAAGAGGGGTGGAGATGATTAGATGTAGCCTCTGAATCATCTCCTTTGCCTAACACACGTAGGATCCATGTTTAGTAGTCATCGCTACGGAACCCACAAGGGATCCAAGTATAGTAGTCATCGTCGTCGAACCCATGGAGGATCTCAGCACGGTAGTCGAACCCACAGAGGATCCCAGTACAATAGTCAACCTCGTCGAACCCACAGAGGATCCCAGTACGGTAGTTGTCCTCATCGAACCCACGGAGGATCCTATTATGGTAGTCTTTCTCATCGAACCCACGGAGGATCCTAGTATGGTATTCATCCTCATCGAACCCACGGAGGATCCCAGTATGGTAGTCGTCCTCGTCGAACCCACGGAGGATCCCAGTATAATCATCGTCATCGTCTCAGTCGCAGCCTACTCTAGTGTTCCCGCACACAACATGCTCATTCTGGGAGAATCCGCTCCATGATCTAAGGGGTTGATACATAAAATGTCACATAGACATGATTTTTTGTGTCGCAAAGTTCCGTCTCGACAATAGGAACTCAACGCGACAGACGGCGCGTCAATCGGATGCCCGGTTTGAAAATTATTGGCTTTTTAGTTCCAGGGGCCCGGTTGATTTTTATGTCAAAAACTACTCGACCATACTCCAACTATGTCCAAAATCCTAGATAATTAAGCCAAAAGGTCCATCTCACTGAGAGGAAACCAACAAATTTGACGGCACATCAATCAGACATTCAGAGCTCAAGTTATAAGTGTTTCTGCTCCAAGGGCCCTTTTGGTTTGGTGTTCGAACAAACTCGTCCATACCCAAAGTTCTTTGAAACCTTCAGTGTAATATACCAAAACGACTGACTCGATCCAACGATCCCAACGCAACTGACGGTGCATCGATCGGAGGTCTGTATCCCACGTTATGGGCCTTTGAACGAAGATGTCCAATTTTATGGGGTTTTGGGCCCCGACCAACCCGGCCCGAGACCCCCTGGGTCGGCCCGAACCGGGTCGACCAAACCTGGGTCCAGGTCCGGCCCACTAGGGCGCGGCCCAACCTATATGGCATGGCCCGACCCGGCCGGCACGTCCCAGCCCGGCGAGGGGACCTGGCCCATCATGGGCGTCACGCGCCGCACGAATGCGGAAGGGGGGGGGGCACCCCCTTCGAACCGAACGGCGAACCCCACGGGGTCCGCCTTGCTGCGCTGACCGGGGGTTCAAACCCCCATTTTTTTCAGATCTGGCCGGCCGTAACGTCAGGCGGTTCTGGCCACCCTCCTGGTCTTCAGCCGTGGCCAAAAGGTCGCGGCTCTTGGTGCTCCGGCGGCCGGGGAGTCTGGCTGCCCCTATTGGTGACCACTGCGGCCTTAGGCAGCCTCCCTCATACGTCCGGTTCGGCGCGATGGTGCAGCGCCCCTCCACCGTGGCCCAACCATGGCCACGGTTTTTTTGGATTCGGCATGGTGCAACTGTGCCGCGCTTCTTCGTTGTGGCCTGCTCTGGCCGTGGTTCCCTCGTTCTCTCGCGGTGCGATGACACCACATTGCCTTCATTCTAAACCACATAATATTCAACAACAAAAAGGGGAGGATGTTCGGCAGTGTTCGTGTGGTCTGACCTCCTCTCGTTATCTTGATAACAGGCGGGTTAATTTTTAACGTTGAATTCCAAAATAAGCACGTCATAAATTCAAACCCCTACCTCGAAGAAGTCGTCGAATGAGGATTTTCGCGGGAAATTGACGTTGCAGGAGACGGTGTCACGGAACGAGGCTCCGTAAACTTTGTCGGTGCTCACCCGATGAAGGATACGACGTCCCCAATTCTTTTACGTAGTAATAGGATCGAAGGTGGGTTCATCGTCATTCTTTGGAAAAGTCGTCACCCACCGGCTATAGAGAGGAGACGAGACGGCACGGTGATCTCCCCTTACGGCGACAGAGTTCTTCGTCGTAGAATCGGCGTTCTTCATGAAGGACATGAAGTTCTTTAACCTTATAGTATTTTCTTCCAAAAATCTCAACACACAACCTCTTACTTGAATAAAATAAGGAATTCTTATTTTATTAACACATGTCATTCATTTTCAAAACTTCAAAATTCAAACTCAAAATTAAATTAATTGAATGGCATTAAACAATCAATTTAATTGTGAGAGTTGACATGTCATAAATAAGGGGAGGTGGGTGTGTTACATGTTTATGGGGGGTTTCCAAAATAAAGAGGGAGTTTAGGTAATTTGAAGAGGTTGGGCTCCTGTGGGCCCCACCTCACTAATATCCTACCAAGAATTAATATTTTAGTGGGTCCCATACAACTCCCTCACATGGGTGGTTAGCTCCACCCAACTTCCATCCTTAGGATTTAACCACATAAAAAGAAATAAAAAAAGTGCTCTACAATTTTTATTTTACTCTTCAATTAATCCATTTTTTTAACAACCATGCCCGAGCAAACGCAACTCCAGATAGGGTCTTCTTAAGAAAATATTGGCATTGCGGTTTCAACAGTGCCCTCAGATTTCGATTCTGAGCACCGGTTCAAAAGTTACAAAAACCCGCTCGCTCATTCACTAAATGTACCCAAGCTAAACTTCGTAAATTGATTTCGGGACCCCGGGCCTCGGAATCATGTGACGTCAGAAACTGCGCACTCGTAAAATCCCAAAGAAATTAAGAACAAAAATTTCCTTGAAATTTCTGGGTCTTTAAATGCACTCCATGCAGCCTTCATTTCTTTCTTATATTTCCTAACTTTATACTCATTTTTCGTTTTATACTTTTACATTTTAAAGTCAGTTTTGAAAAGACCCCTCCTATTGAATTCATAGAAAACTATTTATTAATAATTATCATGCTAATTTCTATCTTTTTTCTAATTGCATTTCTTGTCATAGTTTCTATTATATTTTCGTCTTTTGAAGGAATTTTTCTTTCTACTAAATTTTCAGAATCTCCTAGCCAATAAGGCCATTTCTTCATCACTATCTGAACATCCTTCTTCACTACTTGTGTTCTCAATAGTTTCTTAAACTTTCTCTTTGTCTATCATCTTGGAAGTGGTAGTATTGAAGGCTACACATTTTCTCTTTGGTTCTTCCTCCTCTTGATTTACATATAGTTCCTCTTTATACATCATTGATTTTCCAATTCATTCCTTTCCTGGTATTTTATCAATGTTTCATGATTCTCTTATGAATACAGATGTCCCTCGCCATCTCTCTGGTAAGCATCACAGAATCCTCATGATATGCTTCTTTACTATTATAGTTATTCTAAAATAAATCATGGTGTTCATAATTTCATTGATCCTAGGATATATATCAGAAACATATTCATTAAGATTCCTTATAAAATTGTCATATTTAATAGTATATGTATTTAATCTCATCTTTTCCACATTAGTTGTTCCCTCATGGTTAATAGATAAAGATTACCAAATCTCATTACCAGTTTACTGATAGAAGTGCGATTAAATTATTCAAATCATAGTGAATAGTATACATCATTCAATTCATTACAGTTATTGTTATACACAGTCTTGTTAACTTTATCCCAGGTGTTTTGTGCAGTTTTAGTGAGTGTATATTTATATTCAACAGCGGTCCATATTTCAAATCCCATGCTTTATAAATATATTATCATTTTATGCTTCCACTAATCATAATTTGTTCCATTTATGAATGGTGGTTTACTCGTATCATCTCCTTATAATATATTTTCCATAATATAAATTTTAAAAAGATTTTAAAGAGATAAAAAAATAGTACTAGAATAAATTTAGTGATCATTGAAATACAACTACAATCACTGTTGAAAAAGATTAAAAATGCTTTTAAAATTGAAAAATACATAGTCCTTTGATAACAAATGTTAGTCTGATTAGAGTACATAAGAAGGGGGTGTGAATTTAGTCCTCATTAATATTATTATTAATAATTGGTTCCATTAAAATTTACCAAAATTAAAAATATAAACAATGTCAGATTGTAGTGAATTTACAAGATCCTTGAATGTTCAATTATTTCCTCAAGAGATTGATTTTTTCTTAGCTACACTAACATAGAGACTAAGATAACAATTAAAACTAACCTACTGATTCAAAAATGTTATAAAAAATTGCTAAACTAACTATCAGAGTTTGACATTGTTTGAATGAAATTGATTATAAAAGATAGTAAAAAAATTTAACAATAAGAATAATGGAATTTAAAATTAGAGGTTTTGTCTCAAGAAAATACTAGACACTCACACATGGTGATCACCTACCACAATTCAGTTTAAATTAACAAACACACTTGATCCACACCCAGGATCATGGTTCACAAGAGAACACAAGGCTGTCCAGGTCTCCCTTGACCTCTATTATAGTTCTTCCTAGAAAAGACAACAATCACGTCACACATGACCTAAACTATAGTTCTATGAGGGATACAAATGGATAAAAAGAGTGTGAGATTGTGGATATCATGTATCCTCCGGTTATGCACTGAAGTCAATGTGTGTATATAAGAGATAGATACACATACCACTCAGAGATGTATATAAATCAAAAAAATATAGCTAATGATGTATGGTTTGGATTAGAATGCTCTATGTGTCATACAATGAAAATCTCCACTTTTTTGATGTAGTTGAATTGATGTTCGAGACCACTTTTAGATTTTCAATCCAAAACAAAGCGTCAAATCCTCGTTTTTGGATTCCAAGTGTATAAATTTTTCAAATTCCTGTTTGAATGATGTTCAGGACAACTTCAGCTAGTTTAGTTTGATTTCCTGATCCCCTGAATTCTCTTCCTTTTCAGTTTTTGGGGTTTGGATCTATGCTCGAGAGTTGCAGTAGTTCTTCTGCACATTTACACTTATTTTTAAAACATCAAATGATCTAGATGGTAATTATTATATACATCAAGGTGCAGTAGACATAATGATCTCCTCATGTGCATGTACCACAAACTATCATATGAATATCCTACATAAAACATTAAATAATATTAAAAACATTAATTTTTATAAATACAACTGTTAGATATAAATTTGAATTAATAAATTAAAATAGTTTTTATGACTATCTGTGAGTCATAAGTATTAGTGATTCAAAAGTATCAGTCTATTAGAATCAGTGAATTTTTATATCAGGGAGTCATTTCCATCAGTATTAGTGACTCTGGGTATCCATGAGTTAGTTGTATAATTAGTCTATCTGGGAATCAATTAGTCGTCATCAGTGACTCATTTTGAACTATCGGTGCATCAACCATCGGTGACTCATCCTTTGGTGAGTCCATTGAAATATTGGTGCCTCACCCATCTGTGAGTCACCTATTAGTGAGTTTCTTGAACTACCCTTATGACAAATCCTCGACGACTTGTCCATTGGTGGGTCGTCCATCAGTGGGTCTTTTGTTCTATCGATGACAGAGACTTTGAAAAACATTCAATGTTTATGTCTTATAAAGTTCATTAGAAGATTTAGTGAAATTCATAATTTCATGTAAATATACACTTGTAAATATATTGAAACACAAATATACATAATTTATAGAATTATTTAAATTTATTATACTATGTGACATAATTTATTCATTTATAAATATTCGTTAACATGATTGACATTAGTTATAACATAATATGTAAAAGACCAGGATTTGTAAATATGCATGATTTGTGAATATTAAAACAACTATCTCACAATGGGTCAAACACCATGGTGTTAAAAAATTATAAAAAAATATAAATTAAAAAGAAAAAATGAGGGGGAATTCCAAATACCCTCAATAAAAAATGTGTCCAACAAGAGACCATGAAGAAATGATGCACGAAGAAACTAATTAATGGGGACACTTAAACTGAAAAATCTCGAAGAAATATATTTCTTGAAAGAAAGACAAAATATTTAATGTAGGATACCTTGTAGACATAGTGATATTACCTCTTGTGAAGACCCCAACACAACCAAAACCCATTGGTAAACATTCCTAAGTCCATTGAACTACTCAACAAGTCTATTGATTTCCCTTAAGAATCATCACTCATGAATCATTCATGCACCACCACTTCAACATCAGTCTTATTCCATGAATGCATTGGAATAAGATAACACCAATATATGTAGTTAGAAAATTCGATCACAACTTTTAACATCCCATACCACTAACGGTCATTGTGAGATTCAAAGTTGAATGAAATCTTAACACAACAATAACCGCTAAAGGGTCATGTACCTTCACAATAACCCCCATCCACCGCACACTTTAACATGATCCATTCACCCACTTCACAAATTGAGTACGACATTCCATGCTAAAAGAAACAACTCATGGTACAATTAATGTCCGACACATTACCTTAGTAAATATATTCTTGACATGCAGAAGCCCCCAAATTGTAACCACTATCCTATCTCCATATCGAGTTTGAGCCCAAAGTCTCATACGGAAATTCTAAACAATGGCTATTTCTAGGTCACCACTATCCTATATCAGTCACCAATCATAAGGTCACCTCCATCCCAAGATCTACCTCCACTTATCATGGTTTTCTACAACATGTAGCCTCCAGAGGAAATTACACCTTTTCTGATGCCATCTCTACATCCTAAAGATAGTCACTCCAATCATACATTATTTACATTACTTTTCTATCTCTGGATAGTATCTCTCCATATATCGAGGTCTCTAACAACTTATTCATGTCTAATATTGCTGAAAACATCATGTAACACCTTCCATGAGAGGCCAGACTCATCACTGAAGGATCCTAGAGGCATAAAATCCCCAAATAGACCTCACCACCATTAGGATCCCATTCACATTTTTGGACTAGAACTCTTTTCGTAGGTTCCACATTTACCTATTGACTAATCCCACTATCGGGTGGGGATCATCTGCATGTTAGACCATCAATAGAATATGAAATCATCTCTCTCAACCCCACAACTACTATAAGCTTTGTTTATGTTTTGAAATTGGATGGGAATATTTTGAAAACCATTATGTTTTTTCATTTCTATGGGAACTATGTTGTCCTTTGGGTGTTAATATTGAGCATTTTGATATTAATTTTTTATTTCTTCATATGAAGGTTTATTCATTTTTGGAATTATCATAACTTGTGAAAAAAAATTAAATTCTGTTTAATATCTAAATATAGAAGGAAAACCATGTTGTTGTAACATCCTAACATGGGTGCCACATACCGATTCCCGTAGCCATTTTTCAATGTGACCTAAGGGGTGACTCAACATATGCCAAAGGCTGTCAACTACTAGCGAGGGTCTAATATACAACATGGGGAGACTATAATCTTTATATCTATGAATCCCACTAGAAGAAAGATTTAAAAAATAACCAAATCCTAATAATGATTACTAGAATAATACCATCCTCACATGATTACCAAAACAGGAATAAAAAATTCAAATTCAAATACTAGAAATTTCATTTCATATATATGTCAATTCCCATATATAAAAAATCCAAACTAAAGTCACACTAAAAAATAAAAATTCATTCATGACACTAATTCATGTTCCCACATACAAGATCCATAACAAATGATACATATAACATAAGGATCCTTCCGTTATCCTATCATGAAAAATGATTTATATTCTGGTACCAATCCGAAAATCTGTGTAAGGTGAGAGTGAAACTCAATAGGATACCACAAATAGAATCAATAAAAAGTCTATAACAATGTGCGATGTTGTTTATAGAATAATGTAAAATAATGAAATTAGGTATCTAATTTCCTAATTCTTTAATTATTCATATAAATCATTTGGGTTCATTTTGAAACTAAGTCCATACCTACGTAAGGTTGATCTAGATTCTTAACCAAATCACATCCCATTGTTTTTTTTATCATTCCAATTCAATTTCACATTCCTGAAATGAGGCCTAGAGCAGTTTTCTAGCACCACATTGGTATTTGGGGTAGAAGGCACTATCCCACAACTTAGTGATCACATATAAATACATAAATATATTTAGGGCCTTTAGAGGAATTCTAGAAACCCATGTGTATTTGGATTACTAGTCCCTATCCCTAATAAAATTTAAATCACAGCATCCCACCCCATGGGTGGCTAGAAATTTCACAATTCCCATTTACCAAAAAATATTTTTTTTGTTAAATTCACTAAATATTTCAGCACACCCATGGATGGTAATCATTTTCAAAATTAAATTAATAACAAATTTCACAATTCCTAGTATTATATATTTTGAATATCCACTATTCATCAATTCCATATTCATAATTCCAACCACAATAAATATTATATGGACACTTGAATTTGGTTATCCATCAAATCATCCTTCTTAAATATCATGTCTCATTCTAGTTGGATTTCATATAAGGAGTCATATCTTAGTTTTTATCTTGATAATTGGATAAGAACTCCACTCATTTCTGTTGTTGTTCCTTAACACCCTCACATGGATACTACTATTTACATACATAATTTCATGGCTCTTAACAATATAGAGATAACTGAATATTGTCATACATCGTTGAATAATTATTTATTTTATACTCAAAGGGTCACTATGTTCTAGGAATCTTCCCGGTATGACATTATTGATTCCAAGAATTCTTATCTCACTAAAATTTCAATTAGATAATGATTTAACAAGGCTAAAATGTTATGAGAATACCTAGATCGGGATGGAAATATTTTCCATGATTTTGAAGATTTTTCACATATGAATTTCTTCTGATAATTTCTAACAATCCATTTGAATTATTCTATGTCAAAAGGGTATATAATGAAACAATATTAGAGAGGATTAATCACATTTATTATGGTCATGGGATCCTGTAATTTCACTATGGAGGTCACTACATGATCTATATGATATCCTTCTATTATAAATGACACCACACTATCTTGATTCAACACTAATCCTCTATACAAAAAACTCTTCATCTAAAAAATATATTTATGGATGTTGTTGAATAAATCATTAACCTCATCTAGAGAATCCATAATTAAATCATTCATAACGAGGAACCATTTTCCCCTTGATCTACATTAGTTTGACTATTAACTATTGTCATGGAATCCAACTACCATTAATGAGAACATTTCTATCACTCTTTACATGACATAATTGTTCTTAAAGTTCTATGCATGACAAGGTAATTAAATCAAACTCTTGGATTCTTCATGGTGTTCATGAAATATCCTCTTTAGGGATGCGTTAAAAATAATATTTATGTGGCCTAAAAAGGATAGTTGTGATCTTTCTGGTGGCGGTGGTATTGTTCATGAACATAATGGAAGGGCCCATGGATGTATCTTTGTAACTTATGGTACTTACTATTAATTTGAGGATGAAATTGTCTGTGTTATACATGTGTTTCACTTTTCTACACATAAGGGTAGGGAAAAGCATTGGCTTAAAAAAGGCTCTCCTAATATTTTTAAAGCTATATGAAATGGAATGATTCACATACCCCATAATCTCACAACAAAATGGATGGATGGTCTATCTTGCCTCGTTGAATTCAACATCATCACCATCCATGTTTTTTGGGAGCAGACATGGTGGCGGATGGACACACCAACAATGGAATAAAAAATTATCTTACATGGTTAGGTGAATTTCCATCAAACATGCATCTTATTTTTTATGAATATGGTAATGAAATTCCATTCATTAGAATTATGTTTTTCATTTAAATGATAAATAAATTGGTTTTCTCTATTTTTCCAGGACACCCCCTTTTAAAAAAATTTATCAACTAAATTTAGAATGCAATTTCTTAACATTGTAGTTGAAATTTTAAAATTATATAAATGTTAATTTATATCAAAATAAAGATAACTTATTAATAGACAATTAATATGAATTAACACCAAACCATAACCCTAAATTGATTTAGAATGGTTAGACAAAAACCTATTTTCAAAATCAACCCCAAACCCAAAAATATGTAAATCTTCTATTGCTTCATCAGAAGAATGATGAACATATGAAATCCATGAATAAATGATGGCATGGAATAGAACAACAATCTGTGATTATCATAAACGAAAAAATTACACAATTACCACTAAGATACTACATAGGGTCGATATAAGGAAGGATGGAAAAAGAAATGGAATTAGAATTAACCACATGCCTCATTTTAATTTGTTTCTAAGAGAATTATGTATTGTGTAATTCCATTACACTTCAAATAATTCTTTTTAATTGTTTAAACTAAAAAACCCACATACTCGAGTGATTTTATCCTGCTTAAAATACTACATGGTGTGTAATAGTATATCAATGGATATAAATTTCTTGTAGACTATTTTTTAGCACAAAAATTATATATTAAATATCTGACCACCTCCAAATCCTTTGAAAAATATTTAACCCCTTCCAATAATAGAGTAAAGGTGAAAACTCAAAAGGGAATTTATCTAAAAAAATAATGCAATCTTACAGTCTCCACACCATATAATAGATCATCATCAGTCTCTACCCCCAAGAATCTCTATGATTCTAATGTATAAAGGTCTGGCTACTAAGGCCTCATATATTCATCTGTATCCCATGAATCCCTAAAAACATGACCAAGTTTCCATAATAGTCAAGATATCATCATGGTATATCTCCAAAACACATTCTTATTACGAACCATTACATGTATTAGATTATCGGCAAATGACGCATTAGTATAAATCCAAATTTCACCCACACCAATCACATGAGAATGGTCGGGGTGATATAGTGAAATCTATCACACATAAAAGCAACATGCATATAATTGTACCTCTATAGAATTTCCTATTAGTAATGCCACCATTCTGTTATTCTTAACAATATTGAATGTCCCAACAAAAATAGGCTCCTTCTTTCCTATCATCTGTATCCTATGGTGACCTAATATAAGTGACACTCCAAGGAACACAAAATATCCTTGTTTAAACTCTAATGGTCAATGAGATCGATCAGTATATATCTTATTAATGAATTAATCTATATTTTTACATTATGGAATCAGATGATACTACATTGATGTCTCCTAAATCAAATTCGATCCTAATAGATCTGACTCACTTACCTCCATCAATTATAGTGTTGATCTACATAACCTATCATAAAGGTCCCCATACAGTGTCATCTGAATTGTTTTCCTAATAAATTTTTTTATAGGAGAACTCAATGAGTTCCAATCAATTCTTTGAAGATCCACCAAAGTCATATAATCATGATTGTATAATATCTACCAAAACAAGTATCATATGTTTTTATTTCCAATATCTATATTGGTGGAATGTTGAACTCATAAATACTAACATAAAAAGTTTTAGCTGTTAACCATTATAGAAGTGTGCAGTGAAATATGTGTCATGATCTGAAACAATACACCATTGAGCCCCATGTAGATGTATCATTTGTTGAACACACAAATATCCTAACTGGACCACTGAGAAATTATCCAAAATATGCTTGAAATGTGATACATAGATAAATCAGTCCACATCCAATCAAATTGTCTCATTCCTCTAATGTGTCCTCAGAATACCCACCACAAAATCCTTGGTAATTTCATCCCACATCATTATAGAATGTTAAATGGATTTAGTAAACCACAACATCATTGACTCTCGGTCGTCACCTATTGATAGGGGTAGCATCATGTAAAAAAACATTCAATCTCAGTTTACATAATTTCCCACCAATACCATCAACATAGGTCACGATACAATTTGGTAAATTTTGGATGCACGTCCCACTTCTAGGGAAGAAATTGAATCATTATATCGTTTTTCATATACATAGGAGAAAAAAAAATTACACCATAAATAGACAAACTAATCTTCATATATAGTTTAATTAGATGTTGACTCCCCACCTTCAAGGATTTTTATAAAGGCCATAAACATTAGATCCATATACTACCTCTCCCTAATACATCTCATATTTTTGTATTCAACTAATACTGAAAAGATGGTCATATAATCTTGTCCCTCCTAAACCAAAAAATTTATATCAGCCTTCATGGTCTTGATCTTCCACACATAACTACACTCATGAACTTCCTATGTCTATTTCTTCCTTATAAATGTGTCGGAAACACTACTTTATTTCCTTCTAATATAATATAACTCAAAATAAAATGATTTCATCTAATCAAACCATATTCATTTATATATATTCAATTGTTATTATGAAATGATATATTTCATGATCTTGTGATCCATATACACAGTGATCTTTTCTCCCAACAGATAATGCTTCCAACAAATAAAATCATAAACCACTACAATTAACATGAGGTCATGTGTTGTGTAATTCTAATCATATGGCCTTAACTACCATGACCCTTAAACCAAAACTCTATCCCTTAGAATCAAAACATCTCTTTGACAGATATGATATGAAAAAATAAACATCAAATAATCCTCAGCTAACACTAGGTCTATCAAAATTGGTACAACGGTCAAATACATCTTCATTCACCATCTCTGGGTCCACTTACATAGCTTCCGCTAAGATTATATGACCCATGAAATGTACCTAATCAATAAATAACAGAAAATTTGATAGTATATCATATATCCAATTAACTCTTAGTGTACTCAAGATGATTTCAATATATTTCGGATGATCTTCTTGAGACTTTGGGTATACTAAGATATCATCCACAAAACCATCAAAATATTGATCCATGTACAAGTGGAAAATTTGGTTCATCATGTCTATAAATATTACCAGATTCTTTTACAACCTAAATAGAATCACCAAAAACCCATAATGGACATAAATTATTTTTAAAAAAAATCTATGGTTTATTAGAAAGGTCAAACTCTTTACTAATTATACCATAATTTCAAGTAAATATTTTAGAAGACATTAGATCTTCTCAAGGATTTATAAATATCATCAACACGTAGAAGATGAAATAAATTCTTCAATTTCATATTGTTAAACTTTGGATAGTCCAAACATAATCGTAAATACTTTTTATCCTTATTTAAAAACAAAAGAAGATATCCCCAAGGAAACAATCTTGAATATATAAATCCATCAATCATTTTCATTTTTAGCTGAGACTTAAGATTCTAAAGATATTTTGGTTACATTATAAATGGTTGAATGGAAACCATCTTAGCTCTAGGCATGATCCAAATAGTGAATTCTGCATCTATAATTGGTGGTATACCTGATACATTTATAGGAAACACATCCTAAAACATCTCCAGCATTGGTGGAATGAAATCATGTTTTATACCCCCATCATACAACAATAGACATGAAACATGGGTGTTGTGATCCAGCATCTTCTAATGAACTTGACCTATTTAGATGGAATGGATATCACATTCTCTAAAAATTTACATTACTGTCACCCTACAGAGATGTAGAAGTCAATATCTTGATGTACAAATATATGTGGGATTGGAATTCGACTAACTAGTATATACAAAAAATAAGTCAAAAAAACATATCAATAATACATAGATCGCTTAGGAAAAAATTCTCCCCTACCTTGAGATAACACCCCTATCACAAAAATTGTGTCTCTCGATTTTACCGCCAAATGGGTATAACTTTTCATCACCCTAGTCACAAAATCCACTCCTACACTCAACCCACTCACAACTAATGTACATATAATGGAGTTAGTGGCACCAATATCAAATAAGGAACTAGAAATCATAGAACCTATAAGAATAGTTACCGTAAATATCGATTGTCCAACCCTGCTATGAACTAGTGTATGTTGAACGACATGAAATTTTAATGTACCTCTTCTTTAGGATGTATTCTATGTCCCATGAAATACTCAACTATGTAGACACAATTCTCATTCTTATAAGTACCACATTAACTACCTCATGTTCCATGAATAATTGAACTATAATTATAATACTAGTATGGTGTAGAATATCCCCTTATAGAACACTACTTTTCATAGATCCTATTCCATTACCTAAGTTATCATGGGCTTTAACACAACCACTATAAATGGTCCATCTGTCCACAATATCAAAACTATACCATTGTTCTAGGGAATGGCCTATGAATGTGTCCCAGCCTAACATAATGATAGAAGGTTGTTAAATTGAGATCTTGTGTAATGGATCCTTCTATACATCCACTATAATTTCTATATCTCTAGTGAATAATATAAAATAAATGCTTCCTACTCTCAGAAGACACAACTATTGGTCATCCATCAGATACACCATGTGTTATATGGGAAGCCTCTTTGTAGTTACCCTCCAGTATGATCCCCAAATTCACCACCTCATTAAACATATTATTCTTTGAAATGTTAACCTACTAATTAATATTATATTTAATCCCATCCTGAATTCATTTTCCTATAATAGAATCACCCCTGCCAGTGATAGAGAAAAGTACTATAAATCTATAAATACTCATTCATAGTCCATCATGGACTTACTCCCCTAGTCCAGCCTCATAAATTCTACTACCACCTCCTTTATAAGAATCGCATGATAAAATTTCTCCATGATCATATCCTAAATGTCCTTACACATTATATTTTCTATATTTCCATCCTAATTTTTGAGGTCCCACCAACATTTTGGAAACCACATAACATATAAGCAACCTATTTGAATATATTCTCACCCGGTATCTCTAGGTGGTCCTAGATTTTCCTAATAGAAAAAATCTATATCTAAGCTAACTAAGGTCCACCCTATCGGGTAAATGTTAGACTGTGGTGTAGTTGGATCTCCATTTTCAATTATTACACTATATTCAAAACACATCATCAGTCTCTTTCCATAAACTAAATAAACTGAGCAATGTTCTAAAAGAACGTCTCTATGTCTTCCTCACTCAGAAACAGAAGATCATCTTCTTCCACTAATGGAGGATCATTTATATATATCTTCTGTTTTCATCCTATCAACAAGAATCATCTTGGAGGCATATCTCTCTAATTCCAAAAACACATCTGAGGACCTATAAGACAACAATATAAAATTTATGTAAGAGGGATTCACAGAGATCCATAACAATTCAATTTCCCAAACTCCACCACACACCCAAAACTAAGGTTTTATGAATACCCTCAACCCTCCCTCGTCTTTTTCAGAGCTATCAAAAGGTTAAAAACTTTTATAACTCAATTTTCACATTCAACACCAATTTATCCAATTCAAATTATCACATTTTTTACATTATTTAAAATTTATCAATTTCATATTTCAAACCATTTTAATTTTATATTCCCATGATATAATATCATTTCCCCTTTAAAACATCACCCAAAAATCTTGTTTTCCATGTATACCTAAATTTTTTCATGTCATAATAAGTCCTGAGTACCTAAAATGGTTATAATTACAAAACTAATCTTCCATTCTAGGTCATGATGGAGAGATATCATAAAATAATAACACAAAAAAACAAGTGCATCATTCATGATGAAAAAATAATGAATCATGCCAATAAAAATCAATAACAATATTCCCACCCTCGATATATGGTTTTTAACATTGTACATGGGTTAACTTCTCCCAAGCATGAGCGATTAACCAAGGTAGAAATCATACTAATCTAATGTCTACCGTTCCCAAATAGTAGGAAAATAGAAAAGAAATGAAAAAAAACTCTCATAAAACATTGTAAAATATCAACCCTGGTGCCACATGTGAGTTACCCAATCAGGTTTTCTACATGAACTCATGTGCACCTCCCATTATATGATAGAGGCTA
Organism: Viscum album; assembly: GCA_963277665.1. Classification (NCBI taxonomy): domain Eukaryota; kingdom Viridiplantae; phylum Streptophyta; class Magnoliopsida; order Santalales; family Viscaceae; genus Viscum; species Viscum album. Next base: position 1,264,301,275 of record OY728129.1, on the reverse strand, counting down.
TCAAGAAGGAGTAAGGGTATAATATAAAACAAAAGGAGATTATATCATCCTTATCATTGCAGAAAAATAGTGTAGATAAATAGAAAAAGTCCCAATGATGTTAAACATAACCCAAAGAATACATATATCACATGATGAAAAAAACATGAATAAAATATCCCATATATATATATATATATATATATGTTTTTGTCTTTTCAAATAAATTCCAAGTGCGATATTAAATACCCAAAATTGAGAGATGAAAAAAGCAACCAAGAAGGTCCTGACACCATGTCTGATTCCCCAATACAATATTAATCTAAACATAAACACCTAACATAGGACTCTAGATGTTATCATTTTCATTAAAAATGAGTTTTTTTCAGGTATTAATTAAGTACTCTTAGTAGTGTGTGAGTACAACCAAGAAGACCACCACCAAAAAATTATAATATAATATACCATCTATAATTTTTTATACATTTTTATAAATAATAATGTACAATCAGATAAATTGTTATCACATTTGAATATTATTTAACTAACTCCATAAATCACCTGAGTTCACAATGGCAACCAAACCAAAGATATCTACATTATACCATTCCAGATTATGAACTATGTAACATCTTATAATCATGATTTTTTTATATCTATTCAATTTGACAATAAAGCAATGAGGACCTAGAGTGGTAGTTTGGAATCATGTTCTTATTGACAGCAAAAATCTATGTCCAAAACATAATGATCACATATAAATACGTAAATATATTTGGGAAATATTGAGGTATTTTAGAACCGCAGGGGTATTTTGAGTACCTGTCCCTATCCCAAAAAACATTTTAATAATATCAGAACACCCCATGGGTAACTAGAATATTAAGAAAATAGATTAATCAAACAATAAAAAAATCATAATTCAATAATTTTTATATATTGTTACACCCCACAGTTGGATACCCATTTCAAAATTCCATTAAGTACCCATTTAACTATTCAAATTAATATAAATTTCATATCCCCATGATTTATCAACTCTATATTGAGAATTACAAACAATAGTTATTATCACATTATTTAAAAATTTGGATTTTATATGACTCTTGTTAAACCCATTTCAACATCCCATTTAAATTCATTTAATCAATTGAATTTAGTATTAAAATGCCCCACATGGTGATTGAAATTTCACAATTACGTAACCATAATTTCTTCCAAGGCTTCGGGAAATGACAAATAGACCACCAACCTCGTGATTATTAGTGAACGCTCACCCAATAACAACCCTCAATTAATTTAGAAATTTTGTATCAAAAATTATATAGGATATATAGGAACATAACCTAGATTCAAGATCTACCCCCAAACCAACAACTATCAAAATGTTCCACTGCTTCATCGGAAGAATGAGGAACATAATGAAAAACTGAAAAGAGTCATACCACAAATCGGACACAAATATGTGATGAGAGGAGATGAAAAAATCACTCCAAAAGTTATATTATTTTCAAAAGGGCCAATATATGGAAGGTTTCATGACAAAATAAAACCAAATTGAACCACATGACGCCTTCTAATTCGGCACCTGGGTAATTATATAGTGTGTAATTATTTTAGACTTCTGGTAATTATTTTTAAATTTTTAGTCCAAAAAACCCTTCAACTCCGGTGATGTTATAATTATTAAAATATTACATGTTTTGTAATAGTATTACAAAACATGTAAATTTCTGGTAGAATATCTTTCTACAGAAAAAACATACTTAAAAGATCATACCATCTCTAAATCCTTACAAACCAAATTTATACCCTCCCCTACCCTAGAAAAAATTAGAACCCTCCAAATAAATTCCACCTAGAAAATACACGGATATTATATTAATCGTTTTGATTATTATATGAACTATTTAATATTTATTTTAGTACTTTAGTTGTGAAAATATTATATTCAATCCTCATCATTTAGAAAAAAATATGAGAATGTTGTTTAATTTTATTAAAGGATGAACTTATAATTCTCAACTATATATATATATATATTCAATTTTTATAATAAATCAACATGGTAAATTAATAACTTAACACTAAAAACCATGAAATAAAAATTCAATCCTAATACATTCAATTCTAATTAATTTATTGATTTTTAATTTTGTAATCATTAACTTTATCATGATCATTATATTTCTCTAAATCAATGTTCTCTTTAACTCTCCATCATTATTTAGACATTAAATTTTCCCTCCTAATAAATATTTTCACATCCCACTATTTTCTATATAATTTGAATAAATTTTTTTTATACTTGATAACCCTTGTTTTTAGCATTCCATCTTTTCAAAATGTTTTTTGATACATTTTACTATGTGCTTTTTGAAAAAATGTATTTTAAATTATAAAATACATGATTAAAAATTCAATGATCAAATTTCATGGAAACATTTTACAAATGGGAAGATAATATAATATCTTGAAATTTTATAAATAACACTTTAATATCATATACAACAGTAAACACCAAGTGCAAATGGGCCCTGAAATATTAATAATTAAATGTTACAGTTACAAAATAGAAGTTAAATTATAAGGAATTAAATATATTTACAAAATTAAGAAACATATTTAAATATAAACACATAAAAAACAATAATTTTTTAATTTATTGGAAATAACCATTAAATAATTAGAAAAGTCTATTTATTCATAAAAAATTATTTCTTTCAAAATCGGTTTTAAATTTATTATAAAATATTATAGTAAATTTATGTATATTTTAGAAATTTTATTTTATAAATAGGATATGATTTTTAAATCATAAGCTGAGAATTAACTTTTGGTGAATTTTATGTATTCATCAAAATAGAATTATTTTTTAGTTAATTGAGCCAAATACATGTTTTTTGAAAAATTTTCATTTTCTTTAAAATGATACTCTATATATTGTACTCGATTTAGAAGTGAAATAATTGTTATTTAGAAAAAAATAACATAATTAATTTTATTTTAATAATAATTATACTTCAATTTTTTATATGTTATTTTTTGGATTAAATTTGTTTTACAAAAATAAATGTTCATTAGTTCATTTCTAAAAAATGTAATTTCATTCACTTATATAAGTTGAATAATATAAAAATGTATTCTATATATTTAAACAATAGGTCCATATATTGTGGATATGTCCCCTATATTTTTGGTCATTTTGAATAATATCCAGAGTAATTTGTTTTATAATGGTAAAGTTAAAATGTTTTAATAAGGGTAAAAAATAATGTATTAAGGATACAAATTCATTCAAACTCATTCTATAATTTCATTATATAGATAGATTTAGTCCATAATTATTGAATATTATAAAATATATCCACTTCCATTTCCCTAATTTTTTTATCATAATAATAATTAAATAATGTATAATGTCTAAAATGTTACTCTATTGATTTTATTAACTAAAATATATTATGTTAGGAGTAAAAACTAAATATTTATTCTAAATAAATATTTTAAATATGAATAAATTTTTTGAATTATTGGAATTTATATTTAATTTTAATTGATGATATAATTAACTTAATTTCTTAGGTAATACTCCACCAATTCTTTTGCAAGAAGTATAAAAGCAATTTAAAAAATTTTAAAAATAGTAAAATTAATTTTTTGGGACATTTTAATCATATAATAAAAAAATACAGATAAATTTAATATATCAGGTATATTTAAAATATTTATATTAAAATTGAATTATTATCTGGATAAAATTAATTACAAAATAAATTTTTATATTGAAAAATTTCAATAATGAAATTTTATAAAAAAATGAAATGAATTTAATTTCATAAAATTATTATATTTGGATAACTAAAATAGAATATAGTTGAACATATATGTGATGGCCCATTTAAAGTTATATTTCCTTGTATATTTTCATGATTGAACCATAATAATTTAAATTCATTGTTATCATGATAATCATCAGATGCGATAACATGGGTTACAACAAAGAGGTAAGAATGAAAACATTACCGAAACATGTCCCTATTTAATTGGATGAATGTATTTCGACTCCAAAATCATATTGTAATTTTTTATAAAAATTTGTGTCAATTTTTTAATTAAAATTAATTCATATTAATTTAATTATTTTCAAAATTCCATGAGTGTTCCTCCCCAAACACATAAAAGGGAACATCTTATGTTCTCTTCCTCGTAGAAATTTAACACTCTAGTTCCAAAATTACCCGATTAAATACCTTTAAACCCATAATATTTGTGACCTAGAGGACCTGATCTAATAAAATAACCTACTAGAATTCATAATGTGTAAGAAAAATGTGTTTTCCAAAGAAGTGGTTTAATACTTAATTGTTCGTTTTATTGTACTTCTTCTTATTCCTCGATCAAATATTCATAAAACATGATTATTTAATAAAATCGATACATAATATATTTTTAAATGATATTATAACTATGATAAAATCCTTTTATTAACATATTTCATTAAATGGGGAAAAAATATCCATTATGTCTATGTGTGGAAAAAAATATCTATGAAGAGATAAATTTCATTTTCTCGAAATACCCCTAATAAATTCATATAATTATAGGATTAATATATATATTTAATATTCATGGTAAAATTATAATTATATAAAGACAATACATCATTTATTTTTGTAACTTTTTTTCAATGGAAATGATGACATCAAACCATTGCAAGTGTGGATTATAACATCCATGAAATGATATGATTCATATTTCATCCATACATTGAATAGAAAGTATATATATTGTATATAAAAAATATTTTCATTTTATTTATTAAAAAAATAATTCAATGATAATAAAATAATATATCAATTCTCTCGATCAGGTTCATGGAAAAATGAAAATGTCACTCATGTGTATGTATGACCTATTATCCCCATGATTTTAAATTAGTTTTGTTTTCAAAACCCTCATTCAATTTGGGGTATAAAATGATAATTAATATATAAATAGGATTATTATTTACTTATTATTATTATAGAAATTATCAAATAATGACCACTTGGACCATAGTTAACTTTTCATTGTCATTTTGGACTAAAGAGATGAATACCATCGAAACAACATATATGAATTTAATTTATCATGTAATTATATTAAATACAATAAAATTGTTAATTAACATAAAAATGGTAATTAATAAAATAATAAACAAACCGAATTTTATAATTTGAGATGATAAGGAATGTATGTGATGAGTTTGGCACTAGGTAAGTGATACATTACTATAAAACCTAATTTCAAAAGGTTTAAATATTTAATATCAAAATATTTTCTTTCTACCTATATATTTATAAAATTATTTTATGGATTTATTTATATTGATATATTTTAAATATTGATTACATTTTATGTCACTTTCCACATCAATTTAACTATATTTAAAATGATCCATTTTATCTATTATATATAAAACATTTTAACTATCATTATAATATAAATAAAAAAGATTTTTATTTTAATGTGTATTAAAAAATATCTTTTGACACCACCACATACATTATTTTTAGTATGCATTATTTTTCATCCATCCATTGTTTCATTATAAAAAATGAATCCTTTACTTTTTTCTTTGATTTTTTTAAACAATGTTTTAAATAAAAGGGATTTAAAAATATAAAAAACGATTTAATTAAGTTTTCAAATGAACATTTTTATTATTTGAATCATGGAAATGAATTACTTTATTAATTTATTCTAGTTATATTCCTTTTATATTTATTATTATCTTTTGAGTCAAATTTCATCCAAATACATTGGGTAATGATTCTGTTCTTTGGATGATTTTGTGGGAATTTTACTGTATTGGTTATTCCACATATATGAGTTATTTTATGGGTTATATAAATATTTATTCCAAAGGTACCTACATGAATAATATATTCTTGATGGTGATTTATCAGGTAATTTATTTAATTTTTAATGTTAAGCCAATGATATATGGTTTTAGAGGAATAATTAAAACCCATTAGGTTAAAATGTATGTTTTAGGGAAAATGTTTTTATTGCGGTCTTATGTTTTCTGACAAACTATCCTAATTATGATTTTTCCTTTATTTTCATTAATGAAGTATTTTATGAAAAAAATATACATTAATATTGATCTCAATTGTATGAAAAAATATATTTGACTCTATAGTTTATTAGATTAATGGAAAACACACATTAATGATATTAGGATTGAAAATGAATTTACAAAATTCTTTCATTCTATTTATATCCCTGAATTATATTTTTATGATAATACAACATTTATAAACAGTTTTCATAGGGTTTAAGGAAAAGTTAAAATAATAAGTATTTCTTATTGAAATTAATAATGATTTTTCATTAAATTAAAAAATGTTTCTTTTTAGAATTCGGGTATCATAGGTAAAATAGATACAAAGTGGAATTCGAAAAATATTAATTTATAGAATTTTATGTAAGTGTTATGAAATAATTCACTAATACTCAAAAAAAATAAATTTTAATTAAAAAACTAAATTATTTTCTAAATATTCAATATATTTGTGTATATAAATATATTTAAAGGATATATCCTTATATAAAATGTCCCAGGATTTGGACAATATTTACCCTAAATAGATTAATATATTAATACCTCGAAAATCTTGCGAAAATTCCATCATGTTGTATATATTAGAAAACTGTTCACCAAAATATGTTACCAAATGTTATTGTTTTATTCCATGTGTACCGAGAGATTGATTAATTTCAAATTTATATATAATAAATCTCTCTTCAAAACGTGTCTAAAAAACATACAAACCACGATCATCTGTCATTATAAATAATAATTATAAGTATATAATGTGTAAACTAAATCTCCCTTATTATTTTGTAATGATATTTCCCATAGATGAGATCTATTATACAAAAAATTATGGTTATCTATTATATAATCTAATTAGGCTTCCATAACATAATGTAAAAAGTCAACCACCATCCACACATTACATTTGATCACCAAACATGATACATTTCCCTCATTTCCCATGAATGTGCCACTTTTCATTTCTAGTGTGATGTAAAATAATGCCTATAAAAATTATACATAAACATTTATAGAGTTTACTACAATAAAACTAGAAAATGTCTCTATGATACCTCAACATGTTTGAAAAACAACTATGTGTATAATTTAGTAAAAAACATTGGATGGTGGATTTGAATCATTATTCAATGGTTAAATAAATTTACCCTCAAAACAATTAAACATTATTTTATATTAAATATAATATTTATAACATGGTAGAATAATACTTTTAAAAGTGTTATTAGGCATTATCCATACCTTCTCTATGTTATTATTGATGTCTTAGGAATGTACCCATCCAAGAAATGGGATATTTTATTCATAGTTAGTTGTGTTATTCTATACTCTATTAGTATAGTATGTGTGTTTACACACACACATGTATTTATAATTTTCCTAAATTAATGGCCACTCATACATTATAAGGATATATTTTCTACACATGTCACATCATCCTCACTTTAATGGCCACTCCCACTATAATGGTAGGGAATAATGGTATGTAGATATATGAAAATATCCTCTATCAATTAAATTTTTATATACCTCTTCATTATGAGAAATCTCTCTTCCTGTGGAGGAATATGTATTATATACAAATATACCATGTTATTACAAAACATATCTCTCAGGCCAGAACCTATGAGATAATTCTCCCATACATAGATATATAATACATAAAAAATTACGCCAATATAAATGCCACACTTAAAAATCAAAACTCTATGAATGATAGTCGTGTAATGGATAATTTTTAGTTTTCTAAGGCTTTTTTTTAAATAAATAAACTATTTAAAATTATATAATGAAACAATCCCAACTATGAAGGATATCTAATAGTATTATTTTATCATATGGGATCACGGTAACATTTTCATTAATTAGGGAATCCATAAACATAGAATAATTATTATAAACATGATTACAATATAATAATGTGGTATCATCATCACTATAATACATTAAAAAATTAACGAATCATGCTAGAATGTATATGTTCTATGAACACACTTAAGGGAACTGATAACAATGAATTGAAACTATAAAATCCAACTGCCCTCTTTTGGGTAAATATAAATCAAGAAATGTAACTGATATAAAAATTTACTCATCACTAGAATACTATTATATAATAAAAGAATATTATTCGAAATATAGTGATTTGTAATCAAATATTGGACAACTAATATTATCTTGTACACATAAAACTAATATTTATTTCTATTATTTTGATGAAAATTTTTTTATCCCCATATCTCATTTATTTGAAAAAACCCAATAGTTTCAATAGTGTGATTTTATGATAGATTGAAGGGTGGTCGATGACCATAACATATGCATATGATACATCATAGGAATTGGAAATATTTTTGTTCCTCGACCAACTGAATGTAAAATTGTTTTTAACTAATTCTTTAATTATATTTCCTCACAAATTTAAAAATACAATTACATTCAATATGGTAGTTTAACTCATCAAATTTATAAATATCCAGCTACAACTTCAACATTATGGAATATTAATAATACGGGGTTCATAGTTTTAAATTATAAAACTATATTAGGTTCAATTTTATATGAATATATTGTAATATTTATATAAAATTAGAGCTTTAATGCTTCCCAACTATATATCCCACAACTGTTGTCTCATGTTGCCACATGTGGAAGAATTTGAAAAACAACTCTTACCGAGAAAGTTATTAGAGGAAACAATGGGGAAAACCCTCAATGTAGTATCCATATTGAATATTATAATTGAATATGCTATTAGGATTTTTTTAATATTTAACATTTTGGTGTTATTTAATTCCCATGATATTACTCAAGTTTGGTAATCACTACATCCCAATAAGTATTACATAATGCATACTCTAAATTTAATGCATTGATTACATTATTTAAATGAACATATTGAATTTTAATTGAACCAAACTATATTATTATATTATTTATATTGAAAATAATTTATTATAATAAATTTTATGGAATTTTCATAAGTAGTTGTTTTTATGTGAATATTAAAAAATATAGTTTTTACAAAAACTATTAATTTTATAACTTTATATATATAAGAAAGATATAGAATTCTATAAAACCATTTAATTGACCAAATATATTCTTAAAAAGTGTGAAAATTAATTTATTAATTTCTATTATAAATTTATAAAACTAATATTTAATACATTATGGACTTTCATCTTTTCCACTAGAAGACAATGTTTTTTGTCTTTCATTTTAATTAATAATTATTTTTGTAAATTTTGGTTTGATGTTTATTTAGAAGATACCTAAAGTTAAATTTCTTTATTTCAAGAAAAACTATATAAAAAGTACAGGAATTGATGATGTTATCCTAAAATAATATTTAAACATTATAATAATTGTTTCAAAGATATTGTGTTATATATGTTTTAATGTTTACAAAAGGTCCATGCACACATTTTTTATTTATTAAAATGAAAATTATATTTATATTTAGTAGGTATAAATTTTAAATCATGGTCGAAAATATTTTTATTCATAAAAAATAAATTAAATTTATAGAAGTTAATTACAAAGATAAATGAAAAATGTCTTCTTACAATGAGTACAATCTATTAGAGATATATAAAATTTATCTAAAACCCTAGATTGGTATTTCATCATTTAACACTCCAATATGATGTTTAAACATAAATTTTTTTTGAAAGATTATTATGTAGAATTATGTGATGTATGAACTAATATAAATATACATTGAAATCATTAATTGTTTATGTAATGTGGTGTTTCATATAGTAACATTATTGTAGTGTTGGACCATGGGCTAGAAAATTTTGGTCGTCAGGATATTTATTATGATTTCATGACAGTTGGCCTTTGGATCATGTAATGGGATTACTATAAACATGTTTAAAAATAGTTTTATTCCTTTTATTAATAATAATGGGCTTCACCCAATAACTTCTCAAATAGTAAATAAAAATAAAAACACATAATATATAAAAGGACATTTTTCTATTAAAAAACATATATATTATTTTTTAATTTAATGATTTTTTCCCAAATTTAGAAATTGAATTGCATTAAATGGTCTCAAAATATAGATTTCAATTTTTTAAATTTGGTAATAGTGGTCATTTTATATATTAACTTACAAAAAAATTCTCAGTTTTTTTTATCTCGATTAATAAGTATAAAATTGGTAGATGAATTATCAAAGTTTTTTATTAATTAAAGGTCCAATTATATATTCTGAAAACCCATTTTCAGTATGATATTTATTCCCACATGTCTCACATATAATTTATAAACATTACTGAATAAAATCATATACACAACCTAACACCCATTTGATTATATTCATAAACATTAACAAAATCTACATTCCTTCAAAATGCCCTCTTTTCAACAATAATGGTTCTCACTCCACCCAATTATATATTCAAACTATAGTATGAAGTCATTGATCAGGAATATACCATCCCTCTACATCATTAAGTCCATCCTAAGGTGTTTTGAAGGTTATATGGGGTCATTTCATGATTTAGGAAGAAACTTAGTAATATAAGGGTTTCAAATCCTTCTCATTAATTTTTCGTTGAAATTTTCATATTTTAATACCCTTTATATATATTCCATTGAATTTAATTTTGTGGTATTATCTCCCATTTTATATGATGGCTGTGAGAGGCTAATAATACCCTTTCGTTATATCATTTATCCAATGTTGTCATTATCCTGGCATAAGGGTTACCATTCCACCCTATGTAATTTGTAATTAAAAACAATTAATAAGGTTTCATCATGATTTTAATTCTATTGAATTTCCAACAATTTTATATATTGATAATTATATTTCCACTCCTTATATTATATCTTTATTCAATCATAATACCCAACATTATTATTTTTTATAAAAATTAATTTTTTATTATTTTTCTCTATATGAAATCACTATCTACATAATAGAAAGTGGATGCATCTTTCGATCATGTTAAACTTGGGGTAATCTACCTGGATATTTATTATTGAGTTTCAACTAAATTCTCACCCTTATGCATGAATGGTGTGCCAATCACTGAAGACCAATCTAGAAAATCCATCTTGATACACTTTGAGTCATCCGTATGATCTTTATGATCCCTAAAAATTTAATTCCATACAATTTCATTAGATCAATACAATTATGATACATAGAACTCAATTACTATGAACTTTATAAAACAAATAAATTTTAATATAACCTCTCCAAAACCTTATCATTATCATTTTTAAATTTATAATTCTTATTACATTGATAATAACCACTAGTTTTAATTTTTAATTTCAATTTATTCATCTGTATAAAAAACTATCCATTTTAATGGGTAACTATTTTATTCTCATATTTCATGTGATGAATGCATTGGAATTAATTATTGCAGGCTAGTTCACCATAATTAATCCCCTATATTAATTTAAAGTAATTATGAGAAAAATATTGAGTGTATTAGAATATGTCCTATATGTATACATATGATTTCTTGGAACCACTGCTTGTCAAAATTTTTATGACTCCATACACTATGAATTCAATTAGTATGAGCTCAATAATTATTATCCATATTTTTACTTATTTTCCTGAAATAATTTTACTCCAGATTTCTATAGTTATTAAAATTATTATCTTATTTTATTTAATTTTTTCCATACATTATATAACATTATAAGGTTATGACAGATTCTTCAACCCCTTACTAAACATCTGAGATCACTATTAATTTTTTTACTTCCCCATGAAACATAGAAGAGAACTATTAGTAATTATAATGTAGCTTCTATAAAGGATAACAATGTTCTTAAGTAGTTTTTATATTTTATTTCATGTTATCATGTGAAATTTGAAGAATATAATATATCTAGACTTCTGAGAGAACTATGATATTGGATCTTGTGAAAACTCGTGTATAATGTACCATTAATGAATAATAACAACATAAAATATGATTTAAGTGACTATATTATTATTGTTAGTATCATAGGATGTTTAATATAAACATTTTATATTTTATATTGAGAAACAAATTTAAACACCACAACTATAGTGGAAGTATAAAATCGTTTTATAGAATTTTTTCCAATGAAAACCAATTGTAATCGTATTCTACAAAAAAATTAATTCTTTATTTATGCATAAACCATTACATAGATAAGGATACTAACTTGAGGAATCAAAAATTTAAGGACAAATATAGTTAATTTAAGAATGTTCATCTTGAAAATGATAATGATTTTAGAGTAGGACCTCATCAAATACAAACCATATTAGGGTTGTTGGACAATGTTAAATACCAGAAATCACTTATATAGAGAAACATAACAATTTAGATCATTGTAACTATGATTGAAAATTTCATTCAACAATAACCACATAGAATCAGTAGAACTACAATTTCATTGTTAGATAAAAAAAATCATTGAAATCCCTATGAAATATATTTCTCACATTTTGAAGTATTGAAATGGAAAAATGGTCTTTATGGAATATTGTCAGCTGGGTGACACATATCAGTCATGGACCTAGTTTAAGAATACTAATGTGGTTGTGGAGATATAGTACATGTAATTTAGAATGTTTATATATATATATATTACGTGAAAAACAATTTCTAAGGGATAAAAGGTACAAAAGAAAAAGGAAATTCATTATTATCATACAAATACATATGTGAATTATATCTGAAAATGAGGATTACTATACATGGATAACTAGATATTATAAAAACATGATATGTATAGCATATATAAACAATAACCATTTTTTCGGGGGATAATTTTAATCAATCAAATGTCATTAGTATCTCAACCATTGTTTTCAAATGAGGATATGGTCTAATGTGACATTAATATGATAAATGAGTTCCCTATAAAAAATATAAAAGTAAGAAATATTAAAATATTCCTAGTTCACACTCTAAAAATAAATGTTCATCGAAGAGGAAGATTAGAATTGTGAAATTTCCAACATATAAAAACTACGGAAGGAAACACATGAGAAGTTTCTTAAAGGTAATATGTTTCTGTTCTTAGTGTAGTAAAAAATGTCCATCAAGCTTATTAATGTGAAGACAAGGTTTTATTTTTTCATATTAAATAATTTAACTACAATAATATAGGGAATTATGAAAACTAATTCATCAAACATAATGGGAATTTGACTTCGTAAAAGATATCGGTGGATGGACAATATTATGTGATCATTAATGATTACCATGGTAAAACAAATTTCATGATTAAATGTATATTGATCATAAAATATATAACAGTGAAAATTTTATTTGACTTTGGAAGTAAAAAATTCAATTATATCATGCATTTTCTAGGATCATTGAATTATCCCATAATAATATAAGAAATGACATTTTAGTGAAGGCAATAATTTTATTTATTGAAAATTTGATTTCCCAAGAAGTATTTATTAACAGATATAGATTTTCCTAGTAGGAAAACATGATTGTTATAACTATTTCATACTTTTAAATAAAATGTTATATTTATTATATATCAATTTAAATGTAAGACTATTTTTTCAAATAAGAATAATTTAATTTATGATGGTGTATGTGAATCCCATTTTCAAAGGAGAGGTTTCACCTCCATATTATTTTATAGACCCTCCTCTAGTAGCTCACATTATTCAGATTAAGAGCGAAGAAGAATATATATATATATATATATGTGTTAAGGTCATTATAATGGTATGGTATGTACCCACTATATAAAATTATTTTAATAAATTTTTAGATTAATTAAATGGTTCACCACATGAGTGTTATGTTTTGTTTTCCATTAAAATCATTAATAATGAATAACCCATATCTAAAACTCCTAATAATGTGGAATAAGTGGGGTTGGTAGAGTTATAGAAACCACTAAATTATTTATGTGATAATAGATAAATACACAAAATCATTTCACAATGGGGATGTGAAAGATTGATGATGAAAAAATTATGCGTTTATGAGATTGTGAGTCAATTACATGGAGATATGTTCCATTACTATAATTAATAATAATTTTGTTACCATGAATTCATGAATTATTTGACAAGAATCAAGGATCTAAATATTTTTAAATGTTAATCTTATCATTGGTTATCATTAGGTAAGGGTGAATAACTATGATACATAAAAGATGAAATTACATATATGATATATACATTTTAGGTTTATAGTATCACCTTTACTTCGACTGATGTACCATTACGGTCATTAAATCTAATAAATAGAGGATTAAATGCTTAGATTAATAATATCATGATGGTATTAGTTGATTATATCTTGATATAATTGAAAATCTATGAATATCATTTCATCGATATGAATATATATCTTGGGAACCTCATTGAAAATAAAATGAATGGGAAATTCAGAATTTTTGAATTTTGGTTACTTGATTTTTTGTCCATATTTTTTCACAGTATGGATTATCTTTTGATCTTAAAAATAAAAAGGTAATAAATAAATGGAATTAAATAATTATTATAAATGATATATATAGTTTCATTTGAAAATCAAGTTATAATAAGTTGTTAGTTTGAAATATTTCCAAATTGGACATCGATTAACAATGTTAACAAGTAAAGGGGTTGTGATTACATGGCAAGGGGAATTGGGTGAATGTTTTGAAGAGCTAATTCTGAGGTATATTTATGAAATGGTACAGATTTTACAATTGTAATATGAATGATTTGTGATATATAGTAACATATTAAAGAGTATACTGGGATGTGTCCATATAAAAAATGATAGAGTAGTTCCTTATGCATCAATAAAAGATATGAACCATGAATAGATTTATCCAAGGAATGAAAATAATAAGTAATAAGTAATAACTTATTTGAGGATATGTATCCACTATATATATAAATATACAGCATATAATGTACAATAAATGTATAAAATTTATTTTATCTTAATAAAGTTCTCAACATGATGAATATAAGATGGCATAATCTATTAATGGACTATGATTACATGATCTCCAACTTAAATTTTTATTTCATTTTAAAAAGAGACCAATTGGGGTAAATCATTAGACCACATAAATGAAACAAGCCATTGCAGCAAAAAACAACCAAAATACCAATACCAAATCATACCTCACTGGATATGTCACCCAGCTGGATCAACCCAGTACCTCCATGCTAAGTTGTTGATGTCGGTATCTGGGTGTGAGGTGACAAAACCCTATAACTCGATTGCAACAGAATCCATCAACTCTTGGAATGAGTCCATAACAACCAGAGAGACAAAATCCATGATCAAGACTTCAAGTAGAGATGTGTACCATGCCATCTGTTCTGGGATGAGATTCTCTGGATACCTCCCCTTCTCAAGTCTCTCCCACTCCTCTACAGCCAAGGAATCATCCCCAACTCCTGACCTACTGATCTCTTCTATTATAGCCTTCCCGAACATACTGAATACTGGTATCATCATGCCATTAAAAACTAGAGGTCTCACGGTATCTCCCTTCTAATCACCCAAAGATACACACACCTTCAAGGAGATGGAGTTTGAGAGAGATTTTGTAGTAATGGTTCCCTCACAAATTTGGCTCATGGCTCCCTGTGAAGTGCCCTTCCCTCCTGCTGCTCTAGTCAGCATTGGTTTAGAGAGGTAGGAATAGTCTTTCTTTTTCTTGGTCTTCTTCTTTGCAGGTGCTGGAAAGTCCCCAGAATCCCGAAAGACTTTTTTACCTTTCTTCATACCTAAGAAAAAAGTACCTTCAGCAAGGGCATCTAATTCCCAGTCAGAAGCCGAAGTATATAATTCCTCAATCTCTCTGACATTAATAAAAACTTTTCGGGAGAAGAAATCTAGTCCATCATCTGACTTTCTTCAACACCTCCTACTTTCTTCTTCTTATTTTTGGATCTCACTTCTATCCAATAATTCTCTTAATTGGAGTTATAGAAAACTTCTCATAGAGGCCCGAATCGGAATTGGGCCACTGGGGTCCCATCTACTCCCGTTTGAACAATTGGACATAAATTTTCTTTTCCCTTATTTCCCTATTTGTTGGGAGGGCGTAACACCTCCCCTTGAGAGTTTCTTATCTCACCCCTAACTGTTGGCGCATCATCCATACATGTAGTCCTCACTTCAGAATTTATGTTCACAGATTGCCCATCAATTCCACCCAGATCTGTTACCTACCCATTTATTGGAATCATTGTCCTATTGATCACCACTCCACTATATCGGAGATCACTACTCGCTAGAGGGTTGGGGTATCCCCATGAACAAATACAGAACACAGAAATTTTAGCTATAGGGATATGGGATTTCAGTTGGTAAGCACCCGAGATATCCCCAACCTCACATTAATGTGAAAAATATTATCTATATAGGTGGTGGGGTGATTTTTTTAAAGAATGTATGTTGTCCACCTACAACTAAATAGAAGAGGGAGCTATAATATAATGAAAAAAGATCAATCTCTCTGAAAAAACATTATATAACAAAGAGATATCAGGATTTGGGAGAATATTTATGGTGTGAAGGTTTTATGAAATAAATTCTGGACTAAATTTCTAGATGTATTGTCTGAAAGAAAGAAATATCTAAACGACAACATTTTACGGGAGTCATGGGACTGCTACCTTTACCTATATCGATGTATGACAAAATTAAAATATACACTATCATTAAGATTCAAATGAATCCATGTAATAGAGATGATATAGTGGTCATCAATTATTATAATATCTTATCTAATCATTTCTAGTAGTAATGGATGATATACCCCTTGAGTGACTTTCCCAAAACTATTTCAATGATATTATGAGATATATAAGTAAACATAGACCAATTGTGTATTATTACAACATGTTGTCCATATAATGATTCTATAATTGTATATAATGTATCTCAACACTTAGATATATTTATGAACCACATATCGACCTCACACAAATGGTTAGAATCAATGGCATATCCAGACAATAAAATTTATGTTAATGTCATGATCTCATCAATTCCAAGTTTCATGGGATCAGTATCTACCTTTGGTGAAATTATCATAAAATAATTGTTTCTTCTTGATAATCTATATTAATCTACATGAAGCACTATATGGAATTGTATTCTTTAATCCAAAATGTTTAGAAGAAGTTGTAGAAAGGAAGTTAAATGGAAATATTTTTTGAAAAAGATAACTTTGAATGATTAGAGTTTTAAGAATTTTATCAAGGTGGGCCAAATAAGAATGATTAGTTATACATATAATTAGTGATAATATCTAGAATATAAAAAATTTTATCATTTATTTTTAATGTTATATCCATGAAGGAGAGATATACAGCTTTCATTAAATGGGAAACTATGTCTGAAGTACATCATTCCTTTTGAAATTTTGTAATGAATTGGATTTATGGATTACTGTATCAAATTTACAACCAACCTCTATAATGGTCATGATGTTATCCATGATTCATTATTGATGATGTACATTCATGACCTAAAGAATATACACATGCCATAAGAAATAGAATTGGAAACTTTCTTTCCATATAATGAATATCCATTCCAAATCATAGACATTATATAGAATGTGTCATAGAATAAAAAACCCATATGGTAAAATTGCTTGGGGAAATCACTATTTATATTATGTATCTTTTTCAATAGAAGAAGAAATTATGTTGAATTATCTATATTAGTTTAGTATCATAAATAGTGCAAAAACAATTAGAAGAAAATATTTAGTTGGGGACAATTTAATACCCCAGACCTCAGTCTAGTAAGAAAACATGACAACCTCAAAACTATAACATTCTGCACCCTCTAAATAGGATTATTTTATAAACATGTATAAATGTAAATTTTGATTTTTAATTTATCCAAAAAAGATACTTTTTGCGACTAAACTTCTAATATTTGCTGAAGAAGGATTTTGGGTTGTTTCTATAATTATTATTTCATAAGTGAATATCAAAAAATGAGTTCTAAACTATTTAGAAACTCATATATAATTATTAGTATAGAAGAATGACCAACATGATTAAAAAAACTTTATATGGTCAGAGATGTTTTTAATATGCAAATGTTTATTTTTTGAAGTACTATTCTAAATTTATTCATCCTATTTTAAAAAATATATGAACATATGTACTATTTTAAAATAAATAGAATATTGTTTCTTATATTTTTATTATATATTATATTGAGAAATAATTTTCTAAATGATTTTTGAGCCACAAAAATATTTTTGATTTATAATAAAAAATAATATATCATGAAAATTAATATCAGTGATTTTATTATCATAAAATCATTTTTATGCTTATAAATAATATTTTATAGAAAATTACATCTAATCATGCAACTGTTAGAATCAACTTTTTCTAAATATATAATATTTTTTGATTAATGGTTTGTTAAATAGAATCTGTATATTAAAATTATTTAATAAGGTTAATTATAACATAAGGAATTTAAAATAAATTACATAAATGGATTATTAATAACCAAATTAAACATAAAATGGCTATTTTGAAATAAATAATTTTATATGTAATGATACCATGAATGTGATACCGACATAGAGGGTTTATATGATTCAAAAATTTCCATTTATAATTTCAATTATCTTAAAATTATCACCTAAAATTGTCTATGTTTTTATCCTTTTCAACTTTAAATATCAACTTCCCCCGATAAGTTAGGAAAAATGTATGGAATGCCATATTTTCAAGGATCAACCCAGGTGTGTGTGACTACATCATGGATATGGTAAATGTCACTAGTAAATGGTTATTTACTATGATAGGAAGTTAATAAAAAGGATCAAAATCCTATTGAGATGATTCTTTCTCTAAATTTTTAATTAAACTAGTCGTCACTAGTAATAATTTGTTTATCCTTCAAACCAAAAATATATTAAAGAACTTTTTTAAATAGCTCAATAAATATTCGTTGAAAAATAATAAATTTGGTGGACTATACCACCAATATTCTTCTATATGTGGAACCACTATCTTCATCTAGTATAACTCTATAAGATATGATTTAAAAAATTATAGTAACATTATATGGTAATCTTATCTCTTGTACCTCTATTTGATCTACCACATTCTAATACATTTATTTAATACCTTCGTCAAATACCTCATCTTAAATTAGGGGAACCCATTGTTTAAAACTCAAAGTGATTCTATTAAAAAAATCCAAAAAAATTATGTTTGGTGTCTCACATAAGAACTGTTTCGATATTTACAGTTCATTCAACCCTTTATATTGGAATTATTCTTCGAGAATGTGTGAGCTCCCAAAATTATAATTACATGTTTTTCTACTCAACTCATCATAAATAGAATCCTCTCAAAACTTCTATAACCTTATTGATGTTTCCTAAAATATCACCCCATCAACAAACTTTCTTAAAAAGTATAAAAATATAAACTACATTACAGAACATAATTTTATTCACAGGATAGGGAAAAATATTTTTTTGTAATTTTACTCAGAATGCCATTGAAAAATGTTATTTATGGTTACATAAAAAGTGCATCAGTATCTGTTATTTTTCTATCTAACTCATATAGATACAATCATCATTTTTTGGTAGAAAACATCTAGTATAAAAAATAATTTTATGTTTCATTATATTTATATAAATCCATTGATTGATGAACATGTAATTATTTCACAAAACATTATCTATCTGATATATTAGCGTGTATTTGTCTGGTCATCCAATATCCAATCATTTTCCATAAACGGTTCAAAGGGATATACTTAGCTTGATGTAATTTAATTGAATCTTCTATCCAATAAAATCTACTTTTGTTTGGTGATGTTCATCTCTTTAATGGAACATTGACTAATCACCATGAGTGGTAAATAACATTACCATATATCATTATATAAACATCTATTTTATTTCATATTATCTCTTTATCTGGTGTTCACACATTTTTTTTGTCTCTTATGTAAAAGTTTTAGCAATATAATGTTTTTTCACTTTCTAGTATAATTCAATGATATACTTTATGTGAACTCCTTCAGCATCCATACTTATAATTCTATGACTGATGAGCTGTGTAAACATCTATCTAATTGGGAGTATTATAGAAACATAATCATCCCCCATTTATTGCAATTGTTACATCCTTATTTCATATATTTAAAAACATTCCACTATACTGAAATTTCATGAAACTTCATTCTTTCCTATTACAAAATCATTGAAAAAAATAATTCACTAGTAAATTAGGAATTTGTATCTTAAAATAGTATAGTAATTGCAACTAACTACATAAAAATTGTAGCACATATAAAATATTTATTCATAAATTTAATACGCCACTTTCTGGTAGGCTCAGTATGTTATCCTTTATACACTTCTTTCTGATAATTATTTTCTACTTCAAAAATTTATGACATCGACACTGTGAAACATTTGAATTAATTAATTTTCTAAAACCCAAAACCCCAATGTGGTAAAAATGTATACAACCTCAGTGAGAGTCATGATTATATATATGATGATATGAACATGAATATTAGTAGATAATCAACCTACACTATATGTAATTATTATTAACTAGGTAAAAAAATCATAAACACCTTTTGTAGTATCACCTAACGGTATTTTCTTAAATCAGTTTTGACAACTAAATTTATCATGAAAAAAAATTACACAACAGTTTTTGGAAGAAAATAAAATTTTCATTAAAAACCCATTGTAACACCCCAACCATCCACGGTGTGTTTCCCTTTGAATAATTAAATAGCTTGTGTTGTGTGCATCTTTGAGATTCTAACACACCGCGAATAATCAAACTAGTTGACATGAAAAGTAATACCCACTTTTTGAAATTTTATAATTTTAATATTTAAAATGGACATCATTTTTGGATTTGGAATATCAAAATTATATTTTGATTAATTTTTGGTACTTTTATGATAACTTTAATATTTTGATGTATTGATAAAAATATTAAATTTTAATTAAAAAAAATTAATCGAAATAATTTATAGTGTTAAATGATACATTTGAATTTTTTTAAGTACGATTACATAATATGTTTATCTTTTAATATAATTTAGTTCATTGGATGTAATTTCATATTTAATCTGGACATAAATAAGTTTCAATCATTTTATTGTTAGTATTTCTTAAAAACACAACTTTTATTTTTACAATGGGTATTAATTTTAAATTGATATATTCCCCTTCTATGTTTTGAGTTTGGAAAAATGGATTCCATATTTTTAATTAATACATCCAAATTTTTTAAATAGGTAACTTTTATTTTTAGACATTATGAATAATTACTTTGGTAAATATTTAATTTACCGTGGTTAAAGGGTAAATCTGGTAAATAAGGGTAAATATAATATTATAATAATATTAAATTACCCTAACATGTATCATATTCCTACTTTTTGATACATGTCAACCGCGAGCACCCTCGGGTTGATTTATGGGACCCCATGGAGCCACGTGAGAGAGATAATGACACTTTATATTAATGAATTTAAAGTAAAGGAAAAAATGAAATAATCCTTTAACTTTTAGTAAAAAAAATTTACATGGGGTTATATAAGTTATATTTTTGTATATAAATATTTATATGAAAAATAAAATTATTTCCTATATTAGGGGGGTTTCTTATTATTTTTAGACCTTAAAAAACAAAATTATTTATGACCCAATAATGACGTAGTGTATACCTCATTAATAAATGATTTAAATAAATAAGATTATAAAAATTAAAAAAATATACAACACATGTCAAATTCTTATTGGATGATTTTATTTCAAACATGAGTAAGCTTAGATTCGACTTTAATAAGTTTTCTACCTTTATAAAGACAAAATTATTATATAATAAAATAATATTTTTCAACTTCACAAAAGAGCCCCTCCTCCCACTTATAAAAATCCCTCACCTCTGAACCATTTATCACACTTTTCTATCCCCTTGGTTCATCCAATCTCTGACCAATTAATCTCCTCACATCCCCATATTCCTATTAGAATCCTTACCTTAGGAAGAAGTAACTTCAAGGAAGCCTTTTGGTTCAAACCAAAGGGAGTTACCTGATTTAAATTTTACATCTCCTCTTATGTTATTTTATTTTATTTTACTTCTCCAACCCCCTAAACTCTCTTTATTTATTTATTTTATAAAAACACCAATATTATCAATATAATAGGTTATTTTAATGATAATTATTATAATTAAACTTACACACACCTCCATCTAATGGGAATAGAACATAATGTTTATGTGCACGGTGAACTACAGCGTCATGAAACGATGATTGTTCAATCATCTACTACCACCTCTTATGGTTTTCATTATGATGTCACTATAATTATATATGATATTTATGAAATTCATTTTATCTATAAGCTTATTTAATTCTATTCTATATATTACCTTTATTCTTTTCGTGTTGTATATATACGATAATTTCATTTGAAGAAGTGCGCACTACCGCCCCCTCAAAGTGATATAACTCATTCATACCATACATGGAACATATAATGGATGGTGTTAATGAAATTACGTAACATATATAAAATATTATATTCAATGGAATAATAATATACATATGTATCATTTGGTTTTCTTTCCTTTTAAAATAGAAAAATGGATGTAGTGTTCGTGCTTCTGTACGGATTACCGTCTCCATGAATGCAATGAGATTCATTCCCCATCATAAAAATTCAAGATTAATTATCATTTGATTATTAAAAATAGTATTTAATAATATAATATCATTTTTTATATGAATCAAATACATCTTATCCATAACAAACATGAATTACATAACAAAACATTTAAAGGAAAATGAATTAGTTAACCCCCAAAAAATCATACTACTAAAATTTTATTAATAAAGCAATATTAGAATATCATAGATGATATCATATATATGTATCTGGTACTTGTATTATTTAATAACAATGTTTTAACTAATATAATATTGGTTATCATACCATCTACTAAGGAAAAGTACCAGGTTAGGGTTAATTTCACAATATCAAAATTATGCAAGGTTGTTTTTACGTAAGTATCTATTGGGACCTCTTTATCATTCAAATTCGTGTTTTCATAAAAATATATTTCAAAATTTCGTTACTATTTACTAGACTATGGGATAAATTAATTTATACCCTTAGTTTACCTTATATGTTTTGAAATGTATCTTTCCGTCGTTTTACAAACAGGGTACTTTATGACCTTTTCACCAAAGTTCTGGTAAATGTTTTTTTACATATATGGAGGGTAAAGATATTTACCCCATTATAAAATCATTTATGATTCCCCTAAAATACTGAAAGAATATTTTCAAAATAAATTTTTTCTGTTATAATTTTATGACACTTAAAAATTTTCAAAATATAATGAGATATTTCTCTCAAATAGTTTTGACTTAATCTTTTTCAACATCCTTCGATAAATTTTACAATTATTTGAAGTTGATTAATTATGATAAAAATATTCTAAATTGTATTTATGGTTTTGTGATATGATAGACTGTGGATGATTTATTTTTATACCATTCATGTTATATGGTTAATGTATTGACATTTCATATTATTTTTTCAATACTAATGTTATGTTATGTTGCATATTTTTCATATGTGGAATGTATTAGACATAGTAAGTGACAGGTAGAGCCTGCTATAGATCCTCGGTACATCTATAGGTATCATGAGACTATTAGATGTGTAATTTTTTGAGGCCTTTCCCAATTTGATATATGTTTTTGGCCAATGCCTAAATCATTTTTCGACATCTTGGATGAGGACTTGACAAGATGATTCAGAATGTATAGCATCGTAAATTCCCTAATTATGAAAATAATACTGATGGGTCATGTGGTTATTCGACTAGTAGAATACCCACGACTATGTTTTATTATGGAATTATTTACTCAGCTCATATTCATGCGATAAAGTGTTCATGTTTATTATTTGTAATGGAATGTGTTTTCAATTATTCATCATGCTTAATTTTTATTCTATATTACAATGTAATGCTTACTCTTAGTGAGAATTTGTGCTCACCCCTTTCATTTGTTTCATTTTTTCAAGATGTGATGATGTTAGTTATGAGTGAATTTCATGCATGATCCTGGAGGATTGTATGTTTCAAATGAAATAAATTACTGATGTATTTCTTTTCAAGTTTTAATGTTGAACTTGTGTATGTATCAAGTTTCCAATACTACTATACTGATCAGTACTTGAGGACATGATTCCTTTTAATAGGCCAATGTATTAAAATAATGCACCAGCTCTGAGATTCTTGGATCGGGGTGTTACAGTTGGTATCATAGGATGTTTAATAAAAACCTTGGAAACTAGATTTATAAAAAATCTAATTAGATAATGTTAACCTATTATAGACTTTGAGGATTTGTATTGAAGAAATTCCTAGAATTTTGGAAATGTAGATATTTTTTGAATTTTCCATGAAATACATCCATATCTGGATAAGACAAGGTAGAGGATGCTCGACCAAATATGTTCATGGGAAGTAAAATTCCAACAAGGATTTTTGGGCTTGACCTGAGGTGTATAGAAACAGGACAACAGGGCTTACTGCACTCTTGGTTACGACACTCCCAGGAGATATTCATAGGTTAATTCAAATTTTCATTACAACCCATTATAAAGGATTTAATTGTATATACCTCCTCATGGAAAACAAATTTATTAATATGTATAATATCCATAGACTGCTCAATTTATGTTAACTGTTTTACAATTTTGGAAGTATGTATTGTGATTCATAATTTATTCTATTGAATTCCATTGTATAGAAATGATGCCCAGTGGATGGAATGGAAGCTGTATCCACACATGTAATCCATGCAGGAATTTCTATCCTTCTCAAGAAAAATATAGAAGATTTGGTGATGCAACTGGTGTTAATCATCTTATCACCATACTGGTACAACTCCCTATGGTTATGAATAATAACCTTACCCGTATGGAGCACCCTGATCCACCATGTGGATGATCAATGTTAGACCGCTTCTTTAGGAAACAAAAACCAAAATTCAATGAGGATACAATTATATTTTTATATGAGAAATGGATAAGTTCCATAGAGAAAATATTTCAATCATTGGGAGTAGTGAAAGGGAAAACATTGTTATGGTAGTTTATCACCTCACTAGAGATACAAGTTAATAGTGATCATTGATTCCATATATAATGCAGGATGAAAAAGTATCCAATATAGACTGGAGGGAGTTTAAATATATTTTCATAGAAGAATACATTCCTCATGACCATCGAGTGGATATGGAGATGAAATTTCTGAGTTTGTGAAAAAAGGAGGATGATATGTTGCAAAGTATGAAGCTAACTTTACAAGGATAACAAGGCATGCTGCATATTATATATGTAACCAAGAATGTAATATTGATCATTTCAGTGATGGGTTAAAACAATTTCTCCATCGAGAACTAGTCTCTCAATCCTTATCATCATATGAAAATATTGTCTCATGTGATATCAATACAGAAAAGGAATTATGAAAGTATTACGACTGTAAAGAAATGCAAGGAAGAAGAGATCTTCTGAACACTCTGGGAAAGTAAATAAGAAAATAGGGAATAAGATAAGAGTTGAATTTCCACCCTTTGGTAATTGTTAAAGGAAGCACCTTTGTTCCTATATAAAAGGAAAAGGAGTATGCTACAAATGTGGACATAAGGCCCATATTGATTGTAATTTTAAGGGGAAGAAAGAATCTACCAATGTTCAATGCTACAATTACTGGGAGATGGGACATTATGAAAATAAATTTCCTATGTTCCAAGGAAAATTACCTTATTAAAGGACAAGGGAGAAAGGAAAAGCTTATGTGATAACTACTGCTGAGGTTGATGCTATAAAAGATGTGGTGGAATGCAATTTAATGGTTTCCTCATGTTTATCCAATTCGTTATTTAATTTGGGATCATCGCATCATTTCATATCTTCCTAGTTTTGGAAAAAAATTAGATATTTCCAATTTTATTTAACAAAGGAGTTGTCAGTCAAAACACCTAGGGGTAGTTTCATTGCGACAATGTTTTGTGAATCAGTTCCCATTATGGAATATAAATTTTTTTTATTGGTTGATCTCATCATTATACCCATGATTGTATTTGATATAATCCTCAGAATGGATTGGATTTCGGACTGTGATGGAAAAAATTTATTTTAAGAAAAATTAGGATACAATTTCGGATGATGATAATGTGTACATTTTCTTCAGAGCATAAATATCACCACTTGATTCATACCTAGATCCACCCCTAGTAGCTATACTAAATTCAATTAATGGGGAGGAATAAAATGAAATAACTATGGGTGATGAAAAAAATGTTCAAACAGAGGACACACCTATTGTACAAGAATCTATTGATGTATTTCCACAGGTTTTACCTGGTCATCCATCGGAATGAGATATTGAGTTTTCCATTGATTTAATTCCAGGTTAAAAGCCCATATTGAATACCCCTTTAATAATGGACACTATGGAATTAGTGAAGATAAAGAAACAACAAAAAGTGTTGAGTAATATAGGATTTATTTTCCCTTGTGTATCCCCATGGGGAGCCCCTGTTATTTTTGTAATGAAGAAATATTGATCTATGAGGTTGTGCAATGACTACATGGAGATCAATGCTTTAATAATAATGAACATGTATCCCCAACCTGATAATGATGATTTATTCAACAAACATAATGGAGCTCAGTATTTTTCAAATATTGACCTTCGATCTTCATATCAACAGTTGTGTGTGAAGAAGGAAGACATTCCAATAACAACATTTCGAACTAGGTATGTGCCTTACGAGTTTACAGTAATGCCTTTTGGATTGACTAATGCAACCTATTTTTTCATGGGTCTAATGAAAAGTGTTTTCAAGGAATATCTTGATTACATTGTAGTGGTACTTATTGACGATATCTTAGTATACTCCAAAATCTATAATTACCATGAAAATCACTTGTGAATTATTTGAAGAACTCTCAGAATAAATGAATTATATGGGATGTTTAGAAAGTTTTAATTCTAGCTTCAAGAGATTTATTTTCATAGCCATATTGTCTCTAAGGATGGAATCTCAGTTTATCCTTCAAATACCAAAGCAATCCAAGAATGTCCATCACCAACTATTATAACTGAGGTATGCAGTTTTATTGTTTTATCAGGTTATTGTCGGCATTTCTACCATAATTTTTCCTGATTGGTTAACCCATTACACAAGATCACACGTAAATGGGTTAATTTTTTTTGGAAAAAAGAGTGTGAAGAACGTTTTAAAAAACTAAAGGGAAAATTAGTGAATGATAATATATTGACACTACCATCAGTGAATGATGGGTTTGTTATTTATAGTGATGCTTCAAAGAAATGATTTATTGTGTCCTTATTCAAAATGATAGAGTTAATGCATATGCATCACGATAGATAAAAATTCACGATCAAAACTTTCATACTCAAGATCTTGAGTTAGCAGCTGTAATATTTTCTTTGAATATATCTAGACACAATCTCAATGGTGATAAATGTTAGATATATATCGATCACAAGATTTTGAAGTATATTTTCTCCTAAACAGAACTCAACATGAGGAAAAGTAAATGGCTTGAACTACTCAAAGGTTATTATTTCACTATAAACTACCACCGGGGGATGTAAAATAAGGTGGAAGATGCTTTGAGCACAAAGGATCATGGAGTTCTGAACAAGATGAGAGTTAAAAGGGATCATATGTTCATGGATCTAGTAAGGATGAATATGGGAATAATCATGGATGGTGAAACATCAATATTTTTTCTAATGGTTTCCAAACCATCATTACTAGAAAGTATAAAAATTATCTGACTTATGATGAAAATTTTCATAAGAAAATTAATGCTTTAAATGATGGGAGATTGATCAACATAGTATTTCAAGATGGGATTTTGGAATTTTGGAAGAGACACTGTGTTCTTGATATACCTATTCTGAAAAGGGAATTTTTTTGATGATTCGTATATCTCAAATGTATCTATACACCATAGTAGCACTAAGATGTATAGATATTTGAAAGAACATTTTTGGTGGGACAACATGAATAGAGAGATTGCTGATTTTGTGGCGAGAGGTTTGGTTTGTTAAAAAGAGAATGCTAGAAAACAACATCATAGAGGAGTCATGCAACCTCTTCCCATAACTGAGTGGAAATTGTATGACATTACGAGGTACTTTGTCATTGGACCACCAAAGACTCCTAGAATAAATGATGCAATATGGGTAATTGTTTATCTTCATACCATGGAAGCACATTTTTTTGTTATAAGAGAATATTTACCACTTGAACATTTTGTATGAATATATATTAACGATGTTTTAAGATATCATAGAGTACCCCAATCGATTGATTCTGATCATGATCCCTGTTTTACGTCAGGATTCTGGAAAAGTATATAGAAAGCCCTGCATACTGAACATTATTTGGGGACTGCCAACCACCCTCAAACTGATGGACAATCAGAACAGACTATTCAAACCATAGATGACATGTTGAGATCTTGATCACTTGACTTTCAAGATTAGTGGGATCAATATTTACCTATGGTAGAATTTTTCTACAACAATATCTTTCATTCAAGTATTCAAATGTAACTATATAAGCATCATATGGAAAGTGATATCGCACAGCAATGTTTTTGGGATGATGTTGGTGAAAGAAAACATGTAGGTCGTGATCTTGTGGGGAAAAATATGGAAAAGGTGAAGGTTATCCAAACCCACATCAAACCAGATCGAAGTAGGAAAAAGAGCTATGTTGATAACTGATGGAAGGATTTGGAATTATAGATAGGAGATCATTTTTTCTTGAGAGTACCTCAATGGAATGGTGTTATAGGATTTGGTAAGAAGGGTAAATTATGTCCCAAGTACATCAGAACTTTTGAAATTCTAGGAAGAATTGGAGCTATAGCATACCATTTGGTGATGCCACCAAGTCTCTCCCATGTTCATGATGTGTTCCATATAACACTATTGATAAAAAACATACATGGCCCAATGCATATACTCACCTATGAAGAGATAGAACTGGAACCTGACATGTCTTATTTTGAAGATCATATCATAATTCTTGAAACCAGAGAACAAGTGCTGAGAAACCAGACGAATCAACTGCTAAAAGTTCTATTGATATACCATAAGATGGAAGAGGTAATGTGGGAACCCAAGGAAAATAAGATGAAGAATCAACCTAGTAATTTTATGTAGAAATAATCTAGGAATTTGGAGGAAGAAATTATTTGAAGGACGGGAGAATGTAACACTCCACGCTTCCACAGTACGTTTTCCTTTGAATAATGTAATAGTTTGCATTGTACTCAAGATCGAGATTTTAACACACTACGACAAATCAAATTACCCTTTATGAATATTAATACCCAGCTTTTGAAATTATATATATTTTATTTTTCAAAATTAACTTCATTTTGTGATTAAGAATGATGAAATTAGCTTAGGTTAAATGTTTTGTACTTTTTTGATAACATTAACATTTTGATGAGTAGTCAAAAATCTAATTTTTAATTCAAAACAACTTTTCAAATCGAAATAATTTATAGTTTTAAATTATGTTTTTGAATGGTTTTTAAGTATCATTATTTTATATTTTTATCATTTAATATAATTTAGGTCATTGTATTTAATTTCAAATTTACACCGGACATAAACAAATTTCAATCTTTTGATAATTATTATTTCTTAAAAACACACTTTTAGTTATGACAGTGGAAATTAATTTTAAATAATTTTCTAAAAATTCATTGTTTTGAATTTAGAAAATTGGATTCCATATTTGGAATTATGAGGTCCAAATTGTTTAAATATTTAACTTTTATTTTTATACATTATGAATAATTATTTCGGGAAATATTTTATTTACAATGGTTAATTGATAAATCAGGAAAATAAGGGTTGAAAAATCATATTATAATAATATTAAATTTCCCTAACATGTGTTCTATTCCTATAGGCTTATTCATGTTTGACAATGGGCATCCATGGGTCGATTTTGGGACCCCATGGATCCACTTGAGGGTGATAATGAAAATTTATATTATTTAGTTTAATGTAAAGACAAAAATGACATAAAATTATATTTTTCAGTAAAATATATTATTACTTGGGGTTATATAAGATATAATTTCGAAAATAAATATTCATTTGAAAGATAAAAATAGTTTCAACATTTTTGTGTTTTTTTATAATTTTTAGACATCTAATAAATAAAATTATTTATGAAACAATAATGATCTAGTGTTTACATCATTAATAAATTATTTAAATAAATAAGATTATAAAAAATAAAACAATATCTGAAATCTGTCCAATTATTATTGGATGATTTTATTTCGATCATGAGATATTTTATCTTAGTGTTTAATGTGATTTGGGACTATATAACCCAAAACTCTTTATATAATAAAATAATATTTTGACACTTTCCTAAAGAGCCCCTCCTCCCCCTTATAAAAAGACATCACCTCTAACCCATTTATCACATCTCTAAAGCCCCTTGGCTCATCCAAAATCTTTCAAATTAAGCTCCCCACATCCCTATATTCCTCTTAGAAGCCTAAACTTAGGCATAAGGAACATCAATGAAGAATTTTGGTTCAAATAAAAGGGAGTTACCTGATTTAAAGGTAACATCTCCTCTTAAGATCTTTTATTTTATTTTACTTCTTCAACCGCCTAAACACAATTTCTTCCATTATTTTATAACAAAAAAAGTATCCTAAATATACTAAGTTGTTTTTATGAGAATTAATTGAAATAAACTTAAACACAACATCATCTAATAGGTATAGAACCTAATGTTTCTGTGGGTGGAAAACTACAGCCTCATCAAACAATGATTGTTCAATCTTCCACTACCACCTATTATGGTTACGATTATGATAACACTATAATTATTTATGATATTTGTGATATTTATTGTATCTATAAGATTCTATAATTCTCTTTTTTATCATACCTTTTTCTTTTCATGTTTTATTTATACGATAATTTCATTTCAGGAAATGAGGACTATCGCCCCCTCAAAGGTATATGACTCATTCATACAATACATAGAAGGTATAAATGATTGTGTTAATAAAAATAAATAAAATAGATAAAATATTATATTATAATGAAATAATAATATACAAATGTAATAATTGGTTTTATTACCTTTTAAAATAAAAAAATGAATGTAGCATTCGTGCGTACGTATAGATTACCATCTCCACGAATGTGATGAGATTCATTCCCCATAATAACAATTCAGGAATAATTTTCATTTGATTATTAAAAATAATATTTTATAATATAATATCATTCGGGATATGAATCAAATACATCCTTTACATAAAAAAAATATTCCTTATGTAACAATAAAAATAAAGGAAAATGAATCAGTTAACACACAAAAAAATGATACTACTAAAATATTATTAACAAATCATTATTTGAAGATCATTGATGATATCTAATTTTTGTATGTGGTTCTTGAATAATTTAATAAAAACTTTTTAACTATTATACAGGGGGTTAACATATCATTGAATAAATAAAAGTAAAAGGTATCGGTAAATTTGACAACCTCTTTATTTTTTATGTTGTTTTTACGCAAGTATCTACTGAGACCTCATTGTCATTCATATCCATGTTTTCTTAAAAATGTATTTCAAAACATTTTTACTATTTACTATACTATGGGTAAAAGTAATTTATACCCTTATTTGACCTTATATGTTTTGAACAAAATATTTTAGTCATTTTACAACCAAGGTACATAATGTCCTCTTCGACAAAATTATGGTATGAATGTTTTTATAACTTATACGGTGTGTGTGGCTATTTTCTGTTTTTATAACATCGTCGAAGATTCCATTATAATCATATAAGAATACTTTCAAAATACGTGTTTTATTTTATAATTATGTGTCTCTTAAATGATTTCAAAATAAAAAGTGGTATTTCTCTAAAATATTTTTAATTTCATCTATACCAACATACTTAAGTAAATTTTAAACTTGTTTAAAGTTGATTCATTATGATAAAAACCATCCATATTGAATTTAAGGGTTTGTGATATGTTTGGATATGGATGAGTTATTTTTATACCATTAATGGTTTATGGTAAAAGTATTGACATTTTGTATGCTTCTTTTAATACGAAAGTTTGTGTTATGTTTCAAAATTTTCATATGAGGAATGTATTGGACATAGTAAGTGACAGGTGGAGCCCACTATAGCCACTTGGTGCATCGGTAAGCCTCATGATACAACTAAACATGGAATTGGCCGAGTCCTTTCCCAAAATGATATATGGTTTTGGCTGAGGCCTAAATCATTAATAGAAATCCTAGAAGAGGCCTTGAAAAGATGTTTCAGAATGTCTGACATTATACACTACCGCATTATGAAAATAATAATGATGGTTCATATTGTTATTCTACATTTAGATTACCTATGATTCTGTATTATTATGGAATTATTTACTCACCTCATATTCCTGCCATAATTCTTTCATGTTAAATACTTTTAAAGGCATATATTTTCAATTATTCACCATACCTAATGATTCTGATATCTTTCGATGTATTGCTTACTCTTACTGAGCATTTGAGATCACCCATTTTTTATGGTTCATTTTCCTAGGATATGACGAAGTTAGTTATGAGTGACTTACATGCATAATCTATGAGTCTTTGATATTTATAATGGAATATATTAGTGTTGTATTTCTTTTCAAGTTGTAATTTTGAACATATGTATGTATATTGTTTCCATGACTACTAAACTGATTGGTCCTTCAGGACTGGATTAATGGTATCATGCCATTGTATCAAAATAATACACCAGCTCCGTGCTTCTGGGGTTGGGGCGTTACAACCCTAATGTTCTTCAATTGAAAAAAAATTATTTGTCTGAAACATTCTCAACCTTCATATGAAATGTTTTATAAAACCCTTTTCTCTTGTTTTAGCAAAAAACCTTCAGATTAAGATTTCATCATATGAAATTTCTAGATAAAACATTGTAATTAAATAAATATAATCATTTATTGGAAATAATTTTTTGGACATGATAAGTTAATATAACCATCAATATTTTCCCCCCTTTTATCGATAGAATATATTCGGATTCAAATAAAATAGAGTGAAGAGATTTTATTTTTCTAATTCTGATGTACATCTTATCAAAATTTAGAAATAGAATCCAATATACTATAATTTTAATTCATTAAGAAAATTAATAATACATTAGTGCTTGTGGAACATATAGTTGCATCCTTCATTGAAAAAATGAAGTCATTTTCATTTAATTGGTGATGATAAAAGAAATTTTATATTTTATTGAAATATTTTGATGAATAAAATCACTACGAGTAAGATTCTCCTTAATGAAGTGACATTTCACAATAGTGTTCATTGATAATGAAATTTTTATAGTATTTTATGATATATAAATAGATATATTATTATCACAAATAATCCTCAGTTGTTTTCTAGCATTCAGACTCATATCATCTAGCTGAACTTTCAACAAGATCGTTTTCATACAATCATGGTTAGCAGTATCTTATTTTTCTTCTGTACTAATCAATGTATCAATACATTTCTTTTTAATATTCAAAATAAAACTACTTTATCTAATGAATAAATTTTCTCTAAATTTTGAATTTATATTTGTACAATATTTATCCAATTCAGTATCATTGAAACCATGTATGGTAATCTTATTAAATCTTCTATACATCATGCCGTTATTTGATATTCATTTAAAAACCCATCGTGTTATTTAAGATTGAATCTTTCTTTATTCCTTTGGATTAATCTAATATACCATAAAAAAAGAAACAATATATCTAATTATTGTGTATAAAGAATTAATATATAATAATATTATCAACAATAAGAAATAATTTTGATTTTCACTTTTCCTAACTACATTATTTCGCAACACCATACCAAGGGAGATATGTGTATAATGTCTTTTCATGAAATGGGCATATAAAAAATTGATTGAAACCCCTTGGAATAACATTTTTGATAGGGAGGAAGATGTATCACCGATTTTATTAATTTATAATCCAACAATTTTTTTAAATTGAAATTATTTAACTTTTAAAAGTTATTATTAATTTTTATATAATTTTTACCTAAGTGTTTCCCCTATTTCCATTAAAAATTATATGTTCAACAAAAACTGAAAAATATTGTACCTTTTTTCATATTATTCATATGAGAGATTGTATAATGTTTTTCTTTAGTCATGTTCAACTACACAATGATAGTTTCATATTTCTAAAATGATGAATGATTAGATTATTTAATCCTAAAAAATAGTTTATTCAGTTTGCATAATATGGTTCCAAACTTATCTCGTATAAACCCACTAATATAATCATTATTAAATTTATCCATTGATGAAACTAAATACGAATCCATTGGATAAACATTGTAGTTATGATTCGTATATCATTATAATAACATTCTTATTTATTTATTTCTTCACAATAGCGGAGAAAGTTTCTTTAAAATAAAAACCTTCCATCATTTAGTAGACATTGTAAAATTTTAAGGATTTATTTTCTAAAATATCTCGATGCTCAATTATATAATTTATGAACCACGATTTTTTCCCAATATCATTTTTATATGGTGTTTATGGTCCAAGATAAAATGTGATTTTTTCAGTTTTAGAAAAATATTCATTCATTACAGTAAACCAATATTTATGTTAAACTCCCTCTAAAACAATTTTTTATTCCACATGTGAAATAAATGTCATCTAATTATCCATTATGAATCATCATAATTTTTAAACTCAAGAGGAATCATTTTTTTATTTGATTCAACAATTTTTTTAAATTTTTTAAATAATAGTAACAAGAATTCAGTATTCCATTTATTATCACTATACTGATTTGAATCAGCTAAAAACATATTGGTCTTGTATTCATATTTTTTCTCTTTAGTTTTTTAAGAATTCATCCATCTATATTTAATATCATCATCCTTATCATCTTCAAAAATGTTTTTTATGGAGGAGCTTTCATCAATAACATTCACATATGAGGAATGAACCATCTCATGAATTATTTTACTCTATCACATGAAATATCTTCTTTTAGATGAATGTTTCATTATATTTTCTTCCTTTCCTTTAAAAAATGTTAAAAATTCATATTTTTTTCATTATTTTGAACATACTCCAGATAATCATTAATTATGTACCTATATGATTTTTTATACCACATCTTAAAGAGATTCATTCTTTCTTATTGACAAATAAAGAATCTATTATTAACAAGGACAATTTTATTTATTGAATCTCTACAAAATAACATAGATTTTTTATATTGAGTGATCTTCTTCATCCCCTTACAACTAAATAATTTTTTACTTTCCATAAATTCATTATATTTTGGAGTTTTTAAATCAATATATTATTGTTTGATTCTATGATTTATTTTATAGGAATAAAAAAATTTACTTTCTTACTCAATTATATTATTTTTGATATGATGTATTTTACATACACATATCTTGTCCCCATTATCCCTTCTATGATTTATGAAATGTCATGTATGTTGTGTAATTTTGAGGTATACTCTCTCCTACTTATGGTCATATCATTATTGTGTGTTTTTATTTGGTATTTTTGGGAAAACCTTTTTTTTCATGTTGTAAATATGGAATTTCATTGTTTGCATATGGTAATGGTAAAATGTTATCCAGTCCATTCAAAACTTTTCCCCTTGGGAAATGCTACTAACTAGGTCATACATCCAAGAACACGGGCACACATACCTCTAAGGATAACCATTTAATAATAACAGTGACACTATATAGGGTTAATAGATAGGATCGTGGTTGTGAACTTCCTTTGGGAAAACCATGTGACCTCTTTTTCTGTTAGGCATAGGAGCTGGAAGGTTGGCACATGGTCTAGAAAACCTGTGTGGGCTGCAAAATCATTAAATTTTTTCAATATCCAGTTATATCCCCAATGATTTTAAAACACTAACTCTAATATCCCATTCTTAACCTAGATGGATATTATAACCTTTTCTCAGAATACACACTACGCTATAGATATGCATGCCCAAATATTGTATCAGTATAATGTCTTTGGAATCTGGGAAACATAGAAAACATGTTCTTAAAATATCTAAATCATCTCTTAATTTTTACTTCATAACTAGAACCCTATTTTACATATCTTACTTAATACACTTCTTCATAACTTGGGGAACATAAACATAATAAAGAGTGAGATCATATTTTTAATAAGGTTAAAAAAGTGAGATATCAATAATTTCATAGTCATAATACTTATGAACAAACCATTTGAAAAATATAATCCTTAATATGACTGTTCAGGATACCATATCACTGGATATATCATGAAATTTTATATAAAATCAATGAACATATTCCTAAAATTCATAATCTATGACATTTATTTGTGGCCTACATATAAGCATGTAAAATCATTTCATATTATTTAAGGATTATTTCCAAAACCATCATAGTGGAAAATGTCAATTAGTGAACCATGTTCACTCCTCATTATAGACTTGTATTACTAAAATATTTTCTACATCATTTTTTTCCCAATATTATTGAACCATGTTTAATTCCTATTAAATAATTATATTATAGAACCAATATCATTTCCATATTTGGTTATTTATTACTAAACCAATATCATTTTACATTCAATCCCTATATATCTCATGAGATATAAATATTTATCCAATTAATTGGAGTTATATATAGGTCTCGACAATCTCATAATGAAATATTTATTATGTATGCCACAAAAACATAAATCATTCATCATAACATAACCTAAGGAATGAAATGGTTTTCTTAAAAATCATTATATCATGAAATAATTCTTGTTAAACAGATGCATTTCATAAATATAATTCGATAATAAATACAATGAAAGAATTGGAATAATATGGATATTATATTTGAAACATATCCCAATTAATGAGTTCCATCATAAATGGGAAATAATTCAGATAGAATTCTTGAAAATAATTGTTGAGAAAAATATCATTTTTTCTTAAAAATTATTTTATTTTCTCAAATCAACATGAAAACTAAAATGGAAATAATTTATTGTAAAATAAACTAAAATATTTTAAAGTAATCTTCATTTAATGTAGGAAGTATGAAAACCTAAAAATCCATTCATCTCGTATAAGCTAAAATAAATAATTCTTCTCTTACTTCTTTCAAATAAGTCAAAAAGGACCTGATATGAAAATTGATAAAAGAATAATTTAATAACATTTAATAATAATTTATCAATGGGTAAAATTGCATTTAAACATTTATATATGAGTAAATAAATATTTTTAATACATATGTTGGAAACATGGACATGGATTATAAATATACCCTAGTAAGTACTTATATATAAACAATCTCAGATAATAATGAGATTTTAAAATTATCCCTTACCTTAAGCATGATATCAATTGAATATATTTGAAAATCATATATAATGAATTTAATAATTTCATTGACATATTCTAGAATCATATTCATTTTTATGATATCATATATGATCATATTATCATCCATTTTTCAATAACAATTAATTGTTACTCATTATTTTTGTATTAACTAATTCATTTTCTTATCCATTCTTTTTCGAATAAGTTCTTGTTTCAAATATTATTTTATAGTTATATAATTTCAATATTTATATTAATATCATGATTATCAAATTTATTCATTCTATTGATTTTAAAAGTCATTCTTTGATGGATATCATGTAGAATGAATTGCATCGCATTATGCATACGGTAGGTCGTACAAACGCATGAGTGACGAAAACATTCTTATAATTTTGAAATTGTAATGATATGGATGTTATATATTTTGTTACAAAATACATATCATGTTATAATAAATTTATTTAAAAATTATTTCCATTATTATAACTTTCCATTTAAGGTGGTGGTGAAAAACAGATTACACCACACTGTGGAGATAGTAAGTCGTACGTACACACAAGTGGTGATTTAATTTTTTATTAGATGGATATAGGTAGAATATGGTGCTTAAAATGAAATAATAACATATTGTTATATAATATATACTGTAATAATTACATTAAAATGAAATCAACTCATGTAGAGGTTGTAGATGAAGAAATAATTTTGAAAGAATCAGTAGATGAGACTACCTCTTCTTCGATGATCTCCCTCTAGATCACCACTTAATGTACTGGAGATGATATTTTGAAAAGACTAGAACATATAAAATGCTACTAGGGATGATGATAATGTAAATGGTCCAAGGATTTCAAAGCATGAATTCTCAAAGTGAAGTGATGAATTGGAGGAGGATGTGCCCTTTTATAATTACGGTGTGGGGTGCTTTTAGAATCCCCAAAAATGATAATTTGTATTAAAATAAAATTCCATAAGAAACCTAAAAAATTAATAGTTTTGTGTATATAAGAGATAATATTTTCATGTCATCAAAAAATAAATTATAGACAAGTTTGACTACCAATATTAATTTTATAAATTTTATTAACACTTTCTTATTCTATTTAATTATAAATATGGTGACACATATTTTAAAATTAAAAGGGTAGAATATTTTCTTATTTGATGTAAAGTAGACAAATAATGACTAATTTATAACATTTCAGACCACATAATAATTATTCTATATTTTGTAAATTGTTTTATTGTTTTTAAAAAATTTAATAATATATTATTTTGATAAACAATCAAAAGAGTCAATTTTGACCCTATTCAGTTCATTGATTTTAAAAAATATAAATATAAAAATTTATCTTCGAACCATGTTTTTTATTATATTTTTAATTGGTCAATAACATCTATAAAATTGATTATATGTATTAATTATACCAAATTATATTTATATTAATAATTTTAATAAAATTTATTTATAATCTCTATTAGTAAAATAATTACTACATCTTTTTTCTGTAATTATCTAAAACACTATTTTTTAATAATAATTATAAAAAAATACGATTATGCATATATAACCTATATATTTAAAAATAATACTTTTAGTTTAATATATATTTTTGAAAATAATTCATTAAAAATATTATATTTATTAAAACATGAATGTGACAAAATTAACATCACTTTAGTAGAATATATACAACTTTTTTAATTTATCATGATGATTTATTTATAATTTTTATTAAATAAAACATTACCTTTACATTGATGATGTATAAATAAAATATTTATTTTCATTAAGTGTTTTAGTCCATAAATCCTTATAAGAATTTTAATAAAAATTAATTTTATCATTTTCCATCAGTTAAATAATATTTACATCATCAATGTATTTTTCCTTAAGGTAATTATTTATTTCATAAAAATTATAAATAAATTATCATGATAAAGAAAAAAATTATATATAAAATCAGTATTTATAGTAAAATTTCTATTATGTTTGACGTAATATTAAAAATGATATAGTTATAAAAATTAAGGTAAGGCATATTTAACTTTTATTTAAATTAAATATGGTAAATGTCCTAATCTCATCCAAGTGGATTATGAAGGATACCATTTAGACCAAAGGATAATTTTTGTCATAAAAATTATACAATGATAATAGGAAAATTGAATGGGTTATTTTATAATATTATTTTATCAACTAATTAATATATTAACCATTTTAACGTATTAAAAAAATTTGTCACAACCCGACCCTACCCGAGCAAGAGCCGCAACTACCCCAAGCCCACCTCCATAGGCCAGGGGCTGGCGACCAGCGCCGAAGGTACAATAACTCGGGGAGGCCTTTGCCTAAGTACCTGTACGCACACACGCAGCACACTCAATGCAAAATTGCAGAGTAAAAAAGAAAAGAAAATGGAAACTGCTATAAATAAACCACAAGAGTGCATTGACCTCTATACAGTACGAAGTACAAGCTGAAAGTAAACTGAAAAGAAAGGGGGAAAAACACGTGCCCAACCAAAAAAGTGCCACAACATGGCAACAGGTGAACAAAAGGAAAACAGCTGGAAGGGTTCCCCACCTGGAACCCGACTACGACCACTGCACGTAGTCTGAGCTCCCGAACTCCTATGCTCTACTGAAGTCATGACCAACCTACCCATCATCTATAAGGGCACACCAAGTGCGGGAAAAGCCGAAGAAGTGGTGAGTATAAAAATTCTCATTAGGATACCCCAAAGTCTCGATCAAGCAACAAAAGAGGTACCGAAGGGTGAGCCGTAGATCGAACAGAAAAAGTAAAGGAGTACAACCGATAGTACAGTCAAGAGTACAGCAGTAAAGAGTCCAGCTCAACCCAACAAGAGAAAAGAAGGTAGACTCGTCCAGACACAAGGAGCTGGAATGGTGAGAAGATGAACTTCTCGTCGAGTATTCGCTACCTATAACAGGAGAGTAGACTCGTCCAACCACGAGAAGCTAGACACATAAAGCACGTGGCATACCTCGTGCGTCTTCGTCTCTCCTGGAAGGAGAGTAACCAAAACCCAAGAAGTGGGAAATGGAATAAGGTATACATATATATTTTCTCTGCCAAGAAACCCGAACAAGACCATAAGGGGATCTCCATCCCGTAGCTCAGCCTAAGAAACGTGAGTCTCCAACAGTCCCGGAAATAACACCATCGATGCCTAGCATCCCACACGTCTGCCCCGAACAACAAGTCAAGGGACTCAAATCACCGTACCTCGAAACTGTCCTCTTTTGGAGGCATTGACTCGCCCGCACGGTTTTAGGTCGCATCATAAGGGCGCGTCTCGGTGGGGAAATCGCCCCTCGTACTTGAGAGTTTTGGGTTAAGTCAAACCACCCCTCATCACTGTCCCGCAGTAAAGAGGTCTCCTTAATGTCAAAGTTATCACATCAATGACCCATACAAACAAGGGTCCCGCTCTGGTAGTCATGGAATAAAGCCACAGACTAGACTAACATAAAGGACTGAGTTTGGAATACCAACAGATGACCCACTACCCAGCACTGCTAGAGGATATTTCATAATATGATATCAGGTGACCCACTGCCCATCCCAGCTGTAGGGTAAACCATAATACATCATCAGGCGACCCACTGCCCAGCCCCACTGGAGGGTAGACCTTAATACATCATCAGGCGACCCACTGCCCAGCCCCGCTGGATGGTAGACCTGGAATAAGTCGAAATGCGACCCACTGCCCAGCCTTGCTGGAGGGTAAACCTGGAACTAGACGATGGGCGACCCACTGCCGAGCCCTGCTGGAGGGTAGACCCTAAGAGGTCGTTAGGTGACCCACTGCCCAGTCTCTGCTGGAGGGTATACCCCAAGAGTGTTGGCTGACCCACTTCCCAGTCTCTGTTGGATGGTAGACCCTAAGTGCGTCGGGTGGCACAATGCCCAGCCTCTGCTGGAGGGTAGACCCTAAGAGTGTCGGGTGACCCACTGTCCAGTCTCTACTGGAGGGTAGACCCTAAGTGTGTTGGGGGACAAACTGCCCAGTCTCTGCTGGAGGGCAGACCCTAAGAGTTTCGGGTGACCCACTTCCCAGTCTCTTCTAGAGGGTAGACCCTAAGAGTGTCGGGTGACCCACTATCCAGTCTCTGCTGGAGGGTAGACCCTAAGAGTGTCCGGTGACCCACTACCCAGTCTCTACTAGAGGGTAAACCCTAGAATTTAGTGAGAAACCAACTGCCCAGCCCTACTAGAGGGTAAACCGGGAACTATTCTGTCAATCCCTACTAGATGGTACAATACTGGCCAATCGAGTACTGAGTGGGTATTGCGCAACCACTCAACTCCGGGACAACTCACCCAATAGAGGTTGAGTGCCTGATCCATCACTGGGTGTCACTAGCCCCACTACCAGCTGATCCATCGAGAATGAAACCAGGGGGAGACCACTCATCCCTGATGATCTAAACCATCGATTACAGAGCCTGGGGAGAAACTCAACCCCGCTGGTCAACAACAGAGGGACCCTCTATGTCGCGAGAGGTCAAAGTATGCAAACTAGAACCCGACACGCACATGGGGACCACACAACGAGTGGCCCCATCTCAACCCCAACCAAGTGTACAAACATTCTCAGGTACAAACATCCCCAACGTGTACCTCCAAGCATTCCCGTATACTCCCAGAGTATACCACGTCTCTAGCCCTAAGACTATCGTGCACACGGCACCCAACGTCAACGCGAAGGCATTACGTAACATCTCGTAATTATCGCCTCAACGACTAAGGTACATCCAACCACATCTATTTAAACACCAACCTCACTCTCCCAGGTGTGTAGGCAATCACACGTCAAGGGTCCGCTACAAACACGATAGAAGGACCGCCACCAGGGCACCTTTCATATTCCACATTTAATAATATCGCGAATGAGGCTTCGCTCGCCTGAACAGATTACACCGTTGTAATCCTCACGAAAAAACATGCGAGATAGACTACTTACTTGCCTCAAACAGATATCTGATGGAAAAGTCACCAACAACACCTCACGCCCAATCGGTGTCCCGTGATCCCGAACCTCGGCCCCAAAAACAGTGGGGGCGCATCACACCAATTCGATCCCCTCGGGAAAACACATCAAAAGAACTACTCAAATGAGTACAACGGGTATCCAGAGAAAAAGGTGCATTGCGGCGCACCGCACATGACTGGTGCTTCGTGGGACCCGCAACCTGGTCCCAAAACACAATGAACGGATCACACTGTTTCGATCCTCCCGAAAAAGCACACAAGATGGAGTATTCACTTGTCCAAAACGGTCGCCCGATGATAAAGATGGAAAATCACCGTCGATGCCCAAATGACCCTCATGGGCCCCACACCATCGTGCCGAATTAGGGTGGGTGGATTTCACCATTGAAATCTCCTCAGAAAAACATCTAGAATCGACTGCTCACATGCCTCGAACGGACGCCCGGTGATAAAGTTGCTAACACTGCTCGTAGCCCAAAAGACGGGCCATGGGGCCCACGCCTCAACTCTGGTTTTAACACCTGAAACCACCCTGGAAAGATTCGCCTCAGTTCCAGGGTCCCAACTCCACGGACGGCGCACAAAACGGATGCCGGATGTGTCTGCGCCGCACAAAACAAGAATTCCCGGGAAACCCGCTTAGCTGCTTTATGCCCGTTTTTTGCCCCTGAACCCCGCGTATCGGAAGTTAAAACTCCTAGAACCACCTCAAAGAGTCCGCCTCAACATCAGGTCCACTCCGCCGCAGACCTAGAACAAAACAAACTCCTGTAGAAAAAGTTACGGGCGTCCAAAATCGAAGGGGGCAAAGCCCATTCGGCTGAACCGTCCTGTGCCGGCCGGTTCACCCGGTCTAGGCCGGGCCGCACTGGTGGCCCCGGCTGGCAGCATCGGTCCGCGGTTCGGCTGTGCGGGCCGGCCGCGGTCCCGCGGTCCACCGACCTGGAGACCGGCCCCGAGTGGCTGGTCTTCGGTCCCTGCAAAGACCCTCCATCGGCGGGTCTTGGTTTCACCGCGAGGTCGCGCGCCG
Organism: Viscum album; assembly: GCA_963277665.1. Taxonomy (NCBI): domain Eukaryota; kingdom Viridiplantae; phylum Streptophyta; class Magnoliopsida; order Santalales; family Viscaceae; genus Viscum; species Viscum album. Next base: position 1,264,257,614 of record OY728129.1, on the reverse strand, counting down.
CGACCCTGGTTCACCCGGTCGGCAGCCCCGCTGGGCCGACCTGCTACGCCTGCCGCCTACGAGGAATGTCGCCGACGCCCGGGACCCCACTGTCGCCGCCTGGAAAGCCGTCGGACCACCGCTGGGAAGCCGCCGCCACTGCTGGGAAGCCGCCGCCGCCTCTAGGAAGCCGCCACTGGAGCTCGCTGGACCGCCGCTGGAACCCGCCGGAAAACACCAAAAACCTTCTGAAACTTCGTAGGATCCCTACGATCACCTCCAGACTCAGAATTTTGATCCGAAAAGTGCGACGAAAACCCAAGATCGAATCTTACGCAACTAGGGGCTTCACTGGATAGGAAAAATAGTGATTCGATGCAAATAAAAAAATCCAAGGGAGTTGCGGATATGGAAACGAAGAATAACACGAACTCCTATCTCTTGGGAGATGCCCGAAGCTTCACGGGGAGTCCCCCTCTGTGCCTTTCCTTTCCAGAGCTGCTTCGCCAGAGCTGGAGGAGGAGAGGGAGGAGGGGGAGCTTCTTGCGCTAGGGAAAACCACCAAGAGTGGGGGGGAGAAGTGTTTAAAAACAAAACACTTAAACTCCCGCCCGTGGGCCCCGTACCTGAACCCTCTACATGGTCTAGGTTAAGACTCTCCTAGGGTAAATTCCACCTACCGAGAACAACGACTGTCTTAGAATTTTAATCTGAGGCCCTATTAAAAAGTTAATAAACTTAGCTCCCGAGGCAGCCAAATTATGAAAACGCCCCTGGGGCCATTTTTCACAGACAGCCCATGCCTGCGAAACTTACACAGCTCCTAGGGTAAAAAACAAGCTCTGAACTCAACGGTTCCCTCGGTTTTCCAATTAATGCCACCATTTAAGAGATACGCGAGTTTAACCATTAAACGAATTAATTAATTAATTTAATTATCTATCTAACGTTCTGAAAGCGGGTGAGGGGTCCAAACGTCCGGCGCCGACAAGTTTTATGTCGTTCATAGGGTAAAAACCCTATTCCAGACCCATCTGTACAATCGGACCTCTGATTCGGATCACTATTTAGGAGTTATCCCATTTATTTGGCATTTCCAGTGTGAATGCAATGAAAATTTAATTCCGGCCACTCCGGGGCTGGGAATCGCACGCCGTCTGAAGGCGCTACTCTGGAATAATATCAAGAATATTACAAAGTCTTTCGCAGCAAAAACTGGGATCTTACATCATTCCCTCCTTCAATATTTTCATCCCTGAAAAGAAAAACCAGGGAAAAACATGGTACTAAGCCCGCACATGGCTCTTTCGTACCCAGAAGAAATCATGCACAGTTCCGCACCACCACACACAAACCAAATGTAACACCCCGAGCTTCCACGATATGATTTTCTTTCAATAATCCAATAGCTTCCATTGTACGCAAGTTTTAGATTCTAACACACCACGACCAATCAAAATATCCATTATGAATAGTAATACCCATTTTTTGAAATTTTATATATTTTATATTTCAAAATGGACTTCATTTTTGGAATCGGAATATCGAAATTAGCCAATGTTGAATTTTTGGTATTTTTCTGAGAACTTCCAATTTTTATGAATAGTGAATAATACTTAAAAACAATTTTTATAATCAAAATAATTTATTGTGATAAATTATACTATTTAGTGGTTTTAAAGTATAATTAGAATATATTATTACCATTTTATCCAATGGTGGTCATTCAAATTAATTTCACTTTGAAATTGGACATAAACAATTGTCAATCTTTTGATATATATTGTTTCTTAAAAACACGCTATTTTTGTGACAACGGGAATTAATTATAAAATTAATTAATTCAACTTATATGTTTTGAATTTGGTAAAATAGACATCTTTTTTGAATTAGTAAAATCAAATATAGCTTAGGTTTAATTTTTGATGTTGTTCTGAAAAACTTCAATTTTTGATTAATAGTGAAACCACTAAGTGGTAGTTTAAAAACTCATTTTTCGTGTCAATGAAACATTACCACTTCTGTGATTTGATTTTAAAAAATCCAACATACATGGTTGTCATTAGGAAGTAAAATGTGGTACAATGGGATTAAAATAATTTTTTGGTGAATTGTAACTTTTAAGTTTAATTAAACACGATTAAAGGTAATTAGTGAAATTTAAGGTAAAAATGATATTATAAAAATATGAAAATATCTTGAAACTTGTCCAATACTTATTGGATGAGTCATGGTCGACCAAAACAATCCATGGGTCAAATTGGTGACCCCATGGAGCCACTTGGGTAAGAAAATGACATTAAAAACTTTTTATTTAATGTAAAAATAAAATTGTCACAAACATGTGTTGTTTTACTAAAACAATTATTACATAGTTTTATGTAAGCTAACTTTTAGACTATAAATATTAATTGAACATAAAAATATTTCCTACATCATGATATTTTTTTATAATTTTTAGACATTAAATAAATTAAATTTTTTATGACACCATGATGATGTAGTGATTACCTCATTAATTAACGATTTAAATAAAATGAAAAGATAATGTAAAATCTATGACTTACACATGTCAAAAACCTATTGTATGAGTATATTTCGAACCCTTATCACCTTATCTTCGAAATATATAATTGTGAGACCTTTGAAATCTGAAAATCATTTCATAATAATGTAACATTTCAAGAGTTTCCAATATTGCCCCTCCTCTCCTCTTATAAAAGGCCCCCACCACTGCCACCATATTCACACCATCAAAGCCATTTGGCTGGCCAAACTATGCCTAAATACTCTCTCAACATTCCTCCCTTCATCCTAGAAGCCTTACCTTAGGCAGAAATCTCTTCAAGAAACCATTTTGGTTCAAATCGAGGGGCATTACAGTTGGTATCAGAGGAAGTTTAGAACTCACCATGGAAGCTAGATTTTGATAAACTATGATTAGAGAACATAGACCTAAGATAAAATTTGAGGATTAGTATAGAAGAACTTCCTAGAATTTTGGTATTATATAGATTTTTTGAGTTTTCCGAGCAATACATCCCTGTTTGGATACGAGTAGGTAGAGGCGGCTCTTGCACAGATGTACCTAGGGGTAAAACCTGAAAACACTACTTTGAGCTAGACTCGAATGGGAACTGGTGCACGACAATGGGCCTTGCTGCACTCTTGGTTACGACACTCCCGGGGGATATGCTTAGGATAATTCATGATTTATTTACAAACCATTATAAAGGGTTTATAAGTATATAATTCCTCAAATAAAACATTTTTTTATGGATTATATCAATAAATAGTTCAATTTATATTTTACAAGTATGGAATTATGTATTTTTATTCATAAACTTATCTATTTTATGCCATTGTTTAGAAATTTCACCTAGTGGTAGTAATGGAAACTTTATCAATGCACGCACTCCATGTAGGTATTTCCCTCATACTCAAGATAATTATAGTGGATCTAGTGATACAACTGGTGTTGATCAACTTATCAGCATACTTGGACAACTCACTCAAGTTATTAAAAATAACCATACTCGTATGGAGCAACCTGATCCACAACATGGAGGATCAATGTTATACCACTTCATGAGGCAACAACCGCCAACACTTAATGGGGGTACAATTCCATTAGTATCTGAGCAATGGATAAACTCCTTAGAGAAAATATTCCACGCCTTGGGGAGTAGCGAAAGGGAGAAGGTTATCATGGCAGTTTACCACCTCACTAGAGATGCCGATCAATTGTGGTCGCTGAATCAAAACTCAACGGAAGATAAAGAAGTATCAAGTATGGAATGGAGGGAGTTCAAAGAGCTTTTCTTATAAAAATACTATCCTCATGACCATCGAGCAGATATGGAAAGGCAATTTCTGAGTCTGAGGCAGAAAGAGGATTAGAATGTCCCAAAGTATGAGTCTAACTTTACAAGGTTAGCGAGGCATGATCCAGATTATATATGTAACCCAAGAAGTAATATTGATCATTTCTTTGATGGGTTAAAACCATTTCTCTGTTGAGATTTAGTATCACAATATTTCTCAACGTACGAAGATATAGTCACGTGTTCTATCAAGACAGAAATGGAATTTTCTAAATCTTATGACAATAAAGTAAAGCAAGAGAGGAAGAGAATGGTGGAGCAAGAGACAGATAAAGGGAAAAAGGGAAAGAAGGATTTTCCATTATGCAATAATTGTGGGAAGAATCACCCCGGTTCTTGCCTAAAAGGAATTGGAGTTTGTCATAAATGTGGAGAAAATGGTCACCAGGCTCGTGATTGCAAGGGAAAAAAAGAGGCTATCAATGTTGAATGCTATAATTGTAGGGAAATGGGGCATTATGCAAATGAATGTCTTAATCGTCAGGGAAACCTACCTCACAAAAGGCCAAGGGATCATGTACAATCTTAGGATGTTACTACAGTTGAAGTGGAATAATTATTTTATTGGTGATTTTGGACTCAAGGATTATATTCTCGTTATAAGAATAATGTGATATATATAAGGATTGTACTGCAGTACTTGTTGTTTTCATTAAGGTTTTAATATGATGAAGGTAATCATATTTTTGTATGTTACAATAAGAGAAACTTTACATTGTTTGAGGAATCTGATGATATAGTTGATTTTGGAATTTAAAGACCTTTTAGTGAAAGTCTGGACGGTGGTATTTTGGATAACTATAAAGGTTGGAATGGATTAAGTTGAACTTTGGATATTATTTTCTAAGTTTAAAACATTTATAAAGATTATTTTTGGAATATTATAATAATATAGTTTTAGGAAAAGGACAACCTACAGGTTGGGGGATAACCCGTCACGTCGGACAAAGCTGCAGGAATCAAACCCACAACCATAGGGCGACAGGCCTTTATTACCTACCACTATCCTACAGTAAGTCCCTAGTTATTACAAAATAGTTTTCCTAATCTTAATGGTATGTGTTAATATTTTTACCCTTGTAAAATTATGATAAATATAATATTTTTTGAGTTCTATAATCTTTTTGAGTGAAGGATGAGTTTGTGGAAGAAATTAGTTGAAGGTTGAAACTATACTTGTCAAGAATATATATATATACCTATCTCTTATTCTATGAATAAATTAATTCTTAAACTTTACTAAAGGGATATTAAAACAAAAAATTTGTTATCCTAATACCTTATGTTTTGTTAAACTGATGATATTTTAAATCACCAAAGATTGAAGGCTTTGAGGCCATCAATTTTACACTTGTTTGTGATTGATGAACTCAATCACTCCCTACAAATATTTACATTTTTACTCCAATTATATTTCCACCAATGTTCTCCTAATCGAGATCATAATTTGGTGGTGACTTTTTCTATTTCCCTTTCCCTCTTATTAAGGCTAAATTTTATTAACCTTATTTCCGATGTGGGTTTTCAACAAAGGTATTTTCTATTTTCAACCTTTTATTTTCAACGAAAAATTTCAAATTGCAAGGACGCAATTTATTGAAGGAGGGGATAATGTAACACCCCGAGCTTCCAGGATATGCTTCTCTTTCAATAATGCAATAGCTTGCATTGTACGCATGTCTGAGATTCTAACACACCACGACCAATCAAAATAGCCATTATGAATTGTAATACCTACTTTTTGAAATTATATATATTTTATATTTTAATATGGACTTCATTTTTGGATTCGTAATATCAAAATTAGCCTATGTTGAATTTTTGGTATTTTTCTGAGAACATCCAATTTTTTATGAATAGTGAAAAATACTTAACAACAAATTTTTTAATCAAAATAATTTTTATTGATAAATTATAATATTGAGAGGTTTTAAAATATAATTAGTATATATTTTTACCATTTTATCCAATGGTGGTCATTAGAATTAATTTCACTTTGAAATTGGACATAAACAATTGTCAATCTTTTGATATATATTGTTTCTTAAAAACACACTATTTGTTGTGACAGCAGGAATTAATTATAAAATTAATTAATTCAACTCATATGTTTTGAATTTTTTAAAATAGACATCATTTTTTAATTAGGAATATCAAATATAGCTTAGGGTTAATATTTGGTGTTGTTCTGAAAAACATCAATTTTTGATTAATAGTGAAACCACTAAGTGGTAGTTTAAAAACTAATTTTTCGTGTAAATAAAACATTACCACATTTGTGATTTGATTTTCAAAAATCCGACATAAATGGTTGTCATTAGGATGTAAAATGTGGTAAAATGGGATTAAAATAATTTTTTGGTGAATAGTAACTTTTAAGTTTAATTAATCGCGATTAAAGGTAATTAGTGAAATTTAAGGTAAAAATGATATTATAAAAATATGAAAATATCTTGAAACATGTCCTAAACTTATTGTATGAGTCATGGCCGACCAATAAAATCCATGGGTCAACTTTTGGACCCCATGGAGCCACATGGGTATGAAAATGCAATTAATAACTTTTTATTTAAAGTAAAAATAAAATTTTCACAAACATGTGTTGTTTTTCTAAAACAATTATTACATGAGGTTATGTAAGTTATCTTTTCAACTATAAATATTCATTGGAAATACAAAACTATTTCCTACATCATGATTTTTTTTATAATTTTCAGACATTAAATAAATTTAATTTTTTATGACACCATGATGATGCAATGGTTACCTCATTAATTAACGATTTAAATAAAATGAAAAGATAATGTAAAATCTAAGACTTACACCTGTCAAAAACCTATTGGATGAGTATATTTCGAAACCTTATCACCTTATATTCGAAATATATAATTTTGGGACCTTTGAAATCCGTAAATCATTTCATAATAATGTAACATTTTATGAGTTTCCAAGAGTGCCCCTCCTATCCTCTTATAAAAGGCCCCCACCACTACCACCTTATTCATACCATCAAATCCATTTGGCTCAGTAAACCTCTGCCCAAATAATCTCTCAACATTCCTCCCTTCATCCTAGAAGCCTTACCTTAGATAGAAATCTCTTCAAGAAACCATTTTGGTTCAAACCGAGGGCCGTTACACAAAAGGATTTGATCTGTTCACATGAGGTCTGCCCTCGCCGATGTCATGCATAGGAGCACGCACACTTCTTCTCAGCTGAGTCATGTGGGAGAGATCGTGCACTCACTCCAAGATTTGGGGTTAGGGTGATTTGGTAGGGAACCATACCATCCCTCATCATGGTCTCAAACGTTCTGAAGGCTCTCGGGGGTAGATCACCTCACTGACTGAACCCCTACGTCGCACACCGCGATTGGAATCCCCGCCTACACCTGACACAAGGCCCGGTGATTCCCTCCATCAGAATATCCATATGGTGAAACACCAAAGGATATCTGGTCACACAATATTTCACAGTCGATGTCTATCAAACAAGAATTTCTTACATGCTCGAAAGGCGAAGGAGTCGACACCATCGACTAGAGAAAAGGGTCCCACGCCTTGTACCATACCAACACAGGCTTACACCTGATGCCCTACGTCACCCTAGTAACACCTCAACAAGGAGCATGGAGGAATGAATTCCACATGCAGAGTCTAACAATTATACTTTAGAATGTAGAAGAGTTGTAGATCATAACTCTTATCACCTCATGCTCTGCAGGATCGTAGACATCCAAAGCTCACGGTTGTCTGCGGTCCCAACTGCCAGCTCCCGGAGCCTGACGTGGACCGCCTAGTGGTGATGGGAAGACCTCGTTTGGTCTTCCTCTACTTCCATCTCCTCTCGATCATTTTCTAGCACCACCACTTTGGGTACTACTCCGATCAGGGTGCTGCCTCTGTCGTGGTGGTGCGCCTGCTGCTTGCACGAAGCTCTCAGCAACTCGGGTCAGGCAGTCTCGTGCCAGGTGATCTCGTCCATCAAAAGAATAGCACTGCTGCTCCCTTAGCTGTCCTGGTGCCCTCCGGTGCCACTGTGGTGTACGACCACGACTCAGAGCCCACTCACAGAAGGGCACCATCGGATGAGGCCCTGCACTTTTCCACCATAGTGGTATACGACCACGTCTCTGAAACCGGCAATGGAAAGGCCACCTGTGTCGAGGTCCTATCCTCCGGCACCTGCTAGCTATGGCAGACGTCTCGGCTCTGTCACGCCCACTACCACTACCAAACACAAAACATGACAGGAAGCTCTCTATCACCAACGCCTGCTCTGGAACCCTGACATATGTGTAAATGCCCAAAGGTACTATGACAGCACGAATCTCTCATCGGAGACCCTGCTCAAACTTCCACGCTCGGATGTTGTGGTCATGGACCAAGTCCGGGTAAAAGCGTGTACGGTATGTAAAACTAGCCGCGTACTCGACCACCACCATCCCTCCCTCCTGAAACTCCAGGAGCTCCTGAATCCGAACGGAGTGCAAGAAGGAGGGGTAAAACTCCTCACGAAACAATAACTGAAAGTCTCCCCACGAAAGTGACGACTCGTCGAGAAACCGATTCACTAGACTCCACCAACGCCAAGATGCTCCACGAAAAAGGTCGTCTACCAAAGCCACCATAAGGTCTGTCAGCGTCTGCACAAGCCTGAAAAGGCGAACCACTGCCTCGAGCCAAACCTCTGCTGCCTGAGGTTCTGGCTCAACACTGAACCTTAGCGGTCACTGCTGCTGGAACTCATGGAGCGCGCTCAACCTGTGCTCAAATATAGCATGCTCTGTTGAAGATGTTTGCTTCTCAACAGCTGGGGGTGCTGCTACCGTCCCACCCGAAGAAAATGGATCGCATGATGGGTCCTGGAATGAGGCCTCGTAGCTCACAGGGTCGTCTTCACGCACCCAAGATGGTATCATGGCTGGTTGTCTTTGCGGAGACATCCTGAATATCATCAAGGAGTGGCGCTGTCAGATTAGCATATATGTATATACCAATAACAATGATGGGGAGCTGACTCAAGAAGGATTTTCCAAGACTCAGTCCTATGTGATGCACAGACCAATTTTTCCCCGCAATAAGTGTCTTAGCATGCCGAGTTGACAAGCGGGTTATCAGGGTCCTGGGGAATGGATACGTCGGTTGTTGCACCATCACTGGACTCCCTAGCCTGAGAGCTGCTCTCGAGACACGTTGACATTGTTTCCCTAAATACAAACCAATTCCTCTTTTAGGGACGTCCGCACAATGTCCCAAGGAACGAACCACCTCTGATACCACTTGTCACAACCCGACCCTACTCGGGCTCGAGCCACAACTACACCAAGTCCACCTCCATAGGCCAGGGGCTGGCGACCAGCGCCGAAGGAACAATAACTCGGGAGGGCCTTTGCCTAAGTACCTATATACACACACGCAACACACTCAATGAAAAACTGCAGAGTAAAAAGAAAATCAAAGGGAAAGTTCTATAAAGAAATCACAAGTGTGCATCGACCTCTAAACAGTACGAAGTACAAGCTGAAAGTAAACTGAAATGAAAAGGGGAAAAACATGCACCCAAACAAAAAAGTACCACAACTCGGAAATAGGTGAATAAAAGGAAAATAGCTGGAAGGTTTCCCCACTTGGAACCTGACTACGACCACCCCATACAGTCCAAGCTCTCGAACTCCTGTGCTCCACTGAAGTCATGACCAACCTGTCTGTCGTCTACAAGGGCACACCAAGTGCGGGCAAAGCCCAAGCAGGGGTGAGTGTAAAAATACTCAGTAGGATACCACGAAGGCTCTAGGTAGCAACAAAGTAGATACCGAAGGGTGAGCTATAGATCAAATAGGAAAAGTAAAGGAGTACAACCGAGAGTTCAGTCAAGAGTACAACAATAAAGAGTCCAGCTCAACCCAACAAGAGAAAAGAAGGTAGACTCGTCTAGACACAAGGAGCTAGAAACGGTGAGAAGATGAACTTCTCGTCGAGTATTCTCTACCTATAGTAGGAGAGTAGATGCATCCAACCACAAGAAGCTAGACACGGAAAGCACGTGGCATACCCCGCGCATCTTCACCTCACCTAGAAGGAGAGTAACCAAATCCCAAGAAGTGGGAACTATAACAAGGTATACATATATATATGATCTTCCAAGAAACCCAAACAAGACCATAAGGGGATCTCCATTCCTTAGATCAGCCCAAGAAAAGTGAGTCGCCAACAGTCCTAGAAATAACACCATTGATGCCCAGCATCCCGCACGTCTACCCCGAACTAAAAGTCAAGGGACTCTAATAACCACACATTGACATTATCCTCTTTGGGCAGAACTGACTCGGCCTCATGGTTTTAGGTCGCGCCACAAGGACGTTTCTCGGTGGGGAATGTGCCCCTCATAATTGAGAGTTCTGGGCTAAGTCAAACCACCCCTCGTCACTGCCCCGCAGTCGAGAGGTCTCCTCAATGTCAAAGATGTCACATCACTGACCCGTACAAACAAGGGTCCCAATCCGGTAGTCATGGATTAAATCCAAAGACTAGCCTAGCATAAAGGACTGAGTCTGGAATACCAACGGATGACCCACTACCCAGCCCTATTGGAGGGTAATTCAAAATGTGATATCGGGTGACCCACTACCCAGCTCTTCAGGAGGATTAACCATAATACATCATCAGGCAACACACTGCCCAGCCCCGCTGGAGGGTAGACCTTAATACATCATTAGGCGACCCACTCCCCAGCCCCACTGGAGGGTAGACCTGGAATAAGTCGATAGGCGAACCACTGTCCAGCCTTGTTGGAGGGTAGACCTGGAACTAGACGACGGGCGACCCACTGCCCAGCCCTACTGGAGGATAGACCCTAAGAGGTCGTCGGGTGACCCACTGCCCAGTCTCTATTGGAGGGTAGACCCCAAGAGTGTCGGGTGACCCACTGCCCACTCTCTACTAGAGGGTAGACCATTAGTGCGTCGGGTGACCCACTGCCCAGTCTCTGCTAGAGGGTAGACCCTAAGAGTGTCGGGTGACCCACCACCCAGTCTCTCCTCGAGGGTAGACCCTAAGAGTGTTGGGTGACCCACTGCCCAGTCTCAGTTGGAGGGTAGACCCTAAGAGTGTCGGGTGACCCACTGCCCAGTCTCTGCTGGAGGGTAGACCCTAAGAGTGTTGGGTGACCCACTTCTCAGTCTCTACTAGAGGGTAAACCCTAGAAGTCAGTGAGCAACCCACTGCCCAGCCCTGCTCTTGGGTAAACCTGAAACTGTTCTGGCCATCCCTACTGGAAGGTACTACACTAGCTAACCAAGCACTGAGTGGGTACCGCACAACCACTCAACTATAGGACTACTCACCCAATAGAGGTTCAGTGCCTGATCCATCACTGGGTGTCACTAGCCCCGCTACCGGCCAGTCCATCGAGAACAAAACTAGGGGGAGACCACTCAACCCTGCTGATCTAGACCAACGAGTACAGAGCCTGGGGAGAAACTCAACCCTGCTGGTCAACAACCGAGGGACCCTCTACATCGCGAGAGGTCAAAGTACGCAAAGCAGAACCCGGCACACACGTGGGGCCCACAGAATGTGTGGCCCCATCTCAACCCCAACCAAGCGTACAAACATTCTCAGGTACAAACATCCCCAATGTGTACCTCCAAGCATTCCTGTATACTCCTAGAGTATACCACGTCTCCATCCCTAAGGCTATCATGCACACAGCACCCAACGTCAACATGAAAGAATGACATAATATCTCCTACTTACCGCCTCAATGATTGAGGTATAGCCAACCACATCTCTTTAAACACCAACCTCACTCTCCCAGGAGTGCACGCGATAATACGTCAAGGGTCCGCTACAAACACGGTAGAAGGACCGCCAACGGGACACCTTTCATATTCCACATTTAATAAGATCACAAATGAGGCTCTGCTCGCCTGAATATATTACACCGTTGTAATCCTCACGAAAAATCATGCGAGATAGACTACTTACTCACCTCAAACAGATATCCGGCGGAAAATTCACCAACACCGCCTCACGCCCGAATGGCTCCCGTGATCCCGAGCCCCGTCCACGAAAACAGTCAGGCGCATCACACCAATGCCATCCCCTCAGGAAAACATGTCAAAAGAACTACTCACATGAGTGAAACAGATATCCGGAGAAAAAGGTGCATTCCGGCAAACCGTGCACGAGCGGTGCTTCGTGGGACCCGCAACCCGGTCCCGAAACAGAACGAACAGATGACACCATTGAGATCCTCTCGAAAAATCACACAAGACGGACTATTCACTTGTCCAAAACGGTCGCCCGGTGATAAAGATGAAAAATCACCGTCGACGCCCAAACGACCCTCGTGGGCCCCGCACCATCGTGCCAAATTAGGGTGGGTGGATTGCACCATTGCAATCCCCTTGGAAAAACCTCCAGAATCGACTGCTCACACGCCCCGAACGGACGCCCGGTTAGAAAGTCGCTAATGCTGCTCGTAGCTCAAAAGACGGGTCGTGGGGGCCACACCTCAACTCCGGTTTTAACGCCTGAAACCACACTGGAAAGCTCCACCTCGGTGCCAGGGTCCGAACGCCGCTGACGGCGCACAAAACGGACGTCGGATATGTCCGCGCCGCCCAAAACAAGAATTCTCGGGAGTCCACCTCGACATCAGGTCCGCACCGCCACAGATGGCGCACAAAACGGACGCCCCGTAGCAAAAGTTACGGGTGTCCAAAATCGAAGGGGGCGAAGCCCCTTCGGATGAACCGGCCTGGGCCAGCCGGTTCGCCCAGTCGGGGCCGGCTCTGCGCTGGCTGGCCCGGCTTGAAGAGTCGGTCCGTGGTTCATCCGCGCGGGCCGGCCACGGTCCCGCGATCCACCGACCTGGCGACAGCCCTCGGGTGGCCGGCCTTCGGTCCACGCGGAGACCCGCCATCGGCGGGTCTCTGTTCCCTCTGCGGGGTCGCGTGCCGCAACCCCGTTTCACCCGGCCGACAGCCCCGCTCTGCCGACCTGATGCGCCCGCCGCCTATGAGCCACGCCGCCGACGCCCGGGACCTCGCTGCCGCTGCCTGGAAAGCCGCCAGACTGCCACTGGGAAGCCGCCGCCTCCGCTGGGAAGCCGCCGCCACTGGGGCTCGTCGGACCGCCGCTGGAACCTGCCGAAAAACACCAAAAACCTCCCGGAACTTCGTCGTCTCCCTGCGATCACCTTCAAACTCGGAATTTTGATCCGAAAAGTGCAACGGAAACCCCAAATCGAATCCTACGCAACTACGGGATTTTCTCGATAGGAAAAACAGTGGTTCGATGCAAATAAAACAATCCAAAGGATTTGAGGATATGTAAATGAAGAAAAACACGAACTCCTACCTCATGGGCGATGCCTAGAGCTTCACGGGGAGTCCGCCGCCGCGCCGCGCCTCGCCGGAGCTGCTTCGCCAGAGCTGGAGGAGAAGAGGGAGGAGGGAGAGCTTCTTGCGCCAGGGAAAACCACCAAGAGGGGGGGAGAGGAGTGTTTAAAAACAAAACACTTAAACTCTAACCCATGGGCCTCGTACCCGAACCCTCAGCAGGGTCGAGGTTAAGCCTCCCCTAGGTTAACGCCACCTCCCGAGCACAACGGTAGTCTCAGAATGTTAATCTGAGGCCCCATTCGAAAGTTATTAAACTTAGCACCTGAGGCCTCCAAATTACAAAAACGCCCCTGGGGCCATTTTTCACAGACGGCCCGCGCTCGCGAAACTTACACCCCTCCTAGGGAAAAAGGCACACTCTGAACTCAACAGTGCCCTCGGTTTTCCAATCCGAGCCACTGTTTAAGAGATACTTGAGTTTAACCATTAAATGAATTAATTAATTAATTTAATTATCCGTCTAACGTTTTGAAAGTGGGCGAGGGGTCCAAACGTCCTGCGCCGACAAGTTTTTATGTCGTTCCTAGGGTAAACACCCCATTTCAGACCCATCCATACACTGGGATCTCTAATCTGGATCACCGTTTATGAGTTATCATATTTATTTGGCGTTTCCAGTGTGAACACACTGAAAATTTAATTCCGGCCACTCTAGGGCCCGGAATCGCACGCCGTTGGAAGGCGCTGCTCTGGAATTATATCAAGAATATTCCAAAGTCTTTCGCAGCATAAACTGGGTTCTTACAAAAATTTTGAAGTTTCTATTCATAATGACCAAAAAATAAATGGACCCTATTTAAATAATTAGGATCTAATTATTCCAATTATAAAATATATATTCAAAATTCAAAAAACATATGATTCAGTAATTAATTTAAAATTTAAATCATTTTTGGAATGAGAAAATAGATTTCAGAAGTTAAAAAAAGAAAAATATTGAAATTTGGTTACATCTAAATTCAATGTAAAAGTAATTATATGACCGAAATTATATTAAATGCTAAAACTATAAATTTGGTATACAATAAAAACATTCAAATATATAATTTATCACTATAAATAATTTTTTTGAAAATATAGTTTTCATATAAAATGCACTTTTTTACTATTTGTCAAAATTTGAAACATATTAGAAAAATACCGAAAATTTAAATAAATAAATTTTGATACATTTATTTTGAAGAAGAATTTTATTTTAAAAAAAATATTGAAAATTGTTAGAATCTAGATTTAAAATGGGTGTTCTATCAAAAGATGAAAAATATGCTTTTTTAGAAAAATTAATTTTTTTATAAAAAAATTTTATTTGTTATTATATCATGTCTAAAAAATATAATTTGAATTTTAGAAATTATATTGAATATATTGAATATATATATATATTAATAAAATACATAAAGAGTGATTTTTATTTATTTTATAGAATCATTAATTTTAATTTTAATTGTTTTTCAGGAAGACATTCTATTTTATTTACAAAGGGTTTTATTTTTCATTTATGTTTAATTTCCCACCAGTGAATTAATTATTTATGTGTAAATAATATTTTCATATTTCAGTTAATATTTTTTATATATGACATTATAATGGAACGATTATAAGGTAACATAATAATTTTTAGTTTTTCGATTAAACTCAGTCTTATATGAAAAGAAATCTATAAAAACATGAGATTTTGTTTAACATGAGATAATCATAGTGTTGTGTATATCTAAATAAAATAAATTAATTTTTTTTGTGCATGCTTAAGTTGTTGTATCATAAAACACAAGAAATCAATGTTTTTTTTAAATCACATTAAAATATCAAGGAGTTACAGACGACACCACATTAAATAAATATTTCCATCAAAATTCATCTGGGTGATATAAGGATTAATATGTGAAAGTACATTTCATAGAAATCCACATCGTGAAAATGAATACTAAAACACATTTTAAAAATGTAAATTTAGAAATATAATGGTTTCCCTAAGTAACTCATTAATGGGTCTCTACATAGGATATTATATGAGGAAATTGAAAATATGGGTATGGAAGTGAAATCAAATAATCAAGATATGATGGGTAGTGATTGGGAATATGGTTAGTAGAATGTAAAAAATCACAAATACATAATTCGTTGGTGATATATGGGACCATTTGATTTATCAGATAAGAATACAATATGATAAATTTTTTGGTTTCAAGATCATTTACCAAAAGATGATGGTTTGTTTCATGAGAATGAATACATACTTTATTCTGGTACAATCTCACTATTGGTTATTCCTTGAACAATTTCCAATTAATCCCTCATTCAACTAAATGATGTTCAAATTTTCATTCCTGAAATGTTGGCAGGTCATGGGATGTTTTAATAGAATGATTTTCCATTCCATCTGTCTTAATAACAAAAAATGTGTTATAATAAGTGAAAAAATATGTATAAGTCCACATATATGGATATAATACATTATTCTAAAATACTATATTATATGTTTTATTTAAACATTCATTAAATATATAACATTAATAACATTTGGAAATATTAGAATTCAAGACATTCAAAAGAGGATCCCAAAATCAACCTAACGTTTATCCCCCATATATCATTAGTTAACTAATGTTGGTAACATTATAATAATGTGAATGCCTTCATCATGTATTTTTTAAAAAAAAATCACAACAATAATTACATTAAAACCATAGTGAAAACATGTGTTTCTTTAAATATGAAGTCTTTACACATACCATAAATCCAAATAATTCAATATACTCTATCCAATGATATCATAAATCACTTTCTCATCAAATTAGTCATTATTTTATTAATAATATAAAACATATACTTATTTCATTATCCCAACATTATGCACATATTAAGGGTAATCCTTCTATTAATGTGTTGTCCAATAAAAACCTAAATCACTTTTCTTTGTTACTGGTACCCCTCGACATATACATTTAATCATCTATGGAAAAAAAATAGTTGACCAATACATTGACCTTTCATTATTCCATAACACCATAATTGTGATTCAACAACAATTTTCTAGATACCTATTATATAAACACTCAATAATTCCCCAACATCATTATCGTACTCTACATCACTGATATTGATCCCATGTGATTTTCCTTTGTATTGGGCCAGAAGTTTTTTTTGTCATAGATCATAAATGATAACCCATTGATTAGGGCATTGATTAGCATAATGCTTCATTTCCATTCTCTTATAGCATTGAGGTATGGGAGGTTAATTCTATGTAGTGTTTTGTATATTCGTGTCATTCGAAATATTTTTCCCATCACGTTGGCACAGAACTGCCTGATGTCCTTATCTTCCATACTTAAACAATTTACTAGTCTCTTTATGTCTGTCTTAACCATGCTTCATTCATCAATTTTTAGCAAAAGGAAACACCCATATTTTTTTACCATGGTTTTGAAATTTTTTCTCAAACACCATCATCTGTTTCATAACGCAACAATGAGAATGATATGTAACCCAAACATCCATTTCAGCCTTGATAGAAGAAAACACAATCTCATCATATATACTACAATATATTATGGATAATTCTATTTAAATCATGGTTTTAAGCTACTAAATAATCAATCAATCTTACATTTATTTTGGTTGATAATTCCAAAAGCCTAATATGAAAGTCTTGTATAATCTTCCTCCTATGTACCAACAGATTCATCAACCTTTTCATAAGAACAAGGAACTCCTTTTCTATATTTGTAAGAATAATACGAGGAAATTAATTATTGGAAAAAAAGATCATGAAATTGTCTCATTCCATGTATTCAATTTCATCATCATGCCTTATATTATTAATTATAGACCCCCTCTGGTCCGCTTTGCCTTCAAAACAATAAACATCCAAAATGATTATCCCTGTTTTGAATAGTGAAGGATAGAAAATATATTATCAGTGCCAATGATCCATTTTTTAGAAGTATGTGGATTAGAATACACACTGAAAGAAAGTGGATGTTTCCTCATCAAGGAATCAATATAACATTATTCCATTCTCATATCATTCAGATGTCTAGAATGATTAATTACATTTGTAATTATAGTGATAATATTTTTCATTATTGTTCTCATATATTTGTCTATTCAAAATGACAGCCACTGAATTTTTTATTTAATTAGTCGTTAACATGGTTAATTCAGGTCCAAGAAATTATATAGAACACCAAAATAATTGTAACGACCCGAAATTTTGAATAAATATTATTTCCTAATTTTATGTGTCATTTTATTTTATTTTTTATACTCAACAAAAATGTTTCATTTGATAACATGATTATAATTAAAATGTGACCGTTGAGTTTTGACTGTTATATGACCATTGGTCAACATGACCGCTGGAAACTAAACGTTTCGATTATTGTCTCTAAATACAAGTAATCTTGGTTAATTGTTATAGAAAGAAGATTCGATGGCCTCACCCAGTAGTCTTGGACCAATCTAAGCCCATCTAACAGAACTTGGGAAAGAGGTAGCACCACCGGGCTTTGCTATGGACCAAACCCAAGCCGAACATCATTGTGTGAAACTAGAACGGAATCTCCTTTGCGAGAAGTTCAAACTAATAGAAATTACTACTCGTGCGATGTTGGCCGAGCCTCCCTCAGATTCTCTCACCTTAGCACACCTTACACTTAGGTCCTATGCTGGTGTGATAAGGGGCTATGTAAGGAGACCATAACTGCCTTGTGTAATCCTTTGTTTTAAATAAAAATTGGGATTTCTTCTTATGATGTTTATGAATTTTCAAATGTCCGGATAAATATATTATGCATATTTTTGGTGAATTTTAGAGAAAGGATATTTTAAAAAAAAAGTGTTTATGTAAACCTTAAATAATTAAAAATGTGTAATGATTTTCAAAAAATGGTTTTCTACAATTATGTTCAATAGGAAATTTAGAGTCTAATAAGATCAACTTGATTTTTGATGAATAGTAAATTATGAATAGTGATTTTACGCTTAGGATTAGTAATGTGACCAAATGGATTAGTAATCTCACTTAAAGAAAGTTTTAAAATAATCTAGGCACCTTGATTAAGTAATGTGATTCGATAAAATAGTTAAATAACGGTTTCATAAATTATTATTCAAGTATTAGTTTTTTTTGGGTGAATAGTGTTTTTAATTAAAAATTAAATTAAAAAATATTTAGAAAATTATTTTTATAAAATGGATTTCATTTTTGAACTCAGAGCATCGATATTATGTTAAGGTAATTTTTGGGGTTTTTTCTGAAAAAAAATGAATTTTGGTGAATAGTGTATTTATTTAAAAATAAAATTAAAAATATTTAGAAAATTATTTTTATAAAATGGAGTTCATATTTGAAATCATAGCATTGATATTTGGTTAATGTGAAATTTTGGGATTTTTCTGAGAAAGTTGAATTTTCAGTGAATAGTAAAAATACAGTTTTAGGGTTTCGGTATGTTTAGTGACATCATAACTGTGTCATGGTAATTTCAAGAGATATTTTAAGGTTTGGCCGAGCTAAGGTGATGGATATTTGTATTGGGGGCCCCATGTGGCCAAACTTAATGGGAAATATCATGGGAGAGCACATGGTTTTGAGAAAAGCACATGTGAGGTGTCCCTTGGCCATTAATGCCTTGCCCCCTCACTTTCCCTATAAATACCAAGCCCTCCTCTCATCCTTTCGACTCCAAAACCATCCTCAACGAATTTCTGGTATCCTTACCTCTCAAGGAGTCCTCCCAAGGTGCCCCCAATCCCTCAAGGTCCAATCCTTTGAGTTTTAAGAGTTACGTTTTAAGGTAAGGGATCCGACCTCTCTCTTTCTTTTCAAGAAATCTCTTTTATGTCATTTCTTTTATGATCCATGTTCTTATGTTAAAGGATGTTATTTTATACTCATATTACTGACCTTTTCATATTCATATAATTGGAGATACCCTCTTACTCTCATTATTTCGTTTTATAAAGTTTTCAGTGGCGCCGTTAGGCTGCCGAAAGTTTTGTAACAGATTCTTTCTCCCTTCTCATTTTTCAAGATCCATTTTCCATGTAAAGTATTTCAAGTTTTTTTATTATGTTGGGGTATGATCTATAAATTTATCATACTGATATTTTATGATCATATGATTACAGACCCCATTTGATCTCTTCAATTCAGTATTTTGAAATTTTAACTGGCACTGTTAGGCTGCCGAATTTTTAAGTGGTTCTTCACCCTTCTCGTTTTGAAGTTCTACTTTCATGTCAATTCTTTCAAGTTCCTTTTTGTTATGTTGGGGTATGATCTCTATATCTATCATACTGATCATTTATGACCATATGATGAGATACCCCATTTGATCTCTTCAATTCAGTATTTTGAAGTTTAAGTGGCGTCGTTAGGCTGCTGAATATTTAAGTGGTCCTTGCACCTTTCTCCCTTTTCAAAGTTCTAATTCCATGTCAAGTCTTTCAAGTTCGTTTTTATTATGTTGGGGTATGATCTCTATATCTATCATACTGATATTTTATGTTCATATGATGAGATACCCTATTTGATATCATCAATTCATTTTTGGTTGAAGTTTATGTAACGCTGTTAGGCAGCCGAATTTTCATAAGAGAAATCTTATTTTTGTCTTCCTTTCATGCTATTCATTTCATATGGTATATTTTCAAATTTTATTAACATGTTCTTAAATACCTTATATTCTGTCCCTCTACTGTTTTATGGGTCATTTATGAATGTTTTACCCATGTCCCCTCTCTTTTCAATGTTTTCTAAAAACCTTGTAACATAGTCGTTATGCTGCAGAATTTTCGTCTCAAAATGTCTCTCTCTTTTTTCTAAAGATATTTTATTTTATTAAGTTAATACTTCAAGTTCTACCTTCTATATGGGTATTCACATATATACCAAGATGTTCTATTTTAAATTACTGGATTTACATACATGAAACCCACTTTCCCTTTTCGTGGTTTTAAAGTGACGTAAAGATCATGTCTTTAAAGCAGTTTTTAAAACGTTATGATTATGAAATGAAACCCATTTCATTTATGCTATATGGGTTGTTTATGAAATGATTTATGATGATATATGTGGCTCACATGATAATAAAGGCAAATTTAAGGGTTCGCCCTGATAGCGCTCCAATTCATTGGGTAATGATGTAACCACTAGAGATTACAATTTTCACGATATCTTGGTGAATAACCTTGGTAATTTTCAAATGACACCTGGGGGATGGACCTTGGTGATATGTTCATGATCGTCAATATTAAATGTTGTAGCCACATCTTGAATTAATCAAAAATGTTATTTTTATTATGATATATCTCATGATTTCATTCTCATGCCTTAATGTTCTTTTCATGACCTTATTGAAGTATCTCAAGTTCACATGTAAAATGTTTCTCTTGTTTCCCTTACTGGGCCTTCTGCTCACCCTTTCTTTTGATGTATGACCCCAGGTTATGAGATGCAGTAATGAACCTAGGATGAACATGAGGAGAAGACTTTAAAGTGTTTAAGAAGAATTTTTTATGTTTTCATGTTTTAAGTTCCTGGTTTCCAAGACACTAAACCTTAAAGATCCTCGTTTTTGTAAAATGTAATCAAAGTTTATGTGATAAAAAGGGCGGGATGCTATAGTTGGTATCAAAGGATGGTTTAGTTATTTGTGTAAATTAGTATATGAAAACTCTAGGAATAAGTCTATATAAAAGTTTATATATAGGAAATCTTCCTAGTATTTTGGTGAGTATTGAGTAATGGGTTGCCAAGAAAATAAATCCCTGTCTGGATACGAGCAGGTAGAGGTGGCTCTGGCACATATGTACATAGGGGTAAAACCCGAAAACACCGTTGTGAGCTATACTCAAACGGGAAATGGTACACGACAATGGGAATTGCTTCACTCTTGGTTATGACACTCTTGAGGGATATACTTTGGTAAATTCATAAGCTTAGTATGAACCATTGTTAAAGGAACAAAGATAAAATAAAATAAAGATTCACATAAGAATATATGATCATGGATAACCTAGATGGGAACCTAGGGGATCACAAGTTAGGGTATACTTTACTTCTACAAGTTTATCCTTCTATGCTTAAAGTTTCCTTTTAATGATTATTGGCTAAGAATTCAAGCCCCTAATTGTACTTTCTTTTCATAGTTAATGGCGGGAAATGGAAGAACATGTCCCAACAACCAATGTGATAGGAAACGCAACTATTGTCGTATTAATATGATAGAGATGATTAAGGAATTAAAAGATTATTATTATTTTGGAAGACGTTCACTATTTTGGGGACCCTATATGATCAAGGTAAATAGATTACTACATTATTGTCATTGAGGAGTAAGGTTGACTTATATAATTGATGAATTTAAGGTGGACTTATAGTAATTTAGGTTACTTATGGAAATTATTAACCTATCTTGGTTAAAATATGTTTAGGTTAGATAATTTTGTTATAAGATGTTAGGAGTGGTTGATGTGTTTTGGAAATGATCAATGAAGTTTATTTTGGAAGACTATGTTATCAAATTCATCTTGTATTTGGGTTTCAATCTTAGTTTGGTTTATTTTGAGGAATTTTAAGAACAGTTATTTATGGAATGGTCTATGATGAACTTTGGGTAGTACCATAGAACTTTTAAGATTTAAAAGTAGTTTCCCTTCCTATAGGTTTTTTTTAAGAGATGTTTTACCTTACCCTTTCTGATTTTGGGGATAATATTTAAAGATAGAAGAAATAAATAGTTAATCTTTTGTGGATTATGTGATTCTCTAGAAGATGATTCTTGTGTCTTGATGAGACCAAGTAGTTTTGAATGCTCATCATTTGGAGAAAAGATTATTTTAGGTAGAAACTTATTAAAGGATGAAACTTTACATGAAGGTAGGTATATTTTCTTATGTTTGGTTCTATGTAGTAAATTAATTCCTTAAAATTTTGAAAAGGAACATAAAAAAACATTGTTGGTTTACGTTTCCTACTAGGTAATCAAATACCATTTACACACATCATATGTTTGGGATTTTCTTATGGTTAACTTTCTCCTAATCATGTTTTCTATCACTCTCCCCCAGAACATGACCCTTTGTTATTTCTTCCATTTCCATGTTTTCCTACCTGGAATCCTAGTATGGGTTAACTCAGGTGACCTTTTTACATCCCTTTATTTATTTTAAAGTAATACTTTTACTGAGTCCTTTTCCGGTGTGGGACTTTCAATGAAATTTCAAAACCTAGTTTTAAAAATTGCGAGGACGCAATTTCTCAAGGGGGGAAGATTGTAACTACCCGAAATTTTGAATAAATCTTATTTCTTTATTTTATGTGTCATTTTATTTTATTTTTTATACTCAACAAAAATGTTTCATTTGATAACATGATTATAATTAAAATGAGACCGTTGGGTTTTGACTGTTATATGACCATTGGTCAATATGACCGCTGGAAACTAAACATTTCAATTATTGTCTCTAAATACAAATAATCTTGCTTAATTGTTATAGAAAGAAGATTTGATGGCCTCACCCAGTAGTCTTGGACCGATCCAAGCCCATCTAACAGAACTTGGGAAAGAGGTAGCACCATTGGGCTTTGCTCTGGACCAAACCCAAGCCGAACTTCATTGTGTGAAACTAGAACGGAATCGCCTTTGCGAGAAATTCAAACTAATAGAAATTACTACTCGTGCGATGTTGGCCGAGCCTCCCTCAGATTCTCTCACCTTAGCACACCTTACACTTAGGTCCTATGCTGGTGTGATAAGGGGCTATGTAAGGAGACCATAACTGCCTTGTGTGATCCTTTATTTTAAATAAAAATTGGGATTTCTTCTTATAATTTTTATGAATTTTCAAATTTCCGGATAAATATAGTATGCATATTTTTGGTGAATTTTAGCGAAATGATATTTTAAAAAAAGTGTTTATGTAAACCTTAAATAATTAAAAATGTGTAATGATTTTCAAAAAATGGTCTTCTATAATTATGTTCAGTACGAAATTTAGAGTCTAATAAGATCAACTTGATTTTTGATGAATAGTAAATTATGAATAGTGATTTTACTCTTAGGATTAGTAATGTGACCAAATGGATTAGTAATCTCACTTAAAGAATGTTTTAAAATAATCTAGGCATCTTGATTAAGTAATGTGATTCAATAAAATGGTTAAATAATAGTTTCATAAATTATTATTCAAGTATTAGTTTTTTTGGGTGAATAGTGTTTTTTAATTAAAAATTAAATTAAAAATATTTATAAAATTATTTTTATAAAATGGATTTCATTTTTGAACTCAAAGCATTGATATTATGTTAAGGTAATTTTTGGGGTTTTTTCTGAAAAAAATGAATTTTCGGTGAATACTGTATTTATTTAAAAATAAAATTAAAAAAATTTAGAAAATTATTTTTATAAAATGGAGTTAATTTTTTAAATCAGAGCATTGATATTTTGTTAATGTGAAATTTTGGGATTTTTCTGAGAAAGTTGAATTTTCAGTGAATAGTAAAAATACAGTTTTAGGGTTTCGATATGTTTAGTGACATCATAACTGTGTCATGCTGATGTCATGAGATATTTTAAGGTTTGGCCGACCTAAGGTGATATATATTTGTATTGGGGGCCCCATGTGGCCAAACATAATGGTAAATATCATGGGAGAGCACATGGTTTTGAGAAAAACACATGTGAGGTGTCTCTTGGCCATTAATGCCTTGTCCCCTCACTTTCCCTATAAATACCAAGCCCTCCTCTCATCCTTTCGACTCCAAACCCATCTTCAACGAATTTCGGGTCTCCATACCTCCCAAGGAGTCCTCCAAAGGTTCCCCCAAGCCCTCAAGGTCCAAACCATTGAGTTTTAAGAGTTACGTTTTAAGGTAAGGGATCCGACCTCTCTCTTTCTTTTCAAGAAATCTCTTTTATGTCATTTCTTTTATGCTCCATGTTCTTATGTTAAAGGATGTTCTTTTATACTCCTCTTACTGACCTTTTCATTTTCATATAATGAGAGATCCCCTCTTACTATCATTATTTCGTTTTATAAAGTTTTAGGTGGCGCCGTTAGGCTGCCGAACATTTTGTAACAGATTCTTTCTCCCTTCTCATTTTTCAAGATCCATTTTCCATGTAAAGTATTTCAAGTTTCTTTTTATTATGTTGGGGTATGATCTCTAAATTTATCATACTAATCTTTTATGATCATATGATGAGAGACCCCATTTTATATCTTCAATTCAGTATTTTGAAGTTTTAACTGGCGTCGTTAGGCTGCCGAATTTTTAAGTGGTTCTTCACCCTTCTCGTTTTGAAGTTCTACTTTCATGTCAATTATTTCAAGTTCATTTTTGTTATGTTGGGGTATGATATCTATATCTATCATAATGATCTTTTATGACCATATGTTTAGAGACCCCATTTGATCTCTTCAATTCAGTATTTTGAAGTTTAAGTGGCGTCGTTAGGCTGCTGAATATTTAAGTGGTCCTTGCACCTTTCTCCCTTTTCAAAGTTCTAATTCCATGTAAAGTCTTGAAAGTTACTTTTTATTATGTTGGGGTATGATATCTATATCTATCATAATGATATTTTATGTTCATGTGATGAGAGACCCGATTTGATCTCATCAATTCATTTTTTGTTGAAGTTTATGTAACGCTATTAGGCTGCCGAATTTTCATAAGAGAAATCTTATTTTTGTCTTCCTTTCATGTTCTTCATTTCATATGGTATATTTTCAAATTTCATTACCATGTTCTTAAATCTCTTATATTCTGTCCCTATACTGTTTTATAGGTCATTTATGAATGTTTTACCCATGTCCCCTCTCTTTTCAATGTTTTCTAAAAACCTTGTAACATAGCCGTTATGCTGCAGAATTTTCTACTCAAAATGTCTCTCTCTTGTTTCTAAAGATATTTAATTTTATTAAGTGAATACTAAAATCTCTACATTCTATATGGGTATTCACATATATACCAAGATGTTTTATTTTAAATTCTGGGATTGACATACATGAAACCCGCTTTCCCTTTTCATGGGTTTAAAGTGACGTAAAGATCATGTGTTTAAAGCAGTTTTTAAAACGTTATGATTATGAAATGAAACCCATTTATTTTATGCTATATGGGTTGTTTATGAAATTATTTATGATGATATATGTGTCTCACATGATAATAAAGGAAAATTTAAGGGTGTTCCCTGATAGCGCTCCAATGCATTGGGTAATGATGTAACCACTAGAGATTACAATTTTCACGATATCTTGGTGAATAACCTTGGTAATTTTCCAATGACACCTGGGGGATGGGCCTTGGTGATATGTTCATGATTTCCAATATTAAATGTTGTAGCCACATCTTCAAGTTATGAAAAATGTTATTTTTATTTTGATATATCTCATGATTTCATTCTCATGCCTTAAAGTTCTTTTCATGACCTTATTGAAGTATCTCAAGTTCACATGTAAAATGTTTCTCTTATTTCCATTACCGGGCCTTCTTCTCACCCTTTCTTTTGATTTATGTCCCCAGGTTATGAGATGTAGTAATGAACCTTGGATGAACATGAGGAGAAGAATTTCAAGTGTTTAAGAAGAATGTTTTATGTTTTCATGTTTTAAGTTCCTGGTTCTCAAGACACTAAACCTTAAAGATCCTTGTTTTTGTAATATGTAATCAAAGTTTATGTGATAAAAAAGGGAGGGATTCTATAAGAATAGTGTGAGAGGAAAAAGTTATACTATGAAAATGACATAGTCAAAGAGATGTAATTTAAATCTCTAATATATTATTTTTAATCCAAGGATGGCATTGATAATTACCAAAATTAAAGGATTGTAACATACACTTTTACTAATCCTTTGGGACATCCCTATACATATTTTCGGAAAAATCACTAAGAATTTAACTAATATTTTCTCAGCATATTTTACACAATTAATTTTAAAAAATCACTCTGATACTAACCATACAGACCAATCCTTGACAT
The DNA here is from genome assembly GCA_963277665.1 of Viscum album. NCBI lineage: Eukaryota > Viridiplantae > Streptophyta > Magnoliopsida > Santalales > Viscaceae > Viscum > Viscum album. The sequence continues at coordinate 1,264,231,350 of OY728129.1, read as the reverse complement.
AAATGGATATTATATACATTTTATAGAATATACAGTACATTACAAAAACTCATGGCTAAATACCTCATCAATATAGTTTCTTTGAAAATAAGGTAAACAGAAAAAACTGGTTCATAAAAATCCTACATTATCTACTATTATTTTCACCATAACGAGACTCCTTTTTGAAATTCCATACAACATTCCATTCATTCTAAACTAGGGAAAATAAAAATAATAATGGGTGATCTCAAGTTCTTATTAAGGGTAAATCAGGGATATATCAATCATATCAAATTCATAAGACATATGGACAAAACATTTGAAAAATATTAATTGGAATATAAAATATTATTATATCATGTCATGGGATAAATCATAAAAGTTCATAAAGAATCAATGGACGTATTTACAAAATTTAAAATAGATGACATGAAATCTGTGGAAAGCACATAAAAATATAAAATCATTTCATATTAATCAATTCTCATTTCCAAGACCATAATAGTGGGAAAATTCCATTATTGAACCGAGTTTACTACTCATTCCAACCCCACCATCCCAATATTATTGAATCAGGTTTACGTCCCATTATATCATTGTATTTCTAAACTGAGAATATTTCCCATTCCATCCATGAATTACTAAACTGAGTTAATTTCACATTATGTCCTTATTTATCCCATGAGATATGAATTATTACCAAATTCATTGGAGGGAGATATTGGTCCCACCAATTTCATAATTAAATAATTCTTACGAGTTCCATGAGAATATAAATCATTCATAATAGCATAACCTTATGGAATAAAATGGGTTTCTTAAACAACATTACATCATAACATAATCCATGTAAAAGAAATGTATTTCATTAATAAAATTCCATCATAAACCTAATCAAACCATTCGAATAATTGGGATAATATATATGAAACATAACCCTATTAAAAAAATACCATCTTATATAGAAAATAATATTGATAGAACACTTGAAATTAATTTATGAGGAAAATATCGTTTCTTCTTCAAAACAATTTTCTTTTCAAAATATTCGATGGAAATTAAAAAGAAAATAATTTTATTGAAAATAACCTTGAAATATTATAATGTATGATTCATATAAATAAGGAATTATGAAGATACAAAATACTATTCATGTCATATAAGTTAAGTGAAAACATTATTCTCATACTTTTTTGAATAATCCAAAAAATTCCTTATATCGAAAATGGAAAAAGATTCCTTCCATACATTTTATTAAAAATTAACCAATGGGTAAAATTTACTTTAAAAAATATATAAAAATAAAAAAATTATTTTTTAAAACATATTTATTAATCATTGACTTTGATGATAAATGTATCCTAGAATATACTTACAAATAAACAATCTCATATAATAATGATATTGCAAAAATATTCATAACCATTGTTTAGATATCCTTTCTATGTATCCAAAACTCATGTATAATGATTTAAGTAATGTCATATACATATTATATAATCAAATAAAATTTTATGATATCATATATGATAAAATTATAATTCAGTTTTTAATAATAATTCATTATTACTCATTGTAAGTGTATTTACTAATTCATTTTCTTATGCATGTTATGTCTCTTAACATTCAGTTCTCCTTATTAAATTATAGTTATATCATTTCCAAAATGATATTAACATAATATATAACATATTTATTCACAATATACATTTATATCACTATAATTAAATGGATATCATGTATAATGAAACACATCACATTGTGGAAACTGTATGACATACATACGCATGAGTGACAATATCATTCCCATAATTGTGAAATGGTATAGAAGTTGGTGGAATAAATTTTTTACATATTCCATATTATGATATAATAATTATATATATTTATTGTTTACATCATTATACACATCCATGTAAGGTGGTGGTGGAAAACAATTTAGACCATGGCGTGGAGATGGTAAGTCATATGAACACAAACGTGGTAATTTAGATTTCTAGTAGGATGGATAGCAGGTCGAATATTATTGTTCCATTATCATAATAACATCTCGGTATATATGTTATAATTTATTTATTACATTATAATTACAACAAATCTTGAAGATGAAGTGGAATTAAAAATATGTTTGAAAGAATCGATAGGGAAGATTAACAATTCTTTGATGAGATCATTATTGATATCCTCTTAATGAACTAGAGTTGGTCTTTAATGATGACCAAAACCTATAGAATATGACTAGGGGATATTTGAATGTAAATTTTTTGGGGATGGTAAAGTATTATGGTAAAATGTGATGTTAATATGTGAGGTAGGATTTTCACTTTTATAATTGAGGTGTGGTCACTTTTGGGATCTGTAAAAATAATAAAGTATAATAAAATAAAAACCCACCGAAAAACCAAAATTTGTCAATTATTTTTAAACTCAAGAGTAATCATTTATTTATTAGATTCAACAATTTTTGTAAAATTTTTTAAACAAAAGAAACAATAATTCATTATTCCATTTATTATCCGTATAATGATTTAAATCAGCTAAAAACATATTTTTCTTTTATTCACCTTTTTTCTCTTTAGTTTTTTTTAAGAATTTATACATCTTTATTTAATAGAATCATCCTTATCTTCTTCAAAAATGTTAGTTATGGTGGATTTTTCATCAATGACATTCACATTTGAGGAATGAACCATCTCATGAATTATTTTACTCTATCACATGAATAATCTTCTGTTGGATGAATATTTCATTATATTTTCTTCCTTTTCCTTTAAAAAATTTTCCAAAATTATATTTTTTGTCATTATTATGAACAAACTCTCAATAATCATTAATTATGTACCTATATGATTTTTTATACCATATCCCAATGTGATTTATTCATGATTATAGTCAAATAAATAATCTATTATGAACAAGAATAATTTTATTTATTGAATCTCTCCAAAACAACATAGAATTTTTATATTGAGTGATCTTCTTCATCCTATTACAACTAAATAATTATTTCATTTCTATAAATTAATTATATTTTTTATTTTAGAAATAAATATATTAGTTTTTTATTATATGATTTATTTTATAGGAATGAAAACAATTACTTTCTTACTCAATTATAATATTTTTTCTATGATGTTTTGTACATACACATATCTTGTCCCCATTATCCCTTATATGATTTATGAAATTTCATATATGTTGTGTAATTTTTAGTTATACTCTCTATTACTTATCGTCATATCATTATTTTGTGTTTTAATTTGGTATTTTTGTGAAAAGGTTTTGCTTCATGCGAGAAATATGGAAGTGCATGGTTTGTGTATGGTAATAGTAAAATGTTATACAGTCCATTGAAAACTTTTCACCTTGGGAAATGTTACTAACTAGGTCATACATCCAAGAACACAGGCACACAAAACTATAAGTATATCCATTTAATAATAACAATGAAACTCTATAGGATTCATATATATTATCATGGTTGTGAACTTCATTTGGGAAAACCATGTGACCTCTTTTCTTCTTAGGCAGAGGAGCTGCGTGGTTGGCACATGGTCTGGAAAACTGTGTGGGCTGCTAAATCATTAAACTATTTCGATATCTAGTTATATCCCCATAGATTTAAACACACTAACTCTAACATCACATGCTTGACCTAGTTGGATATTATAACCTTTTCTCAGAATACACACTATGCTACACAAAATGCATGCCCAAATACTGTAAGAGCATAATGTCTTTGGAATGTTGGAAATATAGACAACATGTTCTTAAAACATCTATATCATCTCTTAATTTTTACTTCATAACTTGAACCCTATTTGACATATCTTTCTTAATACACATATTCATATCATGGGGAACATAAACATAAGAAATAGTGAGATCATATTTTCCATAAGGGTCAAAAAGTGAGATATTAATAATTTCATAATCATAATACTTATGAACATACCATTTGAAAAATATAATCATTAATATGAATTATCAGGATACCATATCACTGGATATATCAAAAAAAATTATAATAAATCAACGAACATATTCCTAAAATTTAGAATTTAAAACAATTAATTTGTGCCCTACACATAAGCATGTAAAACCATTTCATAATATTTAAGGATTATTTTCGAAACCAACATAGTGGACCTAGTCAATTAATGAACCATGTTCACTCATCGTTATAGACATTTATTACTAAAATATTTTTTACATCATGTTTTTTCCAATATTACTGAACCATGTTTTCTTCCTATTCAATCATTATATTATAGAAACAATACCATTTCTAATTTTTCCCATTTATTACTAAACCGATATCATTTTACATTCAATCCCTATCTATCTCATGAGATATAAATATTTAACCAATTCATTGGTGTAATATATAGTTCTTACCACTCTCATAATGAAATTTTTATTAGGTGTGCCACAAAAACATAAATCATTCCTCATAACATAACCCAAAGAATAAAATGGTTTTCTTAAAAATCATTCTATCATGACATAATCCTTGTTAAAAAAATGTATTTCATATATATAATTCTAGAATAAACATAATTAAACCATAGGAATAATATGGATATTATATTTGAAACATATCCCAATTAATGAGTTCCATCATAAATGGGAAATAATTTCGATTGAACGCTCGAAAAAAAACCTTTGAGAAAAATATCCATTTTTCTTAAAAACTATTTTATTTTGTCAAGTCAACATGAAAACTAAAATGGAAATAATTTATTATAAAATAATCTAAAATATTTTAATGTATTCTTCATGTAATGTTTGAATTATGAAAACCTAAAAATCCATTCATCTCGTATAAACTAAAATAAACAATTCTTCTCATACGTCTGTCAAATAAGTAAAAAAAATCATATAAAAAATGATAAAATAATAATTTAAAACCATTTAATAATAATTTAAAAATGTTAAAAATTGAATTTAAACAATTATATAAGAGTAACAAAATATTTTTAATTCATATGTTGGAAACATGAACATGGATTATAAATATACCGTAGTATATACTTATATATAAAAAATCTCAGATAAAAATGATATTTTAAAATTATCCCTTACCTTAAGCAAGATATCATTTGAATATATTTGAAAATCATGTATAGTGAATTTAATAATTTCATTGACATATTATATAATCATAGTAATTTTTATGATATCATATATGATCATATTATCATCCATTTTTCAATAACAATTAATTGTTACTCGTTATTTTGGTATTAACTACTACATTTTCTTATGAATTCTTTTTCAAAAAAGTTCTAGTTTTATATATTAGGTTATAGTTATATCAATTCAATATTTATATAAATATCATGATTGTAATATTTATTAATTCTATTCATTTTAATAGTCATGCTTTGATGGATATCATGTAGAATGAATTGCATCACATCATGCATACAGTAGGTCGTACATACGCTTGAGTGACGAAAACATTATGATAATTTTGAAATTGTACAGATATGGATGTTTTATATTTTCTTACAAAACACATATCGTGTTATAATAAATTTATTTAAAAATTATTTCCACTATTATAACCTTCCATTTAAGGTGGTGGTGAAAAATAGATTACACCACACTGTGGAGATAGTAAGTTGTACGTACACACAAGTGGTGATTTAGTTTTTTATTAGATGGATAGAAGGTAGAATAAGGTGATTCCAAAGTCATAATAGCATATTATTATATAATATATACTGTAATAATTACTTTAAAATTCAATCAACTCATGAAGAGTACGTAGATGAATAAATAATTTAGAAAGAATCAGTAGATGATATTACCTCTTCTTCAATGATCAACCTCTAGATCACCACTTAATGTACTTGAGATGATATTTTTGAAAAGAATAGAACCTCTAAAATGTGTCTAGGTATGATGTTAATTTAAATAGCCCAAGGATTTCCAATTTTGAATTCTCAAATTTAATTGATGAATTGAAGGGGGATGTCCCGGTTTATAATTATGGTGGGGGGGTGCTTTTAGAATCCCCAAAAATGATAATTTATATTTAAATAAAATTCCATAAGAAACCTAAAAAATAATAGTTTTGGGTATATAAGAGATAAGGTTTTCATGTCATCAAAAATTAAATTTTATGCAAGTTTTCCAACCAATTTTAATTGTATAATTTTTATTAACACTTTCTTATTCTATTTAATTATAACTATGGTGACACATATTTTAACATTAAAAGGTTATAATATTTACTTATTTGATGTAAATTAGACAATAAATGACTAATTTAAAACATTTCAGACCACATAACAATTATTCTATATTTTTTAAAATGATTTATTATTTTTAAAATTTTTAATAACATATTTTTTTTATAAACAATCAAAAGAGTCAATTTTGACACTATTCAGTTCATTGATTTAAAAAAAATAAATATAACAAGTTAACTTCGATCCATGTTTTTTATTATATTCTTAATTGGTCAACAACATAAATAAAATTGATTATATGTATTAATTTTACGAAATTATATTTATATTAATATTTTTAGTAAAATTTATTTATAATCTCTATTAGTAAAATAATTACTACATCATTTTTCAGTAATTATCTAAAACACAAAAAAAAATTTAATAATAAATAAAATAAAATACTATTACGCATAGATATCCTATATATTTCAAAATAATACTTTTAGCTGAATATATATTTCAAAAAATAATTCTTTAAAAATTTTATATTTATTAAAACATGAATGTGACTACATTAACATCACTTTAGTCGAATATATATAACTTTTTTATTTATCAATATAATTTATTTATAATTTTTTTGATATAAATAATTTCCTTTAGGACAAATTCATTGATGATGTATAAATAAAATATTTATTTTTTGCAAGCGATTTAATCCTTAAATTGTTATAAGCATTTTAATAAAAATTATTTTTGTTAGGTCCACAAGGCTGAATACCCTGAGAGGGGGGGTGAATCAGGGTATGACTAATTTAAAAGTAATGCCTGTTCTGATCTTGTTTCACTGTTAAGCAAAACACTCTTCCCTCTCTTTCCTGTTGCACAAAGTAAACAGAAAGTAAAGCATGCACAGGACACAACAATTTTAATTGGTTCACCGCAAAGGGCTACGTCCAAGGAGCATACGTCGAAAAGTTATCGGTCGTACCAATTCCACTAAACTTCACTAGCTGTGGATTACAATGTTCCGGATAGATAACTTCTATGCCCAGGCTCACTGCCTTTAAAAATTTTAGGGTCAGCTCAATGCTTTCCCAAGGGTCACTCCTTGTTTCTCTCTCTCTGGCTCACTGCCGGTGGAGAGGATCATCTTCTTCCTCTTCCTAAGCTCACTTCTCTAGAAGGGAATCCACTCACAGTTTATAGACTGGTAGGACTCTTCATTTGCATGAATGAATGCATCCTTAACTGATGATGGATGCTCTGTTAATGTCCAAATTTCATCCACTGATGAATACCTCTTTGCCTCTGAACACTGGGCAATTTCTTTTGGAAACACCTTCGCAAAGCACCCTACTTCACGAAGCTCCCAATTTCACGAAGTTCAAATAAGACTTCGTGAATCTCCTACCTTTTCGCGAAGCACTTTCATGAAGAACTTTCGCGAAGCTCAAGCCGTTTCAAGGCAACGTCCCTCGCGAAGCTTACTAAGCCAACACGTAGCTCACAGGTTTCGCGGAGCTACAATAGCCGCCGCGAAGCTCCTCTTTTGCGAAGCACACTGGCTCTGCGAACCACCATCGCAAATCGAGAGCAAAGGATTTTCTCTGAAAATTCTCTCTGCTTCTCTCGAGGGGGTCGGCCTCTATTTATAGGTGATTCCACCGACCCTCGTCCCTTCCGCATGAATTCAACACCATGTCATCTCAAATCGCGAATCTCCAAAGATTCCGCTGGAATTCTGTCCAAAACGTGAAGCACCACAGCAATTTTCTGTTCGCGGATCTTGACATAATCACGAAGCATCACCGTTAACATTCCTTCACTCCTTCGCCGTGAAGCTCCCTCGCAAATCCCTTCACCGCCGCGATGCGCTTCAGCCTCTGCCGTTCACGAAGTTTGACGTAATCGCGAAGACTCGCGGCCTCCATTTTTCTGGCCTTTGAAAAATCCAATCCATGCATCCCAGCTTCACGAAACTCATGCCTTTGCCATATTAAATTATGATCTTCATGGAAATACACTTTTTTCGATGCTCACCAAATTCCAAATTTGGACCCCAAAAATTTGGCAAACACTGGGAAACAGCGCCACCTTGTACTGGTCTTTTGTACCGCCTCCTGATCGTCCTTTCCTTTGTCATCGTTCTTTGTCAACAAGGATTGTCAAAAACTTCTTCAGAACTCGACAAATATCCATGAAAACCTCCTTTTTTAACCAACACAATCAATCCAAAAATACTGCAATGTTACCTTGAGGGATTTTTTCCCAACAATTTTTTTGATTTTCCAATAGTTAAATAACATATACATCATCAATGTATTTTTCCTAAAGGTAATTATTTATTTCATAAAAATTATAAATAAATTAGCATGATAAATAAAAATATTTATATATAAAATCATTATTTGTAGTAAGATTTCCATTATGTATAATGTAATATTAAAATTTATATAGTTATTGAAATTTTGGCAAGGCATATTTAACTTTTACTTAAATAAAATATGTTAAATGTCCAAATCTCATCCAAGTTGCTTATAAAGGATACCATTTAGATAAATGGATAAATTATGTCATAAAAATTATACAATGATAATAGGAAAATTGATTGGGTTATTTGAAAATTTTATTTTATCACTTAATTAATATATTAACCATTTTAGCGTACTAATAAAAATTATTGAAGTTTCTATTCATAATCACCAAAAAGTAAATTGACCTTATTTAATAATTGGGATCTAATTATTCCAACTATAGAATATATATTCAAAATTCAAAAAAAAAAGAAACACGATTCTGTAATTAATTTAAAATTTAAATCATTTTCAGAATGATAAAATAGATTTCAAAAGTTAAAAAAAAGAAAAATATTGAAATTTGTTTACATCTAAATTTAATGTAAAATGAATTATGTGACCTAAATTATTTTAAATGATAAAAGTAAAAAAAATTATACAATAAAAACATTCAAATATATAATTTATCACTATAAATAATTTTTTTGAAAAAATAGTTTTCACTTAAAATTCACTTTTTTACTATTCATCAAAATGTGAAACGTATTAGAAAAATACCAAAAATTAAACCAAAGTAAATTTGGATACATTTATTTCAAATAAAAATTTTATTTTAAAAAAATATTGAAAATTATTATAATCTAGATTTAAAATGGGTGATCTATCAAAAGATTAAAATCCTTCTTTTGGAAAAAAATTACTTCTTTTATCAGAAAAAATTATATTTGTTATTATTTCATGTCTAGAAAAAATAAAATTTGAATTTTAAAAATTATATTGAATTTATTTAAAATATATATTAATAAAATATATGAAGAGTGATTTTAATTTATTTTATAGACTCATTAATTTTCATTTAATTTTTTTTTGAGGAAGACATTCTCTTTTATTTAAAAACGTTTTATTTTTCATTTATGTTTAATTTCTCACCACTGAATTAATTATATATGTGTAAATAATATTTTCATAATTCAGTTTATATTTTTTATGCATGCCATTATAACAGATCAATTGTAAGGTAACATAACAATTTTTCTTTGTTCGATTATACTCAGTCTTATATGAAATGAAATCTATAAAAAAATGAAATTTTGTATAACATAAGATAATCATAGTGTTGTGTATTTCTAAATAAAATAAATTATTTTTTGTTGTGAAAGATTAATTTTTTGTATCATTAAACACAAGAAATCAATGTGTTTTTTAAAATCTCATTAAAATATCTGGGTGTTACAGATGACAACACATTAAATGATTTTTTCCATCTAAATTCATCTACGTGATAAAAGGATTAATATGTGAAGGTATCTTTCATAGAAATCCACGTCATAAAAATGAATACTAAAACATATTTTAAAAATGTAAATATAGAAATATATCGGTTTACCTAAGTAACTCATTAATGGGTCTCTACATAGGATATCATATGAGGAAATTGAAAACATGGGTATGCCAGAGAAATATAACTATCAAGATAAGATGTATAGTGATTGGAAATATGGTTAGTATAATGTAAAAAATCAAAAATACATAATTTGGTGGTGATCTATGGGACCATTTGATTTATCAGATAAGAATACACTATGATAAATTTATTGGATTCAAGATCATTTACCAAAAGCTGATGGTTTGATTCATGAGAATGAGTACATACTATATTTTGGTACAATCTCACAATTGGTTATTCGTTGAACAATTTTCACTTATTCCCTTATTCGGCGACATTATGTTAAAATTATCATTCCTAAAACGTTTGAAGATCATGAGATGTATAAATAGAATGATTGGTCATTCCATCTGTCTTAAATACAATAAAAAGACTAGAATAAGTGAAAAAATATTTATTATTCCACATATAGGGATATAATACATTATTATAAATGACTTCATCAGATGTTTAATTTAAAAATTCATTAAATAGATAACATTACATACATTTGGAAATATGAAAATTCATGACATTCAAAAGAGGTTCCCAAAATCAACCTAACATTTATCCCCCATATATCATTAGTTAACACATGTTGGTAACATTATAATAATGTGAATTCCTTCATCATGTATTTTTTTTAAAAATGGTCACAACAAGAATTACATTAAAACTATAGTGAAATCATGTGTTCCTTTAAAAATGAAGTTTTACACATACCATAAATCCCAATAATTCAATATACTTGATCCAATGATATCATAAATCACTTTCTCATCTAATTATTCATGATTTCATTAATACAATAAAACATATATTTATTTCATTATCCCAACATTATGCACATATTATGGGTAATCCTTACCTTAATGTGTCGTCCAATAAAAATCTAAATCACTTTTCTTTGTTACCGGTACCCCTCGACATATACATTTAAGCACCTATGGAAAAACAGTAGTTGACCAATATATAGATCTTTATTTATTCCATAACACCATACTTGTGATTAAACAACAATTTTCTAGAATCCCATTGCATAAACACTCAATAATTCTACAACTTCATTATTGTACTCTACATCAACAATATTGAACCCATGTGATTTGGCTTTGTATTGGGCCTAAAGTTTATTATGACATCGATCATAAATGATAACCCATGGATTAGGGAATTTATTAGCATAATGCTTCATCTCCATTCTCTTATAGAGTTGAAGTATGGGAGGTTAATTATTTGTAGTCTTTTGTATATTCATTTCATTCTAAATATTTTTCCCATCACTTTGGCACTAAACTGCATGATGTCCTTGTCTTCCACACTTAAACAATTTACCAGTCTATGTATGTCTATCCTCACCATGATTCATTCCACAATTATTAGCACAATTAAACATCCATATTTTTTTCCATGGTTTGGAATTTCTTCCTCAAACACCATCATCTGTTTCATGCCAAAAAATGAGAATGATATGTAACCCCAACATCCATTTCGGCCTTGATAAAAAAACACACAATCTCATCACATATACTACAATATATTATGGATAATTCCATTTAAATTGTTGTTTTAAGCCACTAAATAATCGATCAACCTTATATTTATTTTGGTTGATAATTCCCAAAGCCTAATTTGAAAGACTTGTATAATCTTCCTTCTATGTACAAACGGATTCCTCAACCTTTTCATAAGAACAAGGAACTCCTTCTCTATATTTGTATGAATAATATGATGAAATTACTTATTGGAGAAAATGATCTTGAAATTTTCCCATTCCATGGATTCAATTTCATCATCATGCCTCATAATATTAATTATAGACCACATGTTGTCTGCTTTTTATTCAAAATAATAAAAATCCAAAATGACATTCCATGTATTGAATAGTGAAGTATAGAAAATATATTATTAGTGCCAATGTTCCATTTTTTAGAAGTATGTGGATTAGAATACACACTGAAAGAAAATGGATGTTCCCTCATCAAAAAAACAATACAACATTATTTCATTCTCAAATCATTCAGATGTATAGAATAATTCATTTCATTTATAATAACATTGATAATAGTTTTCATTATTGTTCTAATATATTTGTCTATTCTAAATGACAATCATTGAATTGTTTATTTCATTAATCGTTAAAATGGTTAATTTAGGTCCATGAAATTATCTAAAACACCAAAAGAATAGTGTGAGAGGAAAACATTATACTATGAAAATGACATAGTTAATGAGATTTAATTTCAATCTCTCACATATTATGTTTAATCCAAGGTGGGAAATTATAATTACAAAAATTAAAGGATTGTAACCTATACATTGAAAAATCCTTTGGGACATCCCTATACATATTTTCGGAAAAATCACTAAGAATTTCAATAATGTTTTCTCAACATTGTTTACATAGTTAATCTAAAACATCACTCTGATACCAACAATAGAGTCCCATCCTTGACATACATTGATATTATATACATTTTATAGAATACACAGTCCATTACAAAAACTCATGCCTAAATACCTTATCATTTTAGTTTCTTTAGAAATAATGGAAACATAAAAAACTCGTTCTTAAAACTCCTACATCATATCCTATTATTTTCACCATAACAAGACTCCTTTTTGAAATTCCATACAACATACCATTCATTCTGAACTAGGGAAAATAAACATAATAATTGGTGATCTCAAGTTCTTAGTATGGGTAAATAAGGGATATATCGATCATATCAAGAATCATAAGAAATATGAACAAATCATTTGAAAAATATTATTTGGAATATAAAATATTATTATATAATGTCATCGGATAAATCATAAAAGTTCATAAAGAGTCAATGAATGTATTCAAAAAATTTAAAATAGAAGACATGAAATATGTGGAAAGAACATAAAAATATAAAATCATTTCATATTCATCAATTCTCATTTCTAAGTCCATAATAGTGGGAAAATTCCATTATTGAACCGAGTTTACCCATCATTCCAACCCTATATTACTGAACCATGTTTACTTCCAATTCCATCCCAATATTATTGATTCTGGTTTATGTCCAATTATATCATCCTATTTATGAACCGAGAACATTTCTCATTCCATCCATGTATTACTAAACCGATTTCATTTCACATTCCATCCTAATTTATCCCATGAGAAATGAATCTTTACCAATTTCATTGGAGGGAGATATTGGTCCCACTAATTTCATAATTAAATAATTCTTACGTGTTCCATGAAAATATAAATCATTCATCATAGCATAACCTTAAGGAATAAAATGGGTTTCTTAAACATCATTACATTATAACATAACCCATGTAAAATAAATGTATTTCATTAATAAAATTCCAGAATAAACTTAATCAAACAATTGGAATAATTGGGATAATATACATGAAACATAACCCTATTAAAAAATTCCGTATTATATAGAAAATAATTTTTATAGAACACTTGAAATTAATTAATGAGGAAAATATTGTATCTTCTTTAAAAGAATTTTCTTTTCTAAATAATCGATGAAATTTAGAAAGAAAATAAATTTATTGAAAATAACCTTGAAATATTATAATGAATGATTAATATAAATAAGGCATTATGAAAATATAAAAATTTGTTCATGTCATATAAGTTAAAATAAAACATTATTCACATACTTTTTTTGAATAATCCATAAAATATCTTGTATCGAAAATGGAAAAAGATTCCTTCCATACCTTTTATTATAAATTCACTAATGGGTAAAATTAACTTTAAAATATATATAAAAATAGAAAAATTATTTTTTAATACATATTTATTAATCATTGACATGGATGATAAATATATCCTAGAATATACTTACAAATAAACAACCTCATATAATAATGATATTGCAAAAATATTCATAACCATTGTTTAGATATCCTTTGTATGTATCCAAAATTCATGTATAATGATTTAAATAATGTCATAGACATATTATATAATCACAGTCAATTTTATGATATCATATATGATAACATTATAATTTGTTTTTTAATAATAATTAATTATTACTCATTGTTTGTGTATTAACTCATTCATTTTCTTATGCATGTTATGTATCTTAACATTCAATTCTCCTTATTAAATTATTTTTATATTATTTCCATAATGATATTTACCTAATATATAACATATATAATCACAATAAACATTTATATGACTATAATTAAATTGATATCATGTATAATGAATCTCATCACATTGTAGAAACCGTATGGTATACATACGCATGATAGACAATATCATTCCCATAATTGTGAAATGGTATAGAAGTTGGTGGTATACATTTTTTACATATTCCATATTACGATATAATAATTTTATATATTTATTATTTTCATCATTATACACATCCATGTAATGTGGTGGTGGGAAACAATTTAGACCATGGCGTGGAGGTGGTAAGCCATATGTATGCAAGCGTAGTGATTTAGATTTCTAGTAGGATGGATAACATGTAGAATATTATTATTTTATTATCATAATAACATCTTGGTGTATATATGATAATTTAGTTATTATATTATAATTTCAACAAAACTCTAAGATGAAGTGGAAGTATAAATAAGTTTGAAAGAATCGATAGGAGAGATTAACAGTATGAGCTCATTATTGATATCCTCTTAAAGCACCAGAGTTGGTCATTAAAGACAATTAAAACCTATAGAATGTGACTAGGGGATATTTGAATGTAAATTTGTTTGGGATGGTATTGCATTATGATAAAATGTGATGTTAATATGTGAGGTAGGATTTTAACTTTTATAATTGAGGTGTGGGCACTTTTGGGATCTCTAAAAATATTAATGTATAATAAAATAAAAACCCACCGAAAAACCAAATTGTTTCAATGTTTAAAATTTGAGAATATATAATGTTTTAATATAATAAAAATTAATTTGGGATAAGTCTTTCTGTAAATTTAAACTTTATCATTTTAATTAACACTTAGTTATTCATTTAAATTTTTACTACTGTAAAAATAAGTCAATATTAAAAGTGTGAAATATTTACTAATTTGATTTAATTTGACAATAAATGAATAATTTATAATATTTTGTACCACATAATAATTATTATATATTTTTTAAAAAAATTATTATTTGTAAATAATTTAGTAATACATTATTTAGATAAACATTTAGTGGTGTCAATTTTGACACTATTCAATTCAAAGATTATTAAAAATATGATGAAAATAATTTAAAATTTAACTGAATGTTTAGTTATAATATTTAGATGTCAAGATCACATAGATAATCTGTTGGATATATTAATTGTCGAAATTATATTTATTTTATTATTTTTAATAACAATCATTTTTTATATCCATTAAAAAAATTAATCACAACATTAGTTTTCTGTAATTTTTTAATATACATTTTTCTTGAATAAAAAAATACTATGATAAAGATAAATCTTCCATATTTTATAATAATAATTTTAGTATAATATATTTTTTGGTAAATTGTTCTTTTAAAATTTTATGTTTATTAATTCATGAATGTGAGATCTTTAAAATCACTTTAAATAAAATATTATAATTGTCATAATCTTTACCAGTTGGATATAAATAGATAATAAATCAACCCATGTATTATTATCATCAATCTACACTGTAAATTAATATTTGGTAATTTATTTTGGTCTTTTAATTATTATTGTCATTTTAATAAGAATTGTTTTATTTATTTTCCATAAATAAAATAATTTTCGCAACATCAATGTAAAATCATTTAAGGTGAAGATTAATTTCCTCACAAATAAAAATAAATTAACATTATTAAGGAAAAAAATATATTTTAAATGAGTATTTATATTTGAATTTATCTTCTCGTTAACCGTATATAATAAATGATATAGTTTTTAAAATTTGAATAATACATATTGAACATTTTTTTAAATAAATCATATTAAGTGTACTAATCTAATCTACGTGGCTTCAAAAGATTTACATTTATACCAAATGATTATTTAGATAGAAATAAATAATCAATTGATATGAGAACAATTTTAGGGTGATATTATAATAGTACTTATACCCTTAATTACCCGACTTACCTTTTTCCATGTTAATAAACAATACTGAAATTACTATTCGTAATTCCAAAAAAGAACATATTTACATAATTTGGACATAATGATTCTAGTTGTGGAACCCATTCATTAAAAACTCAGATCACGTAAGTTTCATTAATTAATTTTAACTTAATCTCATTGATAGAATGAGAAAATAAGTTTTAAATGTTCAAAAATGTAAAAGATTGAAATGTGTGTACATCTAAATTAAAAGTAAAATTATTGAAAAAAAATAAATTATATTAAAAAATAATAATTTAATCTACACTTACTTTAAAAACATTCAAATATATATTTTTACACTATACATAAATTTTACAAAAATGTTTTTTCAATTAAATTGCATTATTTTTTACTATTTATCAAAAAATAAAGCCGATCAGAAAAAAACAAAAATTCAACCAATGTAAATTTTGAAACATTAATTACAAAGAAAAAATTTATTTTTCTCAAATATAATATAAAAATGTGTTAAAAAATATTTTCGATGGGTTCCCCATCAAAAGGTGACAAAACTGCATTTTTATGAAAAATTCATCATTTATCCAAAAAATTGAATTTGGTCTTATATACAGTCTAAAAATAAAATATAATGAATATAGAATAATAGATTGAATATATTTTACATAAATATTAGTAAAATCTATCATATGTGATTTTATTATTTTATAAACTCACTTATTTTCATTTAAATACTTTTTCAGAAAAACATTTTTTTTATTTAATAGTGGTTTTATTTTCATTTATAAATTAATTATCAGAAAATAATTAATTATATACGTATAAATAATATTCTCATAATTCAGATAATCTTCTCCATACTCATCATTATAATGTTTAGGTTATAAGATAACAAAATAATAATTAGTTATTTTCTTAAAATCTGTCATCCGTGAAATTAAATCTATAAATAGAACATGAATTTTTATTTATTAAATTCTAAGAAGAGTGTTACAAATACCACAACCAAATCTCGTGTTGGGTGTAGTAAAAAATGTATTTCTCTAGTGTACAAGACATGAAATAAAATATATTTTAAAAAATTACATCCCATAAAATTCTCATGGTGTGACATTAACAACATTATCTCACCCCATTTGACCCTCTGGCCCTTGGAGATCCCCCTCACTTCTTTTACTACATTGGGCATCAATTAATTAGTTATTGTTTAGTATCTTTAGGAAATCATCAAGTTTTTCATTTCTATCATTATTTTTTCTTTTCATTTAGTTACTTTTTTCTCCCTCATTCGGTACCCTTTTCAAAAATGGTTATATTGACCCTTATAATTTTCAATCTCGTTTCATTAGGTTATATATTGTTGGTTGTAATGTGATCTTTCAATTATAGGTAATCTCTTTGGATTGTTTTTTGGTTTCCAATAATGATTGTGAAGATTTCAGGAAAAAGGTATGTTGTACCATGCCTTGACATTATTTTATGGTTTTATTATATTTGTTTTGGTTTCCAAATATGTTTTATAAATTACATGGGTGGTGTGAAGGCAATTTTCTAGGGGTTTAGTCTGATATCATGGGGTAAGGATGATTTTATCTTTATGTAAATAGATTTTTTTCATGTTTGGTTCCAACTATGTATTTTTATTTTATAATAGGGATTTTACTTGGCATGGAAATTGGAATATAGAAAATGGGGATCCTTGGAATCTATGTTGCTAGACAAGATATATTAAATTATGTGGGTCGGTAGTGTCGAGGACCAGTGTTCCTAGAAGGATTACATATCTACACTAACTAGCAATTTGTGTTGGGGATGTTTTGGATCAAGTAGGAGACAAAACATTTTTTAAGGATGTGATCACTGAGTTTAGAAGGATTCAAGAACCCTATTAATCCTAGTAGAAAAAAAAATTTATTGACTATTCTCGTCATATGAAATAGTTTTATCCTATGTATTCTTCATTTACTTTATTATGATAAATCATTATTTTAATTAAAATGTATTATTGGTTTTGTTGAAATCTATCTTGTTAATTTATTACCTAATGTCTTTGCATATAATTATTTTAGTGTTATCCTACTTATATATTTATCCCATGCCCTATATACCCACATGGGTGTACGTAAACCTTGTTATGTTTGACTTGGGTAATGTAAAGTCCTTTCATGGTGATGGTGGTGGTCGTATGTGATAGTGGATTCTTTTCTAATGGTGCTGATGTTCATGGAATTGTTTTCAACAAACATGATATGTGGATTTTTTTTGGTATATCTAGTTAGTCCCCCTACCCTTTTGGGGTTTTAGATAAAATTGTAAAATGGTCAACCCATATTATAGGGTTTCCTGTGGTATCTCATGTTATAGATATTGAATATGATGCATTTTGGTTTCATTAAATTTGTTTAATGTTGTTTTTCATGGTCTAAACCATTCCAAAATGTGGTACTCGATGCTCAGGCACTAGTTTCCAGCCCATGTTGATTGGGAAATCACATCAATCAATGCTAGGGGCTGAGTCAAGAGTTATGATTGATATACACCGAGACCAATTCATGAAAATGGTATTATTGAATGTTTTCCCATTACTAGGATTGTGTAACTTGGGAGAGTCGGGAATGACCAGAGCTATGATTGTCATGCATTCGAGTTCAAATTGTGAGTTGGTTTTTTTACAAGCACACCTCTTGAAAGGACATGGGGAACCCTTAGATGTTTGGTATCTGTTTTGGCTCCTCCTACAGTTTTGATGTTCTTGTTGGAAACTATTATTTTACACTAAACTAGGGTGGTTTAATATTTTTTTACTTGTTATGGTTTCATTTTGGTATATGTTAATGGTTAGTTTTTCCTGTTTTTTTCTAGCTGATGAATTGATGAATTCCTCTATGTTTACTAAATGGTGTTGCATCATGCCTTTCATAGACCTCTCATGCAATAGCAGGAAGGGGATAGAGATAATTCTCCATAACATTTTGACCATGTATTAGTGAGATTCATGATTCATGCAATTTGGGAACTATATCAAGGAGTTGGATTTGTTCCTATCCATATTAAATAAACTGAACCCGTTCTAGAAATGGAAAATTCTTGGGAGTTTCCCAAGAACATACCTCTATCCTATTAGGTTGGCACGAACCCTTAAGAAGCGGAGGAGTGGATCGATAAGGTTGAGAGGGGTTTTATACTATTTAAATGTCACATAATCCCATTGTTTGAAAACATGGGTAAAGGCTATGCCAATGATATCATGAACCATGGGCTGCCTAGGCATCAGTATAGACCTAGACCCACGGTTTCATGGAAACCATGGGTATAATACACGAAATTACCATAATACCCACATTTAATTTAAATAATGTAAATATAACTAAACCTATAGTTTAGAGAACCATGGTTATAGATTATTTCACCAGACATAATATACCCACGACTCATTGAACTGTGGTTAAATATACCCATACCAAAAAAGAAGTACCCACAGTCCCAATATCCTTAACCTATAAAATACATACAATAATACATGGTAAATATCATGAATGAATTAAAATGGTTGACTTACAAACTTTTATATGAATTACATTACGTATAAACATGGTCCAAAACAATCAAAATCAACATATTAAAATGAAATAGTCTAACGAAAAATCATTCAAGTTGATGCCTCGTGCACAGTATGACCACAAAAATTCATTACAAACAACATTTAAACTGAATTGGGCCACAAACATCCTAAAAAATTAGGCAACCATAGTTTACCGTTATCAATAATGTTATAACATAAGAAATTATTATGAAACATCATATTTATATGGTAGTTTAAACTTATACCATGCTATCATGGAAATCTATAAAAAATGATTAAGAACAAAAAATTTCAATTGAGAACACAAGAATTCATTGGGAATGTATTGAACATATTATTGTGAAATCAGTGTTGGAATTCACTTCATAATTTCAAAATAACCATGTTGTTTTGGTAGTCAAATTTCATGTTCAAAAAGAATACATTTATTAAATATCAACCTCAGAAGAAACTGACATCTCAATACACTTGTATTAAACACACCTAAATGATGAGTAATCAGTTCTAATACTCTCTCCATCATTGCAGATGATTTTCTCTCCATCTATAGCATTATGAATTAATATATTAACCTAGAATAGTATAGTGAGATTACAAGAGGATTCATGGTCATTTTAGTTCTTTGAATTGATGAATTATGATTTGAAGTAAAATAATTACAATAAAAATTTACTACAACCTACGAGAGGTCAATGAAGGGTTTACTGGGAATTTTAAACAAAAATATCATGTATATAATAGTGTATTTTAGGCACCATGGTATTTCTATAGTTTCAATCGGATGAACTATAATCATAAACTACAACAATCAATAGTAGCTCATAATCTAATATTAGATTATCAATTTTTTTATGAATGTGAATTTCTATTTAGTAGTCCCAAATCATTACCATTTCACAACCATTTATACTCATACCATTTACATAATTAATATATATTTTATATTATCTCATATCTAATCATTATAAATCCAAATTTCATCAATCCTTATTCGTGGGAATTCACAATTTGTTCCAAGACATTCATAATCCATCCATAATTATCCAAATTTAATAGTCCCCCAATGGTTGAGACATAGACTCTAATATAGGAATACATTAATAGACTATGGTGGATGGGATATTCCCAAGGGTTGGTATAAGTGTCTAGGAATTGAGGAATCACCACTCGTGATTTATTTTTCCCTCAAAAAATTAATTAAAATATTATCATAAAATAAATAAAATTCTACCATGAGTCATCCATATGTCAGATAACCACACCAAATGAAAGGAAAAGAAATAGAAACAAAAAATTACAATGGTAGAAAAATTAAAAAAACTAATTAATCCCTCAACTACCCCGATATGCCTCCCATGTAATGAAACACTTGTAGCCACATCTAGTGCCCTACTTACCCCCTCCACATAATATAACTACCCTCTATCGGTAGAATGAAGTAAAATTCCTAACTGTTCGATGTGATAAAGTCAATAAAATAAAAACTAAACTATAGAATGCCTCTCTTTTATGACTACATGAGTCACTCCCCCATTATAAGAAGAAAAAAACCACAAGGGTCAAAACAATTTTCAGAGAGTAAGGATAAAACAAATTATATTTGTTCAAGAGGATTTAGTTTAATCTATTTTTTTGATTTGTTTACCTAGGATCAATTTTCCTTGGTTAGGTTATGTATAGGTTAATTATGTTGATAAATGTTATTTCTATTTTTCATTGTTCCCAATAAATTAGTTTTGTGCATTTTAATTATGTTTTATTTATTTCATGCCAAATCCAATTTATTATCTTAATTTAAATTATATTTTTTTATTGTAATGTATATTTAATGTATGGTTAATTTTAGGGTTTTTAAATTAATTTTACTTTTGATTGAATTATGATAAACAAGTAAATGTTGGGACAGTTTAGTTTGATACATGTTTTCATGGGAAATTTTTATTAGATTTATTTTTTCATGTTATTTATAATATTAGCTAGGAAAATTTCATTCATTTGGGTTCTAATAAATTCTGTTATATTATATTTGGTTCATATCAGTATGGTTATGTTTAGTTTAGTTCAAGTAGACTTCATTCATATAGTTTTGAATTCATTATATCTAGTACAGTTTTATCCATCATTATTAATATAATACTAGTTCATGTTAGATCATTTTTTCAAATTTATATTCATTTGAATTTTTTATATTTGAATAATATTTTCATTATTTTCATCATTCTAGATCTATTTTGGTTGATATGATTCACATTACCAGTAAGGTTTGATCAGTTTATGAATGTGTTTTAGAAAATGTTTTCTTCTATTTTTTATTTGGTTTAATTATATCCATTAATGTTTTATGATTCCGCTTTATTTAGGTCAACTCATTTTGGACATACACTTTTTAATATTAATTATTGTGTTTTAAATCCATTCAGTTTAATTTTTTATGTTTGATTCAATCTTAATTGAGGTATCCTAGAAGAGGTAAAATTGGATTATATTAATTATGAATGATTCACTTTGGTACAACTTGATAAGATTTTATTTAGATATATTTAGATTTTATTTAATCTATTTGGTGGAGGGAAATTTAATTTAATATATACTCATTTGTGAATAACCAACTCCTCTCACTGTTAGTCATGTGTGGTTGTTGGGTACACTTGTCCAGTTAAAGGGTAGTTTTTACTGGTTGGGTAGTAGTTTCTAGTGAAAATGGAATCATTTGTATTTTATAATTATAGATATTTTTGTGTTTTTCTATATTTTTTGTGGGTATTAAATTAGAGGGTCGTATGTGTCGGGGTGGGGGATATGAATCATTTTCCAATTTTCTACCTATAAGTCTCTGGTGTAAATCCTTGGGAGGTCATGACTTGACCTTTGAAAACAGCAAAATTCTTCAGGTAGGGATATATAATTCCCCTTTTTTCCTTTTCCTTCCACCATTTAATTCTTCTTTTAATTTTTCTAGGAAGATACTTACCTATAATTTCATAATCTAGGGATATTAAATAGTGTATACTGAGTTATTTTTATACTCTCTATATTGTTTATGTAATACTCTTTATAGGTTAATACAATTCAAATTATTTTTGTTTTTAGAACTAATAGGATGTCCTAATTCATTCAATTTGTTATAATTCAATTTTACTCAATTTTATATTAGTTAGTTTGGTTTTCATTTATCTTTTTCAAGATAATTATTGTATGAAGTCTATATACCTATTTAGTATGAAATCAATGTAAAAAAATATAAGAAATCAATGATTCTTTAAATTTAAATGCCACTGCACAAGGGAACCTACCTAAAAATCAAGGTTCTCTTATTATGACTTTGTAAACTAGAATATTCCCTTTACCATTTCCAGGTGTATTTTAGAGACCCAGTCATTCATTAATAAAAATTCCTCTTGATCCAATTAAATGTATTATTATGTGAAATGGTTATATAACATATGCACTTCATTGTTTTTATGTTTTTGAATTTTAAAATATTTTTATGAATTGTGACCGTTATTAATATAGTCGACGAACAGTAATCACATGATTAAAATAAATATAGGCCTTTAACGAAACCAATTTAATCAGAAAAAGAAACGGATCGCCTCATCGAGTTGACTTGGCCCATATAAATCCTATTTTTCGAAGCTCGGAAAGGTGGTAGCTTCATTGGTCTTTGCTCTTCAACATGCCCAAGTGGAGTTTCAACATGTTAATCTCAAACAGAACCGCCTACGGGAGAAGTGGAAGTTGGTAGAGATTACCAACCATGCGATGTTATCCGAGCCACCCCAAGAGTCTTTCACCATAACAAACCTTAATCCTTAGTCTAATGTAGGTGATATAAGGGGTTGTGTAACCAGACCATAGAATTATAACTCTGTGTATTATTTTTTGTATTGAATAAAGAATATAAATTCATTTTATTATTTTTACTTCTTAAATAGTGTTTAAAGCACAAATAGTATATCTAGTTAATATTAAACTAAGTAATAAATTTTGATGAATTAATGGATTTTTTAATTAAATAATATAATAATAAAATATTATTATTAGTAATCTAATTTTTATTAAATATAACTGATTGTATAATTTTTATGAATACAATTGTAATTTTTAATAATGTTTGAATGTTGTTTTTTTCAAAACCCATAAATTTTTGATAAATGTCTGTTTTTATTTTAAAAGCTAAAATTCACATATTTAGAAAATTATTCAGTTTAAATTAATATTATTTTAGGAATTAGTATGTTGATATTTTCCAATGGTGCATGTTTCATATTTTTTCGAGACGATCAATTTTTTTGGGTACAAATTAAATATTGTTTAATTATATAAAGTGTATTATGACATTATAATGACCCAATAGTGATGTAATAAAATAATATAAATTGTATTTTAAGACAATATATGTTTTAACAAAAAAATAATGTGATTTTATTTTTGTTTGATTTATTTTACACAACTTTAGTGGAACCTCCATGACTTATAAAACATATTTTCTATTAAAATATATTTCCAAGAGAGTGTGACTCTCCTCCAATTGAGAATGCCTAATATTTTAAGATGTTCGGCCATTTTCCTGATAATATATTTTTTCCATTCCCCTTTGGAAAAACCCATGGGAAAAAACCACGGTCTGGTTTTTGTTTTTGATTAGTTTAATGTGTTCTATCCATAACATAAATAATAAACAATTCTCTCTTGTTTCCTATATAACCCCCCCCCCCCACACCCAAGATCCCACTACCTCTTCACTCATAGCCTTTGGAGTTTGTCCAACCTATATCCTCCTCTCTATGGAATACTCTCAAGGTTCCCCAAGCTCCCAAGATGCCTAACTCAATCCTCTCCCAATCCATTGGGATCACACTTCCAAGGGATTCATTTCTTTCTCAATTTTTCCATGTTTTTTAATATTGTTATGTCCTTTTATTTTCAATTATAAATTTTGGGGTATGATTAATCACATCTCTCATACCGCCCTCTTTATTTTTTAATTATGAGAGACCCCATTCACTCTCATTAATACCTCCCATGTACATATATTACCATGCCAAATTTCCTAAAGGAATTTGTCTCTCCTCATTTACATTCAATCCATTATTTTGTATTATGAATCCAAAATTTCATTAATCATATAAGAAAATGTTAATATGTAACCCACTTAATTCCCATTTCATGTACATAGGATGAGAGGTGTCATTCTCTATCATCAAACATTTTTTCTGAACTGTTATTTCACGCCTCTCTACTATCGAAAATGAACAATGATTTTCGAAGGAAATGTCATTTTGTAGTGAATATAATGCCTATTTCTCTATCATCGGTATTAACCATTATTCACATTTACTAATGTATCATAATTTTTCATGTATGTATTCTACATCAATTTAACGTGGAATAATTGATGATGAAGTATTCCATGTTGTACGATCCATGTGTAACACTTAAGCATGAAATGAAATGATTAAGAAGGGTTATCCCTGAGAGTGCTCTAATGCATTGGGTAAAGTATTGTATAATGATATGTCATGTGCAATGAGTG
The DNA here is from genome assembly GCA_963277665.1 of Viscum album. NCBI lineage: Eukaryota > Viridiplantae > Streptophyta > Magnoliopsida > Santalales > Viscaceae > Viscum > Viscum album. The sequence goes on along the minus strand of OY728129.1, from coordinate 1,264,206,055 downwards.
TTGAATCATTCCAATTCAAGTGAAACAAGGTTCTACTAGTGCTTCCTTTTTTATGAGGGTTTACTCATGCTCCATGTGCAATGAGCCTTGGCTCATGCTAGTATCATGTTAAATGTTCTTTCCACATCTTCGTGTTATGATTATCAATATTTTTCAAGCCTTTATATTAATGTTTCTATTTTTCTCCATTGATATGGCTATTTCCTAACATGTATTTTATTCTTTATGATATTCCTTGTTTACTCTCTTCTTTTTCTATATATATCACCTCTTTCTTATTGATGCCCTCATGTTATCCCATGCAACGTTAAGTACGAATGAATGTTGTGGCCATGTAAGGGATGTTTTCAAGAAATATAGTGTATTTCATGTATTATGGGGTTATGTAATGATCCAAATCCACAAAAGTCACTATAACTATCTATCTTATATGTTTTATTAGGTAAATTTCATGTAATAAATTATGTTTAAATATGAAATAAAAAATCAGGGTTGTTATAGTTGGTATCAAAGGATAGGTTTAGTTATTTTTGGGATTAAGATTGGAAAACTCTATTGAAACATTAGAGAGATGACTATGAATAATAAAACCATACCTAAATTGTGGTGAGTTTTGAGTAAGTGTTTGAACAATCAAATATATCTCTGTCTAGATACGAGCATGTAGAGGTGGATCTGGCACAGATATACATATAAGTGAAAACTCTAAAAAGGAGTTTTTGTCTTGACATAGGGTATCCTGGTACATAACAATGGGCCTTGCTGCACTCTAGGATACGCCACTCTTGGGGTATTTTATTTAATATATTCACATTCTTAGTATGAAACATTATTAAGGGAATAAAAAATTCCCCTAAGAATATATGATAGAAAGTAGATCATGGATAACATAAACTGAAGCATATAGATTCATATGTTAAAGAAATAAAATCAATTTATAAGTAATCATTTTTATCCTTGGACTACCCTTTATGTGTTACCCTAGCTTTACTTTTATTCCATCCAATGGATGGTAATAGGAGGACTCGGGCTAACCACTGATGCGAAGACCAATGTGATGACTGTTCTAATGATATGCCCAATCCGATTAGAGTAGTAATGGTGAACATTGTCATGACACTCTCTCAGTTAACTCATTATTTGAATAGAAACATGAGTAAAGAGTAACATTCAACCCCCCCCCCCCCCTAATGGAAGAACAAGTCTCTATCAAGAGCTTCAGAAGACAATGGCCTCCTGCTTTTAATTTTACAGCTCATCCCTCAATCGCCAAAGAATGGATCTACTCCATTGAAAAGATCTTCTCCATCCATAAATGATCCAAATAAGAGAAGTTTCTTTGGGATTCATATCTTATGGAGGGTGAACCAAATCCCTGTTGGACATTGATAAAATATACAATTCCTGAGGAGGATATTGAGGCATTGGAATGCATAGATATCCATAAGATGTTTTTTGATAAACTTTTTCTGCACACCCTCGGGATTAATAAGGAAGGGTACTTATTTACCCTCAAGAAAAGAGATAACAAATCAATCACAACGTATGAGGAAAACATCACAAGGCATTCATAATATGCCTTCGACGTTGTCGTTACCCCCGAATTCAAGGATGACTGCTTCTTTGGTGGGATGAATCCTAGCCTACGGAAATCCATGGAGATCTATGATTTAGACATATATGAGGAAATTCATTGATGTTCCATCATGGTTGAAATGGAGATCAGCAGATCTTAGGGGTATCATGTGGATATGAAGCATATGGTGTACTTTAATTATGGTGATCAGATAGATAAATCCAATGGTGCGAAGAAGATCCACCACCCCACTTTCCAACGATGTGGAAATAATGACCCCATAAATTGCCTGAAGGGGATGAGGAAATGCTTTAGGTGTGGAAGATAAGGGCACCTAGTCGCTAACTACCGACAAGAAAAACCTACAATTACGACAGAGGGGATGAAGGCTCCATTAGACTCTCTACGAGTTTTTCATTTCATCAACTACAAAGAACATGGGCATCTTTCAATTTAGTTCTCTAATCCAAGGGGTTTCAAAGGCAACCAACAACCTCCATGCTAGCAAGGGTGAGTTTTTTCCACCACTGCCGCTAAAGTGAACCCCAACAGCGAAGTGGTGACAGGTACGCTACTTATTGATTCAAAAATAGAAAAATTACTTTTTGATTCTCATTATACACATCCTTTTGTATCCCAAATTTCTAGTAGAACAATCGTAACACCACCGCAAATCATAGAAGTAAAGATGTTGGTGAGTATGGAAAATTGGGAAATCATTACAACCCTTGAATTTAACTCCACCCATATCATAATTGGTGGATTGAACTTCCCAGTTAACCTTGTCATACTCCCTCTGGTGGAACTTTATGTAATTCCTGGAATGGATTGGATTTCCCTATACAGAGACAACATAAATTTCTATTAGTGGGAAATCACTCTCCATATGGAGATTCAACCACTGATTCTATACAAGTGTAAGAAGGAAGATGAATCTTCTTTAGCACCATCATCTCAAGTGTGGATAATACTGCCCTATGAGAATGAATATCTTTCTCAAGGGATTGAGTATATGGAGGCAACCATACATGAAGAATTTCCTATTGTGAGGGAATTCACTATGGTGTTTCCTAAGGAATTGTCTGGTCTTCCTCCTAGAAGAGATTTGAATTATTATTTGACCTTATACCTAGGTAATTTCCAATATCCAAGACTATGTATATAATGGATGTTGTGGAGAATGAGGAGGAGAAGAATCAACTGTAGGAATGTCTGGATAAATGGTTTATACACCTAGGTGCTTCACCATGGGGTGCACTAGTCCTCTTCATCAAGAATAAGGATGGTTCAATGTGCTGTTGCATTTATTATCATGAGATTAAAAAAATCATGATAAATAATAAGTATCCTATAGCACGAATTGAGGACTTGTTAAATCATCTGTGTGGACCACAATACTTCTCCAATGTAGATTTGTGGTCGGGATATTATCAAGTATGGTTGAAGAAGGAAGATATCCCAAGACAGCTCTTTGTACATGATATGTGCACTATGAAATTATAATAATTCATTTCAGACTCACTAATGCTCCAAGAATCATTCTGTACAAGATGAATAGTGTCTTTAGGTAACACATTATCAAATTTGTGGTAGTCTATATAGATGATATTCAAATATACTCCAAAACTAAGGAGGATCCTGAGGAGCATCTAAGAACAATACTAAATACCTTACAAAAGGAGAATCTATCTGAAAATCACAGAAAGTGTGAGTTTTGGTTGAAGAAGGTATCATTCATGGGACATATCATGACAAGAAATGAGATATCTATGGATCCCTCAAAGATTGATATAATAGATGGATGGCCATGTCCAAAACTTGTAATAGATTTATGTAGCTTCTTGGGGTTAGCTGGATATTAATGCTGATTTGTGAGAAATTTATCATAATTTTCAAAACCTATTACCTTTATAACTAGGAAAGGAGTCATATTTTCCTGGAGTGATGAATGAGAAGAAATCATCAAGGAGTTTAAAAGGAGGCTTATCACAGCGCCCATGCTCACATTACCCAAGAGTGTAGAATGTTTTCTGGTATTTTTTGATTCTTCAAAGAAGGGCATGGGATGTTTGTTGATGTAGAAAAATAAAGTGATATAGTACGCCTCAAGGAAGCTGAAAATCCATGTGAAAAACTATCCCAAGCATGATATTTATTTGGGGACTGTGATCTTTGCATTGAAAATTTGGAAAAATTTCCCCTTTGGGGAGAAGTATAAAATATTTACTGATCATAAGAGACTCAAATATATTTTCACCCAAAAAGAGATTAATATATATCAACGAAGATGTATAAAACTCAACACGGAATATGAATTCTCAATCCACTACCATCAATGTAAGGGAAACAAGGTGGAATATTTTCTAAATACAAAGGATCTTGTATCATTATCTATGATGAGAATTGGAATTGACACTATCTTCTTATATTTGAGAAGGATGGACATGGGAATCATTGAGGGACGAACATAATCAAAAATTTCTCAAATGATTGCTCAACTATACCTCAAGTAAAAAATAAAGGATGCTCAAAAAATGGATGTGGAAATTATGAAATTGGTGGAAGATATCCACTACTGGAAAGATGATCTTTCCCAACACTTCTATACCAACGGTTTGTAAAAACCGTTGGTATAGCTACCATTTCCCAACGGTTCACAAAAACTGTTGGGAAAGCCTTAGATTTCCCCACCTTTCCCAAAAGTTTTGGTGAACCATTGGGAAAGGGTCACTCTTTCCCAACGGTTCACCAAAACCATTGGGAAAGGGTGTGTTTTGAGCCTCTTTCCCAACGGTTCACCAAAACCATTGGGAAAGAGTGACCTTTCCCAACGGTTTTTGGTGAACCGTTGGGAAAAAATGACTCAACCCACCCCTAACCTATCCCAACGGTTTTGAAAACCGTTGGGATAGGTTATTTAATTTTTTTCCAGCCCTACTAACCGAGAACATTGTATAAATCAAAATTTTAAATAATTATGATAATACATATATATATTTATGAAATTATGTTTACAAAAGTGATGTTAGCTTTGTGGGTAAGTCGTTCGATTATAAACGAGGGGTCCTGGGATCAAATCTCAGTGGATGTTTTATTTTTGGAATTTATATACCAACGGTTCCATTACCATTGGTATAGATTTCATATTACCTATACCAACAGTTTCCAAAACCGTTGGCATAGGTCTATACCAACAGTTTTTGAAAAACTGTTGGAATAGATCTATCCCAACGGCTTACTTGGCTATGGTTCTCCAAACCGTTGGTATAGGCTATACCAACGGTTTGGAGGCCTATACCAATGGTTCCAAACCGTTGGTAAAGGTTAGTTTTCTAGTAGTGATCAGAAATAGGATGTCCTTGGGGTTCGTTGTTGAATAGGATGGAATTGTGATATTCGAGTCAAAATTATGTGTATCATCTGATCAAGAGATAAATAAAGAGATTTTGAATGATGCACATAGGTCAGCCTTCTATATTCACCCAGTGAGAACAATGATTTATCGAGATCTCTGAGAAAAAATTTGGTAGAATAATTTAAAAATGGATATTGCGTAATTTAAATCAATGTTCCTGGTATGTCAGCAAATGAAGGCTATGTGGAAAAAGTCTAAGGGGATGATGCAACCACTACCCATTCCAACATGGAAGTGGGACAACATCACCATTGACACTATCACTGTATGTTCAAAGACATCGAAAGGAAACTATACTGTCTGGGATGTTGTGGATCGTCTTACAAAGGTTGTAACCGTCGTTGATATATTGCAGGATTTATCATTGGATCTGCTAGAACATATATATATCAATGATGTGGTAAGGATACATAGATTACCAGTATCTATTGTATCCAATCGAGATACAAGATTCACCTCAATGTTTTGGAAGATTCTTCAACATCCTTTAAGAACTGAAATGAACTTCAGTAGGACCTATAATCCTCAAACTGTTGGCCAATATAAAAAAACTATTCAGAAATTGGAAGATATGTTAAGATCATGTTTTATGGACATCAATGGAGTATGGGACCAATATCTTACCTTGGATGAATTCACCTACAATAACAGTTTCCACTTGTGCATCAAAATGGAACCATATGAATCCCTTTATGGGAAATGGGGCAGAACACCAGCTTGTTGGGATGAAGTTGGTGAGATAAATCTACTAGGACATGAAATGGTTGATGAAATGGTGGAGAATGTGAAAACCATTTTAAAACATATCAATGCAGCCCAATGCCGACAGAATAGTTATGTATATCACCATCAATAAGGCATTGAGTTCAAATTTAGAGACATGGTATTTCTACGCATATCTCCATGGAAGAGGGTCATGAGGTTTGGAAAGAAAGGTATGTTATGTCCTAGGTATATTGTCCCCTTCAAAATTCAAGATCATTTCGAGGTTGTGGCCTATCGACTATCACTTACACCTACCATGAACAAAGTACATGATGTATTTTATGTACCCCTTTTAACGAATTACTTACCAAACCATTCACGTTTACTCTTTTTTGAGGTAGTATAGTTAAAGGATGATCATTCTTACGATGGGCAACTAGTGCAGATCTTAGATCATAGAGAAGAAGTTATACAAAATAAGACAATTCCCCTTGTCAAGGTATTGTGGGGAATCCACAATTTTGAAGAAGCTATGTGGAAATAAGAAGAAGTGATGAGGCAGAGTTATCATCTTCTATTTTATTGGGGTAAACAAATTTCTATGGAGAAATTTCTTAAGGGGGGAAGATTGTAACGACTCAAACTTTCATTAATAAAAATTCATCTTGATCTAATTAAAATTCTTATTATATGAAATAGTTATATAAAATATGATCCTCTTTGGTTTTATGTTTTTTTATTTTAGAATACCATTATTAATTGTGATAGTTTCTAATATAGTTGTTCAATAGTGATAAAATGATTAATATAAATATAGGCCTTTAAAAAATTCAATTTACTCAGACATAGGAACTGATGGCCTTATCCAGTAGACGTGCCTCGTAAGAAGCCCATTTTATAGAGCACTAAAAGGATGTGGCTCTATTGGTCTTCACTCTTGACCAATCCAAAGCCAAGCTTCAACATTATATTCTCGAACAGAACCGTCTACAGGAGTAGTGGATGTTGATATAGATTACCACCCGATTGATGTTATACGAGCCCCCCCCCCCCAAGAGTATGTCACCATCACACACCTTAACCTTCATCCTTATGCCAGTTTTATAATGGGTTATGTAACAAGACCCTATCATTATGACTATGTGTATTATTTTTTGTACAGAATAAAGAATCTACCATCATTTTATTATTGTTACTTTTAAATAGTTTTTAAAGAAAAAATTGTGTTTTTAGTTAATATTCAACTAAGTAATCAATTATAATAAATTAATGGAATTTTTAATTAAACATGATTTTAATAAAATATTATTACTAATAAATTACATTTTATTAAATATAAATCGTCGTAAAATTTATATGGATACAATTGTAATTTTTATGATTGGTTGAAATTTGTTTTTGTCAGAACCCATGAATTTTAGATAAATGTCAGTTTTTCTTTTAAAAGTTAATATCAATATATTTATAAAATTATTAATATTAAATTATTATTATTTTTGGAATCCGGATGTTGATATTTTCCAACGGTGAATTATTCATAATTTGTTGAGACAGTCAAAATTTTGGGTATTAATTAACTACTTTTTAATTATATAATGTGTTTATTGACATCATAATTACCCAATAGTTATGGAATAAAATACTCTAAATGCTATGTTTGGACAATATATATTTCACCATTAAAATAATGTGATTTTAGGTTTGTTTTATTTATTTTACAATGATTTAGTAGACCCTAAATGACTTATAAAACATTGTAACCTTTTAAATAAATTTACTTGAGAGCGTCACTCACCTCCACATAAGAAAGCCTAATAATTTAAGATGCTAGGCCATTTGGCTACTTTAATTACTTTTTCACTCCCCTTTGGAAAAAACATGGGCAAAATCCAAGGTTTTTTTTGTTGTTTTGATTAGTTTAATGTGTGGTGTCCCAAACCTAAAAAATAAAGAACTCCCTCTCCTGGCCTATATAAACCCACCCAAGCTCCCACTTCCTCTTCACTCTATGTTTTTGAATTTCATCCAAACTCTTCCGTACTCTCTCTAGAATACTCCCAAGGAACCCCAAGCTCCCATGAAGCCTCTCTCAAGCATGTCCCAAGCCTTTGTTATAACGCATCCAAGTAAGGGATTCCTTCCTTTCTCATTTTAGAAAAGTTTCATAATAATTTTATGTACTTTTATTTATATTTATAAATGTTGGATTATTATTTCACTCACCCCACATACATCCCTCTTTGTGTTTGAATGATGATATACCCCTTTCTCTATCATTAATGCAACCCATGTACACCTTTTACCATGCCGAAATTCCTTAAGAAATTTCCCCCTCCCCATTTACATTCAATACATTCTTTTTTATCATGAATATAAAATTCCATTACTCATGTTAGAACATATATATTCATGACCAAATAATGAAAAATTCTTATACATATGATGAGAAACCCAATTCTCTCTCATCAACCATTTTTTATGATCTCTCATGTCAAGCCGTTATTCTATCAAATTGCACCACGATTTTCCAAGCCAAAGTCATTGAATTGTGAATACCATGCTGATTTCACTATAAAGGGTATTAAACATTATGAACATTAAGTTACTGATAAAAAATATTCAGTTATATATTCTACATCCCTTTATCGTGGAATAAATTATGATGAATGATTCAATACTGTATGATCCATGTGGAACACTTATGCATTAAATGAAATGTTTAAGAAGGGTGCGCCTTGATAGCACTCCAATGCATTGGGTAAAGCATAATATCATGATACATCATGTGCTATGGGTGTTGAATCATGTTAATTCAAGTTCAATGTTGGTTTAGACATCCATCATTTTCAATGAGGGTTTACTAATGCTCTGTGTGTAATGACCTTTGGCTCATTCTAATATCATGTTAAAGGTTGTTCCCACTACTCCATGTTAATATTATCATTCTTTATCATGTATGTATGTTTATGTTTCTCTTGTTCTCCATTTATATATTTATTCCAGAACATGTTTTGTATTCATCATGATATGACTTGTTTACTCCCTTACTGGGCTTTATAGATAACCCCTTTCTTATATATGTCCTCAGGTTATCCCATGAGATTTTAAGAACAATGAAATGTTGTGGTCATGTAAAGGAAGTTTTTAAATAAATATTTTTTATTTCATGTTTTATGTTGTTATATAATGACCCTATGTTATAATGACTGTAGACCTCATGATCTACTATGTTTTACTAAGTGAAATTTCATGTAATAAATTATGTTTAAGTGTGAAATAAAAAGTATTGTTTTTATACTTATCCACATTATCATATATATATATATATATATATATTTGATCACAAAGACCCTATGTACATATTTTAAATGCCAAATATGTACAAGGGGACCCTTACATATATTATTATACTTTCATATACCACTTTACCTTACACACATATGGATTTTTCATATATATACATAAGAAAACCTAGCCCCAATAAAAATATTCACAAAACCATGAATGAATATATATATATATATATATATATTTGGAAACATATATAACTATATTTCTACTTATGAATACATGTGAAAGACTCTGTTGAAAAAAGCTACATGAAACTAACACATCAGGTTCAAAATACTCTATAAAAACACTGAAAATTAAGAATAAAAAACCCCTAAATTAAAAATAACAATAAAAGTATTAAAATTGAAAAAACAATACCCATAACCCATGGTGAACCCACCCCCCTTGATAAATATGGTCATAACTAGCCTAAATGGTAACCACAATCCCAAAACATCATGAATTTACTAAATGAATAACCCACAAAATGTGTTAGGATTTCGTTTCTGTGGGCTAAAATGATAAAAACATTGAAGAGGAAACCAAAAATATCACATAAATTGATCTATAATAATGGAAATAAATTATAATGAAAACACTACTTATTCAACCATTCTATAATCACAAATCAATATAGTTTCACCCAGTAACAACATGCCCTAAAATTCAAAAAAAATAAGAGTATTATATATAAAATCCCACCTACAAAAAATCATTTTGAAAAAATTGACTTCCACATACTAAAACATCTAAAAATTATAGCATAAAATAGTAGAGCACATGGAATTAAAATGAAGATTATATTAAGATATCATTTTTAAACATGTAATAAGGAAAATTTATTTCAAAAGTTGAACAAAAGTTGTCCTTTTCTCTATATAACCAAGGTTGTGAATCATTTTTTTTGTTTTAAAAAGTATCAAAATAATCATTTTTTAAAAATCATTTCATATTAAAACGTACATTAAAAAATTTAATGAAATCCATTTAATGTTTCAAATAATTAATTATTTAATACAATAATAAATGATGATATAGTGTCTCTAATTCATAGTAGTGAAGGAAAATAATTTGACCACAATTCATTATGTCAACTCCCAGTAATCGAAAAAAAGATCACTGACCTTTAAAAAGATAAAAAAATTATAAATTGTTAAACCCAAATTAAATAATACTTAAACATATAAAATAAATCACTGCCTAAAGTATCTACTCATTTCCCAAAATTTTTAAATTTGATTTCATTTTTTCATGGTTGTTCAACAAGAAAATTGAATAAACAAAATGGTGGATTTTGATACAACATAGTATCACATCACATAAAAAACAGAAAAACGAGTTTTTTCAAGAAAGTGTAAATTGATATTTTAATGTATCAGAAAATAGGATGATACTCACTATAAGTTTACTAAATAACACTCTAATAGAAGCTAAAATTCACACATGGTAGGACTAGACACTCGGAGTACAAGAAAATTAGGAAACATGTATAACAGGATTAATATTCTAATATGAAAAATGTGGTTAAATCACTAAAAAATGAAAAATAATAGTAATAGAAAAACTTTACTATGACCAAATAAAAATTTACAAATAAAAAGTAATCAATTTTCTAATTCTGCTACTTCTATTTGAATGAAATGAAAAATAATTGTTAGAAGAATGAGAAGCCAAACTAAGGCTACAAATTAAAAACTAATAAATATTATAAAAAAATTAAATCCAAAAAATCATATTCAATAAAATAAATTAGAACAAAAGTGGAGAAGTAAGAGAAAATAATGGCGTTGGAACAATTTTATATGAAAAGTGAATCTCTATTATTTATTTGAATTTTACTCAAAATATGGTGTGTCAGAAATTGTAATTAATATTTCATGTACAAAAATAAAATACTTAAAGATATTATAAAATAATAATAGTGTTTCTCTAAGAAAAATCTCTCAAGTAAGGTTAGAATACTAGAACTGTAGACATTTATGGTATGTGGAGAACTAAAAATTGGATTTAATGTGGAAAAAGTGGTTTTTTTCTCATACTAAACAATGATGTAATTAATTTTTATGAATTAGGGAGTATCAAAATAATCATGTTTGAAATGATACATCATATTAAAATGAATTGAATACCACCCATCGAAACTAGTCTGAAATGTATCATAAGAAATTATGTAATCCATTAATTAATGAAGAAACATTATATCTAATTAAAGGTAATGATAAATGATAATCTAAGTTCAATTTACCAAATAATCTACCAATAATACATGCAAAATGATTATGTAACTTTAAAGAAGTTTCATGAATCTTAATTGTTTCACTCAACACTCCTTAAACTGAAAAAATGAATCGAATCCAAAATAATCCAATCACTTCTCAACATTATTGAAAAACATTTCATTACATAAATGATAATTAGCACAAAATTTGATAAAGATAGATTATTTTGATGAAATACGAAAAAAAAAACCACATAAACATCATCTTATAGTGTTGTTTCAAGTAGGGGTAAAAATGGAACTAGAAGAAAATGAGTGATATTCAAAGCATGTTTACAAATGAACATACTAATAGTTGCTGAAAAGTCAAAATAATAGGACTAGACACTAGCAGTATCTGAAAAGTAGACAAAATAGTTGAAAAAATAAAAACATCATTGTGAATAAATATTTATTAAAATAGTAAAAATATTAAACTATGAATAATCTTGATATATTTTATGACCATATGTAAATATATACATGAAAACTCATCAATTATCTCAGCCTACTACAACAATGTGAATGAAATTAAGAAAATTTGACAAATGTAGAATAATACCGCCCATGATTATAAACTACAAACATATACATAGTGATGAAAAATGATAGAGAAAAAGAAAATAGTGGCGTTGGAACAAGATTCTCATATTTGTGCTCAATCTTTCTCTCAAAAAGATTCTATTGAAACTCACACAAACCCTTCCTCCAACATATACGATGGATTTTAATTAGTCCTCCTTAAAATAACTTCATTCTTCACTACATATATATCCTCCTTCATTAACAGAATCTATTCTCCTCACCATTGACCTAGATTAAATGAATATAGATATCCCTAACCGTCCAACCACCTCACCAATATTTAATAACACAATACTACAATGACATTCAAAATGAAATGAATATTGATTCGAAAATCATCAATATTCAGTCAAATTAATTTTTTTTGAACTCGACCCTCTCAATCTTCTGTCACCATGAACACACTTTTTGACTTCCTGTGAATCATTGATTTGAGTATCATAGAATGATAGTCACATTTAGAACCTTTTATTAGTCACTAATCCAATTCTTAAATATGTTAAATAGAACCCAGTGATGGGATATGACTTTTGGAACTGTAAGGCGTGGATTGGGTTGGGACATCATTGATAGAGTGTGAGTTTAGAGGGGTTATTGGGACATTGCTGGAGGAGAGGGATCCGATATGGGTTGGGATTAAGAAGTTAGATGTATTGATATTGAGACAGAGGTGGAGTCTGGGAGATCGAGGTCAGGAATAGGAGGAGAATGGTGAGAGGTGGTGGTCAAGGAGGGGATGAGAGGGTCCGATGGGGGGGGGGACTGAGGGAAATGAAAATTTTAGAGGTTAATCATAATGAAATTGTGAAATTAGGGAAATCTATACCCATGGATTTAAGAAAATTGTGGGTATATATCATAATATATCACTTATACACAATGTGTTTCTAAAACGTGGTTATAGAAACACGGAGATTGAACTTTTTCCATGTAGTTATTGTTCCTCATAACTCTTGAGGCTCATAATGTAATGTGTGTTTCATTCATACTGGATGGGCCTACAATTGGATGTGGGATTCTACGGTCTAGGTCGGAAACCCTGAGCATATGAGTTGGAATGACAGCATGGTTTTCCTTAATGAGAAATATTTCCCTAAGAAGTTAGTCCTATCCAGGACCCAATAGATACTAAATATCCCAAATTTTTATCATATAGTGTTGGAATATGATACCAATTTTATTGAAAGGGACTATTTTTCTCTGGAAGATGTTTCCCATGAGTAGATGAAGGTTCAAAATTTTAAAATAGGATTCGGTCTAGATAATCAATCCAATGCCTTTTTTTAATCTGATGACATATGTGAAGGTTGTGCATCGATATCTCATAGTGGAAACTTATCAGGGAGTTAATTTAAGATTTGTTTTGATGAAAAAACATATCATCTGGGGTGGTGGTGTATTTTATGAGAAGAATAAAAAGCTCAAAGAGTAGAAGAATAAGTGTAGTGGTGGCTCTGGACACCCAACACGACCACCTTAATCATTATCCACTGGCGTTGTTTTAGTTTTGAGGTACCTAAGTGGGTGTTCGGGGTATGTGTGGTCATCATATATAGTTCCACATAGATTTTTCCATCCATGTTGATGATTAGGTCCCATGAATAGGTTTTGTAAGAGTTTTTTTATTCAATGTGGTGATGGAACCTTAATGCACAACCCATATCTAGAAAAGTCTGAGGAATAGAGGTATATGGGTTCTCTGACTTCTAGGAATGGTGGAAATACTATAACATATAATAGAAAGATACAAATCACTATTGATCTATAATTTAGTAATCTACCACAAGCAACAATGAATATAAAGAAGCATCATGTTTTGGATCAGGTGCCAATGGAATCAAATGTAGGACCTTTGATTTCTTGAGGTGTTATTTTTATAACATCATCTATATCCATCACATTATTCAATACATAATATTATAATTATTTTATTTATGCATTTATTTGAAACTATTTAAATTACCAATCAAGATTATGTCATATTCAATGGACTTGGTTACACCACTCGGTAAGGAGAGTGAAGGGGTTTTAGATGTATGTAATGTACTCTCAATCAATTAATAGTTTAATTAGAGTTTGTTTTATTGGTTTTGGAGAAGGATATATTTTTTGAACATGGTTAACATATTGATGGTGTTGCCTATGGAATACATCAATTGTTATAAGGGGTAACATTTATGGAACCTGAAGTGAGTACGCAGGCCAGTCATGGAAAATGGGATCCCCAATGAAGGTGAGTATAACCTCCATTATGTAGGTAAAAATCATTTTTTTCTAGGTATCCTATCTCATGATAGATGTTGATGATAGTGGTTCCATGGATGGGTTTCAATCTATGGTAGATTAGTTTAGATAGGTGTTTCTTGAGGATTTATTAATGCTACATTGATAATGGGATGTGGAATTTTCTATTGATTTAGAACCACCAAAACAACTGATATATCTTCATTAATATTTTATGAACCCTATTGTGTTGACAGAAGCTAAATATTGAGTTTGGAAAATCATAAATCCCAAGGATTAATTTTCCCATACATCTCACATTGGTTCACCCTTGCTCTATTTTTTAAAAAATTTGAAGTATCCCACTGGTTGTGTATTGATAACATGAAATTGAATATGGTCCCAATGAATGAGAGAAACTTCTTACTCCATATTTATAACATCATTGATCATTTTAATGGAAATTGTTGGTTTTCAAAGATTAACATTCACTCTGGGTATAACCAGGTCAAATATAGAGATATTGGAATTTTTAATAAGTCATTGTAATCAAGGATTGTCCACTTTTAGTATTTGGTCAGGCCATTTAGGAAGACAAATTCATTGTGGGATTATATGGATCTTAGGAACAAGGTATTCCATCAGTACCTCAAATCCTTTTTCTTTGGATTTTTTGATGACATTCTAGTGTATTTTGAGATAGAGGAAGAGCATGTAAACCACCTAAAGATCATTCTTGGAACAATTTGAGATCACCATATTTATGGTATTCTATAAAATTGTACATTCCATATCTAGGAAGTCATGATTCATGGAAAAATAATTTTTTAACTTGGAGTTTTAGTAGACCATTAAAAAAAGAGTTGTGATGTTACAGGAAAAATTGAGGAAAGCATTAGAGATAAAGAGATTCTCAGGCCTTATAGGGAACTATAGGTAGTATATTAGAGATTTTAATAGTACTGTTCTCCCAGGAACACGCTTAGACAAATATGGATTATCTTCAAAAGGATCATAGAACACAACAATTTTTTATGAGCTTATGTGGCGATTGACCGCCACACCTTTACAGATCATATTAGAAGATTAAATGGGATACTTGATAAAATGTGATAATTTAGGTATTTGATTTGGGTGTATATAGATACAGTATTATGATGTGGTTCCACATAGATCCCACCAAATCAGCTCGCATGAATGAAATTTCATGACCCATGAACTAGAACTGGTGGCAGAGATGATTTTGAAAACATTGTGTCATTATCTCCTTAGGAAGAAATTCATAGTCTACTAAGGACATATGATCTTGGAATACATTTCTCCAAGAATAAAAACCCAATGGCATCATTAATGGGATGAGTACCATCAAGGATTTGACTTTGATATCATCTATAATTTAGGAATGGGTAATGTCGTGGTAGATTACCTAATAATGAAGACTCTAGTACATTTTTTAAATGTGTCAAGTGATGAATGTAATTTTTTTGGGAATTTCTTCTCAAATGCACATATAAACTTGGGATCATATTTGAGGTGCACTATTAGAATGAATTTAGTTGATTCTCTATATTCTAGAGTATATTTTGGAGGAATAACATCATTGTTAGTTTTTTAACTATCTATGAAGCTACCAAATAGAGTGTAGGTGCAGAGAGAATGATCATTATCTTATGGTGGTATACATTGTTTTAAGGGATTATTTGTGGTTCCACTAACATTATTGAAGGTGGTGATTTATGAAAGATAATTATCTATTTTTCCCTTTCATCCCAAGACATCCAAGTTGTTTTACGATGTGCGATAACAGTATTGGTGGCATGATATGGTGTGTGATGTAACTAACATTTAATCATGATGATATACTTTTCATTATGTTATAGCTGAGCACTATATGGACTCATGTTTACAAAAAAACATGCCATTCCTACATGAATATGGAATGAGGTCACCATTGATTTTATCACTGGCCTGCCTTATACACCCTAGATATGGAACATATTTTTTGTGGTTATAGACCATCATACCAAGTCCAATTATTTAATTCCAATGATGGATTCAACCAAAGTTGATGATTTTGAATGGTAATTTGTTTATGAAATCTTGATGATTCATCATGTGTCACCAACAATAATTTCTGAAAAGTACCCCATGAAATACTTCTTAGTTCTAGGAAGGCCTTTAGAAAGCAATGGGATCACATGGAAAACAAAGTATACAATATTATCATAAAATGGATGGTCAGACGGAGTATGGAAATAAAATTTTGGTAGATGTGATCTATGAATATCTCTTAGATTTTTGAGGCTCATGGTATAACCATTTTGGATATTAATTTTTTATATATAATAATGCTTACCAATTATCCATTTAAATGGATCCCTTTGAGGTTCTTTAAATTTGACCATGGCAGTATCACCTATGTTGGTTGGAGGTGTACAAGACCTCATTTCTAGGATTGACCCTCAGCCAAGAAACAACTGATAAAGTTTGATTAACTAGTTTTTTATAGAGTAAATACTCTATAATTCTTATTCAGGTCATATATTTCGGTCCTTGAAATTTGAATTGGTTGACATGATATTACAAAATTTTACACCAAGCATGGGTCACCGTCATCTTTGATTGCATGGGAACCATATGCCATGGTTTATAATAAATTTTTAGGTTACCAAAATAATAGATATGTTTGGATAACTGTTATATTTAATATCACAATTAATGTCAAAACATGATATGTACCATGTCTCTCAACTAAATAATTATATTCTGGACCATTCTCATCTTCTAAATTGGGAAGAGCTAGAGATAGAGTCTGATTTAAAAATATTAGAGTGACCTGTTCGGATTGTGAATTACCAAATGAATATTATTTTTTGGGGATAACAAAACATTGGATAAGGTTCAATTGAATAATTTAAATGATGAAAAAGATAAATTGATGTTAATGACACGGGTGAAGAAGCAGTATCCTAATTTATTCTCTAATTCGACATGGTGGTGACTTTTAGAGGATGGAATGATTTTATGGTGGGGTGAATTTTCATCACTACTGTGTCCTTTTGAGGAATTTTCTAATTTATTTTTGATCCTACCCTTATTTTTTGGATTTTAGAGGTTAGTTTGAGAAACATTGTTGTTCTGGGGATGGAATTTTGGTGGCACAAGGGTTGCTCAAGATTCGATGAACCAATGTGCCAGCATAGTGATAAATGTGCACCAAAGATAGTGCCAATATCAAGAGCGCACCACCTAGTGTATGGGTTTTAATCCATTCATAGCTAACCATATTACTATGATAGTGGAACTGTATAGGTTTCATAATAAGGAACATAGGTCTGAACCTCCTCCGTGAAAACCATGAATCCTTTTTCCCTCTAAGATAGAGGATTTTAATAGTTTTTGAACATTTAAGAAAATAATGATGCCAAACTGTGTGACCTTCCAGAACAATGAAAATTTTGGGTTTCAAGTACTTCACAAACATTAATTTAATTCCCTATAACCCACTCTCAACACATTTTAACATAAATCCCTAGGAAACCTCCCTCTCTTCCTTAACTCACATGGGCTGCAATTATTGGTTTTTTAAGTTAAGATATTGAAATAATATTAAATTACTTTATTTATATCTTAATTTAATATCTAATTTTTTTTCTTTATCCATCCTTATATATGGTATATTTTCCCCATCCATTATGTTGATCCATGTAGTTTGAAATATCATTTATTTGGGATAAATCTGTTGATTTTGGTATGCTCATTCAGATATAGGGTCTCTCCTTGGCGTTTTTTGTGATTTTTATCTAATATTCAGAATATTACCAAAATGTCATAGGTGCAGACATGGCATAACATTATATGATGATTTTATTATGATTTATAAGGCTTAAAAATGGGTTGTATAAATTGTGTGGGTGCTATTAAAGGTGATTTACATGTGTTCCTATTTGATTTCATGTTTTAATGGTGATTTTACCTTCTTGTAAATGATTTTATATAATGTGTTGTTTCAATAAAGAATTTTTATTATTTAATTAGTATTTTACATTAAATGAGAGTTTGGACAACGAACATGGGGATTCTGTGTATCTATGTTCTAAGAGTAGGTCAGGTATATAAGGAGATTCGGTTGGGCTGAGGCTTGGTCTCTCTTATATGATTACATGACAAGACTAACTAAACAATTATTATGGGTATTGGTTGGAATGATTATGAGAGGAAATGGCTTCTCCAGTATGTGATAATTTCCAGTATGAGTTTCTAGGACCCTTATAATCATAGTTACATGGGTATTAAAAACTATTATAATTATATTCCAATTTTTTGACTCTTTTTTATTCATTTCCTCCCTTATATTAATTAATTATTTAACAAAATTATATTAAATTTTTACTTAAAATAATAATGTGAATTTATCATCCTATTTTATATAATGGAATCCTTTTGGTGTTATTCTAATGGGAATTGTTTCTCACACACTATATAAACCCTTGTGTGTATGTATACCTTTTTATGTTTGACTAAGGTTATGGCATGGACTTCAATGAAGGCGATGGTGGTCTTATGGGTTAATAGATAATTTTGAAAGGAAGTGGATAGTTTTTTCATAGGTTTTCATCCCACATTCTATATGGAGGTTTTTTCATTTCTAGTCGGTTACAATCCCATTAATGTTTTTAAAAAATATTTTAAATTACATAAACCATGTTGTATTTTTTCATTTGGGCTATCATGTTATGGATATCAAATTTTATGTGTTGTGCATTCTTTTTAATTGATAAAAGTGATTTTTAATACGTTAGAAATTCCCAAAGGTGTTACTCGATTCCCAGGAACAATTTTCCCATCCAAGGAGATAGATAATTCCCTTCAGGATAATCCATGGGCCATGTTAGGTGTCAGGTTGGATGGATTCTGAAATATTTTTATGATAGAACAACATTGTAGAATCAAATTTCTGTTTCATGAATATAATAATGGTCAACTAGGTTAAATAATAAAATAATATTCAAATTTAAAAATAATTATTTTGGAATTTATTTATCACAAGCACATAAATATAATTGTAATGATCTCAATATAATATATTGATTTAATATTATCTTCCCTATGTCCAACAGTATCCATTTTCCATTATTGGAAATTTATAAAAAAATCATCATCATTCATTTTGGGTTATGGTTATTATATGGCAACATATATTTTTAGAAATTTTTCTCATACTCATTTTTCCAAGAATCCCAATTATTCAATTTGATAATATTTATTTATCCCCACCACTTATGTAAAATTAATTATAATATTATTCAATATGGTATAAATTTCCAATGTTTTATTCTCCCATAGTAATAAAATTTTAACATATTTTAAATCATTGGTGGTATTAAAATATTTTATAAATTTACATTTTTTAACATCATAATTATTTTTTATAACAAGAATTATGTTCTACCAAATCCCATCATGAAACATGTCAATCTTTAACTCTTTCTTCTGAGATTCAATCTCATCCACATCAATTCCTCAAATTTTTACAAAACTAAAATTTCTAAAGGTAACTTCTCCTCTTCCATATTTTTTAAAAATTTTATGATCTTTTTATCATCTATCATACGTGAGTAAGAACCACTATTATGTATTCATTGTTTAATCCTTTTTCTTATTTTAGAGTAGTCCTCACAATTAAATCTCTATATTCATTTTTTCTCCCCATCATTAATTATGTTGAATAGTAAATGAAACATGTATGAATATTGAATTCATAAAATATTTATAATAATGTCCAATTTTGAAAAACCATACACAAACATACTCCATGTAATCAAATAATTTTTTTCTTCTTATCTTTTTATCTTATTTGAATATTATTTTTATTCTTCATACAACATTAGTAAGCCATTAAACTATAATCAATTGATTAAAATCATAATTTTAGTAAAATTTATAGGTAGAGAACTATTTTTGAAACTATTATATGATATATGAAAATATTTACCACAACACCAAGAAGAACGCCATTCTTTTCTAGAAACATGATTTTCCCTCTTATAAGTTTTTAGAGGTTCAACAGGTCGTTCAACATTTGATATCCGTTAGTGTAGGTAATTATTATTACAAAGAATATTTTTTAATTTTATTGATGTGATGTGTTATTATAATATATTATCAATCCATGATTTCCCTTATTTATTTCTACCACCTACATAGTTGGTAAAATTACATGACCTTTTATGGTTACTGGGTATATAATTCATCTCATTTTTGGGGTGAGTTCTCTCAATACTATGAGATGTTTTATAATTTAAATATATGTTTTATTGTAATTAATATTAATTTACATTATATAGTTATCAACCTTATTAAAAAATATTGAATCTCACTCATAAATTATCCTTAGAAGTAGGTTTTTCATCATGTTCTTTCAATATATTTCCTTATTTTGAAACTATCAGTGTGTTTTCTTTAATCTCTTAAATATAACCATATTCTTTTTAATGGAACCCATAATTTAAATAATTTTTCTTCACACATTCATTATCCTTCATTCTAGATTCATTATATAGTTTTCTATTTTTCTCATGTTATTCTATGTGTTTTGTTATATACTAATATTATCTATAGGTTCCATCACCTTAATTTTCCTCAATGATTGATTTATATACCATTATTTACATATTATAATCGAACATTCTAAAAATATCCATATTTTAACCTTTTTTTGAAATATTATTTAGAGAGTCTCCCTCAGAATTCTTAATTAACATACTTCTTTTATTTTTTAATTGTCCCATTATGCATTTTAGTGGATATATTTTATTTCTTGGATTTCATATTAAATTTTTTATTAAGGATTTTCTTTAGAATAATCACCTTATTCTCTATTTTTCATTGTTGAATGGTTCATAATTTTTTTCCAATTTCTCCAATCTGAAAACATGTAGTTGTGAGTTTTACCTTTTTAAATTCTTATAACATTCAATAATGTTTTAAATATAATAGATATAATCATTTATTTTAATTTTAAATTGTCTTCATTATATTCCAATTCATTGTGGGATAGTATATCATGTTAAAATTCATGATATTTCAATATGCATTTATATTTAATTCTACATGTTACATAATTTTCTTATTGAACAATGAGGTTTGTTTTAAATTTAATTAGTAATATTATTTTTAGTAAATAAATCAAAAGATATGTTTTCAATATCTTCTATGTAAGAGATTCTCGGATAAAATAGGCTTATATTGATAATCATCAATTTTTTTTAAAAGTATCTTCCTAGAAAAATCAAAATTATATGATATTGATGAAAAAATATTTATTTAAAGTAATGTCAACATAAATAATTTTAGCATATACCATTCTTATATTTTCTATCTTGTTTCTCGTTATTTTATGCATACCATTTTTCACATTTACATTTACAGTGATGATACATCTCAGGTTTCCCAATGATTTTACACACTCATGAAACCTATAAAAATAATATATATTTTTTTTATTTGTATTTGATAATTTATGTATTACCATTCTGATAAAACTCAATACAAACATTTTTCATTAAATATTATAGTAATATATCTATCTGTGTGATGAACCACAAATATAGTTTCATTTTCCACCTTCATGATAAGATATAAAAGAGAAGTTATCATTCAATTTTTATATCCATCGAAATGTTTTCCATCAAATATAAGATTACCTATACTATAATCTGAGTTGAGATTATCACTGATATGAATATAAGGATCAAAATTATTGAACCTGTAATCTATTATACCATTTAATGTTACCTACAATGTGAGAACCTTAGATTATGAGGCATTGACAAAATTTTGATATTTTAAATATTCATTTTACTTGAAATTAACCTTTCAAAAGTTTAACAGTTTCTATCATGTTGAACATCATATCTAAATAAAAATTAAATGAAATCATAGAAAAGTAATTAAGGGTTAAAAATAATTAAAAATTTCTCCCACAAAATGAATGACTACTTTTGCATCACAAATACTATCATTGAACCTCAAAATGTTTCTATGATATGAAGTTAATACAATTGATTTACTCATGTTGAGATCCATCTATATAAAAAATGAAAAAGTTCTGGATCCCCATTGTTATAAAGTATTTTAATATTTCAAAAATAAAGAATAATAATAAAAATTTATAAACAACTCATACATTGTTTTCCCATAAATCCTTTATCTAGTACACTTTCTTTCTTTTATGACTCTTTCAGATGAGCCGATGTCTACATACAATATAAAACGATCTAATTTTACAAAATAAATTTCCGGTAACTCATTTTTATATTCATCTATCTAATTCCTCTATCTTGTACACCACTATCTGATACAGCTCTATAATACATCTATCGGGTACACATTCATCAATAACGAGTATCATTGATTGTAAAATCATATTTATTCAACTAATGAATTCTTCATCACATTATCTCTCTCTCTCACTCTCTCACATATTAACATTGTACATATATAAAATAAATTCAATGATTTATATAGGAACACATCCATGATAATACATGGGGTCTAGATATTTGTATTTTCCATTTTCCTACTCATTCTGTTTTCACTATATGTCTCTCAAAAAATAAATAAAATTTCTTTCAATTTCATGAAAACTCATATGTTATTAAAGGATCCAAAATACCAGGCCTTTATAAAACATTCCTTATATGATAACATATATTCAAACATACTTAACAATACTTATTGTAAGAGAATATTGAATAAAAACTCAATATATTCCTTATAAAAGACACTAAAATTATTATGTCTAAATTTATATAACCCCGTATATCCATATTCAAATCACTAACTTCATAATATTACCATCCTTTTGTCAGGTCCTTCAGACTACACTATGTTTAATTAAAATTTTTCGATTCACTCTGCTTTTAAAATCAGGAATCATTAGTCTGGTGATTTTAATATGCATCCTCTAACTGATAAACATCACATTAGATCATCTGACATTATCTTTCTATTTAATTACCATGTCTCTATCTATCTATACAAAGTGTACTCAATCATCATAAAATATAGAGCCAATAAGATCAATCATGTACAACTTCATAGAATCATATATTTAATGACATAATGGTTCTGTATTTGATGTTTATAATCTTTATTGGTCATTAAATTTAAATTATTACTAGAAACACTCATAAGGATACAAAATCATAGAAACATATGTATGTTTAAATTGGTTTACTCTCTTTGATATTCTTCTATCTTTTGATCTAGTCTTAAAAATATTTTCTGATACAAATTCGTATCTCTATCTAGTATAACTCCTCATCATTGTTTTTGTACACAACATTGGATTAATTATTAGACATCCCCATCTGATGTGGCATTATAAACATATTTCAGTTTTATCTCAGTTTAGAAACATTAGTTTCCTCCATCTATGGTATATTCTATATACATTTCCATTAAATTGATGAAAATTTAACTATATTTTGAATTCATGAACCTTAATTTTGAATGATTACAACATTGAGGATCTTTTTTCATTCAATATAATGATCATAACTTCATTTCATTAAACATTATAAATATTAAAACATAAAAACAATATAATTTCAACTCATATAAACTATTTTCATGGAAGCATCATATGTATATGTTTGGTAGACTTGGACAGTTGGACTTCATACATGTATTTCCAATCATCAGATGTTACTTGACCACATCAGAGCTTAAAAACATTACAACTTGTGACATCGATATATTATCAAGAAAAAAAATTCTAAAACTTTTATCAAACTCATTCAACCATATATAGTATCATAAATATCATTATGAGGATATGAAATTTATTATTAAAAAGAATTAGCTAACTTGAAAACAAATATCATGTATTAGAAAGAAAAAA
Source organism: Viscum album (assembly GCA_963277665.1). NCBI lineage: Eukaryota > Viridiplantae > Streptophyta > Magnoliopsida > Santalales > Viscaceae > Viscum > Viscum album. The sequence goes on along the minus strand of OY728129.1, from coordinate 1,264,182,054 downwards.
AATTATAAAACACAATCATTATGAACACCTATCAAATTATTATTCAAACACATTTACTAAATAAAATTTTCCTCAAATAAAAAATAATTCCAAAACAAAATATTTAATATATGTTTATGTTTATGTCATTCAAAAAACTACTGAATGGATCTTCGATAAGATTTATATAAACTTCATCTAAATAAATTTCATTAATCTTTTTTAAAGAGTGGATCTAATATGATTCTTAAAAATATTAATATATACATAAAAACAAATTAAATTAATAATAAAAAATAATTTACAATGAAATAACCCAAATTTAAAAATATAAATTTATTAATAAGAAACAATTTTTCCTATATATCATATTTAAAATTTATATGTTTAAATTAAAAAGTTTATAAATTGAATTAGATTAATTAGAGAAAAAATTTGGCTTCATTAAGTTTGAATATGTTAATTTGCATCAACATCTATTTTTAATAATCATATAATTATCCAAGTAAAATTTTGATGAAGATTAATATTCATAAATATTAGTAAATGACATATATTGTATTTCGAATCATCGAAATGTCACTTAAGGAATACATAAAAAAACTTTTATGTTTCAAAATCATATCCACCACTCACACATATAATTTATTCACCTAACATAATTAATTAACCTAACTCACCTAACTCACCTCACACCCATTCCATTCCCTTATTACCCCTTACATAACATTTGTTTCACATAAAACCTCAACTGTGTTAACATAAATAGAGTTCAAACCCATCTATTCTCTCATTCCACTCTACCTAGAGGAATTGATCACGATTTTCTATTCCACATCTGTCTTTTAATACCTCCAAAATTGTTCATATAGATCAGATAATTCCTCCCATTAATAGATAAGATATAATGAAATATAATGGATTCCAATCCCTACAATTCATTTTTATTTATTTTTTACTATAGATTCATTTTGATATATTTCATTGTATGTAATTTGATGTAATTATCTAACAAATGATATGTTTTTAGTTTCAGGACCATATAATTAGATCCTTTATCGTATTTCATATTATACTGACAAAATTACTCACATTTTACCCCTTCTATTATAAATTATGAAAATTCTTATAATGTCCAAATTATGTTAATTCTATAGCATTATTACTCATTTGATATATTTAAAATAATATTTCCTTCATTATATCATTTTGAAAAAAATCATAACGTCTGAAAAATCCTTTATTTTTTAAATTTAGAAAGGGAATGGTTTTGAAATCAATTAGTTCCATGTTTTGATACTATTAATTTGATATAGTTTGGTATAGAATCACCTAATACTATAAACCATAATATATCTAGGTTGAGTTTTAACTCAATAATCACTCTAGTGCTCGATTAGTGAACCTAAGAATACAATCCAGTTTAGTCATTCATCAGAGATATGATTTGGATATTTTTTTAGATCTTGATGGTCCTCAATAAAAGATTTTCTCACCATTTCATTGGTATCATAACATTATAAATTACAGAAATCAATTACTATCTTTTTTTATATACTATGATTTTGAATTTTCCCTCCCCAAACCCATATATTTATCTCATCAAAAACTGTTCTTTCTATTACATTTTGAATTCCTCATATTTTAAAACATTTTTTTGATGTTATCCTAGTGTACCAGATTATTCCAATACATGTGGATGTTTTTTGAATTTACATCAAATTTATAACAATTATTCTATTTTTACAAGATTAAATAATATGTGACATATGAAATGTTATTAAATTTATTATTAACTTATATGATGATTTCATTTTACTTAATTTGTGATGTTTGAGGTGAGATATATATTTTCTTTTATTTATTTGTATATCTAATTAGAAAACCAATCTTGGGGTTGGGAATTTTCATTTACTATTTACATATGATGTATTGGAACAAGGCCTCAAAAAACGTTTATGAATTCCATATTTATGAATTTCATTCGTATGAGATCTATAATCATTATCCATGTTTATAGTTGTTTTCATAAATATATTATACCATCTTCTATACATGATTATTAAATTATTTTGACCATTTTATTCATTTTTTACAATATTTTCCATGAATTTTTTATAATAGATTTCACTATATTATTATCCTTATAGAGTGTCTAAAATCACACTTACTATTTACCATTCCCTAACAATCCTTGAAGATAACTATGTGAAATTTCAAGGATATATAATTTGTCTTAATAATGTTTTCCATGAGTTTTTATACTTTTTCTATGTCCACAACTGTAATTTGATAAAATATATATGTATCTGGACATCAAGTACTACATGGATATTGGATAATTTAGAAACTATTATATTCTATATGGAAAATTTAATATAACTAGAAAAATTGGGTTTCTAGAGACTAGGTTATTGCATTGAATGTTTTTTCCAACATAAATAACCAAAAACATGCCTACTAAGAACCCAGTCCATGTTGAGATGTTATCTGATACTACTATAGTTCCTAAGTCTATTCAGTATTCTATTTCCATCCTAATATAAATTCCTAAAATCTCCTACATTATCAATAATACAACAAATGTGTAAATTGTTTTACAAAATCAATAGAGGATTCTAATACAAAAGATAATGTCTAATTAAAATATAAAATAGTCATGATAACTAATATAAATATATGTTATTATTATAGTTCTACAATGATAGTATTAAAATTTACCTTTTTATCAAAATGAAAAAAATTATACCAAAATAAATAGGATATCACTGAGATGTGAGTGAATAGAGATGCGCATGGAATAAAATATTTATTTTTTTGTTAGTCTATTTTTTTATATGGATATTTTTACTCTGTTTTCAAGAACACATTCAAATTATTAAATATTTATAACTCATCCATATATACATAAAAATTCATAAATGAAAATGATGAAAGTAAATTAAGAAGTACATAGTGATTTTAATTGGTTCACTACGGAGTTATAATATGAAGAGTATACTTAAAAAGTGAGTCAATATATTGTAACATAGCACTAATAAAAATATTTATATAAATTATTCATCAGAATACAAAACATAGATCGAGGTTGTATCCCACTTAATATCACATTATAAACATTGTTGAGATATAGATATGATAATTTATATACATGTGTGTCTTATTCAATATTTTAGAGACACATTAGAGTATATCATTATAGTATAACCCTTTATTTTTATCATATCCTCTAATTGCATGCTCCTTTGATTTTCAACTAATAGGGTCCTGTTTATTTAATGAATGACGACATCAAAACCCAAATTTGTTGGTTGAATCCCTTAAAAACTTATTTTAGTTGAACCTCCTACTTCAAATATTGATAACTTCATAACTATAATTATATTTTTTCCTCTATTAGTCACTAATAAGATATTTATGTTCATAAATTCATCTTCTATACACAACAATTCTCATATTAAATTAGATATTTCAATGGAATCTTCTATGTTTCTCTCTATTATTGTTCTTATTCTAAATTATATTTTTAATTTATCACATCAACATTTAGAACATATATGTGATTTTTTAGAGTATTCCAACAAAAAAATCATATGTCATGAGACATAGAGTTGAATTTATGTTTTCTTCACTTATGAGATCCGGTAAAATGTACAAAATAAAGATAGTTAATTAATTATGTGAAATGAAATATATTTAATCTCTAAATACATTACAATGATATTCATACTTTTGAATACAAAATAATAATGCAATACATCCTATAAATCCCCACATAATCATGTGAATTATCTATTCATAATGTGGTATTTTTAACAATATAATTTTTTTGTGATGTTCCCTTCTACATAGCTTGACATCAATTAAAAATTAAGGTTCATAAAATATACATAAAAACCAACTGTCAATTTAACAAAATATTTTATCGAGATATTTCTCAGTAATATTATCCTTCAATATAGTTTAATTAAAATATTCTACATCAAAATGTGTACCCATGTTGTAGTACATAAAAACTCAATGATCCAAAATCATATCCTTGTTGATTTATTCATGTATATGAGGTCATGGTGTTTTCTACACTATCATATTTTATGATTTAGATTTTTTCTTTTATAATGACCTCAATAATGAAATCACCTCCACTAAAAATACACATAAATACACATAATAATATCTTCTAGATTGTAATTTGAGTCATGGTGTGTAATAAAAAATTTCAAAACCACTTAAACTCCATTGGTGAGAACTATGGAGTGAATGTTTTTTCTTAATGTGAAATATAAAACATCATACATGAAAAAAAATTAAATCCTACATTTTCCCCTATATAAATTATGTATTACAATGTTCTGCAAAAATTTATTTATTTTAAATATATTTTATGTTTTGGTGAGGATTATTATTTTACGGTATAGCCAACATTACTCCTTAAAATAGTAAAGGATAAAATCATACATTTTCTATAATTATTTTTAAAAATATCTTATGTATCATCCCATCACATTTTTTTTATATAGTGGTGTGTTGTTTCATGTTCAATTTTTTTAATTCTACTTAATTCATTAAATTATTGATGAGTTTCTTGTATGATCTTATACTTCTCTTACTAAATCAAAAATTCTCAAAATGTTGACTCTAGAGATGATTCTATAAATTTATAATTTTAATCATTCTTATTAATTTTTATATTTTTAACCTCAAAATCAATGCATATTATTTCTAGAACCAAGAAATTGATTTATAATGGTATCATGATGTCAATTTCAATTCTTATATATGTTGAAGTTAATATATGTATATATATTCATTAGTAAAATGAGGATTTCCACATAAATATGTCTTTTTTTAATACAATGTTAGTAATTGATGACACATCTTGTGACAATAAATATATATGACCATAAAAAAATCTACACAATATACTTGTTATTCAAATATTTTCCCCATTTTTATTTCTCTTTAAATAATATCTGAAATCAATTATGCAAAAGATAAATCAAGGGATATTGAATTTTTATCATTTTAATGTGTCCCAATTGGTCTTTAAATTTTAATTTAATTTATATAATATAAATTTCAAACATAATTTTAGAGATGATGGGTCTTTGGATCCTGATCCACCATTTACATTCTCTCATATTTTCATTCATGCTCTAAATCCCAAAATCATAGACCATCATAGGGTTATTTTCATTATCCCAACATCCAAAATCATTAGTTTTATAATAATATTCATAAAGTGCAGGATAAAGATTGTTTATGATTAACAAATTATTAAATAAAAATAATTAAAATCATTTGCCCACCTTTACCACAGATTCCTTTACTAACCTATTTGACACTAGAAATTATCATCCAAAACCCTATTTTCTCTATAAACCATTTTAATATATGAAATGATTAGGTTGTATAAATCTATTCTAGATTTATATAAATCCTTTGAGATTTGGGCTCCAATAAAACCATCACAAAATTTGTGTCAAATTTTTTTGGATTATTTATTTTCACTTTTCACACTAACTCATTACATTATTATAAATGAGAATCTAATTATTACTTATGAATTTATTCAATATGATTATACAACATGTTGATTTAAAAATATGATTTTTCATTATAACCTATATATTGATTCTAAAAATGATTAACCTTACCATTAAGACCTTTAATTTAATCAATAACAAAGTTCACAAGAATGAAATTATAGATATCTTGGTATTCTTAAAAATTAAAACTTATAAATGCATTTCTAATAGATTATCAAATACCTTGAATAAAAAAATAGATAAGGAAAAACTTTTTTCATTAATTAACATTATGATTTTCAATATAACTGATAGAGAAAATATTTTCAATAATATAAATTTAAATTTAAATGGTTTCAATCCCACAAAATTGTTATTTTTAGTGAAATTTCTACCGTTTATGATTTTATTATTATTTCAATCTTAATCATAAATATTTCCCATTTTGGTGTTTTAAAATATCAAATTACTATTTTTATTTCAGAAATAACATTTTCTATATGAATCAATATCATTAAATTCAATCATTTTATGATTCGGTACATGATGGGCATTATTTCATCCTTTTGGAAAAAAAGTCGAATTGACCATATGGATGTACAAAATATGCTTAGAAGTTGGACCATGAAATCTATTAAAAGTTATATCTATTTTTGGTTTTTGGTCCATATCTTATGAATGGTGGGCCCAAATACTCAAAAAAATTTGGATTCTTGATGCACAACATGATAAAGAACAAATTTTTTGAAGGATTATATGTGCTGATCTAGTGGTCTCATGGTCATTAATGCATCATAATTATGAAGTCTTATATTGGTAGACTCTAAGGGGGAAAAAATTTAGAGAACTACAATGTCCTTAACTCCTAAATCATGTGGCCAGTTATACTAAAATATTGAATATGGATGAAAAATACATTTATGGAGAACTTTTATGAAGCATTAAATTATTTAATATTCCATTTAATGGGCCAAAATTGTGAAATATTTATAAGGATAGAATCTTGCATATAAAAGGAGGTGATCTCACCCTTCCCAAATCATTCAATTCTATCCCATTTCTTTTTGGAGACCAATGGGGAGAAGAATTCAATATTCACAAGGCTTTTTCTTTACTTGATAAGGATTAATAACAATTTAATAGTCATAATATGCTCCACCTAAATAAATTCTTCTCTTTGAATCAATTATTAATATAGTATCTAGTTTAGGGAATAACTATTTTGGTATTTGTTTATTATGGCTACCTATTGGTATCCTTAGAAAATTAAACTGATAACAGTAGTTAGTTTAAAAAATAAATTATCATGATATCTTAAATGTCATTTAATTTTATGTAATCATATTTCTCTTTTATAAGTTTTTTATAATAACATAACATATATAATAATATCACCATTCGATCACCCATGATAGTTTGATACTAATGGGATTATTAGATAATGCATTTAATTCCCTTTACAATCATATACATAATTTCGTTGTTTTTTCTTCTTCATTAGAACATGATAACTTCATATTCCACATTGAAACAAATTATGGTTTTATTTCCCAACATATCCAGTTAGATCAAGGTCTATATACCATTTCAAATTCCTATTTATGCGTAATACTAAATTAAATCATTATATGTTATGATTCATATATATTTAGTAATAATATTTTAGATCATCCACATAATGTTCAAACAAATATATTTTCCTCTATCTAGTACATCATACATGTAATCCAATCCGTATATTACAAACCCTTGAGAATATAACCCCAAAATCCCATACCACATAAAAATATTTTGAAACATATAAATTCATATGGGGAGGGTCACCTCCAATAATCTTAATTTGAGGATGGATGTTGTTTTATTGAGACAAAAAAGTATTTCCAATATTTTTATAGGACATATTAGTTATTATTTTGGAAATACAAACAATAAAAACATCACATCAAATTATATCTCCAAGATTCTTCAACATCATTTTAAGGCTATCTATATCAATTGTGGGACTAACAAAAAAAGTAGTTTTTTTTATGAAACACTTATACATCTTCGTCCATTCCTTCCCCATCATAGAATGTATATTCAACCTCTCTTCGCATAATTCTTAGTGTTATGTTTTGAGAAACCACTAAGGTTTTCAGCATGTTTATCCTATTCTACATCCATTAGTTTCAATTCATACTTATCTCTCATTGGTTATAAATTCATAGTATATACTTACATATTAATCACAACATGAGTATCATAGTTATTTCTCTTCCATGTAAACACTCTTTTGTTCCAAGAGTACTGAAGTGATTGTGAAATCATTTTTTCTTATTACAGTTTTTATTGAATTCCACAAAATTACTTAAACAATTTTAATATGTATTAAATATTAACCAATTAACGGATCATTTATACATAAACATTTATGTAATATTTATATAGGTTTCCATAAATATACCATGTACATGGATGTGTTTTATAAGATCAAGATAAAATTGAATTCAAAATTCAAAGATAGGTGAAATTTTAAACAGTAATGCATAGTAGATTTTTTTATGATTACACACCTCACGATAATGTATTTGGATGAAGAATGAATCTCAGGTTGTGTCTTATTAGCTCCTGAGGTCCCTGAGACGGGAAATTGTTCTTCCCAGATCATTGGCTGTAGAAATTCACTGATCGACTAGCGACATCCATCAACCATGTAGTGGCCTTTACCAAGGTGGTATTTACTCATTCCAGCTGAATTTGTATTATGGGTATCCCACATATTACTCTATTATTAGGTGGATGGAATATGGGTTCAATCCCCATTTCCTTCCTATTATTCCCCTAGGATTTGAGGTGCTTTGTTGGATTTTTATGATTCCACAATGACAATTCTATTTCTTCAAGCCTATTAAAATTTATATTTATTCCATATTTGGTATCTATTATAATTCCACACATGCATGGTGGAATCCATGAATTTTCTTGGGGGGAATTTAATTTTATATGAATGGGCACTACTATAAATATGGCTTATAATAGCGCTAAAAACCGCCATTAACAGTGCTAAAAAAGCACTTTTAATCTCAGAAAAGATAAAGGGGGTCCCCTTTTTCAATGCTAAAACTAGCGCTGATAAAGGGTCACCTTTATCAATGCTAAAAAACGATGATAAAAGTGCTCCTTTATTAGTGCTAAGAAAGTGCAGATAAAGGTAGTGTTTATCAGTGATATTTTCCGCACTGATAAATGTATAATATATCAGAGCTAAAAATATCGCTGAAAAACACTACCTTTATCAGTGATATTTTGAGTGCTGATAAAAACTACCTTTATCAGTGCTCAAAATAGCACTGATATATTATCCATTTATCAGTGCTTAACTAGCGCTGATAAAGGCCAAAGATCCTATGCAAAACCAAAACCTACACAGAACCTGCACCGAACCTGGACAAATTACAACATCTGCACACTGTATAAACAACACCAGCACACAACACAAACAACACCCACACACAAAGAACATAAGAACAAAAATGATACATATATTTACTTGAAATCATTAATACAAAACAAAACACTCCTATATACATTTCAAGCAATTTTTAATTTGGTTACAATTACAATTATCCAACATTGTTAAAAAAACAATGATGTTCCGTCCTTTTTACATCCATCTGCTCTAAAAAATTGTCTTCCATGGCGGCGGTTTCCAAACAAAGCATTTGAACTGAGGAAAAATATTTCACCTAAATAAGAAAACAAATATTATGTTAGCAATAAAATAATGAAATAAGTAATGGGGTTGCTAAATGTAATTATACTACTGAGGCACAAAACATAAAATAACCAATTAACCAAGAGACACAATTAGGTCAATGCCCTTACCTCAACCAGAAGTCCATTAAACTATCTTCCATTCATACCAACCACAACTGAGTCAATGATCACATGTATTAATTTCCATCAACATTGAATTACATAATTAGTTAATTTTAACCAAAAATCCAGCATGGTATAATCGGCGCCAAACTCATCATGTAATCCAACAAAGCCAGAATGTTGAGAAACTAGGTGTGATCCACTCCTAACGCACCACTAAGAATAGAAAACACTAAATCCACAATCTATATTACTATATTTATTACAAATTAATCCTAAATTTTAAAAAACCCACAAATAAATCTTCCACAAAAAATAATCTGCATCAAATAATTATTGATTACTTGTTTTTAAAATTTTGAGACATGATCTAAGAGTCATATATAAAAGTACCATGAAGAACAATGATTTATCTATACTATGGTATAATAATTACACCTAGAACCCTAAAAATTGAATGCAAATATTTGAGAAAGAAGTTAGAGAAGCAAGGAAGATGAAGGAGAAGATACCACATTGATTCGAAATGACGAACAGCTGAAAATCCACTTAGGTCTAAGGGGAAGGAAGGACGGGAATGGGGTATAGCTACCCCCTAAGTACTTGGTGCCCAAACAAAAAACCTGAAAAGTTTTATACTTTATAAACCAATCACCCACCTAAAAATAAGTTTTAAATCATGTTACATGAAATGAACCAAGTGGTGAAATCACTATATTTTGGGTCCAAACCCTTACTTGACCCCTTTTTCCTATTCATGACCATTATCACCCTATTAAATGCATTCATGTTTTGAATTACCCTTTCACACTATGAGTAGCCCAATGATATTACATTTCAATGGAATGACTACCCAAATCATCCTTGATATCCTCTCAAAACCCAATGACATCCCTCTAGCCCCAATACATGTCTGAAACACCTTTTATAACTTGTATATTGTACCTTTTTCGATCATTTTTTTATTATTATGGAATTCCATAATTCCCCATTGGAAGTGTACCAATGTACTAATCAGATGTTATATGATATACCATGACGATTCTTGTGTCCATGTATTAGATGCGATATCAATGAAACTTTATCTCATTATTATACATACCATCACATCAAATCCGAGCATTAAAGACCTTAAGGTTTTCTTCAAATACTTCCAGTCCTAACATGGAAGTGGGACAAGATTTTTGTGGGATATTAGATTAGGTTTTCATGTACCCCTCGATGGAAGAATTAAATATGGTTTTTGATCCATTAGATGACCAAATAATCTCAATTTATATAAAGTTTATATGAAAAAAATTATAAGAAAATCAAAATTCAATTTTTAATTGGGATTATCTTTTTTACATGGATTTAATTCTACTATAGTCTTTTATAGGGAACCTCATTTTACATCTTGTTTTTGGATAGGTCCCTATGAGAAAATGGTATGCCATGTATGATTGAGCATGAAATATGTTTCTGACACTTTCTACAGGGGCACATTGCCTAGAGCATGTTGACGTTCAATGGAGGTGAATTGTACCACACATTCATTCGTTACAAAGGTGAGTGACATTCATTAATTATAAAGAGATGCCTTCTCCATGTTTGAAACAGGGTGATGGGATGTCATTCATTCCATCCATGGATTCCTCCTCAGAATCCATTACCTAGTATGAGTCTCCCGTATCGAATAAGATGGTGTTCATGGAACTTGTTCCTGGTTCCATCTCTTTATTGATGATGGTTAATTACAATGATTATATCAGGACATTCCAAAGGGTCATTCCAGGGTATAATACTTCGGTTATGAAAGTATTCACATTGGGAATCAGTGGAATGTATGTACACTAGAACATTGGTCACATGTATTCATCGTCGTCAAAGGGATTCTCAACGAAATGGAAACCCATGTTTAACTTGTGGTATTCCATGAGTTTAATATCCCCCAACAATATAGGGTCATGATTTAATGTATTACAAAGATGTAATGGGTGGATCAAAACACTTATAAAGGTTGATCAGGTAGGTACATCTCTAGGAGGGAGCACCTGGAATGTTTACCAGATAGATGGATCAAAACACCCAACGAGGTCTGACACAAGTGTGGTTCATCCCATAAAGGAATGATTTCTCATTTTTAAGACTTATTCGGACGCCACTAAGGGAGAAACAGGAGGAAAAATAAGCAAAGGTGTACCCCAGTGAGGGGGTCACCATGGTTTACCATTGGTTGGTATTTAACCTCATGGAGGCTTCCAACGTACCATAATTAGAATACAAGGATCAAAAACAATATATTTAAAAGAGGTATGGTGTGGGTATTACCCATGGTTAGCTTCCCTTCACACTAGGAATACTCTTGGTTAGATGAGTATGGGTTTTGTGGGGAATATGCATTGTCAGATTCCCAGGTTCTTCCAAGAGTAGCAATGGGATGAATGGGACATACGTGCTAAGATGGACCATGTGAATGGTGTGATCCTTGTAAAGAGGAATGAGGCACAAAAAACATGTGGAGCTATCTGTAATCATTATTTATGGTGGCCATGGGGCTCATCAGAGTCTCCATACCTACCATAAACACCTCAAAACCTCACGAGGTCTAGATTCTACATGATGGTGCATCACAAGGTTGATTATTTTGATGATGTACTGGTCATTTGAACATGGATTTCATCTCAACCATCCTTTCTCTTACTTGAATTATCCTGGGACAAATATTTTGGTTCCAAAAAATCCCTCAACGATACCTATTATCTCATGCATCTTCCTAGAAATAATTGTGCAAGTCAAACAACAACACATGCGCTCAAATACAAGTTCAAACAAACGAGATACAAAACATTGAAATTTATTAAAAATGAACCAAGGGGTACACATGTTCTCAAATACTATCTCTGCATGTTGAATCTGATCCCTCTACATTAATTTCAGAAATATTTATATTTACGCTCTATATCTAACTGAAAATGGTGGATATAGACCATATTTGTTGTTTCCATACATCATTTGTTGGAAAATGGATTTCTTTGATCCTAGGTGGTTTATTCGTTCACCCCATACGCACTGCACACCATCATTCCTTACTTCAATATTGATTTTTTCAAAGATCAATAATATGAATCAGAGGATAGAAAACATTGAGTAATAAATTAATATTTCAATACATCAGAGCATTCTCAATTCACCAAATAAGGTTGGAGGATAATCAATGATCATATATCGATAACATAAGTAGTATTAATTCACCTTTATCCTATTTTTGTACAATCTTCCATCAAGTATGTTTCCCATTCGTTTCTTAACACATGTATATCATCTTCTGAATATGAGTTTTTGCGACAGTCATGGTAGTACAAAAAAAATATAAATACACAAAGGATTAATAAATATTTTAAGTGAACTCGTAATTATTTTCAGAAATACCTCATTAGGGATGCTAGTTTTTTGATGAAATATGATCTCTTTCATAAATTTACAAAAATAATAACCAAATTCCTTTTTGTTTGTTTGTTTTGGACACTCCATAAACATCGAGAATAATAAGTAATTTGTTTTGATTTGTGTTTGGATAGTGCAGTGTTATTATATATACCCGGATACTTTTCTAGTTGTAGATCTTGTAGGCTTGCACATCTTTATGCCCTGGATTCATTCCATGCATTAGAAGATATTGATTCACCATCCAATCATAACAGAATCATCATTAAAATATAACATAAATTATATAACTAGATGTTTCGTTTTAAAATGTTGGATCTAGTGTATTACAAATTAACAAACGCCATCATGCATGGTCGGTTTTTTGGATATCCATGCATTGAATCCAAGAAATAAATCTTTAGAGTATCCAAATTGATTGCAATCAGCATCCAATACTCCCTAAAAATACAAAAAATAAATAAGTAAATAAAGAAATAAAAATATAGTTGATATGATTAAATTGTAGAGTTTTACCCCTGCATTGTTGGTATTAAAAAGATTCTGTCATCCGTAATTTTGTTTTCAAATGATTTGAGTAGGGATGATATTATTACAACCTCTTTATCAGAATCTATTTCGTCTTTTGTAGAGGTGGTGTGAGGACTAATGAGTTCAAATTTTTGTTCATGGGGAAATCCCTTCAATTGTTTTCATATATATGTCTACAACAAATATAAAATGTATTTATTCATAATTTTCAGAGTATATTAGCTTTTATAAAATCAAATCATGAAAACATACCTCATGTATACATTTACAACTAAGGCGCCTAGCCATTCATACAAGAGGAGTTCATTTACATTTTCAGCACTAATGAAATCAGATGTTTCCTCTCCATACATATGTTTTTCAAAATCAACTGTGTAAGTATTGTCGTCTTTCAACTTTGTATCCACATGAGCTTGTAATGATATTAACTGTGGATATAGAATGGGCGGGGTGAAGGTACTCTCAGTAGACCGTTTCAATTGGTTGGTTGATCCTTGTGATGGTTTTGAGCTGATATTTCGTTTCACCCCACAGTCTTTGTCATTATATAATAACATTCATCAGTTCAGACCTTTTTCATTAAATTTTAACGGTCCATCTTGAAAAATAAATTGGAAATGGATACCTTTTTTTCGACATGGTTTTTTACAAGAACTGTCGGCCATGTGATGAATGTTCCAATAGCTTGTTCAACCTTATGAATGTCTTCATCATCGTTTGGAATAGATAGCTCGGCACATGGCTCATTAGCTACGTTAATTGACACTCTAAGATGATCTTTTGGATGTTGTATGTTGTGTAGCATGTTGTTTTGCTTATTGAACCCCATATCCCTCGCTACAAGGCGATAGGTGCGAGTTGATAAATATAAAACACAATCATTTTCACCCTGTGTAATATTAGTACAGGAAAGGTATCAGTGTCTATGTAAATCAAATTTCACAGAAACAATTATTAAAACATTGATTACCTCATCTAAGTCAGGTTTTTTCGGGGAATGGCTTGCCTCAAAGATGGTGGTGTGTGGGGCGGGATCGTCATGCACGGGTTGTTGTTGATTTTTTTCATCTCTTTGCCTCTGCCCAATCAATTTTTCTATCATCTCTCTCTGGTATTGTAATTATTCTTGAAAAAATAGATAATTGTTCTTGCAGCTTTTCCATTTTTTTCATTTTGATCCTCCACTTGTTTTTGTTTTGGAAAATGTGTTTGGGGTGTCACCGTAAAACCCGCACCTCTGACGTGGCCATACTGTTCTGGCTGCTTGAAGGCTGCTGAAAGTATGTCTGCATATGGTGCGGTTGTTGTTGATTCTTGTGACTATGTCAAATAGAAAATATAAAAAATAAGTACTTATTGTAATGTATTATCGATTTAATGAAAATAAAATTTATATTATTTCTTACTTACACATGTTTCCCACACTGTGTGTTTTAATCTATCAGTATCCCCTCTTTATTTACACGAGCCTCCTTCCATAGCACATGGCATGAGATGGATATGGCTTTTGATTTTGATTCATCAATCTGTATATAAATAGAGAAACATGGTTATGGTGTTGTTTTATGTCACATATTATTAGTAGGGTAGATTTATAAGATGTACCAATTTTTTCTCAAGTTCAGCGTACTCCATCCTTGCTTTACAGTAAGGGTACGCTGGTTCAGCTGTGCGTTTTTTATTTTCAGAACTCAGTAGCTGTTTCATAAATAAAAAACTATAAATAAAAATGATGAATACAAGAAAATGTCAAACAACGTATCAACCCACAAAATGTACCTGATAAGTCTGCTCCCCACGACGGTTGCTAAACGCATCCCATGCTCTTTGGGATATCAAGTGTTCGTAAAGACGAGGTGGCTACGGCTTGATTTACCCTTCTGCATCTTTAAGATGATATTTCATTAAAATTGTGAAGAATCCTCTATGAATCCATCCTACAACTCTTAATACATATTCCTTGTGCGAGGCATATACAATAAATGCACTATGAAATGGATGATGAAGAGTAAGTCAATGTTTTGGTATTTTATTTTATTTTAATAAATTTAATAAATGATATCATAATGTTACCATATTCTCTTCCCACATTAGTGTCTTCAGCTCGGTGAAAACATGGTACCACGACTGTACATCAATCAGCATGTGTTTCCGAGTGATGATTCCAATGTAGCTACTAAATATGGATCTGTTGGGGTTAACATGTTGGCCTCGCTTATTCCATCCCACCTCAAATTTGATGCCTTTTTCTTTTGCATTAAGAATTTTGGATAACATTTTCAAACTATGACGTTCTTGTTTTATTTTCACTTTCAAGGTTTCATTTCCTACCATTTCCTCAGAAGTAGCATCAATATCTTCTCCTAGAGTGCTAGAATTGGCAATTGGACTAGCATCAACAGGTTGAGAAACCTATTGTACCTCAACACTGGTACCAGTAATAACAGGTTGAGAAACCTGTTATTGCTCTGCACTGGGACCACCAGCATCTGGTTGAGAAACCTATTGTTGCTCTGCAGTGGGACCACCATCTGCTGGTTGGGAGACCTTTTGTGCCTCAGGATTCGGCGCATCAGCAGGTGCAGAAGTGATTATCTGCATAAGTGGTTTAATATTTAATTTATATTACATAATAACATCAGCAAACAGATAATAACATAACACAACACAATGTATGATATAACAAACAAATAACCTGATTATTGTACTCTCTTTTTTTTCTTTTAAGGATGAAGTGATTTGACTCCTCTATTGACTATGTAAATACCTTCATTGTGGTATCCTCTGAAATAAAAAACGCCGTCTACATTGGGACCACTGCGAAATGATTGTGAAGTCCCTATAAAATGGTCAACCTCTATTGAACATTCATCTGACCCTTCAGTTGTTTTGGTTGATAACAGAACAATTGACCAATTTCAGTTTGCCGGGTCTGGAACATAAAATACCTGTACTTCCTATGATGCCATTATAAATGGTTCGTCTTTATCACCTTCCTAACTGAAATCAACTTTCACAAATCCTATTTCATCTATTTTAACGTCACTCCTGTTATCAACCCACATTCATTGAAAAATATTCACTTTGAATTTCATATAATCCAACTCCAATATTCGTTTGATGATGCCAAAGTATGACATATTCGCATAAAATGGATTTTTTTCCTTAGCACCAGAAACTTGCATCGCCTCATCCACAAGTGTAACCCCACTATTCTGCACGGTATTGTCTTCATCATTTTCATTAGTATAGAATGTATAACTATTAACTGCATCAGTATTGTAAGATAATACGTACACACTTTCTCCTCCGGCTAGCCATCGAAGTAGTTCTGAAATTGAGTCTGGATTTTCAACAAACTGCTTAAAATTATGGTCTCTAAACCCTCCTACAAACTTTCGATTATGTGTATCTGATATCCATTTTTCAGCCCTAGAAGGATTCAAACGCCTAAGAATTTCTTTGTGGGTTTGAACATATGGTTCAATGTCAAAAATGTTATGAAAAACATAAAGTTGGGCCTACTCCCAATCTGTAATATTGATTGTGACAACCTCTCTTCCAGAAATTCCTTCACCCTCAAGCCACTCAGTTTGATGAGATTTCAGTAGGCCAAAGATTTCCACACCAGACAGGTATTCAGTACATAATTCAATAGCTTCCTCAACAATATATTGCTCCTCAATACAACCCTCTTGCCGACTTTGGTTTTTGACATACCCTTTCAAAATCATCATATATAGTTCAATGGGGTACATCCATCTATAATGTACAGGACCACATAGTCGAATATATCTCACCAAATGAACCATCAAATGAAAAATCATATCAAAAAATGTTGGCAGGAAGACCATTTCAAATTCACATAATAGGATGGCAATTTCTCTTTCCATAGTTGGACACTTCACTAGATCTATAACTTTGCTGCATATAGATTTGAAGAATAGATAGATCTTTGTTAATGTATGGCCGACATTCTTGGGAAAAATGTAATGTAATGCTATATGAATTAGATCTTTCATCAAAACGTGGCAGTCATGTGATTTCAGACCCTTTAATTTTAAATCTCCCATTGACACGATGTTCTTTATATTTGATGAATACCCCTCTGGAACCTTTACATCAATCAAGATGTTGCAAAAATGATATCTCTCCTGCCTGGAAAGAGTGTAAGCAACAGGAGGAAGAAATGTTAGCTTTTCACCCTTCACTGATGCCAAATCTTCTCGTATTATCATCTCAATCATGTCCAATCTAGCCTTAATTACATCCTTTTTTTACAAGGTGCATTTAGCAACGGGTCGATGACACTATCACATACATTTTTTTCAACATGCATAACATCAAGAAAATGTCTAAATTATAGACAATTATAGTATGGTAATTCAAAAAAAAATTGATCTCATTTTCTAACTAGTTTTCGTATGGTTTTTAGAAAATGGTTGACCAAAAGTAGTGTCCAAATATTTTACATTCTCATACAATTGATCACCTGTTAGTGGAGATGGTTATGTACATTCTTCTAAACATCCGTCGAATGATGTCATCTAAGATCGGTACTTATGTCATCGGGGTAGAAATCTGTGATGTCTTAGAAACACACTTTTCAATGAATGTATCAAACTATTTGACTTTGTACCTTGTTCGCAAACGGGACACCCTTGAGTTCCTTTAACGCTATATCCTGACAAATTTCTATAAGCAAGAAAGTCATTTATCATCCTGTACAACACGGATTTCAATGTGAAATGTTCATTTTTGTAAGCATCATACAGTGTAACACCTGAATCCCACAATATTTTCAAATCCTCAATCAATGAGGCCAAATACACATCAATATCATTACTCGGTTGTTTAGGTCCTGATATAAGAATAGATAACATGATTTATTTTCGTTTCATGCATAACCATGGTGGTAAGTTATAGTTTAACAACATAACCGGTCATGTAGTGTGATTTTTGCTTTAAAAACCAAAAGGATTCACCCCATCTATAGATAATGCCAGACTAAAGTTTCTCGGCTTGTTCCCAAATTCAGGATACTTGTGATCAATTATCTTCCACTAAGGAGAGTCTGCCAGGTGATGTAGTTTACCACCATTAATTCTTGTATTCGCATGCCATGTCAATTGTCATGCAGTCTCCTCACTTCCATATAGGTTTCTAAACATAGGAATGATTGGAAAGTAGCATACAACTTTCGTAGGACTAGAATAATATTTCTTGTATCAAAAACCACCACACTTTGGGCATTCTTTAAGTGATTTTTTGTCCTTGCGAAACAATATACATTCATTCGGGTAATCATGTATTCTTTCAGAGATCATACCCATCGATCGTAGCATTCATATGGAATCATATATTCGTCTTGGGAGTTCATTATCTTCTGGGAGCATGTCATTCAGGAGAGAAAGTAGTTCCGTAAAACTGGCGTCACTCCACCTGTTTCCTGCTTTCAAATTATACATCTTCAATACGGTTGACAATTCTGCATATTTAGTGCAACCAGAATACAATGGCATTTTTGCACAAATCATTAACTTCTAAAAAGATTTTGGGAAATCATGATGATCATCTTCAACTATACTTCTCATTTCCTCAATACGATCATCATCATCATGCACGTCTATAATCACACCCTCCATACGATGGTCTTCATTGTTCACGCTTTTAATCATAGTAGATGATCTATAAAATGTCGTGTTCTCTGAGTCACTACCTAGATTCTTTTTTCCCTGTGTTTATTCTAACATGTATAACTTCGATCTATTCCTTGACAGATCAGGCGTTCTTCCAACTCCTCTAGACTAATTTGTATTGAATTACAACAACGTAAACACGGACAAAGGATTTGAGAAGGGACACATGCATGATCTTCTACAAACTTGATAAAATCGTACATTCCATCTTCATACTCTTTTTTTAACCAATTGGCATTCATCGATTCTTTATTCATATTCATCATCTTTATGGTTTCGATCTCGAACATGACTAATATTATGTTTTATTTAATCATGTTGCATTGTTTGGGTTTTATAAAAACAAATCATGGTACAAATTCCTTTAAACACATGTGAAATCCATATACATGGTGAATCCAGTAGGGTGAACATCATGTATGTATAAGATACCTGATTTAATCTAACATATATCAAATTTATTCCAAGTTAGTCTTACAAAGACTGAATGATGACTTTGAAAATACATGACATTTAGAACAACTTGAGCTAAAGGCGTGTACTTTAGATACATATTGAGTCACCTCACCAGTTATGCATCACATTTTTGTGGAATACACGTTGTGTACACCTTACATGACCACTAAGGATGTATAGTCTATACACATCAAGTCTCTATGGTATCTATACATGGTGTGAGTGAAGTAAAACACATGTCATATGGTTCTACCATTATTTCATGGCTTGTACATGGCTTCATGCTGAAGTATATGTCTTGGAGATACATTGTGTGTGACCTAGGTTTAAATGACATGTATCATTTAAAATGAAACTTATTCCAAGTTTGAGTCAAAATATTTGTCATGTGGTGTAAATTTTGGATAAAAATGTTGTGTGGAATTAAAATCTATATGAAATCCATGTATGGTGAATCATGTTCCATGTATTTTAAAGTGTCTCATAGAGTTCTCTAGAAGTGGTTTTCTAGGATTCAGTGGAATTGCACTAGTAACAAATTGGTTGTGCCATTCAAATGGGTAATGTTTGAATCAATATTTAATGGTGGAAGAACTACAACATGGAAAAAAATGGCATATCAATCATGCCAACAACCGCAAAATCATACAAAAACACAATCGTGATCAAAATCGCAACACCATACAAACCAAACAATAAAATTTTTAGATTTTACAAAGCATCCCTTATTCAATTTTGTTTGTTAATTCAGGGGTTATCACAGAATTTTTATCATCCTGGGGTGTTCATTAATAAGTCAAGTATACATAAATTACCAATTTATATATTTCAATGTTCAGCAATAACCAACCAACATTCAATTTATTTAGTGCGCAAACAAGGACCACCATCGGCCACGATTTTTAGCGGGGCGTTTAGCCCATACATTTCACATTATAAACATCAATATCAAACAGTAATAAAATGAGAACAATAGGAAACCAATGAGTAACAGGAGAAAACTCACCGTGAAGGTGTTTTTAAGAACATAGTAGAGGTGCGTTTGTGGAAGAGGAGAGGCACATTGCAGAGGAGATTTCCAGCTGAAAATAAAACATAAAATAGGGGAAACCCATGAGAATAAAATAATCTAAAACCACGTACACCATTTACCACATCCGACAAACCCCAAAAGACAATACATGAAAATGAATTTAAATTTATTGACAGAAATCGCTATCTAATCACTAATTTTTATCCAAACCATAGGCGCAAACAAATCCAAATAATAATCAGAAGGATCACATACCTCGAGCAAATAAATCCAACCATAATAGTGATCAATCATAGAACAATGTGAACTAGATGAGAGGGAGTGACCCAAAATATCATTGGAATAAAGATCTATCCAAGAGGATAATTTTGTAAAAAAATATGAAGCCTCAAGAACTCTATGGATCCCAAAAAACCTTTTCTATGACATTGAAACTACATGTAATACATTTAGACATCATGTAATCCTCTTGACTAAAAAAATTCACTTTTTATTTAAAAAATTATATTTTTTATTTAAATGATAAGTAATCATTACAAAGTTTGTAAAATTTTCAAATTGTGCATCCAATTAATGTGTCATTTTTGGAGGTCATTACATGTCATGTACTCCATTTACACATCACGTAATTTTTCAGAATATAGTAAAAAATGCTACTTTGTTTCTAAAAATTACCTAAAGATCACTAAATTTACCAATACATGTGTCCTCCAAATCCATTCTCTGCATTGCTCAACCAAAAAAAATACAAAAAAAATGTTAAAACATACATCAAATAAAATGTAATAAGACATTATAATCTCCTGACCATAAATGATTTTCCCCCAGAAATCCCTCAAGATCATGTATCTTCTAATGAAGAATGACACTACTACATCATCAAAGAGTCATTCCCCCATGTATCATGGATATATTTTCTGAACTACCATTGTAACTAGACTCAGGGTCGTTTAATCATGTAGTACATTATAATCCAGATTCATAATCTGAATTGGATGGGGAACCAATGTATTATCGGGATCAAGATCAATACCCCCCATCTAATCACATGTAAATGATATGGTATATACCTACTCAAATGGAAAATATTAAACACATCATGGATAGTTATCAAACCAGATGGTAACTGAAACTAATCAGAAATACTCCCTAATAACCAAAAATCATTATGATTATCCCATTACTTAGTGCAAATAGACAATGACAACCTAGACGCTAATGTACCAAGTGATGTGAAACTACAATAAAGACCTAATCACTAACATAAGACACCAGCAGTTGGTTCCAATGGTTCTTATTGAATTTATTATGACTCTGTGTAATGATTAAATTCTTCCAGATCAACCACACCATCTCTTTCTATACCTGAATGTTTAATGGCTAAAACAACCACACAGGTCTCTAGTGCTATTCCATAATTCTATAATATGTATGGAAGCATGAATCCAATACCATTATCAAATATATCATCCATTGACTCTTGCGATAACACCTTAAATCAGGATTTCACCAGTTCAATTCAAGTGGTAGAAAAAACATTTACCTGAAAATGACTATCAATATTGGTAGTGGAGGCAGTGCTGGAGGCGGAGGTGGCGGTGACAGAAAATGCGGCGGCGGTGGCAGACATGGAGGCGGTGACAGCGGCAGAGGTGACGACGATCGCGGCAGCGGGGGTGCAGGCACCAGAGGCAGTGGCGGTTGCGGTAGCGGGGGTGGGGGGGGAGGAGGTGGCAGTGGCGGAGGAGGTGGAGTACGAGGAGGAGGAAGGAAGGGAGGAGGATGATGAGGAGGACGAGGAGGAGGATGACGAGGTCGCGGCGGCGAGGGGCCTTGTTCAGCTTCCACGAAAGCTTGACCATGTGCTAGCGAGGATGGGCTGTTAGGGTTATTAAATAAAAATAGAAGAAACCTTTATCAGTGCTCATTAAAAGCGCTGATAAAGGTATGTTTTATCAGCGTGAAAATAAAAGCATTGATAAAACATTAATTTAACAGTGCTTTTTTGGCACTGATAAAGAGAAACCATTATCAGCGCTAAAAAAGTGCTGATAAATGTTACCTTTTATCAGTGCTAAAAAAATTATTGATAAAGGTGTACCTTTTGTGAGCGCTTATTTTAGAGCTGATAAATGTAACATTTATCAGAGCTTTTAGATAGCACTGATAAAGGCATATCCCTTTATCTGCTCTTTCTATTTAGCGCTGATAAAGGGTATCATTTCCCATGCCCTATTTTATGCTAGTGGGGGAAAATTGGAGGTAATGTATAAGTGATCTGGTTGATCAATTTTATTATCCTTTAACTGGATATTAATTAGATATGTTTTTAAATGAAATTAAATTTAATATGTAATTATAAGAGTGTTCCGAGAATTTATTTAGGCCGGAATGATGTTGGTGTTATTTCAAAGAACCTTAGGGTGCCGATGTATGTCATTTTAGTTAGGCATGATCACTTAGTATAATTTTTTTTCTTATGAAAATTAATAATTTATTTCTTAATTTTATATAATGGCTTATAATTAAATTTATATGATTACTTAGTTTTATTTTCCTTCACAAAAGTATAGGGAATGAATGATAGAATGAAGGTGAGTCTGGGAGAGTTTAGGAAGCAATCAATCAGACTAAAAAAGGAATGTCTTTAAAATAATGTACGGCTTTCCCCATAATAGACTTATGGATAATATGATTTTATTATGATATTTCAAATGATTGATAATTCCATGCTTTTTGGTTCCCTATATATATTTTTTTAAAAATAAATAATACATTATTTTATAAATATTTTTATATCTACTTAATAGAAAAAAAAATTGTTAAGGCCACCCCAGGCGTTGTCCACCAACAATACACCTCTTTAGTCAATGGTTGGAACCCGGATTTCTAACCACAATAAAATGTTGTTACCCCATTAGACTTTTTAAATAAAATAAAATGAAAAAAATTAGTTTACACAACCTTGTGTAGGTGAACATAGACATTCACTTTGGATAATTATGATGAGTTTGTACTCATTTTCACTAGTGGGTCAAAGTATGACCATGTGTTGTATGAATAGCCAACATTGATTAACTATGGATTTTGATATGATATTTATTCCATATATATGGGGTTTCATATGATTAATCCCTGGTTGACTTATACCATCATGCCTTGATTTTAACCATCTTAGGAGGTTGATACTTGTAGGAATACATGTGATTAACTGGTATTTGACTGAGACCATGGAACCCATATTGTATTACCCATATTGTGTAATGACATAGGGGACCCCATCAGTGACCCAATAGCTTAGTGACCCTAAAGATAGTGTTTGTTTGGGGAAAATATATTGACGATGTATTGACGAAATCAATTATCCCTTGTTCTTAATATTTTGATGTGTTGTGGTTTATTCATTCTTAGATGGGTTTTTAATTATATGAGAAAAATCAATGGGGATTTTTTTCTTTATTTATGGAAAAAAATCATTGGGAATGAATGAATTAAATTTTATTAAAAGATATAAAATATTTCCTCAGGGAGGTTTTTTATATATATTGGATTATCCCCATGGCAATGAAAGTCATGTAGGTGTGGTTTGTTAATCATGTATAAAAACATCCCATATGGGAGTCATGTGTTAATATCAGTGGGGTATCCATTATTAAGGACATGGGGATGATATGGTATTATAGGATGGATATTTCTAATATAATTCCCGATGAACTATTATATATATATATATATATATATATATGTTTATCCAATGGAAATGAAAAACAAATATGAGATGCACATGATTCTTATATGTATAATGGGTTGGTTCAGGTATTTTGATTTTAGATTAACAATCTACAAGAAAAGATCAGTGAAACATCATCCTTGGTCAAATAACGTAAGATAGATTTGGGTCATGGAACTAAGGATAGAAAATGATATGGTGTATGGTACAATGGGTAGGAATATACCACACAATAACCTAGTTTTCATTATGTGATCAGTGTGAAAAGGTATTGGTTATAATTTTATTTATTTTATATTTATCCATTTATTATTTAGAAAACTACATGTTAAAAAATCATTGAATTGATTGAATAATATTAGAACACATTGGTTTTCCCCTAATGGGTTATATACTTAGTCCCAACCAAGCTTCCATTTCACTTGGTTACTCTTGCAGACCTCACTTATTACATGATCTAGTTGGGCAGGGAGATGGGGGTTCATTGTAAATAAGGAGAAACATATAAGGTATTAGGATAACCCAATGAGATGAGGTTCATGGATTGTATTGGATACTCATGTACAACTATTGTGGTCCTATATATAATTTCATATTATTGAATATGTATGATCTACCATGTGGGTGATGTGTATTGTATAATTTTAGGATATCAGTTTTTTATCTAGTATCATATATTTTAATTTCATTAAATATTTTGTACTCTTAATTATATAATTATTGGTAATATTATCATGATTTCACACTCTTGGTTGTGTTTATTATTTATCCATGTAATTACTTTAGAGACAGACAGTGTGTTGTAAGCCTCTAGTATACTGGGAGGAATGACTAAGGTAATGTAGTTCCACTAGTCTAGTTACGATTCATAGTAAGTTATGCTATGATGTTACAATGTGGAATATAAGATATTTTATTTATATTAAAATTGTGCACATGGTACACTTGGTATATAAGAATGTGTTAGAGCCTATGATAGATCTTGTGATAGGTTATCATTAACACTTATTCTAGTAATATTTCAAGGATATCCAGGATGAAATTAATGTTTCAAATTTTAGATGTTAGGTTTTTCATGATTTTCAACTCATCTAACTTACATTATGTTTGATTTTAATGGTTCTATCATTGTTATCATTTCATTACTATTCATAAGATTCTACTTATTTAATTTCTCTTTATAGTATAAGAGAATGTGGCATCCCATGTATTATTATTCATTATATAGGATTCATAATACCTATTATCCTTCTTATGTGTGACTATTTCACTAATGATTGTCATAATTGATTAATGTGTTAGACAGTTTTTAGACAACATATTCAAGTATTTCAACTTTGGGATGTTATTCTTACATGGTGCAACCATGGTATATATATCATTATAATGGATGGTCTTGTTGATCTAAGACATAATTTATAAATGTATGATGTTGAAAATATGTGTGCATAGGACGTTGAACACCTGTAATGGGTAAATTGGATCATTAGATTCTATATTAATAATCCCATTTGGATGTTATTAGTTTGTTTTTGTTATTTAATTTTTACTGACACCATATAAAATGTTAATTGTTATTTAACGTGGTGAAATTATATCTAATCAAACGTCCATACTTGGGTTTTAAATATAGATGATATATGACAGGACAATTATATACATATACTGACTGATGATATCATGATACTTAGAAAATCAATATATTATATGGACTCTTGGTGAGAATTAGTTCACTAGTTGTGATGAAATGGTTGGAGGATCTTGATCTGTGGGCATATAAGACAATAAAGTGATTGTTTTATCCCATTGGATGTCATTTTCTATTTTATATTATAGAATTTTTTATTCCATATTGTTTTTGATTCAATGTATATTTTTTATTTTGTTTTTGGTTGGAGCCTATGGAGACCCTAAGATGTGACTAATAATTTGGTGAGATTAGGAATTATTCTTTTTATCCATTACAAGGTTGTTTGGAGAAAGTTTCTAATTATGTGTGTGGAAAAAATGTTAGGGGATATCATGGAGATGTGATCATTTATATATAAAATATTGGTTGTGTACATCATATTATGAATGGTTCATTTATGGTTCTACCAAAAAAATTTGGGAACTACGATTTAATAAGGTTTATTTTAAAGTAGGGGTTGACTTAGGTGGTAAAATTTGGATTAGGATCATGGGTTCCTATCATATGTGAATACCATTGAGAAATTGAATGGAGGATGACTTGTGCTTCTAGGATATGAATTATATATGGTTCTTATGATTTTTCACAATGAATGGATTCGAAGGGTAATAATTTTACAATAACAAACCATGTAGATCTTGAATGCGTTCTAACATGCTCTGATATTTTGGTAGGATGCAACTAAATTTGGATGACATCAATTGGTGTCTATGATTTTGATTTTTTGTGAAGAATATACTTGTGAAGGGACATGGTATTTTATTTTGGGATGCCTTCATAGTTTTAATGGTTCATCACTCATAGGTATGTGAGTAATATTTTTTAAGTGAGTGTTGTATTAGAATTTTCCTTTTAATTTTATCAAAAGTAATACTGATAATGTTGTTAGACGTGATTCATATTGGGTTTTAAATTAGTGGGATTCTATGTCCATGTCAAATAATTATTTCATTTATTGAATTACTTATCGACCTAGTAGATGAGTATCCTAGTTAATGGGTCTTGAGTAGATATATATGAATGAGATAGTTGTATAACAGGGTGATAATTGTTGTAAAGGAGTAGTATATGCGGATCCATGTGGTGGTGAGTGAACCAATAGCTATTTTAATGTGGTGACCCACATTTTGAGATACTTTTTTTTAGAATTCCATAGATAATGATCATATGGGATGGTAATGGAAATGTATATTTTTTTCAGATTAACTCTCATGTAATAGTAGAATTTCCACATCCAAATATTGAACATGGTGAAACATTATTTATAGGGCCTGGAAACATGTTTTTTGATACAATAATGCATTGGAAAGGAAATTCTATTTGTTTCAAGTTGTATTCTCATCAGGTTGAGATAAACCAAATGTGAGGGTGATTAGAGATGTATTAAGCATCCCATAGTAATTTGGTACATAGTTTTGGTTCTAGTGATAATATGGATCATAATACCACAAATTTACTCAATGAATTATATGTATGAATTTTTATGTACTATTAAATGAGGTCTCGTGTTGGATTCATGTTTGGTATGACTTGAGGTGATCTAATTATTATTAGATGCATTCCGTCCATGATCATTGTATGATATTGCATAATGAATGTTTTTTTATTTGAGGAAAAATAAGGGATGTTCACCGAATGTAAATTACTAAAAGTGGGGATAAAATTCGTAAAACCACAAGATTCCTCCATGAAAAAAGGCATAATAATTAGATAATTTTTGAAAGACATAAATAACTGAATTCATTTGTCATTTGGATAGGTACATTGTAGGAGGTTTGAGTAGTCTTTTGGTATGTAATCATATGAGGTGGAAGATAATATTGTTGGGTGAATCATTGTGGATTCAAATGTTATGTTTTATGAATTAGCCATGAAATTTTATAGAAAATACATCCTTTTAAACCCTATGATTAATATATTAAAACTAGAATAAATGATTGGAATCATAAATGAGAATTGGTTTCAAAGATCAAAATATGTTCTCATATATGATTGGGTGTAGTATGTTTGATACTGTGCAAATTTATTGGTAGGAAAACTAGATATAAGTTTTATAATAAAACCCATTAGTTGGGATATATACGGAGTGAAATTGGCCAAAATGTGGTGGGTCGTGTTGTGGAAAAAACCACAGTGAAGTGATCCATTGTATATCAGTATGACCCCCCTTGCGGTATATGGTTATGGGTTATCAATGTCTACTAGTCTTTATGGTAGTTTCCAATTTCATCTCATGTTATTGTAAATGGAGCTTCATTAATTTTTAGAATGTATATGAAAAATCATTCAGTGTTGGGAGATATGAAGAATGTAAGTCATGATTTATGAATCAAAGAAGGATCGAAACAAATGATGGAAGACTCAATGAGAAATCACTAATATGAGAAGTTCTATATAGGGCACATTGTGATATCACCAGTGTACATATAGGTTTTGAATGTTAAATATAAATTTTATTTTTGAATTATTTGTATGGAGGAATGTTTAAATATTTTACATATTTTAATTATAAAGGTTTCAAGACATCAATGAAATGTTTTATGATGGGTTATGAGGCTCAACATGTTCGTTTAGAGGTTAATAGGGAAATTAGAGAGGTCATGGTTTTTATTTTATCATTTTTTTTATTAAATTTTCCATCCATTAACTGTTTAAATGGGTAAATTTACATTTTTTTATTGAATTATTTTAGTATTAATCCCCCTCTTTATTTACTAGGATTATATTTAGGTTTTATGAACCCCATTTCCACCTTTCATCTCCAATTATATCTAGGGTTCTTTTAGTGTGATTTCTAATGATTGAATGTGATTCTCTCCTTAAAATTATCTTCCTTCTCCATTAACATTTTCTTCTTCTTGTTTCTTCTCCTCCTAGATTTGGGTTCTATATTGATTCTCTCACATCATTGTGAAATCATCCATTTGAGTAGGTGATATTTTTTACCTTGAATGATGATGTCCCTAGACAATATCTTGGTACTGAAGGTTGTTTATTTAACTTAAATTAATCATCCAACAAAATTTATTATTTTATTTCAAATAAATAAATTTAATTGGTAATACATCAACTTCAACATGATGTGATTTTGGATAAGATGATGTCAGAAGAGTTTCATGGACCCTCTTTGACATGATGTATGTGATTCCGATTAAGTGGGGGGAACCATATGATTTTTTGATGAATAGTTAAAAATTTCTACTAATTATGAAATTGTTCATAATTAGTTATAATTATATTTATGTGATGGTTCAATGTGAATTAGTTTCCCCAGAATGCAGGTGTTGGAAATTAGATTCAATGGTGATATTAAGAGAGGATTGGAAGAAAGATATTGGTCTTGAAATAAGAGAAAATGACATTAAAATAATGATATTTGTTCCCTATCCATACCATATATTTAATGTTTCTTATTTTGATATATTAAATTTGATGTTATTCCACATAGAGTGTTGGTCCGTTTTAAAAAAAAGATTAATAATTATTTAATTTGTTAACTAATTTTAAATACCATAAATTGGTCAAATATCCATGTATATGTTGAGCTTTATGTATCATCTTTATGGATTTTATTGTTAATGGGAAGGCCTCATCTATTGACTTACACATAACATTGATACCCTATTAGTGGGTCAAAATTACATAAAATTGAATGAAAAGTAGTTTAAATGTCCTTTTTTATGTTCCATATGACCATAGATGTGGAGGAAGGTGATGAATAGGTGTTAATTGATCGTAGTGTGTTATATCAGGACAATTCGAAGTCTGAGTTATTGGCCTTATGTATTTGGAGAGTTTGAGATGGGATTTATGACATATTTATAGGGGTGACTATGAGGTATAACCATGTTTTCTAATTAGTTTGTTACATGATTATGACCCTGACAAGGATATGGGTACCTAATTGGATACTTATGATGACATTAAAAATGAAAATTAATGGGGAAACTTTGTGGGGTGACCTAATTTTTTTGGGTATATAGGGGACACTTTTGGTTCCCCCTTGACTTTTTGATCCACATTAGAAGGGTTTTAAGGTTATATATAGTGAATATGGGTTTATAAATTTAGTTGGACATTGTTATTAATTTCATTATTATGTTTTATGGAATACACATTTTAGGTGGGTTTCCTTTTTAATGTGAATAACTTCCATAGAAAACTATCTTTTATTTATGTATAGAAAAAAACAATGTGTGGTGATTATTTATATGTTACTACTAGCTAATGAAACTCCCATGGGGAAGGTCTAGGTTACATGTTCCCTTATACTAGTGGCTGAGTAAACTCATGTATGGGAGGACATTGATACATGTATAAGAAAAATCCTCTGTGGAATGATAGTGTTAATATTGATAGGGCTTCAATTGGTATGGCGTCGAGGTTGTTCTAGTATACTATGATGAAGCTTTTTATGATCATTCCCAGTGTATGTTGTAAATCCCTGAGATTTAGAATGAGGAAAATCATCATATATAATATATAATACAAGAAACATTATTATTTTAAGATAATGTAACACCCTGAGTCATTACAATATTTTTATTTTTAAATAAATCATTTCTTTTTTATAACATTTGATCCATGAAACACTAGGAATAAATGAAATATCACACATGATTAAAATATTATAATGTTAACATGACCATTATAACCTATCATTTAATGTGTAAAATACCAATATGAATAAACAAATATGAAAATTATATGGTCTAAATTGGTATAAAAATATTCCATTGTTTTATGTGGATTAGAAATAATATAAGAACCATTTGAATGATTTTTTTTCAAAAACTATATTTTCATAAAATTCATTTTAGTCGTGATTTTTGTGCATAAAATAATAATAATTTATTAAACATTTTAAAAAAAATTAAAAATAATTAGTAGTTT
The DNA here is from genome assembly GCA_963277665.1 of Viscum album. Lineage (NCBI taxonomy): Eukaryota > Viridiplantae > Streptophyta > Magnoliopsida > Santalales > Viscaceae > Viscum > Viscum album. Next base: position 1,264,151,231 of record OY728129.1, on the reverse strand, counting down.
TAAAATCCACATTTTAATATTACCCTATGGTTAATTTTTGGTATTTTTCAAAAAAGACAAATATTTCTTATAAATATTTAAAAATAACTATTTCTATTAAAAATTAAATTTTTTTTAATTAATATAAAATGTAAAATTATATTTTAAACATGATATAATGTAGTCTTAGTTAAATAGTATGAAAATTTGACAACTTTATTTCTTTGGAATAAGTTTGATATTAAATATGGATATAAACAAATTCCAAACTATTGAATGAATTTCTTTTGAAAATCTATTTTTTAAATTTTTATGTGTATAATTTAAATTATAATCTTAAAATTATATAATTCAAATATGAAAAAATTGATACCATGATTTATTTTAGAATAATTTATTTATTTGAAAAGTTTTACTTGATTTCGTGCCATAATGAATAGTAAATACAATAAAAAATAATTACTCTGGTTAATTTTAAAATAGGATTACAGAGGGGTTAAAATAATATGATATTGGATTAAAATGACATAAAACTTGTAAAAACGTATTTTTTACATGATTTTACCATATGACATCAATGGGTCAGTAATAACCCATTTTATAGGAATGTTTCATTTGAGAAATGTGGGTATCACTTTATCTTTTAGAAAAATTCATGAATATCCTAACACCCAGATAGAAAAGGTCTCCAAGTATCTTATTCACATCACCACTCCATAATATTGTTTTCCACTAAATACCTTCCTAAATAACATCCTTAAATAAACCCATATAATAGAGGAATTATACTTATTAGTAATCCCTCATATGAAAGCATTATTTCTAAACATAACGTGGCTCTAAAAAGAAGTGCTAAAATTATTAATATTGATTTTTTTATTTCATAATCCATCTCCTTAATATTATATAAAATTATTTAAAAATATAACAAACCAAGTAACTTATTTACACTTATGTTTTAATATGACTATGTGGTAACCCAGATCCACATTCACTTCTTTTAAATGATAAACAAAACCGCTAATCTTTTTAACAGCGAAGTTCCTCCTCACAAACTGATATAATTAATTTTCCTTCACCATCATTAAATACTAGATATAATTATTGAAATAACATAATTATATGATATTTGTGTAATTGATATATTTATGTAATTATATTATCACATATAAGTACTTTCTTTTTATTTTGTGAGAGATATGATAATATCCATGTTGTGTACAACAAACTACCAACTCACGAAGTTATGTGATTCATTTTTCACTTACACTATTCACAGAATGTGTTAATGATCATTTTAATGAATATATGATAAATTTATAAAAAAAATTATATATAAAATGTCACATTTGAATTCATACCTCCCAATACTATTGAAAAAAATAATCCTTCTCGTTCATACATGTAGACCATCTCTTACACGCAGTGATGTGAAATGTTATTAATTATATATTGACATTGATATTAATAATGATTGATTTATGTAACATAATATATATATATATATATATGAAATAATAATGATTATTTTATTGTGTATTATAATTAATTTTTCATTCATTTAATTCTTTGAGAAAATGGAAATAAGGTTCATGCGTTTGTACACCCTAACATATTCATAAAGAGTGTAATGTATCTTGTATATTTAACTTTTATAGATATATATATATATATATATATATGATATATATATATATAATTTTTAAAAAATTAAACTGATCTTAACATGATAAATGTAAAAGGACTAAAATTACTGAATCAAAACATATATAGCATGGGAAGCAATTATCACCCGAAATATATATTTTAACAAAACAAATATAATAAAAAAGTCAAGAAATACTATATATAAATAATATATGGTATAAAATAAAATAATATGGTTATTTAATATATAAATATATATCATAAATATGTTTTACTTATACATGAGGTAAAACATATATGACAGAAATCAGATCTGATGTAAGGGTTTCTCTTTTTATATTTTATTTTTGTGTGATATATTATATAATCACCACTTAGTTATTTTTAGTGGTGTATAGACTACCACTTTGATATATTATATAATTAATTAATTTATCAATATGGAATTTATTTTTATTATTTTATGTAATAAATTTCATGGGGCTTATAATTAAAATGTTGACAAGGTGGTCATGTTTTATTTTACCATCTCATTGTTATCTATACTATTTATGATTAAATTTACTGTAATGAAATATTATGATATATCAGTCAATAAAATATTTATTTTTTATCATATATAGTTTATTATAATTTTTTTTTTCAATTGTACCATTTTCCTCTCTTTGGTAGTTACAATGACTGTGATTTTTTTTATAAAATAATATGGTAAAAAATATTTTCCTTTCCCAAAAAACGATTTCAAAAAACGATTTCTAAAATGTATTAAAATTATAAAAAGAGACATGAATGAATTTTTTACAGTTTTTTTAATTTATAAAAAAATAAATTTAAATGAATCTTCATTCCACTTTTCAAACAATTCTATTTTTTTAGAAAAAATGAAAGGAATATTTATTTTGAAATGTTTGACATGAATTTAATTTTATGACTTCATTAACACTCAATGATAATTAACAAGTTTCCAATGTTATTTTCATAACATGTTATATTGAATTTTTTTTAAACATTTAGTCTTCAAATTTTATTTTCAAAATTAGAATTTTATTTTCCACTATAATGTTTCAATTGTAAATTCTATGGTATTTCTATTCAAAAATGGAAATAAACCTCATTTTACCTTATGAACCCTTGGGAATATTATTTAATTATCCCAAAAATATTATTTCAATTGATGGTTTAAGATTATTTTAATATAATTTACTATTTTTATACCATTCACCATATTAATCTAAATGGATTATGATTTTTATTTATGATTATATAATGTAATAATATTACACATGCCTGTTTTGTTTAAAAAAATCATGTTAATTTTAATTCACCTCTTTAGTATGAGGAATGAATTTTAAATATTAAGTGATGGATAGTCCCTAGAAATATATAGCCCCTTGATGCATTGGTAAACCTCATGATATAAATATGTTGGAGAAATTATATGGAGTTTTTCCATTATTCAAAGGTTATATTTTAAATGGTCCTTCCAATATGTTTTATTTGTTTTGTATTAAGCATTCTTTCCTTATGAGATTAGTTATTAATATCAATGATATTATTTTATTAGTTATAATATCCTATGTTACATTTCAATATCATGTGATTATTTTTTTGGCATTATTTAATCATCATTTATTCAATCCATATTAGGCCCTAGTAAGTGACCTAATACCATATATTTTAAGTATTTACCTTGAATAACTATTATTCATATTCATTCATGGTAGTTTCCATTGTACGTTTAACCTTACTGAATATATGAGTTCACCTTTTTTTATGATTTATTATGCCTAGGATACCAGGGGGTTTTTTATAATTGATATTAAAGGATATGCATAGGGGAAATATTGTGTTCTAAATTAAAATACATTGTGAGTTTTATATTTTCAAATTATTAGATAATTTAAAATATTTATCAAGTTTACCAAGACTAACAAACTATACTGGCCTCTAGGATGTTATTCCTCATATCTTCTACCAATGTAATAAGTTAAACACTGACTCTATACTACTATGTTTTTGTTATTTATAGTTTTTATATGATAAATTTTAATCGAAATACAAAGAACTGGATTTTGGATTGAATTGATTAGGGGATATAAAACATTGATAATCACTAAGGATATTTGAATAAGAACATACTATTTTTTTAAGGATTATATTATGTGGTTTTTCCAAGAAATAAATATCTTCTAATATAATACAACTGGATATCATTCCTGTAGAGACGTACCTCGAGATTATAAATTCAAAAATTGTGAGTAAAGATTTACTCAAGCATTACTAGATAAAAAATAATCCTTGGTGTAACCCATTTTTGACTCACATAGTGGATATTAATTGCAAAATTCAAATTTTTCCACAATCATTTATTATGTAATTGAATATATTTTTTATTATTTGAAAATTGTTCCATAAAAACCATATTTATAATTATGATAATTTTCCAGCATTAATTTTTTCAATTTATGTTAGGTGACTCAATAGTTTTTTATTATACATTATGTATCGTAATTTTATGATCTAATATATTGTATTATGTTGCTTATAAATTGTTCCAAGATAATTGAATGGAAACCATATCAATTCGCGTACCACATGTATGGATTTAACTCTTAGTATTGATAATGAAGCTTGAGTTATATCTATAACTGATCACATTAAAGAAATATTGGAGCAACTAAATGATGTGATGACAAATTACCTTACCCATATAGATTAGACAGCGGATCTACTATATTGTGTAACAATGTCAGAAATATTTTCACGATAACAACCTCAATCATTTAATGATACTAAAAATCAATTTTTATTTGACGAATGGATCAGTTCGAAAGAGAATATATTTCTCACTTTTTAATGAAATGTAACTGATAATGTTTCCATAGAAAAATATCTCCTATAAATATATGTAGATAAATTGTGTTAATTTATTCAGAACACTAATGATAATGAATAATTTAAAACATGGAATGCAAATATTTTGTGGTACTCTTCATAGAAATGTATATTCATCATAAGAAATGAGTCAATATAGAGATTGAATTATTCAATCTAAGAAAAAATAAATAGGAAAATGTTTATATGTATGAATAAAAATATAAATGGTTATCAAAGAATTTTATAATTACAAAAAAAATCCAAATTACAATATTTCATATTTTTTTGATGGGATTAATATAGTTCTTCAAAGAGAACTAGTATCGCAAACATTCACATCATATGAAAACATAATATCATGTGGTATCTAGATAGAAAATGAATTCTAAAATTCTTTTTTATTTGAAGGACTGAAGCAGAATATGAAGACACCATATCCAAATATATCTAAGGGGTTTAATTGGAAAATAATTTTACCGCTTGTGATAACTGTGGAATGTATCATCCTATTATATTCTTTAGGGGCGAGGTTTCTTGCTACAAATGTGTACAAAAGCGCAATAATTTTTATTATTGTATGAAAATGAGAGAAAATTACAATATTGAATTATTCAACTATAAGGAGAAGGGGAAATAAAATAATTAATTCCCTAAGAATCAAGGTTATATTCCAAAGAAAAAAACATTAGGGATTAGGCTCGAGCTTATTCTATTACAATTGATAATGTGGAATGATTAAAGTACAAGTGTATTTGAATTCATTAATTCGGTTTTAGTTTAATTTTATCGATGATATTTTTATATAAAAATTATTAAATATATAAGGATTTTAATTTAGTAAATTTTCATTAAGATTTTGAAGGTATATGTTGAAATCAATATTGACACTTAAAAACATTTGACCAGTCACCTTGGCTTCGAAGACACATTTATTTCTAACATTACCAAAACTTGGGTGTTAGGAATTAGTTCTATTATGTCAATAAACTTACCATTTGTAGTGTGATCAAGGAAATTTTAAAATCAATTTAACATTATTATTTCAATTAATTGAATATTCATGAAATGATGACTTTAATAATATATAATGATAATAAATACTTCTGTTTGGAATCAATTATGAAACAAGAAAAACTATTAAAACATAATGTTTAAAATAACGTGTAACATTCTAATATATATTTATTAATTTTATATAATTGAAAATTTTATATATATAACGTAATAAATATATATATGTCCTTCCTATAAATTATATATATATATATATATATATTATATGGAGTTAGTGAATGTTAATAGAAGTTAACAATATTTGTTATAGGAATTTTCAGTTTCTTATTTTTTATATAGTTTCATTATATAACAAATATATGTTTTTATTTATTTTTAATTGATGTTTTAAATTTCTATTCATTTTTTTATATGATTTATTAATTTATATTATCATTCATTATGACTAAATTAATATGGTGGATAGTAAATAAATTATTCTCCCTTTCATTACTAGTCTCACTCAGTATTCTTCTCCAAAAATTATATTATTTTTAATTGTGATGTTTTATCTTATGATTTATTTAATATATACTTATTTAAAATAATATATATATATATATTATTATTATTTTGAAACTATTTTTTTGATGGATTAATATTTTAAGAAAACATCAAAATTATTATCTTGTTTATTTTATAAACATTCATACCATCCTCTGAAGTATTTTTCTTCTTCTAAAATTTTTTTTTCATAAATCTATGTAATAATTATTATGTTTCACTATGGATATAAATTAATGGTATCATAAAAATTATTTAATTGGATGATTAAATTCTAATCATTGTCAAAAATATTATTTTAATTGATCAATTTTCAATTGTTAATTATGTATTGAAATTAGTTAGATTTATGATTTAATTATTCTTAATGTGACATACATTTGTTAGGATTTTATTATGAGTTAGGTGAGACCTAAATTATATTTCTGTCTATTAATTTCTTAATCAATTAAACCTTAATAGTTTATTAGATTATGGGACATAGGGAGCGTAACTAGTTCATTAAGTTATTAGATATGTGTAGCTAGCCTTGTCCTCTATGTCTTTCATTATGATCACTTATGTTTCATTGAGTGAGAAATAATATAATTTTAACATATTAAGAATATCAGGTCAACCTCTTTATAATATTCCATTTACCCAGGTTATATAGGTGAATATTATGTTTGATATTTCATTAATATAATTTAATGTAAAAGATATTCAGGCAACACAAAAATTATTTATATAAATAGTACCTCATTTTAGATGAATATTAAATATGTCTCATAGAAATACTCACCATAAAAATTGAATGGTGTATTGTCTTTCAATTTAGATTCATACTAGTATTATGTCATTCCAGAACATCCACTGCATTCGAAAATCTCATCACACATAACAAACTTATCAGAAAATCCATTTTTAAAACAATTCTTCATAATCTTATGAAATAGAAACATATGAACTTGTTGTTTTATATGATAAAAATTGGTAAAATAAGATATTTAAATCAATTATTCTCAGCGAACATATGATATGCATGAGGTTATGAGAACATGATCGTATCTTATGAAAGTTATAACCAAATAGTCAAATATCATTAATCATTAATCCTTTTATAAGGGATTATTATTTTAAAATTTACAACCCATATGATTATGTAATTTTCAGTTCCAAACCATTATGAGTAATAATATATCATAATCATAAATATTAATTATGTGGAATACAAAAAAAAATAAATCTTTTATTTAATGAATGTTAACATCCAAGAGTATCATTGTGGAAAAAAAATACTATAGTAGATTTGGTACACTCCCCATCACATGATTTTCATAGTCATATTCCTCTTCAATGATATCATGGTGGACTATGTCCCGTATTAAAAAATTCCACTCACTATTTATGTGAATATTATCTCATGAAATATCAATACTTTGCAAATAAATTGGAGTGATATAAAATTTTTGGCCCATATATCACTAAATAAAGAACAAAAATTAATGTTGGAGAAATTACTAAATTAATTCATCATTCCATCAAATCGTAATCCATAGAATGAAATTGATTTAATAAATATTTAAACATAATTAAATAATATTCCTTCTTGTAAATATTAGTTCATGGAATCCTAAAAACAATCATTTTTTATCATAACATGATTTACCCATGTGAAAGATTCTATTTTCATTAAATAATCCATATAGAAACATCATCATAATACATCAATAGGATGAAAGGGGATTTGAATAGTACAAAATAGCCTCATTTAACCATAAGAAACATCAAATGATGATGATCAATCTGAAAGTACCATCATTATATCATTTAAACCTTAATTAATATACATGAAAAAAATATGTGTATCATTTAATATTATTTTAAATAAAAATTACAAGAACAATGAAAATAATATGTTCATTGAAAATTAAAATGTGTATGTTTAAATTATTCATTAATGTAATTAATTATCATTTCAATAGGAAAATATAGTCATACTATATATGTTAAAAGGGAACATTATTTTCAGACACTGGTAAAAAATTCAAATATGATTGAAATAAAAAATATTTGAAAGATTCCATTTTATTCATTTGTAAGGATTGTAAAAGGTATAAACAATAATATTTATCAAAATTTTATTTACATATAATATATATTATAAAATGTTATTTACGATAATTGGCATGGTAGAGACAATCTATAGACTGAAGTGGAAATAAGGTTAGCATCTTCTAAAAAGATTTCCTATATAATTTGGAGTAAAAAGTATAGGAAAATGGTTAAGATATTATATTTTTATACAAATACCTAGAGGATATTACACCAAATGTGTTTTAAAAGTTTTATTATCATTTATGATTCCTTATTAAAAATTTATCGAAGATAATCGTAAAAGAAAACGAGATTATAACAAAAAACCCTTACCACATGTCCTAATTTTCATTATACACATTAAGAAATATTGTATGTGAGTATTTATTTATTGAAAAAATATTCCAAAATAATATTTATAATAATATTACTATATATCATTCCCATATAATTTCTAATTACCCTTTTATAGAAAATGCGTCTCAAAAATAATTTTTTAGGTGAAAACTTGTCAGTTTTCCATGAATGATTTGGTTTGATGGTTCTCATCCTTAAACATTGGATTGGGTTTCATAATTTAAATATTATTAATCATCTAATAATTATTATACTTGTTAATTTTATAAAAAATTTAACGATTCATATAAATAATTGAAGAAAAATTAGGTGTATCACTTCATGAAGATGGTAGTCTGTACGTACACACGAGTGATGTTTTCACCTTTTGACGGATTGAAAAAAATTATGGTATATAATAAATAGAAATAATTGAATTATAATTGTATAATATATTAAAATTTTAACTTTATTATCATTGATATAAATATCAAATGAAATACAAATCCCATCACTTTATGGATGGGGTTTTCTACACTAACAGCTGAGTGACATTAAAATTTTACCAAAGATGGGATGGATATAGAATATGACTATAATCATAATATAAAAACATAAAAGAATATTAAATACAATGTTGAAATCATTTAAATATATTTTATGAACATTTCAAGAGTTTTGGGAATAATGAAAAATGAAATGTATCAAAAATAACAAATACATATTATTCGAGTATCTAGATTTCAAAAGAACCTTATGGATTTATGGATGGTTTTTTTGGAAGATCAAAAGCTAATACTAATGGAAAAATATATTTTTATTTTATCCTTAGAATTCACAATACATATGTCTCATTTTTTGTGGGTATAGAGGAAAAAGTATTTTATTTAATAAGTTAGGAGAGTGGAACACTACTAAAAATTAATAATATTGAAATATAATAAAGTTGAACTCATTGGAAATTAGCCCCAAATTTGATATATAATGAATATTATGTTTTTAGGATAAAAATAATTATATTGAATATGATTCAAAAAATATTTAATTTATTTTATCTTCTATCCCTTTAGTTTAACCCTTAGTTAACCCTTTTTACCTTTACCATTGTAAACAAATTTTCTCATGTTTTAACTTCATTATGAATAAAATAACTTTGTCCATATAATATAATATTATTTATAATTATTAAAAATAATTAAACCATTTTATTAAATTAAATTTCCAAAATTTTTAGAAATTAATTCCAATATATCTACAAAATATGAATGAGAATAGTTTTAGAAAATTGAATTTTGAAGAATTAAAAAAAATTCCACTAATATAGATTCATAGTAAAAACCATTAAATGAAGTTAAAACTAGTTAAATTAATATAATATATACATAATTTAATATGATCTTTCAATAATAGTGAATAATTTGGTTTATTATAATAAAACCCATTATGTGCAAAAAAACAAGTTTTTCATAAAAACATATTATTTTCATAAAACGACATTAATTTTCATTTATAAGATATTGATACAAAATTAATTAATTTTAAACAAGTTCGTATATTATTTTACAAAATTATAATACTCTTATTTATTATTTAATTAAAACCTCTATATAATGGGAAATTCTTAAAGAAAATTCTCCCAATAATTCTTTCAGTTTAATAGTATTACCAAACAAAATTCACAATTATATTAGATAATTATATCTCATATAAATAATATATAATGTTCTTTATTTTATAATTTATAATATTTATTCAAATATTTTAATTTTTTTCTTGAAAATATATTTAAAAGATAAAATTTATAAAATAAAACTATACCCTTTAATCCAAGGGTATTATATTGGACAATGTTTATATTAATTTCACCATCGAAAGTATGTCACATTATTATAAAAAAACTATGGATACCTCAACATCACTACAACCATGGGTTCATGTGTAGCATCCTTTTTTTTATTATTCTGAAAAATAATAACCATGGGATTCATCTTGTTCACTGACATTTTCTCTTTGTAGTCTTAGAATACAATTTCAATAAATTTAAAATCTAAATCTTGGTAATGATTTTTGGCATCAAAATTCTATCAACTTCGAGCTTCCTTATTTTACATTAAAATGGTTCTATTTGTTTTGCTATTTCCATTTCATTCTAATACCCCATTTGCTATTTTTAATAATAATGTTATCCTATGATATCAAATATCTTAAATTCCTTCTATAAAAGACTTTATAAGGATCCATCTAAATGATAGAGTTAGTGATATTATTTTTAAATCTCCACAAGGGCTTGTTTTATATCTATAGAAACCATGGATTCCAATAAATAGCATTTAAACATATCATCCTGTGTTTTAGTGGTCCTTTTAAACTATCCATCTATTTGAATAAGTTATACATTGCTAATGATTAACTCAATTTTCTATTAATGGTAAATACTTATTCAAAAAATAGAGGTAAACATCAAATCCTTATGTAGTATAATATAATATGGTAATCCTTGAAACCATGGTACTATATTAATATATATAATATAAATCATTTGAATATATAAATTACATATTATTTTAATTAAATGTGATGAATTCATAAGGAGGTTGAGTAAAACAAAAATATCCCAATGGATTTTATATATTTTTGGTAGTAAAATAAAGAAATCCATGGATACTTTTTCCAATTTCCATATATGTATTGGTAAATGTGGAATCATTCCAAAAAAACATCCATTTCTTATCATTACCTTTCGAACATAACAGATAGTAATATATATAAATCAAAATATCCATTTCCATGTTATCTCGGTGAAAATAATCCTTTAGAAGTCAATAAATATCCAAATTTATTGAATAAATAGATAATGATAAACTATGATCTTCATCCTATAGATCCTTTATTAATAATTAATTTTAAATGGCACATACATGGCTTCTAATTTGTATCACTACACCAAAATCATTGATGAACTCAAGAACAATCCTCTACTTCTTTTATAGTTCCACATTATTCTTCTATAACTCTTCAATTCACACATGGATGGATGGTTGAACATTCACATATAAGGGATATGATCTATAATTATCCCTCAAGATTTAATGATCCATTATTTGAATATCTATATGTTTTAGATCCATTTAAATCCTTATCATGGAAAAACATGTATGGTCCTTCTTTCTCAGAGTTTTACCAGCACTATTTTTCATCCCATGGTAGTAATGTATTGGGTAATTAAAATCTTTAATAAACATTAACTATATTTTTAATTGAATATTAAACCCTATAAATGTGAATATATATATTTTGATAATGTAGTCTATATGTATATATAACACCACTAACCATATTGGTAATTTCAAAATATATTCAATGAAAATCAAAATGTTGCAATTCCTAATCTGATGTAGGGTAATTTCAAAAATTAATTTACCATTTTCATGATCCATAAGATATCTCTATTTTATCATCAATGTTAATAAATCTGAGTCCCCTATTTGATGCCTTAATATAGAGCATAAACACTACTAAACATTAGGGTATATTGAGTATATCTCTATTCACTAACCTTCTTTTTAGATCTTAAAAGTTTCTGTCGCATTCCCTTCACCATAGAAAATTGGATAAATTCTAAGTCAACATAGATATTATATTTTTTAATGATGAATATTTTGTCACAGAGAATTGATAACGTCTTGGAAACCAATGAAAACTATATATCAAGGTCTCCATTTTTAGTCTAGGCCATCAATATCCTTACAGAGATCACTGTGAAATATAATAGAAAATGTGGCTCTACATGAAAAAATGGGAACCTCCTCATATGGTTAAGGATTCAAATTTTAAGTGAGGGTATAGATTAGTACCATTGGGTGCTTATTCTACCATAAACAATTGAGAAAAAATTATAAAAATAATGAAACATTCACATAAAATCATATGGGGATAATAAATAATCTAAATATTCTATAATAAACTGAACAATAATATACCTGAATACAATACCTATTTACATCTTGGATGATAATATAATTCAAATAGAACAAATAGAATTAACAAGTTCTTCACTATAAATATAATCCTTACATTATACTAATCTCTATATACCCATCTTATTCAACTTGTTGGACTTCTAATCTGGGTAACTTCCTAACATGGGACTGTAGACTAGGGAGAGTTACTTATTTAACCACGTACAATAGTAGCTTGAGGAGAGTGAGACAACATAACTCAAAATTAAACAAAAACTATGGTCTCATTTATAACTAGTAAAATAAGTTATATGTTAATATTCCATGCTCTGAATAATGGATAAATATATATATGAAAATAAATAAATAATATGCTATTTACCCTAAGGTATGTTACCTTGGTCAAAAATACCTATATAATCTAGTGTTATAGTGTTACTAATGTTGTATCTATGAGAATTCCAACATCATAATAAACATGTGGTATAACACCATGGTATAAAGATAAGTAACTATGGGTATTATCCATGCTTGAATACCACATAAAAACATGTGGAATACTCTATCCCAGAATAAATACATATAGAATTATCTATCTTTGTATATAATGATTCGAAATAAGAAATCTCATGTTATGTGGGTGACTCAATAACTCACCTCAAAGAATACATAATCTTATATGAGATAGAACATGGAAGAGAATTTTTCCTCTACTTGAAACCAATAATATAGACCCCAAATCATTGTCATTTCCACCAGTAATATCAAACCACACTACATGGGTGATTTTTTCAATACACATCCTCCTCATTAAGAGTCTTCAGGACCATACCATAGAGGGTTTTCATGACCACCCATAATGTTGATTTCTTTATAATACATCACACCCACCATGGGAGTTTATTGTATATGTAATAAAATACCACCCATTAATTTTTTACATTTTATCAACAAAATATGAGTAATCGCCCATTACTATGATGTCACATCCTTCTTCTATGTCAACAAGTGTCATAGATTTCTCACTAGCCTTCTGGGAAGTACAAAAACGGTCAAGGTATCAATCCCATCACCTTTTAATACTCTATTGTTTGGATTGAATACCCAACCAATCCATTCATATCTCTGTAGTCATCCCAACCATGCCACTATGAATCAATGGTTAAGAACCCCTAACATTCTATAATCTTTAAAAAGTATTAAGGGAACCTTATATTTCATTCACCCCTACCCCCATATGCCATTAATCAAATCATTCAATAACCTCAACCTAGTGGTATATATGGGATTCTTATACTTGGGATACCATATCACACTCATTAAATAATGTTTAATTTTTTCAAAATTGGGTCTTTAAGACATAAGGAATCATATATTTACCATGTCATTGACCATCGATGGTCGAGGAAAATCAACCAATTCCCATGTTATGAGGGGAGGATTGGCACTTTTCTATCATAATAGATATTTATAGAATTATTTCATATTTTTGGAATAATTCATATTAATTTCAATCCATAAATTGTATCAGTACGTATGTTAATTTCAACACCTTAGTGGAGTGATCACGAAACCATGTATCATAAAAAACATTCATACTATAATATTGAGAGTACTAAGGACAACATACCTAATCGATGACATTTCAGTTGAATTGGAAACCTTGCAAATATTGCATCGGTTTATTTATTCTCATCCTAATATTCCATATACCAATTTCATAGAAAAACATAACATAATAAAATTTAATAAACATATAATTAATTACTATATCATTTTAAGACTATTTACTATTTGCGTAATAAAAAATGATAAGGATTACTTTCTAGATAACTCACTGAAATAATTGTTTCACAGAATCCATGTAAAAAATCCTATGGGAGCTCCGCAAGGGACTCTTGGAACAAAAAAAAAGAAAAACATATTAATGGAATATGTGATATAATAATTTATTTAATTTAATTTTAGGGAAAAAATTAAGTAATTTTTTGGTAAATTATAATTTTAGTGAATGTTTCAATAGTTATAGATAGACATCCTTACATGATACCCTTCATGTAAGACATAAAAATCCCATTCATTTTTTTTATTATTTTACCTTCTCTTGTTAAATCATTACCAATATACAAGACACAAACATCAGTGATTAGAGGTGATAGATGGTAGAATCTAGGATAAAATCAAATTTCTAGCCTTAGATTTATCCTTTTTTGGAAGCCACCGAAATCAATGATTATATAAAGGGTAGGCAAGAAGATCAAAGGGACAGGTTTTTTGGCCATATGTACCAATATAGGGTGGGAAATATGGAACCAATTTTTAAAATACTATTGGGGTAGAGTGGCAATTTTTCCAATAGAAGAACCCTATAGGTGATCATGTACCTCTCACCGCCTTTCTAGTGGCCACCTCTAGCATTAAATCATATCGTTATACTTCCAATGATCCAATTCCATACAACGTGATGGATATATGTTTCTATATGTTGGAAGTACTATACTAGCCACAATCTCTTCTCCACTATCCTCCCAAAACATCTATGACACCATTAGATCTGTGTTCTTCTACTAATGTACATATTTTAAGATTCTACCTAACATAGAATTCCATTCTGATCCCCAATTTCAATTGTGATCCATTTACCAACATAAAATTGATATTTTCAATAAATTTAAAACTAGGTACAATAGCAAAAGTGGCACACGACGCAAGATAAAAAATTATATAGAAAAATCCCCCAACTAAGAATCAGTTATCATGAAAAACAAATCCATAAATAAAATTCATCATTAAAAAATTGATATGATGCCATCCCACCCCTATCAATTTTAATACATACAAGGATAAAATTTCACATATAGGATTAGGGTATCACTGAGAGGGGGAGGGGTGAATCAGTAATATCATTTTATTTTAAATTTCTTTTCATTATAAACAACATTCATTACATGTTAAATATTTATCACCATGTTGATAAAAAATAATTAATAATCCCTAGGAACATTAGAATTTTCTAGGACAACTACTTGACAAGAGTAGCTACATAATTGGAATAATATGGAAAAAATAAAATACAACGCATTCAACTAGAAAAAAATATGTTTAGGTGGATACAATAAGTAGGATATACAGTTATAGCTTTTTATAACTATGTTCAGTATAATTGTTCATGTGATTTAACTAGCACGAAATAATGTAACAAAACTTCTTGTAACATGTTAAGAAACATTCACCAATTTCTTCAAAATATGTTGTGGTGCTTCCTTGTCAATATTTTCAAATATAATATTCAAAAAAAATATTCATTTCTCTACTTAATGAAAAATAAGAACTTCTATTGAAATAAAAATGATACTTAGTAAGATATCCAAGTTAAATTCATAATTTTTATTTCTCATTACTGATATATAATTCTTATTGAATGCCACTGAATCAATTATGAACAACTTCTATATTATTCAGTAAACATCAGTCCAATTTCCCAGTATGGTGATCCAGACTTATATGGGAATCATTTGAATATTAAATTTCTTCATTTTCATCTATCTGAAAATATTCACCAGTAATGAAATATCGAGAAGCATCATATATCATAAACTTCATAACTTCTATTTCTTCACCAACAAGTGAATTTTTTTTCATCCATCATATTGTACCATGAAATTCCTATCCTTTATAGGTGTTTAAAAAATGGTTTAAGTTGGAATATGAAATTTTTTCACACTTAACAAATTTTCATTATCTCCAAATTTAATTTAATCTTCGAATACATATTTGAATTATTTATATCTTCACAAATCTTCTCGATCATTATCAAACCTCCATGAATATTTTCATAGAATATTCTTTTTTGAGAAACTTTAACCAATAATCTGTTCAATTTCGATTGTCATTATAATTTATTCACTATGATGAATACATATGTACTGAACCAAGATCCATCATTACATTACTATGTGCTAGCTGATCATATATAGAAACTAGATAACTTCTCTTTATGAAGATACATATTAACTGAGAAATAGAAATTTTTGTCTGATTCTCCACTCTACCTATTAAATATATAATGCTTAAATGGTTCTAAATAAACATTTTTACTATTATGTTAGATTTTTCAAGTATTTTCATTTTTCTATGAACACAGTATTTACTTCTTAAGATACTAGAAATACTTTGATGTACTTTTACAATGGCTTAAAATAGTTCTACATTTCATATTTTCCTCAAAACAATGATCATATGTCAATTGAAATCTAGCATTTGATGAATTTTATTGGAGTCACCATACTTCTAATAGATCGGTCTCTATTTCATTCAGATGTATTTGTTTCACCTCCAGTCTGATAGTTTTATTTATATATTCTATGATGACTCTTGAACCATTTCATGAAATCAAATGACAAATTTTTTTTATTTACCCACATGATAAAGAAACTTAACAATTTTGTTACTTTTATCTTGACCCAAATAAAAATATTCAACTTGATGAAAATGGTTGACTATATTACTGATTGTTCTATAAAAAAAAATTTCATCATTCTTAATAACTTCTAATTTTTCATAGGTATAGAAACTATACACTTACATGTCAATTTCAATAGATGTTTCTCCCTCATATTCCCTTTTTAATCCTTTGTCACTTTATATGGATTACATTCTGGGTTACACTTATGGATCATTGGCACACCATGTCGAATGGAAAGGTAGTGATAACAACATTTTTATTTTCATTCTTATGATAAAATAATACATATATCATTCAATAACCACATTCCTTGAATATTTTTATCTTTATTGAACATTCTTAAAACCAACATCTACTTCCTCACATGTTTCAAAGAAAACATCCTATACCTAATCAAATTCAGCATCTATTGGTCTCATACTGATGATTTGAGGCCAGAATTCTTTGAATTCAGTATCATTATTCTTCCAAAATGGAATTATTTAATCATGAAAAATTAATGACATTGAAAACATTTCAGATCAGTAAATAATTGTTTGAAAAGAAATATAATATGTTATAACATTCCATCCTTCCAAGGACATCTTTAATTCTTATTAAACTGCAATCTGAAATGGAGCACTTGTTATCCCTGTTTCCTATATATGTATTTCACCACATGTTTCTTAGACATCATATGATTTGTGACTAATCCAATATCCACATAGAATCATAAAATTTTCAATGAATCCATTCATAATCAAATACAATTCATCATTATGATTCAACTTGCATTCTGAGCCCATGGTGAATAGATTATCCTTTTCTCCATGAAATCATCTTCACAACCGTACGAAAATTCATATGAATTTGGAGTCCAATATAATGATTATGATTATGTGTCTGATTTCCAAAAAGTAAAATGTGAGATAATTTATTTTTCATTAAAATGAAAATAAAACCATTTCATTTCAAACATCTTTTGGCTCCCAAAAGGAACATCCATCCATCATGGTTCCAACAATCCCCCCTTTGGATTTTGCTGTCTACCAGATTCCATATATCAAGGAACATTTTTAGCTAAATATATGGATTACTTATCTTTGAATTCTAAGACTACATGAGATAACTTGTTATAGGAAACAAGATTCACTAATGGCAAAAAATGATGTCTAAAAGTAGTGAATAGTGGATCATCATTAGATTCTATTCACATCAAGATATACTTATTCAAAATACCTATACACAATAGATTCATAAAACCACTCCAACTAACTATTTGAATAGCTTACACATTAACGTTATAAAACTAGTTTGGAACCAAGTTTCGAGTTTTCTATGAAAATATTCTAACAAGATCTTTATCATACATTTCTAGAAAAAACAATTTTTTTATTATCATATTGGGAGATTTTTAACATAAGAATTTATCTTATTTAACCCATTATGAACAGTTCAAATATATTTTTAATCTCTTTAGAAAATATTTCATTTGTTATTTCATTATTTCCAAACAGTGATAATGTCATCAACATAAATAATTACAATGAGAGAAACATCCAAACATTATTTTATTTATATATTATTATAACTCTTCCTTTATTAAAACTCATCATTACTCGGAAGGTATCTAATTTGGAATATCGTTCCCATAGAACCTGTTTTATCACATACAAGGATTTTCATAACATTCTCACATAACATTCATCCTTCCAAACAACACAGACACCCGGTTGTATAATATAAAAATCCTCATAAAGTTCACCGTTCAAAAATTTTGATTGCACATCATTATGAAAAAATCTTTAGTTTCACTATTTAAAAATAAAAAGAATGGGTCTCACCAAGTACAACCTTACCACTGAATATTTAGTCTCATTAAAATCAAAGCCTTAAATTTGTGAGTAACCATTTCACACTAATATTTCCTTCTTTCTTATAACTTCACCCTCTTTATTAACCTTGATATAGAAATCCATCTTAGTACCAATAAATGTTTTGTTATTTGACTTAGGTTTTAGGTACCGTGTATCATTATTCTAAATCTTATCCAACTCTTCATTCATATCCTGAATGCATTATAGATGCTAAAAATAATCAATCATATCTTTCATTTATAATTTTTATTATATTGAAGTATATTTGATAATTATTCATGTTATTTATGTTTGAACCATTTGATGTTAATTAGAAATAATGTTTTCATCTTCCACTTGCTTCCTCGGTTATGGTTGAGATTTTTTATCTTCATCCTCATCACTTTAAATACCTGATTACATATATTATTCTTTATTAGGATTAAAAAAATCATTCTTATTTTAATTTTTAACAAAAATTCTTTCATCTTGTTCACTTTTTATATCTGACAAAGTAATTTTTTTATTCATTGACATTTTCTATAATTTTAATAAAAATTTAGTCAACTAATCTCCATTATTATCTCTTTTGGAACATCTCTATCATCTTAGTTTTAAATAAAATACAATTAAAATTTCATCTTCACCCCTCTAGTCAAAAAATATATGGCTTAAAAATTACATTTCTTTATTCATGGACTCTGAATATCTCTTAAGTGTTTTAAACAGTGAGATTTTAAAAAAAAACATATCATATGGAGTCATATCTAAACTTGTCCAAAATAAATATCATTTTGGAATAAAAATAGAATATCTCACGGATTTACTCAAAAGAAATGACTCATTTTATATTCATTTAAAATAGTCATCCCCATTTCAATAAGAAATCTATTTTTCCATTATGAAATAACATTTTTCTGATGAGTGTATGATGTATAAAAATCATTCCATGTGACATTATTCTCATGATAACATTGAAACAATTTATTTATATATAAACCACTATTTTCAATTCTCAAATTTTCCACTGAATTCTTGCATTCCTTTTCATCATTCCTTCTGCAAATTTTGAATAATTTTAAATCATCTGACTTATGTTTCATAATCATAACACATGTAACATGGGTAAAGTCATCAATGCATGTAATAAAGTACTTCTCTCCCTGAGTTGATTGTTTTTTTAATTTTCACATTAATATCTGAATGAACAAGTTCTGGGGTTTATTTTTAACAAATTTCAACATTCATAGAAATATATTATATAATATTTACTCTCTGAAATTTTTTGAAACACCGATATCATCTTCTTGAAATATTAGGTATTCCACAGACAATATATCTCTTTGATATCATTCTCATGTTTTTCTGACACATGTGTCCCAGTATTTTATGGAACAACTAATTCTCATCCATCATACATAAGTAACATGATTTTTTAACCTCACCAAGTTGGAGAAAGTTTCATTTTATAAAATAGCATCTTGTACCTATATTTCTATCATCAACTCTATACACAAAAAACCAATATTTTTCAAAAATAACTATGTTTCCTTAATCAAAAAGATGTAAATCACTTAGAATGTTATGTTTTAGCTCATAAAAACCAAACTTTTTTTGACATTAACTTTTTTTCCCAAATAATAGCATATCCAACACCTTTTATCCTAAGGGATTCATCATTACCTAATGTCACAATTACCTATTTGTAGTATTTCACATTATTCATAAATATTAAGTCACCATCCTTATTTTAAGTACACCCAATATCCCTGATCTATGATTTTCATCATTTTGTATGCTTGAGTGCAGTTTCATCAACAAGGGAATTTTCATTCCCTTTATCTTATTCTATATGTAGCTACTGCGATCTATTAAAAAACATTTGTTATTGTGGTAATAAAAGACAGATGGTTTAAAGATATTCAAGTTGTTCAAATCTTTCACAAGTAGTATATAGTGGTTGTAACTTATTTTCAATTTCCAAGCAAACCTTATTATATTTATTTGATCCTTACTTCTAAGAATTATTTCTTTGAGAGGATTGAATCCCCCCCTCAAACATTCCCTTCATTAATTTTTATAATAGAAGTAATATTTTTTATTAAACCAATCCTTATTTTTTAGTGCCTGAATCTTCATAAATACCAGGAATACCCATAGAAAAAATATTTACCATTATAAATTCAATAATTTCCAGATTTGTGAGCATGTTTATTAGAAAAATTCATATCATTAACAACAAAACATTGTTGACCACCAGCCTTTTTATTATCACCTAGAATCTTCTTTTTTAACTCTAATTTCATTCTAACATTATTGGAACATGAATTTGTAGAAACATTTCTGAACTCGATATTTTTTTGAAACTTCTTACTTCACAACATTGTTCTTTTTGTCCTCATACATAACATTCCAAACTTATTTCTTCTCAAAAGAAATCCATCTTTATTCTCAGCCTATAATGGTGAATTTCAGTCCTTATCATGTTCACTCATTATAGAACATTAACTAGCCTTATAAATATAATTCTTCAAACTTTTTTCTCACTACCAAACATTAGAATGTTTTATTAATGATGTTTCGACTCCTTTTCCTTTTCATGCAAATTAACTCCTCGATTCTAACACTGATTCTTTTCTTTCTCAATATATATCTGGAAGTTATAAATCTATAATAGTAGATTAAAATTCTCATCAGCAAAACATTAATGAGTGTTTTTTGAATAATATTAATTTTTATATTTATTGATTTATTTGACATGCATTCCAATCATTCTCACATATAATTTCAATTCTTCTTTGATATGACATTCTAATAGAGTTTATTCTTCTTCTTCAGAAAATTGGCTTCTGAACTCTTCATTTTTAACAATTTCAATTAATGTTTTATTTCCAGAATTATATGTAGACATTTCATATTTAGATTCACTATCATTAGCATCATTATTGTTAGACAACAAAATTCTCTATTTGGATTTGGATAACATATTATATTTACATTTGGAATAATATTTAGTTTTTTTACCTTCTTTATTCCAATAGAATCTATTATAACTTACCATCCTTCCAACAACTTATTTTTTTTCTGATCAAACATCAATCTAATTGGAAGCACTGATATCCAACTTTCCATCATAAGGATGGAATCACAAGTTTCTCAGAAAACATATGATTTATAAAAACTCCATATTAGAAAAGAATAATCAAATCATCATTATATCCATCTAGAATCTAATTAACATCCTCATTATGACTCATCTTTCATCTCAGACCAAAGGTGATTCTGATTAACATTTTCTACCAAAAAAAACATCTTCACAATCTGATGGAATTTGTAATTCATTTTTAGTCTGATCCACTGATTACTATAACGGGTTTGGATTCAAGAAATAATAATGTGAGGTTATTTATTATTCATTTCATATAAATTACCACACTTTAAGCACATACGTATTTCATATTTCAGAAGTAATTTCCATCCAACTTTGTCCCAACAATGGTGTCCCCATCCACAAGATCCTATGGACTATAGTGCACACCACCACAAGTTATAGCTCATAATGAAAATGATGAATCATGAAAATCCCCACTATCTGAATTACATAAAATTAAAATCCATCATCAATTATTATTATGTTCCCATTATGGTTCCAAACAAACTACATGCAATCATATCTAAGACACTGATTAAAAACTATTAAAAAATCATATATCAAATTTCCAAATGAAACCAAAAAATCATTTCATCCTCACACAAGACAAAACAAACATTATTTTTCACCAAAATATACATATAATTATAGACCATGATTTCCTTGTACTATAGGATCCCCCGATATGTTTATTATCAAACAAAATTTAATTAAATTAATGAATAATTATCAGACCTATTCAGATGACCTATCTTGTGATGGGTCGGCATATACCACTGATGAGTCACCCAAATTTACTCGATCACAAAACCATAAATCCGGAATCTCTCTTGTGACCATACAAACACACCACAATGGTCAAAATCAGGGCCATAATGAAATTCCATGGTCTATCACACAATTAATGATATTTTTCTTGCACTCAACCATGATCATCTATTAACCAACCATATAAATCATCCATCAATCATATGAACATAGTTATATATTTGTCATATCTATTAGATCATCTAAAATTACCTATGGATCCCATAATCACATGTTTGATACACCATCCAAGAGAAACTCATTGTCTTGTCAAAATATTACTAGGATTATCCTAGATTGGTCATGCAACGGGACCATATCTAATTCTATGGATGTATCAACTATGGATGTTCAGTTAATTCATTTCCTCAATGTCATCTCTAACCATGATTATAAAAAATTTTCATGACTATAAACCCTTTACCACATGATAGAACACACTAATTCCCAATTTAAATAGCACACCACAAAAGGATTCTGTGTACGACAATTATCTCATATAAAAATAAAAAGTTATATGCTCCCTACCTCCCAAACATAGAAATTAGAATCCAATTCTGGGGAGACACATGCCATCATAACTAAGAAATATTCCTAACACACATACATTACATATGTAATGTCTGTTTAATTTAACAAGGAATCTCCATTGAAATACACTTCTAGTCCACGAGCATTACTTATTCTAATGTCTAATATCATGATCAATCACCAATAATGAAATCATTTTAAATATAAATCTTCAATATATTCCACATCATTCCACCACTCAAAATAATTATATTACAAATATATTAAGATATTTATTAATCATTCCCTTGAAATACAAATTCCATGTCCAAAAGCATAACCCCAAAATATCTCATATTCAATAAACTGACTAAATGTCACCATGAATTTACAATATACATTGTAGAACTATACATGCACCCACCAAAATCATCATTGGAACTCTTCTTTCAACCTAACCAATATGAGTTATAGTATAGAAAAGATGTAGTCATTGAATGCCATATCATCTTTCTACTTGGGAATTGATTCTCTCCATCATCCACCTACAAGGCTACACCCTCCCGAGAATCATGATCTCATATAGGAACATAATTATGAATAATTAAAACATTCCATGATAATTTTTATTGAGGATTCCACATTTATATGGTTCACTTACATAGAATTTATTTCAAAACAATATTAAAAAACTCTATATTTTTTGTTACAAAACTTTTATATGTTGTAACCTAATGATGAGTCACCCACACGATGTCTATAAATGGGGAATATAATTCACATTCAAACAAAAATATGGTCACCATTTGTTCAATGCATAGGATATAATGTCTTCTACCTTTTCTAAAACAACCACGGTACCATCATAAATATACATTACCATTCATCAGTGAATAATTTGTATAAATAGTTGTCCAGCTGACTATAATACTTCTATAAACTAATAAAATATAAAATTCATGATATTTTTATAATTTAATTTTTTATCCTATCATTGAAAATTGAATAAAAAAGTTGTAAAATGAAATTTTAATCCATATATTCTAATAATAATTCACACATACATGCCCTTTGTCGCCTAGAAAAGATCATACTCCAATTGTTGGCCACAATCCAATAGCCCACTATCCAAAGGAAAAATAATTAAAAAATAATATATCCAATCATTATTTACATATCATGAGGTGAAATAAAATATAACCATAATATAAAAGGACTGGGAAATCAATCTCATACTCATGGTAACCAAGAGATACATTGAATGTAGCATTCATGACACACCTATCTGTGTACCATCAAAACCCCCAACGCATTCCATTATCTCTGATCTACCAACTCCATTAATAGAAAAATAAAACAAAAAACCTATAATTCCACATTGTAAATCCTGAAACCAGATCACTATGAATTGTAACCAGACTAATGTCACTACATGACATCATCCATGCCTCCAGATTTTCTAATGGTTTCTAACTAGTAGTATGGGTCTAAAGTAGTACTATTGATTGACATATCCCCATATCAGTTTTAACAATAATAATAAAAACCAATAAAATTATACAATTGAGTAAACAAGAATAAAAATATAATGAACATGATATATAAAAATGAACTACATTATACATCATAATTGAATGATCACCATCTTAGCCGATCACATATATGGAAAAAAGATGAAATAAAAAAGTGAAAGAATCCACTAAAAATATCTTACATTGAACATCACTATATACATACATTCTTCGATTCTATGCCACAATTTTCAACTAATATTTTCCTCTACCTAACCTATGCCCAATGAATAGTAATAGACTCTTAGATACCAATGTGAAATATTGTCATTGGAACTGTTTTAGTGCATAACTCATTATGAGAACTACAACATGGTAATATATATATATATATATATATATATACTAGTGGACATAGTGATATGACAACATGAAGTTATCTTAATTATAATAAAATATGTGTATAAGGAAAAAAATCCATTATCGATCGAAAATACTAGCACCCTGATAAATTGTACCATAATTGAAAAGTACTTATATATCCATAAACATGTCTTGATTACCATTCCATCATCATAGAAACCAAACAATCATTTAACCTTATATAAAGATAATTTCCCCAGCCCTGATCCACCATGTAATATAATATAACAAACATGGGAATTCAACATCATGGAATAAATACATGTGGAAGGCTCCATCCAAGATTTTAACTATTCTTGGTAGAATCCCCCATGCAGTGTGGTATAATTGACCACACTCACTTATTAATAAACAATAACCTAATAGATATCTTATGAATGGAACTCTCTCATCTTCATAGAACTAATAATTCTTACTCAAAATCAGTGGGTGTAAGACCCCTCATTTCTTTTTCATATATGTTTTTCTTTTTCTGGTGTTTTTGAGAAAAAGTGGAATTTCTGGAAATTTTTGATGTACACACCTTGTACTTTATAAATACACACCGTGTACTCAGTTATCATGGGTATCCATAAGATGGTCATGTAACGGCCATAGACATGGTCATGTGTGGTGACTTGGAGAGTGCCCAATATGGGGGTCGGTAAAAGAAATTATACGTCGTGTGCTTCAAAAGTGAATGATGTATAATTTCATTTTTTCATTAAACGTACCAAGGTCGCGTCTGATGGAAAAAACTATATACTTCATGGTCTGTTTTATCCAAGAGAGACCATATGAACATGATCATTCCCTAAGCCCTTGGTCAAGCATCAAATCTCTGAATCGACCATTGTCGATTACGTTGGGATCGCCTCGGTGGGATCTTCCTTCTTATAGATCTCCGTTTCCTTTTTCATCCACTTTCAAGAGTTATATTCAATTTATTTTTTTAGATGTTTTTGTAGGACTAAGTCATTCTAGGGTGAATCAAGTCAAGAGAATCAAGTATTTTGATCTCACAATGCTGAGGTAGGGTGGTTTGGGACTTTCCGTTGAATGTATTTGAGTTAGATGTGAAAATTTATCCAATACACTTGAACGGGGTATTGTGTGTTTATTGTTAAACACCTTTTAATTTCCTGATATTATTTTATGCATTAGTAGAGGTTAATTGAATGTGAATTGGTTTGATTGTGATGCATTGGAAGTGTTTTCCCATGGATGTTCTGTTTATGACCGTTTGGTTCTGCATAGCCTGTTAGGCCGCTTTGTTTATTTTCCCACGCCAAGTATTGTAGGATGGAGTGATTTGTTATCTGAAAAGATGTTATGATGTAGACTATTTGGACCAGTATTTCTTGAGGATTTAATTGTCCGTATTTAATTTTTGTTCTCGATTGATTTACATAGGGATTTGAGAAGCTGGTGTAATAGAACATAGGGAGAATGGACGTAAGGGCTTCTCTGTAGTGTGTTTTTACTATTAAGATGTGAGACCATAGGGGGAAATGACATAAGTTCTTCCTTAGAGTTTCTATAGTTCCTCTACACAGGCCTCATGGGGAATGTGATATATGTGCTTCCCTAGAGGGCCTTTTCATTACAGACACGAGACAATTGGTGGAATTGACAGTGACTGCTTCCTCAGAGAGTCTATGCTTAAGCTTAACCAGAGGGGATAAACTGTGTGTACTTCCCAAAGGGTTGAGTATGTTTTTTTGGTTGAACCAGAGGAGTTTTCCTAAGAGTAAATCCTAGAGAGATAACTATGTTGATTATTTGTTGCTCAATATATGAAATTGAATGCTTTTTAACTGTAGAAATGGTTTTTCTGAGTACTTCCTTGTTTACTATTTCTTTTTACTGATTTACTACTATATACTAAATTATTGTTAAGCACAAATATTTTGGTGGTTTCCAACTAGGATTTAGCATCACACTCTGTGTTGGACATGCTTTGGGGGCCAAACAGATTATATTGTACTAGGTATAGATAAGGGTAATCACCCTTATACTTTAGGTACATGACTATTTTGGAGCTGGAGAGAAAGGAACCAAGCTGAGGCTTACAATGCTGAGGAGTTGTTATCTGTTTTATTTTTCACTTTGTTTTAGTACTGTTCTATTTCAGCATTGTGGTTTGTTTGGATGTATTCCTAAACATTTGTATCATGCATCATTTATATATGTGCTCTAGTTGTTTCTTTATCTGTCTTCCATTGTTTATTGTTATTTGTTATTTTTAATACTTCTGTTATTTCCATTTGTTTTACTTCTACAACATTACTCTGTCAATAAGGGAATAGTTTCCACATTATCACACCCATAGACATCACTACTTGTCAACAACCTCTATTTTCTGGGAAATTCGCTTGATTCCATGTGACGAACCAGGTACGAGGTGCCTTTGGGTGGCTTCTAGAACTGGGACATTACAAAGTGGAATTAGAGGAATTATTTTCATCATTATGTACTTCTTGAAGCCTATAGAGAAGGATAGGATGGAATAGGTACTTGGTAATAAGCATTGTCTGGGAGTAGTTAACATGTGTACAGGGAAAATCTAATCTACCTCAATATTGTAATTTTTCTGGTTTTATAATTTTGCAGTTGATTTTATTTTCATCGTTGGATGATTCGCATATTTTTTATTTTATTTTTTATCATATTGAGCTTCAAATTTTGTTTCCACTTGATGATATTAGGGTATTCCATATCATTCATCATATAGAAATTGCTATAAATTACATGTCTTGCATTCTTTCCATGTAATTTAGTGTGAATTAGTGATTTTATGTTGTTGTGATAGATGTTGAGCTTGATATGCATTCTATTATAATAGATTCCTTCATAGAATACATATTTTGATAGGGAATTACATTGTGTATGGTCTTGTTTGAATGAATGCCAAACTTTGTTTTTTTAGTTGTTTTGGGCCCTCATGAATCATAATTTTGTGGATCATTGAATTTTTTCATTGAATATGACATGTATAAGATGCCAAGCTTTGATTTGTAAGAAGTATGGTCCCACACAGATCGTAATTTGGCACTTTATTTTTTGTTTCAGTGATTAGCTAGGTTCCGAACTAGTATCTAAGGCTTACTGTCCCAAAAAACCCAGAATACATGACTTGTTAGGAAAAATACATACCATGTGTTCTTTTCTTCGGGAAAAAATAGTTTTTCAAAAGTACAAGTAGTGTACCGTAAGTACACTTCATGTAGTCTCTAACCGTGTCTCAGTCTATGTGGACAGGGACACGAGGTTTGGAATCCTTGGTGTGAAACATCGCGTACTAAATGTACATGTCATGTTGTAGAACAGTGTAACCAGTTGTGTCACTAACAACACTGGTCTGTATATTCTATTCTAATACACGCCATTTCCATCAGGAACACGCCGTGTAGTGTAACCTGAGTACCCGACCATGTAACGAACAATACAGGTCAGAAGAATCATCCTAGTACATGGCATGTCCATCTAGAACGTGATGTGTAGTGTGAGTCATGTATCCGGTCGTGTCACTAACTACATGAGTCAATGAATCTCATCTAGTACATGCCCTTTTTGGTACAAAAATGCCAAGTATTCATGTTCTAGGAGACCCGTGTGGCTTATCCGTGTAGAAGAACTCGAGAACGGGAAGAGAATTCAAGTACACGCCATGTGTTAGGACAACATGTAGTGTGTTTGTGGTGTTACACAACCATTTTTCAAAGGAGTAGACATCCATGTAAAAGGCTTAAGGGAACACATCATGTAGATAATTATACACATCTTGTATCTATGTTTTGAAAAACTTGAATGCTTTCTTTCTCATGTTCAATTATTTTTCCCTCATTACATTTATGATTTTCAGTACATATTAATCTTGATCTAAGGTGTGCGCATGACCATGAAGAGTCCTTCCATAGAGACGTCAACCGGTTGTATTCCAGTTTCAAGGTGGTGATCAGACATTGGAAATGGCTAATTAGGGACTACTGGTAGTTCCTCCAGTTGTGCCATTCTTGCCACAAGCCGTCATTCCCGACACTAGTGCAGATATATAGTTCCATAAGGTCTTTATATGATTCAATCAGACCATCCGTGGAGTACCAGTTCCTTCCCCTTATATGGTAGAATTGACGTGGGTTTTTCGGCAGCATCATCCTCCCACCATCATAGGGGAAGGAGGACCATAGGCTGCATAGTCATGGTTAGAAGTCAAATTGTCTATCTTCGATCATCTGGCCACGCCTCCGGAGTGGAGGGTCAAGCTTTCTATATATATGCTTCAGGATTCCTCCAATAGATGGTGGTATGTGATCTCATAGGCGGGACGCTAGCTGGTTATTTCATGGGATGAGTTCTAATGTGCCTTCTATGACTACATCTCTCCTGAGACTCTATGGACTGATCAAGCCCGAGATTTCATTAGTTTGGATCAAGGTACTCATTCTGTTATGGTTTATTCTTCTTGCTTCATAGATATGCAGCGCTTCACACCTATTCAAGGAGGTGATGAGTTATTCATGGCAAGTATGTTCAAGGATGGTCTCAGGAATGACATACAATCACAGGTGAACATCTTCAGGCAGACTTCCATCACTTCTATAGTCAACCATGCACTGATCACAGAGCACAATATTGGGGATTATGGAGTTGTTAGCCTGGGTGGCTCAACATATGAAGTTATTATTCCATCTTCTAAAAGCTAAAAGTTCCACAAAGGCTCTTCATGTGGTGATCCAAGGTGGCGAGACACTTATTCTGGTATTCAGGTGGTGTGCTACCATTACGGGAAGAGTGGACACATGAGGACAAATTGCCCAGGAGAACTAATTGAGAGATGATCATGTGGCATGATGGGGCATATTCAGCACTTCTTTCAAGTCTTCTCACTAAAAGCTGGTGACTGGGGTTCATTTATGACTTCACATTCAGGGGTAGCACCACCAGTTTCTCTCTAGTCAGGGAACTACAGTTCTTCCAGCCATTCAGGCTGAGGTGGAGGTAGTGGTCGTGGTATCCAATCGCCATGATTTTATCCACTACAGGGTGTATCAGCTTAGAGTGGTCAGGTAGGGTCACAGGGCGGCGGTGTTGGTCAGACTTTTGTAGTGGATCAGACCCAGCAAGAGAGGGATCCTGGACCCTTTACAATTCGAGGTACCATTCTTGTATCCACAGTTTTAGCTTTTACTATTTTCGATATAGGGGATTCACATATCTTTATATCTATTTCTGTTATGGAGTGTCTTGGGCTATGTACCTTTTCATCTTCCGATATCTTAAATCTAGACACTTCATTGGGGTATATAACTACTGGTGTATATATGTGCAAGGAGTTACCTGTTGAGTTTGGTGGGTGTCACTTCTTATAGGACCTCTATGTCCTCGAGATGACAGGCTATTATGTCTTTCTCAGAATGGACTGGTTAGTTTCCTTCCTAGTTTTTGTCGATTTCTATCCTTATATGGTGAGTTTTAAATCACCAGATGATGGATCATATCTTTATAAGTTTTAATGGGATGTCCAGGCGAGCAGAGTCGGACCTGAGCATCATGGGTTGGGAGGAGTTACAACCAATATTGCTAGACTATGTCTGGATAACCTGGGGGCATCCCAGATGGACATACCTACAGTGGTGGATCATTTCAGAGATGTCTTTCTAGATAACTTTTTAGGTTTTCTTCTAGAGTGAGAGGTGGACTTTTCAATTGAGATTGTTCTAGGAGCGGCACCGGTCTACATTCCTCCTTATAGGATGGATACACTAGAGTTGTAGGAGCTCAAGAAGTAGTTAGAGGAGTAGCATGGAAAGGGTTTCATCCGAACCAGTACTTCTCCTTGGGGTTCTTTTGTCCTGTTTGAGAAGATGGCCAATGGTACCCTCAAAATTTGTGTGGATTATCAGAAACAGAACTAATTGACTGTCAAGAACTGATATCCCTTTCTTAATATTGATGATCTCTTAGATCATCTTTGAGGAGGCCGAATGTTCTCAAAATTTTACCTGACATCCGGTTACCATTAGTTGCATGTTAGACCATCATATATACTTATTACATCACTACATAGCAGGTATGGTCTATTAAAGTATGTGGTTATGTCATTCGGTCTCATGAAGGCGCCTGCTGTCTTCATGGAACCGATGAACCAAGTGTTCCATCCATACTTGGATTCATTCATGGTAGTATTAGTTAAATATATATTGGTGTACTCTCACACACAACATGACCATGATACCCCTCATGAGTCTGTTTTTACTACACTGAGAGAGAATCAGTAATATGTTATGCTCTCAAAATGCCACTTTTGGATGGACCTGATTCACTTATTAGGTAATGTTATCACAGAGACATAAGTATCAGTGGATCCAGAGAATGTGGGTGCAGTAGATTCCTGGGAGCATCTGAATAACATCTTTTTGGTTTGAAGTATTCTAGGGGTGGATGGATACTACAGGCATTTCATACATGACTTTTCATGCTTAGTAGCGTCATTGGAAGGTCACACTAAAAAGCATGAAATGTTTTTGTGGTCAGATTCTTGTGAATCATCCATTCAAGAGATGAAAGGGAGGTTGAATTCACCACCAATACTATTATTTATAGAGATAGGAAAGAGCTACACTATGTATTGTGATGCATCAGATGTCGGGTTGGGTGATGTTCTTAGCAGGGAGAAGGAGTCCTTGTGTGCGTGTATCAGCAGATGAGGCCACATGAGAGGAACTACCTGACACACGATCTTGATATGGATGCAGTTGTCCATGCTTCACTCTGTTGGACACATTTTCTTCTGGAAGAGGATTTTGTGGTTTTCACCGACCACAAAAGTCCCAAGTACATATTAACAAAGTTTGACCAGAATGTGAGACAGTGAAGGTGGGTTGAGTACCTTCAGTCCTTTGACATTGTGCTTGCCTTTACACCTGGTAAAGGCAACTTAGTAAATGATGTGTTGAGTACGATAACTCAGATACAAGTATTCCAGGAGTCCAGTATTGAGTGGTACCTTATGGCTCAATTCTATGAGATTCATTTGGAAGTGCACGACAGACATGGGCATACATTTCTATCTTCTGTAGTTGTTACCTCTACTCTACTTGATGGAGAGATAATGCGACAACTATTAGATTCATAAGGCCTAGTCCTATGTAAAATCATGTGAAGAGAGGACCATATTCCATGATATACCATAGGCGAGGATGAGATCATGCATTTAGAGGGGTGCATATGGGTATCATCAGACATACATGAGGAGATCATGTGGGAATTTCATTCCTTGATTTAGGAAGTTCATCTTGGTGTCACCAAGATATATCATGGACTAAACCTTCAGTATTGGTGTCCATGTATGAAGATATATGTTTCTAGTTTCATCATGAGGTTTTCCACCTGTCAGCAGGTAAAGGTGTAGCATCAGTGACCAATAGGGCATTTGCATCTGTTACCATTTCCTGAGTTGAATTGGAACGGTGTCGTGATGGACTTCGTGATAGGCTTTCTGAGGTCTCACTAAGGGAATGATGAAATCTGGGTTTTCATTGACAGACTCACGAATGTTTCCTACTTTTTTCAATTATGTAGACCTTCAGTGTTAATGAGCTGGGAAGGCTGTACATCCGTGAGATTGTACGTCTACATTGAGTCCCCCACTCTATTTTTTCAGACAGGGATTCATGTTCTACATCTCAAATCTAGAAGGGTATTATGAAGGCTTCAGGTACATAGGTGCTTTTGAGTACAACTTACCAACCCCAGACAGATGGCTAGTCTGAGCATACGATTCAGGTGCCTGAGGACATGCTTTGAGCATGCATCGTGAATTTAGAAGGTTAATCGGAGAAGCACATACCTCTTGTGATGTTTTCCTACAACAAATGTTTTCATGAAACTATTCTGATGGCACCCTACAAGGATTTTTACTATAGGACATGTTGATAACCCATATGATGGATAGAGGCTAGAGAGACAGCTATGTTGGGATCTCGTCTTGTCCAGGAGACCATAGAGTATATTGAATTGATTGAGAAGAGGATTTATAATGCACAGTCTTGAAAGAAGTCATATGATAATTGACGGACATGGCCTCTGGTGTTCGAGGTCATGGATTAGGTTCTTCATCGTGTCATACCAAGGTTGGGACACAAGAGGATTAGGAGAAATGGTAAGATTTCACCGAGATACGTCTGGCCATTTGAGGTATTAGAGAGAGTTGGGTCGGTTGCCTATCGGTTGTAGTTACCTCAAAGGAATCGGGCTATACATGACGTTTTCCACATTTCTCATCTTTGATGTTACTTTTCATAATTGTACCATGCTTATCAACACGAGGAAGTTGAGTTAGTGATGGATGCATCTTTCAAGGAGCATCCTATCCATATTGTTGATCAAAGTACGAAGGTTCTCCATGGTATGTTTGTTCCTCTAGTACGTGTGCTATGTATTCACGGGTGAGTACAAGATGAGACATGGGAGAGAGAGGACAATGTAAGATTGATGTGGCTGGAGATGTTCAGAGTTTCTTCTTCAACACCACCTTTCTATATAAATATGGGTACAAATTCCATTAAGGGTGGTTTTTGTAAGAACCCAGAAATTCTTTTCAAGTGTATTTTTTTTACTTGTGTTTTTGAGAAAAAATAGGAATTTCTGGAAATTTTTGAAGTACATGCCATTTACATTATATGTACACACCGTGTTCATAGTTACTGCGGGTAGTCGTGTGTTGGCCGTGTAACGTCCGTACACACGACTGTGATTGGTGACCTGAAGACCGCCTAATACGGGGTCTGGTAAAGGCATGTACACACCATGCACCTCTAAATTACACTCCATGTACTTTAGTTTTTCATTAAACATACCAGGGTCACGTCGGACAGACATAACTGTCTCCTTCTAGGTTTGGTTTGTCTGATAGAGACCGTACAACCGCAATATTTCCCCAAGCCCCGATCGAGCATCTGATCTCCGATTCGACCGCCGTTAATTGTATTGGTATCACATTTGAATGCTCTTACTTCTTCTAGATCTTTGTTTCATGTTTCTTCCTCTTTCGATAGTTATCTTCTGTTGAAAGTTTAAGAGGTTTTTGTAGATCTACGGCGTTATAGGGCGATTCCAGGCCTAAGACTCTAGTATATCAATCTCACAATGTAGAGGTAGGTGGGTTTTTCCTTTTCGTTGAAATTATTTCTGTTATATGTTCAAAAATGTCAAAAATACTTCAATAGAGTATTGCACATTTACTGTTTTAGCCCAATTAATTGCCTTCTATGCTTGTATTCTTGAGTTGAGGTTAATTGAATGTTCATTGGATTGATTTCTATGATTTTGAATTATTTTCCCATGCATGTTATGTCTATGCCGGTTTGGTCCTACTTATACTCTAAGGCTACCTTTTTTGTTTTCCCTATCCCAGTTTTGTAGGATGGAGTTATTTATTATCTGACATGTTGTAATGCTGTAGACAATTTAGCAATGTTTTTCATGTGGTTTACATTGGATATATTTCAAATTTTTTCTCGATTGACTTACACAGAGCTGTGAGAACAAGGTGTAGTAGACCATATGGAGAATAGACGTAAGGGATTCTCTATAGTGTCTGTTTTTAATATTATGATGAGAGACCATAGGGGCAATTGACATAAGTGATTCCTTATATTGCATGTAGTTCCTAAACGACAGCCATAGGGGGAATGTGATGTATGTGCTTCCCCAAAGTGCCTTTTAGTTACTGATATGAGACTATAGGGAGTTAGTGAGTGCTTCTTCAGTGAGTCTATGCTTAAGATGAAATAGAGGGGTTAGACTGTGTGTGCTTCCCCGAGGGTTGCTTGTGTTGTTTTGGTTGAACAAGAGTGGTTAGGATGAGAGTACTTCCCAGAGGGTCACCTTCTTTGAATAGATATTTCTTGGTATATGAAATTAAATTCTCTGAACTATAGTAATGATTGTTGTTGAGTACTTCCTTGATGACTATTTAGTTTTACTTATTACCTGTTATATACTCACTGACTTCTATGCAAAGTTCTTTTGGTGGTTTCCTACTCGGATTTAGTCACAAACCCTTTTTTGGACATGCTTTTGGTCCCAAACAGATTATATTGTTGTAGGTATAGTTAAGTGAAAACACCCTTCAACTTTAGGTACTTGACTTCGTTGGAGGAGGAGAGCATGGGACCAAGCTGAGGCTTGCGATGCAGAGGATTTGTTATCTATTTTCTTTTACACTTTGGTTTAGTACTATTGTATTCTAGCATTGTGGTTCTTTGGATTTTTTCCAAGACATATGTATCATGCATCATTTATATATCTGATCTAGTTGTTTCTTTATCGGACTTCCGCTGTTTACAGTTCTTTGGAATTTTTACTTCTTCTACTATTTCCATTTGATTTACTTCTGATATGTTACTCTACCAATGAGGGAATAGTTTCCCCGTGATCAAACTCAAGGCCCTCACTTCTAGTCCGATGCCTTTGGCGTTTAGGGAAGTGTGCTTGAGGCCATGTGTCCAACCGGGTACATGACACTTCTGGGTGGCTTCTGAAACTGGGACGTTGCAGTGGGATACCCTCCAATAGTAAGAAAACCCCCATAAATGTGGTTTATTTTTTAGTATCATTAACTCATTATCGGTATTTTTCCTATCCACCCCATAAAAATATTATATAACATCCAATACTTGATTTTCCTTTTTAAAAAGTCATTACCAGTTTGAGGCCATTTTTCTTATATAATAAAAGACAACCCATAAATAATTTCCATTTCCCAAAACAAGAATAACAATATAAAATAATAAAAACAAATTAACATACTCTAGATGATCTCTCATTACTCATAGGGCACAGTGCTCATCTCCATTATAAGGATTTATTGTGGCCTCACAAGCATTATATGTAGTCTCACAAGGGCTATGCATTAATGCCCATCCCCTGTAAAAAACACACATGGATAAACAAAACATCTAACTTATACATTCTTATCATCAGGTCATACACATCCACATCATGATCTGTCAATGGATAAGTACTACAAAAATTTAAATAAAATTATTAAAGGCTAATGAAGATATCATGGGTGTCAAATGTACCACACTAAGGTCATTCACTCAAGCTAATCCCCAACCTCTACCTAATGGTCATCTGGTGATTCAACAATTTGGGAAACTAATTAACATTTAATAATTATTTAATATTGTGTTCCCCTTTGAGTCTATACATAAAAATGAGTGATATATAAATTTTGATTTTGTCCATCGATGATACATGAATAAAATTTAGTGCCCAAAGTTTATTGGGGTCATGGAATGTTGTGTGTCCAATTTAAGGGATAATAAATTTAATAAAACAATATACATTATATTAAAACATGATAATATATATTATAAAATAAAAATAATCACTTATCTTTTTTCCAATGCCTTTATTGTATGATCACATGTCCATGTATCATAACTAGACATTAATAATACCATATTGTGACCACCATGCACCACATACCTCGTGTAGTTAATTTTCGTTCAATTCTCAAACTTATAGTAGTTGTTTGAGCTAATAAATGTTATTAAAAAAAATTCTTGAGAACCTATTTCAATTATCAAGGTCCAATAATTATACATAATCATATAATATTTAATTAAATCACTCATTTAATAACCATACATAATTAAAATAATTTACAATGAGTAGAAAAAACTTCCACACAATTCACTAGTTGTCATTTTCGCACTGAATTCACAACCAACAGCCTACAATATTTCTATAATATATTATCATTAAAGTCTAGAGTTAAATAAATAGTCAAAAATTATGATTATATAATTAATAATATTTTTTGTCAATTAAAATAAAATAATAAAATTTTGGGGCAACTTATCCTTTGAGAATAATCAAATACATGTAAGCACACATCCTTATAGGATGCCCCATACACAAGAGACATGAATCCACATTCATTTTATGATGATTCATTGTCCTCCAAATAAATAATAAAAAAACCTAAATGAAAATTCCAGCTACAAGAGTCTTTGAAATGATGATCCATGGATAATGGGAAATTTATGGTCTTATATGTTATTATTTTTCGAAGTCATAATACCCATTTTTATGGGGTAATAAAAGAGATCAAGGGGAGGGGTTGTCATCCCACAGACACAAAAATAGTGGGAGAAATTAGGATCCCCATATTATTATCTTAAATGGGTTAAATAGAAATTTTTACCCCAGAAGAACCCCACTAGTTAGCCAATGGCTGCAGGATACTAGAAAACATTAGCATGGCTACCACAATCACACTCTATTGTTTTCTTGAACTAATTATATGCTATTAAAACGTTTTTAAATACAAGAAATATATCTTCAAGATTTTCTCAACCCCATAATTCCAATAAAATTCACTATAATTTAATGAAACCAATACTAAAAGAAAAATAAATTTTTTCATAAAAGTTAATAAATTGATACATAAATATATTTACACTGACATTAATCTATACCTTATTTTTTTAAAGTATCCTAAAACAAAACATTACTTGAGATTATTTAAATTTTTAATAACCCAATTTATTGTTATAATTCACAATTATTAAATTTGGCATGTTACTTCATTTTCGTGGTGGACTTCTCCAAAATCCCTAAATGGTATTTATGTTCATCCTTTCAAATGGAAATTATAAGAATATCATCTATAAAGGATATCCAAAAATGATGAAGGTAATATTTAAAGACTGTATTTATTAAGTCCATGAGGGTTATATGGCATTTTCTGTGTACAAATTCTATCATTATAAATTCATAATGATCATAAATTATATGTAAGTCTAACTTGGGTATATCTAGCTTATTGGACCTTAATATATAATATCAAAAATAAATATCAATCATTGAAAAAGAAATTACTCTCCTTGTATTTGAACAAAAGGATCATTGATATGAGGTAGAGGATACATGTTCTTACTACTGATCTTCTTATAATAATGATAAATAATGCAAGGATGGTTTGAAACATATTTAATTTTTACAAATATATAATAGGTTCCCCGTATGGTGATGTATTAAGGTGTATAAATACCATAACAAGATTTTATTGGAGTTTCATTTTAAATTTCAAAAACTCTATTACAACAACTCTATTTTAAATCTTTTAAATAAGAGTAGTTACATGATTGAGTTCAACTGAAAACTAAACAATTTGGTTTAATGGAACACTAGGAATGTAATTGGGAAATATATATATATATATATATATATATATATATATATAAATTATACAATAATAGTTATATATTATTTGTTGAGTTTCTCCTAAAACTTTTGTGATAAATATCCCACATGGATAGTTATATATACCCATATAATTAAATAAATAGACACAATTTATTAATGTTCATCCTATCAATAAAATAAAATCATATGTTGATAGGAAAATAAAATATTACTACCATTACTTGGTTATTGATATAGGGTCTATATAAAGGAATTTAATCCATTCAGAAGACCAAATATAATTCAACTATAAAGAGAATAAAATTATTTAATTTAAGCATGCTCACAATAACACCAATCATTCTTAAGATTTTTAAATATTATTTAATCATCATACCATTATTAGTTTTCTCATATTACTAATAATATAGTCATTGAGGTTATGAATTAACAATCCTATTAAAATTTCATGATATTTAGTAATTCATATTACTAATCTCAAATATGACACTTCAATATTTGAGTGTTCCTTTCACCACCTATACAAACCAGTATATCATAAATGCCTTAATAAAACCCAAATGGGGATAATTATGATCATGAATCATTAATTAGGGTAAATAATATTATATTCAAAAAAAACATTCCACATA
This sequence comes from Viscum album, assembly GCA_963277665.1. Classification (NCBI taxonomy): domain Eukaryota; kingdom Viridiplantae; phylum Streptophyta; class Magnoliopsida; order Santalales; family Viscaceae; genus Viscum; species Viscum album. The sequence continues at coordinate 1,264,112,263 of OY728129.1, read as the reverse complement.
TCTCAAAATTTAGGACACCATATTTTGATCCTATGTCAGTTTTGGTTCCTACAATCACAGTATTTGATTATCATAGTGTTTCAAAAATTATATTATCTCATTAATTATAATGATACATAAATTTAGTGTGAATTAAAAAATAACATCCCATGATACTTTAATAATGAGTGTGAACATAGGAATTTTTTGATGTTTCAAGTGAAGATTGATTTAATACCAAACCACATATTATAGGGTCATTACTCAGAACCCCGTCTATATAAGAGAATAAACCCACTATGTTTTTACCCTAATTTGTATTCTATTTTTTGGAAATCTGATAATATATTCAAAACCAAAACATCTGTATGGAATCATATACATTGACTTATCCCAATGGCTACAAATAATATTTCTATAATCTATATATATGAAAATAACTAATCACGTTTTTGATACTATATGAGGGAACCCAATCATTATATTCATATATATTTTACCCTTTTGGAAGAATATTAAATATATATCGTGATAATAAAATCCCAAAAACAATCATGGGTTTTTGTATTTTGGGAAAAAATCATAAAAAATTATTACATTAAATATCGTTAATATCATACATAATATTATTCTCACTTGGAACCCTTAATATTCATGCTATTAAAAAATTTCATTATTACATGAGGAAATAAAAACATAACAATTTCTGAGGTGGGATGATCTCTAAGGGTAATCAATGGAGATACAAAAAGATGATCATATGTGAGTATATGATAAGTATTATTATTTGAGAACATGATAATATATAATTAATGACATACCCAACCATTCCTTGAACATTAATAAGGAATAATGGAATAAAGTGTTCTCATAAAAATTTGTAGATATAATAGTGAAGAATAAAAAATATAAAAAAAATTCCTTGAAAAAATGTGTACAACATGATATTTTTTGAAGAAAATATTCAAATAAATTTATTTTCTTTGACAGCTTTCGTTACATTCAACACAATGTTTTATTGAAAAAATATACTTTTGAAACATTAATAGTTAATGTTATGGTAATAAAATAGCTAATAAATACGTGGATAATAATAGTAATAAGAATGTAATTAAATATATACGGTTTAGATATGAATAAAATAGAATCACTAGAAATAAATTTATTAGATATGAAAAAAATACATTTCAATATAATTGATTACTTTCTGAAATACTCATTTTATGGAAAGAATGTGTCTTTATCATAATAAATTTAATTGATCACAATTGTTTATTTTTTAAAATCATATTTATATATTATATATTCAATATTATTATCCATTTTTTATAATTTTTATCATGTCATGTAATAAGACTAGATCATGTTGTATGCTTAAAATGTATTTTTTATAATATTAGAGGACTAGTGACAATTATGAATTATTTCAAAACCTCAAAAATTACCTATTGATTCCATTGATATTAATTCCACGTGTAAATAAAAATCCACTCATTCTTTATGTGATAGTCATAGAGTTCTCATTAGGTTCCTTCATTGTGAAAAATAATGATGTTGGGAATAAAAATTGCCTTTATTATATAAGTTACACCATGATCAAATATGCACCTCATTATTCCAATATAAATAAGAGATGGAATGCATTAATCATCATATATCTAGAGTTGAGGAACTACCATCATCATTATTAGGCCCAATTGTCCTACCATAATAACCCCGTAAAATATTTCCTCAACCATCCTATATTTATAGGATGTTTTTCAGAATGGGATGTAATTTTACATCAATTTGATATCTAATTCATGCCTCAAAAAGAAGTGAATGTTCATGGATACACATATTTCCTTATCATTAACCCATCATAATAAGATACGTATTTAAATAAATAATTTACAGATGAAAATTATTTTCTATTCACGATGTCTCCCAAATATGGGAAATGCATTTTAGTAGAGAATAAAGTAGTCCAATAAGAGAAATTGGAATATCATAGACTTAAAAAATTTGGGTTAGGGATTATACATATCTCTATTGAAAAATCAGCATATCCTTAATCCATCCTACCATTATAAAGATGTATAAAAAATGATGCAGAATATCTTTCCCCCATTGTTGATTTGGAATTGACACTTTGTATACCCATAGACCTCCTAGAGGTGAAATGAGACATGAAGATAGTGATCAATAATATAAATATAGATTATTACAGCAATAAATAACTCATAATTCACATTCATGATTGTGTCTACTGGTTATAGGTAGAGTTCAATTTTGAACCAACATTGACTCATATCTAGTGATCATTGAATGCATAAGAAGATCCATTAGAAAAAGGAAACTACGTCTTTGGAAGATCTAAACATAAGGAAAATAGTCATCTACACTACTTAACATAAAATGGTCTCACCTTTCTTTCAAAACAAAACAATAGAGATTAATGTAGTCAGTCCCACCCCAAATCTATATATTCTTACCACCGGGTGGATGATTATAATCACGTGCTACATAATTATGGAGTTCACCCACTGAATTGTCCTTGTAATGATAGAATACAACATTTAGAAGTAAGATTCACTCTTTATGAAGGCCAAAATCACTTGAAATTCCTTTAAAATGATTCTTTATTGGAGACCTTATTAGAACTATCAATTGAGAAGATGGCTCTACAATCCAAAAATATGAACACAGGGATATTGTGGTGACCACCAATCAAGATACATGATTTCCATTGAAATAAAACATCATGTGTACTATTGGTCCACTATGACATATGATTGCATAGATACATCAAGAAATGACATTCCTTCCAAGTGAATTACAACTTCATCTATCAACCCATATAGTTTCAACATATATCCAAATACTCATATGAATTTTACATATAGGTAATGGATTTTATGGGGCCGTACTATCCATCTACATCTAAGAAGTTCCAATTCATTCTTATTAACCCTAATTTTGTCTCCAAATGGGTATAAGTGATCCTCATAATAGAATCAAAGGCCAAATTTGTTGTTAAAATTGTCAAATCTAGCATAATTACCATATTTTGAGTCCCTCATACAATATTGATGGAAAATAGCCACAATTTCTATTCCAGTGAGGTGAAAAACCTATATTACGAATATAATATCAAATACAACCATTATTGCCTCTATCATGCCACTTCTAAAGGATATGTAGAGGCCTTCAACATGACCATAAAAATTTTAATCAAGAATATGTTGGATGTAGATAAAAATATTTGTCCTGACAAGACCTCAAATTCCTTATGAGATTACCATACGACAATGTTTTTTACCACACGAGAGACCCCAAACACAATGATATACAGAATAGAAGTATTACTTCCCATTAAGGGTCAATTTCCATAGCTCCATATTTCCATATGTCATAAAATATATAGAGATTAAAAATCATATAAATGACGGGATGAATTAAAGATATTAGGTAAGAAAATATTTAACCCCTTGCATCACATTTAGTTCTATTAAAATCATGTAGTGTGAGCCATTAATTAGAAGGTGCACGTCGGATCATTCATCCGTGGAGAACTAGTACTAGTCTTTAGGACTCAAATTTTATATTGAAAGAAGACTCCTAATCATGTACCAATGTCGGATGGACCATACCTTATACATAATATCCACTATAATAGAACTTATTCCTTGATATCAATGGATGGGGAAATTGTTACAACTCCAACCAATGAAAGGTTCCTCAAGAATTTTTTCATGTAATCAAGTAACATATCATCCTCTTTTTTAGATGTTAATAAAAATAACACCATATATGTCCAATATATAATATGTTAATCTTCATATTTTGTCTTTGTCACATGACCATAAAAGGAAAAAATTTAAATCCATGTCGTATTAGGTAAAACATTATGGCAACTTCATCTTTTTCACATCATGATAAACTACGTGACATATTGTCTTTATCATAAAACCCAAAACTATAGGAAGTCATTATTCCTCAGTGCATGATAATAAACTTCATGGTTATCATTTCTCTCATTCAATTTTAATAAAACCCCAAATTTACAAGAGTTTAGATACACTTTGTGGTCCCTTAAAATGGGAATCCATCTCACATGTAGGTCCTATTCATATCCCTATAACCACTCAGTGGGTCGAGATGCCCTCTTGGTGAGGAATGAGGAAGGAAGAATGTCAAGATCCCATGAATAAGACACACGAATATAATTTCCTCTCCGTAATGGAATTTGGGCCCCCTTTATAGGAATAATACCCAGCATAACCCCCATACATAAAACAATATGTTAAACTACATGGTTATTCAAGATCTACATATGGCTTGATCCTCATTCAAATGAGATACATATTGATGCCCAAATCTCCAATATTAGTTCCATTCATGAAAAAAAAAGAATATTCCCTCTATCTCAGTGTACGAATAAGATATTCATAGGGAACATTTGCAGAACATATGGATTTTTTCACATAGAGATGAAATGAGTAGTGATGTTTGGACCTCATGTTTTGAGCACAACAATCATTATGGAAATTATTAAAGTCTGCTTTTCCCCATGTCAAAGTTTGATTTATGTTAGAAAAAATTTCTGAGAACTATTACGAGATTGAATCTAGATACAAAGTGATACCTATATCTAAAATCCTAGGTCCTGTTGTAGTAACCGAAATTCACAATTCCTTGCATATGAGTTAGACCTACATAGGGAACCTTCTGGGAACCATGTCTGTCTTAGTTCTCAATCCAATGAGATATATAGTGACCCCCATAATTCCATCCTTTGACCCAAATAGAAAATATATGTTCATTTATGATTTCTCATCATGTTCCATACCACATGATGTTAAACTTCATGGATAATGTCCTCACCACAAGATATTAAACTGTATCGGATTTCAAGAACTCTTGGAAGAGTGATTCTCATTACTATAAAAGATATATTTATGCCTAGATCTCCTATTTCATGTCCTCCCACAAATAATATATATATATATATATATATCAATGACCATATTCCACACTTTAATTCATGATAAATCTTGGGATTTTTTTCCAATTACTTTGTGTGGCATGATTCTCATCCTAATGAGATAGTTAGAGTCGCATGGACATTCCTCGTTGACAAGCCATCATAAAAAAATAAATACCCTTATCCTTCATTTTTTTTCCTCCGTGACATGAAATAATATTTTAATACTCCTTATTTCTCACTTTGAGAAAATCTCACATTGGCTTAAGAGCATTGGTAAAAGAGTTCAATACATTAGTAAAATAAATCAATTTTTATTGGTTATATCATGTTTTCGACTATAAGACAATGAAAGTCCCACCAAACATTCTTGTTTCATGGAAATTAATTGCATGATTTCTACATGAACTATATGTGTAATGATTCTCATTCTATTTGGATGTTTAGTTATCCCTAGAAATTATATTCAAGTCTTAATTATAGGGTAAACTAAATTACCCTAATCCTATATATAAAAATATATTATATGAAAATAATTTTCATTATAGTCCCCTATTTAAAGGGACCACTATGGAAACATAGACTTTCCCCTTATACATATGAGATTGATATATGTGATGGAATCTAAACTCATGAATGATATTGGTCCAAATGTTTACATTGTGCCCATACCTACCCATTCTCCACACCGCACTCTATGTCCTAAATATATTTATATCTTCATAATCTCTCTCAAGATAGGAGGGATAGAATGTCTAATACCATAATGCATCATTTCCATATTAGGTAGTACATTCCCTTGTTATCCATTAAAAAAATTACCCTCATAATGAACCTATAGCCAAAGGATACAACTATATGAATATGCACATGACGCAATTGGCCATTCATAAAATGACCCACAAAACGGATTTTCCACCATCTGTAACTTCATCCATGGGAGAATCCTTTTTAGTCCTTGTGCACATTGTTGAAATTATTTGGAAATTTTTTATTAAACAAATCAGTTATCCTTACATATGTGCTACTTTCTTTCCCTTACATGGGAACCCCCAATACCATGGCATACAATTTCATCCTTCATGTCATAAAATAATACTAGAATGACCATGACTATTATGAAACTTATAATATGTAGTTTCCGTAATATTATGATCCTAAACATATGACCTAAAACTAAATTCATAGTATTCCCTATTAACTATTCTGACGAGTATAGAAAACATATTACCAAAATTCTTTGAATTTTTTTAATTGAGTTTCCCCATCGGTATTCAAATACTTTCCTCTTAAAACCCAAACACTATTCCCATGGAAATCCAAATATCCACAAACATCCATTGGATTTTTAAAATAGAATATTATAATTCATGATGATAACATTCACAGACTATGTTATAACATTCCCCAATTGGAATTGTGAAGAATTGGTTTCCCATTCACAACCAATGTCAATATAGATGCTCTCTTAGATGTTATATATATACCCTTACCAAAACCACTGATCATGGTCTTGAGAAATCTGCATCTCTATAATCATGCTTCATCACTGAGAAATAAAATTTTTGAATTCCTAGGAGCTCAATTACAGGAATATGTTTTAACACACCCATCATTGATTTTCATAAGTCTCCCAAAAACACACTTTTTAGTCGAAGGATACCACTACATTACAACAAACTATATGTCCTAGTTGGCCTTGCATAAAAAACCATAGTAATGGGTGTTTTGACAAATGGTAACTTTACCTTAGGATATATATCCTATATCCCCAAATATCATTTTTAATTTTTTTAGACCATATAATTGTTTTTCAAGAATCCCCTTGGGAGTAAATAAAGAATAATGGAACCCTCGTTGACATCAAGTCTTTTTCGGATTATTATTTCAAAACATTATCATCGATGTTATTAAACCTAATATACTATCCTTATTAGTTTAACATGAAAGACATTAAAAACCTAAAAAAAGAAACATAATACTCGGTAGGATGAAAACTCATAAATATATTTTAAGACAAAACATGAATTTAAACTTGCTAGATATAGATTTTTTAATGTTTCTATAGAAAATTTGAGATATGAAAAGATAAATGTTACAAAACTTATTCATAAACCAACCCAAAAGGTATGGTCAAAGAAAAATCCTATTATCTACCACTATGTCTCCTTCATATAGAATTTACAATAAAATTACAGAAATTACATATAGATACACAGCGATTTTTGGGTTGTCCGTTCGACACTAACAACATTTAAACTACCAATACTATGCCCTATGGATAAGGAAATTTTTTTACCATTTCCCCCATCCCTATTATTATTGTTAAGACTAGCTGATACACTGATAATTTGTATGAATGTCTACTTTAATGTTATTTTACAATCACAATTAGAAAACTTGGATGATGTTACAGGTGATTTTTAACAAAAAATATCATTTTCCTTTATGTTCTGAATCGTTGGGGACCTACCGTAAAATGGGGCCTCTCTCGCTTGTTTTAAAAATTTTCCTCAATATTGGATTTTATAAGATGGAATAATCCCTTATAAAGTATCATTGCTTCATAAAGCATAGCTGTTTTAGTAGTGGAATCCTCTTCATCTTTATGAAGATTCTGCCACTCAGAACCGACAACATTTATCCTTCATAACGATGACCAAGACAAGGGTTTGGTGGAGTATAACTACATATTCCCTTGATTCCATTAAATCTTATTTGAGGGGAATTATTTGTAGGGTAATTTCATAGATGTTATCTCGATACTCCTCCACCTATATGGAGTGGGTGACCTCAGCATCGATTGTAAAATCTATGTGTTCCTAAAACAGACCCGTTTAATGCGCCTCAACCTGTGACAAACATTGTTCCTATTCCCGTTGTTTGAAAATCACCATCACCATATCATGGATTTCCTCTTAATTAAATCTTCCATATCCCATTATGAAAATAGTGAATAGAATTTGGTGAAGTCACGATGGAATATACATAAGAGGTATCTCCCATATTGTAATACATGTATCATTCCATACTAGAATACATGTAGAGATAATCACATCCTTCATCATTGGATTAGAAATAGAGCTACCATTGTGAAGAGAAACATACTCCAAGATTCATGCACATAATGAGATGCCTTATTCCAGTCCCTCGATAATATCCCCAAGATCACCTATAAATTTTTGTGCAGAAGGTTAGGACGTCTCCATTTCTATCCTAATCATCAAGGACGATGATCTTGAAGACCAGGTGACACTTCTCATTAACATCGAAACATAACAACTATTAAAGGTTTTATAGTTACCAAAACAGTTGATGACATTCACCCATTTTTGGATCAACTATAAAAATTTATACCTCTCTGGTGCTCCATGACTCATATCCGGGAGAAGGAACCTTCTCATGAGAAACATCCTCCATATGTTTCTCAACAATATGAACCATATACATTATAGAATTCAAAACTTCAATATTTTCAACTATTAATCCCTCGGTGATAGGAATATGATGGACTTTAAATCCATATTCATCATGTCACATGGAATCAGTCTTCGCAGACATAGATATAACTTTTTTTCTTTGATGTGAAGCAACGACTGAATGAAATACAAATGTGTTAATAAAATACAATAACGATAAAACTCACATCCTTCTGATTCCTTAAATAAGTCCCTGGACATATGGAACAAATAATATCAATTTATGGATGAATTAAACCCCATATTTCATGATATATAGACTCATATCTCATTAAATAACCACTAGCATGGATATCCAATGTGTGTTTCTCGAAACTGAGAATGGCTTTATCATCGATCCCCTTTTCCATGTGCTCAGTTGGAACTACATAAATAGCCCTCAAAGAATCATGGTCAGCATCCCCACCTTCATTAACCCACCTGAGATCCCTATTTGATCCCTTTATTATGATAATGGGATCAACAACGGCTTCTTCATAGTCCTCATGTTTGGGAAATGGATGTAATTTACTATGAGAGGAAATTCCGAAACAAAAAATGACATATGTAACAGTGCATATGAAATTACCATGGCTATAAAACCTCTCCTCAAAACTGAGGGAATAAACGACCACATCTCTTGATGGATCATGAGTTAGATTGGTAGATTCTCTAACATTAGTTAGAGATTACCCTAGCGTACCTTTATTTATCCTAAAAAGATTAACACCAAAGATATTTAGGGATGAAAGTCAAGATGAAATTTTATATGCCTGATATGGTGCAAATCATGTGTCATTCATGTCATGATATCAACTATAATAATAAAGTATTACTATAGCACAAGTTATGAGCTAACTTTAGCACCCTGTTCTGATTCCTGTCTTGAGATGGAGAAGTGCTTGTCTTAATCATCATAACAATAGATACTTGTGGTAACAAATAAGGAGTTACAACTTACATATTTTAATACATGGTCCTTTGACCGAGGGATAGTCATGTGGGCCTAAGGGCCTCATCCAATCCCCCAATAATAGTTTTTTGGGGACATACATTGGAATTCTCATCACCATTACCACTACTCCTCCTTCTCCTAAATATTTTCCATGTTGCAAAATTAGTTCCCAAACTATTACAAGTAGCAGATTGAGGTGTATTAAAGTGAAGATAAATAGATAAATACATTTGTATGATCAAGGTAGAGATACCACTTATCTTATGGATGAACTATTACCCCCTAATTCACTCCTCAGTCTATCATGTCGGACACTCTCTTTGTGTTACGGATCTGATCATCAGTTGTATATATCGTAACCTCCATCTTCTGAAAGTATTTCATCTCCTCGGATGATGATTGTAAGGAAGAATTTCATATGGTTCTTTGATAATAGCATGATTTGGGAATCATAATCCAACCTATACAAATGATATTTCATCTCTACCATCACAAGTTATACTCTCCCATACTCATATTTCTAATGGTCATACATAATCTGACTCTGATGTGGCTTTCTATGAGGAAGACCCTACATCCTTCGACTTAGAAACCTCTTCGGGAATCTTTTATCTCAATGGATTACTAGTGGAAATATTTGAATCCTACACTTAATGATGGAGAATAGATCACCTTAGTGTGGGATTTGTGGCCTTCTCAACCATAGTTTTCCTGATAGTCTTTGATCAAGATCAATTCTAAGGCACTAAAGCATCAACATCACCATATTCATCTCATGCCTTTTTTCCATGCATCCTAAGACTAATATTTTTCACATACTTTACATTGTAAACACCCTTTACCAATTCCCCATGAGGGTATCAAGATATCCCTAGCGTGGAATAACCAACCTCCATCCCATTTGATTCCCATAATGGGGGAAATTTTCATGACATTTTTTATACCAAAATAGCCATCATGATCTATAGCTAACAAGATACCATCAGATTATCAACTAGCCTAAAATACATATGGGGGTAAATACTTGACTATTGAATACAATTAAAATATTGGGGAATGGATATGGATCATAAGTCTCTCTTGTAATATCAAGGTCCGTATGAGCCAACAATACACTATCTCTAAATTCAATATTGCATGACCTCAACTCGTAGTTCTTTTCCATGATATTGTTGATAAATATACCAATTGGTGGGTTAATATGTGTAAATAAGCTAAATTCAGTGGATAAATTCAAAATCATTAGTACCTCATCATACGTAACGCTCAAAAGATGGATTCTTCATAAAAAATGAATGAATGGTCAGAATCGACTATCAAGTATTTTAACTAGGCTCAGCACCAAATATAAACTGAACGGCACTGTATACCATCCCCAAAATCACATGAAATTACCCAATAATTATAAAAGTGGTCTTATTGTTGTAGACATGTAGTAAAAAGTGTTAAATTCAGTCCATAATAGGGAAATCCAACCCAATATACATCCCCTATGCTAATTTTTCAGCAATAATGGATGTCTATTATAATACACTACCAAAAGAATCATGCATCAGAAGTAGATTAACACTTATCGCCATGGATAGGAATCCATCCTGGTGATTATATGCATTAACCTTGGTGCATAACATCTAACCCCAATGGGTATGTTGAACCTTCTCCAGTTTGGGCCAGAATGTGCTAGGAGAACTCCAATTCTATATAGTCAGACATCTGGTAGGTCACAAATAAGTGGGACATAATCACATAGTTTCTATGAATGATTTCATCCATGTTCTTAGTTGAACATAATCCCTTGGGAGAGAATCATTTTCCTTAAATTTATTATTCATCATGAAAATCTCATGGGCCAACGATGACATCCTTTCATCATCATTGCATGTTGTATTTAATAGGATTAAATTATCATATATCTCTCTACGAATCAGTGCCCCCCAAAAGTTAGTAGATGTCCAATAGGCTGATGAAAACTTCACCATGCGTTATATGGAAATACTTTTCCTACATACTCCATCATGTTTGTATCTTATTGATGATATTTGGGTAGTAGTAGATATAGATCAACCCTACCCATATGACATCATATATATGGATATCTTACAGACCTGTTGTACATTATGCATACGGTTTTAACACCTATTACACCCACATCCATATGGGCCTAACTCCCCCTCCAGAGCAAGGGTCTCATAACTCCTTAAAGCCTTTGTGTTTGATCTATATGTATAGCATAAGAAGGTCGAATCATAAAAATGGGGCCCCAACTATTGGATATGTTGCTTCAGATCTAGTATATTGCTACTATGATGCCTGAAACAACCAATAGGCCTTATTCCTTTCTTAATAAAAACACCATTGGATGGTATGTTGTCTTAAGGGAAGATTTTGTGCTTAAAAAACCAAGACGTTGAGAAATAAATCTAGAGCATCACTCAAATGTTTGTGAGCATTCAATGAAAGATAATTACATTGTGGGTACTCAGGTTGGATTTATTCCAAAAACATCACTAGATATGATATATTATGCCCAAATACATATTTTTGTAACCTATAAAAAAATCTTTTATCATCTCCAATGAATGTTTTGTAACTTGTTCAATCGCAGTAATCAAAGCGGTCATTGAAACCCTGTAAGAAGACACCAAGTTCCAAAATTATTTTAAAATAATGAAATTGAAATTTTAAATTATTTTTACGTTGAATAATCCCAAAACATCATTGTTTCCCTAGAAAATGGGACCTTTATGGGAGTTTTTATTCTTGAATGGTTTCCATTGGATTTAATTATGTAACCTGAAACACCCAATTGTAATGTATCCATAGGGTCTTTCATTCCAACGGTAGGAGTTTGTTAGGTCATTTGGCCAAAGATTATAGAGAATACACATTGGTCGAGAAGATAGGAGGTTAGGATCATCACACTCTATTGGGGTAAATTATTTCCTACTCCATGACTCACCTATAGATTTATGATATATACATGAATCTAAATTATTTCATCTTGTATACAATGATTTTCCCTTATGATTTGGAAATAAATGATTAAAATGTATAGAATTTGAGAATCATATTTATGTATCTCATTTTATTAATTGTTGGAGACATCTGTATATATTTGGGATTCTCCATCGATTGTATATTTTTGTATAAAACTTAGTTATTATTTGGTAATTATTAAAACTTTGAGGAACTCTAGAATTTAACATCATCCAAGGATATGGGAGTTATTTTAATGTTGTCATCATACCCATAGATGTGATACCTACATATCCTTGTGAAAGGAATTAGAACTCATGTATATTGGGGCCACGTAACAGAACAAATCTTACCTTTTATGTTTATGTGATAAGGACCAATACATGTAGTTTAATATCATGTGGTAAAGACACATGGAAGGAATATTCCAAATCAAATTTCTGTGTGGGACATATAGCAACGTTTCCCAAGGAACCTAGAAGGGATATGAATTCACATGTTGAATTAGACCCTGTTAAGAATGTGTCCTAGAAAGGATATGATTGTTTTATTTTTTTGGCTTTGAACCTCAGGGAGACTTCCTACGTATCTCGTTTGGAAGAGAATCAAATCCCACATAGTTCACGAAGTCACGTAGGAGAGTGTATTCTCTTGAGAGAAGTGTGTTTGGACATACTTCTTGAAAAGGATTCCTTTGATGATTTTATGGTATAATTTTTTGCTTAATCATAAGTATGATTCCTAATTATAGATGACATGATATGGATCTAGTCCCTTAGGAATCCTTACAATGTATCCTAGTTTTGATTAGAATATGATTTTTTGTATTTCATTCAATGAGGTTTTTTTGAACATGTTGCGATCTTCAGGAATTTCTATGCCCATTTGAGCCATGCTTGGTGTCAGAAACAATAGGATCTAAAAGTTTTAAAAAATTAACAATCAATGTTCCTCCTCTGCTAGTGGAATAGGATGTGGCAATTGTGACGATGGTGGATGAGTGTGTGTGGAATTTAACCATTCAATTATAAATGAGATTGATGTATATTGGATCTAATCCAAAATGACCAGGTCTTTTGCTGCGATTGCTTCCCAAAAATTGGTCATTTTTAGGTGGGAAACTTTTCTATAGTTCAAAAGGAAAATTATTTTTGAATGTACCTTTACTTCCAGGGACCTGAGGCTCCAGGTATTAGATACAATAAGGGGCGTGCATGGCCTGAACCCTAATCCACCAAACTGAGAACTCCCCAACATTTTTACAGGGAGAAAGTATGATGTGACTATGGATATAGAAATCCATATACACTCTGTGAATCATGAACCCATTTTAAAAAAATTTGGAAAACCTCTGATTGTGGATATACAAACCAAAATAGGAGACAAACTGATGTGCCTTTCCCAAGGGTTTGGTAACTCAAGAGGATTTGTCAGAGTTTTTGAAAAAAATACCTTTTCAGAAAAGGGAGACAATGAAGATAAATATATTCCATGAATTACATTGAAGAAGTATTGATGACAGTCTTATATAGGATGAAGGTATTAGGTGAATTATTGATGGGCTCCCATGTAGGTATCATGCATGAAGGTAAGGGTGCACAGCTAGGCTTGGGAAACCTAATTTTATCTTAGGTGATGAAAAATATGGATGTTAAAATATGAAAAAGTCTTAACTAATGGAATCAAAATTATTCACAGGTATTCCTCGAAGTGGGGTGATCATGTTCCTTTAAGCGGAATGGGTGGCACAAATGTTTCTGATTTAGGTTGGTTGGGAGCTTTAGGCATGAATGTATTACGTATTTTGAACATTAAATGAAATTATGTCCTACGATCATCCTATAATTATTCTACCCTATCTGTTAAAAAACTTCCATGAATTGTTTTGATGACATGGGCAAAGCACTAGGAAAACTAGAGCAGAAATTGGGATTTAGGGATGTTTGTTCATCCCAAATAACGAACCATGTGGACTATTTATTGGAAAATAGGTGACCCTGGGTGAAGGAGTTGGGTCATGCAACTAGGTTTCATTCCAACATTGTAGAGATAAATTGGATGTGCGTTGATAGTGACTTGGCTCAACTAGGGTGATTTAAAAGTTTACCCTTTGTAGATCATGAAATTATCTATGTAGATTCTCCTCTTTTTTTCTAAGTCATTTCCATTTGTCACAATTTCATAGATATGGTGGAATTGATTGTCAAATAAATCCCCCAACCATATTATTGGATCCAAAAAGAAGAGAGGGTCTTATACCGAGGTACTATTATGAACAAGTTTAATGAGTTTGATGTGGTGTACAAACTGACAGCACGCGAGGTACGAGAGTGCAAGTTCATGGCATATATGGTTGTCTTCATTTCTTATATGTAGTGGCTTCACATCAGATTAAATTACAATGAATTTAACAAAAGGTTTATGAGTCTCCAATTTAATGATAATTTTCCAGGAATCTTGCTTCTATATTTAGGTATTGGAAGGGTGAAATGTAAACTATTATTTGGAAATTTTTGAATCCAAATAATGACATTGTAAAAAAGGTCTAATAGCATTTGAAGCGTTCTCTCCCAAAAAACAATGTTACAACTAGTTAAAACCCTATTATGGGTGCACTGTTACAAAGGGCCAATGGGGGGAATATTCTACATAGCTAAATATTGGTATCCTTTGACTAAACACCATTTTATGTTGGCGATTTTTATGCATCGACATTGGGGGATCATACTACATATTCAAGGAAAAGAGATCCCATGAATTTGACATTTTATTACTAAAATTCGATGAATGTTTATAAAGATTATAATTTTCCCCTAATGTGAGTTTATTTTTTTGGAGGAAAATACCTGAATATTGAAATATTATTTCTAATCATGAAATCCAATGAATTATAGGAATAGTTTTTCTATGAAGGACGGACAAAAACATAGGATGTATGGTGTCTGTAGTTTTAGGTCACGCGACTATGAAAGAAATATTATGGAAACCATTGATGAAATGTGGTCCAATGTTCCAATGTTATTTAAAGATTCTTTAATCACTTAGATAGGGAAAATCTGAAAACTATAGTATTTGAAAAATTTAGGTCTGGATGAAGGATATGGGACATGTATACAAAGTATTAATGCTTTAAACTCTCAGTTCTGGTATATCATCATTAAATATTAAAGGGAGTGAATATGATTCTTCTAAGAACGAAGTTACCACTACTTGAAACCCCCAGTATGTGGGATGTATAATGAAATGATGACTAGGGGAATATTCTACATAGTCCAACAATGGAATCTTTTGATTCACTGTCCAATTATGTAGGTGAAATTTATGCATGCCCTCCTAAGATAACATTCTACATAGTCAGGAAAAAGATCTCTCAGGTATTAGATATTCTATCATTTGAAACTTAAGTAATATTACAATGGTTGGAATGTACTCATGATTATGAGTATGAAATATAGGG
Organism: Viscum album; assembly: GCA_963277665.1. NCBI lineage: Eukaryota > Viridiplantae > Streptophyta > Magnoliopsida > Santalales > Viscaceae > Viscum > Viscum album. The sequence goes on along the minus strand of OY728129.1, from coordinate 1,264,096,472 downwards.
GTAATTTCCAATGCCCAAGGGAAATATTTGGATTCATATTGGCCAAAAATTTGGAGTTCCATACATAGGTCTGACTCATATGTAAAATGGAGACATTTCTTGTTTCCTTGATGGGATATCTAAGAAGAGGACCAAACACAAGATCCGCTTCATATATTTTAAATTTTATACAGGTGAGGGAGAATTTTATTTTATCTCATGGCTAGAACAAATGGTTATGGCATGTTGTTCACAATGTTTTTCAATGGGATGATAATCAATCCATATGTAATTCTTTGATTATTGTATAGTTAATGTTCATTCCATGATGAATTTTGGGGATTTGATATGAAGTGAAATAGAATCTATTCAAGTAGATATGACTTGTATATAAGAAAAAAAGGGGCCTTTAAATATCATATTGTAGCTGGATCCAGGATTGGAAATCTGAATGTCACTATGTATCTCATATAGATGAGAATCAAGCTACACATAGTTATTATTGTTCCATGTTTTTTATTTCCATGTAGTTAGGAATTTATGTGACTTTGATATTAAATGGAATATTTTGGAAAGACTAGGGTATAAAACCTAGGTGTCGCTATAGATCATTATGGACTAAGAATCTAGCCACACAAAGTTCTTGAGGTTGTTCCCCAAATCAATCAAGTTTTGACATGGGGAAGAGGGATTTGTTTTTTTTGGATAGTCTATTTATTGGATATCTATGAATCACTACATATCCCATTGAAATGAGAATCAATCCAAATGTAGTTATTGAGAAAATTGGTCCCCGCACTAATTGAATTTCATGTGAGAGACGTGTGATTCTATTACATTCTAGAATAATGGCTAGAATTTTGAAATTTTATTGTATGAATATAAAACCATGTGTCCTGGAGGAGTACCCTATATAGATTTTGTTCATATTCCTGAAGGAAAATGAAAATAAATTTCTTTATGGGTGAGTCTGCGCCCAAGACTATAGATCTAACTGTCTCTATGTATCCCAATGGAATTAGAATTAAGCCACATGTATTTCTTGAAATGAGGTCTCTATACAGATATGATTTAGACATAGGGAGAAATGGAACTCATGTGCCACTACAGAGTACCAATGATACGAGTAATGCCTGTTCATGGAAGTTACTCATATTTTTTTAAAGAACCACAAGGAATACCAATTTGTAGTATCTTATGTGATTTTATAATATAAAATGAAGAAGAAGTTAACAGTATAGTCTAATGTAGTATAGTGAGTACAAATGATGCCTTGCAATTTAACGTCATGATATAAGGATAAAGATGCTATGCATTTTAACATCGTGCAACATTGATGGATATGGTTGTTATTCTGTTTAATGTATTCAAACTAGAACATTATGCTATATTGTTTCTTGTTATTCAGCTAGGATAATACTCAATGTGATTACAAAAAGTACTTATTAAAGAATTTTTCATTTCTTGGAGTTTTAATAAGTTCTACATCCTTTGAGATTATGAAATAAGATCCATTACATTATACCTTATGTAAAGAGTAAGGTCCATCCAACTTTGGGTTACGATTTTGAGGCTTCTTTCATGGTATCATAGGAGTCCTGAGAACTAATACCAATTCTCCTTGAATAAATTAGTTGAGGCAAACAATATTGTTAAAATACCATTCTATTTTGTTCTGATAGACTTTAATATGATGCAATGTATGCAATCTATTTTTGTGTAATCATTACATCTCATCAAATCACTACATAGATTGTTCATTTGTGGATAACTGATCACAGATTGCAAATTGGAGTGTAAGAAATTGAATTTAAGTTGGAAAATCTACTTCAGTTCTGAAAATCAATGAATATCCTGTTGCACGAGTGGAAGTATGGGTAGTTGTCTGAAAATCCCATAAATCAAGAAAATGTTTATTAGGAAAAGATTTATTTTCATTATCTGTCAGCTTATGGATTATATTTTATAGGGTCTTATTTAATTCCTCTATCTATTCATTTTACACTCCTTGATAGCAAGATGAATGGATGTATTTGATATTGTGATCCCAATATACTACTTTACCTCAACAGAATAGAAATTAGTGTCGTTGTCTGTCAATATGGTATATGGGACTCCTAATCTGGTAATGATATTAGCTTTGAAAAAGCTAAAAATGATTTTGGATCTATCTTTATTGACAGGTATTGCCTCATCCCATTTGGGGGAGAAATATGTAAAAGTAAAAATATACCTACACAACATTACAATAGTTGTAGGATAAGGTCCCACTACATCTATTCCTCATCTAGAAAATGTCAATAAGAATATAGATTTGTGTAAAAACATAGGGGGTGGATGAATGGAAATGGAATGCACATGGAAGGTGTGACACTTCTTTGTGAAATCTGTGCACTTATGTATCATTGAAGGCTAGATGTACCCAAGCCTTTAGAGTTGAACAGAAATCATATGCCCAGACTGGTGAGCCCCACAAGCACCTGCATGAACTTCTTTCATGATAGTTGAATTTATTTTCCATCAATACATCTAAATAGGGATACATTAAAGCCTCATTTTTATAGGATCTTATAATGATATTGGCTATCAAAACTAGTGAAATTTACAACTCATCACTAGATTTTCCCATTCCCAACTCTATCAAGTGGATGTATCCCATTTTTATGGTATTCCATGCGATGTATCATCCATCCTGTAGTATAACCATATAGATCGAAAATAAGGCTTATTTCATTAATTTCCCCCTTTATAGTTTGACTAAAATGTTAAACCACATGAAAATGGGTAATATTATTGATTGTATGATAACTATTTTAATCATCTAGGGTTGTGGTTGTATTATCCAATGCATCATTATAGGAAATTTGTGATCGCAGGACCCATGAAAACATTTGATCTAAGGGAAACTCATCCATTAACCATATGGTATAACCATAAAATAAATTAACTATTATTTTATAAATGTATAATACACATTTATCTGTTTGATTACCAATTCTGAGTCACCTTTCACTTTCAGTTGGTTGAAATATTCCTGCAGTGACAATTCTAGATCTGTAATGAGAGCTTGATATTCGACCTGCTTATTGGTGAAACCTTCTAATTACATTCTAGTATACGGTAAAACTTCTTATTTTCTAAATATAATAATAATTCATTACAAAAATTTGTTGAGTTTAGGATCATTCATTCTCTTCCCCAGTTGACTTCTGGATGAAACATCATTGTATATCTCCCATATTTGGAGACTATCTTGAATATAGAATATTTATAAATCAGGATGTTCAGTATTCAAAGATGTCTCTTATATAGATGGGTGTTTAAAAAGAAATTCTTCTATGTATTAGACTTTAACTGCTTTCTAAGGAAAAAATTCGATATTGAAATGTTTCAAAATAAATTCCCACCGTGCCAAACATCCAATAAGCATAAGAAGGCTAAAGGTAAATTTGAGTGGTTTTTTATGTGATACCATGTGGATATCATGATGTTGAAGGTAATTCATAAGCTTTTGAACTGAAAAGATTAATGTTATGAAACACTTCGTGATATTTTAATATCAAGTCTCCGTGTGAGGCACAGTTCGAGTGAGATAGTAAAGGCAATTTTCATTCATAGCATCAATCATTTGTTCATGAAAGTCACCCACTAATTACTCTAACGCTATCACATAGAGAATAAGAATCTTTCCTTCAACTGGTGGGATTATTAATGGTCGAGTAGAGATATATTTATTGAGGGTATCAAATGACCCTTTATAGTATTCATTACATTGATAAATAACTACCTTTCTTAATTAATCTGGTGAAGGGTACACACTTACTTTCCAAAATGGCGATAAAGAGTTGAATATAGGCTATGTTTCCTTGATTTCCCCTTAATTCCTTAAAATTTCGATGTGGTGATGTTACAAGGATATCTTTTTCCTCCTCATGATCATCAACGATACCATGATGGAGTAAAATGAAGCCATAAAATTTTCATACGGTATCCCTAAAAGCACATTTTATGTGGATCATCTTCATATTATGTTGCTCAAATTTTTGGAATATAGTCTCTAGATCATCCAAATTATCAAAACATTATCAAAATTTAAGCACTAAATCATCCACATAATATTCGACAAATTTTCATAGTAATGGTCTGAATATATAGCTCATGGAACATTGATATATTTCCCTAGTATTTTTCAAGAGAAAGGGAATTACCCGATAACAAAACACACCTTGAGGGTCTTTGAATGCAGTAGAGTCATAATCATCTGGGTCCATTTGAATTTTATTATACCACGACTATCCATCCATGATAGAAATAGAATCATAGCAAGTTGTTTCATCAATTAAGATCTCAATGATTGGAATCTGGAAGTCATCTTTGGGACAATTTTGTTAGAGATCTATAAAATCAATGAAAACTCTAATTTTACCAAAATTATTTTTCACTAGGAAAATGATGTCCATCCATTTGGGATATTTCACCTACCATACTATGTTAAATTTGATAATATTTTCAACTTCAGCTTCAATTTTAGAGGTTTGAGTTGAGCTCGTTCTTCTTACTTCCTGGTTAAATCCTTTATGCTCTTCTAGAAAAACCAAATGATGAGTGGCCACATCAAGATTATGGAATATAATTTCTATATATTTCCCTAAAAATCCATCTCAATGATTCTTTAGAAATGATTTTTTGCATCTATTTAAATTCATATGTCAAGGCCACAATAATTAGATTAGGGTATGGATCTTCATTTGTACACAGATTAGTTTCTCTGAGCTCATCCACTGTGGTGAAAACACATTCCTCAAATGATGGAGGGGATTAATTAAAATCCTCTTCTTCTTATTCCTCATATGTCACATACTATTTTTCTAATTTAAATTTAGGTGATTAAATAAATCTTCTAGAATATGGGGTGGTGTAATTATTTGGACATCCTGAAGAAGCAGCAACCATTTCTGACCAAACTAGTTATGAAGGGTATTCGTAGAGAATTGAAGTTAATAAAATGGGTTGGGAGAAAACAACATTTTCTTCCTCCACTAAAGAAAACAATTCTTATAGAATTAATGATGAACCACATACTTTCTAAATTTTTGTGGATGAAATGAAGACATCTCCATTGAATCATTCAACTGTACTTGGTATATCAATAATTTGTCCCATGCTATCAGGCTCAATTTCAACAATTGACATTATGAAATTCACATGACGACTAATTGGATTTGGATTTATCCATTAAATCCACTTGATAAGAAATAAATAATCTGCACTATGATGTTTGAATGGGTTATCCAAGTTCTTTTCCAGACCATTCATCACATTGATTCTGGATACATTTTTTTCCACAGACCTTGTCCACTTTCTGTGATTGAATTTTTCCTCAATATATTGACACTCCCACATTTTAAATACATCATATTCACATTACAAGGTCCCAAATTAACCATTAAACCAATATATGAAACATTGGTAGTATGATGATTAAATGGCCTCATGTTGATGTAGCCAAGGCCTTAATAGTAGAATGATGAAATCTATGTTCTGTCATAAAATCATGAAATCTATATTAGATACAAAATCCCCAAACAGAGTTCGTAGAGTAATCTCCACTAGTGGTTCTTTTTCATTCTTGTCATATCCTTGTAACAGCAGAGTGGAAGGAGATTATTCATATTCAGTGAGACCCAATCGATGAAGTGTAAAAATGTGAATGAGGTTGACTCCAAATCTATTAGAAATGAAGGCTCATAAGATGTCTGTATCTTCTACCATGCTATATAAATACAAGGTCCTGATGTGTCCCAATAAAAAATCATCATATTCTTGATCTGTTAATTATATAACTTCATGACATTTTGCATAATCATTCATTATACATTAAACCACAGTAGAAGCAATTTCATTTTGAAACTATTCCAGAAATGGAAAAGCCTCAATAAGTGATTATTGATGATATTTGGATAGATTCAAAGCATCCAAGATTGAAAAAGTGGCTAAAACAAAGGCTAGATGTTTCAGAAAATCCTATTTTGTTTCCAAAGGCCAATGTTTTCTAGAATGTAAATTCATATTTGCAGGTACATTGAAACTTGACTCTATTGATGTAGATGTATCATATGTAAAGGTAAAAGTTGGAAATACTTCTTCCCTTGGTAGGTTATTGTGACTAGGTTTATCTACCTACTGATAGAGTGATGGTGTAACCTCTAATTGGTCTACCATGATAATCATGGAAGGGCTGATCTTGTCATGTGTGGGAGAGTTCCCTTGTTCTCTATGATCCCTCTAAAGGGATCTCCCATGAGTTTCTAGTCCATAAACTATTCAAGTGGGGGTATAGTTAAAAATTGGATTCTAGCATACCCATGTCTTCCCATTTATCCATGACAATGTTTTTTCCCCTAGATCCCCTATCAGGTATAAGGAAGTCAGATATATAATGGGAATCATCATTTTAATAGGGTTGCATTATGTGGACAACATTAACAGACTATATGATTAATTTCTCATTAGATTAAGATTCTGATTTATAGGTCAATTCTTATAGCCCCATTTTTTTGGGAACTTCCTCTTATTTTAGGACAATTGGAATGAAATCATCCAAGATCATGGAAAACATTGTCCTTGAAAAAATCTCATCTTCTTCTGACTACTCTTTACCTTTCTGAAAATGCCACATCTCTATGAATTGACCTTTGGAAGATTTATCATTTGATGAATATGGTTTTCCTGTTGTGGAAGTGGATGGATGTATAGTCGTTTGTTTTAAATGTGTTTTTAGAATGAAAGGGTTTGTTTGACCCTTTTCCTGACCATCCAATCACAATAATTATTTACATTTCGTTTTTTGATTTCCTACCATCTTCGTTTGTCTTCTATATTTTTAGTGGTAAAAAATGATAAATTGATAATGAAATTTTTAGTTTCACTTGTCCAGAGACTACCGTTTTTTGTAGGAGTTTTCTAAAAACCAAACACTCCTTATTGGGATGCCCCAACAGTTGATAAAAGGGAAATAATTTGTGAGATAGTCTTATCCTTCATTGTTCATTTTCTTAGGCCTTGGAAACTAAAATAAATTGTTTTCCAATGCTGGAATGAAGTCACCGAGAACCTATTAATTCTGAAAATAACTAAATTTTCTCTTTAATTTCTCAAACGGTTCCAAATTTGATCTTATTGATCATCATGACGGGGTGGCCATTGTTGATGACTCTAGGGAGGTGGATCCCTTCATTATGAAGATGTTTTTGAAGAAGAGGTATTTATAGGTTCTTGTTTGAGTGTAAATGTGGCACCCTCTGCTTTACCTATTCTCATTCCTAGATATGATGGATTGCCTTGGTCTTAGAAGGATCAATGGAAATTATATCCTTAGAGACAATATGGCCAAGAAAAGAAATCTCTTGAAGCCAGAATTCACACTTTCTAAACTTCCCATATAATTCATGTCTTCTCAGAGTCTCCAATATAACGCGCAAGTGATTTTTATGATCTTTGTAGGTTTTGGAGTATACCAAGATATCATCAATAAATACCACCACAAAATCATCGAGATATTCCTGGAAAAATCTATTCATTAGATCCATGAATACAGAGGGTGAATTAGTCAATCCAAAAGTCATTACTGTAAACTCGTAATGCTCGTACCTTCTTCAAAATGATGTATTCAGAATGTCTTTATTCTTCACATACAACTGCTGGTATCCTGATCGAAGTTCAATCATTGAAAATTATTGATCTCCATGTAGTTGGTCAAATAAATCATCAATGCAAGGTAGGGGATACTTGTTCTTTATTTTTATAGCATTGATATCCCTATAGTCGATACATAACCTCATATATCCATCTTTCTTTTTAACAGAAAGAATAGGGGATCCCCATGGAGAAACACTAGGACGGATAAATACCTTATTAATCAATTCCTCTAGTTGTTTCTTTAGTTCAACTAATTCCATAGTCTCTATTTTATAAGGGGTATTTGATATAGGCCTTGATCAAGGAATTAAATCAATGGAAAACTCAACTTATCATTCTGGTGGATGTCCAGGTAAATCTTCTGGAAACACATCTACATATTCTTTCAAAATAGGTACATACTCTATTTGAACATTCCTTTCCTCACCCACAGTTTTTCATTCTCTTCCTCCCTGATAATTGAATTTAGTTGAGCTATTGGGGGTGGATCTAGATACGAATTAGGTGGTGACGATTCTTCTCTAAAGATAAGGTGTTTCTTATCATCATCATCAAAAATTGTAACTTCCTTCTTCTTACAATAAATCTTCACATCATAGTCTGAAAGCCAATCCATACCGAGGATTATATCAAACTCAATCCCAGGTAGGACAATGATATCAACGGATAAAGAACATTTATGTGCTCTAATGGGGACTGATTCACAAAACATTGTTGCAATGATACTTCCCTTTAGAGTTTTAACTGAAAAATACTTTGTTAAATCAAATTGGAAATAACTAATTTTCTTAGAAAACTGGGAAGATATGAAACAATGCGATGATCCAGAATCACATAAAGAATTTGTTAAACTTGAGGAAACCATTAAACTACTGGCCACCACGTCTTCCGAAGCTTCTACCTCATCAGTAGTGATAGCATAAGCTTGGCCTTGATCCCTTGGACTTTTCTAAGGTAAGTTCCCCTTACTCTTAGGACATTCATTTGCATAATGTACAATCTCCCTGAAATTTTAGCACTAAACATTGGTAGCTTCCTTCTTCCCTTTTCAATCACGGGCTTGGTGGCCTTTTTCACCACACTTGTAACAGACACCCATTCCCTTCAAGAAAGTACCCAGGTGTTTAATCCCACATTTACTGCATGATTGATATTCAACTTTTCCCTTCTTCCCCTTATTTCCATTTCCAGATTGTTCAGCAGATCTCTTCTTCTCTTGCTTTGCTTTAAAGTCGTAAGACTTAGAGAAATCATTTTCTGTCTTGATAGCACATGAGACAATGTCTTCGTATGATGAGAAGGATTGTGAGTCTAATGATCGATGAAGAAATGGTTTTAACCCATCAAAGAAATGATCAATCATACTTCTTGGGTTATGTATATAATCTCCAGCATACCTTGCTAACCTTGTGAAGTTAGCCTCATACATTGTGACATTCTCATCCTCCTTTTTCCTCAGACTCAGAAAATGTCTTTCCATATCTATTGGATGGTCACGAGGAATGTATTTTTCTAAGAAAATCTCTTTGAACTCCCTCCATTCCATATTTGATACTTCATTATCTTTCTTCATGTTTTGAATCAATGACCACCATTGATCAGCATCTTCAGTGAGGTGGTAAACTGCCATGATAACTTTTTCCCTTTCACTACTCCCCAAGGCAAGGAATGTTTTCTCTAGGAAATTATCCAATGATCACCTACTAATGGATTTGTACTCCCATTTAATGTTGGTGTTTTCTGCCTCCTGAAGATCTAACATTGATCCTCCACACTGTGGATCTGGGTGCTCCATACAGGTAAGGTTATTATTCATAACCTGAGTAATTTTTCCCAGTATGGTGATAAGCTGGTCCATACCAATTGCATCACAAGATCCACTATAATTATCTTGAGCAGGAGGAAAATCCCTACATGGTGTTCGTGCGTTGATATGGTTTCCATTCCTTCCACTAGGTGCCATTTCTAATTAATGGCATAAACTAGATTATTTTATGAATTGAAATATATAATTCCAAACTTCTAAAAAACTTAACATAAATTCAATAGTTTATGGATATAATCCATAATCATAAAAAAAGTTTTCTTTGAGGAAGTATATACTCATAAACCCTTCATAATGGTTGGTAAAGAAAATGATAATTATCCTAAGCATATCCCCGGGAGTGTCGTAACCAAGAGTGCAGCAAGGACCGTTTTCGTGCACCAGTTCCCGTTCGAGTCTAGCTCAAAGCGATGTTTTCGGGATTTACCCCTAGGTACATCTGTGCCAGAGCTACCTCTACCTGCTCGTATCCATACAGGGATGTATTTCTCGGAAAACTCACAAAATCTATACAATACAGAAATTCTAGGAATTTTTCTACACTAATCCTCAAAGTTCATCTTAGGTCTACGTGCTCTAATCGAAGATTATCTAAATCTAGCTTCCATGGTGTGTACTAAACTTCCTCTGATACCAACTGTAATGCCCCGACCCCAGTTACCGAGAATCAGTGAATTATTACATAACATTATCATGAACACAAGAAAGATCAAGTCTCGAAAGACCGATTAGTTTAGTAGACTTGGAAACACTAGATATATTCATAATGTTTACAATATATCATAAAGTAAAAACTACTACAACAACATCTTTTATTCATATCCCCTCATACTATCACTACAGGTCATTCATAAATTACCTCTTCACATCCTTGGAAAAATAAAACATTGAAATGGATGAGCTCAGATGTTTAGTAAAGATAACAATATAGAGGAAACCTTCATAAATAAGCATAAACCTTTAAGGAAATGTATAACTAAAACAAAATCCTTTTAAACATGAAATTAAGCATAATATGGAAAAGATAAAATTAAATAATTCCATTTACTTATTCACATGGATATTCTACTAGTCTAATAATCACATGAAATATAAATAACCACATTCATAATGATGGATTGCATAATGCCAGACTATCATAACCACGTAGCCATGGCCTCATGTCAAGAATAAAAGTAATATTTTTTCAAGGCCTCGTTCCAAGACACTAATTGGTCTCATGATAAATACTGATGCATCGAGGAGCTGTAGCGGGCTCAAACCGTCACTTATTAAGTCCAATGCATTCCTCATATGAACAGCTTTAAACATAACATAAATATTCGTATTAAAACTAGCATACGAAATGTCAATACCACCTCCATAAACCATGAATGGTATAAGAATAAAAAATCCACAGTCAAACATATCACAAAACCTTCAATACAATGTGTAAGTTTTGTTTCATAATAACTCAACTTCAAATAAGCTTAAAATTCATCAAAGGATGTTGACATAGATAAAATCAAAACTATTTTAGAGAAATATCTCTTTTTTTGAAATCATTTAAAAGTCAAATAATTTTAAAATAAAAAATTTTCTTTGAAAATATCCTTATAAGATTTTAAGGGAAGATTTGAAGATTTTATAATGGAGGAAAATATCTGCACCCTCCGTATAAGTTAAAAAACCATTCTTACCTTAATTCTTGTCGAAAAGGTTAAAAAGGACCTTGTTTGGAAAATGACGGAAATATTTCTTTATAAACTTCTTATAAAAAGTCAAACAAGGGTATAAATGACTTTAACCCATATTCTGTAAAATAGTAAGAATTTTTGGAAAAACATTTTTAAGAAACATGGTTGTGTATGATAAAGAGATCCCAATAGATAATTAGGTATAAACAACCTCGAATAATGAAGAGAATGTGAAATAAACCCTTACCTTGTAATTTTCCTTGTTTGCGGGTAGGTTAACCTCCTGTATAATTGTGAAATAATTGTTATTAAATTTTACAAGAATCATATACATTAATATTATATCATATATGATCTTTTAACATTGGTTTGTTGATAATATCTTAGTATTATCATCGTTTCTGGTGTTAACTTACTAGTTTTCTTTTATATGTTTTGTGACATATGTCATTTTTATTATGTATAGGTTGTATCTTATTCATATACAGAATGATATAAAGTCTTTAAACATTATTTTTAATCATCAAATGAAATTATAATGGAATTGATATGATGGGGAATGAATCTCATCGCGTTCGTGGAGACGTTAGTCCGTACGTACGCACGAGAGAAAATATCATTCTTTTGATATTAAAATAATATATAATTGGATGGTATATCATATATAAAGAATAATTATAATGTTATATTTATTATTTACATGAATTATACATCATTGTTATAACCATCTAAATAATAATATATTGAACAACAATTACACCACAACGTGGAGACGGTAGGTCGTACGTACGCACGTATGGTGACATGTCATTCAAGGGATGGATAGAATCATGAATGTTTTTGTTATATAAGTATAATAACATAAAATTATATATAATATACTGGAGTTTTTCTTTTATAATGGAAATAATGAGGAATGAAAAAGTTTAAGAAGAAAGGAACTTTAAATAGGGTGGTGAATACATTACCTCTTCTCCGGGTTCTTCCTTTTGATTTCATCAAAAGGGCTCCTTAGGTTGGATTTCTGATTAAACTAAGACATCTAGGATAAATTGAGGGAATTTGGGAGGATATCTGAGCAGATTTTGGCTGATCCAAATGGCTTTGAAGGTGTCAAATAATGAGAAGGGGGTGTTCCCTTTTATTAGAGGGGTGAGGGGCTCTTTAGGAAAAAACTTAAAGTGTTATTTTATAATAAAATCATATTCGGTTTCTAGAGGCTCCAAAGTTGATTATTAAAATTATAAGGTGGGGAGGGTTCGAAATCCTTTCAACCAATAGATTTTATACAGGTTTTAGTCATTATATTAACCTTATCTTTTAGTTTTAACTCTTAGTTAATTGGTTTGACACTTACTATGCCACCTTGTATTTTTATAATATATAGTTAATAAACTTACTATATACATCCAAGAGACCCCAAAGTGATCCATTAATTATATACCAATAATTATATGAGACATTTGGCTAAAACATAGATTTTTAAAAATAGAATATAAATTAATAATATAATATATTTTTTACAAACTCATTTATGTCAATTTTGACACTACTAAAACATTGATTTTTGTTAAACTCTTAAAAACATTATTAATTAGAACCAAATTCATTTAAGAAATCCTAACATGACATATTAACCAATAAAATTCTTTTATGTCATCAAAACATTTAAATTATATTTATTTTAACAATTATAGTAACAATTATTTGATTCATTCATTAATAAGGAAAATACTACATCATTATTGTGTCATATATATTTTTAATTTTTTAATGTCTAAAAATTATAAATAAAATACCATTATGTAGTTAAACTTTTTATATTTCTAATGAATATTTATAATATAAAATATAACATATTTAACCCTATGTAAAAAAAATTTTTTTAAAAATATATAAGCTTATGGAATTTTTGTATTTACTTTAACTTAATTCATATAAAGTGTCCCTATCACCTACAAGTGGCTCCATGGGGTCCCAAAATCGACCCAACAATTCCAATGGTCGAACATGTATCCACCAATAAGGTTAGGACACGTTTTAGGGTAATTTATTATTATTATAATAATATTATTTGTTACCCTTATTTACCGGATTTACCCTTTAACCATGGTAAATAAAATATTTACCGAAGTAATTATTCAAAAATATCTAAAAATAAAAGTTACCTATTTAAACAATTTGGAAATACTGATTCCAAATTTGGAATCCATTTTTCAAAATTCAAAAAACAGAATAGGAAGAAATTAATTTAAAATTAATTCCCGCAGTCAAAACAAAAAGCGTGTTTTTAAGATATAATAACTATCCAAATATTGACACTTGTTTATGTCCGAATTAAATGTGATTTTATGTCTAATGACCAAAATTGTATTAAATGGTAAAAATATATTCCAAATATACTTTGAAACTACTCAAATTAATAATATATCACTATTAATGATTTTGATTAAAAAAGTTGTTTTTAATTAAAATTTAGTAATTTTCACTATTCATCAAAATATAAAAGTTGTCTGAAAAGTACCAAAATTTCACCCTATGATAAATTAGATATTCCAAATCCAAAAATGATGTCCATTTTGAGATATAAAATTTATAAAATTTCAAAAATTAGGTATTACTATTCATAACGGCTAGTTTGATTGGTTGTGGTGTGTGTTAGAACTCGAAGTTGCGTACAACACACGCTACTATACTATTCAAAGAGAGGCGTACCATGGAAGCCTGGGGTGTTACAAAAAAAATTCTTCAAACAACTTAAATTTTGGTTAAATAACATTCAATGAATGGAAACCATGAGGTAAAGGGACTTCATCCCAATTTCCCATCTACAAGGAATATTCTGTTGTTGTGAGATAAATTTTTTTATATGATGTATGTACTACCCCTTTTACATGGAATATCATTAGTAATTCATAATTCTTAGTATTCCATTTGCTAATTATAAATATTTAATTTGAGGGGATTTGACTTCAGAATTACCATGTTGTATAGAATTTCTTATCTCAATTTATTTGAATTGGGTTATATTAATTCCTCATTATATATAATATTATAAGCCTATGTGTGTAATGAATTTTGAATATCTATTATTTTATTTCAAATTTTGTTATGTGTATTTACATTTGGTATACATAGTCTATCCACTGATTAATTATCATTTCATAATTTCTATCATTTTAAGGAGTTTCTTTGTAATTTTTATCTCATTGAGAAATATATGTTAATATTCACTTATTCACTTTAATGTGGTGTATATAATCCCCCTTTGATATATTTAACATTAATACATATTTATTCATGATGTTAAATGTTTCAATTAATTGTTATCCATATTATCAGTTTCATTTATCTGAATATTTCTTAAACCATATACCATTCATTCATAATGTATTTACTTTGAATGTTATTTGATTAACTATGGTAATATTTATAAATAATTTTTGTTTACTCAATGAGATTCTTTATCAGGTATTTTATTCATGAATTAAATCAGTTATTCAATATATGAGGAACGATTTGGGCTTGTAATGATTGGCGGGACTCAATATTATATATCCTCGTAATATAACGACAGGTCTCATGTGAGAAATCATATACTCAAATTGAACATGTTTCCACCTATAGAATTGAAATATATTGATAATAGTCTTAATGGTAGAGGCATCATTTTTTTTAAAAGGTTGGGGCCGAAGCCTCATTTATTATTAAAGGAAAGCATAGACTCATTTAACTGGATAAAGGGAGACCCATTACATAGCTTGAAGGCCCAATGGGCATTTAGCCCATCACATGACCCATAGGCCCATTTTTTTGGAAAAAATAATGGTATATGTATCATGATTACTGATATATTTAAATAAAATAACTAAGAAAATCCTTCACTAATAATTCAATTACTATTAATATATAAGTGATTTTCAAAATGATATTATATATGGATGAATTTCATTATCAATTTGTTTATTAAATGAAGTATGGGTTTACATATTTACCATTTCATATTGATTATGACTTATCTATTAATGAATTCCATTTATTTTAATCGAATGTTTTTTAGTTATTTTCCATATCATATTTATTGTTCCTTATCTAATTTCCATAGCGATGCTATTGATTAAATGGAATGTTTGTTCAGTTATATACTATTCCATATTGATTATTATTTATTTATTCATGATATCTTCCATGTTACAAAATTCATAATAATCATTTAAGATGACCCTGATTTTGTTTCCTTTCCTATAGATATGAATAGAAATATATGAAGATTTTTAAAAGATGCAATTCATTTTATTTTGTTATATATTATATTATATTTTCAATTCAAATATAATATTTGAATGATGTATGCATCTATTTTTATAATTTAGATAAACATTATAGTCCTTTGGGATGTTATTATTTTAATATTAATCATATGTAATAAATTATACATCAGATCTAGGTTACTTGAGTTGTGGTTTTAACAAAATTGTTTTAGCATTATAGTTTTAAAGTGAGGTAAAATTGTTATAATTAGTGGTAAAAGTCACTGACCAACCCAGATAATCAATATAAACATCACTTGAATTATTTATGATATATCCCAAAGTGCATTATTGATCCCCAGAGACTGGGGAATCACACATGGGAATTTAAAGAATCCACAAAGACTGATTTCTCAAAAAAAATTAAAAATTATAAACTAGTAGACAAAAAATGATAAAAAATTGTTTTAAAAAATACACATAAAGAGATATAATATTACAAAAATATTTATAAGAGTTTTTGAAAAATCAATTAACTATATTAATTTGTTAAAAATTCATGGAAACTATCCTAGATTCACCATTAAACAAGTGGATCACACATACCAATGGAAAATTCCAACTCTGTAATGCCCTGACCCCAGTTACCCAGATTCGGTGCATTATTACATAACATTAGAATGATCACAAGAAAGATCAAATATCGAAAGACCGATTGGTTTAGTAGCCTTGGAAACACTAGATATATTCATAAGTCTTACATTACATCATAAGGTAAAAAAACGACAACAACATCTTATCTTCATATCCCCTCATACTATCCCTGCAGGTCATTCATAAATTACTTCTTCATAATCTTGGGAAAAATAAAACATTGAAAGGGGTGAGCTCAGATGCTCAGTAAGGATAACATTATAGCAGAAGCTTTCATAGATAAGCATAAACACTCAAGGCAGTTTATAACAAAAGCCTTTTAAACTTGAACTTCAGCATAAAATGGAAAAGATAAAATAAAACAATGTCATTTACTTACTCACATGGATATTCTACTAGTCGAATGATCACATGAAATATCAATAACCACTTTCATAATGATGGAATTCATAATTCCAGACTATCATAACCACATAGCCAAGGCCTCGTGCCAAAACTACAAATAAGATTTTTCCAAGGCCTTGTGCCAAGACACTAGTTTGTCTCATGAGACCTACTGATGCATCGAGGAGCTATAGCGGGCTCCACCCGTCACTTATTAAGTCCAATTCATTCCTCATATGAACAGGTTTAAACATAACATAAACATTCGTATTAAAACTAGCATAAGAAATGGAAATACTTTAACCACAAACCATGAATGGTATAAAAATAGCACATCCAAGTCAAACATAACTCATTTGATACAATATGGAAGATTGTATTGTATCAAATTAACCTCAATCAAGAATAATGAAGGATGTTGACATAGATGAAAATAATCATTAAAACTATTCGATAGAAATATCCCCCTTTTTCTTGAAATCATTTAAAAGTCACACTATTTGTCAAGAATCCATTTAAAATATATTTTTGAATCAAAGTGTCCCATACCACTTTGAAACTTTTTAAAAGGAGTTTTAATTTTAAAACTTTAATGTCCATATAAATAAATCCTTAAAACCATTTTTAAAACATGGTCATTAATGAGAAAGATTTAGATGAATAAGTCTTTAAAACATTTAAAATGGTATTTTAGTTAGAGATTCTAACCAAAAGAGAGACAATTGAATACAAATAATTGAGGTAATCAAAACTTTGTAATATCATGAGAATAAAGGGATTCATGATATACTATGTCAAAGTACGTTATATACACCATATAAAAGTGATTTGGTGTATAACAACAAGGAAGTTTCAATGGAATGTAAATTGAGATGAAATCTCTCATAAAGGTCATATCCTTAGGTTAAGGATAAATAAACGAGATAATTATGTGTGACAAATATAAATACACTAAATATGATTGGATATTAAGTTTAAAACAATCAAGGGACATTCACACATATTCTAGTAAAAACAACACCAATGAATTGTATGTTTATCTTAACAAATCGAGATTGAGTAAAAATTACTCTTATCAAGTTCATACCGATGACTTGAGAATTTATCAATGGAGTTATTATGTGTATAAAAAGTATATCCACAGAAAGGGGAGTCTAAATTATGACATAATCAAATGAATAGTGATTCCACACATAATCTTGGAGTAAAATAATCAATGAAGTATGCGTAAAGCCGAATGAGTGGAAATTGAAATTTCAAATTCCCTTATCGATTTGGTAACATACAAAACATGCACCCATGAAAGAAGGATTATACAATGATGATGTAAATATACATGAATTAAAGTATATTACACAATGAATACAAACATGGGTAGTATACACACCACATGTAATAAATAAGTGGTGAACAATGGAATTCTCACAGAATTAAAAGTGAGATAAGAAACCCATTACCTTGTAATTTTCCTTGGTTGGGGGTAGGTTAAACTCATGTATAATGTTGAAATAATTGTTATTAAATTATTCATGAATCATATACATTAATATGATATCATATATGATCTTTTAACATTGTTTTGTTCATAATATCTTAGAATTATCGTCATTTCGGGTGTTAACTTACTTGTTTTATTATATATGTTTTGTTACGTAAGTCATGTTTTTCATGGATAGGTTGTATCTTATTAATGTCCAGAACGATATCAAGTCATTAAAAATTATTTTTAAATCATCAAATGATAATTATACTTGAATGGATACAATAGAGAATGAATCTCATCACGTTCGTGGAGACGGTAGTCCGTACGTACGCACGAGCGACAATATCATTCTTTTGATATTAAAATAATATATAATTGGATGTTATATCATATATAAAGAATAAATATCATGTTATATTTATTATTTTAATGAGTTACACATCATTTTTATACCCACCCAAATAATAATATATTGAATAACAATTACACCACGACGTGGAGACGGTAAGCCGTACGTACACATGTATGGTGACATGTTATTCAAAGGGTGGATAGAATACTGAATATGGTTATACCATATTTATAATAACATCACAGTATATATAAGATACTGGAGTTATTATTTTATAATGGTAATAACAAAGAAAGAATAAGTGGAAGAAGAAAGGAACTTGAAAAGGGGTGGTGAAAACATTACCTCTTCTTCGGGTTCTTCCTTTTGATTTGATCAAAAGGGCTCCTTAGGTTGGCTTTCTGATAAAACTAAGGCCTCTAGGTTGTAGTGAGGGAAGTTGAGAGTGTATTTGGGTAGGGTTTTTCCAAACCAAAAGGCTTTGAAGGTGTGAATAAATGAGAAGGAGGAGTTCCCTTTTATAAGAGGGGTGAGGGGCACCTTTGGAAAAGCTAGAAATATTAATTTATAATAAATTCATATTCGGTTTCTAATGGCTCCAAAGTTGATTATTCAAAGTTTAAGGTGGGTATAGGTCTAAAACCATTAAACCAATAGAATTTATACAGGTTTGGGTTACTATATTAACCTTATCTTTTAGTTTTAACTCTTGGTTAATTAGTTTGACATTTACCATGTCACTTTGTATTTTTATATTATATAATTAATAAACTTACTATATACATCCAAACGACCCCCAAGTGGTCCATTAATGATATACCTATCATGATATAAGTCTCTTGGCCGAACCATTTATTTTTAGGAATTTAATATCAATTAATAATATAATATATGTTTTAAAAACTCTTTTATGTCAATTTTGACAGTATTCAATAGTTGATTTTTTTGAAACTCATAACAGAATGATTACATAGAAAAAAGTAAATTAAATCAATAATAATATGTCATATTATCCTATAAAATTAGTGTAATTCATTAAAAGTCTTTAATTATATTTATTTGGGTTTTTATAATATCAATTATTTTAATTTTTCACTATTATGGTAATTACTGCATCATCATTGTGTCATCAATATATTAAATTATTTAATGTCTAAAAATTATAAATAAAATATCATTATGTATTAAATCTTATTATATTTCTAATGAATATTTACAATCGAATTTATCTTATGTATAACCTTATATTAAAAATGTTTTAGTAAATAAACTTTTATTTTAACTCTTTTAACTCTTCTTGTAATTAAATAATAATAAATGTCCTAATCTAATCCAAGTGGACCTAAATGATAATATTTTATTCCTAAGGTTTTTTTTGTTCGAGATACACTTGTCCAATAGAATTAGGACATGTGTTAGGGTAATATTAATATCATTTTTACCCTTAATTACCCTATTTACTTTTAACCGTGGTAAATAAAAGTAAAAAGTTACTATTCACCAAAAATTATTTTCATCTCATTGAACCACATTTTACTTCTTTAGATTAACCATGTCTCTCGGATTTTCGAAATTCCATTCACAGAAGTGGTAAAATTATGTTTTATGAAAAATTCAGTTTTTTTTAACTACCACTTAGTAGTTTCACTATTCATCAAAAATTTAAGTTTTTCATAACAATGCCAAAATTTCACCCTAAGCTATAATTGATATTCTGAATTCAAAAATGATGTCTATTTTAAAAAATTATAAACATATAAGTTTCATTAATTAATTTTATAATTAATTCCCGTTGTCACAACAAATAGCGTGTTTTTAAGAAACAATATATATCAAAAGATTGACAATTGTTTAGGTCCAATTTCAAAGTGAAATTAATTCTAATGAACACCATTGGATAAAATGGTAAAAATATATTCTAATTATACTTTAAAACCACTCAATAATATAATTTATCACTATAAATTATTTTGATTTAAAAAGTTGTTTTTAATTAAAATTTTGGAATTTTCACTATTCATCAAAATATAAGTGTTATCTGAAAAGTCCCAAAATTTCACCCTAGAATAAATTCGATATTCCGAATCCAAAAATGAAGTCCATTTTGAGAGATAGAATTTATAAAATTTCAAAAATTAGGTATTACTATTCATAACGGCTAGTTTGATTGGTTGTGGTGTGTTAGAATCTCGAAGTTGCGTACAATGCACGCCATTGCATTATTCAAAGGGAAACGTACCGTGGAATCTTGGGGTGTTACAAACTCCCAATTATATCATACAAGAACTACCATGACCACCAAGTGGTGTTTAACCTTCTCTATTATTAGGCTTATGAAAATTCATAAATAAAATAGGGAATATGTAAAGAGTGAGGAGTAAATCTATGTAGGGTCACACCATAAATTTAAAAAAACATGAACAAAAATAATATCATTTCACAATTTTAAATAAAGCATGGACCGTAAATAATTTCACAAATCATATTGAAACATGTTATTCAAAATAATCACTTGGAAATTATATAATATGTTCTTATGTACCTTTCCATCAAGTCATGAATATATAAAAATGTTTTTTTAAAGGATGAATAATCATTTCTATAAAAAATATTGAATGAATATGAATTTAAATCAAACTTTTGTATATATATTGTTTATAATCATATCACAATAATTATGAGACATAACTATAGATAGGTTCATGGAATCTCTAAAATATCACTGATATATAACTCTAGGTGTGAAGACATCCCTAGATCTCATGCCTATGGGTAATATGAGAACAACCAAATGAATGCACTCACTACCTCATTATTTTTTAGTAATAATTATGATCAACAATCTATTTCTAGTTAGAAATAACGCATTCATATCATGTTTTATTCCCACCAAACTACCCAGTATATCATGTTCTTCATGAAAATAAAACATAACAGTGGTTATGTTCATTTCAAATAATTTTTTAATGACCACATGTTTTTTTAAATAATATCATTCCATTCATAAATAAACATAAAATACATTTTAATGAAAAAACATTCCTTTAATTTCAAAAAATTTCATTTCAGATCGTTAAACAATTCATTCCTTTTCAACTAATCTAAATCAATTTTCTAATAATTATTGTTTTTCATGAATAAATTTTAAAAAAACCACATAATTTTAAAAGACATTATCAAAGGGAATTACCATTCATACCATGAATTTTTTAATTCATCTACACAAAAATTTGAAAATCTAATTGTAAATTAGGAACCAAATTTAATATAAACAACAATAAATGGAAATAATTTATTGAGATTTATTTATAAAACCAACTTCCTCTATAAAGGTCAATAAACTTTATCATGAAATTCACCAATGGATATTTGAGAACTATAAAAATCAAAAGAGAACATTGGATTCATAATTAACATATTCATGATATAGATCCCCAAAAGACATGAATATTTAACACTAATGAATTGGGAGTTTCGTGAGGAAAGGAGAATCCAAAATCAGATTTTCATTAAAGACAAATAAAGATCTCCTACACATAAATTAGTAGAAAGATTCATTAAGATATGTGTTTGGGGAGCCAAAATATATATATATATATATATATATATATGCAACCTACATTCAGGTTAAGGATCAATTATAATTGGAGAAGATTCAGTAAAAGTAAACTCATTTTTATTATAAATAAATATGTCGATACCACCATACCAAAAATGGCCATGTTTTTATCACCGACAGTTATGTTTCCTAAATCATCTATGTAGTGGAACCTGATAAAATTTCATCCCCATTAAAATCCCCATAGTGTAAATTTTTCACCTCTATAGGATACTCAGTCCGATTCATTAATTAATTCTTACTACTCATCTGTCCTTTGGATAGAGTAGTGGGCCTTTCATTTTTATTCTAGTTATAGGATCATGAAACCTCCAATGATAAAATCCACAACCACCACCTACCCTCTAAAAATATTCTATACCTCCCCCTTACAACTATAAAAACAATTATATTAGGTAAATAACTATCAATCAATGAGAATATTAAATAAGTGGTATAATTGATTATGAATCGACATAAATATAGAGAGATCTAATAGGAAACCAAGGTTTTTACCAAAAAATATTGTAATGATATGTTATGATTTCCCAAAAATAAACACATTCTTCCCTGAAAAATAATTTCCATAAGACTTGTTTGAGAATTAGTAATACGACTACTTCATTAAAAATTTCTTACTCTTTGATGTCTCATGTTAATTTAAACACTTCTTCCAAAACACCCCAAACAAGTGGATTTATTTCTCCGAAGGAACAATTATATGAGGATACACTATCTGAACAGGCAACTCAGTCATAGAAATAGAAGGCACCACATTAATGCCTTCTAATATCACAACTTGGGATTGATCAAAGTGATACTTACTGATTGTTCGGTCATAGAACACATTATGGATCGATGTAATCTGAGGTGGCCAAGTCAAATGAAACTCCACCATCCCAAAATATTTGATAACAGTAAATGGATTAATGCATCATTATGCTAAATTTTATAGTTTTCCAAGTCATTAGTGGACCATTCATGGAGAATCTCTAAAAAACACCAAGTCATCAACTGAAAAATCTAATGTGGATCGAAGAAAATAAGTATTGTATTTGTAATGGATTTTCTCTATTAAGATTATTGGAAGATTAAACCGAATAATTTTAATTGTTTCTATGACCAAAATCTTCTGAAATATGGATTCTACACTATTATATAACTAATAATGAACATAAAATCATGACTATCTATACAATACCTCTAAGGGATCTAGCATGATAGATGACTAGTAGATAATATTATTGGAAAATAAAACCATACCCTAGTAGAAACTGGAAGCACCTCTAATGTAATGAATGTAGCATGGACCATGTCAACAATAATATAAATATATAATTTTTTTATTAACATTTATCTGAGGATGTTACATCATGATCAAATTTAGATTGGATACCATCACCTCCTAGAAAATTCCCTAAAAATGAGAAGTGAACTGGGGATCATAATTGGATAAAAAAGTTTCCAGAACTCCATTTTATCTAGAATATACTCCACATTATGATTTATCATGTTTCCTACTTTTTTGTATTAAAATGGTAATCATGTGATATTAGTTGTTGAATTGGTGAATTACTACTAAAATTTCATTCTTTCCTTAAAAGATAATTGGAAACCCAACAAAAAAAGACCAATAATGAATTATCCCACCCTTAACTAATCATATGATGTAGAATAATATGTCTTGAAGATATTTATTGATTTTCCATAATATGCTTCATATTATAACAAAAATAATATAAAATCAATAATTTCATTTTTCATTTCCAACCACAAAAACACATCCTCTTAACATAAAGCATCATTAGGATTATTTAGTGTACAGTCAATTGGGAATTCTAGGAATCGACCCTAATATCATTCCTCACTTGAAACAAAAAAACAAGACATCTCCAATTTCATATCACACCTCTGAAATACAAAACCCATTCTCCTATAGTATCTCCTCTGTCTAAAGAATATTTTTTCAGTAGAACTCATTATTAAGATTTTATTCTTAGAGTGTCATCTTTGGAGAAGTTTATGTCAACTGAACACTACTAAAATCCATTTATGTCTCATACTCCTCAACTCCCAAATGTATTAGTTTTATGTATCCATCAGATACCATCCCAAGAATGGTAATTTATTAAAAAATAATGAGTTTTTCATTATATAAGTATTAATAACAACATTAACCTTACATGGGGTATACCAAAGTTCATTGTCAAAATACAATACGTATGGAACTCATCTCCTCTACTAAAGATTGGGATTTTTCATTTGTGTTGAAATTACTCAACATTTTATGATCAGTGAAGATGGTACGAAATTATCCAAATAGTAATTCTACTAAATCATTTGATCATACATAACAACTATGATTCTAAGATCATGTGATGGATATTTCTTCTCATGAGACTGAAATTGAAGAAAACCATAAGGAATCATGTGGTCACTGTATATGATAATTCATCCCAAACAAATATGTTAGGAATCACAGAAGAAAAAATATTTATTCCATGACTCTAGAAGAGTCACAATTGTGTTGATGTCAAAATATATTTCAACTAATCAGTATAATCAAAATACAATGAATCCCAAGAAAACATTACACCTTTCTAAGTGAGAGCATCCAATGGAGAAGCCTATATTGGAAAGTAATTTCTTAACCTATCATAATAACATATAAATCCTAATAATTTATAAATATCAAATGATTTATTAGGTTGCTCCCATATAATAATATCATTCACTATCTTATTATCAAATTAAATTAAATTTTCTAAAACAACCTTTTTGAATTAATTTAACAATTAAATCCATATGTTTCATTTCCAAAATATTGAAGAATTTTTTCTATTTCATAATATTTCCCAAACTACTCTAATTTGATTCAAATGATCCAGTTCAGGATTAGAGTATAGAAATATTTGATACACAAATACCATAATAAAATAATCGAGTTACTATTTGAAAAAACTATTTATTGATTCTTGGGAAAATGAAGAATCATTGGATAGAACAAATGGAATAAAAAGGTACTCATTGTGGACATTCCTTCTCCTGAAATAATTTTTTTGGATATTGGACTCCATGACCCTAAGAAACTGATCACCATTCCAAAGTTCAATATTAAAGAACCTCATTTCACCATTGGACTATTCAAATAGATAATTGAATGTCAGAAATTTGTACCAGTTCATCATCATGACCTAACTGATATTTTGGTAGTCAATATGGGAAAAGCTAATGTCACTCTTTGAACTAGTGTGTATTGAGGGTGATGCTATTATCTCCTTCATCCCATATATCAATATACCAAAGCATATATCCTATGAAAAAGAAGTTAAAATGGGTGATGGTTTGGTTCTGGTACATAAGGAAAGAGAATAGAATAAATATGGTTGTATTGAACGTGGATATTCAAAAAAGGGCATGTTTACTAGGTAATAATGCTAGCTGAAGGTGAATAATAGGTTATCTCCCGTAAGGGATCACCTTACTATTAACACTAGTAATCATTTTGAATATCTGAATGTGGATGATCCAGTTTAGGAGAAATTATTCTAAATTTTGGCTATGATGGGTATCCAAAGACCACAACCAGTTGCTAATCACAATGAATAGAAAGGATTTTTCAAGGTTGTATCTAGACATGAGGGATCTAACTTTGTTTCAGATGATAGTTCTAAGGTAATGGATGGAAGAGGCCTCCTTAACCATAAGATAAATATGGGTATGAATGAAAACTAGGATTCAATGTAATGAGTTATGTTTAAGAAGAAGAAATGAAATGGAGGTAAAAATACTCAGACATACCCAAACTAGTGGAGACTAGGTCTTTATATAAGTTAAGGTCCGGATAGAGGGATGACATTCCAACTACAAGTGACCAAGATGCTGATGAAAGGGAAGTAAAAATACAAATGTTGGATAGTGGTGTAATCTCAAATGACTCTCCCTATACACCAAAATATGGTTTTTTGGTTCCAACTAAGTAAGAGATTCATAACATGAACCATGTAGAAATTTGGGGGGGCAAGTGTTATGACCTAGGAGGTTATCATACACTCCGAGGAAAATATAATGGGGGAGACTCTCAAAATTAATGCTCTGTAGGAGGATACTGAAAATATTTACGTATGAATGATTCATGTTTCTGGAAATAAAGATGAAACTTGGCGGATCAATAATAATGATATCATTATTTTATGAGATTTCATAAAAAGGAAGTTAATCATTGAGGATTACCTTCAATCTTGGGACAAGATAGCTTTCCTTTTTGAATATCTCGTAAAGGATGACTCAGGTACAGAAGTATGGGCTCTCTAATGATGTTTATAGAAGGATAACACTTCTATTAAGATGAAATATTTTTTTAATGATTTTATGAATTTTTTCCAGGAGCATGGATATTTTTTTAACTCCCTTTGTTTCATATAATTTTCATACAAGTGTTTTCATAATAAAAAATTAATTTTTAGTTAGGTTCCATTCTCTTAGAAAAACTCATCACACCCCCAACAGGTGTTATAATGGATATTTTTGATAGATAATAATATATAATTGATTTATGAAAAATCATAGTGTACATCAAGAGAGATATAAAGCGTATTCTTATCTATAATAAAAAATATTTATCCAATCTTTACTTCAAATAAATATAAAATATCATGTGGTGCATTAGACACCAAACTATATGTTAATCAAGAGAGGCATATAAATATTTATAACATATGGAATTATCCCCATATGAATGATCACTATTTCCACAATATAGGTATATATAATCGAATGGGAGGCAAAAATATCAAAAATAATAATAGGTAATGATGGGGGATGGTAATGTTACCTCTCACTATCATAGGAACTCTATAATCACGCATATTTGACTCATTCACTATCTAATGAAACTGTGAAACTTAGTCTTATGTTTGGAATTGCATTTTTCATTATTCATATGACATTACCATATATCATCCTTGTACAATTGATCTCATATAATGTGACAAATAAATGGAATGATCACTATTGGAGACATCATTGTCTATAGATCTATAGAAATTTGGTTCCATCATTAATGATTTCATCTATTTCACAACATTAACATTGTGGAAAAAAGTAAGTGTCCATTATTATATACTGTATAATATTTAGACGTTGTCTCCTACCGAGATCCACCAACCTGAGAATCATCTTGCTTCCTCTTCCCTTTACGGGGACAACTCAATCCTCTACTAGGAGCAGGAGGAAGTCCTGTAAAAACAGATTTTCCATCCAAGTCATATACCACCATAAATGATAGATCATGAAGATCATTATTGAAGGTATGATTCAATATGGAAACAAAATATATGATATTTTTTTAAACAACCATTTCAAACTTCTGATCATCCTGCTTCTCATTTGATAAAAAATCTAGTGTGAAATTCACAGTCTCAACAAAACAGTTATAATACTGTGTCACTATCCAATCATCTCAATGATGTATAAGGAAATCCATTAACTTATACCACATCTTCAGTAATAGTTATATTTTCTATTCAAATTGAGACTAAATGAAATTCCTTTCTAATCACTCATTCTTTCTCACCATAACTATCATATCCCACAACCTATTAACAAGTGATTCATGTATGAGGATGAAACCATTATCCTTAAATAAATCTAGTATATCTAAAAATTCAATTACCATATAAATGTTTATAAACCAATACACATCCTCAGAAGCATAACTCTTACACTAAAATGTTGGTGGTTTATTGGGAAGAAACTCTTAGCCATAATCTTTGTTATCTTTCCTTCTAGGTATATACTCTATATCTTAAATAGGGTTATGAAAAAATAACTTGTCCAAGATATTAAACCACTCACACAACAACATCAACAAGGTTATGATCAAATAGAGGTTTTTCATGTCATGGTTCATTGGCATAAGCCTCCTGAGGACTATTCAAAAATATTCATAGGGTCAAGGTACAACACAACATCATCAAATAACATGGGAAACATCCATTATGATATATGGTATCATTAATTCCATCATTGAAAATTCCACTAGGAAATGCAATTATACATTGAAATAATTAAAAAAATTATAATTAGTCAAAAACTCCTCAAATGAACTTCTTCACCCAATCCCATGGTGAATTATGCATATATACAAGATGATTTAGGAAATTAACTCAATTTTTGTTAACCACATCTGTCCTAAATATCATGTATACTCTATACTATGATATTCCAAACCACATACCACTATAACTAAAGGATATAAAGTCAATTTTAAACCAAAATTTCACTAAAAACTTAAATGAACCACCTAAATGATACCCAAATTTGTTTTCATATGAAATGAAGGGGATTCTTAATTCCCATGGGATATGTAATAGTTCCTAAGAATAAATGTAAAAGTGATGGAATAATTCTCCAAAATAATCATAAGTATAATGTAGTTGATAAAAAATGATAATAATTTTGTAATAAATACAATACTCAAGAGATAATATAACACACGTAGAATGAAATAGGTCTTAGAAATACAAATCTACTAGATTCATCAGATGAACCCACCAAGGCAATATCCTAGAATCTCTATGTAACAAGCAGAAAAAAAAATTAACTAGTGACCGCCAAGTCCCAGGTTCCACTGAAAAGAACATCCTCTTCCTATAATAAGGGTTTTCCCTTTTCCAAAAATTATAATAATAAAAACTAAAAACACATGATGGAAATAGTATAATATGAGAAACATTCTCTTGTAGGGTCTGAACTATATTTTAATAAGTAATCAATTACAAAATCTACCAACATTGTTTAATATTATAAAAAACAAGGCATAAAAAATAATTTGATAGATCTTATAAAAAGGAAAATAATTTAACGGATATTATAAAATTGGATTTAATGTAATTATCCATTATATTAGGTAGCTATGAGGATCGTTTTTTTTTTCAAAACAGACATAATTTATTATTTCTCTCAAAACAAGAATGAATATATATTTTAATCAATCATTCAGATGTATAATAAATTTGAATAATTAAAATAGGTTTAATATACCAAGTGCTAGATATATATTAGAATTACAGAATATCACAATAATACATGGATCCATGTGTTAACACATTCCATGATCTCATGCTTTGAGAAAATGGGAGAACACCCCAATGAATAAAATAAAGGTAAAAAATATTTATTTGTTACCTTTGTCTTCTATAATTTGTTTTCATGAAGAGATAATCAATAATAAAATTTTTTCCATCCAACATAACTACTAAATCAACCCTTTTCTTAAATAATATAAATAATATATTTATTTATCCTTAATATTATTTAATCATCTCATATGGCCCCATGTTCAATTTTGAAACAATTAATTTCATTTTGGAAACCATCATAATTATTTTTAAAACAAATGAAATTAATTTAGTATCATATCATTTAATATTATAAAACATTTCAAGAATTTTAATCTAATCAATTTTTTTTAATTAAGATCTTTTTTTTGGAAATTACAAATAATATAAAAATCCATTTTCAATGTGATACAACAAAAACAACATTACTATTCATATAATTAATTATGAGATTAAATTATTGAATAATAAAATATTCATTAAAATAATATATATTAATAATTAATAAAATAATAAAAGTGATATATTTTTTCATATGAATCATCCTACATTATTTACTATCAACAATCACCACTAGGTAATGCACTAATGGAGATTCAAGAGCAAGAATGATGAATGGAATATCCTAAAATCACAATTCAACAAGTAATTATCTTGATAAATCAATAAATTTAGAATTATTCACTATCAAAACAATATATAGTGGAGGAAAAATAAATTTCATGATCAAATTTAGATTAGACTTACTGTAATAGATTCAACACACCCACTGAATTTTCAATTTATAAAGAGATGGGGTTAGGAGAGTCTAAACTCCCTATAAAGAGATTATAAGTATATTAATGTAAAATAGAATTAAACATAGTGGTAGTATACTTAAAATAGAGATTAAAAATTTAATATATGATATTTACCTCTCGAAATCAAGCCTTGTCGGAATCGTCAGCTAGTCTATGGCCTCTACAAGCTACATAGTTGTAACGAACTTATATTTTGAACCCATAAGAATATAACATATATGTATAACATGTATCAAAAAATAAAGGCAACATAAACAAAATGAAATATTAATAATATATTATTAATAAATCTTTAATAACCACTTATATATAAAACCATTAATATTTATTGACATTAAAAATTAATTAATTAATTTGAGTTAATATTGAAAAATGTTATAATAAAATTCATTTAACATATATTGGATTATATTTAATGAACTGACTTTAAATGATTTATAATTTAAATTTGATAAAATATGAATCATTTTATAATTCATCACATAAATATTTACTTACTATGAATTTTTGAATTTTTTCAAAAAATAATCAATATTTTGTCGAGAAAAATATTGTTGTGCTTTTATCACTTTATAAGAATATTTGAGAATTTTATAAAACATTTTATGTAATAAAATATATATTTATATAAAAAACCTTTAACATTAATATATTCTACGATTTAAAAAAACATATTAAAAAAATTTAGGAAAATATACAAATTTATGTTTAATGAAAATTATTTTCAATATTCTATTTCAACAATGTATTTTCAATGTGACATTAAGTTTTGGATTTCATTTAATTCATCATAACATTATTTAAATTAGTATTCTATCAATTTATTCCAATAAAATCAGTAATATTTTTAATTTTATTTTACATATAAACTTACTAAAGAAAATTTCATTTTCCAAAAAACTTTTATTATACGCTTATGTGTGATTATTTTCAAATTATTTCCTTGAAAAGTTTTAGATTTTAAATAATAAAATGTTTTTTAATTTTAAAATAAAAATTTTATAGTAATTTCATGAGTCCATTTTTAATTCATATTATAAAAATCAGTTAAAAATGTAAAAATAATAATTAACTTGATAGAAATTAATTAATTTAAAAAGCGTTTTACAATAGGGAAATTGAAAACACATACTAAAAAAATGTTTTTAAAAAATTGGTTGAGAATAATTTTTAATACACCTTTTCCGAATGAACCCTTCATTACAAATTTTATACATTAACCGTTGTATAATTTCATTGAATTGTTTAAAAAATATTAGTGTTTACCGAAGATATGTATTGTCCTCTTATAAAAAGATGACATTTACCCACTCTATATGATAATAATCTCTTTAGATTCCCTCCTTGAATATATACCCCCTAATGCTCCATATAAATCTCCCCTTAAATCATAAATCCATTTTTAGTCATAGTCTTCGTAATACCTTTAATTTCATTTTATATTCCAAGGAAAAACAAGGTATCAGAAGTAAAAATTATCTCATTCTTGTGCTTTTCTTCTTAACGTTACACTTAAAAATAATAAATAAACATATTAAATTGTTGAAATAAATAAAATTATTATAATAATATGTTTTATATAAATTTTGTGAATCCTAATTATTAACTTATATAATCATTGAAAAATGGAAATAAGAACAGTGTTACTGTGTTTCTTGGATGACTATCTCCATGAAGAGACACAATTTTTCCATTAACAATATTAATGGATGGATTTAATGGTGGTAATAATGAATAAATATTAAATATAAACTATATTTATGATTCTTAAATTTATATTTGATTTTATACTTCACCCCCGGGCTTCAATAAATATGAATACTAATGGTGCATACATGGGGATTATTGGATCCATGATGAAAAAAAAATCATTTTTCATTTTTATTATCATACATTAATTAAAATATTTAAAATATTTTTCAACATAATAATATCATAAAAATATTAAATTATCATCATTTGTAAAGATATTACATCAAAATAAACACACCTTTAACCATATTCGCAACCATGTTAATCGATATTAATTTGTGGGAAAGTTTAAACGCATATAATTAAGGATTTAAAATATAGTTATTAATGATTATAGGAAAATAAAATACATTATAATTTTTATCTATTAATAAAATAATTTTTGTTATATTTATTTGAAATATTATATTAAGAATTTATCTTCACATTGATGTATAATTTTTGTTTTCTAAAATTATAAAAACCAGTAATTATAAATTCATTTATCATATAACTAAACCAAAACACATATGAAATAAAATATAGACATTTATAATTCATAATGTTATATATTAATAAATATTAAATTATATATATAATTTAAATTTTATAAAATCATCGGTAAAGATAAAATTTATTTTAAACAATAGGAAAATATTAATTGTTATGGACACCAAATAGTCATAATACACTTGAACTATTTAATGAGATGCTTATAAATAAAATAAATATGGATTATAAATGGGTATTATTTATTATTATGTATCATAATTTTTTTCAAAATAGCATTGTTTTTTTGACATAAGGACAGATTATGATCACATTTATAAGGAAAATGCTAATGAATTTTCATCAATCTTTACCTTGATTGAGGCATTTTTTTTATTATTATTATATATTTATTTAATTGGTTTATATAAATATTATACGATATATTAAATAATGAATTAAGTATAAATTCATGCTATTAGAACATAAATTTCAATTATACTCCCATTCATGTTTTTTATTTAATTTTTACCCAATCCATATAAATTTATTTTCATCATCCACCTAAAAATTGAGATCTCCCAAATGTTAGAATCTATCTGGGGAAATTTATTCTCATTCATTCCTTAGTCTATATCATTTAAATATACACTTTAAATATATGATAAAAAAATTATATCTAAATCATTTAAAATTTAATGTTTAAATTATTTTTAGGGATGTGTTCATTCCAAAAGGCGATTCAAAAAAGATCAAAATATTTTTTATACCCTTTTAAAAGGTTTTATCATCCCCTCCACACTTTATTTTGATAAATTTAATATAATTCTCATTTTTTCATTATCAATGATTCCTTTCAAAATTAATTGTTTTCAATGTATTTGGATATTGAATGATTTAAAAAAATTTGTACATTTGAATTATCTATTATTAAATATTCTTTTAAAAAATAAGTGTTTTCAATATATTTTCACTTACCATTTTGATAAAATGTTGTCTCTTTAAACATTCAATTATTAAATATTTTTTGTAAAAGTAAGTGTTTTCAAATTATCTTCACATTTCATTATGAAATAATTATGTCTTTTTTATGGTTCTATTATTATTGATTATTTGTCAATTTATTTTTTTATATTATTTCCACTTATATTTTCTAAAAATATTATCTATTTTTCACATTTCCTTTATTAAACGTTGTTTTAATTTTAAAAGGATTTAGAGTGTTTCCAATATCAATTTGATAGTCATTATTTCTCTTGTAAGTATTATTTATTAAATATTATTATATAATTAAGTCATTATAAATTATTAATTATTATCCTTTTTTAAAAAAATTATATAATTGAATTCATATTTTATTTACAAAAAAGGTTTTCAGAAATTATCTCCTTTAACTTAAATTATTTTTCAGAATTAATTTTCAATTCAATGTTTATATATTATTTTTCAGAAAAAAAAATATTCTATATACCCTCTAAGGATAATCATTCAAGAAGATTTTTTTTTAGCACACATTATATGTAACAATTATTTTATTTTCTTACAAAAATGAGATGTTTCATTTTATTTTATATTTACATTAATATTATGTGCTTTTTTAACATTTTAATAAATAAATTATTTTTTCATAGATTTTTAATGTGATCACGAATTTTTTATTTTCATATGGAACTCATATATTTAAATTGTGATTTTTGGGGTCCTATATCACCATCCTATGTATCAGATAATAATTTATACCTTATTAGAAAACGATATTAATTATGGGAATTTTCTGTTCAAAATATAAAACAAGATTATTTTTCACAGTATTAAATGTGGTAATATTTTCTATTTATAAGACAAAGAATGGTGATTTTATTTGTTTTAAACAAATACTGTCATGATTTTTTCATTAGAAAATGATTAGTGGATTTTTTTTTCATTACTAAATTAATTTTTGTATCTATTTTCTTCTCATAAAGAAATGTGGAAATTTCTTTTTTAATGAAATATTGTTATAATATTATCTTTGTTCATAATGATATTATTTAATTATTTTTATGATTGTTCCATGATATCTTGTTATTTAACTATTTATGCCATGTTTTAATGGTTACACCATATTTTATTGTATTACACACTTTTATATCCTGATAACATGTTTCAGGTTATTAATATGTATTTTGATCAATGATATAACATTTATGATCCTATCATCATCTTTTAATGATATTATATTTATACATCATGATTTATTATTATAAATCATGGTATTATGATCTTTTGTTATGATATTTATCTCTTCCTCATATTTACCTTCAAAATTATTATCTAATACATTATCATATTACTTTCACTTATAGAGTGTTTTAGCTGAACACTTTATTTTTTTACTATTCCAGGGTAGGAAGATGGTTAAATCATATGAGATGTTTAAAATATGTCTCAAGGATTTGGAATATGGGTAAACAATCAATGTTGTAGAAAACAAAATATCTATTTATCCAATCTACAAGACACTAAAACATTCATCTACTAGATTTTGAGATTGTTGTGAGATTTATATTAAATATAATGACATTAATGTACTATTTATGTTATGTTTAGAATGTGTTGTTATTGTTGGAATATGAATATTTTTTAATTATTTTATAGATTTGTTTTGTTATTTTAGAATATTCTTTTATAGAGCATTAAAAAACAAGGGAAAACTCATTGGGATGAGTCTAATTACACAATCACATACCTATGTTTTGGTAATGATGATATTATGTTATTTTATATGCAATTCAATTCATGTAAATATATTATTAATAGAATAAATAAATAGAATTGTATTATATAGGGTTAATAACCCAAAAAAAATCCATATTGGGTGTTAACTTAGTTGTCACCTAGTACACAACAAAGAGGCCTAACTCCGCACATGGTTTAATTTTTCTAGGGGATAGTCATTGGTTGATCACATGATCTCAATGATCCAATAATATATCTTCATTTTATAGTAACCTAGATGAATTATGTAGATAACTATAAAAGAGCACAACATAATGTTATCTAGGTAAAACCAAGTGAATTGTAGGATTAACCTATTATTACCTTATTATAATGAATATATAATAGTTTTATCTGGGGGTTTACTATATTATAAATACTATGGTAAAAATGTCATATTCCATTGAACTATTTATTTTGGATATCACTGATAAATATTTGGATTTGGGATATGGTTGAATCGGGATCATGGAAATGAATATATGAATGTTACTTCCATAAGACGTCATATAAACTATATTTAGGATATGTGTTTCATAGTCTTAAAAAGTGTAATGTGAAGAATATCTCAGTATATGATATATGTTTTGTTTATCATGGATCTCATAGCCTATTCTATTAATAAATGATAAATTAAATTGAATGAACAAAATTTATTTCATTGAGAATTTGATGACCTGTGATTTTCAATCATTCAAAAATTAATACTATGTTCAATACATGTGTCACATGATACCTCCCATGAAAAAAGTAAAATTTTTATGAAGGAAGTATTAATAAATCTATAATAAATATTTAAATGGTATACCATTAATAATAATTTCCATCAGTGTATTTATTATTAGTTACTATTGAAAACGTTTTTAATAAAAGTTTTTTTCATTATATTGGACATTATTAGAATCCTAAATTTAAAAAACATAAATTGATGAATTAATAAAAAAATTTATGTTTTTACATCCCTCAAGAAGATCTTCTTATAATGTTCTTTTTGAATCAGTTGATTTTGTAGTCATAAATTATCATTTTGTGATATTATCCCTATGTAAATGTAACCAAGAAGCTTATAAAACATTGTATATAATAAATTATAAATATTTAAGGAATATATTTATTCATTTTAATATATTCTTTGATTATATTAATATATTTTCCTATATGTTTTGAACAAAATAAAAAAATTAGTTTAAAAATAATATCTTTTGGTCTTATAATAGAATGTTGTTTTTTAGAAGTGATATTATATTGATGATAACAAATAATGATTCGTGAAAATGATTATAATTATAATAAATAAATTTATTTCTTTATAATATTAAATAATATTTTCAAATTATATGTATTTATTTAGTTAAGAAAAATTTTTCTGAAAATTATTTTTTTTGCGATTTAGTATGATTATATTAATATTAACATTTCATACATTTATAAATTTTATATGGAAAATTTATATTCAAATTTATAATCACATGATTAAAATTATTTAATAACTCTAATTTTAATTATTTTATTAAAAATTAATTGGAAATATTAATAATAGTTAACCTTGTAAGAAGTAAAATTATATAAATGAGTTTTATATCGAGGAAATGGACCAAAAAAGTTATAATAATGATTTAAAATTAGTGGTTTAAATGTGTTTAGAAATCATCATATATAAAAATAATATTTTTTCAATTTTTTTTACACTGATCCTTCAATAGTTTCTAGGCATTAATGAAAATTGTTGACTTTTTTCAACGTTCCCTTTACTCTTATAATGGGATATCACTTCACTGTTTTTAATCTACACCAACCCATGTAATTAATCCAAAAAAATCTTATAGTTTTCTATAACTTGAAACCAATCACACAAAAATAATCCCTTGGTCCCTCAATGTTTCTATAATACATTCAATATCACATGTGATTCCATGGAAAATGTTGTCTCCAATGTATTTATTTTTTTCTTTAAATTTTTTTTCTTAATCATTCTATCCAAAATAACATATTACCTTTATAACATATTTAATTAATTATAATTTTAATAATAAAATATATCTTTTATAATTTAATGACCCTTTGTAATTCAATTACATCGACTTATAAAAAAACATTATTAGTACATTGCACAGACTTCGGCCTATACGATGCGATGTTCTTTTTTTGTCACCAACTAGCATGGATGATCATAAGAGTTTTAATGGTGAATAAATATGATATTTATAATGTAATTATAATTCTTAAATTTCAATTTTATAAAAACCATCACTACTTCTCCCCAATAAGGAATAATGAACACTAATCATGTGTACCTGCATATTACCACCACTTGATGAAACATTCTATTTTTTCATTTTAATTATTATAAATTATCTAAAATATTAATATATGGTCAAAAATAATAATAATAAATCATTATATAAATATTATTATGTTATAATAATATTATGTTAAAAGAAACACCACATTCACAATAAAAACCAATCACATTAAAGCATGGTCAAATTTGTTTTAGTTTTATAAACTATTTGAACAATGCATTAAAATCAAATTATGGATAAATAATTTAACATGAAAAATAATTTTATTTTTTAAAAATAAAAAAGAATAGTTAGTATGATTTTTTAGAAATATTAAATTAAATATTTAACGTATTATTAAAGTTACATTTTGGTTTTCCAAAATTACTGAAATATGCCATTATCAATTTAGTTTTCACATAACCAAAAAATATATGGAATGAAATAATTACATAGTAAATAGAAAGAAGTAAAATATTATTGAATAAAAATTGATATATAAATATTTATATTTTATCATGTTATGGTTTATGATATCAAAATTATTAAACTTGAGAAAATAATTAATTTCATTAACAGTAGATAGTCTTCATAAAATAGTTTAAAAATTATACCAAGGATATTGAATTATAATAATAATTATAAATGAGTAATATTTATGAGTATGTTTACGAAGTGAGTTAATAATTTTTTAAATATTTTCTATAGGAGGATAATTTTGTTATCATGAAATCAAGGAAAAAAGGCAATTTATTATTTTAATTTTTGTTTAATGAAAAAATATTTGTAACATAGAACAATTTTTATTTAAGTGGCCTCTATAATAAATATATGATACATTATAAAATGAATTGATTATTCATCCATGGTATTCTATGTTCAATTTCATTTTCATTATCATTAATGTTTTCTTGATTTAAAAGTTACATAAGTTGTATGGATTTATTTTCAACTTCCATGCCAAAATGGAGATCTCTCGACAGGGCTAATCCATCTAGATAATTTGATTGATAATTATTTTAAAGCCTATAAAATATTTTTCTCCCCCAAATAGCTGTGGTAAAATTCAATTTCAA
Organism: Viscum album; assembly: GCA_963277665.1. Lineage (NCBI taxonomy): Eukaryota > Viridiplantae > Streptophyta > Magnoliopsida > Santalales > Viscaceae > Viscum > Viscum album. The sequence goes on along the minus strand of OY728129.1, from coordinate 1,264,058,317 downwards.
CTTACATCATTTTCAATTTGACGTTTTAAAATCATTCAAGTGATATAGGTTTTTAAAAACGTTGTTTCAAAATGATAGAATTTTTATACCCCTTCCAAATTTATTGTTTTATCACTCGATCCAAATTTTATATTGATAAAATTAATATGTTTTTAAGGTTTTTATATAATAAATTTTTAATTAATTTTTTCAAATTTTTTTACATTCACTTTAATAATAATTTATACCATTTTAAACATTCGATTTCAAAATATTGTACTCATGTATTTGTTTTCACTTATATTTCACCTAACTATTTGGAAAATTATTTTACTTTTTATGATAACATAATTATATATTATTTTTATATTTTAATTTTTTTAAATTTATGTTCACATACCATTTTGAAAACATTACGTATTATATAAAAGTTCTAATAATAATTTTGTAAGGTAATTACCCACAAAGTACATTTACATCTGTTTTTTTTTAAAAAAATATGTCATTTATAAGTCCTTATTATTTCAGGTTCTTTTAAATTTTAAATTTAAAAAATTATTTTCACATAACCATTTTGAAACAGTTATGTTGCATTAAAGCAGTAATTTATCAGGATATTTTTAATGATAAATGTATCTATGAATTATATTTTAGCCAATTTGATAACATTATTTATTTTCAATGATTTTTTATTTGTAATTAGTGCTTCGAAAAGTATTCAATTCAACCTAAAAATATATTTTTTTATAGTAAATTATGATAAATTTCTTTCACGGATTTGTAAATATATTTTTGTATTTAATTATCCTTAGTATACAAGGATTATAATTCTTGGAGACATACTTTTCCCACTATAACATCCCTGATTTTATGAGATAATATTTTCAAAAAAATTAAATTTCTTAGATAACATTCATTGAATGCAACACTAAGTTGTAACAAACTATGATGTGATATTAAAACATTAGCTAATTTGACTAATAGATAATATTCATTAGATTTTATGGTATTAATAGGATTACAAAATTTACTAAATATATATAAATCTATCGATATATTCCTTGTGAATAATAACTCAATTTGGAGTAATTTCATTTATTCTTGACAAAACGATTTTCTTCATAAAATAATTTTATTGATTTCTGTGAGAAAATATAATGTTAAATTTATAGAACAATATTAAATTTTATTTTCTAAAATGATTATAATTTTTGAACTCATCACACTAAAAATATACTAAGATGGTTTTTTTGATTTTTTCTTAAAAGGTTGGTTTTCTACATAATAATAAAAATATCTAATTTTATTGATAACTATATGTAAGAAGATGCATTTTTTATAATGTTCTCCAAGTAAAATTAGTTAAAATATATATTTTGTATTCCAACTAATTAAATTGTAATAAATTGATTGTTCGATTTTATTATAAATAAACATTATAGGTTAAAAGGCCCTTTCATGAAAAACTAATTTATTTGCATGCAATATGTTTTTATCATAATAAGTTAAATTAAACACTACTAGTGATTTATTTTCATTAAATTTATATATTACATAATAAATTAAATTTACTGAATTTAATCTATCATATTTCAATACTTGAGATATGAATAACTCAATTTTATTCTTAAGAAATGTATTTTTCAAAAAATTTGTATTCATCGCTTTTTGAGAACATAATTTTATATTAATTTCTACCAAATATTGGAATTTAATTTGATAAACTGAATTAAATATTAAAATAAGGAGATTAAAATTTGATAAATATTCCTTTTTTATTTTTGGATCAATATGAATAGTAACTATGATAAAATTTTCCCCTTCTAAAAGGATATATCATGTTAATATAAATTAGTAATAATAAATAAGGCCATAATATTTAATACGATTTATTACTATATGAATTTAATTATACCCTTATAATCACATCATATAATGTTATATATATAATGAATATTAGACCATGAATATGACTTATTTAGTATTTCAATCATTGAATGTTACAAAATGTCTGTCTCATTGTATTTAACATCTCTTATGTGTCTGAATTGAGACTAAAAAATTTTATGAAGGAATATAACTTCCTATATTGAGATTAATGAAATTATTTACAGGATAAAAATTTATTTATTGTTTTTTAAAAATATAAAATGTCCTCAAATTCATGTGAAACACTAATACTTTTTTTATTCTATTAACTGAAAAATAAAATTTATGATTATAAAAATATAAATTTATATATATTATGAATAAATTTTTTGGTACTAAGGATTTTGAAGAACTATATGATGTAATATGGATTTATTGAAATATAATATTTAAAATATATCTTTTTATTTATTAATTTAATGTCAATTTAAATCAATAGTCTAAAAAATGATATTAATGATATTTTATAATAAATAACTATTTTTAAAATGGTATAAATCTCTTAAAAATATTTCCTTTGGAATAAAATTTATATTTTTTAAACTCAATGTGTTATCCATTTATGCTTTTTTCATTTAATTATCGCAATATTTTACAATAATGTGTATAGAACTTTAATATTCTGGTAATTGTCAAAACATTTAACAAATGATTAATACAAAATATTAAGTGTAAAAACATGATTCAAATTTGTCCAAATGTTATTTTATGAGGTTATAAAAAATATTATAAATATTATAATTTTATTTTATCAATTTTAATTTAAAATTATATATATTAATTTAATATTTAAGAAACACCAAGACATTCTCTTCCACCAATTATAAAAGGGTACCCTCATTTAACATGTTCATCACACTTTGAACAATATATCATTTGAAAACACTTCAAATATTTATTTTAAACTCCAATATACAAAATCTATAGGTTCTTATATTCTCAAAATACCAACCCAAAATCCATTAAGAGGAGATCTAAAGGAGTTGTATCAAAGAAGATGTAATCTTCTAAACTGAATGCGTTCTTAGTAATTATTATTTTACCACATATGAGTCATTTATATAATTAATAAAATAATAAAATCAATATGCTTGAATTACTGAAATTTTATTATTATTATTTTGATTCTTCCATTATCCACCCCATTTCCATCGAATTTTATTTGAAAATATCGCACATTCATACATACAACTTACCGTATACGCATTGTGATACAATTCATTTATCACCGCCACATTTTATGTATGGGTATTAAAATTGTTTTTATGTTTATATATGATATATATGAAATTTTCAATCTTCTTATAATGATAATATCACAGCTATATATATATCATTCAAATCATTAAAAAAAATCTAATATCGATATGGAGTATGTGAGGACAACCACCTCAACCAATCAATGTGAATATTTTTTAATTTACATTATTTTTTTATGTAATAATGATCTAATTAATAAATATGTATTACATTAATGATAATATAATGATTCTATAATGGTTATTTATTATTTTACTTTAATTTTTTTTTCATCAATCAAAAAATGGAATTAGCGTGCATGCGTATGTATGACCTACCGGCTCTACTAATGTTTTATATCATATATATATATATATATATTATGAATGTTTATAAAAAAAATTATAATTAATATTTTCGATATTTATATCATTATTTAAATTATGTAGATTATTGAACCATCATCCTAATAAAAAGACCAAAACTACTGAACTAGAACATACATGAAAAATGAGGTAGATATCAACCAAAACTATGAATTTAATAATGTAGTCTTAAAAATTTGTTATTAAATTATACAAGAATCATATACATTAATATGATTTCATATATGATCTTTTAACATTGCTTTATTGATAATATCTTAGTATTATCATCGTTTCGGGTGTTAACTTACTCGTTTTTTTATATGTTTTGTGACATATGTCATTTTTATTATGGATAGGTTGTATCTTATTCATATCTAAAATGATATAAAGTCCTTAAACATTATTTTTAATAATCAAATGAGAATTATAATGGCATGGATACGATGGGGAATGAATCTCATCGCGTTCGTGGATATGGTAGTCCGTACGTACGCACGAGCGACAATATCATTCTTTTGATATTAAAATAATATATAATTGGATGGTATGTCATATTGAAAGTATCATTATCATGTCATATTTATTATTTATATGAATTATACATCATTATTATAACCATCTAAATAATAATATATTGAACAACAATTACACCACAACATGGAGACGGAAGGTCGTACGTACGCACGTATGGTGACATGTCATTCAAGGGATGGGTAGAATAATGAATTTGTTTGTTCCATAATTATAATAAATCACAGTTTATAGAAGATACTGCAGTTATTATTTTATAATTGAAATAACAAGGAGAGAAGAAGTTGAAGAAGAAAGGAACTTTCAAGTGGGTGGTGAAGACGTTATCTCTTCTTCGGGTTCTTCCTTTTTATTTGATCAAAAGGGCTCCTTAGGTTGGCTTTCTGATCAAAATAAGGCCTCTAGGATGAATTGATGGAAGTTGGGAGGATATTTGGGCAGAGGCTGGCCGAGCCAAATGGCTTTGATGGTGTGAAATAATGAGAAGGGTGAGTTCTCTTTTATAAGAGGGGTGAGGGGATCTTTAGGAAAAAACTTAAAGTATTATTTTATAATAAAATAATATTCGGTTTATAAAGGCTCAAAAGTGGATTATTAAAAGTCTAAGGTGGGGATGAGTCCGAATCCTTTCAACAAATAGATTTTATATAGGTTTGGGTCATTATATTAACCTCATCTTTTAGTTTTAACTCTTAGTTAATTAGTTTGAAACTTACTATGTCACATTGTATTTTTATAATATATAGTTAATAAACATACTATATATATCCAAGCGACCCCAAAGTGGTCCATTAATGATATACCAATAATTATATGAGTCATTTTTCCAAACCTTAGATTTTTAGGAATAGATTATAAATTAATAATATAATATTTTTTTTAAAAACTCATTTATGTCAATTTTGACACTACTCAATAATTGATTTTTGGTAAAGTCATAAAAAATTTGTTAATTCGAAAAAAATTCATTTAAGAAATCCTAACATCTCATATTAACCAATAAAATTCGTTTATGTCATCAAAACTTTCAAATTATATTTATTTTAACATTTATAATAGAAATTATTTTATTCATTCATTAATAAGGAAAATATTGCATCCTTATTGTCTCATATATTTTGTTACTTTTTAAATGTCTAAAAATTATAAATAAAATACAATTATGTAGTAAATAGTTTTAGATTTCTGATGAATATTTATAGTCAAAAATATAACATATATAAAAATATGTAAAAATTGTTTTGTTAAAAGATATAATCTTATGGCATTTTTGTATTTACTTTAACTTAATTAACATAAAGTGTCCCTATCACCTATAAGTGGCTACATGGGTTCCCAAAATCCACCCAAGATGCCCGTGGTCGGACATCTATCCACCAATAAGGTTATGAAACGTTTTAGGGGAATTTATTATTATTATAATATTATTTTTTTACCCTTATTTACCGGATTTACCCATTAACCATGGTAAATAAAATATTTACCAAAGTAATTATTCAAAAATGTCTAAAAATAATAGTTACCTATTTACACAATTTTGACATCCTCATTCCAAATATAGAATCCATTTTTCCAAATTCAAAACACAGAAGTGGCAGAAATTAATTTAAAATTAATTCTTGTTGTCAAAACAAAAACGTGTTTTTAAGATATAATAACTATCAAAAGATTGACACTTGTTTATGTCCGGTTTAATTGTCATTTTATTTCCAATGACCAAAATTGTATTAAATGGTTAAAATATATTACAAATATACTTTAAAACCACTCAAATTTATAATTAATAACTATTAATTATTTTGATTAAAAAATTTGTTTTTATTAAAATTTAGTAATTTTCACTGTTCATCAAAATATAAAAGTTATCTGAAAAGTACCAAAATTTCACCCTAGGCTAAATTAAATATTCCAAATAGAAAAATGAATTCCATTTTGAGAGATAAAATTTATAAAATTTCAAAAGGTAGGTATTACTATTCATAACGGCTTGTTTGATTGGTTGTGGTCTGTATTAGAACTCGAAGTTGCGTATAACACACGCTACTATACTATTCAAAAAGAAGCGTATCGTGGAAGCATGGGGTGTTACATTCTCCCCTACTTCAAATAATTTCATCCTTGAAATTTCTTATAATATTACTGCATAAAAAGACTTGTTTGATTTTTCATCATAAGTTCCTCGGGTTCCCACGTTGCCTCTTCCATCTTATGATTTCTCCATAGATATTTTACCAGATGAGTCATTCGATTTCTCAGCACTTGTTCTCTTATATCAAAAATCCTGACAGGCTCTTCGCAATAAGACAGATCAGGTTCCAGTTCTAATTCCTCATAGGTGAGTACATGCGTCGGGTCAGACATGTATTTTCTCAACAGTGATACGTGGAACACATCGTGAACTTTGGAGAGATTTTCCAGCTTTTCCAAACGGTATGCTATAGCACCAATTCGTTATAAAATTTCAAAAGGTCTGATGTACCTGGGACACAATTTACCCTTCTTGACAAAATGTATATCTCCCTTCAATGGAGATACCTTCAAGAAAACATGATCTCCCACCTGAAATTCTGAATCCTTCCTTCAGTTATCAGCATAGCTCTTTTGCCTACTTTGAGCTGCTTTGATGTGGTTTTGGATTACCTTTAACTTTTCCATCGTTTCCTCCAATAGTTCTGGGCCTACAAGTTTTCTTTCACCAACGTCATCCCAACAGGTTGGTGTCTGACATCTCTTTCCGTATAATGCTTCATATAGTGACATCCAAATACTTGAATGGAAGCTATTATTATAGAAAAATTCTACCATAGGTAAATATTGATCCCACATACCCTGAATGTCAAGTGAGCATGATCTCATAATGTCTTGTAAAGTTTGAATAGTTCGTTCTGATTGTCCATCTGTTTGAGGGTGGTAAGTAGTGATCAAACGAAGTTCAGTATCCATGGCCTTCTGAACACTCTTCCAGAATCTTGAAGTAAAATGGGGATCACGATCAGAAACAATCGATAGTGTTACTCCATGAAGTCTCACAAATTCATTAATATATAGTCTTTCTAGACGTTCAAGTGGTAAATCCTCCCTTATAGCATGAAAATGTGATGACTTGGTAAGACGATCAACAATGACCCATATTGCATCATTCCTTCTAGGAGTCTTTGGTAGTCTCATGACAAAGCCCATCATGATATTATCCCATTTACACTCAGGTATAGGAAGAGGTTTTATGAGTCCTCTAGGTTGTTTCCTTCCAGCTTTCACTTGTTGAAAAACCGTACATCTTGACACAAAATCATCAATCTCCCTCTTCATGTTGTCCCACCAAAAATGTTCCTTCAAATATATATACATTTTGGTTCTTCCATGGTGTATAGAGAAATTTGAACTATGAGCATCATCCAACAATTCTCTTTTTAGATCAGGTATATTGGGAACACAAAGTCTCTTCCCAAACTTCAAAATTCCATCTTCATACACAAAGTCACTCAATTTCCCATCACTCACATCTGTAATCATTCTTTGTAACTCTTCATCGCCGGTCTGAAAACTTTTTATCCTTTCTAGTAAATATGGTTTGGCAACCATTTGAAAAAGCATTGATGTTTCACCTTCCATGGTGATTCCCATATCCATCATCACTAGATCCATGAAAATAGGATCCCTTTAAATTCTCATCATATTCAAAACTCCTTGATCATTTCTACTCAAATCATCTTCCACCTTATTTTCCATCCCCGGGTGGTAGTGTATCGTGAAATAATAATCCTTGAGTAGTTCAAACCATCTCATTTGCCTCATGTTGAGTTATTTCTGTGAGAAAATATACTTCAAACTCTTGTGATCAGTATAAATCTCACATTTCTCACCATAGAGATAATGCCTCCATATCTTCAAAGAAACGATTACAGCAGCTAACTCATGATCATGAGTAGGATAGTTTTGCTCATGAATTTTCAGCTGTCGTGATGCATAAGCAATAACACTATTATTCTGCATAAGGACACAACCAAGTCCTTTCATTGATGCAACACGATAAATAACGAACTCATAATTCCTTGATGGTAGAGTCAATATGGGAGCATTGACTAATCTTCTATTCTGTTCTTCAAAACATTCTTCACACACTTTTGTCCAGACAAATTTAACCCCTTTACGTGTGAGATTCGTTAATGGGTTAGCCAATCAGGCAAAATTCTGGACGAAACATCGATAATAACCTTCCAAACCTATAAAATTGTGTACCTCTATTATACTCGTCAGTGCTGGCCATTCTTGGATTACCTTGGTCTTATAAGGATCAACAGAAATTCCATCCTTAGAGACAATATGGCCAAGAAAAGAAATCTCTTGAAGCCAGAATTCACACTTGCTAAACTTCCCATATAATTCATTTCTTCTCAGAGTCTTCAATATAATGCGCAAGTGATTTTCATGAACTTTGTAGGTTTGTTAGTATACCAAGATATCATTAATAAATACCACCACAAAATCATTGAGATATTCCTTGAAAAATATATTCATTAGATCCATTATTACAGAGGGTGCATTAGTCAATCCAAAATGCATTACTGTAAACTTGTAATGCCCGTACCTTTTTCAAAATGATGTATTCGGAATGTCTTTATTCTTCACACACAACTGATGGTATCCCGATCGAAGGTCAATCATTGAAAAGTATTGAGCTCCATGTAGTTGGTCAAATAAATCATCAATGCGAGGTAGGGGATACTTGTTCTTTATTGTTATAGAATTGATCTCCCTGTAGTCGATACATAACCTCATAGATCCATCTATGTTTTTAACAGAAAGAACAGGGGCTTCCCATGAAGAAACACTAGGGCAGATAAATCCCTTATTAATCAATACCTCTAGTTGTTTCTTTAGTTCAACTGATTCTATAGTCACCATTTTATAAGGGGTCTTCGATATTGGCCTTGATCTAGGAATTAAATCAATGGAAAACTCAACTTATCGTTCTGGAGGATGTCCAGGTAAATCTTCTGGAAACACATCCACATATTCATTCACAATAGGTACATACTCTATTTGAACATTACTTTCCTCACCCATAGTTATTTCATTCTCTTCCTACCTGATAATTGAATTTTTTTGAGCTACTGGGGGGTGGATCTAGATAAGAATTAGGTGGTGACAATTCTGCTCTAAAGATAAGGTGTTGCTTATCATCATCATCAAAAATCGTAACCTCCATATTCTTACAAAAAATCTTCACATCATAGTCTGAAAGCCAATCCATACTGAGGATTATATCAAACTCAATCACAGGTATGACAATGATATCAGTGGATAAAGAACATTTATGTTCTCTAATGGGGACTGATTCATAAAACATTACTGCAATTATACTTCCCTTTGGAGTTTTAACTGAAAACACCTTTGTTAAATCAAATTGTAAATATCTAATTTTCTTAGCAAACTAGGAAGATATGAAACAATGTGATGATCCAGAATCAAATAAAGAATTTTCTAAACTTGAGGAAACCATTAAACTACCTGCCACCATGTCTTTCAGAGCTTCTACCTCAGCAGTAGTGATAGCATAAGCTTGTACTTGATCCCTTGGCCTTTTCTGAGGTAATTTCCACTTAATCTTAGGACATTCATTTGCATAATGTCCCATATCCCTGAAATTTTAGCACTGAACATTGGTATCTTCCTTCTTCCCTTTGCAATCACGAGCTGGGTGGCCTTTTCACCACACTAGTAATAGACACTCATTCCCTTAAAGAAAGTATCGGGGTGTTTCATCCCACATTTACTGCATGATTTATATTCAAATTTTCCCTTCTTCCCCTTATTTCCATTTCCAGATTGATCAGCAGATCTCTTCTTCTCTTGCTTTGCTTTAAAGTCGCAAGACTTAGAGAAATCATTTTCTGTCTTGATAGCACATGAGACAATGTCTTTGTATGACGAGAAGGATTGTGAGACTAATGCTGGACGAAGAAATAGTTTTAACCCATCAGAGAAACGATCAATCATACTTCTTGGGTTACGTATATAATCTCCAGTATACCTTGCTAACCTTGTAAAGTTAGCCTCATACTTTGCGACATTATCATCCTTCTTTTGCCTCAGACTCAGAAATTGCCTTTCCATATCTGCTGGATGGTCACGAGGAATGTATTTTTCTAAGAAAAGCTCTTTGAACTCCCTTAATTCCATATTTGATACTTCATCATCTTCCTTCATGTTTTTAATCAATGACCACCATTGATCAGCATCTTCAGTGAGGCGGTAAACTGCCATGATAACTTTTTCCCTTTCACTACTCCCCAATGCATGGAATATTTTCTCTAGGGAACTTATCCATTACTCAGCTACTAATGGATTTTTACTCCCATTGAATTTTGGTGGTTTCTGCCTCATGAATCGATCTAACATTTATCCTCCACACTGTGGATCTGGGTTCTCCATACGGGTAAGGTTATTTTTCATAACCTGAGTGATTTGTCCTAGTATGGTGATAAGCTGGTCACCACCAATTGCATCACAAGCTCCACTATAATTATCTTGAGCAGGATGGCAATCCCTACATGGTGTCTGTGCGTTGATATGGTTTCCATTCCCTCCACTAGGCACCATTTCTAATTAATGGCATAAACTAGATTAGTTTATGAATTGAAATGAATAATTCCAAACTTCTAAAACACATAACATAAATTCAATAGTTTATGGATATAATCCATAATAATAAAAAAGTTTTCTTTGAGGAAGTATATACTCATAAACACTTCATAATGGTTCTTAAAGAAAATTATAATTATCCTAAGCATATCCCCCGGGAGTGTCGTAACCAAGAGTGCAGCAAGGCCCATTTTCATGCACCAGTTCCCATTCGAGTCTAGCTCAAAGAGGTGTTTTCGGGTTTTACCCCTAGATACATCTGTGCTAGAGCTGCCTCTACCTGCTCGTATCCAGACAGGGATGTATTGCTCAGAAAACTCACAAAATCTCTACAATACCAAAATTCTAGGAAGTTTTCTACACTAATCCTCAAATTTCATCTTAGGTCTATGTGCTCTAATCAGAGTTTATCTAAATATAACTTCAATAGTTTGTACTAAACTTCCTCTGATACCAACTGTAATGCCCCGACCCGAGTTACCCAGAATTGGTGCATTATTACATAACATTGGCATGATCACAAGAAAGATCAAGTCTCGAAAGACTGATTAGTTTAGTATCCATGGAAACACTAGATATATTCATAAAGTTTACATTACATAATAAAGTGAAAACTACTACAATAACATCTTGTCTTCATTTCCCCTCATACTATCCCTGAAGGTCATTCATAAATTACTTCTTCACATCCTTGCAAAAATAAAACATTGAAATGGGTGAGCTCAGATGTTCAGTAAAGATAACAATATAGCGGAAACTTTCATAAATAATCATAAACCTTTAAGGCAATGTATAACTAGAACAAAAGCCTTTTAAACTTGAAATTCAGCATAATATAGAAAATATAAAATGAAATAATTCCATTTACTTATCCACATGGATATTCTACTAGTCGAATAATCACATGAAATATAAATAATCACTTTCATAATGATGGATTGCATAATGTCAGACTATCATAACCACGTAGCCAAGGCCTCGTGCCAAGAATACAAGTAAGATTTTGTCAAGGCCTCGTTCCAAGACACTAGTTTGTCTCATGAGAAATACCAATGCATCAAGGAGCTGTAGCGGGCTCAACCTGTCACTTATGACGTCCAATGCATTCCTCACATGAACAGCTTTAAACATAACATAAAATTTCGTATTAGAACTAGCATACGAAATGTCAATACCTTCTCCATAAACCATGAATGGTATAAGAATAAAAAATTCACAGTCAAACATATCACAAAACCATCAATATAATTTGGAAGTTTTGTTTCATAATAACTCAACATCAAATAAGCTTAAAATTCATCAAAGGATGTTTACATAGATGAAATCAAAAATATTTGAGAGAAATATCTCTTTTCTTGAAATCATTTAAAAGTCAAATAATTTAAAAATAAAACATTTTATTTGAAAATATCCTTATAAGATTGTAAGAGAAGCTTTAAAGATTTTATAACGGTGGAAAATAGCTGCGCCCGCCGTATAAGTTAAAAAAACATTATTACCTTAATTCTATCGAAAAGGTTAAAAAGGACCTTGTTTGGAAAATGACGAAAAGATTTCTTTATAAACTTCTTGTAAAAAGTCAAAAAAGGGTATAAATGACTTTAACCCATATTCTGTAAAATAGTAAGAATGTTTGGAAAAACATTTTTAAGAAACATGGATGTGGATGATAAAGAGATCCCAATAGATAATTAGGTATAAACAACCTTGAATAATGTAGAGAATGTGAAATAAACCCTTAAATTGTAATTTTCCTTGTTTGAGGGTAGGTTATCCTCTTATATAATTGTGAAATAATTATTATTAAATTATACAAGAATCATATACATTAATATGATAGCATATATGATCTTTTAACATTGCTTTGTTGATAATATCTTAGTATTATTGTCATTTCTGGTGTTAACTTACTTGTTTTATTTTATATGTTTTGTGACATATGTCATTTTTATTATGGATAGGTTGTATATTATTCATATATAGAATGATATCAAGTCCTTAAACATTATTTTTAATCATCAAATGAAATTATAATGGCATGGATACGATGGGAAATGAATCTCATCGCGTTCGTGGAGACGTTAGTCCGTACGTACGCACGAGAGAAAATATCATTCTTTTGATATTAAAATAATATAAAATTGGATGTTATATCAAATAGAAAGAATAATTATCATGTTATATTTATTATTTACATGAATTATACATCATTCTTATAACCATCTAAATAATAATATATTGAACAACAATTACACCACAACGTGGAGACGGTAGGCCATACGTACGCACATATGGTGACATGTCATTCAAGGGATGGATAGAATAAGGAATTGTTTTATTACATAATTATAATAACATCACAGTATATATATGATACTGCAGTTTTTATTTTAGAATAGAAATAACAAGGAAAGAAGAAGTTGAAGAAGAAAGGAACTTTAAATAGGGTGGTGAATACGTTACCTCTTCTCCAGGTTCTTCCTTTTGATTTCATCAAAAGGGCTCCTTAGGATGGATTTATGATCAAACTAAGACATCTTGGATGAAGTGAGGGAAGTTGGAAGGATATTTGAGCAGAGTTTCGCTGATCCAAATGGCTTTGAATGTGTGAAATAATGAGAAGGGGGAGTGCCCTTTTATTAGAGGGGTGAGGGGCTCTTTAGGAGAAAACTTAAATTATTATTTTATAATAAAATCATATTTGGTTTCTAAAGGCTCCAAGGTGGATTATTCAAAGTATAAGGTGGGGATGGGTCGAAATCCTTTCAACCAATAGATTTTATACAGGTTTTGGTCATTATAATAACCTTATCTTTTAGTTTTAACTCTTAGTTAATTGGTTTGACACTTACTATGTCACCTTGTATTTTTATAATATATAGTTAATAAACATACTATATACATCTAAGAGACCCCAAAGTGGTACATTAATGATATAACAATAATGATATGATCCATTTGGAAGATCCTTATATTTTTAAAAATCGAATATAAATTAATAATATAATATTTGTTTTACAAACTCATTTATATAAATTTTGACACTACTAAAACATTGATTTTTGTTAAAGTCTTAACAACTTTATTAATTAGAAACAAATTCATTTAAGTAATCCTAACATGAAATATTAACCAATAACACTCTTTTATGTCATCAAAACATATAAATTATATTTATTTTAACATTTATAATAACAGTTATTTGATTCATTCATTAATAAAGAAAATACTACATCATTATTGTGTCATATATATTTTAACTTTTTAAATGTCTAAAAATTATAAATAAAATTCCATTATGTAGTTAAAGTTTTTATATTTCTAATGAATATTTATAATCTAAAATATAACATATTTAACCCTATGTAAAAAATGTTTTTTAAAAGATATAAGCTTATGGAATTTTTGTATTTACTTTAACTTAATTAATATAAAGTGTCCCTATCACCTACAAGTGGCTCCATGGGGTCACAAAATCGACCCAACGATGCCAATGGTCGAACATGTATCCACCAATATGGTTAGGACACGTTTTAGGGTAATTTATTATTATTATTATATTATTTTTTTACCCTTATTTACCGGATTTACCCTTTAACCATGGTAAATAAAATATTTACCGAAGTAATTATTCAAAAATATCTAAAAATAAAAGTAACCTATTTACCAATTTGGAAATACTGATTCCAAATATGGAATCCATTTTTCCAAATTCAAAACACAGAATAGGAAGAAATTAATTTAAAATTAATTCCTACTGTCAAAACAAAAAGCGTGTTTTTAAGATATAATAACTATCCAAAGATTCACACTTGTTTATGTTCGGATTAATTGTGATTTTATGTCTAATGAACAACATTGTATTAAATGGTAAAAATATATTCCAAATATAATTTGAAACCACTCAAATTAATAATTTATCACTATTAATTATTTTGATTAAAAAAGTTGTTTTTAATTAAAATTTTGTAATTTTCACTATTCATCAAAATATAAAAGTTATCTGAAAAGTACCAAAATTTCAACCTATGCTAAATTTGATATTGCGAATCCAAAAATGATGTCCATTTTGAGAGATGAAATTTATCAAATTTTAAAAAGCAGGTATTACTATTCATAACGGCTAGTTTGATTCGTTGTGGTGTGTGTTAGAACTCGAAGTTGCGTACAACACACGCTACTATACTATTCAAAGAGAAGCATACCATGGAAGCTTGGGTTGTTACAAAAAAAAATTAAAAACACTTTAAAATTTGGTTAAATAACATTCAATGAGTAGAAACCATGAGGTAAAGGGACTTCATCCCAATTTACCATCTACAAGGAATATTCTATTGTTGTGAGATAAATTTTTTTATATGATGTCTGTACTACCCCTTTTACATGGAATATCATTAGAAATTCATAATTCTTAATATTCCATTCACTAATTTTAAATATTTAAATTGATGGGATTTGACTTCAGAATTACCATGTTGTATAGAATTTCTTATCTCAATTTATTTGAATTGGGTTATATTAATTTTTCATTATGTATAATATTATAAGACTATGTGTGTAATGAATTTTGAATATCTATAATTTTATTTAAAATTTTGTTATGTGTATTTACATTTGGTATACATAGTCTGTCCACTGATTAATTATCATTTCATACTTTCTATCATTTTAAGGAGTTTCTTCGTAATTTCTATCTCATTGAGAAATATTTGTTAATATTCACTTATTCAATTTAATGTGGTGTATATACTCCCCCTTTGATATATTTAACATTAATACATATTTATTCATGATGTTAAATGTTTCAATTAATTGTTATCCATATTATCAGTTTCATTTATATGAATATTTCTTAAACCATATACTATTCATTCATAATGTATTTACTTTGAATGTTATTTGATTAACTATGGTAATATTTATAAATCATTTCTGTTTACTCAATGAGATTCTTTATCTGGTATTTTATTCATGAATTAAATCAGTTATTCAATATATGAGGAACGATTTGGGATTGTAATGATTGGTGGGAGTCAATATTATATATCCCCATAATATAACGACAGGTCTCATGTGAGAAATAATATACTCAAATTTAACATGTTTCCACCTATAGAATTGAACTATATTGATAATAGTCTTAATGGTAGAGGCATAATTTTTTAAAAAAAGTTTGGGGTCGAAGCCTCATTTATTATTAAAGGAAAGAAAATACACCTTTAACTGGATAGAGGGAGACCCATTACATAGCCCAAAGGCCCAATGGGCATTTATCCCATCACATGACCCATAGGACCATTTTTTGGCACAAATAATGGTATATGTATCATGATTACTGATATATTTAAATAAAATAACTAAGAAAATCCTTCACTAAGAATTCAATTACTATTAATATCTAAGTGATTTCCAAAATGATATTATCTATGGATGAATTTCATTATCAATTTTTTTATTAAATGAAGTATGGGTTTAAATATTTACCATTCCATATTGATTATGACTTATCTATTAATGTATTCCATTTATTTTAATGGAATGTATTTTTAGTTACTTTCCATATCATATTGATTGTTCCTTGTCTAACTGTCATAGTCATGCTATTGGTTAAATGGAATGTTTGTTCATTTATATATTATTCCATATTGATTATTATTTATTTATTCAGGATATCTTCCAAGTTACATAATTCATAATAATCATTTAAGATGACCCTGATTTTGTTTCCTTTCCTATTGATATGAATAGAAATATATTAAGATTTTTAAAAGATTCAATTAATTTTATTTTTTTATATATTATATTATATTTTCAATTCAAATATAATATTTGAATGATGTATGCATCTATTTTTATAATTTAGATAAACATTATAGTCCTTTGGGATGTTATTATTTTAATATTAATCATATGTAATAAAGTATACATCAGATCTAGGTTACTTGAGCTGTGGTTTTAACAAAATTGTTTTAGCATTATAGTTTTAAAGTGAGGTAAAATTGTTATAATTAGTGGTAAAAGTCACTAACCAACCCAGATAATCCATATAAACATAACTTGAATTATTTATGATATATCCCAAAGTGCTTTATTGATCCCTAGAGACTGGGGAATCACACATGGGAATTGAAAGAAGCCACAAAGACTGATTTCTCAAAAAATAATTAAAACTTATAAACTAGTAGACAAAAAAATGATAAAACATTGTTTTGAAAAATACACATAAAGAGATATAATATTATAAAAATATTTATTAGAGTTTTTGAACAATCAATTAACTAGATTAATTTGTCAAAATTCATGGAAACTATCCTAGATTCACCATTAAAAAAGTGGATCACACATACCAATGGAAAATTCCAACTCCCAATTATATCATACAAGAACTACCATGACCACCAAGTGGCGTTTAACCTTCTCTAGTATTAGGCTTATGAAAATTCATAAATAAAATAAGGAATATGTAAGGAGTGAAGAGTAAATCTATGTAGGGTCACACAATAAATTTACAAAAAACATTAACAAAAATAATATCATTTCACAATTTTAAATAAAGCATGGAACATAAATAATTTCACAAATCATATTGAAACATGTTATTCAAAAAAATCATTTGGACATTATATAATATTTTCTTATGTACCATTCCATCAAGTCATGAATATATAAAAATGTTTTTTTAAAGGATGAATAATCATTTCTATAAAAAAATTAAATGAATATGAATTTAAATCAAACTTTTGTATATATATTGGTTATAATCATATCACAATAATTATGAGACATAACTATAGATTGGTGCATGGAATCTCTAAAATATCACTGATATATAACACTAGGTGTGAAAACATCACTAGATCTCATGCCTATGGGTAATATGAGAACAACCAAATGAATGCACTCACTGCCTCATTATTTTTTAGTAATAATTATGATCAACAATATATTTCTAGTTAGAACTAATACATTCATATCATTTGTTATTCCCACCAAACTACCCAGTATATCATGTTCTTCAGAAAATAAAACATAACAGTGGTTATGTTTCATTTCAAATAATTTTTTAATGACCACATGTTTTTTTTAAATAATATAATTCCATTCATAAATAAACATCAAATATATTTGAATGAAAAAACATTCCTTTAATTTCAAATAATTTCATTTCAGATCATTAAACAATTCATGTCTTTTCAACTAATCTAAATCAACTTTCAAATAATTATTGTTTTTAAAGATTAAATTTTTAAAAAATCACATAATTTTAAAAGACACTGTCAAAGGGAATTACCATTCATACCATTAATTTTTTAATTAATCTACAAAAAAAATTGAAAATCTAATTGTAAATTAGGAACCAAATTTAATATAAACAACAATAAATGGAAATAATTTATTAAGATTTATTTATAAAACCAACTTCCTCTATAAAGGTCAATAAACTTTATCATGAAATTCACCAATGGATATTTGAAAACTATAAAAATAAAAAAAAGAACATTGGAGTCATAATTAAAATAGTCGTGATATAGATCCCCAAAAGACATGAATATTTAACACTAATGAATTGGGAGTGTCGTGAGGAAAGGAGAATCCAAAATCAGATTTTCATTAAAGACAAATAAAGATCTCCTACACATAAATTAGTACAAAGATTCATTAATATATGAGTTTGGGGAGACAAATATATATATGTGTGTGTGTGTGTGTGTGTGTGTGCAACCTACATTTAGGTTAAGGATCAATTATAATTGGATAAGTTTCAATAGAAGTAAACTCATTTTTATTATAAATAAATATGTTGATACCACCCTGCCAAAAAATGGCCATGTTTTTGTCACCAACAATTATGTTTCCTCAATCATCTATGTAGTGGAACCTGATAAAATTTTATCCCCATTAAAATCCCCACAGTGTAAACTTTTCACCTCTATAGGATAGTCAGTCTGATTCATTAATTAATTCTTACTACTCATCTGTCCTTTGGCTAGAGTAGTGGGCCTCTCATTTTTATTCTAGTTATAGGATCATGCAACCTCCAATGATAAAATCCACAGCCACCCCCTACCCTCTAAAAATATTCTATACCTCCCCCTTACAACTATAAAAACAATTACATTAGGGAAATAATTGTCAATCAATGAGAATATTAAATAAGTGGTATAATTGATTATGAATCGACATAAATATAGAGAGATCTAATAGGAAACCATGGTTTTTACCAA
The DNA here is from genome assembly GCA_963277665.1 of Viscum album. Lineage (NCBI taxonomy): Eukaryota > Viridiplantae > Streptophyta > Magnoliopsida > Santalales > Viscaceae > Viscum > Viscum album. The sequence continues at coordinate 1,264,039,401 of OY728129.1, read as the reverse complement.
AAAATATTGTAATGATATGTTATGATTTCCCAAAAATAAAAACATTATTCCCTGAAAAATAATTTGCGTAAGACTGGTCTGAGAATTAGTAATACGACTACTCTATTAAAAACTTCTTACTCTTTGATGTCTCATGTTAATTTAAACACTTATTCCAAACACCCCAATCAAGTGGATTTATTTCTCCTGAGGAACAATTACATAAGGATACACTATCTGAACATGCTACTCAGTCATAGAAATAGAAGGCACCACATTAAGGCCTTCTAATATCACAACTTGGGATTGATCAAAGTGATACTTACTAATTGTTTGGTCATAGAACACATTATGTATTGATGTAATGTGAGATGGAAAATCCAAATGAAACTCCATCATCCCAAACTATTCGATAACAGTAAATGGATTAATGCATCATTATGATAAATTTTATAGTTTTTCAAGTCATTAGTGGACCATTCATGGAGAATCTCTAAAAAACACCAAATCATCAACTGAAAACACCAATGTGGATCGAGGAAAATAAGTATTGTATTTGTAATGGATTTTCTCTATTAAGAATATTGTAAGATTAAACCGAATAATTTTAACTATTTCTATGACCAAAATCATCCTAAATATGGATTCTACACCATTCAATAACTAATAACGAACACAAAATCATGAATTTCTATACAATACCTCTAAGGGATCTAGCATGATAGATGACTAGTAGCTAATATTATTGGAAAATAAAACCATACTCTAGTGGAAACTGGAAGCACCTCTAATGTAATGAATGTAGCATGGACCATGTCAACAATAATATAAATTTATAATTTTTTATTAACATTTATCTGAAGATGTTACATCGTGATCAAATTTAGATTGGATACCATCACCTCCTGGAGAACTCCCTAAAATTGAGAAGTGAACTGGGGATCTGAATAGGATAAAAAAGTTTCCAGAACTCCATTTTATCTAGAATATACTCCACATTATGATTTATCATGTTTTCCACTTTTTTGTATTAAAATGGTAATCATGTGATATTAGTTGTTGAATTAGTTAATTAATACTAAAATTGCATTCATTCCTTATAAGATAATTGGAAACCCAACAAAAAAGTCCAATAATGCATTATCTCACCCTAAACTAATCATATGATGTGGAAGAATATGTATTGAATATATTTATTGATTTTCCATAATATGCTTCATATGATAACAAAAATAAAATAAAATCAATAATTATATTTTTCATTTCCAACCACAAAAACACATCCTCTTAACATAAAGCATCATTAGGATTATTTAGTGTACAGTCAATTGGGAATTCTGGGAATCGACCCTAATATCATTCCTCACTTGAAACAAAAAAAAACAAGACATCTCTAATATCATATCACACCTCTGAAAGACAAAACACATTCTCCTATAGTATCTCCTCTATCTAAAGAATATATTTTCATTAGAACTCATCATTAAGATTTTATTCTTAGAGTGTCATCTTTGGAGAAGTGTATGTCAACTGAACACTACTAAAAACCATTTATGTCTCATACTCCTCAACTCCCAAATGTATTAGTTTTATGTATCCATCAGATACCATCCCAAGAATGGTAATTTATTAAAAAATAATGAGTGTTTCATTATCTAAGTATTAATAAAAACATTAACCTTACATGGGGTATACGAAAATTCATTGTCAAAATACAATACGTACTGCACTCATCCCCTATAATAAAGATTGGGATTTTTCATTTGTGATGAAATTACTCAACATTTTATGATCAATGAAGATGGTACGAAATTATCCAAATGGTAATTCTACTAAATCATTTGATCATACATAACAAATATGATTCTGAGATCATGTGATGGATATTTCTTCTCATGAGACTGAAATTGAAGAAAACGATATGGAATCATGTGATCACTGTATATGATAATTCATCCCAAACAAATATGTTAGGAATCACAGAAGAAAAATATCTATTCCATTCCTCTATAAGAGTCACACTTGTGTTGATGTCAAAATATATTTCAACTAATCAGTATAATCAAAATACAATAAATCCCAAGAAAACATTACACTTTTCTAAGTGAGAACATCCAATGGAGAAGCCTATATTGGAAAATAATTTCTTAACCTATCATAATACCCTATGAATCCCATGAATTTAAAAATATCAAATGATTTATTAGGTTGGTCCCATCTAATAATATCTTTCACTATCTTATTATCTAATAAAATTAAATTTTCTAAAACAACCTTTTTGAAATAATTTACCAATTAAATCCATATGTTTCATTTCCAAAATATAGAAGAATTTTTTCTATTTTATAAGATTTCCCAAACTACTATAATTTTATTCAAATGATCCACTTCAGGATTAGAGTATAGAAATATTTGGTACACAAATACCATAATAAAATAATCGAGTTACTATTTGAAAAAACTATTTATTGATTCTTGGGAAAATGAAGAATCATTGGATAGAACAAATGGAATAAAAAGGTAATCATTGTGGACATTCCTTCTCCTGAAATAATTGTTTTGGATATTGGACTCCATGACCCTAAGAAACTGATCACCATTCCAAAGTTCAATATTAAAGAACCTCATTTCACCATTGGACTAGTCAAATAGATAATTGAATGTCAGAAATTTGTACCAGTTCATCATCATGACCTAACTGAGATTTTGGTAGTCAATATGGGAAAAGCCAATGTAACTCTTTGAACTAGTGTGTATTGAGGGTGAAGCTATTATCTCCTTCATCCCATATATCAATATAACAAAGCATATATCCTATGAAAAAGAAGTTAAAATGGGTGATGGTTTGGTTCTCGTATATAAGGAAAGAGAATAGAATCAATATGGTTGTATTGAATGTGGATATTCAAAAAAGGGCATGTTTACTAGGTAATAATGCTAGCTGAAGGTGAATAATAGGTCATCTCCCGTAAGGGATAACCATACTATTAACACTAGTAATCATTTTGAATATTTTAATGTGGACGATCCAGTTTAGGAGAAATGATTCTACATTTTGGCTATGATGGGTATCCAAAGACCACAACCAGTTTCTAATCACAATGAATATAAGGGATTTTACAAGGTTGTATCCGGACACGAGGGATCTACCTTTGTTTCAGATGATAGTTCTAAGGGAAAGGATGGAAGAGGCCTCCTTAACCACAAGAGAAATATGGGTATGAATGGAAACTATGATTCAATGTAATGAGTTATGTTTAAGCAGAAGAAATGAAATGGAGGTAAAATTAATCTTACATACTCAAACTAGTGGAGACTAGGTCTTCATATAAGTTAAGGGCCGGATAGAGGGATGACATTCCAACTACAAGCAACCAAGATGCTGATGATATGGAAGTAAAAATCCAAATGCTGGACAGTGGTGAAATCTCAAATGACTCTCCCTATACACCAAAATATGGTTTTGTGGTTACAACTAAGTAAGAGATTCATAACATGAACCATGTAGAAATTTGGGGGGAAGTGTTATGACCTAGGAGGTTATCACACACTCCGAGGAAGATATAATGGGGGAGACTCTCAAAATTAATGCTCTGTAGGAGGATACTGAAAATATTTCTGTATGAATGATTCATGTTTCTAGAAATAAAGATGAAACTTGGCGGATAAATAATAATGATCTCATTATTTTATGATTTTTCATAAAAAGGAAGTTAATCATTGAGGATTACCTTCAATATTGGGACAAGATAGCTTTCCTTTTTTAATATCTCGTAAAGTATGACTCGGGTACGGAAGTATGGGCTCTCTAATGATGTTTAAAGAGGGATAACACTTCTATTAAGATAAAATATTTTTTTAATGATTTTATGAATTTTTCCATGATCATGGCTATATTTTTAACTCCCTTGGTTTCATAGAATTTTCATAAAAGTGTTTTAATAATAAAAAATTAATTTTTAGTTAGGTTTAATTCTCTTAGAAAAACTCATCACACCCCCAATGGGTGTTGTAATTGATATTTTTGATAGATAATAATATATAATTGATTTATGAAAAATCATAGTGTACATAAAGTGAAAGATATAAAGCGTATTCTTATCTAGAATAAAAAATCTCTATCCAATCTTTACTTCAAATAAATAAAAAATCTCATGTGGTGCATTAGACACCAAACTATTTGTTAATCAAGAGAGGCATATAAATATTTATTACATATGGAATTATCCCCATATAAATGATCACTATTTCCACAATATAGGTATATATAATCGAATGGGAGGAAAAAATATCAAAAATAATAATAGGTAATGATGGGGGATGGTAATGTTACCTCTCACTATCATAGGAACACTATAATCACACATATTTGACTCATTCACTATCTAATGAAACTATGACACTTAGTCTTGTGTTTGGAATCCCTTTTTTCATTATTCATATGACATTACCATATATCATCATGGTACAATCGATCTCATATATCCTCACAATGTGAAAAATAAATGGAATGATCACTATTGGAGACATCATTGTCTATAGATCTATAGAAATTTGGTTCCATCGTTAATGATTTCATTTATTTCACAACATTAACATTGTAGAAATAAGTAAGTGTCCATTTTCATATAATGTATAATATTTAGACATTGTCTCCTACCGAGATCCACCAACCTGAGAATCATCTTGCTTCCTATTCCCTTCATGGGGACAACTCAATCCTCCACTAGGAGCAGGAGGAACTCTTGTAAAAACAGATTTTCCATCCAAGTCATCTACCACCATAAATGATAGATCATGAAGATCATTATTGAATGTAAGATTCAATAGGGAAACAAAATATCTGATATTTTTTTGAACAACCATTTCAAACTTCTGATCATCCAGCTTCTCATTTGATAATAAATCTAGCATGAAATTCACAGTCTCAACAAAATAGTTATAATACTGTGTCACTATCCAATCATCTCAATGATGTATATGAAAATCCATCAACCTATACCACATCATCAGTAATAGTTATATTTTCTATTTAGATTGAGACTAAATGAAATTCATATCTAATCACTCATTCTTTCTCACTATAACTATCATATCGTGCAACCTATTAACAAGTGATTCATGTGTGAGGATGAAACCATTCTCCTTAACTAAATCTAGTATATCTAAAAAATAAATTGCCATATAAATGTTTATAAACCAATACACATCCTCATAAGCATAACTCTTACACTAAAATGTTGGTGGTTTCTTGGGAAGAAACTCTTAGCCATAATCTTTTTTATCTTTCCTTCTAGGTATATACTATATATCTTAAATAGGGTTATGACAAAATAACTTGTCCAAGATATTAAACCACTCACACAAAAATATCAACAAGGTTATGATCAACTAGAGGGTTTTCATGTCATGGTTCATTAGCATAAGCCACCTGAGGACTATTCAAAAATATTCATAGGGTCAAGGTACAACACAACATCATCAAATAACATGGGAAACATCCATTATGATATATGGTATCATTAAGTCCATCATTGAAAATTCCACTAGGAAATGCAATTATACATTTAAATAATTAAAAAAATATATAATTAGTCCAAAACTCCTCAAATGAACTTCTTCACCCAAACCCATGGTGAATTATGCATATATACAAGATGATTTAGGAAATTAACTCAATTTTTGTTAACCACGTCTGTCCCGAATATCATTTATACTCTATACTATGATATTCCAAACCACATACCACTATAAGTAAAGGATATAAAGTCAATTTTAAACCAAAATTTCACTAAAAACTTAAATGACCCACCTAAATGATACCAAAATTAGTTTTCATATGAAATTAAGGGGATTCTTAATTCCCATGGGATATATAATAGTTCCTGAGAATAAATGTAAAATTGATGGAATAATTCTCCAAAATAATTATAAGTATAATGTAGTTGATAAAAAATGATAATAATTTTGTAATAAATACAATCCTCAAGAGATAATATAACACAATTAGAATGAAATAGGTCTTAGAAATACAAATCTACTGGATTCATCAGATGAACCCACCAAGGAAATATCTTATAATCTCTATGTAACAAGTAGAAAAAAAATTTAACTAGTGACCACCAAGTCCCAGGTTCCACTGAAAAGAACATCCTTATCCTCTAATAAGGTTTTTCCCTTTTCCAAAAATTATAATAATAAAAAATAAAAATACATGATGGAAACAGTATGATATGAGAAACAATCTCTTGTAGGGTCTGAACTATATTTTAATAAGTAATCAATTACAAAATCTACCAACATTGTTTAATATTATAAAAAACAAGGCATAAAAAATAATTTGATAGATCTTATAAAAAGGAAAATAATTTAATGGATATTATAAAATTGGATTTAATGTAATTTTCCATTATATTAGGTAGCTATGAGGATCGTTTTTTTCAAAAAAGACATAATTTATTATTTCTCTCAAAACATGAATGAATAAACATTTTAATCAATCATTGAGATGTATAATAAATTTGAATAATTAAAATAGGTTTAATATACAAAGTTCTAGATATATATTAAAATTACAAAATATCACAATAATATATGGATCCATGTGTTAACACATCCCATGATCTCATGCTTTGAGAAAATGGGAGAACACCCCAATGAATAAAATAAAGGTAAAAAATATTTATTTGTTACCTTTGCCTTCTTTAATTTGTTTTCATAAAGAGATAATCAATAATAAAATTTTGTCCATCCCACCTAACTACTAAATCAACCCTTTTCTTAAATAATAGAAATCATATAATTATTTATCCTTAATTTTATTTAATCATCTTATATGGCCCCATGTTCAATTTTGAAAAAATTAATTTCATTTTGGAAACCATCATAATTATTTTTAAAACAAATGAAATTAATTTAGTATCATATAATTTCATATTATAAAACATTTCAAGAATTATAATCTAATCAATTTTTTTTAATTAAGATTTTTATTTTTTGAAATTACAAATAATATAAAAATCCATTTTCAATGTGATACAACACACACAACATTACTTTTCAAATAATTCATTATGAGAATAAATTAATGAATACTAAAATATTCATTAAAATAATATATATTAACAATTAATAAAATAATAAAAGTGATATATTTTTTCATATGAATCATCCTACATTATTCACTATCAACAATCGCCCCTAGGTAATCCACTAATGGAGAGTCAAGAGCAAGAATTGTGAATGGAATATCCTAAAATCACAATTCCCCAAGTAAATATCTTGATAAATCAATAAATTGAGAATTATTCACTATCAAAACAATATATAGTGGAGGAAAAATAAATTTCATGATCAAATTTAGATTAGACTTACTGTAATAGATTCAACACGCCCACTGAATTTTCAATTTATAAAGAGATGGGGTTAGTAGAGTCTAAACTCCCTATAATAAGATTCTAAGTATATTAATGTAAAATAGAATTAAACATAGTGGTAGTATACTTAAAATACAGATTAAATATTTAATATATGATATTTACCTCTTGAAATCAAGCCTTGTCAGAAACGTCAGCTAGTTAATGGCTTCTACAAGCTACATAGTTGTAACGAACATATATTTTGAACCCATAAGAATAAAACATATATGTATAACATGTATCAATAAATAAGGACAACATAAACAACATGAAATATTAATAATATATTATTAATAAATCTATAATAACCACTTATATATAAAACCATTAATATTTATTGACATTAAAAATTAATTAATTAATATGAGTTAATATTGAAAAATGTTATAATAAAATTCATTTAACATATATCGGATTATATTTAATGAACTGCCTTTAAATGATTTATAATGTAAATTTGATAAAATAGGAATCATTTTATAATTCATCACATAAATATTTACTTACTATGAATTTTTGAATTTTTTCAAAAAAGAATCAATATTTTGTCGAAAAAAATATTTTTGTGCTTTTATCACTTTATAAGAATATGTGAGAATTTTATAAAACATTTTATGTAATAAAATTTATATTTATATAAAAATGTTTTAACATTAATATATTATACGATTTGAAATAACATATTAAAAAAATTTAGGAAAATATAAAAATTTATGTTTAATGAAAATTCTTTTCAAACTTCTATTTCAACAATGTATTTTCAATTTGACATTAAGTTTTGGATTTCATTTAATTCATCATAACATTAATTTCATTAGTATTCTATCAATTTATTCAAATAAAATCAATAATATTTTTAATTTTATTTTACATATAAATTTACTAATGAAAAGGTCATTTTCCAAAAAACTTTTATTTTATGCTTATGTATGATTATTTTCAAATTATTTCCTTGAAAATGTTTAAATTTTAAATAATAAAATGTTTTTAAATTTTAAAATAAAAATTTTATAATAATTTTATGAGTCCATTTTTAATTCCTATTATCAAAATCAGTTAAAAAAGTAAAAAATAATAATCAACTCGATAGAAATTAAGTAATTTAAAAAGAGTTTTACAATAGGGAAATTGAAAACACATACTAAAAAAATATTTTTTAAAAACTGGTTGAGAATATTTTTTAATACACCTTTTCCGAATGAACCATTAATTACACATTTTATACATTAACCGTTGTATAATTTCATTGAATTATTTAAAAAATATTAGTGTTTACCGAAGATATGTATTGTCCTCTTATAAAAAGATAACATTTAATCACTCTATATGATAATAATCTCTTTAGATTCCATCCTTGAATATATACCCCCTAATTCTCCATATAAATCTCCCCCTAAATCATAAATCCATTTTTAGTCATAGTCTTTGTAATACCTTTAATTTCATTTTATATTCCAAGGAAAAATAAGGTATCAGAAGTAAAACATTATCTCATTCTTATGCTTTTCTTCTCAACGTCACCCTTAAAAATAAAAAATAAACAAATTAAATTGTTGAAATAAATAAAATTATTATTATAATATGTTTTATATACATTTTGTGAAACCTAATTATTAACTTATATAATCATTTAAAAATGGAAATAAGAACATTGTTAGTGTGTTTCTTGGATGACTATCTCCATGAAGAGACACAATTTTTTCATTAACAATATTAACGGATGGAATTAATGGTGGTAATAATGAATAAATATTAAATATAAACTATATTTATGATTCTTAAATTTATATTTGTTTTTATACTTCACCCCAGGGATTTGAGAAATATGAATACTAATAGTGCATACATGGGGATTATTGGATCCATGATGAAAATTTTTTCATTTTCCATTTTTATTATCATACATTAATTAAAAATTTTAAAATAATTTTCAACATAATAATATCATAAAAATATTAAATTATCATCATTTGTAAAGATATTACATCAAAATAAACACACCTTTAACCATATTCGCAACCATGTTAATGGATATTCATTTGTGGGAAAGTTTAACCACATATAATTAATGATTTAAAATATAGTTATTAATGATTATAGAAAAATAAAATATATTATAATTTTTATCTATTAATAAAATAGTTGTTGTTATATTTCATTGAAATATTATATTAAGAATTTATCTTCACATTGATGTATAATTTTTGTTTTCTAAAATTATAGAAACCAGTAATTAAAAATTCATTTATCATATAACAAAACCAAAACACATATGAAATAAAATATGGACATTTATAATTGATAATGTTATATATTAATAAATATTAAATTATATATATAATTTAAATTTTATAAAATCATCGGTAAAGATAAAAAAATTAAAACAATAGGAAAATATTAAATGTTATTGACACCAAATAGTCGTAATACTCTAGAACTATTTAATGAGATTCTTATAAATAAAATAAATATGGATTATAAATGGGTAATATTTATTATTATGTATCATAATTTTTTTCAAAATAGCATTGTTTTTTTGACATGAGGACAAATTATGATCACATTTATAAGGAAAAACGTAATGAATTTTCATCAATATTTACCTTGATTGAGGCATGTTTATTATTATTATTATACATTTATTTAATTGGTTTATATAAATATTATACGATATATTAAATAATGAATTAAGTATAAATTCATGCTATTAGAACATAAATTTCAATTATACTCCCATTCATGTTTTTTATTTAATTATTACCCAATCCATATAAATTTATTTTCATCATCCACCTAAAAATGGAGATCTCCCAAATGTTAGAATCTATCTGGGGAAATTTATTCTCATTCATTCCTTAGTCTATATCATTTAAATATACACTTTAAATATATTATAAAAAATAAATTTATATCTAAATCATTTAAAATTTAATGTTTACATTATTTTTAAGGATGTGTTCATTCCAAAAGGTGATTCAAAAATGATCAAAATATTTTTTATACCCTTTTAAATGGTTTTATAATCCTCTCCACACTTTATTTTGATAAATTTAATATAATTCCCATTTTTTCATTATCAATGATTCCTTTCAAAATTAATTGTTTTCAATGTATTTGGATATTGAATGATTTAAAAAATTATGTACATTTGAATTATCTATTATTAAATATTCTCTTAAAAAGTATGTGTTTTCAATATATTTTCACTTACCATTTTGATAAAATGTTGTCTCTTTAAAGATTCAATTGTTAAATATTTTTTGTAAAAGTGTTTTCAAATTATCTTCACATTTCATTCTGAAATAATTATGTCTTTTTTATGGTTCCATTATTATTGATTATTTGTCAATTTATTTTTTTATATTATTTCCACTTATATTTTTTGAAAAGATTATCTACTTTTCACATTTCCTTTATTAAACGGTGTTTTAATTTTAAAAGGATTTAGAGTGTTTCCAATATCAATTTGATAGTCATTATTTCTCTTGTAAGTATTATTTATTAAATATTATTATATAATTAAGTCATTATAAATTATTAATTATTATCCTTTTAAAAAATATATATATAATTGCATTCATATTTTATTTATAAAAAAGGTTTTCAGAAATTATCTCCTTTAACTTAAATTATTTTTCAAAATTAATTTTCAATTCAATGTTTATATATTAATTTTCAAAAAAAAATATTCTATATACCCAATAAGGATAATAATTCAAGAATATTTGTTCTGAGCACACATTATATGTAATAATTATTTTATTTTCTTACAAAAATGAGATGTTTCATTTTATTTTATATTTACGTTAATATTATGTGCTTTTTTAACATTTTAATAAACACATTATTTTTTCATAGGTTTTTAATGTGATCACAAATTTTTTATTTTCATATGGCACTCACATATTTGAATTGTGAATTTTGGGGTCCTATATCACCATCTTATGTATCAGATAATGATTTATACCTTATTAGAAAATTATATTAATTATGGGAATTTTCTTTTCAAAATACAAAGAAAGAGTGTTTTTTCACAGTATTAAATGTGGTAATCTTTTCTATTTACAACACAAAGCGTGGTAATTTTATTTATTTTAAAAAAAGTCTGTCATGATTTTTAAATCAGAAAATGATTAGTGGATTTTGTTTTTCATTATGAAATTAATTTTTGTATCTATTTTATTCTCATAAGAAAATGTGGGAATTTCCTTTTTAATGACATATTGTTATAATATTATCTTTGTTCATAATGATATTATTTAATTATTTTTATGATTGTTCCATGATATCTTTTTATTTAACTATTTATGCCATGTTTTAATGGTTACACCATATTTTATTTTATTACACACTTTTATATCCTGATAACATGTTTCAGGTTATTAATATGTATTTTGACCAATGATATAACATTTATGATCCTATCATCATCTTTTAATGATATTATATTTATACATCAAGATTTATGATTATAAATCATGGTATTCTAATCTTTTGTTATGATATTTATCTCTTCCTCATATTTACCTTCAAAATTATTATCTTATACATTATCATATTTCTTTCACTTATAGAGTGTTTTAGCTGAACACTTTATTTTTTTACTATCCCAGGGTAGGAAGATGATTAAATCATATGAGATGTTTAGAATAGGTCTCAAGGATTTGGAATATGGGTAAATAATCAATGTTGTAGATAACAAAATATTTATTTATCCAATCTACAAGACACTAAAACATTCATCTACTAGATTTTGAGACCGTTGTGAGATTTATATTAAATATAATGACATTAATGTACTATTTATGTTATGTTTAGAATGTGTTGTTATTGTTGGAATATGAGGATTGTTTAATTATTTTATAGATTTGTTTTGTTATTTTAGAATATTCTTTTATAGATCATTAAAAAAGAAGGGAAAAGTATTTAGGATGAGTCTAATTACACAATCACGTCCCTATGTTTTGGTAATGATGATATTATGTTATTTTATAAGTAATTTCATTCATGTCAATATATTATTAATAGAAGAAACCAATAGAATTGTATTATATAGGGTTAATAACCCAAAAAAATCCATATTGGGTGTTAACTTAGTTGTCACCTAGTACACAACAAAGAGGTCTAACTCCACAGATTGTTTGACTTTTCTAGGGGATAGTCATTGGTTGATCACATGATCTCAATGATCCAATAATATATCTTCATTTTATAGTAACCTAGAGGAATTATGTAGATAACTATAAAAGAGCACAACATAATGTTATCTAGGTAAAACCAAGTGAATTGTAGGATTAACCTATTATTTCCTTATTATAATGAATATATAATAGTTTTATCTGATGGTTTACTATATTAGAAATACTATGGTAAAAATGTCATATTCTATTGAACTATTTATTTTGGATATCGCCAATAAATATTTGGATTTGGGATATGGTTGAATCGGGATCATGGAAATGAATATATGAATGTTACTTCCATTAGAAGTCATATAAACTATATTGGGGATATGTGTTTCATAGTCTTAAAAAGTGTAATGTGAAGAATATCTCAGTATATGATATATGTTTTGTTCATCATGGATCTCATAGCATATTCTATTAATAAATGATAAATGAAATTTAATAAACAAAATTTATTTAATTGAGAATGTGATGACCTGTGATTTTGAATCCTTCAAAAATTAATACTATGTTCAATACATGTGTCACATGATACCTCCCATGAAAAAAGTAAAAAAATTATGAAGGAATTATTAATAAATCTATAATAAATATTTAAATGGTATACAATTAATAATAATTTACATCAGTGGATTTATTATGAGTTACTATTGAAAACATTTTTAATATTAGTGTTTTTCATTATATTGGACCTTATTAGAATCCTAAATTTAAAAAACATAAATTGATGAATTAATAAAAACATTTATGTTTTTACATCCCTCAAGAAGATCTTCTTATAATGTTTATTTTGAATCAGTTGATTTTGTAGTCATAAATTATCATTTTGTGATATTATCCCTATGTAAATGTAACAAAGAAGTTTATAAAACATTTTATATAATAAATTATAAATATTTAAGGAATATATTTATTCATTTTATTATATTCTTTGATCATATTAATATATTGTCCAATATGTTTTGAACAAAATAAAAAATTTAGTTTAAAAATAATATCTTTTGGGCTTATAATAGAATGATATTTTTTAAAAGTGATATTATATTGATGATAACAAAGAATAATTCGGGAAAATGATTATAATTATAATAAATTTATTTATTTCTTTATAATATTAAATTATATTTTCAAATTATATATATTTATTTAGGTAAGAAACATTTTTCTAAAAATTATTTGTTTTTTTGCGATTTAGTGTGATTATATTAAAATTAACATTTCATACATTTATAAATTTTATATGGAAAATTTATATTAAAATTTATAATCACATTATTAAAATTATTTAATAACTCTAATTTTAATTATTTGATTAAAAATTAATTGGAAATATTAATAATAGTTAACCTTGTAAGAAGTAAAATTATATCAATGAGTTTTATATCGGGGAAATGGACCAAACAAGTTATAATAATGATTTAAAATTAGTGGTTTAAATGTGTTTAGAAATCATCATATCTATAACTACTATTTTTTCAATTTTTTTTACACTGATCCTTCAATAGTTTCTTAGGCATTAATGAAAATTGTTGACTTTTTTCAGTGTTCCCTTTACTCTTATAATGGGATATCACTTCCCCCTTTTAAATCTACAACAACCCATGTAATTAATCCAAAAAAATCGTATAGTTTACTATAACCTGAAACCAATCACACAAAAATAATCCCCTGGTCCCTCACAGTTTCTATAAAAAATTCAATATCACATGTGATTCCATGGAAAATGTTGTCTCTAATGTATGTATTTTTTTCTTTATATTTTTTTTCTTAATAATTCTCTCCAAAATAACATATTACCTTTATAAAATATTTAATTAATTATAATTATAATAATAACATATATCTTTTATAATTTAATAACCCTTTGTAATTCAATTACATCCACTTATAAAAAAACATTATTAGTACATTGCATAGACTTTTTCATATACGATGTGATGTTATTTTTTTGTCACCAACTAGCATGGATGATCATAAGATTTTTAATGGTGAATAAATATAATATTTCTAATGTAATTATAATTATTAAATTTCAATTTTATAAAAACCATCACTACTTCTCCCCAATTAGGAAAAATGAACACTAATCATGTGTACCTGCATATTACCACCACTTGAGGAAACATTCTATTTTTTCATTTTTATTATTATAAATTATCTAAAATATTAATATATGGTCAAAAATAATAAGAATAAAACATTATATAAATATTATTATGTTATAATAATATTATGTTAAAAGAAACACCACATTCACAATACACCAATCACATTAAAGCATGTTCAAATTTGTGTTAGTTTTATAAACTATTTGAACAATGCATTAAAATCCAATTATGGATAAATAATTTAATATGAAAAATAAATTTATTTTTTAAAAATAAAAAAGAATGGTTAGTATGATTTTTTAGAAATATTAAATTAAATATTTAACGTATTATTAAAGTTACATTTTGGTATTCTAAAATTACTAAAATATGCCATTATCAATTTAGTTTTCACATAACCAAAAATAGAATGAAATAATTACATTGTAAATAGAAAGAAGTAAAATATTATTGAATAAAAATTTATATATAAATATTTATCATGTTATCATGTTATGGTTTATGATATCAAAATTATTAAACTTGAGAAAACAATTAATTTCATTAATAGTAGATAGTATTCATACACTAGTTTAAAAATTATACCAATGATATTTAATTATAATAATAATTATAAATGAGTAATATTTATGATTATTTTTACGAAGTGAGTTAAACAAAATTAAATATTATTTATAGGAGGATAATTTTTTTATCACGAAATCAAGGAAAAAAGAAAATGGATTATTATTTTCATTTATCTTTAATGAAAAAATCTTTGTAACATAGAACAAGTTTTATTTAAGTGGACTATATAATAAATATATGATACATTATAAAATGAATTAATTATCCATCCATGGTATTCTATGTTCAATTTCATTTTTGTTATCATTAAGGTTTTTTTGATTTAAAAGTTACATAAGTCGTATGGATTTATTTTCAACTTCCATGCCAAAAATGGAGATCTCTCGACAGGGCTAATCCATCTACATAATTTGATTGATGATTATTTTAAATCCTATAATATATTGTTCTCCCCCAAATTTCTATGTTAAAATTCAATTTCAACTTATATAATTTTCAATTTGATGTTTTAAAATCATTCAAGTGATATAGGTTTTTAAAAAGGTTGTTTCAAAATGATAGAATTTTTTTATACCCCTTCGAAATTTATTGTTTTATCACTCACTCCAAATTTTATATTGATAAAATTCATATGTTTTTAAGGTTTTCATATAAAAAATTTGTAATTAATTTTTGCAAATTTTTTTACATTCACTTTAACAATAATTTGTACCATTTTAAACATTCCATTTTAAAACATTGTACTAATGTATTTGTTTTCACTTATATCTCACCAAACCATTTGGAAAATTCTTTTACTTTTTATGATAACCTAATTATATATTATATTTATATTTTAATTTTTTAAAATTTATGTTCACATACCATTTTTAAAACATTACGTATTATATAAAATTTCAAATAATAATTTTTTAAGGTAATTGCCCACAAATTACATTCACATCTGTTTTTATGAAAAATATGTCATTTATAAGTCCTTATTATTTGAGGTTATTTTAAATTTTAAATTTACAAAATTATTTTCACATAACCATTTTGAAAGAGTTATGTTGCATTAAATCAGTAATTTTTCAGGATTGTTTTAATGATAAATGTATTCTACGAATTATATTTTTACCCATTAGATAATGATAAATTTCTTTCACGGAATTGTAAATATATTTTTGTATTTAATTCTCCTTAGTATACAAGGATTATAATTCTTGGAGACATAATTTTCTCACTATAACATCCATGATTTTATGAGATAATATTTTCAAAAACATTTAATTTCTTAGATAACATTCATTGAATGCAACACTAATTTGTAACAAACTATGATATGATATTAAAACATTAGTTAATTTTACTGATAGATCATATCCATTAGATTTTATGGTATTAATAGGATTACAAAATTTACTAAATATATATAAATCTATTGATATATTCCTTGTGAATAATCACTCAATTTGAAGTAATTTCATTTATTCTTGACAAAATGATTTTCTTCATTAAATAATTTTATTGATTTTTGTGAGAAAATATAATGTTAAATTTATAGAACAATATTAAATTTTATTTTCTAAAATTATTATAATTTTTGAACTCATCACACTAAAAATATACTAAGATGGTTTTTTTGAATTTTTCTTAAAAGATTGATTTTTTACATAATTATAAAAATATCTAATTTTATTGAAAACTATATGTATGAAGATACATTTTTTACAATGTTCTCCAAGTAAAATTAGTTAAAATATATATTATGTATTCCAACTAATTAAATTGTAATAAATTTTTTGTTTGATTTTCTTAAAAATAAATATTATAGGTTAAAAGGCATTTTCATGAAAAACTAATTTATTTTCATGAAATATGTTTTTATCCTAATAAGTTAAATTAAACACTACTAGTGATTTATTTTCATTAAATTTTTATATTACATAATAAATTAAATTTACTAAATTTAATATATCATATTTCAATACCTGAGATATGAATAACTCATTTTTATTCTTAAGAAATGTATTTTTCAAAAAAGTTGTATTCATCAAATTTTGAGAACATAATTTTAAATTAATTTCTACCAAATATCGGAATTTAATTTGATAAAATGAATTAAATATTAAAATAAGGAGATTAAAATTTGATAAACATGCCTTTTTTATTTTTTGATCAATATGAATCGTAACTATGATAAAATTTTCCCCTTCTAAAAGGATATATCATGTTAATATAAATTAGTAATAATAAATAAGACCATAATATTTAATACTATTTATTACTTGATGAATTTAATTATACCCTTATAATCACATGATAGAATGTTATATATATAATGAATATTAGACCATGAAAATGACTTATTTAGTATTTCAATCATTGAATGTTACCAAATGTCTGTCTCATTGTATTTAACATCTCTTATGTGTCTGAATTGAGACTAAAAAATTTTATAAAGGAATATAACTTCCTATATTAATATTAATGAAATTATTTACAGGATATAAATTTATTTATTGTTTTTCTAAAATATAGAATGTCCTCAAATTCATGTGAAATACTAATAATTTTTTTATTCTATTAACTGAAAAATAAAATTTATGATTATAAAAATATTAAAATATATATATTATGAATAAATTTTTTGGTACCATGGATTTGGAGAACTATATGATGTAATATGGAGTTATTGAAATATAATATTTAAAATATATCTTTTTATTTATTAATTTAATGTCAATTTAAATCAATAGTCTAAAAAATGATATTAATGATATTATATAATAAATAACTATTTTTTAAATGATATAAATCTCTTAAAAATATTTCCTTTGGAATAAAATTTATATTTTTTAAACTCATTGTATTATCCATTTATGCTTTTTTCAATTAATTGTCACAATATTTTACAATAATGTGTATAGAACTTTAATATTCTGGTAATTGTCAAAATAGTTAACAAGTGATTAATACAAAATATTAAGTGTAAAAACATGATCCAAATTTTTCCGAATGTTATTTTATGAGGTTATGAAAACAATTATAAATATTATAATTTTATTTTATCAATTTTAATTTAAAATTATATATATTAATTTAATATTTAAGAAACACCAAGACATTCTCTTACGCTAATTATAAAAGGGTACCCTCATTTAACATGTTCACAACACTTTGAACAATATATCATTTGAAAACACTTCAAATATTTATTTTAAACTCCAATATACAAAATATATAGGTTCTTATATTCTCAAAATACCAACCCAAAATCCATTAAGGGGAGATCTAAAGGAGTTGTATCAAAGAAGATGTAATCCTCTAAACTGAACATGTTCTTTGTAATTATTATTTTACCACATATGAGTCATTTATATAATTAATAAAATAATAAAATCAATATGCTTGAAATACTGAAATTTTATTATTTTTATTTTTATTCTTCTGTTATCCACCCTCTTTCCATTGAATTTTATTTGAAAATATCGCACATTCATACGTATAACTTACCATATACGCATTGTGATACAATTCATTTCTCACCGCCACATTTTATGTATGGGTATTAAAATGGTTTTTATGTTTATATTTGATATATATGAAATTTTAAATCTACTTAGAATGATAATATCATAGCTATCTATATATCATTCAAATCATTAAAAAAATTTAATGTCTATACGGAGTATGTGAGGACAACCACCTCAACCAATCAATGTGAATATTTTTTAATTTACATTCTTTTTTATGTAATAATGATCTAATTAATAAATATTTATGACATTAATGATAATATAATTATTCTATAATGGTTATTTATTATTTTACATTAATTTGTTTTCATCAATCGAAAACTGGAATTAGTGTGCATGCGTATGTATGACCTACCGTCTCTAATAATGTTTTATATCATATGTATATATATATATTATTATATTATGAATGATTATAAAAAAATTTATAATTAATATTTTCGGTATTTGTATCATTATTTAAATTATGTAGATTATTGAACCATCATCCTAATAAAAAGACCAAAACTACTGAACAAGAACATACATGAAAAATGAGGTAGATATCACCCAAAACTATGAATTTAATAATGAAGTCTTAAAAAATTGTAGATAAAAGATTACAATTAAATAATATATGATATTATATAGTTACTATACTTCTGTAAAAGATATATAACAAATCTATATTTATTATACATCTGTTTCAAATGTATGAAATAAGTTGGACACAAGTTAAGGGATTTTGCCTCATTTTTATTAATCTGGGACACACGCCTTATACAGTACTTATTTATTATTTTTTATGTATATAACTCAAATAGATTTTTTTATGATTATTTTCATGAAAATTATATGATTTAAATTTTAAAATTTGGTTCTTTCATTCCATTGTATTATGACTCAAAAGTTACCAGAGGGGTAAGGGTTTATTATTACAATCTCATTGTATATCAATATTGCTTTTGATTTTGTTTATGATAATGAAATATAATTTTTTTACCAATCATGAAACACGAAAATGTTAGTACCATTTAGTTATTATATTATTTTACTTGTTTTCCTTTCATTTTCTTCACCATTAGAGCTCAAGTGATAGAAAATGTGTTATAATGAAAAACATGTTTCATCTCTTTTGTCAAAACCCCATTTTATTTCATATCAATAATTTCGTAATATGTTTTAAAGATGAATTTTAATAGTCCACTATTATTTTTAATGCCATTTTTTCCTATTTATAACTTCTTAATAAACGGTTTAAAAAATTCATTTTGTTTTCCGAATGATGTATGTTATGAATTTTCTACAGAACTGTGAATTGAATGCATCATATTAATAGATACGGAATGATTGGATATTTTCATCAACATGAATGTTAAATTAATTGAATAATCTATTACATGATTCTTAGTTCAATTTCAAATAATGTGTTAAAAAATAATTTCAAAATTTTACTATTTTTAAAAGTATTTTTCAAATTGAAAATGGTGTTTTATCAAAAAAAGTGTTCCAAGTGATCTTTCAATAACATTTTACACATAAGATGAAATTATTTGATTTTTATTTGTAATTACTATGGTTTAGATACAATTATATCATAAATCACAAGACATCTGGGGTATAGGGTATGATATTCAGTTTTTATTCTTACTTTCTCATTCCCTTTCCTTTATTTTAAACTTAACTTATCTTTCATATCAACGTTTTTCCCTCAATGAGCATCTGGGGTAACCTATTTTATGGTTCCTTTCCATTTGTTTGGAAGAAATGTATTATGTATCATATATCTAAGAAGGGTTATAGTTATTAATAACATTGCTAGAGATGATTTATATCTTTTATGGATCATATTTTATTTTTCTATATTTTCGATAGCACCAGACCTATATGATTCTATGATGGATTGTTATGTTATGTTATGAATATTCATCTATGAAGATATTATATCTATATATGAAATTTATTGTTCTATATATTTTTTATTTGATTGTGGTTTAGTTTACCTTTAGAAACTTGGTTTAGATAACTTTAGTGGGAACACATGGTATATGTGTTTGTATAGGATAAATTTATGATTTTTTGGTAACAGTGATGAATGACCTAGGTTAATCATAAGGTTTCATTGAATAATTTGTCACGATTTTGACCTCCTATAATTTAAATTTCATTATTATGTGGTTATCCACTATAAATAATATTAATCTCACTATGGTTTTGGTTTTAATCGCCGGATTGAAGGTTATGGGGTCATATGAATGAGGAATATGAAGGAAATTGCAATGATTTTTCTCATGGAAAACCGTGTGAAATAAGTTCTAGAATATGTGACATTGTGACTAATGTTAATAATAAATCTCATTATATAATTAACAATAGAAACTTTTCTATGTTTCCTAAGACACGTAATAATATAATGTTATAATTTATTAAGGACTATAGATAAAATATTTTTTTTCATCCGAAAAGTCTATAATTTTGGAAGAATCAATTAATTGAATTTTTCAAAGGAAGGATATGTTTTTATGAATGTGGAAAATAAGTACACAATGAAATAAATTCATGTCAAAAAGTGAAAAAGTTAAATTAATGTATTATATTAGAATAATGGTTTTTAGAAGGTCTTCTTTGTGGTTTAATGTTCTAAATGTAGAAGGTATGGGAATTTGGACAATCAATGTCCTATGTGGAATGCTTGAGAAGATAATTTCCAATGTTGTAGGAGTAATGGTTTTAAAAATGATGATGAAGAGACTGTCAGAGACATATGAAAGTTATATAAAATATTAATTGTATTTTTTATGATAGACGCTGCACGATTAAAAGTAAGATGATGAATATTAAGATATG
The DNA here is from genome assembly GCA_963277665.1 of Viscum album. Lineage (NCBI taxonomy): Eukaryota > Viridiplantae > Streptophyta > Magnoliopsida > Santalales > Viscaceae > Viscum > Viscum album. Next base: position 1,264,017,799 of record OY728129.1, on the reverse strand, counting down.
ATTCATATCTCTTATTTTAGGTAGTTACTTTTGGGGAATAAGGTGGACAATCTTAGCTAATGTTGATATAATTAATTTTTCAATCCATATATTTAATACCCCTTAATTCATTATATTTTTTATAAGGATACAATTAATACGACTCTTAAATACATTTAGGCATTGTGGCCTTAGTAGATTATGTATATGACATAACAAGATGAAATATACATAAAAAATAATTTATTAAAAACTTTGAATGTGTTCCTTTATTTTCCTTGGATATTCTAAAATTACACTGGATAACCTATCGATGTACATAATAAAGGGGTGAGATATAAACTCCACTAATGGAATAAGAAAATATTACTATATGTTAATATAGTACATGTTATATAGGATTCATATCAATCTAACATAAGGGGATTAGATTAATTCACATTAACAATGATGCATGATATAACCTGATAACATAAAGGGAATATGCGAATGTGTTGAAAAAATAAATCACGTCATAAAATTATGTATGAGATAAAATTTAGGAAAACTTCACATTGTGTAATTAGTCCTATAATGGATTAATTTTACTCATTAATGTAACACATTATGAATCAAGTGAATAAAATATTACCCATTGCAATGGAGTGCTGTTGGGGTGCACTAAAAAAAATATTCATACTCATGTGTAAAACATATATAATTCAACATATGGACATATTTCTGGAAATTTAATCCCATGATTATATATTGTGGTTGAAATATATATATGTACCAAATAAATTATGGATAGTTACATCTATTGGATTAATTGAAAGTGGAATGGGATCAATATTCACTAAAGAAGGGATTGGTACAAAGAATCATAAGGACATTTTAGTAGCATAAAGGCAGTACATAAATTTTCATACAATAGAATAATTATAATCAAAGGATTATATAATAACATGAATATAAATAGTGAAGTAAGAGGGATACATGAAATAATATTACTACATGATGAATTACAAAACAAAAGGCATAATTTAAAGGAGTTTCTTGAAAAAATATGTGAAAGGAGAAGATCCCTTACATTGAGCAGGTTCTTCGTATGGAATTAGAGGGGGGTTCTACATGATACTTTAATCAAAACAACAAACATTCCTATCATGTCGTCCCATGGATTATGACATAGTGTTATAATCTATATTTTTTTAATATTTTATGTACTGATCTCATTCAAATAATATCATTGATGATGTAGAAGTGATTCATGATTACATTTATTTTATTTTCAAACCATAAAATATAATATAGGTTTTTGATGATTTATTATAGATTTATCAGAATAAAAAAATAACTCAAAAAAATTATTTTAAAGGTGAAATATATATTTTTTCATCGATATATATTAGTGAATATATTACATAGTCCTAGCACATTTTGATTTTATAATACATACGTTATATTTATACCATATTTATTTTTTATCAAAAAAATTGCTTATTTTTGCGAATTATGAAAAAATAATAGTTTTCTAATTTCTTCATGATGATTTCAAAAATAATATTTATTTTATCTTTAAAATTATCATATTATTTGAATTGACACATTTAAATAAGAAATCAATATTTATTAATGAATAATTTTTTAAAAAAATAATTTCACAACACTTATTAAAATTTACTATAACTTGGTAAATTAATATAAACATATATAATTTATAAATAATATTTATTAATATTATTTTGGTATAAAACAATAAATATTAAAAATTATTTAATTAATCAAAAATAGTTTTTTGATTGAACTATATATTTCCTAAATATATAATTCATGTTTTATCATTTCAAAATCAATCTTTTATCAAACTAATTATTTAATGATTATAATGTATTAATAAAGGGATAAATATAATCCTTTTTTTAAAAAAGTATAAAATCTCACTCTATTTAGTTCTAGATACATTTCCCTTTATTACACCTGTGAATCCCCAAATGATAAGGTGTGCGATTGTGATATTTTCTTGTAGTGGATTGAAAAATATGGTTTCGGTCATGAGATAAATTATCATTAACTTCTCATATAAATAGTTTCCCTCATAATTTAGATATTGAATCTCATTTAGTGAATAATCTAGGGAAAATGGAAATGATGTTGTCTCCCTCAAAATTCCTAATAAATGTGATTCTAAGTGTACGATCATACTATTCAAGTTCATTACGTCTTCAATCATTATCAATTAGATTTTATCACAACCCTTCATATATAGTATTAATATAATCAATATTAAAAAAACTATATTATCAAATATTATGATGCCTAATGTTATTTTAAATCTAATAGAATTTAATTTATAATTGTATCAAATAACAAAAAGACATCATTTTTTATGACCACATTACATAATAGGGAATTTAATTTAATCAGAAAATTTAATTCATGTATAAATGTTTTTTTCAATATATTCTTCCAACTTTCCAAAATTTAACCCATAAAATTTTCATGCCATAAAGTAAAACAGATGAGGTTACTTCTGTATCATATCCTCTTTTAGTTCCCAGGTATAATCCATAATTTTTTGGTTCTACCATATCACTTTGACTATTCCATTTTTAATATTTCATAGAACTATTTCCTTATGATATAAGATTATCAGGGGATGCTATTCGTATGATAGACAATTCTCAAATGGTACAACATCTTGGTTTTGTTCATGTTATTCTGGTATGTACATTTATAAAGTTGATATATGGTAAAAAAGGAGTACATTATATATTTTCTGTGGTAGAAATAGTAGATAGTACACTTCATTGATGTGATCAATGGTCCTAAGGGGGATGATGTATCTTAGAATAAGTTTTCCCTTCTTCCCACACCTCATGATTTTCTTCTATTGAAATATTCGAAGGATCATTTTTTCTTTGACCATAGACCCCAAGTCCCATTAATGATGATCTAAAATGATTTTATATTATCAATTAATATATATCATGTGATATTTAATGTTTTGAACCAACTACTCTATCACTTGTATAAGATTAGGTTTCATTAGATTCTGATATAAAACATCATTCAATCATATAGGGGTATGACACCTCATCCCATGTAGAGCCTTATAAGGTTCCACTCGAATTCTTTAAGTCAAATCATTTTGTATGATAAATCCTCGAGAAAAGTTCTTGGTCCCAAATATAGAAGTAAATACAGTGATCAAGATCACTCCAGGTCCTATAGATTTTTAATTGTCCTTTTAAAATGACGATCAATTTGATGGTGATATGTATTGTTGAAGATCAATTCTATATATAATGATTTATTAAGATATTTATAGAACCTTAAAGTAATCCTAGGATAATGATCAGATAAAAATGGGAGTGGAAATTCATGGAGTCTCACCACTTCCCTTATATATATCATCACAAGTTACTCCATAGAGACATATTCCTTGATAATAATGAAATGTACTAATGTAGTGAGGTGATAAAGTACAACCCATATGTTATTACTAGTTTTATGTGTCCTAGTCATTCTTATGGAGAAATATATGGCTATTTTTTCCCTTTCATACTATTTTGGGATATTATTTCATAATACCATTAGTTGTTTTTCATTTCAACATGAATGTTTTGTATACCAGACATCGAGATAAAAAACTACAATATCAAACTTAATTTTATCTTCCCAAATGTTTTTATCCAATTCTCTCAACATATTAGTTATTCCTAGATGAAAAATAAGGATAGACATTGTACATCATCAGGAAGATCCCAATTATATCACTTTTTGGGGATATATTTCGAGATTCCCATACATTTAAATCCATCTTTTTCAATTTTTAAAGATAGAATATTCACTTCATTTTTCTATTGAACGAATTTATCATTATCATACTATTGGATCCTCACATGAATACATGGTTGAACAATTTTACGTAATGTTAGGATGAAGATGATTTCATGATTTTAAGGTTCATCCTTTATATGTACAAGAAGATTATATGACTTAAAATATAATTCAAGGATACTGTTTTAGGGTCCTTTATACTCACATCGTCTTTTACATTGTTGTCTTTCACATGATTTTAATGAATTAAAAAATCATAATCTGTGATCACATCCCATCACCTCAATAGATGCATATTAAGATGATTTTGTTTGAAAATGTATTTACTGATTTTATGGTTCATATATATGTCACAATTATACTTTAAGAGTTAATATTTCTATGTCATTATTGTGAATAAAACTCAATCCAATTTTACATATTGTGTTTTTTGGTTCTTCTCATGAATATCTCCTTGGTGGGAGGAATTTTCAATAAATTTTTTTTTTCTGGCGTGAGTACAAAAACCAAGACAATTTGGATAAATTTTTATCGACAACCAATAAATCCCTAATGGTGGGTAATTTTACCATAAGTTTACTCATTATTCTTTTTCTAATTTTAGAAACAAATTACCCCTTACTCATTATCTTGGATTGTGGAATTGAAAATTGAGTTAAATTTATCACAAATTAGCAATAGTACCAATCTATTCTATGGAAGATATGGACATGTTTCATTGATGTCAGTATGGTTCATCCTTCAATTTCATATATTTCTGAATGATCCACATATATCCCATTATTGTTTATAATATAGACAATGAAAGTTACATGTTTTAACCAAATCTAACATTTACAATACATTGATTATAATGTATCCTTACACAAGGTTTTTAGTCCAATTTTACATTCACCCCATATTCCTATTTTATTTTTTAGTAGATATAAATATCATCTTTAATGATTAATAATTTTTTTTGAGGTGATTCCTGATGAATTTATTCATCATTTATAGAAAGATAGATGGTTTGTTTGTTTTTTCAAATGGTATCACTTTTATCACATAATGTTTATACATTGTACAAAAAATATCCCTCTTTTTCAACATTTCATGATAATATATTTATCAAAGATCACCATTAGATAACTACAAGGATATTTTACACTCACAGAAAAATCCATAAACCCATGGAAGATGATAATTTATCTTTATTGTAATCTTATCGAGCTAATGATAACTAATACATATGGTCCTTAAAACATATTTTCTCTTTATGAATAGGATAGGTGAACCCCAAGGTAAAATAAAAGGGCATATAAACCTTTTATCCAAATTCTATTATATATTCTTCAAAAACTATTCCAGTTAAAAACTACTATATATGGATTTATGGATATTAGGAAATATAATGGTATGATTTCTATTGAGAAATAAAACTATTATCTGGAAGGAAGACCAAAAAATATTTTAAAAAAATAGTATGTTCACTTAAAATGTGCATTTCCTTAAGGATTATCTTTTCTATAGTCTTAGACATTTGATCTAGATACTATTCTTTAGAAGGAAATAAAATTCATTCATTATATTTTTTTTACAAAGAAGATTAATCCTCTCCATTGCACTTGTATATGATCCAATGGAGAGTCATGATACTAAGGGTGATTTCCTTTAATCAAGAACTTGTTTTGGATATATACAAGGAAAGTCAATCCATGCTTCAAAATTCATCAATTTATTCTAAAGGGTGCGTCATATAGATTTATTGAATATTCATCCATCAATGTGGATGTGGAATGAGTTATATGCTTGGGAAGCAGCAACTACCCTATTTATAATTTTCACCGATCACTCAAAATCAATTATTTGAGGTGGTGTGTGAATAGTTTTACAAAACCATTGTGATATGAACGAATGTATGGAACCATGGATGAGAAGACAATATTAACTATGTGATTAATGTTCAAACAATATACATCATTCAAAAAAGTTTGAGGTAAAATAATATTCACACTATTATACTCATAAATGGGTTAAATTTTCATTAAAGAGAAAACTCATAAATAATAAGTATTATTTAACATATGAATTTATAGGTTTCAATCTATGTTTTCTATGATCAATTTACAAAAAAACATTATGTGATTTTTTCCTTACAAAATGGGCCATATGGAGCCTATGAAGTTACCAAATAATATCCCATAGGAGTGTCAATATATGTGTGCATAAATGAACATTTTTGTTCACTAGGTTAAGATTGAGTGAAACTCAATTCACCCTCTTCAAGGTTATAAACCCTAAGTACCTCTATTCTTGATCCATATCCATTTTAACTATACAGAGATGGATCATATTCTTTAATACAAATTCTTCTATACATTAACAAAATTTAGGGATGTTTTATTATGTTTAGTCTTAAACCTGTGTATTTCACTAGATTTTTGTAAACCAAATACCAATTATGACTAGACCGTCCTCATATTCCAACTAGGAAAACCCATATCTTTAATACACATTAATAATTGATTTATTTCCTAATGATAAACTATGTACAACACCAGAATATCCCAATTCATATTGTATTTTTAAAATTAGGTACATGAAATAATAACATAAAAAATAAATAAAACCCCATTAATTAATACTCTGAATACATGCATTTATTTTTCAGGGATCTTCTAAAACTTTATGGGATAACCTAGTGACTTACGTAAGAAATGGGTGATATATAATGACCGGTAAGGGAATAAAAAAAGCATAACATTAGATAATTTAGTTCATGTGAGACAATAGGCATATAATTATAACTTAAGGGAGGTGAGAATCAAAATATTTAATAACGAGGAATGATGTAACATAATAGCATAATTGTTACATGTGTATGTAATGTTAAAATAAATAATGTCATAAACAAATTTAAAGGTGAACATAAAATAAAACATCACATGGTGGATAAAGTCATGTATCAGATTCTGTTTAGTCTCTAACCGAATACATTATGTGATGTACTGGGATGGTGTAATTAATTTCATTTGTTATGTTTAGATTAGAATTTTATTTCTGAAAAATCAGTCAACTACAATGTCATTGTAATGAGGAAGTGAAAGTTAAAACTGACATGTATAATTGGCTTGTTGGAATCCTATCAAATAAAACCATTGTGGAAGACTCCTTGTGATATCTCTTCAATAATGTTTTTCAATATTTCTGTAGCTCTGACAAAAATTAATGAAATAAAATAGTATTCATAGTATATATTAGGGTTTATAAAAAATGATAATCCTAAATATAACATTGGATAGAGATATGGATTGGGCTATGAAGGTGTGAAATGGTCAACTATTGGTTATGGGTAAACCAATAGGATCAACCAAAGAAGAAATTATTCCTTGGTTGGGATATAGATAAAAACCGAGATATATTATGCATAGCTTCTATCGCAAAAAGCATCAGAAGTTAATGATAATATAATGTTCAACTATAATTGCATTAGGGTCCTTTAATAACACCCTCATGGTCAGGGTTGTGAAAGGAATGAGAAAAAAAAAGAAATTAATCTAGTTACTATTTATTGGGTTAACATACATCAATTTATAGATTCATTATGATTAAGCACAACCTTACTCTCGACACCTAACACCAGTATGACTAGTTTATCCTGATGGTGTTAAATTAATGTTGGAAATTTGGAGAATAGAATTGAAAAATAAAAAAAAATTAATAATAAATAAATCCACACATGGAAAAATTTAATAATTGATCCCAAAATAACATCTAATTAATGATCAGGAAAAAATAACAGTCGATAACATTGAACAACTTGTTGTACCTTAAAAGAACATTAATTAATGATATGGAATTAAAATAAATATAGAATGTTAATCCAAGGATATATTATGGAATTTTTAGACAACATAATTGATAAAAATGATAAATTAATTGATTATAATTGATATTGGATGAAAACTAGAGAAGAAACAAGAAACAAAATAGGAGAACAATCCACACTCTAGAACTCCTATAAACGATGGAGGTGTTGAAATATTGATAGACTCAAAAATCACATGATGTGTAATGTATTCACATTGTCTAGTGGCATCAAGATGACTCTATCTTGAAATATACATGATGTTTAAGTGACATTCAAATTATTTACTTAAAATCTATAGTCCTCTCTGAAAATCATGTATCATTTTAAATCCATGACATGTATCATTAATGATATGGTATATAAAACATTTCACATCTTGTAACTTGTGAACATCGTGTATTTCATTCATGTTTTGTAAAATATATTTCATTTTTGAATTATAAATATCCAAAAAAGTTTAGCATGATGTTTTTGGGATTTTTCTAAAATATGTAACTTTTTATAGAATGGTAATATATAATAATTTATGATAATAGACAAATACATGAATTATTGAGTCATAGATGTTGTATGGATAATTTAATACAATAATCCTAAACTATAATTCATTGTTTTAATATAGTTAGTTATAATTCTCAAAAATTTCATATTCTTGAGATAAAATAAATAAAATAATGAGGAAACACACCTCCCCTCCTATATAATTACCACCATCACTACCCCTACTTCTCACACCATTAATGATTTGATCACTAACAAAATTCTACCCAATACTATTCCCATGTCAATCCCTCACTCCATAGGACCTTGATTTTAATAAAATTACAAACCACATTCCCTAATGTGGTTCTCAAGGAAGATACATTAATGAGGTAAAATCCTCTTTCATTTTCTTTTAATTTATTTTCAATTTATTTAATTTAATTATTTTTTGTTCACATACCCTTATCTAAGTGGACATAAAAATATAGTATCATATATATATACTTATATTTTATTATGTTAAGGGTATAATTCATTATCATTTCTCAAATCTAATAATTGTTTTACAAAATGATAAAACAACATTAATGATATGTTAATTTATCACATTCATGGACGATAAAGATTCTAGTTTCCTTTAGCTCCTTAAATACATCTCATTATACCATTTTTATGGTTAATACATTTTATAATATATTTACTGTAGTCTATAAAAATTTCTTGAACAATTTTATAAAAAAATAAATTAATAAAATGAAACTGCATTGTGATGATCGACACACTGCCAAAATAATCTAAATGAATATCACTAACGTCTTATATAATGATTCATAGTAACATAAAATTACCAAATTAATTATATTACCAAATAATATTTTCTATTCCAATTACAAAAATATAACATCAATTATATAAAACCATTCTCATTTTACATTATATTTCATACATGTATACAAGTAATTCGATCATGGAAATCAAGGAAACCAACACTCCTGAATAATGAAATTGAATCTCAAACCCATCACAAAATGCCAGAAATGAAATTAATAAAATTATAACAAATAAAATAAATTTATAAAGGGTTATGAAATAAATAATAAAGTGATATAATCTAATTTTACATGATATTATGATAATGAACAGAATAGTTTAGATCATTAGGTAAGGGATTCTACTTGAACCCCCATTTTTTAATTTGGGATACTATTTCTCCCCCATTACATCAGTGTAATTATTCATTATATTTATATACTAATTAAAAATTCAGTTTATATGTTCAAAAATTATATACCCATACCATTGCTACCTTATTTTATGAAAAATCCATGTTTAAATAAATTTCTTTTCTTAATTTTTCCCAATATGAAAACACGATTAAAGAGAACATCCCGATATCTTACCCACATTCATGTGAAATACATAAACTATATTAATTTACTATTAATTTCTTAAAAATGATCATTTTAACATAAACATTTCTGTTTGAATTCTGGTTTTATACAAACTATTAATCCTTTCCCATGTTAAAAAATCTTAAACATTCTCCCTTAAACTTTATTAAAATGTTTCATATCAAAAATTTATTAGTCAATATTTTTACATGTTTTCCCTTCATTTTGACATCATTTTTAATAATCCATTTCAATTTTCTCTTATTAATGATTATGTATGATTTGAATCTAATATTTCATTGGTATCATTAAGATATTTTCTTTTGACATGCTTTCTTACATGATTTGTCTAACCCAATTCTTTCCATGGGTAACACTTCTGTTTATGATTGATTCATTATGTATGAATCCTTATATGGAAAACATATTCATGACCATTTTATAATGGATGTTACAATATAGTGATCTAATCTATTGGGTAGTTTTTAATCTCACTAGATATATAGTGCAACAATCATGGTGGTTAGCGTTCACTTGTGCTCCATTAGAAACCATCTAGGTGGTTAGCCTTAACATGTAATCCTACATGTGTAATGATCCTTGAATCATTTTTATATACTTTCTTATATTGTGACCACATTTATATGATTCCATTATTAAAATAATACATTTTATACTTCCACATTTTTATTTATGTTCAATGCATTTTTTAGGTCATCATGTTATTCCTTTTAACCCATGTCCCTTTTATTATTCATATACTTATTCCCTAAATTTAATTTTTAGATCATCAATTATTTCATGAATTCTAGAGGTTATTTTATAAAATGTATGGTCTCAAATGAATTTAGGATCTGAAGATCAATATTTAGTGAAATAATGTTTTATTTTGTTACTTGTTTTCAGTTTTACGTAACTAATATTCTAAATACAATAGATATTATGTTCAACTGTTTGAATTTTCTGGCTATTAGTGCTTTAAATCATATAATAATTTATTTAAAAGGCTAGGGACATTTTTGTTTTTATTGTAGTATGGTCCTGACATTTTTGGGCATTAGGATGAAAACACTTTAGAAAGAAACATATGGTTAATTATATCACAATGGATAACCTAAATTGAAACCTATGTAATGACAAGTTAGGGTATTATTTTCATTTAAATTTTTTTATTTTATATTCAATGTTTGATATTTATTATGATTATTAGATAATTATTCAATTCCCATTAATTATTCTTCCTTTTTCTTAGTTAATGGATGAACAAAGAAGAACCCATTCCAATAATTAATGTAATAGGAAATGTGATAGTTTCCCTAATGATATTTAAAATATTAGGGGAATGGGTGAAAAAAATTCTTGATATTACATTATCAACTAGATTATGTTACAAATAATAACTTGAATAGTACGGAATTTCTTCTTACTCTTATTAAAGAGTGTGTCATGGTTGAATCGTTTTTGTGAAAACTGGATCCAATATTTAGTTGTTCTTCTTATGACATCATTATTGAACAATGGATTAACTAAATTGAAAAGATACTATATATCCTCTGTTGCTCATAAAAAGAGAATGTTGTGTTGGTGGTATATTTTTTTGATGGGGAAGTTGATCTGTGGTGTAAAATACTCAGGAATATGTAGTCCAATGAGGAAATCGATTCCATAGAATGGGTTGATTTCCTGAAAAAAAAAATTCAAAAAGTTTTTTCCCTGAAATCTCTATCTTAATATTGATATGGAGTTCCTCGTTATAAAGAAAAAGTTAGAAGAGCCTATCGAGGCATATGTTGAAAACTTCACATGAATTTCATAATATGCCTCTAACATTATCATGAAAATGGAATGCAAGATTGATTGATTCATTAGTGAAAAATGTTACGTCTATGAAAATAAATAGCGACTCAAGAAATTGACAGCTATGAAGTGGTTTTCCATTTTCCCTAAAGGTTGAAATATAGATCAGTGACTCTTAGTGTCCTCTTGGGTAAAGAGATGAAACAAAGGAAAAACATTTTAAATATGGGTGGATCAATAAAAAAATCCCTTGATGGAATGAAAACCCAATATCCAACATATCAAAACTTTAGTAAAAAAGAATCATGAGAACTATCTAAAGGGGACTAAGAAATGATTCCAATGTGGAAGAATGGGGAATCTGGTTAATAACTGTTGATGTGATATGAATGATTACAGTACATTGGAATAATAGAATAATGTTCATAACAATGATCATCATGTAGTGCAATGTATCAACTATAAGGAATATGGTCATTATAAAAACCATTTCCATATTCCAATTGTTGTTGGAGGCAATCAACAATATGAACCTCCAAGTTAGCACGGAAGGTGATATTCTATCATGACTAATGAGGTGAAACCCAAAAATGTTCTTGTGATAGTTACTATAGTTATTTATTCAGGAATAGTGATCATATTAATTGAATCTAGTTCTACGCAATAATTTATATAATGTAAGTTTAGTATATCTATTCAATCACCGCATCAATATATACAGTTTGGGTTATCTATAAGAATAGAAAATGGGGAAAATATTGCATTCAAATTATGTAACACATCCACAGTTAAAATTTCCATACTTAATATTCCATCTAATATTTGATTACTTATATTGGTGGAGTTAATTCTCTATTTGTAATGGATTGGATATATTTATAAAAAGGTAACATAGACAATTGGTAATGGGAGATCACTCTTCACATACCAAAGCATCCACCTATTTTGTACAAGTGATTTGAGGAGTATGAATATCTGTTTGAATAATTGTATAAAATGTGGATATTACTACCATATGATAAATCATATATTTCTCAAATGGTTGGGTGAAATGATTTAATCATTCTCAAATACATTCCCATTTACTAATATTCCTCCTAACTAAGAGGTTGGGTTCTTTAATTTATTACAGGATTTACATCTTTATCAAATACACTATATTTAATGTCTATCATTGAGTAGTAATAAATAAATAATTAGTTATAGTAGAATCTAGATAAGGGTTTTATATTCCCATGTGCTTCTCTATGGGGTGCGCTTGTCCCCCTATCCATGAATATGGATGTATCGATAATCCTCTATATTGATTATCATGAGTTCAATAATATAACTATAAAGAACTATTATCCCCTTATATGGATATATTACATGTTCAAACAAATACAAGGGGCCAAGTATTTATCCAAGGTGGAACTTCAGTCTAGAAATCACTAAATAAAGTGAAGAAGGGAGATATTACTTGTATATATTTATAAAGAGGTATGCACACTATGAGTTCAGAGATATTCAATTTGGACACACTAATGCACCATCAATTTTAATGAATTTAAGGAATATTGTATTTCATGATTACCTCAAAAAATTTGTGTTAGTCTTTATTAAAGATATTCTGATATAAACCATGAGAAGGGATTAACATGAGAAGAATTTGAATACAATTATAAATTCAATGATGACAAATTAACTATATAAAAATTTACAATAAATGTGAGTTCTGGATGGAGAATGTATCATTTTTGGGGCATGTAATCACAAAAAAGGAATATCTATTGAACATTAAAAGTAAAAGGTAGTTGAAGGGTGGCTCAATCTAGCATCAGTAATAGAGTTCCATAGTAAAGTTTCTTTCTATCGGTATTATCAACAATTTTTAAATAAATAATCATGGTTGATAAACCCTCTAACCAAAATGACTTAAAATGAAGAATATATTTTATGTACAAGTGATTGTGATGATATGTTTAAAGAGTTGAAAGAGATTATTATCACTAAAAAAATTCTCAAAATATGAAGAAGTTCATGGTGTGTACAAAAATTATTCAAGGAAGTCCATATGATTTTTATGGGGAAAATGATAAAGGGGTAGCTGAAACGTAATGGTAGTTGATAATTAAAGAAGAACAACTAAACCAGACATGATCTAGTGTTGGTGGCTATCATATTTTCATTGAAAATATGGTTGCATTATATCTATTGGGTGAATTGGGAGATGTATTGTTATCATAAGAGCCTCAAATATATGTTCACGTTTAAAAAGTGTAATATGCGCCAGTGAATATTGGAAGAGATCATCAGGGATTGTGAATGCTCACTCCACTACCCTCATAGAAATGAAAATAAGGGGAAAAATGATCTATTTAAAAAAAGATCATACATCTTAATCAATTTTTATAATTAATAAGGATCTCATTTTATTATACCTACAGATTACATGCTTGGGGATCATTGTGGAACTAACATCATAAATACATTGTAAAATTATTTTTCAACCATCCCTTATGGAGAATATAATGTATTATAAAATAAATGATGTCAAAATTATGATAATGGTGGAACCTATTCGAAGTGGTAAATCCTTATATTTCTAATTGGATTAGAAAGGTGTTGTGAGATTTAGGCCATGCCGATGAGTACCACACAATCCATAGTTAAAGAAGGATATTCTGAATGATTCACATAGCTCAACCATCTCAATCCACCTAGAGAGAACAAAGATGCATCGAGATCTCTATGATACATATTAGTGGGACAATATGAAGATGTTTATTGGTGAATATGCATTAATGTACATTGTATTTAAGCATGTGAAGGCTAAAAGAAATAATTATAAGGTTATGATTCAACCATTACCCATACCATCATGGAAATCGGTAAACATCACCATAGACATTTTCATCATACTTCAAAATACATCTAGTTGAAACAAAAATATATGTGTTGTTTGGGATCAACTTAAAATGACTACTAAATTTATCACAATTGAAGAGGAACTCTACTTGTATCAACATTCATGGATATACATTAGAGAAATGATATGGATTCATGGAGTAACACTATCGATTGTTTCTGATCAAGATATTATATTCATCTCCATGTTCTGTAAAATTATCCAACATGGTATAAATAATAAGATGAACCTTAGTATATAGTTTTTCAACAAACTAATGTCCAATAACAACAGAAAATTCCAGTATTGGAAGAAATTTTGATAGAATATTCTACATACATTAATGGAGGATGGGACCAATATCTTTATCTAGCTGAGATCTCTAATAATAACAGTTTACACTCAATCATCAAAATGGCTCTATATGAATCCCTTTATGGGGGAAGATGAGGAAACTTTGCATGTTTGCATGAATTCGTTAAGTTTAAGCTGCTAGTACCTCAAATGGTCGATGAAATGATTTAAAAGGTGAGAACCATTCAACAACTTATCCAGATAGCCCAATGTCGATAGAATTTATATACAGTCAATCATCATCAAGACCTTGACTGTATGGTTAGACACATTTTATTCTTCCGCATATGTCTATAGAAGAGAGTCATGATATTTGGGATGGAGGGAAAACTATGTCCCATATATATAAGCCACCTAGATATTCTTGATCGTGTTAGAGATATGACCTTTCAACTAGAACTTCCACCCATCATGTATTAAGTACATGATGTATTCTATGTATCCATCATGAAAAGTTATATACTAGTTCCCTCACTTGTACTAAATTTCGAGGGGGTTATTATTTGAAAATGATATCCCTTATAAAGAGTATCCAGTGAAGATCTTTGATTATAGAGACAATATTATACATAACAAGACAACTAGCCTCATTAATATACTATCGAAAAACCATATTTATGAAGAGTCAAAATGGGAACTGGTGGAATAAATGAAGAAGAATTATCATAACCTTATTTCAACTTAATTTGAAAAAAGATATTTGGATGGAAAAATTTCATAAGGGGGATGAATGTAATGAATGAAAATTTTTATTACATTAATTTCCCTATATATAATTATGTTTTGTAGTATAAATAACATTAAATCACTTAGAGAACACAATAAAAAAAATTATAAATAGAGAATTAATTAAATAATAATTATTTATATAAATTAATGAACCTAAACCAATGAAACAGTAACAGAAACTATGGAATTTTAAAGTGAACATTAGGAATACAAAATCCGAGAATACAATATTATCCTCATCTATGAAGATATAATCAAAATTTTGACATTTTTGAAATGATAATATGATATAATTTGGTTATTTTATATGTAAATAAATAATTAAACATTTAATAATAATGAATTAATATTTCTATAATACATAAATGTTTATTTATAATTTTATTATTAATATAATAATTAAAATGAAAAATTATTTTCATATAATATATTCATAAATTAATATTTTGTTTTATTATGATTATATTATAGTTTTATGAGACCGTAATAAAATATTCAATGTTTTATTCTATCAGTTATATTTTTAAAATTAGTATTTTTCATGTAAATAATGATTCTAATTAAAAATTAGATTTCATATATTTATAAAAATATTTTTATAAAATGTATTTTCTTTAATAACTCTACACTTTAAAAAAATTTATGGTGAATTTTTGGGACTTTTATAAAATACAAAATTTCTTGGTGAATTGTAAAATAAGATAATTTACGATAAAAGTTTAATACATGAATTATTGAGTCATGGGTGATGTTTGGATGATGTAATCCCATAATCTCTAAATAAAATTGATTATTCGAACATAATTTATGATAATTCTCAATGTTTTTATAGTCCTTAGAAAAAATACTAAACTAATGAAAAAAATAATGAGAAAACACCCCTTCCTACCCTAATAAATAGCATAACATAGAACCCCTAAACCTCACACCTTTCAAGCTATGAACATTGTCCATATTGTTTCAAATACTCTTCCAAAGTATCTCCCACCACATCTTGGATCCATGTTTCTAAAAAAAGAACAAACTCATTTCTGGAAGGAGGTTCTTAAGGAGGATAAAATCATGAGGTAAATCCACTTTCATTTTCTTTTAGTTTATTTTCAATTTATTTTCTATTATTCCTGTATCCTCAAATACCCTTATCCATGCGGAATGAAATGTAAAATATCATATATATATATATATATATACGATAATTTAAATGATTATCACTAGAGTTTAATCTAATGATTCAGCCTCACCCAAATTTTTAAAATGACATATATAACAATTTATTCTTCTACATTTACATTATAACATACAAGTTAAATTTTTTACAACCATTATAATTTTACATTATTTTATGTACATGTATAAAAGTAAACCAATCATAGAAACCATGGATTCCAACACTCACGAATGATGAAATTAAACATCATAAAAAATTATAAAGGACATAAATTAACCAAATAAAATTATAATAAATAAAATAAATGTATAATGTGTTCTAAATTAATTAATTTTTTTATTTTATCAGATTATCAAGGATATTAATTTCATGTGGATACCTATTTCAGATATAAGTTGTGGGATTCTTCTCGGATCCAAATTTTTCTACATGGTTACCCATTCTATCAATTTACCCTAGTTTAATTATCCTTTATTTTAATGGAATTATTGACCATTCTATGTAAATGTTTCAAACACATGTACAAAGAAAAAATAATCCTTCTTTTATGGGGAATTACATGTTTTAAAATAGTTCACTTCTCATTTATTCCTGATAAGTTAGCTTGATTAATGGTAATATCTAGATTTCCAACCGATTTTCAAGGGCACTATATAAAATGTTTCATGCCATAATTATTATTCTAAACTGAATCATTTATCATGGAAAATTATCTTATTTCAATTCTAGTTTTATAAAATCCATTATTCCTATTTAATTGTTAATTAATTCCAAAAAAGTTCCCTTAAACTACCCAAAAATGATTTAGTTCAAGAGTTTCATAAAAAAATGTTTTCACTTGTCTCCTCATAAATTTAACATAATAAATCAAAATATATTCATATTTTCCATTATTAATGTCCATGATTTATTTAAATCCATTCATAATGGGAACCATTATGATATTCCCTTTTGACATGCCTTCTAACAGAATTATGATACCTTATTATTTTCATGGGTTATGCTTATGCTTATGTTTGATTCCTTATGTATGAATATTTTCTGGGAATCATATTCCTGACCATGTTATGATGGGTCCACCCATATGGTGCACCAATGCATTGCAAAAACTTGTGTCTCATGATACATCATTTGTAACGGTCTTTGTGGTTATCCTTGACTCATGCTCTATGTGAAAAAATCTAGGTGGTTATCCTTGACTCATGCTCCTACATGTTAAATGATTCTTAATTCATACTTATGTCATTTTTTATATTGTGGGAAAATTTATATGATTCCATGTTTTCATGAATGCATGTTCAATATCTATATGTTTATTTATGTTCAATGCCTTTTTTGTATGTCATGTTATTCCATCACACCCATGTTCCATTATTTATTAATATTCTTATCCCCATGTAGGATTTTTCATTCATCCTTTCGTGTATTATTCAAGTAATCATATGAAGATGTAATGGCTCAATGGAAGTTAGGAGATCATTATGTGTATTAATTAAATGAATTTTTAATTTGGCTCCTCGGTTTATGTTTTATGGACCCAATCTTCCATAGACAGTATACATTATGATCATTGGTTAGTATTTTAAGGCTACTTGTTCTTAAAATCTTGTAATAATTTTTGTAAATGGATAAGGCTATTATATGAACCATTTTTTAGAAACATTTCCTATTTGGTCTTGAATTCCTAATTCCAACAAAAAAATAAAAACCTTTCACATTATAAAACATTTATTAAAAAATTAAAAACTATATCCAAAATGTGTATATAATTATTTATTATCGAATTCCCCCACACATGACCAATTAATTATCCTCAAGAAAAAATCATATCATTTGGAAGAAAAAATTAAGTATTTCAAAAATTGTTCATTAAAAATATTAAAATAAAATTATGTTCAATTAAAACATCCTTTAATAGTTAGTCCAATAGTGAAAATCAGTGAAGCCTCAAAATTATGTTCTTTAATCATATTCATTAAACATTTAATTACAATTTCATATTTTTTCATCAGAAATATTCCTATTTTTTTGTTTACTTCATAATTAAGTTTCTCTCAATATTCGTGTAAAAATAAATATTTAGTTATGTTAAATCCCTGAAAACGTTATTATTTCCATATGTTTTCATTAGTTTTATCATCTTCAATTCATAAATATTATTAATAAATTATTCATGAGGGTTTCACCAATAAGGTTTAGATGACTATGTGTCTTGGGTTATGTGGGAAGGTAGTATGATTCATCATTAAAAATGATGGTATGTTCTATAGTATAATTCATGAAAATCATTAATAGTGTAATGAAGAAACTCCTATGATAGATAAATGTGGTTTCTATACTCCCAAAATCTCAAAGTAAGTCTAAAAATTTGTCAAGAACATATAAATAATTCTTTATATTCATTTTTTATTTTTTTATTTTTGAAATGTAATTTGTAGAATACATCTCACTTCCACCACATACCCACATAATATCCATCATAAGATTCATTGGCCTAGTTAATTTATATTTTATACTTATTTATAAAAAAACCATTTTTTCAATGGAATGAGGTATTCAAGGAAATGATGAGGGTTATCATGAACCATGTTATATTAAATCTAGTTTTAATTCCACTTTACATCTCCCAAAAAAGGAAAATCCATTGTATTTTAGAGATGAACAATCTCCCACCAATGTTTAAAAGAAAATAATGCATTATATTAAGAGTATGGATGTTTGTGATAATAGGAATAAAATAGCCCCATCCTAATAAGGTTAATCATAGATACTTTATGCTCAATAATGAAGTATTTTATATTTGTTCTAGGTAAAAATATCTCAAAAAAAGATTAACAAGTCATTTTAATAGTGCATTTTTTATTTGTAAACATGATAAGATTACAACGCCTGATCTCAAGGTCTACATGAACCAAGTATATCTCATTAAATATGATCAGAAAAGAATATCACAATGTTTGTTTATAATTTTGTTGAGAATAAAAGTATTTAAAATAACTACTAATAAATTATGAAATATAATCTTGTAATAAGTCGACCAAAAGTTATTTGATTAGTCTAAAATTATAATTACATCACTTAACTTGACAATAATGCTAAAAAATATAAATAAGTAATAAAATTCATTCAAACTATATCTAAAATAACATTGTTTTTTGGTTTAAATGGGTACAATGATACTTCATGTTTATATAAATCTGTCAATGATAAATGTCTCCTAGACTATTGGAGAAAATAAATAATATGAATGTATTGTAAATATAGCACACTAAAGGCTCCCCCACACTTGAAATGATATTGTTTTTTCACTGTATAAACAACATCGTGGAAGGTATATCCATAAAATCATTGAAAAAATTGAAATAGAAAATGATAAATTTAAAATTAAGCAATTGAGAGATCTTTGGAGTGAAATTCGTGAAATGTTAAACTTTTTGGATGGTGATTGAAAATTATGATACCTGAAAATATTTTTAGAAACAAAATACCAACACTAGAAAACCCATTTGTTCACATTGGTTAATCAAAATGAATGTCGAGTAATGGGATGGTACACAATAGCAATAACATGAGAAAACTAATATGATAAATGCAGTATGTGGATAAAAAGACTGTTTGGATGACTAGTGAACATAATTTTGTAGAAAATTAAAAAAATGTACAAAGAACAAAATGAAACTAAAGAAAACAAAAAAAATTATTTTTCCACACAAATGTCATTAACTATGAAATCATCAGCCAAATGAAGTGATAAAAGACTAGTCATTGTTTTTCATTGGATTAGAGATCTATTGTCTACTCTAGGAACTAATGGAAGTTTCATTGAGCTCACATTAACTCTTGGTGGGGAGAATCACCTGAAAAATTGGTCGACATTGAAGATCATGTGGAAGTAGTAGTTGATAAGAAAATCATATATTGATATCATGGTGTAGATGTATATGGATCAAAAGCACCTTAATTTGGCATTATATGTAATGGACATGATGCCACATTGTATGTGGGTGGAAATATGATGGCCTATAAGGCACATCAATGACCATATATGATATAGTATATATATAAAGGGGTATAGTCATATGTAAGTAAAAGTAAAATTAAAATAGAAATCAGGGTAGCCAAAATTCTATATACAATCCAAATATATGATAAATGATAAATCAGTGAAAATGGAATAAAATTAGGAAAAAATAGACACCCAGAATAGACTACATCAAGGGAAGGGGTAAATGGAAAAGACTAAATAATAGGGGAATTATCACGAGTCCCCACCTGAAAAATGGGAGTTTAGAGGAACACAACGAAATTTATCTCATTTATTGAGGCAGGGGTGAGAGGATTACAACCATAATAGGTTTTTTTGTTCTTTAAATAGGCTTGGTCGATGATGGAGCGTGAATGATTATAATTATCACTAAGGATGTATGTTTGGGAGTAGGATCGATCAGAGGATCCCTGGTGGTAAATCGAATTGTAGAGAATTATATCAATTAGGAATACTCCGACATGAACTCATAATAGGTTGTGGGGTCTTTAATCTCCTGAGGTAGGAAATCTATTGTTGGAGGTGGTGTCAGGATAGAGATATAAGTATGTTTAGTAGGTGTGCGTGAGTAGGAAGATGAAGGGGATGCTAGAGGGGGGTGACGTGAGATGGCTCAG
Source organism: Viscum album (assembly GCA_963277665.1). Taxonomy (NCBI): domain Eukaryota; kingdom Viridiplantae; phylum Streptophyta; class Magnoliopsida; order Santalales; family Viscaceae; genus Viscum; species Viscum album. Next base: position 1,263,996,677 of record OY728129.1, on the reverse strand, counting down.
TGAACAAGATATAGGGAAAATGAAATATCTAGCTATGGTTCATGAGAATGGAATAGATGGTCATAAAGAAGTTTGTTGAAAGTGATTTAGGTGGTGAATAAGGGTTTTGGGGTGCTGGTGTGGTAATAGATTAGGGGGGAGGGGTGCCATGGTTGTGGAGTTAGCGGTGGATAAGGCATGGGAATGAGAGGCTGGGTGGGCCTTGATGGGTGGGTGCCTGGGATAGAGCCTCAAATGTATCTTTAATTTACTCATGGTCCCATAATTGCCTCCCCGTAATATTTATCTGGATACCCATTTTATAGACATTGATATGGTCTATGGGTTCCATATTTCTAAAATAATAATGAGGTTCAGCTGAGTCAAAGGAACTCAAATGGTAGGAAATATGGGTTATAGATCTATCTCTCATCAGAGTGTATTGATCCACCCATACATGAGTCTGAAAATAGAAGGTGATATATTTATCCATGTTAATGGTGGGCCCGCCCATGGTTAATGCTACGATGATATCCTTAGTAAGACTAATTCACCCATGGGAATCTCCTTGATCTATCCCCACATGGGATAAAGACTAAGGCATGATCTGGAAGGAACCATCCCAGATATGGTTTCCCTTTATCATTTTTGGATCACGAATAGTCTAAATGTACCTGATGATAAACTCCTACTGTCATGTTGCATCCTCCTTATTTTTCTCAAGCTGTGAGGTTAGGAAAAAGAGGTAATAAATGAAATTCATTGATTAAATTCCGATACAAATACTAACATATTCTTGAGATAAATTTCAAGGCCTATCACCGAGCATGAAGGTTTCAGACGTGATAGCCTTATTTAAGGTGGATATGAAACCAAGGAAGATCTTAATGTAGGTCACCTTATATATCATTGTTATGGTGGATAGTTGAATGCAACCAAAAGGTTCACGGAACTCCTCGGGAATAACGATATTCTCAATTGTAGTGAGGTCCATTTTCTTATTTCTCTTTATAAAATTTCCCAGTACATTGAACAGGATCACCTGATTCTCAGCTACTACGAAATATGAACGAGTGCATGTATGAGCATTGGAATGTTTCCTACGACTCGCTGGAAGTCAACTATGAATTCATGGAGGTTGAAGGCACAGAGAATGATTCACCAGTCAATAATGAAGATGGATCAACATGGTGGTGAGGAGTTGATCCAACTTGGTTCTTTGAGGTATTAGGATCATTTCTCTTGAGTGTGTGTTTTGAGGAGGAAGTGTTGATGGTATTTCTTACGGAAATTTCTAAAGATGGCATTGAGAAGGGAATGGAAGGGAATGGAATAGAGATGAGTATAGGGGGATAAGATATAATTAAAGGGAAATATAAATGGAGGTGATGGAGGAGGAAGGGATTCATGATATAGGGAGTTTCTCATGGGAGGAAAAAGGAAGGGGTATGGTTGAGAACCCAGAAATTATTGCATTTCAAAGATGCATCAATTCATCAGGTCGTGTCTTTAATACATGACTAGAAAATTATACTTTTATTCTTATTCTTTTTGTCTCTCAACATTTGAATAGAATGTGATGAATACACAATGCGCATTTGGAATATTTTTCCACTATTCATCTAGAACCTTTATCCCATGTTTCCAGTCTCACTAGTCATTCCTAAATCGCAAACTAGACTTTTAGACCTACACTGGGTCCCCCCACCAAATCACAGCATTGACTAACATCAGTATCTAGATATTATTTAATTCATTTTATTTTTAATTTAATGATTCCAAAAATTTGGAGGGGATCATTATAAATATTATACCTTTTAAATTTATTTAAATGGGAGTTTTTATATTTTTTTAATTTCTATTGCCCGATAAGAGAAAATTTTGATATCTTCATGTGAACCAGACCACCAAGATTTCATGCATAATAGGAAAATTAGAAATCATTATTTAATTGAAAAAAATATCTGTTTGAGTAGAGATTAATTACATAATTCATTATTCATTCCATTTCGTTGTATTTTCCTCATATATTCTAGCGTTTCATAAGAATACTATATAATTTTTTATAGTTACTCAATATGTAAAATTATGACTTCTAAATTTTTTTGAGGAACCATGATGAGTTCTTTACTGTTCAATATGAGTGATTCTCTAATTCCACTGGTAGGTGACACATATTTTCATACACAAGAAAGAGTATAGTAGGTCTGATCATACTTTTATGGGATGTGTGATACACCCAAAGTGCATCCCCCAATTTTGTACTCCAGTCCTTTGAACTTATGTTCAATGTATGATAATAATTTATTTAATCATACTATTACAATGATTAACATTCCAACATTTTTATGGTGGTAGGAAGTTCATTTATTATATCAGATTCCATATATTTTGAGAAATTAATTCTAATCATTAATAGAAAAACGTGTTCCTTGATCACCTAGGATTAATTATGGTAATCCAAAATTGACAATGATATTTATATTTCAAAATTTCATGAACACTTTTTTTGATTTATGAGTGATATCCTCATATTATACCCACTTGGAGATGTATTCCACGATGATAAGGTTATAAATTTTACCATGATAATTTTTGAATGGAACCATAAAATAAATTCCACATACATCATGGTTTTAAACTTATAAGATAGTATTTTGTGGAATTTTATATCTGTGAAAATATCCATGATTCCTGATGGTTGATAGGAAAAAATAATGCACTCTGAAAATTTTTTATGGTTTGACCAGTTCAATGATTTCATCTATAGAGTTATGTGTGACACTTATCTAGGACACATTTTAATTAACATTCTAGGATGTAGTTTCATAATAGGCCATCAGCATAGTGCATGAATAGTAGAATCTCATCCGAATAGTAATGTGAAGCATCTACTAGGATCATTGTCCCTTGTTGATAGTATTGTGGGAAGAGAATCATAGGGAAAACACAATTCACAATATCTAAAATCCATGATAGTTCCTTCATATTTATTATAAATAATTTTGCATCAATAAATTCATCACATATGTTTCTATTTTCTTCATCCTTAATGTTGGTTAGTTGGAGTCTAGAAATGAAATCAACAATGTTGCTCTCAGTCCATTAGGTATCGTTGATTACTATTTTAAATTTATACCTTAGTAGGATACACTGTATCCACAATTGATTGAAACGTTTTTACTAAATAGGTATTTTAATTCCATGTTATTTGTGTAAACTACTAATTTTGGAAACATAAGGTAAGATCAAAATTAATCTATCACATAGAAAAATTCTACTAGTTCATTTTTGGTGGTCTTGTAATTGACCTGAGCCTTATTCAATGTATGGTTTTCATAATTTATAAGACATAAGATATTTATAACCCCTGGTAAAAATAGGACCTACACAAATGGTTTTGGATAAACTATTGTCAAATGTCACTATTTTGGACTTATACCAACGGTTTGGCCAAAACTATTTTTATATGTTACTTATATGGACATATACCAATATTTGTTTTTCAAACCGTTAGTATATGTCACTAATTTGGTCCAATACCAATGGGTTAGACAAACCGTTGGTATAGGGTGGACGTATACCAATGGTTTGCCCAAAAATGTAGGTATAGATGAAAAAATCAAAGCACATAAACCAACAGTTCTCAAAAACATTGGTATAGATCTATACCAACGGTTTTGAGAATCATTGGTATAAGTACAAACATTATATTATAGAATCATTCTTTAAATAACATTAAATAAATCAAAATTTAATATACCTATGAATAATAATATATATATTAATGAAATTAAATTCATAAAAGTCATGTTAGGTTAGTGGTTAGGTCATTGGATTATAAACGGTAGGTGCTGGGATCAAAACCAAGCATGGTTAATTTTTTTTAATTAATTATACAAACAGTTTTATGAAACTATTGGTATAGGTTTTTCATATGACCTATACCAACAGTTTTTCAAACTGTTGGTATAGACATATCCCCACCCCAAAGCATCCAACAATTCTCCTAGCAGTTGGTATAGGCTATACCAAAGGATTGGAGACCTATACCAATGGTTACAAATGGTTGGTATAGGGTATTTTTCCATTATTGGACCCTCTATCCTAAAATATATAATAAAGAAAAAACAATGTCATGGAAAATCATCTTAAATTTCATTTCTAAATTTAATGAAATGATGACCACAATGGCCACCATGTTGTTCTTAAATGTGTTGAATATATACTAACACATGTCCATAATATCAAAAGGAGTGTCCTTCAAAAAACATTGTTAATGGGCATACTATTTTAACAATGTCCTGTATGAAATAGAGATTGAATCTACAGTGGACAGGAAAAATCCTTATTTGTTTTATGATTGAGGGATCATGTATGTATTTAATTTATATAATATTAACTAGATCAACATCCATTCCATTTTTTTGAAGAAAATACATCCATTTTCAAGAAAGTGGAATTTTTTCCAATTTAATACTAGTTATTTTTCTTCACCATATTGTTGGAAAATATCCAAATTACTATGATAGATTAGAAGGATCTTCTATAAACTGAGAAATAATCCATATATATATCCCTAGTAATTCCTCCCTCTTATCATGATATTCATATTTAATGTATCATATAAAATTCATAGGTTTTTTAGATTTTCAAAATGATAATCATCCACAAATGAAGATTCCAAAATGACATGTGAATATATTTCATTATTATTAAGTTAGGTCGACATATATTTGATTGTACCTTGAGTGGACATCATAGATACAATATAAAATGTTCCTAGGTAGTCTCTTTAGAGTTTTATCCATGAATGGTAACACAAAATTTCTCTTTTGGGTTTTAATGTTGATATTTCTATATTAAATGCATACTCTCAATATAGTGATGGTTCATGTTGAGACTAACTCCTCTTCATGGGTTTTAGGAACATGTAATATACTATTCATATGGGATACTAGTATTAGACTGACCCATTAATGGTTAATGATTGAACAAATTATTCATGCAGCAAGAAGTTTTATCACCTATTTTCTGAAAACTTATTTCATTAGAGGGTTAATTTTTCTCGGGGGATGACATTTGGTATGACAAACTCCATCCAAAAAATAATCTAGGTGAATATCATGGGGATGATTCCATTAATTTCATCCACTCCCTGTGATATTAAACATTTGTTTCTTTAAAGAACTTCAATGAGTTTTTATTCCATTTTTTTTGTTCATTTATAGACTGTTATTATATAATAGTCCAACTAGAGCCTCTATGTACAATAATTTAGAGTGATTGGTAGAGGTTTTAATTCCAATTTTGATAGTTTCATGTCTGAGGGTATAAATGGTTGAATAATATCCCATGATATAGTTAAAATGTGGTTACTATCCTCATAAACTCTACCTTTATTTCCATAAGTGGACTGGATCTCTCTATCGTCCTTGAGGGTCATAAAATAACCCATCTCATCACCATTAATTATGGTTTGATAATTGAATGTGAAATTGATTTTCCTAGTGTCCATCACTTAATTTAACACCACATGTTCATTTCCAACTATGAATATTAATATCCCTTGATTCACATCAATTAGTTCTATCCCCATTGGGATAAATGGTCATCCTAGTAAAATAAGAACATATCCTTATTCTTCCATATATATGATTAGAAATATACAAGAAAGATGATATTTAACTCTTTGAATAAGACATCCACAATAAGTCCTTGAGGGTAATTTATTGATTGGTAATCCAGTTGTTGTTCCACTCTCATTAGATTTGATTAACCAATACCAATTTTATGGAAGACGCCAATCAGCATGTTATTAATTATTGGTTTTATATTTCATGAGGCTCCTCAGAAGTTTCATGTCTCTAAAGAATACGGGCTCGAGAAACTACATGGGTCTCGAAAATTAAGTGTAAAATTATATTAGATGATAGAATAACAATATACACTTAAGGATATTAATCCTATATCAATAACATTCTTCTAATTCAAAAACAATTATTTTCATAATTTTTCACTATCATGAATTTGAGAAATGGCTTTAGTGAATGGTTTATTTATGTATAATTTATTAATCATCAAAATAAAGGTATTTTATTACCCCTCAATTTAACCATTTATCTTTTTTATGGAAGGTGGGAGGGGGTTTGAAAGATAGCAGTGCAATATTGACATATTATTTTTATGGTTTTCCATGTATCAAAGCTTCTCCAGTTGGATTGGAGTGATTGATAGTTCTTAACCAACCTCCTTTTTTCAATCATTTCCATCCCAACTTATGAATTTTTTGTGTATCTCATTTCCATCCACCCTCTCTTCCTCTCTTATAAATGGCTACAGAAATTATAGAACTTTTCACCTTCTATGAACTTTATCATTTTCCTCTTATCCTTGGTGGGCCTTTGTATTTATATTTTACAAACCTCATAATCAGCCTGATAATGTCTTTTAAATTTGGATCACATGGTCGTCAAGGGTATATAGTGATTCTCTTTGTTTTTCCATTTAAATTTATTTGGTCACCATATTCTATTATGCTTTTTTCAAAAGTGTGGCGAGATGGTTCTCAATATTGGATTGAAGAGTTTGGTCTTATTTTAGTGGTCTTGTTAGATCCTATTGGAATTTCCAATGATGAACATGTACATACAATTGAAATCTAGGAATTAATGGTTTTTATAATTGTTGTTGTACTCAAGGAGCTAGACAATGTGTTGGGTAAATAGGTAGGCCTTTATTCCTTACTGATACTTTTCCAATCTATTTGAAATATAGTTGGTTTTTTGCAGTTGTTGAACAAGTATATTCAAATTTTACTATTGTTGATATTGTTTGGGTAGTTGAAATTGTTGATTTGGTTGGTTATAATTAATGCAATTACAGTCTTGTATTTTTAGTTCCTCATAACATTCTTAATATTCCTAATAGGGGTGTGGGCCTCTATACATTTTTCATGACTATATTTACATAACAAGGGAAGGGTTTGTGGTGTTGTATTATATTGATAAAATTACTTTAAATTCATTTTCAAAGGCTCATATTATGTTGTTGGGCCGGTATTCTCCTCCAGCTTGTGAATGTTGTATTAGGGTGGTATACTGTCATTTTACAATAGACTATTATTTTTGGATATTTTATCCAAGGGTAGTTGACTGACATAGAGTTTATTTATAATTATAAATCCATATGAAAGGCCATCCACTACTGTTTGAGTAGTAGTATTGAGTCCATGGTAGTAATTTTTATGTTGAATCCAAAATTATTGTGATATGGCACATTACACATCAATTACTTGAATAGGTCTAAATCCTCCCATGATGATTATCCATAAAATTATGTAGTGTTTTGGATATCATTAATTATTTTCCACATTCATCATCATTATATGTTTTTATCAACATGCTTCTTAGATAAAATACATCAACTTGTAATGGACTAGTGAGTGTGGTATTTAAGCCAATCCATGACTTTTATTTTAATGGTTATTCAAAGACACTTAATATAATGAAAACGGATCATAAAAACTGATTTCAAATGTTATAACATACCAATATAAGATTCGACAAATGTTCAGGGGTCCACACATTTCATCCCAATAAATTTTACCATGTACTAGATCATGTATATGATTCTTGTATTGATTTCAAAATACCATGTTTGAATAGGATGGTGAAAAATGATGAGTATAAGACCACTTATGGACAACAATCCATAGTCCATTATGGTGCACTCCTGTAGTGTTGATTACTTCATGTGTGGTTCATGTGTGGAATATTGAATGTTTGGGAAGTCAGGTAGTTCAACATTGTTTGTGTGGACCTTACAAATAATCAATGTGAAACTATAGTTCCTTCAATATATTCATCAAAAGGAAGTATTTCATGTTCACCTAGACTCCTAGAACAAGTAAATAGACCCTCTTACACACACAAGTTTACAAAAATAGATGAATAAAGTGCATGCATATAACAGAATTGTAAAAAAATTAATTAAATGAAACTAGTTTAAGTAATCCAAGTTTCTATTCAAATGCTATTATTCTAGGTGAATAATAGTCCATGGTAATAGTGCCACAATATTATACACCCTAAATATTTTGTTAATTAATCTAGGGTTTATCATAATAGGGATTTATATTCCAAAATATACCCAACTACAATGACTTTGAAAAGTATTAGTGTGGGGTCAAACCCATAAGGACAACTGGTGGGAAGGAAACACATCTATCAAACATAATGGTCGGATTCCATAAAATCTTTTTTCAAGTGTTTTTTATCATGAATTATGTGTCTTATAATTAAATTCAACAAATGAAATATGGTTCTAAACCATATATTGGTTCAAGAAAAATAAAATACAAATATAATGTATGATAGTCCTATGGATTGGGCAAGGATGTGGTGAAAATGTAAAAATATGGCTATAGTCAAACCAATTGGATCAACCTAAGGTGTATTTACCCCTTGATGTGGGTATATCTAACAACCTACATGAAGTATTCTTAAAATTGTTGGATGAATTTTTCATAGGCTACTAATCAAAGGATGCTAAAATATAATTAAGTTAGAGCCCTTCAATTACACCACCTTGGTCATTATTGTGGATAGGAATGATATAAACAATTGTGGTTTAACCTAATCACATTCAATAGTGTTACCAAGATTAATTTATAGATTAATTAAGATTTATCACACCCTTACTCTCAGCCACAAACACTAGTGTAATAGCTAGGCATTATAGAGTTTAAAAAATGTGAAAAATCTGGAAACATGATTAGAATAATTATTAAACAATTGAGAATTAAGAAATACTCTCACAAAAAATATAATAAATCAAAAAAACTATCCCAAATAAATTATAGGTAAAAATATCAATCTGTGAAATTAAACAGTGTGTGGTATCACAAAAAAATTGATTCATGATATGGAATTAAAACAATAATGGAACAGTAATCCTCCAACATATAATGACTTTTAATGACAATAGAATTTAGAAACCTATAATGGAATGGAGTAAAATAGAGTTCATAAGAGAAACAAAGAAGAACCTGTAAATGAAATAGGAGAAACACAGTGCTTTAAAACATGAGTATATAGAGGAGGTGTTGAAATATTAATAGAATTAAAAATTACATTATCTGTAAAGTCTTCACGACGTGTAATGGCTTTATATGGTCTCTATATCAACTTATACATGACCTGTATATTGATTTCAATCCATGTAAATCAGATCATAAATCTTCTCTAATAACAAAGTATTGGGTGAGATACATGACATGTATATTTGTTAGTATGAAATCTTAAACATTTCACAATATGTAAATTTTGTACATGTTGTATGTGATTCACATCAAGTCTTTCTTTCATGGCATATAATGTTTGTGAGATTCTAATTTTGAAGATCCCATGATAATTAATATATTTACACATTATGAACTAAATTGAAATAATAAAAATATTATGTGGTTGGATTGTTGCTCCACTCATACATTGTTAATGAGGAATACATGTCATCAACTCCATTCATGACATGTAAAGCCTATTTTTTCCAATTTATATAAATTTTCCTTTGATTATTTAATTACTAATTCTTGTATAAGAAACCAAAACCCAGTAAATTATTGGAAAAACCCATGATTAAACCTTAATTATATTTATCCCAAATGTGTATATAAATTTGTCCCCCCCCCATTATGTCTCATGAGACTAAATCATTTTCTAATGCATTTGAGTGATATTTTGTTGAACCCATCATAATATGTACATGCTCAAGTGATCTGCATAGATCATTAAAAATAATTACATATTTCATCATATTTAATATGTTTATAATTTTTTGTGGGTTATATACATGGAACTCCCCATTTAGTGAAGTATATGTACATCTAGGTGAATACCCTTGACTAGAAATTGAAATGGGTTTTCACTCCACAAATTTTTGGACTGAAAACACATAGGGAAATGTTGGCAGAATAACTTTGTTACTTAATGCTTCACTGATGGTCATAATGACAGTGAGATGGATCTATAATTAGTTTTACATTAAAATTTAATTAGGATGGATACGTAAAATCATATTACAACATGAATAATTGAAAAATAAAGGGTATTATTTAATAGAGTTTCATGAATAAGGATGATAATAAGATAATAACTTACCTTGAGAGGGTTTATTATAAAGAATATGAGGGGATTCTTATGATCTTGGAGGAATGTTGTAAGGGATCTAGAGTTGAAAGGGAAGAGTATTTTTATGATCCTAATGGTTTTAATTATGGTAATGGGGGTTTATTGGGTTTATATAGAGGATTTTATGTGAATTGTGTATTAATATTCGAACATAGTTTTCAGACACTATATAATAAAGAAATCAAAAAACTAGACAATGATCGCGGCACAATGTTTCGATCAAAGTGAATTTTTTTTCATCATTTTAAAATTTTATAAATTTATCTCCTTAAATTAATACACAAGGTGATGTGGACGTGAGTCATGTTTGATAGGAATTTATTTAAAAACTATAATAATTATTATAGGATTTGAATGATTCATTAAGTGTTTATGATAATTAAAAATAATAATAAAAACAAATTATTATAAACGTGAAATATATATTTGATCATGGATAACTTTAATTTAATATATTACATCACGTTTTTCATTTTGATGTCATAAGACACAGAATATTTTTATACCATATATAATTTTGACAAAACTAATTCGACTATCATTGAAAATTATGAAAGTATCACCATTTTGTATTTGGAAAATGATATTTTTAAAAATAATATTTAATTTATCCAAAAAAATTATCCATGTTTGAGAATTTTTATTTTTAATTAAATTTATACATTTATTACAAATAATGTTTTTAACAATAAGTTTTTTTAACCCTTATAAAAATAATTTCGGAAGTTATTATCATTTATATATAAAAAAATATCTTTAATTTTAAAATTTTATTAAAATTTCAATAATTTCATAAACTATTTAATTGATTGAAAAACTCTATTTTTATTGACCAATATATTTCCCAAAAATACTATTTGTTTTCATCACATCAAAATATAATTTTTATCTAAAATATTATTGATTCATTATAAAGTAATAAAGAAAGGAAAAATAAAATCATAATATTATAAATGTGAAAAAATTATTATTATTAGGTTCTAGATACATATAACCTTATTACACGAGTTATTCCATAAAATTAATGTGTATGATAGTGAGATTTTATTTATGTCATTTAGTACACATGGTTTGGGTCATGATTCCAATGATCGTGAACCACTCCCATAAAAATCTTCTCATTTTCATTAGTTAGTGAATCTCAACATGAGATTAATCAAGGGAAAAGTACATTGATTTTTTCACCCTCATAATCTATGATAAATGCACCTAGTGGGGTTCCATCTTATTTGTCAAGGCCATCAATTCTTACATTTTTGTCAGTGGACTTTATCATAACCAATAATATACAATACTAAAATGATCTATATTCAATGAATATATTATCATTTTTCTTATTACATAATGGTATTCTAAATCCAAAAAGAGATAACTAATAACAGTCTAAAATTAATAGACTAGTACATGGGTTTTCTATGACAACATTTCATTACAATGATTTTAATTTAATCAGTAAAGGGACATTATTTATAAATACATGGGTAATTAAAATGACGTGGGATGATTTTAGTTTCTATATATTTGAATTAGTTAGAGGCATATTTTCGGGGTACTATAACAGTACTACAGTAAGCACTCTGGCAGTACCGTAGCAGTACTATACACTGTGCGGGTACTAGAAGAATTGTACACTGTATAGGTACTGTATAAGAACTGTACACTGTGCGGGTACTAGAGCAAGAACTGTAGCAGTTACTATAGCAGGTATTGTTCGGTATTGTAGCAGCTGGAACTATTCACATTGGACCACAGGTTTGGTCTTGGAGTCATTAAGGCTTTTGGGCCACCCGGGCCATCGGGTCAGTAGGGCTTTCGGGACACCATTAAGGCCCTCGGGCCTCCTCAAGGCCTTCGAGCCACATGTAGTTTCCCCAAACACACTACAAAAAAAGGAGCAGCCCTTGAAGAGGATTCAGAGTAGGTGCACTCACCAGAGTAGAGCCAAATGGATTGTCTGAATGAGAGGGTATGGTTATGCCATCGGTACCAGCATGTGATTGCACAGGAAGCCTAGCCAGACTGCCATGCTATGATGGAGAGATACTATCATAATTCAGATGTTGGGGAGGGGCAGTTCCTTATAGATAGTCTAGTTGAATTCCCTAAGACCTTTGGGTCATGTAATCTCTTAAACCTACGGGCCTTGTAAGGGTTCCCCATAATCCCTTGAAACGGGGGATATCAAAATACATAAAACATTAAGGCCTTTGGGCCATTCGAGGTTATATATTTGAATTCAATAATTATGTTTTATATGTATTATAATAATGATTTTCTTAGTCATAAAAATCATGAAACATTTAAGTATTATTCTATAGTAGTTTTCCATTGTGGATTTTAATAAATATTTTTAATTGTATAAATAACAAAGAAGGGTGATTTGGTGGTAAGGTCATATTTTATACTAACATGTCATTAAGGGAAAGGTGAACCATAATATGTATCTAATTTTTAGATAAAAATGTTTAGTAGGAATAAATATATGATTGAAAATCATATTATTGGTGGCCTTGATATAGGTTGGTGAATAATATAGAAGTAATTTATAACATCTTTGATGATGTTTATTTTGTTTTTTGGATTTATGGAATACATATATTAGTTGTGATGTAAATTAAGGAATATGGATTGTGTTAATTTCTTAAGCATATATGTTTTCAGTTCAAGTTAACATAAATATCTGGTGAGGGGCGTGGCTTCCGGGGGGCTGAAGGCTGGTGGCGCTGGGTTTCGGAACTAGATCTAGTTTTCACTGGATCCTTTTTCGGTTTTTATGCGTTTTTCTGTTTCCTTTTCTTTTCCTTCCTTTGTGCATCTGGTTCCTGGATGGGTGGTTTTGGGTTGACGTTACAAGGATGGATATGGCGGCTTCAGGCCATGGTTTTTTGAGGTCCATGCGTCTTCATGAGCATGGGATGATTCTATCCCTCTTTGTTTTGAGGATGGTGATTTTGAGTGCGTGGATGTCTCTGTATGTTGTGATGGTTTCTCTTCGGCTTCCCCCGATGATATCTGGTTTGCGTCGTTGATGTTTGTTCCGATGAAGTCGATGGACGCTGTGATGTTAGTGACGTCGACGACCGACGGTAGACAATGACGGTTGACGGTGGGTACGGTCACCGGTGGTGAATCAGTAGGCGTTCCGGCGTGTCTCGCCAGCGACTTGAGGCGCGTTTCGAGGTGATGGTACGGCTCGAGGTGACAGCGCTTGGTGGCGCGTGTCGAGGTGTCAGAGTGGCATGCAGTCGCGTGACGGGCCCGGGGCTCGAGGCGGGACACGTGGTTGGACCTGATGTTTGAATTTTGAATCTGTTAATCGCTCTAATTGTTTGAATTTGGGTGTGGTTCACGGTTTTCCTCAAACCGGGCAGCATGGGAACCGGCTACCCTCAAACCGGCTTTTTGAAAATCTATAAAAAAAATGATTATCGGATTAATAATTTATTTAACATGAAATATTATTTTATAATATTTCATAAGAAATATTTTAATATGATGGCTATTATATAGCCTTTTCGAATAAATAATTATTTAAAGTTGAGGATATTGAAGAATCTATAGATTTGGATATTATTGTTAGATTTCATAATATGATCGGTTCTTGATATTGATAATTATCTAATTCCAAACATTTTTTATTAATTCCTAAAGTCATGAGGAATATATTTTTATACTTAATTGATCTATTTATAGTTTATTTTAGTGCTTCACGGATGAAAAACTTATCTCAATTACTCGTCGTTTGGATCAACTGATTAGATCATGGTAAAAATTCATTAAATTATGAATTTATTCTTTTATTGTAATTATAAATCATTCTATTCTTTTTATTTGTGTAAATGAGTAAAAAGAAATTAGGAAGATGATATAAAGTAAAAAAATTATCATAGAACCATTAATTATGTGAATTTCATTATCTATTGGCCCCTTAATAATTCATAGTTTGTTGTTATTAATATTCTAATTAATATATACTCCATCACTCCATATTATTCAATAGGTGTTAACTTTTTATTCTATATCTGTTTTTTCATGTCCCACTAATGTTCACATATTCGAAGGACCTATTTTGAGTTATTCCATATGATGGTCATATTTCTAATATTTTTTTTAAGGTGGAATTCTTATTAATCATTTTTATATTATGGGGTATCAAAAATGAAATTTTAAAATATTGAACCCGTGATTAATAAGAAAAAAAAATAAATGGTGATGATTAAATCTATTAATACGGTAGATTTTTAGAACCTAACATTTTATGAAATAATTAATTGAATTTAAATAAATTACTTCAATATCTTGCATTACAAACAACACTGTGATTAAACAGACCAAAATATACTATTAATAAATTATTAAATGTTATTATTATAATAAATATGTGAAATTTGATTCTATTAATAGGACTTAATACATTATTAAATATATACAAATTTATTTATTAATGCATAATTAATTATTATTGATTTTTTTGTAAAGTAATTTCATTCTTAAAAAAGTATGCGTTCTTCAAAAATTATTTTCATTTTTTTAGAAAATATAATTATTAATTTATGGAACAATTATAAATTTTATTTTAAAAAATAAGCATATTCTTTGAAATCCACATAATAAAATTATCATAGGATGAATTTTGAAAACTTTTGTAAAAGATTTATTCTCAAGGGAATTTATGAAAATGATTAATTTACAAAAACCCAAATATTGAAATTCCATTTTCAACTAAAATGGTTTCAAATTTTAAAAAATATTTTAATTTAACAAATCCAATTAATTATATATATATAAAATTATGTTTCAATTTAGAATAATAAAATTATTGTGAGTTTGACAACATTTTCCTGAAAGACACATTTTTTCACAGAATGATTTTTTATAATAATAAATTAAATTTATCACTATTAGTGATTGATTTTATTTAAATTTAAATATATTATATTCTATTTTTTTAACTTTCATCTATTATTTTTTTGGCCATTGGATACGAATAAATATGGAGTTATGCTTAAGATTGTATTTTTCAAAAAAAAAACAACGCATTTTTCTTACATATTTAAAATTTAGTTTCTTCCACTTAACAATATTGAAATTTATCTAATTAATTACATATTGAAATAAATGATGCTAAAATTTGTAAAAGGGGAACCTTTTGTTTTTGGTCAATATGAATTGTAACCATTGAAATATTTATCACCTTGGTAAAGGGTAAATTAAGTTAATGATGATACAAATAAGTGACAATAACTTAATTTTTCATGCTAGTTCATATTGGATAATTAAAATATTACCATTATCTACATAGGGACAAATTTTAATTTTTTTAATTGAAATTTTTCCTATAAATGACCTGAATAATATTTATAGCAATCAATGTTACAAAATTTCACTCTCTTAGTTTTAAATATCTCTTATGTATATATTGGTAAAAAGGTAGTTATGATCAAATAGAAGGGTATACATTGATATTATTGAAAATATTTTCTACATATAAATGTATTTTTAATTTTTTTCTAATTATATAATTACTGTAAAATCTTTTGTTATTCTAATACACTATTTATTAATTTAAAAGAAATAAATTTATAAATATTCAATACAAATATATTTGGAATGAATTATTATGTACGATGAATTTTCTATATTTATATTATATAATTGGGAGGTTTTGAAGAATTTAATTCAGATAAATTCTTTGACTTTATGTATTTAATGTCAAATTAATGGGATTGGTTAAAAACAATTTAATGATATTTTATATTAAATAACATTTTTTAAAATGATATGAAACTCATAAATATATTATATTCATCCAAATTAATGATATATGGTTTTAATCATATTTAATGGTCCTTTTATGGGGTTTATCCCATTCTATAATAACAATATAATCTATTATTATAAAGATAACTTAAATATAATGCTAATTGTCAAAAGTGTTGAGGAATGGTTAAAATATGATAATTGTAAAAATATATTAAAAATTATTCAAATTTTATTATATATAAGGATTAAAACAAATTAAAATATTATCTTGGAATATTATCTGTTAAGATACATTTTCAAAACAAAACTAATTTTTATTAATTTAATATTTTAGGAAATTCCAAGATTTCCCTTCCATTAGTTTAAAATGGAAACTTCTTCATTCTATTATTCACAATAATTCGATCCTTCTAGATTAACAAAATACTAGAAACATATCTTTACCACTATTATATACACATTTTCTACATTTTGGTCTTCCAAAAAGACCATCCTTATAACTCTTAATAGCATATATAAAGGAGTTATTTTACAGAAGAGGTAATCACCTTATCCAGTAACTTTATTTTTAATTATTATTTTATCACCTCTAAATATGTTATATTATTCATTAGATAATAAAACCAGTATCATTAATATATTGAAGTATTATTAGAATTATGAAACAATCTTTATTCACCATCTTTTTTCAAATGGGAGTGAAAATTTTGCTTGTGTGTATGTACGACTTACCATCTCCACATAGTGATACAATTAATTTCTCATCACAATTATTTATATATAGTTATTTTAATGGGTTTAATTTTTATATATAATAATTATGAAATACTTATTCTTCTAAAATTTTAATATTGTATGTACATGTTTACCTTCCAAACCATTGGAGAACGATAACGTCGATCATGCATACGCGTGGACTACAAAATTCAAGATGCAATGTGATTCAATTTTCATTTTTGATTTAATTTTAATGAAATAAAAAAAATATAATTGATATATATTATATATTTGATATTATGATGATTTTTAATGGGTTCTTATTATTTACCTACATATTATTTCATGCATCAGAAAATGTAAACATCATTCATGCAAACGTACATCCTAACATCTCTATGAATGATGTACCTCATTTTCTTATATCAATATTTTATTAATATCTCAAAACAATTATATAATGAATTTGAATGTTATTTATATCCTATTTTAAAATATATAAATTAATTATTGATGAATAAAATACAAGGACCATAACAACCTGACCATAACAAACATGAAAACAAAGTAGATATCACCAAAAAATAATTATTTTAATAAATAAGTGTTATCAAATGGGAGATAAAAGTTTATAATTAAATAATATATGGTATTATGTATATGAATTTGGTTCTATAATAATTTTTTTAATAAATATATAATTAATATACTATTTTCTCCAATGAGTATGTATAAATTTACACCTAAGGTAATGGATTTTTGTTAAATATTAATTTCAATGGGATGCAGTTCTTATAGAAAACTAATTAATTTTCATTGGAATATATAATACACATGACTATATTTTCTATTTTTTATAAAGAAAAATGTGGAATATATATATATATATACATATCTATATAATTTTTATTATTTCAATGTGCATATGAATCAATAGATACCAATGTTGTAAGATATTACTATAACAATCTCATTATTTTTCTAGATTCAATATGATTATACTTATTATGATGAAATATTAATATTTACCTCTTAAAAATAAATAATTTCCCTCCCCCAATTTTATTTCATTAAAATACATTTTTACTTTCTTTCCCTCACCTAAAGTATTCAAGGTACATAAAATATTTTTTTTGTAAAAACTACATTATTTCACTCTTCAATCAAAAATATTTTTTCATTCATATACATGTTTTATAAAACTGTTTAAAATATTTTTCTTATTATTATAATATAATTTATTAAAATTATTTTTACCCATGATTTAATTTTTAAAAAATAGTTAAAAATTTTATCTTCGTAACATTTAAAAAATGATTTATTTTTTTATATAGAACTGTTAAAGGAATGTTTTATTTTAACATATATTGAATGAATATAATGTCCCCATTCAAGACTAATCAATAATGTTTTACTTAAATTAAATTTTTCATGTTTATTTTATAAGAAAAAAAATTTCATTAATAATTGGGAAATTTATACGTTGGAAAATAGTTATTTCAATTTAAAAAATATATTTCCAACGAAATGTTCTAAGGGATCATTTAAATTTATTTTCTATATAAGATTACATTGTTTGATGTTTCATAAGATTTAGTGGGGTATGATGAAATGTTATCAAAATTATTCATTCTATAGATTATTTATTTTTATGAAAACAAGATATCTATTAAACTCAATCGCTTCCCATAGGTCACACTATAATGAAATTATAGAATGTTTATGAAACCCATTTTTTCCATCCGTTATTCTATTGATAAATTTTTGTGAAAAAAAATTATTTTCATTGGATGTCATATGAATATTATTTTATTATATTGTGGAACACATATTTATGGTGTTCTTTATGTAATCGTTTTTATTTTATAACCAAAGAATATCGTTAAATTATAACTAAGGATGGTGGTTGCTTTATTATCATGGACTTTTGTCATGTTATAAACAAGCATGTCCAAGACCTATATCCCACTATAATTAATTAGGAAAATATTGATATATCATGAGATATATTAGAATATAATGGGTATTGAAACATATTCAATAAGTGTGTTCTTTCACTATGATAGTGATAGGAGTGAACCATGCCTCCAACAATGGTTTATAGAATGAACAAAATCCTCTATAATAGATATGGTAGGAAATATTGAATACAACAATGGTTTGGGGAGTGAACCCTATATACAGTGATAGCCTTGGAAATTAATCATTAATTATTAATGAAATTATTTTTATATACTTATTTGTGTGCCACAATTATATATCTTATTCCAATTTTATGATTCTATGGAATATGTTATTTGATTTCTTTATGATTCATGTCTCATGAACATACATGTTTTACAAAATGACTTATGATTATATTATAAAATAAAAAGTTAATGATTTTAAAATGTTACTATCATGTTCTCATACCCACATATTAATGGTATACTCATGTGATATTTGATATCTTCCTTGTTTACTCTTACTGAGAATTAGAGCTCACCCTATTTTATTTTACCATTCACCTTGTTATTAATAAATCTACTATGTATGGAATGTCTGAAATGGTTGATAGTTATAATGAACTTAGTGGGAGTTGATTTAGTTATTTTATTATCATATTGTTTATGTGTCCAATTTTCCAAAGGCACTAGATATATACAATTATAGCATGGATCCTTATGTTATGTAATGAATATTCATCTATTAGGATGCAATTAATATGTATAAATATTACATGTCACTAGAGTCACTCATAATATGGTATGTTTATGAGATTTGTCTTTCAAATGAGAGATTTTATAAATAGAAATTTCATTAGTACATGTTATGTGATGTTTTTTATGGTTTTAAGAAATTCATTTTTTTACAGGGGTTCCTTTTAAGATGATGAATATTTGATTTTATAATGGGTATTAGATCTAAAAATAGTGATGGGTGTGTCCTATATCACCCTACAATGAATTTTAATTAATTATACCTCATTATATAATGATTTTAATCATAGAGGTTTTGTTTATTCATAATGTGATGGATGAGAATTTTTTGTTCACAACATTACCTATAGAATTTTCTTATCACAAATAGAAATGTGTGAATTTTTTCACAAGATGAATCATGGGATTCTGGATTATTCACAACTTTAGTCATGATAATTTTTTTCACAAAAAGAAGTGTGGTCATTTTTTTTGTTTAAAACATGATGTGGGTATATTTTATTTGTTTACAACACGAGGTGGTGAAATTTTATTTATTCAAAATTCTATAATATGTCTATGATTATGATTGTGCATCATATTCAGGGGTTTAATCTTATTATTACATATGTTCTTGATTTTTTCATATTTTAATGTATTCAACAATTTTATGTCATTCTCATATGTTTTAAGTTAATAATGTTTATTTTGAATCCTATCATAACATTTTTGATTCGTTATTAGTATTTTATGATCTTATGTACATACATAATGTTTCAAGAATATCATTCATAGAATTTTGATCATTTATTATGACTTTTAAATCATTATCATATTTTCAATTATGTTTGTGACATAATACTTTATGATAAATTATTCCCTTACTGAGAATTTGAGAATGTCCTTTTCATTTGTTCCAAATCCCTAATATATGATGTTAATTATATCATGTGAGATGTCTAGGAATAGTCTAAAATAAAATTCTTATTATAAATATTTTTAAATATAGTAAATTATGATCATTATGTAGAAAATATCTAATAGAAAAAACCATATCATACATGGAATTTGTAAATTCTGTGAGACATTAAATATAAATCATTAACTTATTGTATTGTTTATTTAAAATTTAGTACATGTTGTTATATTGGTGAAAATGGATAGAAATACATTTCCAGTGTAAGTCCCACTGGTGGCCCAGTAGGATTTTACTAGCTAGTTGGTTTGAGTCCAATAGTAATTAAAATTTCTTATATTCTTGTTTGCTATTAGGTCGCCATGTCCAACATATTAGTGGGTCTGCTATACCTTTTTACCGAAAACAAGTTTCCCACTCTCATTATGAAATCCTCACCCACCACCTAAACACTGATACCATATAGAATCCCTCTAACAAAACCCTAAAAAATCAAAAAAAAATAGCAATACAACTAAAAAATAAAAAATATAGTGAATATCATATGGACACAATGAATCAACCTAAAAACAAATAGAACCAGTGAAAAAAAAAGGCCCATACAAGAATTTTACTAAAATGGTATTAATGTAAAAAAAATATGCATAAACATTTTTATAAATAGTTAGGATTAAAGGATTAATGAAAATTATTTTTTTTGATTTGGATCTGTATTCCCTATAAATATTCATTCCATAGAAATTAAAAAACATATATTTACGGAAATGACATAAATTACTCATCACTACAAGTACCACTCTTTTACCCCTCATAATCCACACTTTTTCATTGTATTACACTGTAATCCCAACCCATATTCCCTCAAATAAATCCCTTATGCTCTTTTATAGATTCTGAGTCCATGAAGGAGGATAAAATTTTACATTTCAAAGGATCCCATTTTTAGAAGGATCAAATTATTAAAATTTTATTGTTCATCACTATCATTTTAAATAAAAATTTCATATGAACTTTTTATAAATATAACATACTAATGAAATACATTTATTTTAAAACAATTCTATCACTCATGTATATAATAATAATCTTAAACATTCCATGGAATAAAATTTCAATGATTGGGTTGGTTTCTCACCCTTCAAGAATAATGATACACAATCATGGCCATTTTGAACTTGAAGGAGTACCAATACATTAATATTAATAATATATTATATTTCAGTATAATTTATGTTATGAATGTTGTTCATTGTGGTTAAAAATATAATGACTATTTTTTATAAAGTAAATCATTTTTAATGAAAAAACACATGTGACATGCTTGTTATAAAATTTATTCTCATGAAAAATATCCATATAATCCATAAAATGAAAAGGGGAAATAATTTTCATTAAAACCATATTATTCCACTAAATTTTATATCATATTAGTGATGATATATTTTTTCAAATAATAATGATCAAGGTATCGATTATGAATCTTTCATAAATAAATCATATTTAGTAATATTAAATAATGAAAATGAATAACACCATACTAATATATGTGAAAATAATAGTTACAATTAATGATTATAAAAGGTAACATATATGAATGAGTTTCTAAAATAATTAATTATTATGCTTTTATATTTTATTTAGGTGGTTAAATAACCTCTAGGAATAATTTTATCGAATAGATGATTATATGGGTAGTAAAATTAATCCCCTCTCTTTAGTATATAATCATTCGCATCCATGCTATTGATTTTTGAAATCTTTTATAGATTTAAATATCAATAATGATTTTATTTATAATATACATTTTCAATTGAAGTTGTAATTGACAAAAAAAGATTTAATTAATACTTTTCTAACGTATACTATATATACTCTTTCCCCAAAAACACTCTTAAGTTTTTTATAATACACTAATTCCATGTTTTTATAGTTAATTAATGAAATTTTGAGTAACATTGTAACTATTTTAGTAAAACTATTGTGTTAAAAATTATATAATATTTTAATTAAAATTTATATAATTGTTATTTATATTAAATATTATATTATAATCCATTTTCAAAAGCTCTTCTGAATTATTTTATTGATATATGAAAGTACATTAAATAATCTAGGGATATGATCTTATAATATAGAAACCCAATTCATATATACATTGTATGATATTATTTTTAATAGAAATATCTAACACACACTACCAAAAGATGAAGAGGCATGATTTCATTGAAAGAGTACGTTTATTATAAAATAAAATGAAACTAAATTAAAATACCTTTATTTTAATAACCATAATATTCTCTTTAATCCAATTGAGCGGCTAAAACAACATAGGATAACCTATAGATTATATAAACATTGCGGTGCTCCAAAAACCCAGTAAGGGAAGAAACATAGTAATGAAACATATCATATTATTCAAAAGGAATAACATTATATCATAAATGAAAATCATTATGAAAAATCATATAGTAGCATTACATAAAGAACATGTAATCATAAGATTACGACATCATGGGAATGTGGATACTACATAAGATTTGACAAAAGAATAATTCATGGATAAAACATAGACATTATATAAGGGTGGATCGAGTACAATCGTTTATTAGGGATGATCCATTTAGTGAAAATGATAATGTTATATGGTTAGATAAATTAGGGAGTTTTACCGACTATCATGAATTAGTTTCATTTTATTATCTATTATTACTATATAATCATTCATGAATGAGAAAAAATATTATATATATATATATATATAACATTATGAAATTAAAATTGTATATAATCTTACCATGAATATTGGTAATGGAAGATAAAAACATGTTTTCCATGTATGCGATGATCCAACATAATGAGAATAATGTTTTCATTTTTAGAATATGTAGGGAATAGATGTGGATTAATGACATATATTCAATTAAAACAATAACATTACATCATATATATGATATTGGAGTAATTATTTCATATTTAATTTAATTTTTTTTCAATAGGGAGTTATAAAAAATAAAAGACTCAGTTGATGGTATTACATTCTCCTTTCGATGTATCCTCTTCCTATTCCAATTTTGGAACCCTTGATTTTAATTTGATGAGACCATGGATTATATGGAACTTTTTAAATTGTAAGAAGATATTGTTTCTAGTTTTGTGAATAATCCATCACTCATATGGTGAGATGTGAAGGGGTGGCGAGGTGTGATATTTTTATGGGGGAGAGTGGTGATTGGGAATATAATATTCATTAGTTTATTATTTTCCTTTGTAACACCAAAAAAATGATGCTTACTATTACTATATAATGAAAATTGTACACTTGTATTTGGAAAATCATCTCTTAAATTATCCATTATTATATTAATCTTGTATATGACTTCTAATTTAAAATATTGTATTTTACAAAATTTCACTATTCACAGAAAATTCAACATCTATAAAAATACCAAAAATTTACCTGAACCATTTTATTATGTGTTGATTCCAAAAATGAAGTCCATTTTAGGAAAATAAATTAATTTATATTTAATATTGTATTTTTCAATTAAAATACATATTTAATTTAAATATACCAATTTTAAGATAATGAACAACATTCAGACCCTTTGAAAAATTACTTATTGTGTCATAAAATAATATTATGATTAATATTTCACTTACCATAATTTTATAAACTAGTTAAATGAAAATAAAATTTATTTTCAATTATTTTATTTTTCGGAAAACCTGAATAAAACATGATTGTGTTTCAAAAATATAAACACATATTTTATATTTTTTAAAATATTTGATTTATTCTACCATGATATAAATATTTTATATTATAATTCTATAATATATATAAATATAATATTACACATACATATCTGAGGATACTATTCATATTGTTATGTTACTATTCTTAATGGTCATTTTACTATTGCAACTGTCTGATTACTATACCAATGATCATATTACTATACCAATAGTCATATTTGTAAGGGTCATATGAGTTCCCCAGATTCAATAAATACAAAATATTTTATTCAATATTCATTCACTTTTATTTTACCACAGGTTTATATATATATTTATAGAAGATGAGTATTTATCTCTAGTTTAAAAAAAATTACAAGAATATTTATTTTTTAGGATTGAAAAGACCCACATTTTTAATTTTTTGTTATTTTAATCTCCATTTTTATCCCATTATAATATTTTATACTTTTATGTCTATATTTTTCCTCTAAAAAGAATTTTCAAACTCATATAACAAAATTTTGTTTTCCCAATATTTATGTGAAAGTGCATTATATAGTATTATATTACATAATATGAAACAATTATATTATTAGAAGAGATAACCCATTGATAAAATTCTCATATGTCACATTCTACCTACTTAATAATTTTTGTACTCAATATTTAATATTTTATACTATGGTGAAATCATGTGAGAGTATTTCCACTTCATCTATTCCTATGGTTCATGTACCACCTACTAATACATATAGTTTGTTCATATTAATTTTACTTAAACAGTTATCTTACTTCATATAACCTTGTCTTTATGGTCCAAGCTCTTCACAGTTTAGTCCTTATAATGGACAACATATTCCAGTTGTACCACCTCTGAATTCATTATATATAATGGATCTATTATGTATGTTATTAATAGGGATTTTTGGAACACATCATACATGTGATATAACGTTGGTGGGAGTACTAGTCGATATTACACAAATCTTATGTTATTAAGAATCAAGAAGGTGATGATTTGTGGTGTCCCATGTTTGGTTCACAAACCAGAATGTGAAACTAATAACTACATGGAATCAATCATTCCTATATATATTCCAAAATTTGTGGAATAGAAGTGAGGGTTTCTGATAGTATGTTTGGGAGACTTTACCCTCTATAACATAGTTTAGATCAGTTGTAATAAATTAATAGAACAATAGTAGAAGTAGGTAATAGTATGGAGATAGAATATTAAGAAATTATATATAAATTTAAAACTAAAATAAGCAAAAAACATAAGAACTACCAAATGATTCTCATGTAATGCTATAAAAAATTGGTAAATTTATGGGATGTAGAGTAACAATAATTTACAACATTCTAAAAACTGTAAATATGAGAAAATATATCTCCCATAGGAATTTGAGATTTGGCTCAGTACTCTACACTCATACTCCATCATATTATATAAATTCATGCATCAAAGGATGGGTAATTTAACT
Organism: Viscum album; assembly: GCA_963277665.1. Classification (NCBI taxonomy): domain Eukaryota; kingdom Viridiplantae; phylum Streptophyta; class Magnoliopsida; order Santalales; family Viscaceae; genus Viscum; species Viscum album. Next base: position 1,263,971,212 of record OY728129.1, on the reverse strand, counting down.
TGTCTCTACATGTATCTATGATGTATTTTCCATTACTAATCGACGTCCAAAACATGGTGTGAGAAATACTTTATATTCCACAAGAAACAATTTGTATAAAAATTCATGTCTTGTGAATATATGTTGTAATAATATAAAGGTATAATAGGAATTAATATGTTAATGATTATCTTATAAAACCAAAATATACAATTATAAGTTGTATCCAAACCAATCCATGAATAATAAATAATGTTATAATAGAGTAATACATCAATAATGCAATACACCATGAATATCATGTATCAAACCTATAAAGGATTGTTACCAAGCCTATTAACCATGGTTTCATCTTTGAATCCATAGAGACCATCCAAAACAAAGTTAATATAATCTAGACCTACTTGGTTCATTACCCATTGTAAATTTCTATAGCATCATCAATGATTTTGTGGAGACTGTTGATAGGAAAATCAGAAAATACTTGGGAGGAGTCCATTCAGTAAATCCAAGTTGGTCCAAGAAATCTAGATCCAAGGTTATAATCTACATCATCCAATATAAAATAATCATTGATTATATATAGCTATGTCTATTCCATACATATATATTCATCATTAAAACATTTATATATTGGATTAAAAGGCCATGTAATTGTGAATTCCCTTTATCATTTTAATTCATTACAATGATTTCATTTATCATTTCACTCACAAGTGATAAAATAGGGTTCAAGTTAGTATACATTCCACCTCACCAGCAATTTACATTAATATTTATAAGCTCAGAGATAATCCAAATAATTTAAAATTTTAATTTAACCCATTTAATCAATCCATTTATTTATAAATGATAAAATTCCATAAGATATATTTAACCATTATCATTCCACATTAATTCTATATATTGCTTCTACTCATGGGTGGATACCTCAACTCACCAAAAGAGGCGGCATAATTAAATTAATATAAACCAACAAACATTGTGGGGTGATTCGTGTTGAGTTTAAGGACCTCTAACCATGTCCAGGATGGAAATATCACCTCAAAACATATTTTTAAACCATTAAATTTAAATTATGTCTAATTATAGAAGAAACTTGTGGTGTTTTCGGAGTGTTTCACTATCTCATCTCTATAAAAATCAATATTTTTTTCTAAAACATTTATAACACGTACCATATAAAAATAGTTTAATCCTCTTCCATTATCAAACAAAATCTCAGGATCAAATGGATGAAATTAGATAAATATAAAAATACCTTGATAAAAGGGCATATTTGCTCACATATATTTAGCATTCTGCATGGTGATATAAATCGATAAAGGATGAACGTGGATTGATGATATTATGGAGAAAGATACAACATTATGAGTGCCACTTGATATCGAGTTCAAAGATAGTTATCAAGAATTCTAGGAGGATTGGTAGGGAATTATGTTTGGGGGAGCAGCTTTGAAATATTGGGGGAGAAAGGGGTGTGAAAAGCATAATGAAATGGAGGTAGAAATGATTTCATTAATTTTTATAGGTCACATGGTTTGTCTACATGGTTGGCCAAACCATGAACCAACCATGTGAACTCGCTATATAGGGTGTCACCCACTTGAACGACTAGGAACACAAATTGGAAATCTATACAAAACCCATATAGACAACCCATACGACCCAACTGAACAAATTTACAAGGATGTGTGGTCTTGGGTTCATTTTTTGACAAATTTTGGTGCAACCTCTAAGGCCCTCAAGGTTGAGTTGTATGGTTAGAAATATCAATTTTATAACAATGAAACTATCCTATTTCATCCAAAAATATGAGCTCTAATGTATGAATCACATTCTTTTCTAACAAATGAAATTAATGTTTCATGATTATTTGATGATACTGATGGGCCATGCCTGACGTTTCATTTTTTCATGATTAAAGGTCAATAAAAAATTTACATAATGATAATTTTTATGATCATATGAATTGAATTAATAAAAATAGATATGCGGTAGAATGTTAGAACCAAAGAGGGATCATCACATATTAATTATAAATAATTTATTTAATTAATGATTTACCATGATAGAAATATTTCATTATTGATGGATCATTCAAAAGATCGTTGTTGCACCACTGTTTCATTGTAATAATCAAGATCAGATTCCATTTACTAGTGATCCATATGTGTTCCACAATTCTATGAATACTATTGTAGGAATCTTTATTTGATAGCATGACATTTCCTATCAATTGTTTCGTCCTCCTTTGATCGCCCCAATAACCACTTCTAAAGCATTCTCCATCATATCTCTTAATAAGATATTGGGAGGTGGTGTAAGACTAATGTCCATTCTTTTGATAATTCTTATAGAATGGAGCTCTCTAATTCATTAGAGGATTCTCCAAATCCACTACGTATGACTAAAAAAATGAATTGTCATTCATTGAATATATTATAATTGGTTTTATATATCACTATAGTTAAAATAAAATAATTTCAAAAGTTCCTTTTATTATTCATTTAATCCATGCACATCCCCATTTCATATAATAATATTAGTGTCATTATTTATCTATATTCTCTTAACATGAAAATTAATTTTAATATTTATTAATGAAATAATATTATATATTTATTATCTCATTCTAGACCACTAAAATCAGTTTTCCATTCCACCATAGTATTTATCGTTAAATGAATAATAACTTTTTACATATAAAATAAATATCACTACATTATTCCCTAATAATTAAATAAATATTATATTCAATCAATAGAAAATATATATTTTCTTCATATTCTTGCAACATTATATTCTCTCAAATAACTAGTGATGGAATATATGTGACCAATTAAACATGGATAATAATTATATCATCTACGGAACAAAATTTATATAAATATTTAAATAATAAATATTATTATTATTATTTATCCAAGGTTCTTGATACACATATAGTATGACTTGATAATCCTATATCTCATTTGCTTTAGGAGAAGCATGTTGAAGTACGAGGATAGCATCTAGAAACATTCCATGGAACCCATTTAGAGTGAAGTGAATTCCCCAATGAAATAATAAATCATACTTACACATACTAGTTAATATTATCTCTTTACAATGATATCTCAAATGAAGCAGGTATCATGATGTTTCATTCAACCTATGTTCTTGATGCCTCTTTTTTGGATTCATAGAAAATGAACATGCATATAGAACACCATGTACATTGATTTATTTACATTATAACATTTCCATCAAAGGGACTGAGATATCCACAATCATTTAAGAACATATATGAAAAATCCATGATCGTATTATTCATTAATGCAATATTACTCATGACACACACAATGTATCCTACCTCACCGTGAACATAGGTTACCTCATTTCTCATAAATACATCAATGTACGTCACTAAAACTACTCATTACTAATAATTTTAAAGATTTAGGACCATTGCACACATCTAAAAATAGAATATCCAATGAAACATATAAATTTGGAATTCCTACATTAGTTTTTACAATATCCTACTAGATATCACCATGGGTGAGCACGATGATATGGTGTCTCAATGTAAAATGACTCTCTACTCCTTAGATAATCTATTATTTTGTTCCTTCAAATGATATCATCTAGATATATAAAATATATTTTAAAATATCCTCACAGCACTTCTAGGTTCTCATCATAGCGTGGAACTATGATGAACTTTTGGTCTAATAGATACTTTTTCAACATTGTAACATAATATGATACGCATTGCAACAATAATTATGTGATAATAAGTTTATTCATATTCAAAAAATTTGAGTACATGTTATCAAATATTTAATATAAGTCATTTCTAGGTTACAAACTTCAATAGACCTCCACTTTCACTATAGATAACTACTAATAACCATCATTTTACTAGCTCTCATGTGATACTCATGCATAAAATGAGATAGGAATTTATTCTATTGTTTTTTCATGGTATCATTTGTGGGTACGAATATTATTTTAGATTCAACCCTATAATGAAAACCCTTCAACAGGTGATACTTCTGGAGTATATTCTTTGTTTGTTGGTGTGACGTTGGGTCTTCTACAAGAGCCACTATTGCAATATTTTCACAAAACAATACAATAGGGTATTTAATGATACATACCACATCAAGATCCTAGAAAATTTTTGGATTCAATCATCTTACAGGGTGTCATCAAAATTTTATATATACTCAAACTCCATCGTAAAATTAATGGAAATTGACTGTTTAGAACTTTTTCAGCTCACAACTGCTCCGTTGTGGTAGAAAACATATCTTGATTATGACATTATATCATTATTATCTATATAAAAACAGGAATATAGGCTCCTTCAACTACATTCGTCATGTATAAACACTCATTTAACATCTCCCCAAAAGAGATTTTGACTGGTTGGTCATTTCAAATAAGTAACATGTCATCAACATAATGAAACCGAATTATTTTATCGATTCATAAAATCTAATGTTCTAATAAGTATCCATGCCAAAAAATAAATTGATAAAGACCAAATTTACAATAAACCACCTATAATAAAATGGATAAAATTCATTCTGAATGAAACCAAATTCTTTTTTTGATTCATCAAATCTAATGTTTGAGGACATGGATTATTTCTTCCATCAAAAAATGTATCTATACAACATGAAAAAAACAATTTGCATCACCTGGAGTCACAATACAATCATTTTTTATTCAAACCCAAATATTCCTAAAGGTACCAATTAAAGAATATATTTTTGACATCAATATTCATAGTCCTGTAGTTTTGGTAAGTTTTTATAGAAATTATCAGATGAATTTATACATGGAAATTGGTGAAAATATTTCATCGTTGTCAATTCCTTGACACTGTGTTAACTATTTAGCCAATAGTCATGATTTATATATATTTAATTTACCTTACATGTCTACTTTACTCATTAATAATCACTTCCCTCCAATGTTATTTTCATCAACTAAAATATCGACTAGAACCCAAACAAGGATCTAATACATGTTTCCATTTTTGAATTCATGGATTCTTTCCATCATGTAGAATTTGATCTCTCTAATTCATATTTACAAGAGATATGTTCATCATTTTCATCCAATAATTAATAACCAATTTCAGTGACATGAAAACCATATCTCTATAGTTCTCTTAACTATCATGTTCTTCTATGTTATACATGTATTTTAGAAACAACATCTTATGTGGGGACCTTTGGAACATGTTCTTTCCCCAAAAATTGTGTATCTTGAAAATAAACCTTATCAAATTCAATATTGATCCAACTATCCTTTTGGTGGATTTTCTCCCATTAAAGAAATTATGTTTGTCTGGTGTAAAACACATTCTTGTCTGAGGGGTTGTATAGGTTGCATCTTTATGTTTCCTTGGTATATCCTAAAAAGATACACTTTGTTCCCCAATGTTCAAGTTAGTATCATGAGATGGACATAAAAAATTACTTGCAAACCCATACTTGTGTAAGTAAAAAAATGGTTTACTTTTCACTCTATGACTTGAAGGGAATTATTTTTTCATATTTATTTGGATCTTGGATTAATGGGTATCTGTAGTTTGCAATTCATATCTCGAAAAGGATAATGGATGATCTGCATGAATTATCATATCCGATACCATATCTAAAAAGGTATGGTTCCTCTATTCCCTAACATCATTCCAATATTTTGTGTAATGATGTATTATTTGAGATATAATGCCAAACACCCATAATAATTCGATAAAATCATGGTTAAGATATTCAGAATCTCGATCCAATCACGGTTTTTTTATATTCATTCAATGTTGATTGTCTACTTCATTCATGAATTCCATCAATTTATCAAATTAATTATACTTACACCTCATCATGTATACACAACCATATATACATAAGTCATTATTAAATGTTTTTAGGTAAGAAGATATACCAATCTCTTCTATAGAAAATGATTCACACACATAAGTGTGTACCAATCCTAGAAGCACTATGGCCCCTTCACCCAGTCCACTAAATAGTCCTTTGGTAATTTTTCATTCTAAATAATAATTACATATTTAAAGTGTTTTCATATTATATGATTATAAATAACCATATCAATATAGATTTTTCAAATTCTTCTCATTTACATGACCAAGACAATGATTATAAGTTGGTTATTGAATGAGTCATGGGAACATGATTCTTTTCCAATATAAAATACATGGTTTTTTGAAATTTAACATAGAAATACCATTATATAAATGAATCATACCATAAAATAATTTATCCTTATAAAGGAAACAACATCTAATTTCAAACATGGAAACAAACCCATAATCATTTAAACAAGATATGGAAATTATTTTCATGGTAACTGTTGGTATATTACAAAAATACCATAAAACCAATGTCATTAATTTTAGAAATAAATGTTGGTAGTCTCAAATGGCTATAAAATCCATCCTCACACCATTATAATCTCTTAGATCCACCACTCATCTGTAAATATTTGAAATCAACATGGTTCCAACATTTGGATATAGATGTGAGCACCAAAAGTTGTCTCTAATACCCAATGTTTAGAATATTGAAAGGTTAAAATCGATAATGAACCCAATAATGGATTCCCCTTTCTTTTAGGTATAGTTCTGTTTCTAGTGCCATATATTTCCACATGAAACCATACTAGCTCATTTTAGATTCCCTATATCTGTATCGTCTACCTCTTATAAGGACAATGCATGATAGATTAAGACTTGTTATGAGTCTTGGACCCCATTTTCCTTGTACTTACATTTCCTATTAACCATAATTATAGTGAGTTTATCATATCCCATGTTCTTATCCATATGGATAGAAAATGTAAGAATTTATGAAAGACTCTTCTCAATTATTCTCATATTATAATTAATGATAATACTATATCTAATCCTGGGTAGTGATGAATATATAAAATCTATATTCAACTCATCTTAGAATTTAATTCAGAAGTTTTCCAAGAGTTCAATGTACCCAATTATCATGAATACATGATTATGAGATACCACAAACTCCCCAATATTATTTGTAAACAAATCATTGGAGACCTCATAACTCTCTTGTCTCTCCTTCTATTGATAGAGTTCACGAATGCGACACATAAAGTAATATGTAACCCATTTCTAATGTTACATTAAAATATCATTGGTCATGGGTTATTTCATGAGTCACTAAACATCTATAGATTCATCTTAGTATTTATCATATAGAGATAATTAAACATCACTACCCTCTTTACTAGGTTCCTTGGGAATAGGTTCTACCAAAAAAATTAATTTCATTTCGTGGGGAAGGATAATGCATAACTACCTTTTCAACTCTTGGATATTTATGCTTATGGGAAGGTTATCCTTCTCATTTAAAGATCACAATGATTTGTTTGATGTCATTTTTATGGTTGTTTCTAATAATAATATGATCAAATTATTAGAACATTATCTGATAAATTTTGAAAAATAAATAAATATTATATTTATTAATCTCCCCTTATTTTATCGAAACCCAATATCCATCACCATTGGATTTAGAATATATTTTTTCTTGGACATTAAAGTCTTATGGTTCAATATTCCCCGTATCATTACCCCAAAATTTGTTGGTAAACAATAATTAATTGTTTTAGGAAGTAATTCCAAATTCCAACTATATTAACTCATAGTTCATTGATCTGTTAAGTAGACTTCTCAGTCCTGAAATCCATAAATTAGATTTCCTCAACTTTTGCATCTCAATTATACTATGTACTAATTTTGTTGTCAACCCTTGTTTTGAACAATGTTATGTTAACCCAACACTTCAAGTTATACTTCGATGATAATGGAAATCACCCCATCATTGGTTGTTCAAGAAATTATAACTATGAATCGATTTTAACTGATGTAGTTGAAGGATATACCAAATTAATATATATAATATAGGGATTTAATATTTTTATGCATAAAATTAGATTTATAATATCTATAAAATTCTTGATAAAATTATGTGTGTTTACATAAGTGAATAACAATATCTTAGATAATATTTATGAATAAGAAAAGGTATATTGTTTATGAATTTAAGTATCATTTATTTCTTGAATTCTTGTGATTGTGACAAAGAATCTATAATAAAATAACTATAAAACATGAACGAAATAAAATAATCAAGCAGTGTGATCATGAAATTTTACATATGGTCTATTTTTCTTACAGTTAATAAACTAATTGTCAGCCTAGGGGGAAACACCTTGATCTGATTAAGGTTTGTGTTACATCTTTCCACCTTTCCACCTTTGTATCTCTCTTGGATTGGTCCTCTTCAACCCCAAACATTGTCCACCACCACTAGCTTGAGAGATCTGTCATTTACATATGATTTTACTCACATGAATGTGATGGGAAATTGATTAACAAAAATTAACCCAAGATCATTAAAGTCATTACATAATAAGAGTAGAGAATGAATGTAGGGGAAAAATATAATTTAATAATAAATTACTTGAAACCAATCGCATACGAATGTCTGGATTATGATCATAATCATCAACATGCATGAAAAAAATTAAACATTTAATAAAAATAATATTAAATTCTTAATATTATTTATTTAAGATAAATCACACTCGAATCTTTTAATTATCATCGTTATTTAATCATTTTTTTATTTTAATTCTCATTTATATTTCCTTGATATTCTCATCCATTAATGTTTTAAACACAATAAATAAATTTATCTATATTTTACTATGTACATAAATGTAAATTGATATAAACATGGAAAATACCCATCTGAGTCTACCCAACAAGTATTATACTCGTAAAATTTTTAGTCTTTTGAGACATGGCATGTACGACTTACCGCGTACATTCAAAACATGTACTATCAACAAAATGCTTACATGAATTAAAGAATTTTCTAATAATGTTTTATGCTTAAATTCCGGAAGAGTAAAAACTGTAATATGAATCATACATGATATATATATATGAAATTTATGAAGATATTAATTATATATATATATTAAAACTTATCCCATGGAGTGTCCTATCAGCTTAATGACCACATGAAAGCACATATACTGATGGTTTACATGGTATAATAAATAAATTTTAAATCCATATAATTTTGAATAAGTACATGTTGAGTATATGAGAGATAAACATTGAGGAAATCTTTAATTGTGTATCTGAGTCATGTATTTAGGGACTCAGTGTGTCAATCATTCCTTAGAAAATTGGATTATACAGAGTGTATAAATGAATATACAACATGTGGTCTCCGAGATTCATGTCCACTTGTAATGTAGGCCATGTATTGTAATTCATGTCATTTATAGGAATATAAGAGACTATTGAACATGTATTTGGACTACATGGTATGTACTCTGGATGATTGTGTGCAAGAAAGGAAGGGTTAATATGAGGTGTTTGAAATTAATACACTGTGTGTCATCAAAGAACAAGGTTTGAATTAATTTCCAAATTAATTATTGATTAATTAAACACGTGTATATAACATGTAACTCCAGTTACATATTGTGTAATACTATGTTATCCATCCATAATCCCTATTACCACCATATGAGTTCTTTGGTTTTATTTCATTCATAATATAAATCATATTGATTGGATCATCAAGAAATAAAGGAGAAAGAAAAAAATTTCAAAATTCGGATTAAATTAATTATTAAAATTGAATTGAGAAGTAAATATCAAATGAATAAATGAATCAAAAATCCTTAATTATTTATAAATAATTATGTTACCACTCTGATACCACTTGAAGGTTCGGGGCACAGTGGAAGCGTGTGATGGGTTATTCCCAACATTCCCTTTTTTCATGATTGATGATCAATCAAGGGTTTACAAATTGTTAAATTTAATGATATTTGGAATTGAATAAAATAAAATATAAGAGTTAGAGAAAACTATAACCAGAGAGAGGATCATCATATATTATTTGAAATTCACTTAATTAATTAAATAATTATCTTTATAGAATTATTTCTTCATTTCTAGATCTATCAATATACCTATGTTGCACCATCATTTCATTATTGGAATCAAGAGAATATTCCCACTAGTGGTGATCTATATGAGGTTGAAAAAACATTGAATATTGTTGTAGGAATCATTTGGTGATAGCATGACAAATCCAATCACTTGTGTCATCCATATATGATTTCATTAAGAACAAATTCCATAGAATTATACTTGATCTATCTTGAAAAGAGAGAGGGAGATGGAGTAATATTTCACCCTATTCATGGGATTTTTCATTGAGATGGGATCTCTCTAAGTCTTGAGAGGTTTATCCAAGTCCACTATGAATAACTAAAAAATTAATTCCATCTATGAGAAAAAAAATTAATTTGGTTTATATAATTTAAGAGTTAAAATAATTATTTCGAATTAATTAATGGTTATTTATTTATTATATAAATTTTACAGTATTATTAACCAATAAATAAACAAACATTATATACGTTAAATATCAAATATATAAATATAAAATGTTCTAATCACATTATATTTAATCTTATTAACTAGTGATGGTATATATATTATCAATTAAATGTTAATAATTATTATACCTTATGTGGGAATAATATTTATTAAAATTTTCAAAAATAAATAACAATATTATTATTTAATAGTGATTCTTGATACACTTAGATTATGACCCTCTAGGACATTTCTCGATGGAATTAGGGAATGTGGTCAAATATCCATGTTTAACAACTAGAAACATGAAAAGACACCGACAGAGAAAGGATTTAATGCCACAATGACCTAATACCTCGTAAATATGATACTATGTAATATAATCCTTTTATCACAATATCTCAATTCAATTTTGTTGCATGATGGTTCCATCAACCTTTCTGCATAAATTATCATTCTTTGAAATCTAATAAATTAACCATGACTTTAAAACATAATGGTCAAGGATACATTTTGGTGATATCATTTCCATAAAAGGTAATAATATATCATCTTTCATTGAAGAACATAAGGGAAAAATCCATTCTTGCATTACTCATTTATAAAATATCACACATGACCCACCCAATGTATCCTACCTCACCACAAACATATATAATTATGGTTTTCATAAATACATCAATGTACATGAATCACAATACAAATTAATAATAATACTAATGTCTAAGGACCAATACAGAAGTCTGCATATTAGTACATCCAATGAGATATATAAATGTGGATTTATTAGTAACAGACCTTTTTCTCATAATATCCTACTAGATATTTCCAAGGTCATACACCATGAAATGTGCCACAAAGTCCTATGAGTCTCCACCCCTAAAAGAATGTATCATTTTTTCCCTCAAAATTATATCATATAGCTACATAATACATATTTATGAATAGTGTTGAAATGATTCATGGTTCTCATAATATTGGGGAACTACTATGACCTTTTTGTCAAACAACCCTCTTTAAAACATTATCACATACTATGTTCTTTAAAATAAAAGTAATGTTGTTATAATAAGTTCATTAAATTTCCAAATTTATGAATTTAGAGTATCATGAATTACAATGAAGGTGGTTCTAAGGCACCAACTCCAACCAAAAATCCATTTATTTCGATGAATTTTCATTTTAATTTCTTATTTTTTTCATAATGTGAATGATAATTTTTGTCATGGATGTGTCAGGGGTGTTAGGGGATTTCGTGGAGCCCAAGACATTAATTATAGGAAAAATTGGGTTGGCCACACGGTTATTAGACATCATGTGGGGATGTTATCACTATTTATACTAACTATTGGAAGATGGATTGTAGGTTCCCACATGTCACACAGTTTGACAAAACTATGAAAAAAGTGGTGCATGACCATCTAGGGACACTACAGTTTTTGACTGTCGGTATAGATATGGTTACACATGGTTATTTAAAATATGTGCAATAACCATGTTTGTTTGATGTCATTACTTTAGTGGGAACATGTTTTGTGTGATGTTTTGAAAACTTTTTGGCCAAACCATGAAGCCCACTAATTTTGTAAAAATAACGAAATGCCTCATATCATATCTTGTAACCTAATTTATTTTCTAATTTCATCCACCATATAGATTTTTGCCATTTATGAGCTCTTGGAATCCAAATCATTGTCATTTTGTTCTTCCATATGATCTGGGAACCTAGTGACACTTGTATCATTGGATCCATGGTGGTGAGTACTCAATTCGTTTTTGTATGTTCCAAATTCTTCTTGGTATTGACTACCAAATTTAGGTGAATGATAATATTCCCTCCTTCAATATTATTTGTCTGTTCATTAGTTTATTAACTGATATGACTCTAATAGTGAATTGATTCATGACAAGAACACTTTTATGAACCTACAGTAGGTGGTATCATTCTTTTCCAATGATGTCAAGGTGTTTATATTTCTATTTTTGTGATGAAAACCCATTTTTTATGAGTGATTCAACTAAAAAAGAATTTAATCCTCGTTTTAAATGGATATGTATGACCTATGTAATTAATGAGACCCTTTAATACTGATTAAATGTTATGGAACATGAATTAGAACAACCCCATGGCTATGTTTTACAAATAATTCGACCACCACTGGTGGTATATGGTCATTAGTATCATTTTAGTTAACTGTTTTCCCCATTCCATATGATGTTATATGATGAATTGAATTATAATTTTAATTGTAAATTTGTTTGATTAATGAAAGGATATGGATTACCATGTCCCTAGGCCCTTTCATGTAATTAATTGTATAGGCATGAGATGTTTCATATATTTGTATTCCCACTTGAGATAATATAGTGGTTAAGCCTTATAATCATATATCATACATTGAGCCACCATATGAGGTTAGTTTTAAAATAATTGATCACAGTGAGGACATTCACATATTTAATTAATATTGATTGAATGCTTATTATATTACTTGGGTGAAACATGGCTTCTCATTCGAACACCATGGATATAATATTTTGGATGCTTCTATACATATTCTTGAGTGATACTTAGATTCCATAGTGGAATACCAAGGATGGATAGAGAGGATTTACTATCATTCACATGGGAGACACTTGGACTTCTTATATATTCATTCAAGGAAAGAATCAGAGGCATGATTCAATATACACCCATGTGGACATTGGACTCCTTATAGATTTCCATGGAAGGACTCAGAGGGATAGTTTTATATATTCTAGAGTGATACACAGACTCCTTATGGATTTATAAGGATGAACTCAGAGGTCCAGTTCTATATACATCATGGGTGACACATGGGCTCCAATAGTGGACCACCAAAGATGGAATAAAATGGAAATGATGATATACCACACACAGACTGATACTAGGATTCACATGAGGAATCCCTAGGATGGTCTTATAAGGTTCATGGTTCATGTTATTGTGTGGGAAATTCCTATATTCCAAATGAGTAATTCTATGTATGAGATCAATTTTATAAATGATTAATTAATGAAATAATTTTTATGATGTGTCTACGAAGACAAATAAAAATCATGGATTTGGACGGTGTATTATACCATATATATGGAAATGTTCAGTATCATTTGATCACATATCTTACAGGGGATGTTGGGCTACACACCAGGTGACAATAAATATTTATTAAATGTGACTTATTTATAAAGTGAATCTTCTTTATAAATTGACACAATTAACGCTACTTATTCCGAGACAATATAGCTAAGGTTAAGTTAGGTATAAATGAACTAATTTGATGGTAACCCAGACTATTATTAGATTTGTAGTTTCATTACTTTCTTTACATATACTCTTACTTTCTACACACTTATATTATTTTATATTCAATAGATGGACGGAATTAGACATCATTGGTGGTGCCATAATGGGATTTAATCTCACACCCTACTCGAGATTACTTTTGTACCATAGATGATTATATTTATGTAGGTATGGATATAGAAACCCACCATGATAATGGTTGTATATTTTTTATTAGGATTATAGGATCACATGAATGACCTGAGGCTCATGATGCTAGGTGTGATTTTTTTGGCATTTTCCATACTGTATCGCTTTAATTGTACTATTTTATGGATACTTGTGTTTTCCTATTTGTACACATATGACATGTATCATCATTATCTATATATGATATTCCTTCTGATATTTTTATTTTAGATTTTTTAGATGTTATCTACTGTCAGATAGATTTACCTTTTCTTCTAATTATCAGTTATTATATATACACTATTATACACTCTAGTGGCAAGTTCATAGTCTCCATATAGACTCACCTTGGACCACACTACTAGTCTTCGGCATTTTTCTTCTAGGGTCATGGTCTTCAAGCCATGTGGCCATCAGGGATTAGGTCATTGGTGAGTAGAATCTGAGTTTAGGATGTTACAAAGTTATATGAGAGCCTTCTTTTCTAGTTATAATTGTTATTTCTAGACAATATAATGGGATACTATGGAATATTATTTTTTTAATTATTTTTTCCTAGATGTACGTAACCCACATTCGGGAAAACACAAAATTACCTCGAATATATTTTTTTTGTTTTTTGATTTTGGCTTGTAGAATTGATTTTATTCCACTGTTCGGTGACACACTTGAATTGTGATCTTATCATTGATAGTATTGTGGGTTCTGTTTTTTTTTAACCTAATGAGATGAGGGTATTCCATTTTATCAATCATTTTAGGCAATTTTCAAGACTATAATTCCATGAAATAACCCATTCCATATATGATGAATTACTTTACTCCATACTGTTGTTATATGTGCCATGATTTATACACTTATTTGGTGGTAGATATGTTGTACATGGAATTTGTGAATATGGTTAGTACAAAGATTTCCTAAAATAACCTAATCATTGTTTTCCCAATTATCATACATCATTAACCCTAATTAGAAAATTATGGAAGGTTGAGTCATTGATCATTAGTTTCATGGATAAAAACATGTTATTGTGTGAATTAAGTGAAATCAATGGTTTGGTTCATTATGAATATGTGCCAATATGGATTAGAATTTTGTGAAAGAATTGGTTCAACATTTAAATAGTGAATTGCGATATAATGTAAATGAATTATAGAATAAAATTGAAACTGAAATTTTTTATTGTAGAGAACTTGACCAATACCCATCCATTGTAGTGGAAAGTAAGTAGTATTTCTTTTTTATATGACCTATATGACATCCCTACCTTACATTAGAAGTAAGAACATGGGTGTGATTATTATATTGGATGGCTTGTAACAATCATATTGCAATTAATGATCTTAGCAATTGTTGAATCATAATTTGAGGAGTGAACATGGAATTTGTAGATATATTTCACCGTGGAATCCTCTAGTAGCATTCCAGCAAGGTGGTGGTGACCATGTTCTGACAGTGGTTGGCTAGGATATACTAATAGACTCTATGATACATCTAGATAAGGTACTGGGGATTGTACCATACATAGCTGATGGGGCATGATTTCCTGAAGGGTTTATGAATTTCATGCAGACTTTTTAAGGGGAAACATATATTTTCCCATATATGATAGAGCTGAAACATGATTTCCAGCAGAAGCATTCTTCCATGTTTTTAGGGAATATGGGACCAAATTTTGATGATTCATGGATACAATCCATGCTATCTAACATCAATAATCATGAGTCACCTCTAGAGTGAAAGGTAATGATTTCTATTTTTATATTGCATGAATATTCCTAATATGGTGGGATTACCTAACTTAGATGGATTGACATCATGATATTTCATGGAGGTTTTTTCATATGGTCTTATACAATTACTTCAATCTCGACATGTTGAGGACAAATTGAGATTCAGAATTCATGCACCTGAAGCAGGACACATTTTTACTCATGGATTATTCATCATATTTTATGGATCTCCAATGATAATCACCTATTATGATTTGATAAAATCTATCTAAATCCATGAGATCCAATTATAGTAATTGATATAATATATGATCACATGATAGTTCCGTTCATCTTACTACCATTTCTAGAAAATTGAAAATGAAGATGATCACAAAGTGTATCCGGAGAGAGGCATTGACTGATAGACAAGGTGGTTCAACACAAAGAGCTGGTGCTACATAAACTAAAAGTAGGAAGTGCCATCTGGAGATTCCATGTGGGGATATTGGTATTTATTTCACATACTCAGGTTTCTAAGATAGGTGTCACCCGTGTGGTAGACTGGGACATTCCAGATCTCAATGTATGAGAGACCAGGTCAAGTGCAGATCATGTGACACAACGGTCCATCTATAATGATTTTTTTGGGATTTTTAATATGGAATCTGGTGATGGAGGGTTTTCCCTAACATCATGTGTATGAGTGGGGTAATTGAATTCTCATCAGGTAGGATGTTATTGCGTAGTTATACAATAAGGACAAGGTGGTTGTCATGGTCATGGTAGTCTAACCCACAATTTGTATCGATAGTAGAGTGGATCTACTCAGGGTAGCCAACATATATCACAGTCCCACATACCACCCAAGATATAAATAATGGAACTGAAACCTAAGGGTAATAGTCTCAAATGATATACTATGATAATTATTATTCTATCAGTATATATAATTCCATAGTCTATTTTCGATATAGGAAATTCTCATTGCTTTATATCTACATAAATTATTAAGAGTAATGTTATTATTGTTTAGTGTTTTGATGGTTTTATGACACTGTATAATCTGTTAAAAATTTTAAATAATGGTGTACATCTGTTCAAGGATTTACCCCTTCAGACTGGATGGTGTTTTTTCCTATAGTTAATCTTGTTCGTTGTGATGAATGGTTTTGACATAATTACTATGATGGTGTATTTTTTTCAATTTAATTCTTTAAATTATTTAAATCCACATAGGTTGAAATTCACATCACCATAGGGTCGAGTGTTCATCCAAAAGGGTGAATGGGATGTCCATGAGAGCTCTGCTGGACCCAAGCATCATGGGATGGGAAGGATGATAGACCAGATTGAGAGTTTATATCTAGATTATCTAAGAAGAAATCAAGTATATTTCCATCTAGTGGCTGGTCATTTCAGGGGACATTTTCCGTGAATAATTTTTAGGGTTTCCTCATATGAGAATAGTAGAGTTCTCTATCGAGGTAGTGGCATGAGGGGAACGGGTATCCATTCCTCCTCATAGTATGGATACTAGTGAGATGCATGGCCACAAGAGGAATCATTAGGATTTACAATTAAATTGTTCTATCAAACCTATTGCTTCTCAATTCAGATTTTCCATACTATTTAGAAAAAATGAGTAAGAAACACTTAGTCTATGCTTGAATTGTCAGATATTAAAACATGTGATAGTTAAGAACTTGTATCCTATGTCACAAATAGATGTTTTTTTGTTCAAAATTGAAAACATCAAGTATTATAAAACATTGATTTGAGATCCATATATCATCATTTTCATTTTAAACCATAATACACAGCTCACATATATTTTCATAGAAGGTACAGTCTTTATGAGTATTTGGTTATGTTGTTCAGTCTAATGAATGCGACAATATATTTCATTAAACAGATTAATTGAGTCTACCATCTTTATATATATTCATTTTATAGTATTCATGAATGATATAATGATTTATTATCACAATCTACAAGACAATGAAAACATATTAGGATCATATTGGATACATCAAGAGGCCATTAGTTATATTCTATGCTCACAATGTACCACTTATCGATGGATTAGATTCACTTCTGGGAAAATATTATCTTAAATACAGGATTATTAGTTTCCCTAGACAAGGCGAGGGTTGTAGTTTCATGTGAGTATCCGAAGAAATTGTTTTCTATAATGAGTTTCTTTGGGATGGATGGATACTATAGGGACTTTATATAGGAAATATCATGCCATGAAGCTCCTATAATGGTCATCAATAGGAAGAGTGTAATATTTTTATGGTCAATAGAGTGCAATTTATTCCATTATGAGTTGGAAGAAAGGATTGAATTTGGTAGCTATAATGATTTTTCTAGAGCTAGGAAGGGGTTAAACTATTTACTATGTTAAATCAGGTATTGTTATAGGACCAGTTCTTATGCATAGGGATAGATTTGAAGTGTATGTGTCTTTGTAGTTAAGGAAACATGAGATAAATTAATGGACATGTGGTCTCGAGATGGATGTAATTGTTCAAAAGTTGTAATTTTGAAGATATTATTTACTTGTAATGAATTTTTTTTTGTGCATAGACCAAAAAACATAAAATATATATTTAAATAGAGTTATATAAATTTGAGGTAGGATTGGTGGGTTGAGTAGCTATAGAATTTTGACATTGACCATTCATATATTCTGAGTAAAGGAAATGCAGTGGTTAATATAATGAAAAGGAGTACTCAAATATTGAAAGTTTCATTGACCAATTGTGAGTGGTAGATTATATATTTTTTCTCTAAGATGAACTTGGAGGTGAGGGATAGTTGTTGGTAGACATTTACTTCCTCCTCATCTATGAAATCAACCCTCCTTGATAGAGATTCCATGAGGCAGTTACCATATTTTTATTATGTAATCATGTGGGATTGTGTTGTAGGTGAGGAACCACCTCCTGGTAGGATCATAGGTGAGGATGTGATTCTGTATGTACATTTTCATGTATGGGATTCATTAGACATGTTTGAGGAGTTATTTTGAGACTTAAATGCTTTATGTCAGGTAATACACCCCGGTGTCACATTGATGTATCAATATTTATATCAGCAATACTGGGGGATGGGTATGAAAGGATATGTTGATGATTTTATCATGAGGTGCTCCACCTGTCCGTAGGTGATGGTATAACACCATAGACATCCTAGAACATTATAATAGAAAAAAATTCATTAGTGAAAGTAGGATTATTCTGAGATGGATTTTGTGAGAAGGGTATATGTGTCACCACCAGGTAATGATTTCATTTTTGTTTTTTTTTTTACAGGCTCCAAATTATCCTCATTTCCTATCTATCAAGTAGACATTTTTAGTAGATGATCATGTGAGGTTGTATATATGTGACATAGTACAAATTCACGGGGCCTATCTTACTCTTGTTTTAGATAGGGATTCACTGATTTATAAATGTTTATAGAATGTTGTATAGAGTAAATTTTTAATATATGGTCCTTCTGAACATATAATACCACCCTCATACCGATGGGTAGTTGGAGATCATGATAAAATGGAATGAGTACATACTGTGAACATGCATCCTAGAATTTAAGGGCTCTTGGGAGAGGCACACACCATAAGTTGAATTATCATACATAAATATATTTCAAGAAAATGTAAATATGGTTCTTAATGGGTCCTTGTACTGTAGGGCATACCAATAACCCATGTGTTTGTTAGAGGTCAGAGAAGAATCTATGATTAGACCTCATCTCATATATGAAACTACATATTAGGTTTATTTGATTATTAAGTGGAAAGATGATTCAATGTCTCAATATAAATATTATTCCAATCACCATCAATGACCTCTAGAGTTCAAGATTGGGTATCATGTTTTTTTTAATGTGCCACCATGATAGGAACCTGGGAGGATTATAATAAATGGTAATATTTCACTATGAAATTTCGAGAAATTCGAGATTATGGAGAAAGTCGGGTCGGTTGACAATCTGATATTGTTACCATAAAGGTATTGGTCCATGCATGATGTCTTCAATATATATCGGATTCAATGTTATCATTCAGAATTGTCTAATTATTTTCAACCATAGTATGTTGAGTTACAAGTAGATGCATCTTTTATGGAGCAACTTATTCCTATTTCGGATCGTAGCACATCGGTTCTTTGAGGCAAGTAAGTTAGTATATTATGGGATATTTGGAAGCAAGGTCATGTACATGAAGATACCTAGTAGTGGAGAAGGATGTCTGAGAATATTGATTGGAGTAGTTTTCATATGATTCTTCACTACCTTTAGAAGCTATATTCTGGGAAAGATTTCTTTGAGGTTGGAAGTTTGAAAGAACTCATTTCATACTTGATGCATGGAATTTTTTTATTGCGTCAGTTTTTATTTTAATGTATTTTTTATGCCATAATGTGAATGACCATTTAGTTCATTGGGGTATTAGGGGTGTTTGGGTATTTTTCATAGACCAAAAAATTATTTTTTTGAAAAGATAGAAAGGTTGGACAGTTAGTTAAAACCATGCAGGACAGGTCGCACGGTTAATATTAACCATGTGAGGTGGAATATGGGGTGATATAGGTTACACAGTTTTATGAAACCATGCCAATGGATGCATATACCAATGAAAGATAAAAGTGGGTTTTTAATGTGATATGAAAAAAGTCTTGTTCATGGGTTTTCACACTATTCACAATAACAGTGCGAGGTTACCCTACATAGAGTAGTGGGAACATGGTTGGTGAATGGTTTGGAAAACCATGTGGTCAAACATTGTATACTAGTAATATGAGTAAAATTTAATAATTTAATATAATATATATTATAAATTAATTATTATTTTCCAATTTTTTCTATTGTCCATCTTTGAGCCATTTTAGTGATATTTGAATAAAAACCATTACATTTTTTCCTCCATTATCCCATCTGAGCTCTAAATTGATTGCCACCGGTCTCATCAGATCTGTGTCTGTAATTACTAAATTCCTTTTGTGAAAATCCATGTTATTGTTTTTATAAGATATTTTATTTTGGTTCAATTTAATATTCATTATTTCCATGTTATTCATCCTTTTTTTGTTTTTCTTCTGATCTAAGTAGAATCATGAGCTAATACAAGATAAAGAAACGTATTATACCCTATGTTAGGGTGTCACATTATTTTATGTAAAATTCATGTTGTTTATATTTTTTTTTCTACCGTGTGACTATTTTTTATGAGCGAAAATGGAATTTGATAGTAGTTTACAATGGATAGATATGACATATATAATTAATCATACCTATTGTTAATTATTAATGTTTATGATAATTGAATTGGAACTACCCCTTGGATGTGAGGTATAATTAATTAGACCACTATGGATCATATATAAACCTAAATATGATTTTATTGTAACATTTTCCAATTTCCTTGTGTTGTTAAATGAATAAATGTATTTTCATTTGATTTGATTAAAAGAAAGGAGATGGGTAAAAATGACCCTAGAATCTTGTTGTGTAATTTATTGTTTAATAATGGGATTCTTATTATATTGATATGCACATGTGAGATAATTTATTGGCTATGAATTCTATTCTTAGTTAATTCCTTGATATTCATTCTAAGGGGAACATTAAATGAAATGATCACAGTGATGATGTTGAAATAATTTACTGATATTGACTGATTCTTTTTATATTCCTTTGATGACACACGGGTTCTCATATGAATTCTATGGATGGACTCCATTATCTATTTATCTACTTCTTCTAGAGTGATACTGGGACTCCTTAGGGGATTTCCAATGATCAACTAAGAGGCTATACATTTTTACACCCAAGTGGCACAAGAAATTTTTATATAGAATCCAAGGATGGGGTTAGAGGAACAATTATATATATGCCAATGTGATACTAGGTCTCTTTATGGATTTCCATGTATGGACAATGAGATCTATTTTTATATACATCGAAGTGATACATGAACTCTTTAATGATTACCATTGATGGTCTCAGAGGGATTGATTTCTAAACACTATGGGTGAGACATGGGATCCATTAGTGGACTTCAAATGGAATAATCAAATTAAAATGATGTTATAACACACCTGATGCGATACCAAATTCCAATGAGGAATGATTAGGACATGAATGTAAGGTTCTTTTATCAAGTTATCCCTTGATTGAAACCTAGATTCCAAATGACTTATTACAAGGAAGGGTTTATTTTCATAAATTATTAATTAATTAAATTATTTATATGACATGCCAGCTATGAAAAAATACAATTGTCGATTCAGTTATTTTATTATACCATAGCGATGGACTTGTCTGGAATATGTTGATCATATATATTATGGGGTATATTGGGAAACATACTAGGTCCTAAGACTTATTTTATTAAATGATAATATTTTATAAAATGAAATTTGGTTGTAATTTATCATAGGAATGATTGTTTATTATGGGAAATTATAGCTAAGGTAGAACCAGGTTGTAAAGGATTGGTGTCCCTATGAACCCAAAACATTATATGTTTTTTAACTTTCAGTTCTTCCTTTACATATTCTATTACATCTTGTACACTATTTTTATTATATATTCACTGATTGGTTGAAATTATACACTTCTGGTGGGAGCCTATTGGGATTTTATCTCACATCCTTCTCAAGCTACCATGGGTACATTAGATTATTATATGACTTTTGTTATGGATAAAAGAAATTTACCAACTATAGGTTATTGTTTTCAAATTAAGAGTGGGAGAGCACATGACTGAGATGAAGCTAATGATGATAATTGGGATAACATTTTCCCTTATTGGAATATTGTAACTTTTGTTGTACTCTTGTATTGATACCTAAGTTGGATACTTTATATACATATTACATGTATCATCATCATAATATGTATATGTAATTTCATTGGTATTGTTTTATTATATCTATTTTTTATTTTTTCTGTTATTTGATGAAAATATAACTTCCATTGTCTATATTTTATTGTACATCATTTTTATAAACTCTGGTGATGAAGGGATAATATCCACATAAATACACCATTGACCATCGCATCTAGTAGGAAACCTCTGATGTTTGGGGAGATATTCTTGTGGCCATGTGACCAACAGGTATTGGGGTATATTTGAGTGGCATTCGGTTCTGGTACATTATATTTCAGGCTCTAATTAGGTATAAAATTCTCTCGAACCCATCATTAACTCTTGAAACATTTATTAGAGTAAAAAAGAGTTCTAAATACAAAATTATAGGTTTTTTTACTCTCTAAAAATACAAGATATGGAAATATCTCCTCATTACAAAACCTCATCCTCGAGTTTCCCTTTCGAGGGTAGTAAAACATCAGCTGATAAATTTTCATGACACAGAGCATGTACATCATCCACTCACACCTAGGTCTTTCCTTGTACATATCTATTTTTTCACAGCACCCATACTAGAGGAACTATCCTTATAAAAATAACCATCATGATGTAATCAACTATATAAATGAATTAATCATAAAAAAAAAAGAATAAACTTCAAACATAAATCATTTGGATGTATAATATGTGACATATCTAAATGATAATGGTGAATCTGTGAAATAGGTAAGATATCATTAATTTACTAATATCTATGAGGTAACATTAACTAATAGTCCATCTTACTGGCTCTTTCCATGATCTCAAGGAGCCTATCAAACCAAGGATACAATTTACCTAGTTTGAGAATCAATCCATTATGTAATATTCGTGAATCATGTAAGAAAAAAAAATCATCTAACTTAAACTCCAAGGGTTCATGATTACCATTGATATAATACTTATACCTAGATTGAGTTGTATTTATATTGTTCTTCATTTGATGTTCATTCTCTGATGTCCCTTGAACAAGATTTGGGCCCCATAGTTCTACCTCTCGTGACACTATCTAACACAAGGTGGAGTATCACAAACATCATTATAAGGATTCAAAATGAGAAATAATTATAGTCCCTTAGAAGATTTTATTATAAGTAAAAACATCATGAGGTATATATTTATCTTAGAAAAACCCCTAATCATGGACATATTCTTGATTAATTTCTTCTAACATCTAAATCATATTTTCATACTACTTTGTGCTATGTGGGTTACAGGCCATACATAGAAGAAACATTAAACCCAATACCATATATAATCCCTTCCAGAACCATAGTTTGAATCGAAAATTCCCACCAGATATGATATTATGTGAAACACTATAATGTTGTATGATATTCTAGAAATATATATTACAAATATATTCAATGAAAAAGGTATACTAAATATTTTGGACATGGGAAACTATTTTTAGACTATCCAGTATAACCCCCATGTGTCACTGCGTCAAGGATACCTTTTGTCACCTATCACTGAATCTATTGTGACATCACATATTTTCCTCTCTATACTGATCATAGGCTCTAAAATACCTATAAATCGCTGGCTTTGAACCTCTACCTACTAGAACATTGAATATTTGTTAACAAAATTAGATTTGAATCTTTTCATCCTGACCACCAATAATGGGGGTGTTAGTTATAGATTATATTAGTGATACCATGATGTAATTCCCATGTAGAGGAATGATACTATTAAATAAGCCCATATTTATGCCTATTGATAACCACACAATCTTGAATGTTTATTGACATCTTCCTATCAATGACCCAATCGGGTTGTTGGTCCTTCCCAGAAATGATATCTATAGGAACAATCCCTTAGGATCAAGAAGCTAATTAATCTTAACAATATCTAGATGTGAAGAGGTCACTGATAACAATGTTCATGCTAACGATAATGGATCCACACCACCAAGTGAATCTCATAAAATAAGACCACCAACTATCACTCACTACAAGCCTCCTGAATGGTCAATTCTATGTCTCCAAACTCAGATCATATTTCATTGCATTACCTTTCAAAAGAATATTATAAAGATACAAAAACAATTTACTTTAGATATTCGATCAACCTACACTGTATTAAATTTATGTCATGCTATGTAAATATTAAT
This sequence comes from Viscum album, assembly GCA_963277665.1. Classification (NCBI taxonomy): domain Eukaryota; kingdom Viridiplantae; phylum Streptophyta; class Magnoliopsida; order Santalales; family Viscaceae; genus Viscum; species Viscum album. Next base: position 1,263,946,528 of record OY728129.1, on the reverse strand, counting down.
TTGAGAATTTTATGATCCATATATAAAAAGACATCTCGACCAACAATTAATGCCTCCAAATTATCATGGAATGAACCAAAGATACTAAAATGTGATCGTGTGTTGATGAGTTACTATTGGGAGGCCTAAACGGATGTTACTCATATGATATGGCATGATATCTCTACATCTAATGACTCCCTTCATAATGATTGATGCATCCAAATATATAATATAGACTATGTGAGTATTGTATATGATTATAATTGAAGTTGAAGTAATTATTACTTTCTAATCCAAAAGGCAACCTACCATGCTTTATTCCTCATTGGCATGACCCCTTTCTTTATTTATTCTATGAGTGGTGCTACAGGATGTGATAAATACAATATAATAAAACAATGACAATTATACATCCACAATAGCCTCTTCAATTTAAAAGCATTCATGGGATTCTCCAAGTGAAATAAAACTCCATCATTCTCTAGGTCCACATATACTACTAATTTTGAGGTAATGTAACCCATGCAGTGAAATTTATTGATCCATAAGATTCACTATGTGAGACTATATTACAAATGGAGTTATTATTGTATAAACAACTGATATCATGATAATTTCCATATTATTATTGATTATGTGAGTACTCTAACATATAATTTAAAATGTTAATAATGAATCTAGAAATTGGATGAATACTCAATCTATCAAAGCCAGGAAAATTAATGAAGAGTTTGTGAGACAGAATGGAATGACCAAATACTCGAACATGACATTCATAAAAAAGTGTGTTTTATATGATATTTCTGAAGTCATAAGATGAACATGATGATTGAATGAACTAAAATAAATATATGACAAAACCCTCACTCATCAATGCAATCAAAGAGGTCATCCATATGAGGTAAAAGATATCAGTTCTTAACCTTACATTGTTTTAATTTTTGGTAATCAACATAAATCCTTTGGGGACCAACCACCTTCCTAAAAAAATCACAATGCAACCCCATGGTGAAGTAGTGGTTCATATAAATGCATCATCTTTTATGACTTCAATCTTCCACCTGAGATCTTTTAACTCAGTAGAATCTATCCTATATATAGGAATGGTTACTAGTGGTACTCCTAGCACTAGACCTATAGTAGAATCCCCCTCACCCTCTCATGGGGTAACCCGGAAATCTTTTTGGGAAGATATCCTTGAAATAATCTAATACAAGAGGTAAATGTATATATCATGTTAAATCATCTGCCAACTAATTTTTAGTAATATGAGTTTTCACTCATCCCACTACACAGTGCTCAAGTTCAGTTAAAATCTCTTAGAATTACCAATAACCATTTTGACCATAGTTACCATTCACATTTGATGTGAAATAAACCCAATGAAAGTAGTAATTAACATAGAAATTTTAGGGTACCAACCAATCCATCTTGAGAATTTTTTCAATTCATGTCATCTTGATAAATAAGATGTTCTACCTAACAAGATATCCTCCTTTCTCAAGGGTAATTCATACATCATAATACAATATCTTATTAGATCCCTAGTGGTGTGTTAAAAATCATTACTCTATAAAAATATTGAATTTTGAGCATAGGATTTTCCACAAATTACATGGATATAATTGAGTGGGAATAACCTTTTTCACATCAACGGGGTACTCGAGTAGAGGATAATAAATTCATATCTCACAATATATATCGTCCATAACTCTTCTCATTAGGTATTATCTAAATTAAATATATCTAGATCAATATTTAGTATTGAGATACATCCTAACTACATTGAGAATTAATTATATACTATAATTATATGTCTTCTATTAGGATCCCTCATCCATGGCCACCTCTTATGCCTGAACATTCATAATTGCCTATAATACCTCATATTGAAGAGCTATGAATCCCTTTCATGACCTCATTGATTGTCTAGATTATCTTCTAATATTAATAGTTGAAATAGGTTTAATTAAACTTCTAAATATGTATTATTCTACTAGAATGACTAATCTCAACTTCTTCGTAGTTTCACTATGTATTCTTATGACCATTCTTGCCATATTGATGTAATATCGCATGGCTATTTGGTAACAAACTCTAGATACTTTCACATTATATGTAAATGTCAAAATGGAATTTCTTTTCACTGGATGAAGAAAAAATCTGATGAGGTACTAAACTACTGTGGCCCACACATTTATATTCCTCGAGGATACATTCAGTGATGAGGGACTAGATCACTATATCATTCATTTTTTTCAAATAAAAATCATTCAACTGATATTTAATTGTGTATATAATACTATCCTCAATAAATAAATCATGTAAAATAACATCACAAATTAGGGATAGAAAAAATCATTAATTCACTTTAAAATGATATGAAAATCCATAACCATTACAATGCACTACTCTATGTAAATAATATCATTGGATTAATCATCTATCAATATGTTAGAAAATAATTTATTAAAGAAACTTCTTAGAAATCCATCCAGACCAAAACCTGATGTGGGTTATACATTTTCATAACATCCCCCATCTATTTGATGGCCCCCTAATATTGTACACTATAAGATTGACTCAACTCTCTATAGGAATATCTAGATGATAATATATATATATATAACATTGAATCTATCCATGAATTAGATACCTGAAGTCAATAATCACCTAGAAACTTAGGTGGGTGTTATAGTACAAATTCTAGAATCTACTCTTCACAATTAGGAATAAGTCTCGTGGCTCCCTATAAGGTTTTCCCAAGTCATTGAAACCCCCTCAGAACTGGCCCTCAATTCCCATATCTAGAATAACATGTGGTCAAACATGCAACGCTATGGGAGGTAATACTGGTGGAACAACACCCATAACCTTGAGATCATAGTCCCCAGTAACCAACTTTCACACAATTAGAGGCCATCATGGATTCAAATTTCAAAAATTCCAACCACGTATCATTGAAATTTATTTTTAATAGAGTTGTTTATTGATAAAAATAGAAAATAGGTATAATCCTTATTATATAAATGTAACACTCTTCTCCTATCTCCAAAAGACAAATCTATGTGAAAAAATGATTACTAAGACACAATAGACACTCCCAATTGGTAGCAACTAAGGTTGGTAAAAATGAAACTTCCCTATTCAATTCTAATGATATGGTTTATAGATGTTTAAAATGTAGTCTATACAGAAAATATCCCTCATAGTTGAAATTATCATGCTCATATAATGGAAACCATTAATTTAACAATTACCATTCCTATGATTATATATATAATAGTCCTCTAATATTGATTTTCATTACATAGTTATGAATTCCTATTATATATAAGTTGGAATTGGAATTTCATGTAACTGAATATTGTATTTTATGAAGTGTGAATTATATTGATCATAATTCCACTATTAAAAAAAGTACACAGGGTCATTAAATTTCAATTTACATTAATTTAGTTCTAACCATTAATATTTCTACCCATCTAGCCAATGATCTATGGCTCAAACATACTATAATGGAAAATTTGAGGTACCAAAATAAAACTATACGGGGAATAATATTCTAATTGATGAGAACAATTTTATTGAAAAAATAATTTTTTTCAGTCATAATGTATAAATGTTACATAGCTAATAGATATTGTAGTCAAGGAACTACAAAAAGTAACAGTAAATTCATATTGTAACATAAATATGACTTGGCATATGCATGATATGGGAATTCTCATGCGGGTAATATAGTGAAAGATGTAATATTTCCTTTAAATAAAATATAAATGTAATATAAAATACATATTAACAATACCTCCATAAATTATGTGCATCACCTAATGGTTAAATCAGGAAAATAGTAATAGGAAAATACTACAACATCAAGTCACATCCCAAGAAACATGGAGTTTCACAATATGTGGGTTAGAAACTCCATAGAACATAGTCATTGTGTTATTTAACACATTCCTAGTCTCCTCAGGTACCTACCCAAAATTGTATGACAAAAAGGAAAAGAAGGATTAAATACAACTTGTAGTTTCCTATGTATGATTCACTAAATAACAACCAAAACGGAGAGCCACTGATCCTCAAGAGTACCAACTTCTTTTCCAAAAATATCTGACAAAAAAGATGGTTGGGAATTTTATGGTAGTGAGACTATACCCTTCTTATCATAGAGGATCTAAATGGACACAAATATATAGACCAAATGTGGAAAAAATATAGTATGGATGTGAAATACAATATAAATCATAAATGATAGAATCAAAACAAAAATCAGATACAAAAAATATGACCATCTCATCATATACAAAAAATGAAAATACATTTAATTTAGAGAAACCTGCATGTAAATAACTCAATTCAAAATAAAAAAATTTCAAAATATATCTTCAATAGAATCTTGATCAAAGGATCAATCTTTTTATCTCATACTTCATCCTAGTACATAAAATTAAGAATCAAAAGTTGGGTTATTCCCAATCTTCTTATTTTTATCCCTGATGTTTTATTGGGTACCAATCTTTGGTGAAAACATGGTGTGAGATATAGTCAGTATGACACCACAAACTATTTCAATAAAAAATCCATCATGTGAATATAATATATTATAGTGTATAGGTATATTTGGGAAAAGTTTAAAAATGAGAATGTGATATAAAACACTTCTAAAAGTAAAAAATATTAAGAAAAGTGATACTTGTTGATGAATAAATATTCAATAGAGTAAACAATCAACTATGAAATATGCCAAGTATATCAATAATTAAAATTCCAAGAGTTATGACCCAATTCCATTAACAAGGTAATCAACATCGAGACCATAGAGATCATCTATAGAAAACAAGATATTGATTTGGAAGGATCCTAAGGAGTAATTCCATGGAGGTCCATGAAAAATAGATCCAAGGTATGAAACTTTGGAATATGGGAAACATATCATATACCCATGATTCTAATTTGTGGGTATAACCAGTAAACCCAAGGTTATATGTTATATGCACAATTGTATGACCAAGGAAGATGGAACCGTTAGTATAGATCTACAACCATGTTTATAGCCTCTAATATTTTCATCATGCCCATGGTATACATTAAACTATGGTAATATATATATACACATGGTTAGTAGAACCATGGATATATCTTGTCCCACTAGAGAAAATATACCCAATGATCATTGAACCATGGGTATAACTATATTCCCCAAACCAGAAACATCATCCCTTATACCCCATACTGAACCTATAAAATGTTACAAACCACAATACACATTTATTTAAATACATATATTTAATATTTATCATTCAACAAACTTAATGTATTTATTTTATAAACATTTAAAATATTATGACACTCATATACATCCATACAACGAATCAATTCATGTCATTAAATAACATCCACACATCTCTTTAATGAAAACTCAATAATTGGGGGGGTTCAAATAATCCCCCTAACTATCATCCTCATCCTTATCACCATTAACAACATAATCATCACCATTATAATCAATTTAATTATCTAGAGAAATGGCATCATCATCATCGCCAACACCTCCACCACCACCAGTAGTGCCATATGCTTCAATGCCACAATGACCCTCATTGAAACCACATGGTGAAACATATAAATACTGAATTAATTTAACAGATTAATAAATGATGTTTATTATGGATGTTATTGAAATAATACTAAAAATATTTTTTTAGTATGTGTTTGTTGACCTTGTTTTTATCTTTTTGGCTCTTCTATAGTGATTATTTTGGCCTCAACTCCTACTGCATGAGCATTTTTTAGCTCATTGGAGTGATAGGCAAGAGAGTCACACAATGATGGAAAATATATAGTGGGGATGTTATTTTTCCTATGACGACATCAGACAGTACCTTAATTCTCCATTGGTAATTCCTATCTCAAATTATGACTTGGCATGATGTTGTCATCTTCCTTCCCATCGAGGGACTCTAGGGAACAGTGTTGAAAATATAAACATGATATTTAATTATGATTTATGTATCAAAATTTGAAATAAAAATAAAAATTATACAATAATTTTCTATGACAATTAATTTACATAAATTACACCATTTTTCTTCCTATAGGTGGGAAAATAATTTTTCTCGATGCATACGGCCTTCAATGCCCAATACTACTTGTTGAAAATGATATTAATTAATATAATACTACATAGTTAAATAATATGAATTTGATAATCATAGAATGAATGTTATTTAATCTTTAAAATAAATTTATAAAATAGAGAAGCATCTAAATATAACATTAATTAAAAATTTAATAATAGTGGTAAACCATAAACAATATTTACTAATTAACATTTATAACATGGGTATGGTATGAATTCCACTTTTATGTTCATTTTTTCAACTTCTATTTATGTAACATTATTTGGTTCTTCTATTACTTGGTAATTTTTATCATTTGGTCATTAGGTTTATCTTTTTTGTAATTTGTTTATTTGACTATTTCTCAATGTTTACTTTTTGATTATTTTCCCTTTGGAAATTTGGTTATTATCTTCTTTTTTGTTAGGGTGTTTGGTATTAGGAAAATCTAACATTTTATATTTTGGTGATTTAGTCACATAGTAATTTTGATCATTTTTTCATTTCATAATGTAGCTATTTATACATTTGACTATTTCTTTATTCAGTTCATTTTTCATATATATTTTTTGGTAATATTTTATTAGGTTTATTTGGAAATTTGGTTTTTAGTTTCAGGTGTATGGGTACACCCATGTCACCAGTTACAATATCACATGAAATTTGATCAATGAAATAAATTAATTAATTTAAACTATAATAAGAAAAACAATGATGTTATATAATTTAACAAAATAAAAAAATACAAATGGAGGCAACTCATTTAGCACTTATGGATCTATGGGATATCTTGTATAAGTAGCCTCTGATGGATGTTCCGGCACCAATTCATCAACATGTCATCTTCATGCACTGGAGTGGAAGTAAATGAATATAATCTTCAGATCATGGATGGATAATATGAAATGTTGGTGGAATATACATGGTTGTGAAAGGAATGAATGGATGGGGATAAATCATATGATATGGATATGATAATGGTGGGAACATAACTGATGGAGGAATATACATGGTATTGGAAGAGGAGGCTAAATGAAATGATTATCAAGACTCAAGTATAGGATGGAATGGTGTGATATATTAGGTGTCCATCGTTGAATTTGGGTGTGAACAGGTATGATGGGTGCTCTATACGGCTCTATGAGAACCCCCCCCCCTTGGACCCATACTAGTAGGATGATAAGAAGTCAACTCTGTTTGAGATTTATATCCCTAAATTAAATTTGATAAATAATAAGAACGTCACGTTAAATTTATTTTCTAAATTCGTTTACAATTATTATACTCAATAAGGGAACAAGGGAAGGAAACCTAAGATCACACATCCATTAGTCTTTATCAAATAATCTCTATAGTTGAACATTTTGAATATCTTTCATAATCAATATAATAAAAAAAATTACATTTTTTAAAAATATTTTTAAACAATTATACATGCACAATTTATGTTTAAGAAGTCCTAAACAATGTCATATCATGTTTTAGATTTTATAACTTAAACCATGTAATGCATTTTCTAAATAATTTTTTAAATAATTATTTTTGAAATGATATAAATCTAATTTAATGATGAAAATAATACTAAAATACAATATCCTTCCAAACTAAAACAAAAAAAATTAATTATAGAATTACCAACCTGAGTATCCCATATCATGTTAAATTGATATAACTGTGAATATTTATATTTTCATCTATATATTACTTAATACTAATTCAAGTTCAACATCAATTTTCACAGTAGAAAATTTTGGGTCATCAGAAAAAATATTTTTATCTATACCGATGGGGTATAAATAGTGTCAATTTCATCCCCACTCATATGGGGAATATGTCATTAGGTTTTATAGATAATGAAATTGTAATAAGATCTCAAATGATCATTCACATAAAAAACGTTTTTCCAATAATTCTAAAATATATTGATCATCATTATCTTGGAATATATTAATGTCAACAACTCTGAATCCACACTGAATAATAAATATACCATGTCACATCATTGAATCTGACCATTTACATTTCCACATAGTGACTCAATAATGAGGGTTATAATCAAATAACAATATTTTCTAATCAAGTATATAATAAGACACATTTTCATATCGATCCATACTATCAAATGAACTCTAATAAGATTCCATTGTTGGTTTTAACATAATCCCATCATTTTGGATACTCATTTTCACCTCTCAATATATTGTAAGAAATTTATACCCATTTTTAATTAATGATTTTCAATCAGAACCAATGAATTGGGACCAAAATCTAAAGCCCATAGTTCTTGAGATATAGATTCAACATGTAAAATCAATACCTGAAATATATATTAAATATAAAATTAATTTAATTTATCTATATTAGGTTAACTAAATTATTTGTCATACCTTTGATTTTAACCAAGATAGAAAATCTTTTTGATGAAAATCCTCTCTCTTTATCAAGATCGCTGAACTCTAATTAATTTGTTTTTTCCTACATAAAATGTTAATAAATGATTAACTTATATGTCAAATTTCATGGAATGAGATAATATATAAATAATGAAATTATGTAGTTGATATAGTCATCAAAAACCAATAGTTCACTAAGATTCTAGAAAGTTCGATATATCACTCTTCAATGATCTATATTACCAATTCATATGACATGATAATTCCTCTTTATTGTGGAAGAGAAGGAAATTAGGGATCAATTTACCCAGGCTACTCATCTTCATTTTTTATTTCCTTTTTTTATATTTTTCACTCATCAAACAAAAACTTGAAACAATATTTCATACATTATTTAGCTACATAACCTCTCACAATGGAACATTTTGAATTATTCATGTTTCAAATAAAATATTTCATTGAAAACATTTTTATTTTAGTGGGACATATCAACTAAAAAGATATGTGTCACCCAAAGTGTTTCCTTTGGAAGATTAATTACAAAAAGTTTCATGAATGTTAAAAATGTTGGAGGGAATTGTTTTTCCAACACACTAAAATGTAATGGCACTTATTACTTTATTTTTATCAAGAAAGACTTGGATAAATTATTAGCACAATGGTATCTATAAAATGGATCATTTGAATCACTATAACACTTACAAACACTTTATAGTAAATTATGGATTTCTGTTAGAATAAATATTTTTGAAAAATGTGATCATCATGTGTTTTTAGGTATTTTAGTTTCAACTTCCTCCAATTGACTCATTTAGATATGTTTCTAAAATGACCATAAGGTATCCTGATATTATGAAATACTTTAATAAATTGATTATTCTTTAAGGGTTTAACATAGATGAAGTATAAGAATAATTACATTTATTTTCACTAATAGACACGAGATTCAGTTATGGTCAAAAACACAATTAAAACAAGTCTCAGAAGGACTGGATGTCATCTTTGGTCTTCCCGTTGATATTTAAAGGTTCAAAATGAAAAATTTCACATAAAGTTTTCACAAATTAAATTACATCGAAATAATGATGTAAAAATTTATTAGACCACTATGGAAAATAAAATATGATAGTTTTTTTTTCAAATTGTAAGAGGATTTAGTTTCATTAATCTACCTTTTTTTATTTGAACTGAATAGACCCTAATAAAATACAAAATTATTTCAATTATTTAATCATATATATTCTTGACATACATTGAGGTGGATATTTAGTTTCTACTATATTATCATTCCTCTGGTGATTCCTCATGTAAAGATAATCCATTGGCATGAATCGATGATGCTCTACGAAACTAAAAATATAATGATATTTAAGCCATATCGATCGTGTATTCTTTATAAAAATAAGAAATTATTTTTTCCATTGTTCTATAACTAGACATAATTACATAAGCATGGAAATAATTTATAGTCAATAGAAGGGAAACATGCATCTAAAATATTTTTTTGAAGCATGGAATGTGCACACACCGATATCCCAAATCTTCTTTGACATACTTATTGAATATTTCATGTAGATATTTATATCATTTACCTGATCATAAGGTACAAAATATTATTATACTCAGGAATGTGGATGTTTTTTCATACACATCCATATCATATGATTATTAATGTTAATAAAAAATGTCCATATGCAGTGAGTAGTAAGAATACGAAAAAATTTATTACAACCATCACCGGATAAACCCAACCTAACATTACAAACCGTTTTTTCAATATTGGGAATTTGTTCATTAAATTCCAACCCCAATAATTCATCTGTAGTGTGAACTTACTAATCATTACCTTAAATTACCTCAACATAATTACATCTCATATTTGTTGAAATTTAGGAAAAAAATAATAGAATTTGATGCCTTTGAATCAATGGAAAGTGGCACATGACTTTCTATGGAATTCATGATGGTTATCCATATGCATTCTCATTCCATCGAGATGTACCACAATCTTTAGAGTCATTATGTTTTTTTCTGTTCTCCCAAAATAAACTGCAATAATTTATCCATGCATGAATTTTATTAGTAGATAATATGATCTACATAATTAACAACCATGACTTATAATTAATATATGGAATAATTACATGATAAAGAATCAATTCCTTAAAAAATGTTATAATATAATAATTGGATGTATTATAAATTCCATAGGTGGATTTTCCATTATTAAACTAAAATAAAAATTCCATCATTTTCTTTTTAGATCATTCCACATATACAAGAGTTCTGGAAGCATTCATAATTTTTTTCCCACTCTCAAGCTCATCATCTGAATTATATTCCTAATTTATGTGGATATCATAATCTTCTGGAACTATCATGTTATCTCTATCATGATGATTCACAAATAGAAACAAAAAAAATATCAAATTATCCCAACCAATTATTTATTTCAGTTCATGAATAGTATAATATCGTATCGTATATCCCTTATGATACAAAAAAATTGTTTATTTTAAATCCATTTATTTTTACAAGGTAGATAACTTCTTACTATCTTAACCATTATTTTCCATCAAAATTATACCATGAAAACCGTATAAGTCCTCCATCATAATCATTGTTAAAATCAAAATCTAAAAAAATATCCAAATTAAGTTGAAACTCAGTTGAAATATGATCATTATGATAAATCAATCTTGTATCAATTCTTTTACAAGGGAAAACGTTATATTCAAACCAAAAATGTAAAAAAAACCTAAAAAATAAAATACAACAAATTAAAATGTAAATTTTTTTAAAGCAAGCAGTAGCTAGAAAAAAAATTAATATGAGATAAAATATTTATGCAATTCCTATAAATAATGAACTAGAATGAAATTCAAATTATAATACAAAATAAATTTTTAGTGTGAAGTAAGTCAATTAACAATGGTAAGAAAAACATTGCATACAATTCATGATTCGTGTGACCAATATAAAATAATATTATCCATAAAAACACTAAACAAGTAATATCATATGAAAAAACCAAGGCATACTCAATGAAATAAAAACATTATACCTATATTAGAATAAATAATAACTATGGAATAATAGTAATAAAATGTGTATTTTTTATCTACAAAGATAGTATCATTTGAAAAATTAATTTATGACAAAATTTAGTCATGAAGGGATTTTGTAAGGATATAATTAATTATAATTTTCAAAAAAAAGGATTATATAGTAAACATTATGTTCTATTTCAATTTATAACGTATTTAATTTCTAGAAGATCCATTAAGTATAAATAATTAATCAATTCAAAACTAATTTATGAAATCCACTCATACTTCAGTAATGAAACCTCTTAATTGAGATAAACTGTTGTAAGACGTTTTATAATTCATTAAACATGTACTGGAAGAAAATGGATAACTACTAAATACCAGATAGATGGTCTAAGGGAGCATTCTTGACAAATAACTAAGTTATAATCAACAGTTAATAAAAATAGTTGAAACTATGGTTTAAATCATTATGTATTTCTTAAAGAACTAAATATTTATGTAAAATATATGAACATAAACCATGTTTCATAAAATGAAAATGACTGGACAAGATTTTCATTCTAAATTATATAATGATTTCATGAAATTTAATAAATAAGTATATAAATATTATTACATAATAATGGTTTAAAATTCTTAAACCTTTGTAATCTAAATATTTGAATATTTGAAAAAAAATATTTTCTGATTTATTAATGTCTAAATAATTATAATTCATTCTATGAAACGACATGACATGTAAAATAAATACAATAATAAATTACTGAAGAACAACCCTTCATATATAATCAAATATTCCAGATATGTGTACAATAGTAGAATCATGTACATCATTATACAATTATTTCCATTGGGGTCAAAACAATCCAATTAATTTCTTAACCATGGTTCCTGATAAAAACATTAATATTAAATAATTAAATCAAATAACTCAAGGATTATATAAACCCACATTAACCCCTTATTTAAAATATAATATGATCCACTTGAATAAAAATATATAAATTCCAAAAAAAAAATTCATTAAGAAATGCTCATTTTTATATCAAATTAATAAGAATCCCTATGATAGATTTTAAAATGAAGAAATTGTTAATAAAATATTACTTATAGAGATTTAATAAACTATATTTGATCATTGTTAGACTATATATTTAAAAAATGGTGATAGATGTGAATCCAACATGCTTCATTAGAAACACATTAATAGAGAACAAATGCCAGAAATGGAATAATAATTACATTCATTAAACAAGAATTACAACCAATGAGGAAACCCAAAAAAAAGAAACATCACTTAACATAGTATATCCACCAAAAAGATCCAAAATATACCACAATGATTTACTAATGTATCTTTCAAATAACATTCATTAAACTATTATACCCAAAATAAAACATAACCCACAATGAAAAATATTTCAAATAATCTATAAACATCAAGAACTAATTATATCATTGTACGCTTTTCATACATAGATAAAATTGAAAATAATAGTCAGTAGAATAAAATAAGGATTCATAACTAACTAATCTGATGATGAATAATATCTAAATCAATAAATTACTATATTAGGGGAGAAAATGGAAGAGGATATCTACATAGTCCCTTGAGTGAGAGTATAATGATGTATGTGGGGAGAAAGGGCTCATGTGAAGGGGGAGGTGGGGAGGGCGAGTGAAATTTCGGGGAACCTGTCACAACAGTTTTAAAAAAATAGGTATAGATATCCTATAACCATGGTTTACATATAATGTGGGTGTATGAATGTTTTATTCAATTTATACCAATGGTCTCTTTAAACCATGGGTATAGATCCATAGGTGTTGACCCACTTTCTAGTAGTGATAGAATCTAATGTAAACGGTACATCGGTGTCATACCACAATTATAGTTCATCATGAAAATATCCATCATTAAAAAAATTATATACGGGATCTATGGGCTATATTATTTTTCATCCCCATTAATTATTTTATTCATAAAATTCATTTCATTAATCAATTCACTCACAAGCTATTATAGAGGCTTCATTTTAGTGACATTTCTACCATTCTAATATTTGGAATAAATGTTTATAACAAATAAGCTCATCTATCTCATTTATAATTTATATTTAATGCATTCCATAATCCCTTTCATTTATAAATGAAAAATATTTATATGACGTATTTAACCTTCATCATACGCATTTAATTCATACGTGTGTTCCACTCATGGGTGGAAATCACATATCACCAAAAGGTCTGGCATAGTCATAGGATTTTAAAAAAAACCCACTTGAATGGGTTGTTCTGATTGAGGTATAGGGTATCTAAAAATTTCAAAAAGGTAAATATAACCTCAATAGATGTATATCAACATTTAATATATTGTATTACACATTTCAAGAAAAAATTGTAGAGGTTACATCATGCCTTAATAAATCAAAATCTATAGACATAAAAATATTTAGGGAGATGTTATATACCACTTACCATCAATGGTTTGTATAATCTTTATTATTGTTGACCTTTTAGTGGGATAAAATACAAGAAATTATAATAATAGAATAATACAAAAAAATGGAACATAATTTATCATGTGGATTTATAATTACATAAAACATGATAAACTAAGTATATATGGAAAAGGAATTAATACCTAACAAAGGAACACCAAATGAGATGAAAAATATTTTCATATGTGATGAATGTAATGAGTTATAAAATTACCTTGGAAGAGAATAGGGAGGTCTTCAGTTGTGGGTGATAATATATGAAAAAATTTAGGAGAAAATAGTTAAAAATATATAATTAAAAGGAGTAAAATTGAGAATGTGAACAATTTTTTAAGGGTTCACAGTTTGGATACACGTTTGGAAGAAATGTTCTCCAACTATGTGAACTCACTACCAATGTTTCCCCCCCTCATAATTCAAGGTGCACGGTTTTGGGAAACCATGTGTAGTCTATGTAAATAAACCATTCTATCCACATGCACCAATTCACATGATCTGGTGAAAAAGGTTTCTTATTTTGAAAAACCATGAAACACACACAAGCCACAAAAATTTTAGGAGAACAGTGGTTACTAACCATGAGATAACCATGTATCTCAATTTTTCTTATAAATTCTATATCAATAAGACTTGAACAATCCTTGATTTCTCCTAAACCATTAATTAAATCCTAAAACACAATAATGTGAGTAAAAACAAGTGGTTTAAACTGAATTTTAAACAGTTCACACCTCTCTAGGCAATCAGTATGTCATAGATCTACATGGGTTATACCATTAACTTATTCATAAATATCATGAATATCATCAATTGATATATGTGGAGGAATACATTTTCTTAAAAATCGAAATCCTAGTCTCATATATGATTGTCACCATATCACTTATGTCAGCTTTGTATATACCTAATGTTCTAGAAAATAGTCATGGTATTTTCTACCATTCCATAAACCATTAATATCCCAGTAGGTTAAATTCAAAATAATCATCCCTTCATGTAGGTGATCTAAATTTCTTCATATAAATATCTTTAAATATGGATATTTGGATTCTTCAGTGAATTCTATTATTGTTTGAGATCTCAACCAAAGGAAGATACTAATTTCATCATCCTTTTTTGACCACTGAGTATTGTCTAAAAATATACTGAAGGTTCAAGATTGTTCATATAGACTATACATTATTGGGGAGTGGATGATAAGTAATGTTTATGTTATACATTGTTTTAAAAAAAATTATAGGTTGTTCCTAATGTTGGATATACACCTTGAATCTCAATTAGAAACATTCTATAGTGGTGTTCCCTACGACCACAACATTTTTTCAATGTATATGATTTCTAGATGACCAACTTGGATACCTCACAAATTGAAATTAAATCAGCATAATTTTTAAGATGATCCTATATAACCCATATAGAAATATTTAAAATGGATGTATTTAAATGTCCAATGAAAAATTTATTGGTGATGATTCCCTGTTTATACATAGGTTTGTGCAATGGTTGCATCATCCCCAGGGATGTTTTCCATTTTGTCGTCACTTACAAACATACAAAAAAATTATGTATATTCCATGATCTACTGCTATATTTTTTCTATTCAAAACATCTCTAATATATATCTATAAATCCTTATACTCACTATGTGGTTGGAGAAGGATGAGTTATGTGCATCCGTCTTCAAATCATTAATTATCTTAGCATATAATGGTACATATAGTCATAACCCAAATCATAGAACTAATTTTTCATTAATTTTACCCAATATGGATTTCCCTTTTCATATTAAATACACCTTATTATTTATTGACATGTATTCCCTTGGAGAATCGTATATCATTTCCAAAATTGATAGTTGATATATAACTGAATAATGTAAAGATAATTTTCCTAATTTTATGAATTCCATGTCTATCCCTTTCATTTATATGGTGATTTAATCATTCTCAATTTCAATTGGGGTTATATTATCATGATCTTTCATGTATAGAGAATCTATATGTTTATTAATTTTCCCTATATGGTAGCAGATTCATCAGAAATTATCTCTATTATACTCTATCATTATTCATTGGTTCTTATTAAGATCATTCATTGTGAATATATACATGAGGATATATTAATTTACATATATTTCACATCTCTCCATAAATATATAACGATTCGAAATTTTAATTATCATTATCATTATATAAAAATATTTATCATGTCATGGTTTGTTCAACTCATAATCTGTAATCTGCCTTAATGTGTAGGCTATTAATTTATAAATATTTATTTGTAAAAAAATCCAATATGTTCATTACAAAATTAATGTATACCATGAACGATTCCCTAGTATAATATAGTGTATATACTAGTGTAGTAATAAGACTTTTTTAAAAATCCTTGAAGCACTTTTCTCACTTAATGGTTGAGAAACAATTCACTCAATTCAAATATTTATTTGTTAATGGTATTGAAAATCATGTGAAGTTATTCAGAATTCATTAATAGTACCCAACTACTGCAAGAGAAAAACATATCACTATTCATAATTCTAGTATAATTTTTTTCCTCAATATTTGATATTTTTTATAGGTCCATTAATATCCCATTACTGGTGATAAAATTATCCAGGAATGAGACATCCTTTATTTTTAACTCACATTTAGTGTCATTTTCAAATAACTACCCCTTTTTTAAATCCTTTAGAATAATATTCTAATTCAATTGATTCATCTATTTTTTTTACTGTATATCTTAATATCATACATAATACTTCCAAAAAAATTCAATGTAGTCTCTAAATATTAAATTCATTAGTATATGAAATAGTTGGAGATCTATTGAGTCTTAATTGAATCTCTATGAATCATGTTCTATGTACCTTGTTAAAAGGGATTTGATTGGTTATAACACCACATAACATTTAATTTGGGATATCCTATCTAATGGACCACAATAGTGAAATATTTTCCAAAAATTGTTGACCAAAAAATCTTTAATCTGATATAGGGGATATGTTTTCTCTATTCATATTTTGTATTGTTCATGATAATCAATTTAGTGAGTCATTATCCTAACCTTATTTTTGATTAATAGGTCCATTTCACCCCATAGTGAAGCACTTAGGTATATAAAACCATTATCTAATATCAATTTCAACCACTAATTTAGTTATTCCTACTCAATGGTGGATATTTGTATAAGGAGTCTAGGATATGGGACGATATCCAAGTATATGTTCATTTGAGAAAAACATCCTCTCTATTATAAGGAAGAGTATTCATCTATTCTAGGAATAAAATAGTATAGTCCATCATATTGGGAAAGTCATTATGAATGATTTTGTCCTTTATCTCAATCATTTTTTCTATATATTCTTTATCAAATGAAATAATTTGCATACTTCAGATAAAGTATCCAAAATATATTCTTCCTCTAACATAATCATTTGAAAAAATAGGAGGGTGACTCGGGATGTGATGAGTGATCACCCTATCCCAACATCAGATGTTTGTTTTAAATAATGATTTCCATTACATGGATAATATTACATCAAAGGCCACTAATTAATTAATGATATGATTTTTAGGAAGATATAGTCGATGAACAATGAACGGGATGGAGTTATATACTTCAAATGAAATAATTTCATTGTTTTCTATTCTAATAGATACATATACCACCATGTTTTTAGTTGGAGTTTTACTAGTTCTACTAAAATTATATGATATGGAATAATATATAGAACTAAAAACAGAAAATTAATTTCATGTACCTGAGTTGATAATGACCACACCTTTAACTCTTCGATTTAGAATCTATCAATTTACAATATCAAATATATACTTACAGATGAGAAATCTAAAAATAATAAAAATATGAAAGAGAAACTATTAATATATAAGGAATACCATATAAATGAAATTTATTTTCCATCTTCTGAGTCTCTAGGTTTCAATATATGATATCAAAATAAATTTTACAATTACTTTTTCTAACATAAAAATCTATACATGTCATTCATAATGGTGTATAGAGAGTTTTTCAATGATCTAAATCATATCACTCGGAACTATGATAACTTTTTTACAATAAGGAGTATTTATCATGCACCAGGGATTGGATGAGTTAAAACCCAATGATAATTTCTATGGATGACACCTCTAGGTAAATATTTTTCATATCCCCATCCTATTGTAGTATCTAGATAGGTATATAATTTATTGGGAACCACTAATTCTACACTTCAACAAATTTTTATGATATATTCCTATACTCAATATTATACCTATAGATTAAAATAATGCATTATTTATTATCCCCCATAAATAACTATATCTTTCGCTAACATCTTGTTTAGAAAATGAAGCCTTTTACACATATTATTACATTAAATTTGACATAAATATCTAAAAAGTACAACTCAAAGATAGAGTGGGAATGTTTCTTTTGATGACTGGGTTCATATAACACCTAAATGAAACTTGAATATAATTTCATTATTGTAATATATAGAACTATCTCATAAATCCCATTGACCTCCAAAAAGGACATTGGATCACCTATAGAATACAAAAACAAAAGGATGAGATAAAAAAATTAAGGGAATGGACATGATAATTATACATTTCTTTTGTGTTTAAAGGAATAATATAATATAATAAATAACATGGATCATGAAAAATCATATAGATGAATGGAATAAATAACATCGTAGAATGATATCATGGAATCTTATGAATTTTTTAGAAACATGAATCATGACATAATTAGAAGTCATGGCTAACATAGAAGAAAACATCACATGGTGGAAAGAGTGCCATAATAGATTAAGTGTACTCCCAATCCCATACATATCATTATATGAGATAAATAAATTATGAACTGAATTGGAGTTATATTTGGGTGTATACATTATAACATTTAATGGCTTGTGTATGCCACAAATGGAAATCAAACGCCAGGAATAAACAAAAGAGTTACCAATTGAATGAAATGAGTTACAAAATCATGCCTCAAATCCCAATAAAATGGGACTTCATAATCATTACAAAGAGAAGAATTAATTTTATATTATGGATGTTTATATCTAAATAAATATTAATAAATCCAAAAAAATATTTTTTATTTTATATAATTTCATGATAATGTGTGGAGGATTAAATATAAAAATTAACATTCATAATGGTGTTTTAAGGTATCATGAAAAACATCGACATAATGAGTAAATAAAAATTCTTACTTAAAAACTAGTGGTAAAAATATGTTCTTCCTTAAAATATTAATTTATATAATGAAATCATGAATGGTAATGAAGGATTAAAAATATTTTTATATAAAGGGATTAAGGGATAGAAATGGTCTCATTAATCAAGTTTAATTTTAAATGTGAAATTAGATGAATGAACTTATAGGATGTATAGACTCATAAAAATATAGTATAAATGTCTAGGTATATATCTAGGATACATATAAATTGAATTTACATTCCCTAAATATCATCCAAGACAGATATAGTTTGAGTTAGATAAATAATGGTCATTACTAAAAGAGAATAGGGTAGTGCAGAGTGATCCCTTACCATTGGTTATAGATTTGTTCTATTGTTTCACTAAATGTATACAATATTAAAAATAGTTTCATTATTCTATTAATTAAAAACATCTTAAATCTATATTATATTTCAAAAAATTATATTATGATCATTTGAAACCATTATAATGGGATATAAAGTTTAGTTTCACCATACTAATGGTGTTCATTTAATGGTTCTAATGTTGAGTCACATGTGGAATTACTGATGTTTTTATAAAATACAAATACAACTTCATAAATTATATAAAAGGTATCAGTGAACATAAAAAATTAAATGGTGTTAAATATTCATATTTGTTAGATATTGGGAAGATTTGTTTTTTTTAACTATTAAATTTATACTGCAAGTTCATTTAGGTGTTTTTACCAATCATCAAGATCTAGATTCATATTATTTAATACAATAACAATATATTAAGTAATGAGAGTATAAATATATATCATATATGTATTTTGGTCCATTTAATCCATTATAAATGGATTCAAACCTTCAATGAATGAATTAATAAAAACGACAAGTCATCATCCACAGAGTCAGTTAATCGACATAATATGAAAACAAATTCTTATAGTAATATGAAAGTAGAAAATAATGGAAGATAATTATTCTATATATGAAATTATATAATATATATTTCTCTCTTGTTATTATTATTCTATAATGAGAGGAATTATTTTGGAGGATGAGGTAGAAGAAAAAATAAAATACTTGGTTGAAGGTATTAACTTCAACATTGGTTGCCTCCTCTCACTCATGAATATAATGAACCTTAGATAGGTATTTGATGAATCCAAGTATTCTGGTTATGTATTGTATATATGGGGAGATATTGTGGAAATTTTTCAGCAAACTCCATGGATTACATGGTTTCATGATATGGGGTGTTGAAAACTGGTATTTGTAATGGGAGGAGATTTGGGTTTTCCATATTATATCCATTAGTATAATATATTACATAAATACTAACATTTCTATTGATTATTATTACTATATATAGTAAATGGGTCATTCCATTTTAAACTACTGAGTTATTACAATATCACTGATATAATAAATCATTCATTTAACTTACAATGTTCAATACCATATTTTAAAATATTTCACTATTGACATGATTTTTACATATTTTAGAAAAATAAAAAAACCACCCTAACCATTTTTACAAATGTTGATTAAAAATTAAAATACATTTTATGGAAGTATTTTTACCGATATAATGAATTTATTTTTAAAATAAAATGAATTTTTATTTGAAAAAAACTAATTATAATATTTTTAAAAATATTCAGTTCTTTGAAAAAGTTATATGTTCTAGTAAAAATAAATTAATGTTATAATAATTATTAACATAATGTAATTGTCTCATTTTTTATAAAATTTAATATTTTTTAAATAATTGAATATTAAATATTATTGTTTTTCAAAAAAAATAAAAAATAATTTAATAATTTTTAAAATAATATTTAACATGTATCATAAAAAAATATGTTATATTGTAATTTTATAAGATTACTAAATATTATTTTACACTTCTATATGTGAGGGTACACTTCTAAGAGACATTTTACTATTCATAACATTCATATTACTATTCCAATGGACAAATTTCTACTCAAAGGATTATATTTATAACAGTCATACGGATTCTATAATTTCTATAAATACCTCATATTTATACATTTTTCATTAATGATATTATCTCTTATAGTGATATATATTTTCATTTTCTTGATGAAAATTTCTTTAGTAATTTTATATTTCATTTTAACACCATTTTCCAAGAGTGTGGTTATTCTGGTAGATCAAGAATTTATACATTTTATTTTTCAGTGATCTTATGTTATATATTTTATCACATTGAAATATTTAAAAATAAATTGATTATATTTATTTTCTTAATTCAATGTTATAATTCTTGTAAAAAACATTATTGTCTAAGTCATCTGGTTCATTTTCTGTATATAACATTATATTACTATATATTTTACAATTATTTAATAATTAGTCAAAGTAAATTAATAAAATTCATTGATATTTACATTGGATACCATTTTCATTATTTATTAGGATTTAATAGCATATGTAAATGTTAATGAATAATTTTTATTTCCAGAGATTAATTATATTATAATGAAATTATGAATGATTTCATGAACACATTGAATGAATCTATATGGTGTTTTATTATGTGATAGGTGAAACCATAACTATACTTCCATCTAATTCAATTGGTAAATCATTATATCTAATGAGAAAATATTTATTATGCTGGGGATTCAACACAATTCACATTCATTATTGTAATGTGGTGTTCACACAATCTATAATATGACTCTATCCACAATGTGAATATGGTTGTTGAGGTGAACCATGAAATAATGAATATCATTTAATGATTATGATTGTGAAATATTTTTATAACAATCCATAATCATCTATTACCTATTCAAGTATTATGATAGTTGTCTAATGATTCCACATTCATATGTTTCTTTTTAAATATTATATTAACATCCTTATCTCATGATTCCAAAATAATGATCCATACATTAATGGTTCTTTTGTCTTTATCTTATTTTAATATAACATGATTATATTCTTATCACAAATCCTTTATCATTTTCTAACATATGACATTTAATCAATATATCTTTTATTCACACATTACTCAATATACAGGTTCTGTCAATTTTTATGTCTAAAATACTTGGATAATAAAAATTTTAAAAATGATTGATATTTCTTGAAGGGTATCATGTTTGAATATTATTTTTTGTAGATAATGAGTAATGTTTATATTATAAGTTAGTTATCTTTCCATTTCATAATTATTTTAAACAAAAAGGTTCTAGGGTGTGATTTAATATGAAATGTAATTATTATTCATAACAATGATGTAATATGTATGCAAGTTATGAGTTCTTCAATTTACTAGGTATCAATGTAAGGTTTATATATTTTTTTGGATTATGTTATCATGAATAATGGGAAAAACATAATTGAACAGTATTGAACAAAAAGAGTTATATGGTGAACTAACTGTTTCATAAGTTAAACATATTATGGTATTGGATGAAATAAAAGTTTCATAAATAGATAAATCATATGATTTTTTAATTATAATTTTATTATTTACAATATAAATTATTTTAAAATACTCAAACAAACATATTGTATGCCATTTAATGATAAATCATTGAGTTATCACGTTAAAAAAATGAGTACAATGGATAATGAAAAAAATTCCCAATTAGAAACTAAATATGATAGGAGATGAAGTGTAAAATACCGTGGGTATGCTCAACCATATTTCATATGGTATGAACCCTAAATCAATCAATATCAATCTTTTCAACATGCAATTTAATTACAATTCATTAACTAATTATAGCAGTAATGACCATCCTCATTTAGTTGTTCTTCTATTCAACCAATTTCTAAGTAATTAATTAACACAAATGGAAATATTTTAAAATTTTATTATGTTCATAGAATTAAAAAAATTTATTTAAAATGTTAATTTAAAAAAGTTTGGACTCTCATTATGAATAAAATCAAGAGTATGAAATTGAATGCATGAATTGTGAAATGATTAGGTATATATTTTCAACAAATATTTTCCATAGGAAAAAAATCTTAAATATTAAAAAATATCCATGCGATGATGTAAAAAGGAGGTTAAATATTTTAATACCTATAAATAATACCACTTGAGGATTTTAAGGTATTCTTTGGGTTCAATCATTAATCCTAATTGAAAAATAGATCATTTATTTAGTGGATCAAAATAATAACTCTCAAGGCATTGGTCATAAGGGACTCTGGTATCTAGAAAGAAATGTTTTGTGGTCATAACGATTTGTTATAGGAAATTGTAGAGTCCATTTATAATCAATAGTTTGGTATAAAATAATGGAAAATTCATTCCATAGAAACCAAATTGATAATACCCGTTGAAAATTAATATTCTTCTACCTATATGATGAAAATGTGGACAGAAACATTGATGGAATATACCAAATAGAATTGGAAAATGCATCATGTTTTTTAGATAAGGCCATAAATCATATGAATGATTGATATATGTGATGATAATATCTAATGAAATGGATGAAAGTGATTACTAACCTATTACATCACCCACGCATTACAATATTATGTATATATAGTATAAAAATTATTTTATCCTATGAAATAATACATATGTTAATGACAACAGTTGATCTCTTAATTGTTGGAACTATGTATGTAGCAGAATCCCCAAATAGGTGGGTTTTTAGAAAATTTCCATTGACGATTGACGTAAACTTGTCGATGTCGGTGAATAGTTTCCTGATCTTAGATGAGGACCATGCATGAAGTATTTTAAGAATATAAATAAACCACATAATACCTAGTTTAAATCTTATGCTGCACACGATGTCTACTCATCATTGGTGATCGCAGCTCGACGAAACCCAAATTGGACTCCTCTAGATCGTCCACACATGCTTCATGAAATCCACAGGAGCTCATTTTGTCTTAATGTGGGTGCTAGCTTAGAATTGTGATGATGCCTTCGATGCTCCAATGATCATTACATCGCATCGCAGGAAATGCCTGAAAGGGTTCTTGATCCATGCTCTTTGGATCCATAGCTTCTCTCAAGATCATGGGAGAGAAGAAAATATATAGAATCTCCATGAATAGTTATTGGAATTATCCACCCCTCTTATATTCATGAATCTTAATTAAAATACATAATATAGCCTCAATGGCTGTGAATACTTAAGGAACTATCAATGATATTTATGAATGCTAAATTGTGTCCAAAAAATTATTATCATTAATAATTAATCTATTAAATATATTACTTGACAATGATTTAATCCAAAACATGGCTCTTCAATCCTATAAATATTAATTGAACACTGAATATTTAATAATCGTGAATTAATATCTTTCATGTATTTACTAAAAAACTCATAAATACATTTACTAAATAAATTAAATAATAATTATTCTAAACTTTAATAACAAAAAATTTATATATTGGATTGTTGATCAATTTTCCTTTGACAAATCCTGGACCACAGTGTTGGGGCCCTCCATTTACTAAACTATTATTTAACTGAATTGGGAATATTCTCAAATATTCTATTGTGTGTGACCCTCTGGGCCATTATCTCAATAGTAGTGAATAGTATTCACAGAACAAGAGTGGGATCTAGAAACCCATTATGGCCCCTGAAGAGATAAAGATTGTCATAGCAGCAACAACCAACCTATGAACACGCATTGTGCAATATAGTCTCATTGTATGTAATATCTCATAAAGAATGACGCATTCACGTGTCAATGCCCTTTTCCTCCATTATTTTTTTATTATTTAACTTGATGGATTTACCCTTGACTACCATGGACAAGGTCTTATAAAGGAACATCCATCTATATAGACACGGCATGAGATATATTACTTCCATAACCTAGAATCGACATATCCTTTCTTGACCATTCAACAAATGTCTTGCCACCAACGATGCACCCTACATAAACTACCTCGCCACGACTTCATTTCCATGATTTTAGTCTTGCATCAAAGTACATAATAAACTGACATAAATTGGAAGTGATCTAATGTTTAGAGACAATTACACTTGATCATAGATAATAACATCCAATGACACCTAAAACATATCGTGTTCCTATTGGAGAGCCAGTCTACATGATCTCACTACTAGATATCACCAAGTGAGAACTTCATGAGAAGAAGTCTCAATGATTATGATCCCCCATGACCTGATAGTTAGACATCTACTATGTCAAATCAGTAAGATGTAGCTAGACCATTGAACATATATTTAAGATTAATGTCATTGTATTCAAGGATCTCATTATAGCTTGTGATCTGCTATAACCTCTTGATACGACAATTAATCTTTGGACATTACTATTTAAATGGTGGATATAGATAATTATAAACTATAATGGAAAGATGACATCATGTATAGATAAATTTATACCTGATATAGTAATTAAAATCACTAAATAGTTGGGTCTAGGCAACCCACTATTTCAACACTCCCACTTATACTACAACCAACTCGCTATGTAAAATTGTTAGATACTCACATGATAAATATCATGGTTATGATATATAATGACTTTAGATATTGGGTCCTCCATGGTTCCTCCTCACGGATATTCTCATATAGAGACCCCATCTCCTTGTGTAAAACTACCCAAGAGATGGTTTCCCGAGTATATGCTTATTTTCCACTGTCATAACATAACATATCAGCTAGTAAGAATACCATAGTTTACATTATGAAAATACTTTTCTATCCATGTATGATTCAAGGAACTAGAACAAATCATTGCATTTATTTTGTTCTTATCTACCTTATAATTTGAGATGTACTCGGTCGTTGTAGGTATGGCTACCAGTGGCTGATATGAACTTGACTCTCTCATCATCTTTAAACTAACATCAATACCTTATCACATTTATATATAGATTACTAGTTTCCACCCCCTAAAAAACTAGTTCCCTTATTCTCTATTTACCAAATATATATCTTTCATACATTCTAATGTACAATTAGATAATTATTTCTACATTCCTTGTTGTGCTGCTGGATATAACTAAAATTTTCGTAATGTAAAATATACCTTGTAAATATCAGTTTTGTACATATCATTACATACATGATTGATCAATCACTTCAAAATATGGATTGTAAATCACCATGTTTCACTTTCCATGTTCCGTACATGTCATCCTGAAGTGATTATTCCCTATGACCTATGGAACAACTCATTTCCTGAATTTTTACAACTGGAATTTTTTCAATACAATGTCATTATATGTACAATAGACTAGTGCTAAGAAACCTATAAGTCTACCTTAGTAGATATTGTTCCCTAGTACAGAGGTTGATACTGTAAGTCAATCGATAGTGAATTAATTTAATTTTAGTCTTAACTAACTGTAATACCAACATATGTTTTCTATATGTTGTCAAACATACTTCGCTTGGATAACATTGAAGCTCCCATTAACCTCTCTTAGACACATGGAAATAATTTGTTGCAAAGGTAAAATCTATGATGTGTTTCTAACATGAATCCTAAACTAGATTTCTATAACTTCCATCCTTTATTAGCATTATGTCAAGTGACCATCCCAATCTAGTTTTTTTCATTTTCACCCCATCCACGATTGGTGGTCATGACATCCAACGCTAAATAATTTGATCCCATATATTAGTCATGACAAGTACATTTATAACGGATTTAGGAATAATGAATTAGTGAAACCAATCCAACCTTATTTGTACTACGATTGTACCATCCATGTATCACCTCACATGAATACCCACCACTGTTTTCAAAATAATAAGACCCTATTCACATTGATACATGGAATCCAATAATTAAATATTAGTTGGTCTTATCAATTTTATATAATTTCCATATAATTCTTACACGTAAGAAATATAATTCACATTGAAGAACATGTCACCAGTCTTGGTGAATATATTACCATCACTACAGTTTTATCCTTCATATGTAGTATGTGTCTCTGTAATATACACTTTTCCACATGTGCTTGTGGAACTAGTTCCTATGACAACTATTTGTTCATCTTTAGCATTGACAGAACACAAGTCAATATTTCTCCCACTATCTCAAATCAAAATGTGAATATTTATAGAAGTATAGTCTATAAATTGACTACCTACATTAATATCTCATGGTTTTATGTAATATCTGAACAATCATTAAGATTATTACACTAAATGAATAATGTTTTCGTCTTGATGCATGTTTGTTCATATCATAACAAATTATTTACATCCAAACACATGTCCTTATGACATAATGGATTTGTTATCATACTATGACTCATTTGATATCCATTTTTTATTTTAGTTTTCATATGATTATGGCATTATGCATTTATTCAAAAATCATTTCATAAAATATGATGAATGTTTCATAAAGTTGTAACATTGATCAATACTTTGATTTATAACATATGCGTTTAGGAATTTCTCCACTCTACATGTTTGTTTATCAATGTTGATTTATATTCCTTCATCATAAATACTACTGATTAACATCAATGTCATGATGTAAATAAGGTAATATAAATTTACGAAATACTCCATGCTACATTATCATGATGGATTAATGCTTGGTTAAGATATTCTTTGGTATCCCAACCTGAAGCAACTCATATATCCTAACCATGCATTTAATTCAATTTATTATTCAATAATTAATTAAAAGAATATTATGAAGAATACATACCTATTTCTTATTCTTGGAATAGTTCATCCTAACTTGTTCAACTATTTCCAAATTCTTTGTTACATACCTTTATTTCTAAAGGATCCTTTGTCCATACTAAGGACGTTAATAATAACAAAAGTTTATAGTTTTGCCGAGCCTAAATACAATACTTGGTATATGAATGACGTCCACTTTTATTATTACATGAAAAAGAATTATCTTGTCCCAAATAGGTATATGTCTTACACTTATTTTCATCAATAATTTCCTATAATTAATTTAATAATGATATAGTGATTGATTTTTCAAAAACAACATTCATTCTAGAACCTAAAATAATGTCTCCTTGCATCCATGGACAAATTATATTAATGTTTCTAGTTATACTCAATATTAGTTTAACAAGAATCATTCGCATGGAATTTAAAGAAGTCGTGTACTACTCACCACTGGCCTAGGTAACACCCCTTTACAGCCACATGGAGAATACACTTGACTTCATGTAATAGTTATATACATACATGGTAGTTGTATTTAAATAATCATATGTAGAAAGTATATAGTATTAAATACCTAAGTAGTAAAGAGGTAACATCACATTGATGAATACGCCTTTATGTATAAGAAAAAAATGGTTCTTTAAATCAGTTTATTGATTTTAATCTTATATTATATTATTTTATAACATGCAATGGAAATAACCTTTGATAATAACACATTAAATGAAGGATGTTGTGAATTTTTTATTGGAGTTAAATGCATTTGAACTTTACACATTGTCTTTAAATTTATTCACCATAATAATTAAAACATAGTTGTATTTTATTCTTATTCACATGGGGAACCATTCCTAGATAGTTAATT
Source organism: Viscum album (assembly GCA_963277665.1). NCBI lineage: Eukaryota > Viridiplantae > Streptophyta > Magnoliopsida > Santalales > Viscaceae > Viscum > Viscum album. Next base: position 1,263,917,749 of record OY728129.1, on the reverse strand, counting down.
ATGTGTTTACCCAATACTTGTTCGTTTTATAACATAAAATGCTACTTGAGTAATGTAGTGAAAATAATAAGAGAATGGGATCCATTTAAATCTCATGATCAATATTTCAATTTTCACATGTCGGTGTATTATCTCATTATTTATATCTTTGCTTCTCATTCTACATAAAAACATATCATAGATGAGACTTCATATTATATCTTCCATGACCTGGTGTGGTGACTGAAAATGACACCAAATATTGATCAAAGCATAATGATATAACTATCATATGATTTATACATTAGTCTCTTGTAAGAAACTTCACACTCGTTTCTTGAGGTAGTTTAACCATGTTAGGGACCATAGAACTTGTATTTTCCTATATCATAGTACAATACACATGTGCATATATTATTCATGGATACATGTGTCAGTGAGGACATTTACTTTGTCCAAATTTTGTCGATATTTATACATGTGGTATAACTTGTCATTTTTTACAAAAAAAATATGTTAAGAAGATGATTTCATTTTATCTATATTATCAGTTAATACATTTTGATCAATTACATAAATCATTAAATATCTCCCACTATATTATTGGATTCTAGGAACCCTGTGCGCTAGAATTAGAATACTCTATCACTAGAGTATTCTAGTTGAAAAGATCCCAGAACCACACCTTGTAGTATAAAATATATGGCTATGCCACTACTTGGAGGGTTCAAGGTAGGATTTTGGATTGAAGACAACTTTAACATGCATTTCCTTGATCTATTTCCTAATGTACCTCCTTCTAAAATTAGAACATTATTTACTCAACGCTTGAATATATTATTAAAAAAACTAGCTATGGATTTTTCTAGTGTGCAATTTTAGTTAAGACAGCCCATCAGTGTAATAAGAACTACCTAGTAGTAAGAGGCACCCCCAGCTATGGCATGACCAATACCACAAATAGCTGGTTTAGTCCAAAATTGAAAGATGGAAGGCGGATTTGAAGTAATATATCATTGAGGGTTTTATTATTTTTAAGTGGAGAAAAGAAATCATTTTATATTTTTATAAGCACGTATTATGTGATCGCACTCACATCAGACCATGCAAGACATAGAAAAATAATCACGTCAGATGTTCATTTTATCTTTTATTCTTGTTTATTATTATACAATGGGATCAAAAAATAAACTACACATTCAAAAAAAATCCATGAAAAAAAAATGAAGACTCGATCATGAGCCGGTAATATAGGTTGATCTGTTGAGTGAATAACGGACCAACCGAAACCCTATTGTCTATTACCATTTATTTATGTTTCATGCAACTTGAATAGAAACCTCTGCTCATCCAATGCATCCAACTCCATTCTAGTGCGTCACTGTCACATTGCACAAAGTGAATCACCCATTGTCTCATCATTATACCACTATACTCACATGCAGGAGAGGGGGCCTCAAGGTATAAAATACAACTCGGAGAATGAGTCTGTGGACCCTTATACATATAAAGAAACTTGAGAAATCATAAAGATCGTTTTTTATTTAATTAAAATAATTTATGTAAACTGACATGAAATTATTAAAAAATTAAATAAATGAAAATAAATAATTTAACATGCTACAGAAATGCACTGGTCGGTCTCCTGATCATGATCAGCATACGGATTAATCTCACGTATAAGATCTAATTGCTGAATGAAAATTAATCTTGCATTAAATAAATTTGAGGTAATTTTAATTGAATTAAAAAATTACATTAATTTTTAATTAAATTATCACGTCGTTTGGACTCAGTTAATTAATTTAATTTTGAAAATAAAAAATAAAACATTAATTAATTTAATTAACCTCCAAATTAAATTAATTGTTCCGGATCTAAATTTTAATAACCAAAAAATAATATCAAATTAATTTAATTATAAATTTTAATTAAATTACATATTTGAATTACTTTTTGATTATATTATATAACCTGGTCCCATATAACTTCGGGAAGGGCCTGTGCACGTTGGGGAAAACATATACAGGCCCAATACGGGTGATTCTGAGCCCTTGTAGGGGCGTCCTAGGCCGGCCTGATCCACCCAAGCTCATTCCAGGCTTGGCCGACCCACCCATACATATTATGGGGTGAGCTATTTTCCTGACTACTATGAGTATTGGGCGGCAGTTAGGTATCTTGGGTTCGTGGGCCTGGTACGTTGAGCGATAGCCGGTCATTGGCATAGAGATGGTTGGGAGTGGAGGGATACAACTGGAGGGGCTGTCCGTGGCCGGTAGGGGATCTAGAGGATGCAGGGGTGGTGTTATTAGAACCGGAGAGATGGTGTGTGGTCGATGGAGGTGGTCGAATAGGCCAGGGAGGATGTCGTTGGTGGGCTAGAAAGGAGGAGGCAGATTGTCGGAAATGTGTGGAGGATCCTGGTGTGATGGGAGTTTGTCGGGAGGGTGTGGAGCACCGCATTGGGTGAGGACGAAGGTAGTAGGTAGGGAGGTTGAGTACGGGAGTTCGCTGGATGAGGGTGGAGGCAGACTGTTGGTTCCACCACACCCATCTTTTGGAGCGGGAAGGGAGGATACCGAGGGAGGGGAGGCCATCGCTTCCCCTGGTGCTTTCGTGTGCGTTGCGTGATGCGGGGAGGGAAACAGCCACTCGGCGCAGCTAGGCCCGATGGAGCCGGTCTGGTTTGGGAGAGGAGGAGGCACTGGGACTGGGGTGAAAAGTAGGTCGGTGGATCGGGGATAGGATGGCTGGCTACGCCTGGTGCGATTCTTGATTGTTTTGGCACCTCGTTGTGTGAAGAGTTAGCTGCACTAGAGGCTTCATGGAAGGGAGACCACATGGCTGACAGGGGGCTGCTCAGCCCCAAGGAAAACTTCTTTATTTATTTTATTTTTCTTGACCGGAATTGTTGGTCCAACCCTCCATTCCTCCACCTTTTTTCAATAGGATACCTTCTCTACAGGTCTCTCGAGACCCCATTGTTTTTTGAAGTCATTCAAGACCTACATTTTAGGACTTACACCCAACAAATTTTTTTAAACAAGACTTTCAATGCAAGTCTTACTTTAAAAATTCATGCACCCACTTTAAAATTTGTAAATACTATCTAGACTTTTGAAATTAATAACAATATTAAAATATTATTATAATAAAAATATAATAATCAAATTATTATTAAAATAAAACAATTATTATTATTATATAATTATTTTAAAATAATTATTATTAAAATCACCTAAAAAAACTATTCAGGTTACCCAAAAAGTTTTCTTCAATCCGAATTCATAACATCATATGTCTGCAGACTGGACATCCGTCATCTAATTCAGATTCTGTATGCGGCGTTGGGACTGCCTCAACACCCTCTTCACAACATAATGTAAATTTAATTTTTTTCAATTGACTTAAAATCTTCACATGTCACTCTGATACCAATTTTTGGAGCCGAGCATGCAACAGAATCCCCAAATAGGTGGGTTTGTAAAACATTTCCACCGAAAATTGACATAAACTGGTCTACGTTGGTGAATAGTTGTCCGGTCTTAGCTGAGGACCACATGTAAAATTTTATGGGCATAAAAATAAAGAATAAAATACTTGGTTTAATTATGAATCCACGCATGGAATCTTCTCATCATTGGGGATCTCTGGTCAACAAATCCAACATGAAACTACTCTACATATTCTACACACTCTTCAATAAATCCATGGGAGTGTCATTCTACATAATTCTAGTGCTAACATGTAATTTCATGGACTCCTTCGACAATCCAATGATCACCTCATTGATTCACACGTGATGCCTGAAAAAGTACTTCATCAATGATCCTTGGATCAAGAGCCTCTCATTCTTGATCATGGAAGATAAGAGAAGAGGGAGAAGCACCAAAAATTGTAATTGAAAATATCCACTACTCTTATGTTTATTGTTCGTAATTATAATACATGGTGCAGCCTCGCCGGCCCCGAATACTTAATGCACAATCAACGACATTTTATGGCTTCTAAACTCAGACATAAATATTAATATCATTTACTTGTAATATATTAAATATATTACATGGATATAATTAAATCCAAAACATGACATGTTGTTCCCATAAATACTAATTGAACTATGAATATTTAATATTTTCCAATTAATATTTTTCATGTATTTACTAAAAAACTCATAACTACATTTAATAAATAAATGCAATACAAATTATTCTAAACTCTAATAAAATGAATTTATTTATTGTATCGATGATCATTTTTCCTTTGACAAATCTCAGACACCAGTGTTGGGACCCACCATTTCCAAAACACATATTCAACATAATAGAGAAGATTCTCGAATACGCTATTTTGTGTGACCCTCTAGTACCTTATATCAAAAGTAGTGAATAGTATTTATAGACCAAGATTGGGATATAGAAACCCATCATGGCCCCTTAGGAGATAATTCTTTTCATAGTAGTGACAACCTACCTACAAACACGCACTGTGTAATACAATCACTTTGTCTATAATATATCATAATGGATGATGCACCAACATGTCATCACCATGTTCTTTTTTCAATGTATGTTGATCTAACAGGACAAATTACCCTCTCCATTCATGTCCATTTTCTTATAAAGGTTCGTCATCCATATCACCAAGGCCTAAGATAAACTACTTCCATTACCCGGATGCGAAAAATCCTTTCTTGACCATTAACCAAATTCCATGCCACCAACGATGCACCCAACACAAACTACCTCATGAGGACAACATGTGGTGTTCCTATTAGCAGGTCTATTTTCATGATATCACAACTAAAGATCACCAAGTGAGAACTTCATGAGAAGGAGTCTCAATGCTTATGAGCCCCTAACTCTTGATATTCATTCATCTACTATGTCCAATCAATCTGATGTATATTGACAATAGAACTTATATTTATGTTCAATGTCATTCTATCTCAGGGAATTCATTATGGCTTGGGATCTTCTATAACCTCTTCATACGAAAACTAATATATGGAAATACCCATTTCAATAGTGGATGCATAAAATTCTACACTGTAATGGAAAGATGGCATCATGTATACCTAACTCTATACACTAAATGGTAATCAAAATCACAAAATATATGGGTCTAGGGAACCAACTATTTCTAAATTAATAATATAATGTTGAGGGAGAAAGTTAAATACAATTATGTTGTAATTTTTAATTTGGGTTTTTAATTTTTTAAGGGACTACATCATATTACAATAACTGAAAATGTTTTACTTTAATATGGTTCCTCCCACTATTTAAATTAGGGAATTTTTTGTTTGAGAAAAAATACACCACCCTAATTATTTGATATTGAGTTATCATTTAAAACTCCTACTTTTATGATGATTACATCTCAATTTTTTTACTCTTCTCTAATTAATTTAATAGGAAATATTATTAGTATTATTATTATATACTCAATTTATTCGTATTTTATTTGTTTTTTGGAATTGATTGGATATCACAACATGAAGACACTGTTAATTTCTAGTATTGCGAAATCACATTTCATGTCTTAAATCAAAAAATGGTCATCGACTTGTACAAGGATAACTATGAATAGTCCATGGAAATTACACCAATTTTATGGGTTTTAAATCCCATTTATGATGGGTATTTAGATCAAATGTTTTTAGATAACGAAAATATTGAATATATGTGTATTATTTTGGAAAATGGTGATATAGTTTTATATTATTTTCATTGCAACACATATATATTTAGTTTTATTTTTCAATAGAACTTATATTTGGTGCTACACCAATATCAATGACTCCTAATACAATGTATCCAATTGAATTACATGATTTATCATATAAAATAAAAGATAATTTCTATAAGGGTAGTATACACCTAATTTATTCAACATAAGGTGAACTACTCATCTTTGTTGAGAATAAATATTAATCAATGTTTCTCTAAATTAGTAATCAACAAAATAATAAGATCACTATCTAGATAAAGTATCATTTACCACATATTTATGTCATGTTCAATCAATGTGTGGGATTTAATACTTCTCAATGATTGGAAAATAACATAGATACCTTCAATAAAGTCTATAAAAGAATGGTGTAACTAATATGGTTATATAGAAGATATGGACACTATGAATTCACAGTCATACCATTCAGAATTTAGAATCCCCCCTCAATCATCATGGATCAGATGAATATAGTATTTAGAGATTCCCATGATTTTTGATAGTCTTTATGGATGATATTTTAAGATATTCTAATATACATGAGGTTCATGAAGATCATTTTAGGATTTTCTTGAAGACCGTGTGAATGAAGAAACTGTTTGTAAAAGTATCAATATTTTTAAATCATACTACAAAAAGAATCATTCTTAGGTCATCAAATCCCATATTCAGGTATATATATGGTTAATTAAAAGGTATATGTGATTGAATAATGGTCCATACCAACCACTATAAAATAGATTTATTATTTCCATACATTGGATAAATATTTTTGAAATGTTGGTATAAATTCATCCTAAATGTCATATTTAGTAAGTATAATAAATCAAAAATGGATTTTAGTTCCTCTAAGATTATGAATGTGAATAAATGTTTGTAGAGAAAAATTGAACGATGATCACTTCACCTATAATCACATTACCTAATTATAAATGAGGTTTTTTTATATAATTGAATGAATCAATGATGAGATTAGTATGCTTACTCTTGAATAATTATATGTCAGTAGAATATGCCTCATGTCTATCAATAGATCAATGAGAATTTTCATAAAAATGAATTGGATCTAGAAGAAGAAAAATTGAATTAAATATGCATAAGTATTATCTCAATTTTGAAAATTATTGAATATATAGAGATCACAATAGCATAAAATTTATATTTATATAGAAGGATTTTCAATTGATCCATATTAGAAGATTGGAGTTAATAATGTACCATGACATCATAATTAATTAACACTCTATAATGTCAAACAACATAGTTGATTCAATATGAATGATTGATCATTCTACCGTTTGAGTGATAAGGTTTTAACGATATCAAATACAAATAGATATATAATGTATAAGACATTGAATCATACATGATGGAGATAAATCCTATCTTTCCCAAACGATTATTCAACCATGCATCCATGTGAAGATGAATGATTCATTATGGAATGATAGAGAGCTACAAAAGTGTTACATAATAACATTGAGTTCAAACATATAATTTATTGAATGTGAAGATTATATAAATTAATATATTTCACATAAATATAATATTTTATTATGTATATATTGGATAATGAACATAACTCATCCTTCCCAATACATATTGGAAGCAGAATGATGTATAGAGACTTGGGTCTATTTTTTATAGTACTACATGAAGAAGGTGATTGTAGAGTATATATGTTGATAATTGTTATAACGGTATGTTTTGGTAGAATTTGAAGGACTAAAAGGATTATGAAATCATTATAAATACTTATAATGAAATGTGAGAAAATCACAATGGATTCCTTTATAGATGTTTTATGAACATATAAATGTAATGATTCTATTTTAGTTTATATAGATAACCATAAAACATCATAAAATTTAATTTCTACATGAGAATATTTCATTCTAAATTATGATACCAAGATATATACAATTTTTTTATTGGTTTCATGGATTACCGCTCAAAATATAGTCTAATATTGATTTGTGGATTACATAATCGTTTTATATATGTATTGAAATCAAATGACACATAGAATTGTGCTTCACCACTACTTATCATTTTCAAAATTGAGATAAATATAAAATAAACACTAAAACCCTATATTAAAAGATAATATCATTTGTGATGAATTTAAATAAAGGTTTTTATACAAACCTTCTCCTATTAGAGTTCTCAAGTAACAACAATTTCTTTTTTTGTACTCAAATGTAACCATATAAAACATTACCAAAGATTAGATGTGAAACTCCATATCAATTCCACGAAGTTGTAGATAATTGGTATCTATTACAAAATAATTATAAATAAATGTTATAAAATAATCACACCATTTATATATAAAATAAAATATCCCAAATTTAATAGATAGTGTATTCAAAAAATCAATAATTAGATTTGAAGTTTTATGTCTGAGACGTTTTATTCCTTAGAATATCATTTTGGATGGGGATTATGAGATTTGGAAATATGGGAATATTGAGTATTATATATATATATATATTCCCTATTAAAATTGTTGATAATATAGGGGTGATATTTTATTTCTTTTCAAATTCATTTTATACATCATAATTTCAAGATGTCTTCCATTTAGCACTTTTGTGGAAGTTCATTCATGTCTACTAACACGTACTAAACATTGAGGTTCTATATAGGGAACATTATCTATAATATAAGGAAAAAGAGTTAGTAATCATGGATCATAGAGGTAATGTAATATGGGAATTTACCACATACCTAATAAAATAACTTTGTAGGAATCATCAGATTGGGGAAGCAATGTGGGATCCGTAACATCTAATGAGACAAAATTTCCATCATTGGTTTTCATTAGAGAAATTAATTTTATAGGGTAAATAAATCTTAGAGGAGTATAATTTAACTCAAATATTTTAAAGTGTATATCCTATTAATTAAATAATATTTCCAATAACATGTGATACATGAAAAAACCATACTATAATGAATAATTCCATATTTAATTATAGTAGAAAATTAAAATAGGTAAATAAAAAAATTCATGATTATTATATGAGGTATAATTATCATATTTAAAAATAAAATTTAAACTAAATAAAATAAAAACAATGTATGGTTGAAATTATAATTTGCATATACATCCATGAGGATCATACCATAGAAAATTACTACCAGACGAATGAGACACGATGTAAATATTATAAACATATTGATAAATAAAATAAGTAATAGGGTAAATTATTTTTGAGATATATTTAATGATTTATATATTTATATTTATATACATATGTAATTTGTTTGTTAAAAATATTCATTCTTTATATCATCATTACACATATGTTCATTGGATATACAATCAATTGATTTGTGACAGTCAGACGTACATAGACACAATAAGTACATTGATTTTGAGTAATTGTTAGAAATAAAATTATAAATATAAACATAAAATATGATAAATAATTACGTGATTAAATTATAATAATATTGTAAATTATTTTATTCTATAATTCCTTATATCATGGTTTTTTATTTTGTACTATCATTGATTGGATGGTTGAATCATCATATACAAATAACTCTATTAGACTATAAACCAGATATGATGCAAATAGAATTCATTAAGGATTATCAATGGCTCCAACTCTCTGGGTTTCATACTCTCATGCTATGGTTTCCATTCATTACCACTCCCTCTTTGTCATCATATTATCATGGTGAGAGGTCATTCTCTTCTGCTACTCCATATCCTCTCATCCACTTGATCAAAGGCTTCTAGATATCCCATTTCCTTCATGGATCTCTCCTTTTGTACAGTTCACCTTCTCCCTCCTCTTTTTCCACCTTCCCTTAATTTCCTACTCAAACCCAATGGATTTGATGGTGCTTTAATTCCCTTTGGTGAGGATGAAGACTATTTTCTAGATGGATTCATAGGACTGTTGATGATTTTCTACTAATATGCTTCTTGGCTGCCAAACCTTTACTATCCCCAAGTGCCTTTGCTTCTCTCCTACCGGGATCTGGTGCAGAGGTAACTATGTGGTTTTTTGATTATAGGTTCAACGTTCGAAGGGCTTCAAGGTGCTACTAGAGTTTTTATTTTTATTTTTTGTTGGATTTGATATTATTTCTTTATTTCTATAGTTTTTTCATGGTATTTTATTATGATTTTTGGTTTCAGTCCTCATGTCTTCATGACAATGTAAAATCAGTTTCCTTTGGTGGTGATGAAGACTATTTTCAAGAAGGAATCTTGTGCTGATGTTCTCATTTGTTTCTCAACCTACTCTGACCCCAATTCCCTATGAGAATCATATAGTTAGATCTTCCACAGAGGTAACTACGTGGTTTTGGGATTTTTGGTTCAGTGTTTGAAGGGCATCAATCCATCACAAAATAATGAGGTCTTTTTATTTTTTGCCTTCAGTTTTATTTTGATGTTACTTTAGTGTTATGTTATGGTTTTTATTATACATGATAATGGATTTTGGTGATCAGTTGTCTCTATAAATGATGTTTTTATGTTTTTATTTGATGCATGTGGTGGTTGATGTGGCTGAAGATGATGAGGTAATGGGATGATGGTAACGAATTGTAGACCGAACATAACATTCATCAATTAAGATGATGTTGTTTCCTTAGTCAGTTCATGATATTTCCTTTATTTGCGATGATGATGGTTTTTCTCTTGAAATAAGTACATGTTTACTGTCTTGGTATAGTGTTTTGTTATATTTTGTAAATTTTATTCTTGAATTATGTATAGTGTCTTTTGTGAGGGTGTGACTTGATGTTGAAGGATTATGTAGGTTCCCCGATACCCTCAATGTGTATTTTGAATAAAATAAAATATGGATTGTCGTATACTAAAATACAATAAAATAATTAATGAATCGTGATTTATTATGTCAAATTTGAATGAAGTTATGTGGTCAAAAATCCTATAATCAATTCTTGTGGAAACACTCAGACAATGAATCATTTGTCTCTACCATTAACCATGATTTATGAAACATAGCCATGAAACTATGTATATGGTGGCACAAATTACAACATGCATGTAATCGATTATTGTATTAATAAATTTCTATTCATTTAGACCATTTATATGTCATATAGACAATATGCATAATAAGAAGGTTATCATGTGAACCTATCTATGAGGATCCACAATTTGAGGATGCTCAGCCTAGAAATTGATGTTTCATAAAATTATACTGATGTTAATAATGTTGTAGGAGATCCATGGTGAATTACCTACTATAGGATTCATGAAAAAATCCTTTCAATATCATAAGACGATCATTATTATTTATTATTTCCTTCTTCATATATGTAATCTTTAATTTTGGAACTGGTGTGTGCTCATTTCACATTGTTTTGACACTATGTAACTATAATCTTATTTAATAAATTTTTGTATCATCGGTTTTGTAAACAAATCATGACCATAAATTATATATAATTAAATACTCTTTTGATCTGTTTATAATATTAAATTAAATATTTTAAAGCCGAAATTTTTTTAAAAAAATAAATAGAATATAAATAATTTTTAATATGATTGGATTAAAATGTTATCATGTGAAAAAGTGATATTTTTCAAATAAATTGTTTTAATTTATTGTGTTTTTTAATTAATTAAATTCACAACATATTAAGGATTATTATTATAATGTATTTTCTTTTAATTTATATATAATTTTATTTACATTAATTTAATTAATAACTGAAATCAAATAATATTTACAACAATTAGTGTTTTAAAATTCATTTTTTGTAGAAATGTTATTTTTATATATTTTTTATTTTCACTAAAAAGATAATTTTTGAAATCATGAAAAATGATTTATAACAAATAGAGTCTATATTTTGAACCAATGTGAAAACATTATGTATGATGTCAAATGTTATTTTTTGGAAACAATATAGTATAATGAAGTGAAAATTGAGTTACCACGATATTGGTGAAATGATGTACATTTTATAAATAATGGGGGAATGGGAAAAAATAACTATATCATTATATCAGATTTGTTAAAATGAAGGCATTCATTCCTATGTAGATTATTTTCCCACTATTTGTCTACTTTCAATTTAAAAAATATTTTCATCTTATTAAAGAATGGCTATTTATATAAATTCTATAAAAACTCACTTATAAAATGACACATACCCAACTACTCCAGAATGATATTTACCTTACAATTTATCTTTAATATATAACCAATTTACCAATAATAATTACTTATTATACATTTCATATACTATTGTTTGAGGAATGAAGACTAATTCATTTATTCTGATGGTACCTATTTCAAGAGGGTGATAATTTATCTATGTTTACTTTTAGTTGTTCTGAATATTTTAAATTACTTTCTCATATATTCCATTTTTAAATATTATACACCATAGAAATTATTTTCCATTAACATCATTATTCTTCTATAAAAATGTAATTACTATAATATAATTATATTATTACAATCCATCCAAACATGGGAAATATTATTAAAAGACATATGATCATGAAGTATCATGGTGATCTGAAGTAATGTTACCTGAGAGTATCACATATCCAAATATCAACACAATCAAGGTGGCCAATTTTAGTAAAATATATTACCATATCGTAATATGTAGTCCATGATGTAATATAAGAAACATATTTATTCCCCTCATTCCACATGTGAGTCTCTAAAATATAGTTTTTGATGAGGCTATTGCATCATTGAATATGGTAAATACATGAACAAGGTGTAGATATTTTTACATGAAGGGAGTGGGGGATGATCGAGTAGTATATTTCAGTAAAGTTAAAATCATGGTTTTTCAAACTAAATTTCTTGATCCTGATATGTATTTTCCATACCATAGTAAGGATATACTTAACATTCCATGAGGATGAAATGAAAATTATGATAGATTATCCCCTGAGATTTGAAATGACATATCCACACCCTCGTCTACATATGAAACTATATGTATTAAAAACATCAATATTGACATAAAGGCCAATATAGGATTATTCTAATAGATCCAATGGTCACGTTTGAATGGACATGAAGTGGATAAGGGGGATCCCTATAATAATGTCCTTCCTTAAATAAGGAGAATTTTACCACCTTTTTAGAAGGATTTATTGATCATCAATGATACATCTTGTCTTGGATTCCAATTCCAAACATGATCTATGGTATTCATCAAGACGGTCTGTATTCCATGAATTTTAAATACACCAGTATTTAACAAAAAAATTATTCCCCCTCATTAATTTCATGTTTAATGTTTTCTATGCTAAGAAACCAAGGATTGAAAAGGTTCCCACCTATTATATACTATGATACTTACCCTCTGAAAAAATCAAAGGAGTTTCACACTATTGTCTCCCAGTATCATTCAAATAATATATGGGAGGATAAATCATTGGAATGATTCAAAATTTAGGGGAACCTATAAACAATCATGATCGTCATTTACATCCCATCACTATATGTAGATAGATAATGTGGTATTATTTACCAAACTATGAATTTATACATCATGGGGATGTCCCTGCCCCAATTTAGGCTACCCCAATCATATTACTTTTAGGTTTCATGAAATAGAAAATATAACACCTTTTCTAAAAATTAAATCATTGAGGATCTTTTCAAAATGATTTTATCATGTTTATTAGTCATTTATATCATGATAAAGATAAAAATTTGTTCATGTTTCGTGATAGCCTGGATGATAGTGGAGTGATTACTGAGTTAGTTAAATTTATTGTCCACATTCAACACCCTAGGAACATAATAATAACACTCCCCCAGTGGTGGTTCCATAATATGATATCCCCCATACAACAATCCAATTGAAATGGTTCTGCGACATTGGGATATGGCCTTAAAGATATTTCATTATGCTAGAGATTATTTCCTTCTAAAAAATCAAGGTAATTCTTTTACATACCATTGATAATCCATTCATAGAGATGCTGACCTTATTGGGTCCTCAAAAATATGACAAGGAAGGAGAAAATAATTCCATGAATATGTTAAATGGAATAAACAAGTCTGAAGAAGAGTTTGAAGAGATATATTCAAAAGAAGTTATGTCATGAAGGAAGGATTGGTCCGGTAATGCATAAAATGATTTGTGGGCTGCTACTCCACATAGCATTTCACCACTCCACAATTCATCTCATGAAAAAATTTAATTCATTGGAAATGATGGGGATATCATCCCATGAACGAATGTCCCCCAAAATGATTTTTTTTGTGGGATGAGGTGGTACAACTAAATCCCACGAACGAAACAAAATAATTTATGGGTTCAGTTTGTAATTTTTCCCAAAGGAATGACCCCCCCCCCCCCCCCATGAATGATAAAACAAATTTGGGATATATCCATTATTTTCGATCTACTCAAACTAAATCATTTTTGGTATTATGAATCATTTCTAGGATCAAAAAAATGAAATCTTGCATAATACATTAGAAGATCATCCATCCCGATACTTTGTTTTTATATTCATATATAAGGTACCCTTAGGGTGACTAAAGAAAGGTGATCAGAGACAGTATCCAGAGAGCCAAGATGGGAGATAAAACCGAAATACTTTGATTATAATAAGTTAATCCCACTGAATAGTGTTTAGGAAGATACTAAATTCCTTTTAACATAAAAAAACCCTTCTCATATTTGCAGACATTTCACATTAGATAATAAGCAGTTTTTCCCATTCTTGAACCCCATCCCAAAGATAAAAAATATATTTGGAGGGATCCTAGACCCACGTAGTAAAAATATATGTGATAGGAACTTGATCCAACATAGAAAATTTCTACACAGGTGGAACCCAGCCCCATGTTGAAAAATTCAATGTGGGAGGAACCAGAGACCACATAGTAAAATGATTCACAAATAGTAACCTCACCTACGTAGAAACAACCTTTGAGGATGGAACCCCATCTCAACTAAGAACATCAAAAAATATATGTGGAATCCTATGGATATCTACTTTCTATCTCCCATTACTCCCTTTTTTATTACCATCGGGACCTCCATTGGACCATCCACCAAATAGGGAAACGACATTAGGCCATGACCCTTTCCAAAGCGTGCTAGAAAGTATGATCAAATCATCATTGTTGGGCAAAAATCCCTCAAGGTAACATTGCAGTATTTTTGGGTTGATTGTGTTTGTTGACAAAGCAGGTTTTCATGGATATTTGTCGAGTTCCCAAGATTTTGTTGACAATCATTGTTGACAAAGAACGATGACAAAGGAAAAGGACGATCTGGAGGCGGTACAAAAGAGCAGTACAAGGTGGCGCCGTTTCCCAGTGTTTGCCAAATTTTTGGGGTCCAAAATTTGGAGTTTGGTGAGCATCGCGAAAAGTGGATTTCCATGAAGAGTATAATTTAATATGGCAAAGGCATGAATTTCGCGAAGATAGGATGCATGGTTTGGAAATCGCGAAGACCAGAAGAATGGAGGCGGTGATGCTTCGCGATTACGTCAAGCTTCGCGAACGGCAGATGCTGAAGCGCATTGCGGTGGAGAAGAGCTTTGCAAGAGAGCTTCGCGGCGAAGGTGCGAAGGAATGTTGGGCTTCGCGATGGAGCTTCACGGCGAAGGCGCGAGCCGCGAAGGTAAGTTGACGGTGATTCATCGCGACTACGTCAAGCTCCAAGAATGGACGATTGCGGTGGAGCTTTGCGATTTGGACAGAATTCCGACAGAAACTTTGGAGATTCGCGATTTGAGATGACGTGGCGTTGAATTCGTGCGGAAAGGATGAGGGTCGGTGGAATCGCCTATAAATAGAGGCCGACCCCTTCAGGCGAAGCAGAGAGAATTTTCAGAGAAAATACTTTGCTCTCGATTTGCGAAGGTGGTTCGCGGAGCTAGTGTGCTTCGCGAAAGAGGTGCTTCGCGGCGGCTATTGTAGCTCCGCGAAACCTGCGAGCTCTGTGTTGGCTTACTTAGCTTCGCGAGGGTCGTTGCTTTGCGACGGCTTGAGCATCGCGAAAGAGCTTCACGAGTGAGCTTCGCGAGTGAGCTTCGCGAAAAGGCAGGAGCTTCGCGAAGGTTTTGTTGAGCTTCGCGAAATTGGGAGCCTCGCATTGTAGGGTGCTTTGCGAAGGTCTTTCCAAAGGTTGTTTTCCCAGTGGATAGTGGCAAAGGGGTATTCATCTACGGGTGAAAGTTGAACTTCAACAGAGCATCTACATACAGAGAAAGATGCATTCCTTAATGGAAATGAAGAGACCTACAGGTCTATAAACTGTGAGTTAATCCCTTCTGGAGCAGTGAGATTAGGAAGAGGAAGAAGGTGATCCTCTCCACCGGCAGTGAGCCATAGAGAGAGAAACAGGGAGTGACCCTTGGGAAAGTAGTGAGCTGACCCTAAACCTTGTATAGGCAGTGAGCCTGGGCATAGAGGTGATCTAGCCCGAACATTGTAATCCACAGCTAGTGAAGTCTAATGGAATTTGGTACGACCGGAAACCTGTCGGCGTATGCTCCTTGGACGTAGCCCTTAGCGGTGAACCAAGTAAAATTGTTGTGTCCTACGCTTGATTTACTTTCTATTTATATTGTGTAGCAGGAAAGAGAGAGAAGAGTGTTTTTCTTAACAGCGAAACAAGATCAGAACGGGCTTTAAGTTTTAATTGGTCATACCCCGATTCACCCCCCCTCTCAGGGTATTCAGCCTAGTGGACCTAACAATCATGAAAATTATCATGTCTTATCATGTCTATATACTCATGGTAAGTGGAGTCCTCATTGTAAACTTATAAACATGGGAGACCCCCAGAATGTTTTCAAGTCAATATACTGATGGTAATGTCGGTTCCTACCTTGGAGGTTCCCACATGAACCTTCCTATTATATGGATTAATTGGAATATAGTCATATTCATTATATTTTTTATGTTTATAGATCCTTCAATCATCCTCCCTGATATTAGGGAAATAGCATCCCTCCTTGATTAATTCCATATCCTTTCTTATAGAGTTCATCACTTATTCTCTTCTTTTCTATGATGGTGTATAGCTAGAATGATCACAATACTTTTATATCACAGCTACCAAAAAAATGAGATAGGCACACTCAATGCCCTCTCCATCCCCTTTTAGGCTCCATCATCCCTCCACCAGTGAAAAAAAGTAAATCGTGTGATCTTCATTTCTAATGATTCCTCTTGTTTCTCACACATTACATGAGTCACATGGGATTAGAGGATAGTAGTGAACAAGAGATCCACATGATCCCAAACATACGGTGGGCCTTTCATTTAGTATAATTCACAACCATATCCACTCCAATGGGCCTACTATTCCATGTAAACCCAAAAAATATAAATTTTAGTGGGCATGGTATTTGGTATAAACCACAATCATAACCATTCAAATGCACCTCCAATTAGATATAAGCCCTAATCATATCCATTCGAGAGGGCCTTCTCTTTGGTATAACCCCAAACAATATCCATTCTAGTGTGACTCTTATTATGTATAATCCTAAACCATATCCATTTGCATTGGCATCCTATTCGTTATAATCCCCAACCATTTCCATTACCGCAGGCCTCATATTCCTTATAAGCCACAATCATATCCATTATAGTGAGCCTCTAATTTGGTATAATACCCAATAATATCCATTAAAGTTGGCTTCTTCCGTAGGTGTAAGACTAAATCCATTAAAACTATATGGTATTTGATTCCCAACCAACTCAGTTACATATAACTCATCCATGAGATCAAATCCCAACACCAAGGTAAACTCTAATATTCTTTGGGACAGACTCATGGTAGGGTTGTATCCAACCCAAAGTGCCACATATCTTTAGACACCCAATCACCACCATCCTTATTAAGTCATATCCCCGGTAATTTAATTTATCCTAATGGGAGACCATATCTATCCTCCACACCTTGGGCTGCCTATGAAAATGTCCCACACAATATAATGGACTATAAACATTTCACCGGGATATCATTAATGCATGCCTTTAAACTTCATGTTTTAGTCCACGTCACATGACAATAAGTGTTGATGGTTCCTATTATGTGGCACTGAACTACATGGTTTTTGATTCCTCTATCAATGATACACATAAAGACAATTTTTTGGGTTCGATCCTATCATCAAAAAATCTTCTATCTCTCTAGATGGCGATAAAATCATATGTCCCCCACCATATGCTTTAAAACCTGTATCATCCTAATGAGGGACCATAGAATCTATGATCCCTATATGAAAAGGGTTCCATTGATGGAGAACCTCATATACAGATATATCCCTCCATTGATGGTGAACCTCAAATACAGGAAAATGATTTTGAACCCATGCATGTTCATAATTGATCTCTAATTATGGGTAATCTAGAAAATTAATAATTAGTGGAAGAATCGGGAATATATCATAAATATATACGAGGGTCATGGAACAACAAATAGTTATCCCTAAAAGGGTGTGATGAAAATGAATTCCAATAATCTTAAAGAATGTGAGTTTTTAACTATCATTGGCTAAATTATCCAATGAATGTCTACCTATAGAATGAAGATGAATGAATCTTCATGGATATGCGAGTCATATTGTGTTTCTGAAACCATGTACGAAACATGTTGGGGACCCTTCGTAAATTAAAGAAATGACTAGAGGTAATGAACAAAATTTAACCCCATGCAATCAATCATTTGGTATGAAAATGATTTTCATCAAAAACAAAATGCAGAACCCAATGTGAATCTGTAACTGAGGTGGTGGTGTTACACCGTTTCAAGACCCTTTTCCTCTCAAAATGAAAGGGGTAAAATAAAATTCCGGATGAAACATGTATTCATTTATGAATATTATACTTTTATGGGGTATTGTTTTTTGCTTTTTCTTATATATATTTCAGTAACATTTCATCAGAACTATCTTAATTTCAATAGTGTCTCATAATACCCAATATACATGTGCCTCAAATACTATATAGGTCTTTTCCATGGTCAAACAAAAGATTTAATCGCACACCCAAAATATGAAATGATGGGTTTCAAATGGTTTTGTGAGGGAGTACCATAAGAATGGAACTCTACAAACCAAAGAGGTAGCATGAAAGACCATCTAACAAATAAAGCATCACCATCCATCCACCCGGTGATGATTGAAAATCTACTACCAGATGGCCCCATTGGTTGTCTAAAATTTTTCTTGGAGCATGTCCCCCAAATTTGATATTTATTTCCTCCCTTACCATAGGGATTTTGATGATGTGATTAACATAAACATCATCCTATTAGAACATGGTACCCACCAAAGGGTCCCTACCGATATTCATCATCTTCAATTCTATGAATCTCGATATCCTCACCCAGAAGAGGACACTGCACCATGTGACCCACCCAAAGTCATTATGACCCTGGTCCCCATGGAGTCCCACAATGGGTGATGTTAAAACAATATAGAACATGAAATAATTATTATTCATAATGAATAATCCCTCAATTCAAAAATAGTAGAGACTATGAGTAGACACAAATTTTTCCACATGAACAATGAAACCATCCATGAAAATACAATAACAAACTATGTGACAAAAAAAATTATTCTAGGTCAAATTAATCTTGTCATGCATGTATGGATGAAAAATACATGTAGATTCACATTCCTGCGGACTCACATCAATCCCACCTTGAATAAAAGTCCCACTATATAATATAATTTACATTCTTGTGGTTTAATACCAATTCCATCTGTCAAATACAGTGGAAAACTATAGGCATACGCACTTTCTCCTGGATACATACCAAGCCCTGAAGGAAAATATTGTAGAAAACAACAAGTAGATGTACATTCTAGTAGAATCACTTCATAACCACCATGAAAATACATTAGAAAACAACAATAAGATGCAAATTACTATGGACTCATACAAAGCCTTCCATGAATATATGTAGGCAAACAACAAGTAGGTTCCCATTTCTATGGATGTATACCAAGATCATTAGTCTAATACGGATGCAAAATATAATTATACACACATTACAATTGATGCATACCAAGACCTTCCATAAAATATGTAAGAAAATGAAAAATAGATGCACATTCCAGTGGATTCATTGAAAAACCATCAATCAAATAGAGAGGAAACATAAAAGTATATGCGAATACATATTCTCTTACAACAAGTCTACTATGAAAATATTGTGGAAATTTGAAAACATTGTAAACATATCTCAAATAAAAATTGGGTGTAGTCCAACCATCTTACCCCAACAACAGAATGCACGTATATCCCCATTCCAACCAATTATTTTTCATATCACATTCAATAAATGGTGGAAGGTCTGACATCAATTATTGACCTTATCTACAATGATGTGATCACGTTAACAATAATATCTAGGAGTAGTTCACGTTACCTTCCCTCCCCATGTAGGGTGCCTCATCTACACAGTGAGATTTTCAATCAGGGGAAGATATCCATCTATAATCTATTCCCGGAGGGTCTTCAGCAATATTCCATGTCAAATGGACAATAAGATCAGGTATAAATATATGTTCCAACTGGGGGAAACCGTTCTAAATTTTTGGAAACCCAAGGGATGGAATATATCACGTCAAAAACTCCGGAATCATAAAATAATTTATGAATGTCATCATAGGATCCACATGAAGAGGAAAGTTTATATGAAGGTCATCAATAATTGTAAGCAACCCCAATCACCTTCAAGAGTGAACCTAAATATATATTTTTTCCAAAAGGTATTATAAAATAAATAGAACATATATAACCTTTCACTACTATAATCTAGAGCTCTTGAGGCCATAAAACATCTATTAGTGGTGGTTTAGGATCATGTCAAGCCATTTCCAAATTACAGGAGAGGACATATCAGTTGCATAGTTCCTCCATACAACATTGTTACCATCATCTATAATGTTCCACCCAAAAACATCGACCATGAAGACTTTCTTCATAGGAAAAAACTGATCAACCATGATAGCCTATATCTTGATGAGAGTCATTATGTGACAACCGGGTCCCGGTGATAGCACATCCACCCCGCTTTAACATGGTTGTCGGGTCCTCTCCCACCAGGTACCACCAGTTGCCCCGCAGACACGTGGGGCCCACCCCAGGGTCCACCCACATGCCTGAACAGGTCATCTGACTGATGATAGTCCCCACAGGCCAACACATGTCCTTTCCAGTGTGCTTTGTCCTCACTCACACACACCCTGAGAAACTTCCCAGGAGGTCACCCATCCTCATCACTACTCCCGGCCAAGCACGCTTAACTGTGGAGTTCTAATCAGACAGGCTCCCGAAAAGGAAGGTGCACCTTGTTGACATAAGTCATATCATTTATCCATTTAACCCTTTATCATTTGGGGATGTTACAATAACCCCCCTTTAGAGCACAACGCCCTCGTTGTGGGCCCTATATCTCAACCCAGGCAGTGCACCACGCACTTAAGGCTGGGTTCCCCCTATGATACCAAATGTGACTATCGGGTCCTGGTGACAGCACATCCACCCCGCCTTAATATGGTCGTCGGGTCCTGTCCCACCAGGTACCACCAGTTGCCCCGCAGACACGTGGGGCCCACCCCAGGGTCCACCCACATGCCTGAACGGGTCATCTGACTAATGGCAGTCCCCACACGCCAACACATGTCCTTTCCAGTGTGCTTTGTCCTCACTCACACACACCCTGAGAAACATCCCAGGAGGTCACCCATCCTCATCACTACTCCCGGCCAAGCACGCTTAACTGTGGAGTTCTAATCTGATAGGCTCTCGAAAAGGAAGGTGCACCTTGTTGACATAAGTCATATCATTTAGTCATTTAACCCTTTATCATTTGGGGATGTTACACATTATATCCCTCATTAGGGCTAGAATATCAAACAAAAAGAAGTTTCTCCCCTTTTATTTGAATACCCTGAAGGTCCTCCCAGGTTAAACACTATATAAATTATATACTGTTGAGAAAAGTATTGTTTTCAATAATACATGTTAACGTTATTTAAAGGGGGAGATTATTGAAAATAATACTCTGTCTCTTTATGATAATTTTGATGCTCACAAATACCCTTAGTTATTTTCTAATGATTTTATTTAGTATTTTTCAGGAGTTTATTAATTTATTTTACTCTTGAAATAACGAGAATTTATTACTTAGCGCGGAATCTGCTTTAGTGCGTTCTGGAATCACTGTTCATACCCTACGTGGATAAACGTAGCATAAGGATGAAAAGAGTATACTTTTTGAGATAAGAGAAAAGTATGGTTAAAAAACCATACGTTTTCAGCAAATTATGGAAGAAGAACCTTACGTTAGGAAGGAACCCTACATTTTGGTTATCAGCAAAGTATGGGAGGTGAACCATATGTAAGTTCTAAACATTACGTTTGTTTCTCAAAAGTATGGTTCATCAACCATACTTTTGTGAACAACCATACGTTCTTGGAAAAGTATGGATCAAGTAAAAGTATGGATCTTTTACCATATGTTTTAGTGTTGAAGAAAAAGTATAGATGATCAAACCTAAATTTGTATTCAACCTTATGTTATCAACCTTACGTTGTTAACCTTACGTTTGAAGACTATGTTATTAACCCTACGTTTGGAGGCCACGTCATCAACCTTACGTTTGGTGTCAGAAATTTTGGCAGACGATATTTATGTGCAACGATCAGCAAGCTAATTTCTGGGCAGATTTCAAGCCTGATTTAAAGTTGATTTTAAAGTACGACTTTGACTGATTCAAAGATGTTTTATTAATGGATTTAAGATCGAATTAAAAGGAGCTTTTTATGCCGAGTCTTAAGGGAAGTTACGACTTCTCTATAAATTTAAATTTTTGAATATCGCGAATCAGAAGGCGACTTTTATGGATCTAAATATGAAGGAGATGTGTTTTATTATATATGTTCTCTCTGAAACACCAGGGATAGGAGGATGTGATCGATCTATTATTGAAAAAGGTGGAAAATAGAGATTGTAACTATTCACGATTGATCTGCTGATTCAAAAGGACCGTAAAAGCTCTGTTTATTCAAGAAGAAGGAACTCGATAGAAGATTCACATGTTCTACATCGAATATCTACTATGGATCTACTACTGCTGAGGTTGTGAACTATATATCTATATCTACTACAACTGGATCAACTCAGAACTGCTTTGTCTTGAAGATCAATATTTCTAGAGACATCGATCCATCTGTTGTCAATTGCATTCTGTTGCAATTGTGAAGATCAATTGGAAATTTCTTTCTGAAATTATTTTTTTATTCTTGAGTAACTAGCTTCTCATTCTAAGCTGTTTAGGTTCGTGTTTGAACCAGAAGGCTTTGTTTCACCTTGGATTGTAAAGGTATCAACTGCCTTTACTCAGTTGTGAATCGGTCTGTGGAAAAGTGGACCAGATAGTGAAAATCACCATACTCATGGAGTAGAGTGTTGGTGGAGTGGACTAGGGGATTTTTGTTCCCCGAACCACTATACAACTCCGTGTTCTAGATTTTACTTTTTCTGTTGCACGATCAAATATGATAAAGTATAATGGACAGAACTCGTTCAAGAAAAGAGTTATTGAAAAATTACAAAAGACACAATTCACCCCCCCCCCCCCCCCCCCCTCTTGTGTATAATCTATAGATTTAGATCCAACAATTGGTATCAGAGGAGGATATTTTGATAGATCCTTAGAAAGCTAGAAGCATTTAAGGATTATACAACAGAGCATCATGACTGATACAAGAGAAGGGATGTCGATGATCAGAGCACCATATTTTAATGGAGACAACTATGGATGATGGAAATTGTGCATGATAATATATCTAAAAAACCTCGGATATAGATTCTATTCAAAGATTCTGACTCCTTATGAAATTCCTCAAAATCCTGAGATATGGATTATTGCTATAGAAGCAGAGTACGATATGAACTCAAAGGAAATGGATGAAATTATCTGCGGTCTAGGACCAGATGAATTTAACAGAGTATCTTAGTGCCTGACAGCATATGAGATGTGGCAAACAATAGTTGTGGCATATGAAGGAACAAACAATGTGAGACAAATGAGATATGCACCTGCAAAACTGAAATTTGATACTTTTAGAATGGTTGAAGGTGATAGAATTACCCAAATGAATGGGAGATTGACAGAAATTGTCAATAACATAACTGCTCTAGGAGAACCTATCAAGCAGGCTGATCAAGCATTAAAAGTACTGACAGTACTTTCTAATCGATGGAATGGTATTTTTGCTGCAATCAGACAATCAACACCTGTCAAAGATCTAACTATGAGATATCTGATTGGTACACTGATGATGTATGAAGCTGAAATGAAAGATGAGGCTAATGAACATAAAGTTCTTATCAAAAGAGAATATACTTCCTTGAAGGTAACTTCACAACAAAATAATATAAAGATGAAGAGAAAAGAAGTAAAAGCTAAATCAGAAAGCTCTGACTCATCCAACTCAGATGAAGAACTGGCTCAGTTAGGCAGAAAATTTAGAAAATTCTACAGCAAGAAAAGAGGCTTCAAAAAATCCTTTAAGGGATATAATAAGGAAGTAAGATGTTGTGAATGCAAAAATATGAGACATATTAGACCAGATTTCCCACAATTGAAGGATGCAAAGAAGAATAAATTATTCAAAAGAAATGACTTTGAGCAGAAAGACAAGAAAGATATAAAAGCCACTTGAAGTGTATCTGAAGACTCTAGTAGCTCTTCTGAATCAAGCTCAGAGAAAGAATAATTCAATCTAAAGGCAAACATGTGTTTCATGGCAGTAACTGATGAGGTACACTCATATTACTCCTCTGAATCACATTCTGAATCAAGCTACACAAATGAAAAACTCGATGCCTACTGCAATATGCTTGAAGAAAGATATGAGTCACTATTTAAGAAACATAAGTCACTAAAAATATACATAAGGCTGTTTCAGATGAAAGAGATAAAATGCTGAAACAACATAAATAATTGACTGATAAATAAAATTCGATTAATACTAACTATATTAATTTTGAATCAAGAATAAAAACAATGCAAGATGAAGTAGAATCTTACAAACAGGCTGCATTGGTTTTTACAAAAGAAGAGAATTAATTAAATGAAATTCTTGGAAAAACTGTCATTAAAAAGGAGAGAATTGGAATTGGCAGTAAAGGGGAAAAATCAAAGCTATATAAAAATTATTTTGTTTCTAGCTCTAAAAAGGTCAATTGTAATTTTTTTGGGGAAAAGGGACATGTAGCTAAAAACTTATTCTTAAGACAACCTCAAATTTTTTGTATTAAGAAAGCCTATGTTTCAAAAGACTTATATGATTCAGCTAATTTTAAAAGAAAAATGCAAATCTGGATACCCAGATCATTGCTAGCTAACACTCCTGGACCCAACAAAATATGGGTACCAAAGCAATTTGTTTGAATGTCTTTGCAGGTAGAAGGTCACCAGAGAAGAAAAGATATATGGTACATTGGACAGTGGCTGATCAAGACATATGAGTGGAAACTCATTGAATTTTTCTTCACTTACTCAAAATGAAGGAGGACTTGACACCTTTTGTGACAATACCAAAGGAAAAATCATTGGCATTGGAACTGTTGGAGATCCAAAAATAGTCTCAATCAGCAAAGTACTTTATGTACAATGACTAAAACACAATCTGATAAGTATCTCTCAACTTTGTGATGATGGATATACTGTTGATTTTACTAAAAATTGTTGTATTGTTTCTAAAGATAAACTGTTTATATTTAAATCACCAAGAACTGAAAATGTCTATACTTTGGAGTTAAATTCCTTATGTAAACAACAAGTAAACTGCTTGACTGCTAAAGTAAGTAAATCCTGGATCTGGCATAGGAGACTTGGTCATTGCAATGTATATGTTTTACATAAGTTATCTAAGAAACATTTAGTTTCTGATTTACCGTGTCTCAAATTTGAAAGTGACAGATTTTGTGATGCATGTCAACTTGGAAAGCAACAAAAATCATCCTTAAAATCTATTAATAAGGTTGCTACATCTAAATCTATAAAACTTATTCATATGGATTTGTTTGGACCTTCAATAGTAGAAAGCTTAGCTGGTAAATTATATGTATATGTTTTAGTTGATGACTATTCAAGATTTACATGGATTTTCTTTTTGAAATTTAAAAATTAAGATTTTACTTTATTTGAAAGGTTCTGCAAATCTGTTCAAAATGAAAAGGGTTTCAATATTATCTCATTGATAATTGATCATATTGGAGAATTTGAGAATCTAGAATTTAATTCCTTTTGCTCAAATATGGGTATTAAATATACCATTTCTGCACCCAGAACACCTCAACAGAATTGGATTGTAGAAAGAAGAAATAGAAAAATTCAAGAAATGGCTAGAACTATGTTAAATGAATTTAGAAAACCTATATATTTCTGGGCAGAAGCTGTGAATACAGCTTGTTATATAATTAATATATTTTTAATTAGACCGATTTTGAAAAAGACACCCTATAAACTATGGAATAACAGAAAACCTAAAGTAGATTACTTTAAAGTTTTTGGATGCAAAGTTTATATCTTAAACACCAAGGATAATCTTGGTAAGTTTGATCCAAAATCTGATGAAGGTATTTTCTTAGGATATTCTTCTACCTCCAAAGCTTATAGAGTTTATTATAAGAAGTCAAGGATTGTTGAAGAATCAGTTCATGTGAAATTTGATGAATCTGATCCTTTTGAGAAAAGGACAGAACAAATGGATGAACTTGACTCTAATGATAACATCAGACTTGAGAATTTAAAGAATTTTTTTGAAAATGATATAAAAGAAATTTATTCAAGTTCAGAGGAACATAATACTGAAGAACCTTTAAATATATTACCTAGACAGTCTATAACCCTAAAAATCACCCTTTAGAAACTGTAATAGGTAACTTAGAAACTGGTGTTCAAACTAGAAGAAACTTAGGAAACCTAGTGGAATTCTCTGCCTTCCTATCACAACAAGAACCCAAGACTATAGAAGAAGCTTTAGATGATGAAAGCTGGGTAATAGAAATACAAGATGAATTAAACCAGATTAAAAGAAATAAAGTTTGGGATTTAGAGGAAAGACCTAAGAATTATCCCGTAATAGGAACCAAATGGGTCTTTAGAAATAAACAGGATGACCAAGGCACAATAACTAGAAATAAAGCAAGATTAGTAGATAAAGGATATAATCAAGAATAGGGAATATATTATGACGAGACTTTTTCACCTGTAGCATGGTTAGAAGACATTAGAATTATTTTAGCCTATGCATCTTATATGAATTTTAAATTATTTCAGATGGATGTTAAATCTGCCTTTTTAAATGGTTATTTAATGGAGGGAGTTTATGTTGAGCAACCTCCTGGTTTTGAAAACTCTCAAAAAGCTGATTCTGTTTTTAAACTTACTAAAGCTCTTTATGGCCTTAAACAAGCACCTAGAGCTTGGTATGAAATATTAAGTTCTTTTCTTTTGAAAAATTATTTTACTATTGGTATGGCAGATCCAACACTATTTAAGAAAACTGTGAAAAATAATTTTTTATTGGTTCAAATTTATGTTGATTATGTAATATTTGGATCAACAAATAAAACTCTTTGTCATGAATTTTCCAAATTAATGCAAGAAGAATTTGAAATCAGTATGATGGGAGAATTAAATTTCTTTTTGGGTCTTCAAATATTTCAAAAATATTTTGGAAATGTTTTAAATCAAGGAAAATACATTACTGATTTACTTAAGAAATTTGGTCTTGAAAACAGCAAGCCATTTACAACTCCTATGTGTAATAATATAAAACTTGATTTGGATGAAAATGGGAAATCATTTTACAACAAGTTATATAGAGGTATGATTGGTATCTTGTTATATCTTACTGCTAGCAGACCAGATATAATGTATTCAGTATGTCTTTGTGCTAGATTTCAATCAAATCCTAAAGAATCCCATCTAACTACTGTTAAGAGAATTTTTAGATATTTAAAAGGATCTATATTTCAATCTCTTCTTTATCCTAAAACTTATAATTTTAATTTGATTTCATATTTAGATTCTGACTTTGGAAGTTATAGGTTAGATAGAAAAAGTACATCAGGTACATGTCACTTTTTAGGAAAATCCTTAGTATCATGGTCTAGTAAGAAACAACATTTGTTTGCCCTGTCAATAGCTGATGCAAAATATGTTTCTACTGTCAGTTGATGTGCACAAGTGTTGTGGATGAAAAACACTCTTATGGACTTTGGATTGAATTTTAATAATACACCTATTTTATGTGATAATACGAGTGCAATTAATATTTCAAAAAATCCTATTAGTCATTCTAGAACTAAGCACATTGATATAAGGCATCAATTTTTAAGAGATGATGTTATTAAAAAGGATATATTTTTAGAATTTATAAATACTGAAATTCAATTAGCAGATATTTTTAGTAAACCACTTCCCACTGCAAGGTTTGATTTTATTAAGGGGGGCTGGGTTTATTTAATTTTAAATAATTTATTTTATTTATTTTTATTTAATTATGTAAATTTTATTTTGTTTATTGAATACTGTTTAAGATTTTATTTCTTTCGTCATATGAAAAATTTCTTTGTTTTTTAAATATATGTAATGATTAGTGATTACACGGGAATCAAGGATATCAGAGCCTTTTCGACTTCTAAACCCTTTCACTTCTATCGAAACCCTTTAGAAATCCGAAAATCGCACTTCCTCTTCTGAAACCCTAACCTTCGAACTTCTAAAACCCTAACCTTCAAACCTTCAGAGACTCTTGCAGAAATGGTAAGGACTAAAAGAGCCAGTGAGACCGAGCCAAGCAATGCCAAGATACAACACACCGAGGGAAGAAAAATCTTATAGGGCAAGGTAATCGATCTTGACTGGTTATTTCAGACAAATCTATTATTGAAGCAAGCGCTGTCATTTCAGAATCTTGAACAGATGTTCAACATGAAAATATGGAATTTCTGTATGAAGTAGAACTTAGATACTTCTACAAATCTGTACAGTTTAGTCTGGGAGATATAGAGGACAGTATGATGGCTAAGATAGAGGATAGGGATTTCTCAATCTCTTTAGTAGAGATTAGTCAGATTCTCAACTGCCCTCATTAGTGAGTTTTTCATTTCGACTTGAAGAATATAGGAGATTCTGTGTATAAATCTGAAGACATCATGTCTTTTCTTTTTGGTACCAAGACAATAAATAAAATATTTGTCAAAGATTTGGAGTCTGATCAGAAGATTTTGGTCAAATTTATTCAAACTATAATAGCTCCACGGATGGTAGAAATGGAGATGATTTTGTACCCAGATATGTATATAATGTTTCTTATGTTAAGTTATATTAAGTTAAACTTTCCAAGATACATGATAAGGAATCTCAGTTACTGCTGTAAAAGTGAGGTTAGGATGAATTTCTACCCCTTTGGTAGATTTATTTCTAAGTTGTTGTTTAAGAAAGACATGGTGAGATTAGTGGATGATAGAGTTAACTGTCATCACTATAATACGTTTAATGCCGGAACTTTGAGGAAATTTGGATATTTTTGGAGTACAATTAATGGAAAACTTTTTCCAGTAAAAGCTGAGGAAGACTCAGAGAGTGCTCAGGATCAACCTGCTAAGTCCAAGGAGGGACAAGCTGAATCCAGAGTCAGCAATGTAGCAAGAAGGATTCGCTTTGAAGTGGCAGATGTTGAGGAAGACAGAAGTCAGGAGGGACTTCAATCAAGAATAAAAAGACCAGTAAATGAGGAAGTCAATTCCACTGCTTTGGAAACTACAACAGAAGCTTTATTTTCTTATTCTTTTATGAGAGAAGTTGTTACTGATAAAACCATGGAAGTTATTACTGAAATAACAGCACCAGTAGAGAAATTAGGATCTCAAGAAGAAACTCAAAGGGAAAATCAGGAACAGATTGTAGCTGATGTTGAAGTTGTACTTCAACAGGAACAAGAGATGGAGGCAGTGCCTGGTGGAGAAGTGGCCAGACCTCAGGAAACTTCTGAAAATATTGTTCTTGAAAACCCAATGGAAGGCATAGATACTGATGTTTTTGGTGAGCATGCTTTTGAAGCTCACACAGAGGTGCTTCAAGAGGATTTTTATGTGGAGGAGTTTGAAAACTCTAATGAAAAATCTGTGGACCAACCTTATCAGGATAGTGAAAAAGAGAAATCCGATGCTAAATCATTGCCTTTGGTACTGTTGCATCAACCTGAAACTGTGAATCAAGCATAGGGTGCATCTAATTTTAGAAAAGAAGAAGTTGAAGAATTGTACAGAAAAGTATCTCAGTTGGAATCTGAGAATGTTTCTCTAAGAAATGCCTTTGACTTAGAACATTTGAAGGTTCAATAGCTGAAGGAGTGTACAGTTTCAAGGAAAGAAGTTTAAATGTTTAAAGAGGATATGCTGACTGATGTTTCACAAGTAAAATCTAAAATGGTTATGAAGTCAGATTTATCAGATCTGAAGTTGTTTATAGAGAACCAATTTGCATCAGTTGCAAATAATGCTGTTAGTGGATCAGGTACTTCACCTGATTTAATCAGAAGGTTTCAGGCTATTACAGCTATGTTGAGCAATATAAATGACAGGATACAATATCTTTAATGTAACAGTGCTCCTTTGTCAGTGTTGCTGGATAATCAGTAGTTCTTAGTGGATCAAATGACATCTAGTGAGCCATCGATCAGAATTCTGTTAGATCAGTTATTAGAGAAGCTGTCAGTATTTGTGGAAAAAGAGGAAAGGATGCATGAGTTTTTCAGAGTCAATTTAATTGAGGACATTCATATGACTCAAGAGAATAGAGAGCTCATTATCAAGCTTGGAGATGAGATGATGAAGAGACTTCGGGAACAATTTACAGAAATCAAGTCTGTAATCCAGAGGAGATAGACCCTGTTTCCTATCTTACCCAAACCTTGATTGTTGTGTATATCATTGTCATGTATATACTACTGTTTTTGAATGACAATTTTCCTTCATTGTTTATTTGTTTCATTCTTTATATGTTTTACTAACTTTATTTTTAATATTCTAGTATTCCAGATTATATTATTGATAAACAGTTCGTAATAGCATTTACTAACAGTTCAGTGCAATATTAAACATGTTAAAATCCATGATTTTTATTTCTTTTTGATATCACAAAAGAGGGAGAATTTGGATAAACACAACATCAAAACCTACATTTTATTTAGGGGGATAATTCATTTTATTGAGGGAGAAAATTAAATGTGACATTACTTTATAACGAATTTTAAATTTTGAAAGTTAATTTTTGTTTAAATAATTTTAATTATTTTATGGGTTTTTTTATCATCAAAAAGGGGGAGATTGTTGAGAAAAGTATTATTTTCAACAATACATGTTAATGTTATTTAAAGGGGGGTATTATTGAAAATAATACTCTGTCTCTTTATGATAATTTTGAAGCTCACAAATACCCTTATTTATTTTCTAATGATTTTATTTAGTATTTTGCAGGAGTTTATTAATTTATTTTACTCTTGAAATAACGAGAATTTATTACTTAGCGCGGAATCTGCTTTAGCGCGTTCTGGAATCACTGTTCACACCTTACGTAGATAAATATAGAGTTGAATCTTCTTTAGCACGTTCTGGAATCACTGTTCATACCCTAAGTGGATAAACGTAGCGTAAGGATGAAAAAAGTATACTTTTTGAGATAATGGAAAAGTATGGTTAAACAACCATACGTTTTCAGAAAAGTATGGAAGAAGCTACTTATGTTAGGAAGGAACCTTGCGTTCTGGTTATCAGCAAAGTATGGAAGGAGAACCGTACGTAAGTTCTAAACGTTACGTTTGTTTCTCAAAAGTATGGTTCATCAACCTTACTTTTGTGAACAACCATACATTCTTGGAAAAGTATGGATCAAGTAAAAGTATGGATATTTTACCATACGTTTGAGTGTTGAAGAAAAAGTATGGATGATCAACCCTACATTTGTATTCAACCTTACGTTATCAACCTTACGTTACTAACCTTACATTTGAAGACTATATTATTAACCCTACATTTGCAGTCCATGTCATCAACCTTACATTTGGCATTGGAAATTTTGGCAGACGATATTTATGTGCAACGATCAGTAAGATGCATTCTGGGAAGATTTCAATCCAGATTTAAAGTCATTTTTAAAGTACAACTTTGACTGATTCAAAGCCGTTTTATTAATGGATTTAGGATCAAATTAAAAGGTTATTTTTATGTCGAGTCTTAAGGGAAGTTACAACTTCTCTGTAAATTCAAATTTTTTAATATCGCGAATCAGAAGGTGACTTTTATGGATACAAATATACAGGAGATATGTTTTATTATATATGTTCTCTCTGAAACACCAGGTATGGGAGGATGTGATCGATCTATTATTGAAAAAGGTGGAAAACAGAGATTGCAACTATTCACGATTGATCTGCTGATAAAATCTATTTTTGTTCAAGAAGAAGTAACTCGATAGAAGATTCACCTGTTCTACATCAAATATCTACTATGGATCTACTATTGCTGAGGTTGTGAACTATATATCTATATCTACTACAACTGGATCAACTCAGAACTGCTTTGTCTTGAAGATAAATATTTCTAGAGACATCGATACATCTGTTGTCAATTTCATTCTGTTGCAATTTTGAAGATCAACTGGAAATTTCTTTCTGAAATTATTTTTTTATTCTTGAGTAACCAGATTCTCATTCTAAGATGTGTAGGTTCGTGTTTGAACCAGAAGGATTTGTTTCGCCTTGGATTGTAAAGGTATCAACTTCTTGTACTTAGTTGTAAATCGGTCTGTGGAAAAGAGGACCAGATAGTGAAAATCACCAAGCTCATGGAGTAGAGTGTTGGTAGAGTGGACTAGGGGCTTTCTGTTCCCCGAACCACTATACATCTCTGTGTTCTTGATTTTACTTTTTCCGCTGCACGATCAAATCTGATAAAGTATAAAGGACAGAACTCGTTCAAGAAAAGAGTTATCAAAAAAAATTGCAAAAGGCACAATTCACCCCCCCCTATTGTGTATAATCTATAGATTCAGATCCAACAGTTGGTATTAGAGGAGGATCTTTTGATAGAGACTTAGAAAGCTAGAAGCATT
Organism: Viscum album; assembly: GCA_963277665.1. Taxonomy (NCBI): domain Eukaryota; kingdom Viridiplantae; phylum Streptophyta; class Magnoliopsida; order Santalales; family Viscaceae; genus Viscum; species Viscum album. The sequence goes on along the minus strand of OY728129.1, from coordinate 1,263,884,874 downwards.
TAAGGATTATACCACCGAGCATCATGACTGATACAAGAGAAGGGATGTCGATGGTCAGAGCACCATATTTTAATGAAGACAACTATGGATGCTGGAAATCACGCATGATAATATATCTGAAAAACCTCGGATATAGAGTCTATTCAAAGATTCTGACTCCTTATAAAATTCCTGAGACATGGATTGTTGCTATATAAGTAGAGTACGATATGAACTCGAAGGCTATGAATGCAATTATATGCGGTCTAGGACCAGATTAATTTAACAGAGTATCTTAGTTCCCAATAGCATATGAGATGTGGAAAACAATAGATGTGGAATATGAAGGAACATACAATGTGACGCAAATGAGATATGCAACTGCAAAACTGAAATTTGGTACTTTCAGAATGGTTGAAGGTGAGAGCATTACCCAAATGAATGGAAGATTGACAGAAATTGTCAATAACATAACTGCTCTAGGAGAACCTATCATGCAGGCTGATCAAGCATTAAAAGTACCGAGAGTACTTCCTACTCAATGGAATGGTATTTCTGCTGCAATCAGACAATTAACACTTATCAAAGATCTAACTATGAGAGAGGTGATTGGTACACTGATGATGTATGAAGCTGAAATGCAAGATGAGGCTAATGAACATAAAGTGTTTATAAAAAGAGAAGATACTGCCTTGAAGGTAACTTCATAACAAAAGAATAGAAATATGAAGCGCAAAGAAGTCAAAGCTAAATTAGAAAGCTCTGACTCATCCAACTCAGATGAAGAACTGGCTCAACTAGCCAGAAAATTTAAAAAATTATACAACAAGAAAAGAGGCTTCAAAAAATCCTTTAAGGGAGATAATAAGGAAGTAAGATGTTGTGAATGCAAAAAAGATGAGACATATTAGACCAGATTGCCCACAATTGAAGGATGCAAAGAAGAATAAATTCTTCAAAAGAAATGACTTTGAGCAGAAAGACAAGAAAGCTATAAAAGCCACTTGGAGTGTATCTGAAGACTCTAGTAGCACTTCTAAATCAAGCTCAGAGAAAGAAGAAGTCAATCTAAAGGAAAACATGTGTTTCATGGCAGAAACTGATGAGGTACACTCATAATACTCCTCTGAATCACATTCTGAATCAAGCTACACAAATGAAAAACTTGCAGCCTACTACAATATGATTGAAGAAAGATATGAGTCACTATTTAAGAAATATAAGTCACTAAAAAATATACATAAAGTCGTTTCAGATGAAAGAGATACAATACTGAAACCACATAAATAATTGACTGATAAATACAATTCGATTAATACTAACTATATTAATTTTGAATCAAGAATAAAAACACTGCAGGATGAAGTAGAATCTTACAAATAGGTTTCATTGGTTTTTACAAAAGGAGAGAATTCATTAAATTAAATTCTTGGAAAACTGTCATTAAAAAGGAGATATTTGGAATTGGCAGTAAAGGGGAAAAACCAAAGCTATATAAAAATTATTTTATTCCTAGCTCTAAAAAGGTTAATTGTAATTTTTGTGGGGAAAAGGGACATGTAGCTAAAAACTGTTTCTTAAGACAACCTCAAATTTGTGGTATTAAGAAAGCCTATGTTTCAAAAGACTTATATGATTCAGATAATTTTAAAAGAACAAAGCAAATCTGGATACCCATATCATTGCTAGCTAACACTCCTGGACCCAACAAAATATGGGTACCAAAGTAATTTGTTTGAATGTCTTTGCAGGTAGCAGGTCACCAGAGAAGAAAAGATATATGGTACATGGACAGTGGCTGCTCAAGACATATGAGTGTAAACTCATTGAATTTTTCTTCACTTACTCAAAAGGAAGGAGGACTTGTCACATTTGGTGAAAATTCCAAAGGAAAAATCATTGGTATTGGAACTGTTGGAGATCCAAAAACAGTCTCAATCAACAAAGTACATTATGTACAAGGACTAAAACACAATCTGATAAGTATCTCTCAACTTTGTGATGATGGATATACTGTTTATTTTACTAACAATTTCTGTAATGTTTCTAAAGATAAACTATTTAAATTTAAAGCACCAATAACTGAAAATGTCTATACTTTGGAGTTAAATTCCTTGTGTAAACAACAAGTAAACTGCTTGACTGCTAAAGTAAGTGAATCCTGGATCTGGAATAGGAGACTTTGTCATTGAAATGTATATGTTTTACATAAGTTATCTAAGAAACATTTAGTTTCTGATTTACCTTGTCTCAAATTTGAAAGTGACAGATTTTGTGATGTATGTCAACTTGGAAAGCAACACAAATCATACTTCAAATCTGTTAATAAGGTTGCTACATCTAAATATCTAGAACTTATTCATATGGATTTGTTTGGACATTCAAGTGTAGCAAGCTTAGCTGGTAAATTATATGTATATGTTTTAGTTGATGACTATTCAAGATTTACATGGATTTTCATTTTGAAATTTAAAAATGAAGCTTTTAATTTATTTGAAAGGTTCTGTAAATCTGTTCAAAATGAAAAAGGTTTCAATATTATCTCATTGAGAAGTGATCATGGTGGAGAATTTGAGAATCTTGAATTTAATTCCTTTTGCTCAAATATGGGTATTAAACGTACCTTTTCTGCACCCAGAACACCTCAACAGAATGGGATTGTAGAAAGAAGAAATAGAACAATTCAAGAAATGGCTAGAACTATGTTAAATTAATATAGCCTACCTATATATTTCTGGGAAGAAGCTGTGAATATAGCTTGTTATATAATTAATAGAGTTTTAATTAGACCTATTTTGAAAAAGACAGCCTACGAACTATGTAATAACAGAAAACATAAAGTAAATTACTTTAAAGTTTTTGGATGCAAAGTTTATATCTTAAACACCAAGGATAATCTTGGTAAGTTTGATCCACAATTTGATGAAGGTATTTTCTTAGGATATTCTACTACCTCCAAAACTTATAGAGTTTATAATAAGAATTCAAGGATTGTTGAAGAATCAGTTCATGTGAAATTTGATGAATCTGATCCTTTTGAGAAAAGGACAGAACAAATGGATGAACTTGACTCTAATGACAACATGAGACTTGAGAATTTATAGAATGATTTTGAAAATTATATAAAATAAATTCATTCTAGTTCAGAGGAACATGATACTGAAGAACCTATAAATATATTACCTATACAGTCTTGAACCCTAAAGAATCACCCTTTAGAAACTGTAATAGGTAACTTAGAAACTGGTGTTCAAACTAGAATAAACTTAGGAAACCTAGTGGAATTCTCTTCCTTCCTATCTCAACAACAACCCAAGACTATAGAAGATGCTTTAGATGATGAAAGCTGGGTAATAGCAATGCAAGAAGAATTAAACCAGTTTAAAAGAAATGAATTTTGGGATTTAGTGGAAAGACCTAAGAATTATCCTGTAATAGGAATCAAATTGGTCTTTAGAAATAAACAGGATGACCAAGGCACAATAACTAGAAATAAAGCATGATTAGTAGCTAAAGGATATAATCAAGAAGAGGGAATATATTATCATGAGACTTTTTCACCTGTAGAAAGGTTAGAAGACATTAGAATTCTTTTAGCCTATGCATCTTATATGAATTTTAAATTATTTCAGGTGGATGTTAAATATTCCTTTTTAAATGGTTATTTAATGGAGGAAGTTTATGTTGAGCAACCTCCTGGTTTTGAAAACTCTCAAAAACCTGATTCTATTTTTAAACATACTAAAGCTCTTTATGCCCTTAAACAAGCACCTAGAGCTTGGTATGAAATATTAAGTTCTTTTCTTTTGAAAAATGATTTTACTGTTGGTATGGAAGATCCAACACTATTTAAGAAAACTGTGAAAAATAATGTTTTATTGGTTCAAATTTATGTTGATGATGTAATCTTTGGATCAACAAATAAAACTCATTATCATGAATTTTCTAAATTAATGCAAGAATAATTTGAAATGAGTATGATGGGAGAATTAAATTTCTTTTTGGGTCTTCAAATATTTCAAAAATATTTTGGAAATGTTTTAAATCAAAGAAAATAAATTATTGATTTACTTAAGAAATTTGGTCTTGAAAATAGCAAGCCATTTACAACTCCTATGTGTACTAATATAAAACTTGATTTGGATAAAACTTGGAAATCAGTTGACAACAAGTTATATAGAGGTATGATTGGTAGCTTGTTATATCTTACTGCTAGCAGACCAGATATAATGTATCCAGTATGTCTTTGTGCTAGATTTCAATCAAATCCTAAAGAATCTCATCTAACTACTGTTAAGATAATTTTTAGATATTTAAAAGGAATTGTTTTTTAATCTCTTCTTTATCCTAAAACTTTTGATTTTAATTTGATTTCATATTCAGATGCTGAATTTGGAAGTTGTATATTAGATAGAAAAAGTACATCATGTACATGTCACTTTTTAGGAAAATCCTTAGTATCAGGGTCTAGTAAGAAACAACATTTGGTTAACCTATCAACAGCTGAGGCAGAATATGTTTCTGCTAGCAGTTGTTGTGCACAAGTGTTGTTGATGAAAAACACTCTTATGGATGTTGGATTTAATTTTAATAATACACCTATTTTATGTGATAATATGAGTGCAATTAATATTTCAAAAAGTCCTATTAGTCATTCTAGAACTAAGAACATTGATATAAGGCATCACTTTTTAAGAAATCATGTTATTAAAAAATATATATTTTGAGAATTTATAAATTCTGAAATTCAATTAGCAGATATTTTTACTAAACCACTTCCCACTGCAAGGTTTGATTTTATTAAGGGGGAGATAGGTTTATTTAATTTTAAATAATTTTTTTTATTTATTTTTATTTATTTATGTAAATTTTATTTTGTTTATTGAATAGTGTTTAATATTTTCTTTCTTTTATCATATGAAAAATTTATTTGTTTTTTAAATATTTGTAATGATTAGTGATTACACGGGAATCAAGGCTGTTAGAGCCTTTTCGACTTCTAAAACCTTTCGCTTCTATCAAAACCCTTTCGAAATCCGAAAATCGCACTTCCTCTTCTGAAACCCTAACCTTCAAAATTCTGAAACCCTAACCTTTAAACCTTTAGAGACTCTTGAGGAAATGGTAAGGACTAAAAGAGCCCGTGAGGCCGAGCCAAGAAATGCCAAGAGACAACACACCGAGGGAAGAAAAATCTTACAGGGCAAGGTAATCGATCTCGACTGGTTATTTCAGACAAATCTGTTGTTGAAACAAGCATTGTCATTTAAGAATCTTGAACAGATGTTCAACAGTGAAAATACGGAATTTCTGTATGAAGTAGAACTTAGATACTTCTACAAATCTGTACAGTTTAGTCTGGGAGATACAGAGGACAGTATGATGGCTAAGATAAAGGATAGGGATTTCTCAATCTCTTCAGTAGAGATTAGTCAAATTCTTAACTGCCCTTGTGAGTGAGTTTTTCATTTCGAATTGAAGAATATAAAAGATTCTGTGCATAAATCCGAAGAAATCATGTCTTTTCTTTTTGGTACCAAGACAATAAAAAAAATGTTTGTCAAAGATTTGGAGCCTGATCAGAAGATTTTGGTCAGATTTATTCAAACTGTAATAGCTCCACGGATGGAAGAAATGGATAAGATTTTGTACCCAGATATGTATATAATGTTTCTTATGTTAAGTGATATTAAGTTAAACTTTCCCAGATACATGATAAGGTATCTCAGTTACTGCTGTCAAAGCGAGGCCAGGATGAATTTATACCCCTTTGGTAGATTTATTTCTAAGCTGCTGTTGAAGAAAGACATGGTGAGATTAGTGGATGCTAGAGTTAACTATCGTCACAGTAATACGTTTAATGCTGGAACTTTTAGGAAAGTTGGATATTTTTTTAGCACAATTAAAGGAAAACTTTTTCCAGTAGGAGCTGAGGAAGACTCAGAGAGTGCTCAGGCTCGACCTGCTAAGTCCAAGGAGGGACAAGCTGAATCCAGAGTCATCAATGTAGCAAGAAGGATTCGCTTTGAAGTGGCAGATGTTAAGGAAGAAAGAAGTCAGGAGGGACTTTAATCAATAATAAAAAGACCAGTAAATGAGGAAGTCACTTCCACTTCTTTGGAAACTAGAACTGAAGCTTTATTTTATTATTCTTTTTTGAGAGAAGATTTTGCTGATAAAACCATGGAAGTTGTTACTGAAAGAACATCACCAATAGAGAAATCAAGAGCTCAAGAATAAACTCAAAGGGAAAATCAGAAATAGATTGTAGCTGATGTTGAAGTTGTACTTCAACAGGAACAAGATATGGAGGTAGTGCCTAGTAGAGAAGTGGCCAGACCTCAGGAAACTTCTGAAAATATTTTTCTTGAAAACCCAATGTAAGTCATAGATACTGATGTTTTTGGTGATCATTCTTATGAATCTCACACAGAGGTACTTCAAGAGGATTTTTCTGTGGAGGAGTTTGAAAACTCTAAGGAAAAATATGTGGACTAACCTTCTCATGACATAGAAAAAGAGAAATCTGATGCTGAATTATTGCCTTTGGTACTGCTGCATAAACCTGAGACAGTGAATCAAGCACAGGGTGCATCTGATTCTAGAAAAGAAGAAGTTGAAGAACTGTACAGAAAAGTATCTCAGTTGGAATCTGAGAATATTTCTCTGAGAAATTCCTTAGACTTAGAACATTTGAAGTTTCAAAAGCTGAAGTAGTGTACAGTTTCAAGGCAATAAGTTGAAATGTTTAAAGAGGATATGCTGACTGTTGTTGCACAATTAAAATATGAAATGGTTATGAAGTCAGATTTATCAGATCTGAATATGTTTATAGAGAACCAATTTTCATCAGTGGCAAATAATGTTGTTAGTGGATCAGGTACTTCACCTGATTTAATCAGAAGGTTTTAGGCTATCACAGCTGTGTTGAGAAATATGAATGAAAAGATACAATATCTTCAATGTAACAGTGCTCTTTTTTTAGTGTTGCTAGATAATCAGAAGTTCTTAGTGGATCAACTGACATCTAGTGAGCCATCGATCAGAATTTTGTTAGATCAATTATCAGAGAAGTTGTCAGTATTTTTTGAAAAAGATGAAAGGATGCATGAGTTTTTCAGAGTCAATTTAATTGAGGATATTCATATGACTCAAGAGAATAGAGAGATCATTATCAAGCTTGGAGATGGGATGATGAAGAGACTTTAGGAGCAGTTTACAGAAATCAAGTCTGCAATCCAGAGGAGATAGACACTGTTTCCTATCTTACCCAAACCTTGATTCCTGTGTATATCGTTGTCATGTATATACAACTGTTTTTGAATGAAAATTTTCCTTCATTGTTTATTTGTTTCTTTCTTTATTTGTTTTACTAACTTTATTTTTAATATTCCAGTACTCCAAATTTAATTATTAATAAACAGTTCGTAATAGCATTTACTAACAGTTTAGTGTAATATTAAACATGTTAAAATGCATGATTTTTCTTTCTTTTTGATATCACAAAAGGGGGAGAATTTGGATAAACACAACATCAAAACCTACATTTTATTTAGGGGGAGAATTCATTTTATTGAGGGAGAAAATTAAATGAGACATTACTTTATAAAAAAATTAAATTTTGAAAGTTAATTTTTGTTTAAATAATTTTAATTATTTTATGGGTTTTGTGATCATCAAAAAGGGGGATATTGTTGAGAAAAGTATTGTTTTCAACAATACATGTTAATGTTATTTAAAGTGGGAGATTATTGAAAATAATACTCTGTCTCTTTATGATAATTTTGATGCTCACAAATACCCTTAGTTATTTTCTAATGATTTTATTTAGTATTTTGCAGGAGTTTATTAATTTATTTTACTCTTGAAATAACGAGAATTTATTACTTAGCGCAGAATCTTCTTTAGCGCGTTCTGGAATCACTGTTCACATCTTATATAGATAAATATAGCGCTGAATCTGCTTTAGCACGTTCGGGAATCATTGTTCATGCCCAACGTGGATAAACGTAGCGTAAGGATGAAAAGATTATACTTTTTGAGATAATAGAAAAGTATGGTTAAACAACCATACATTTTCAGAAAAGTATGGAAGAAGAAACTTACGTTAGGAAGGAACCCTATGTTTTGGTTATCCACAAAGTATATAAGGAGAATCATACGTAAGTTCTAAACATTACGTTTGTTTCTCAAAAGTATGGTTCATCAACCTTACCTTTGTGAACAACCATACGTTCTTGGAAAGGTATGGATCAAGTAAAAGTATGGATCTTTTACCATACATTTGAGTGTTGATGAAAAATTATGGATGATCAACCCTACGTTTGTATTCAACCTTACATTATCAACCTTACGTTGTTAACATTACATTTGAATACTGTGTTATTAACCCTAAGTTTGGAGGCCACATTATCAACCTTACATTTGGCGTCAGAAATTTTGGCAGACAATATTTATGTGCAACGATCAGTAAGCTGATTTCTGGGCGGATTTCAAGCCGGATTTAAAGTCGTTTTTAAAGTATGACTTTGATTGATTCAAATCCGTTTTATTAATGGATTTAAGATCGAATTAAAAGAATCTTTTTATGCCGAGTCTTAAGGGAAGTTACGACTTCTCGGTAAATTCAAATTTTTGAATATCGCAAATCAGAAGGCGACTTTTATGGATCTAAATATGCAGGAGATATGTTTTATTATATATGTTCTCTATGAAACATCAAGGATAGGAGGATGTGATTGATCTATTATTGAAAAAGGAGGAAAATAGATATTGAAACTATTCACGATTGATCTGCTGATTCAAAAGGAGCGTAAAAGCTCTGTTTGTTCAAGAAGAAGGAACTCGATAGAAGATTCACCTGTTCTACATCAAATATCTACTGTGGATCTACTACTGCTGAGGTTGTGAACTATATCTCTATATCTAATAAAATTGGATCAACTCAGAACTTCTTTGTCTTGAAGATCAATATTTCTAGAGACATCGATCCATCTGCTATCAATTGCATTCTGTTGCAATTGGGAAGATCAACTAGAAATTTCTTTCTGAAATTATTTTTTTATTCTTGAGTAACCAGCTTCTCATTCTAAGATGTGTAGGTTCATGTTGGAACCAGAAGGCTTTGTTTCGCCTTGGATTGTAAAGGTATCAACTGTCTGTACTCAGTTGTGAATCGGTCTGTGGAAAAGAGGACCAGATAGTGAAAATCACCAAGCTCGTGGAGTATAGCATTGGTGGAGTGGACTAGGGGATTTCTGTTCCCTGAACCACTCTACATCTCTGTGTTCTTGATTTTACTTTTTCCGCTGCACGATCAAATCTGATAAAGTATAAAGGACAGAACTCGTTCAAGAAAAGAGTTATCAAAAAATTGCAAAAGACACAATTCACCCCCCCTCTTTTATATAATCTATATATTCAGATCCAACATATACGTATTCATACAATGAGTTATGATGTTATTTCTCAACATAATTTCATTTTATGTGATAGTCCTCACTCTAGTGACATCTCATTTCAGCAAGAAGTCTCCCCCATTTCTGAGTCAACTACGAGAAAGGTATTGTATTCTATGGGTATTGGAATGATGGGCCAAACATTCTAGATAACTTATCAGTGGAAAGATATGTCCTTTATCAACCAAAAGATTGATAGATGAGATGATAAACCTTCAACCCACCCCTATATCATTTTCATGCCAACCCCCCCCCCCCCCCCCCGCCACTAGTACTGCTACTTGCAATAAAACCATATAGAATAAATCACATTTGTTGATCAAGTATATGAGTCTCTATTAGAAAAAAAATAAGGATATGTTTCATGTGAGAAGACAATTAGTCAGAGATGATATACCCATTATGTTTTCGCCCTAATAGACACATCAGTTTTATATTACAAATACATTATCTAAATATTTCATAAAAAAGATCCATATGAATATATGGAAAACTCTCCACCGCCTAAAATAAAATTTCTTGACATAAAATCGGTATAAAGACAATGTAAAAATATTGGGAGAGAATCATCATCAAATTAACCTGCAATCCATCTCATCTGCATAGAGACCGTGATCAGAGAAGTGGTAAGAAGATCTTCAATTTTAAATACCCAATGCATTTCCTGAGATGCATCGTCTAATTGTGAATACATTACCTGGTGTTCACATTTATGGATGGGCGGAACATGGATCTCTCAATTTCACCCCAACCACTATTTCATATAACCCACAGAAATTGACATCCTATAATATCATAACTCCATGGAAGCTATCAAGCAATATCATTTCTTGGGAAATATGTAACATGTAATACTAATCTACCTTGAATAAGCCTCAAACTGATTAGGCCGAATGAGGGGATGTCTTAAAAAACACATAAACAAGGAAACCAAGAACATTATGAAGGCTTATTTCATAATGGAAGGAAATCATCAAGAAGCACTAATAATTTCAAAAGAAATCAGTCTGTCAGAATACCCAATATTGCTCTCATTTTGTGCTCAAATAGTGATTTGGAAGATCATGATAGTGTAGGAATTAGTAGAAATCAAAATAGTAAGGGATCAACCCCAACACATAGGGATGGGGGAATATTTTAACCTAAAAATATCTTGTAAGAACGTCTCATTCCTAAAAATGCACGAAAATAAAATAATGGGAGAAACCCCATCACATATTGATTTTGAGATTTATACATCTAACTCTTTTTCAATGAAAATCAGTATTTTCCCATATATGGAGGACTATAAGAAGCCAGGTCTCTCAATTTTTTTATCCCATGGCCTGTTCTCCCATAGAGGGAATCACATAACCATGTTTCATATAAGTTACCTATGATAAACACTTCACCAATATGTCTAAATAGAATCTTAAAAATGAATGGAGAGATCAAAAAAATGGCATAGACTACATTAATATCATTGGATAGTTTGTGAAATTCCAACAATTCATTACTCTTTAGTAAGCTTCATATTCATAAATCCAACAGATGACACAAAAAATGCTTAAAATATAGAAGGGAAAATAGAGGATGGTTCCATCTAGAACATGATCCATAGTGAGATGAATGAAGGTTTTCATAGCCGGAACCACAAAATTTTCATAAATTGGGGTTCTCCCTCGACCAATCCCTGACTCACCCTCATGAAGAGGAAGAGAACCTTAGTCATGATGTGTGATTTCCTTGAGATGAATAAATATTTAATGAGTTTATAATAATCAACATAGAGTTTCAACAAGGTAGAATTCGCACCATATATGTTCCATGGGAATATCTGAAATGAACACTTCCAAAAAGTGAACCTTACTAAGGGTTCATCCTAATGACTTAAGCATTTTTAGGATAACCACACAGCTTAGTGACAAGACCATCAGTTTACCTAGACCCGATAATAGATGTATATGTAGATTTCTATTAATTTTGGAGACAACTAGAACATGTTTTGGATAAATAATTCCGAATTTGTCCATGGAAAGATGTCAACCACAAATTATGGAAGAACTCAGATGTACGGAGATTCCAATTTTTGAACTAGTCCATGCGCCAGTTCAACCAAATTTCTATCAATGTCCTACCAGCATCAGCAAGTCATTGGAATCATGATTGTAATCCTAGGAGGATTGGTGTGCACCAAAATAGGAAGAACAGAAACAATACCTAAAATGGTTGACTGACACCCCACCCCTCCAAACATTTGGAGTCATGCATTTCCAATATTCAATGGAACATGTGACACTAAAAACATATGAAACACACTATATCCAATTGATACCCCATTATAGAAACCCATTTGTTACAATATTCAATGAAACTATGTTTCTTTGTTTGAACCTTACAATGTATGTCCTTTGTATGGTACAACATTATTCCAGGTCGGTCAATTATGGGATGGGAAGACCTCCACTAGAAGTTACTCATTATATTTAGATCATTGATAAAACAATGATGATCTATAACCTCTGGAACTACATGCATTGAGATAAAGATAAATTCTCATTTTTAATTTCAAGATGGAAATGGATGTCCTATTCAATATACATGCCACTTTCCTTGGAGGCGCTACTTAATAATTGTATATACTAGATTCTAAAAAAGCTATGAAAACTTCATATTCGAGTCAAATATATTTTTATATTTACATATTGTATCTCCATTTCTCAATGAATGGATGATTCCATACAATAGACTAATCTAATGTCTTGAATTACTCCATCAGTAATAGGGAAAAAATGGGAAAAGTGGAGTTGGTGACCATCATACATAAGCCTGCATTCGTATGGTCATCGACATCCAAACCCACACCATTTAATGCAGTTCCCCTTGGGAATCAACAATAACCACTTCTTCTCTAGGACAAGTGAAGGTGACCAATACAGAATTTATTTGAAGAGTGAAGGAACAAAGTTTACTCATTCTAAGATGATCTGGTTTGTGGAAACATTATAGCTTCTATGTATAATGATTTGATCTTCTTGACATGGCCTATGAGGAACTACCAGTTATGTCTCAATGTCCATCAAGATTCTTTCCACTTCTATAGGATGATGGGATATGTGATTTACGAAATATTCATCATAAAAAATATACTGCAAAAAAATGGTTGACGATGGGAATGTCATGTTGGGAAAGTCACCAGCACCGACAACATATATGTCCAATAATACCCCTGAGGAAGGAGATTCATTGAAAGAAATAGTTACTATAATATACTACATATTTTATGGTTTTAAGAATCCAAATACAATCAACTAAACTCATAGCAATATCCAGGAACTATTTAATCAACCCACTTTGATCCCACCTCATTCAACTACAGTACAATCGACGTCATCAGCCCAACAACCCCCCAAAAGACATCCATTAAAAAATAATAAGGTCTATAAAGATAGGGATTAATATTATGAGGGATATTTTTCCATGGAAAATTTTTTATTTTACTATCTCAGATTTTATGCTTTCATTTAAGAAAAATCATTTTTCACTCTACCAAACAAAACCACCATAAATGGTCTGACGCAAAAATTCATCTTCTGATGTGGAATTATTTTTTTTAATTAATTTAATTCATCTTAGGGACCCACTCATTAATGATTATTATGAATATGAACTTAAGATCCACACACCCTATTGGGGATATATAGGAAGAGGTTATAGAACCTGAGGATACAAGGGAACACATAGTTATCGTATGAACAAAAATTATAGACACATTCTTACAACGAATGTAAATGTTGTAGACACATGAAAAAGTTCCATTTGGTCTGTCCAATAGGAGCATGAAAATCCACCTAAACCTCCGAGAATCCACTATGAACAAATAACTCTAGAATAATAATTAAGGGTGTATTAGTGTTCAATCCCCTTTGGTGTGCTGATAGACCTCCCTAACCCAACCCACAAAGTACAAGATTACCTCTAACTCTTGTTTCAAGTGCCAATACATCCACATCCTATGCTCCAGCCCATCATGTTCATATGAATAAACATATCCATACTTGGAACACAGACATTTAGAACATAATTTTGAAAAAAAAATTACTCTTATCCTTTAACTAACCAAAATACATATCCTATATGCCCATATCTTTTCAAATGTCCTCAGGAAAGAACACATAGAGGATCTGTTATTCCCCCATGAGTTTAAATCCATTGGTTCTATTTTTAGGTCTATTTATCCAAGTCCATTCTGACTCAATGTCCCATGATTTCACCTTTACAAATCAATATGAAGATTATATTATACATGGACACATAAAATCCCTATATGTGTTCATCAAGAAAAATGATGTCGACATTAGAAAATAATTCATTGATATAGATCTACTGTTAATACCATAATAGTAAGGTATATTATCTAGTTGGGATATAATGATGAGAACCTAGTGCCTTACACTGTGATGTTATAGGGATATTCTAAAAGTGAGAAAAAGTCACTGGTCTAAAACACACTCAAGTCTAAATTTTGAGACTCCATATCCCAGTCAAAAAATTTGGTCGTTGAGTAGGATACAAACTACAACATATTTTTAGGAAGGGCCCAATTGCATCAACATTCATAAATCCCATAATCTTATATTTAATTCATTAAATACTTAAATAAAGTAATAATCATGAAATTACACACTGATGAGGCCCCATATGTGTCCTTTGTCTCTCATTACATCAATGAAATATTCTATCAAACGGAATGGAAATAGTCCCTAGTTGGAGGTATTCCCTGGATCACCACCCTGATTTTTTTGGATGTGATGTTGGAGAAACCCTTCTAAAAGATCAGTGAATAATATGTGTTACCCATCAATCTAATAAAACATATGATTCTATATGAAGACACATATTCAGTAGTCGTTATGATTTCAGTCATTAACACTGATTCTAGTATTGTTGAAATGTTGGTTGACTCCCCAAAAATTGTTAAATACTTGATATATATTCATTTATTCTATCCATGAAGCACCAAGAATACCCCATATCACCATTTAAGAAACGATAGGTTATCTCATCACCCAAAGATGATGAGGACACTTCTTATCCATCCACTATATATTTTTATGGATATCAGATTCTTTTATTTAGGACAGAGAAATTTTGTTCATATTTTGAAAGTGAAGATATCAAATCCTCTCATAATTTAGGCGATCTTACCCCACCACTTTATCCACCAATATAATAATATTAAGATGAAGTATAGGACGACAACCTCATGGATTCGCCTATGTTATATGAAGAATGTTTCCCAAATGTAATTGATTACTAAAATAAATAAAATAGGGAATAGAAGAAGACCAAATAACTATTTTGTTAAGTGTTTCCATGACTTATGAAGATAAAAAGGTATATAAATCCATCATGATGTGGCATCATGATTTTTTTCTTGGAAATACATAGAAATGTTGGGCCTCAACCTCGGTGTTCACACTCATCACATGGGAACACCAGAGGACCAGTGAGGCTATAAACATCCATCCGGAAGTATAATCCAAATACAAGATGTGAAAATTGATGACAAAGTTTACATGATCATCAAAGGAACCTTTAATCAAGTGTTCATATAACCATACTGGTTGTATGATATAGTCTTTTTCAATAAGAGGAATTGTAAAATCAGAATCTACATCTATTTCATTTATAACATTTGGAATTTCAAAATGTATGACTTCCTAGTCCTAATCAACGAACTCATAATTGATAAAATATCCATATATCAGTATCTTACTTTAATGGATATAAATTCATGATACAACCCAATCCAAATAGTATAAAAATATTATTATGACACCACCTTCAGGGTTCCCCATGGTGTTTTTTTTTAAATTTAATTCCATTTTCCTTGATGAATTCTAGCACTACATTCCAACATTCCATGAATCACATATTCAAACCCTTCTTGGGAATGTCAATTAAATACCACCTAGATGATGTGGCCGTTAGGTCATGGACACAATCAGAACACTTTTCAGATCTTGATACAATCTTTATCAAATTTCAACATCATAGCTGAAAATTAACCCCATAATATGTGCTTTCGGAATTTAAATAGTTTAATTTTATAGATTCTTTATATTCACTCATGAAATCAAAGTCTACCCCATGAAGAAAATGGATATGATTGGCATGACACCTCCTAGAAACCTCACAATGTTTATAGGACTTCATGTACACTTATCCTACATATGATGCATTTTATCCAACCTTGTAGGAAAATATGTTCCCTTCACCAGGATGATGAAAAGGGGATTATATACCCATGGAATGATGATTGGTAGGAATCATATGGATGTATAATTAATTATATCTTGATCCCACCAGTCATGATGCCACTATTCGAATCAAGGACACTTTTTTATGTTATAGCCATAGATTGATATATTGGTGACTTCCACATAAAAAAGAATTACACTGATAGTGAAAAAACCTTTACTACCCCAGTAAAATGATAATCGTTGTTGAGTCATCTTTTTTAGGTATTGAGAAGAGATTTTGGTGCTTATATTTTTTTTTCTAGAAATAGAGGCACTAACTGTAACATCACAAGATTTGTTTCGTCTTCTGTAAAATCACAGTCTAATAAATACGTATCAATCTAATGTTTGTTGGATTTAATCATGGTGGGAATTCATCCGGAAATAGTTCCATAGTTATCTCATGCCTTAGAAACCCTTCAAAAGATAAGAATTAGAAATTTTTTTGAAAGAGCATCCCTCAGATTAATAGTCTTCATTGAAAATGGAATTTACTGATGATGATGTCTTATCTATTCAATATGTCCCCATATATGTGATATTTATTTCAATGAAACTTTAAAAAGTCTAAAAGGGATGAGGATGGATAACCACAAGCATCACAATGTTGGGCTATGATCCATAATAATTTATCCCACAAAGACAGATCTACCTTACTCATTCCTACTATAATAACGATGTATGAGCAGTAAAGTAAAAAATGGGGCATTCATTATTGGGATAGACCTTTACCATCATGTACAAGTTAAAAAATTTAAGATAAAATTTGATTCTCAATTATTCATCAAAATGATCAATGTTGACTATTCTATACTAAAGGAAGAGATAATTCCCCTACTAAAACAATTCCATGGATTAATGGTTGAATTTACTTTTGGATTCGATATGTACTCATGTTCCAAGATCACAAAATGGCTTGGAAGACACCGTAGAAAATGTGACAAAAACTCTAGAAAATCTAGTTTGGTATAGAATAGTCATAAACATTGTGAACCACAAGATGGTCTCACCATTCATTCAGTCCAATATGAATGTTATTGTTGAACATAGTCTCATGCCCGAACCATATAGTCCTACAAAAGGTTGAATAACACCGATTCTAGACTACAGTGAATATATAGAACTCCCACTAGACATATTCGAGAGAGATCATGTTTGATTATTAGAAACTAACCTTGTTCTGTGTGATTTCTAAAATCAGCAAAAGGTCCTCTATAAGTGGATCTGTGATGAGTTCTTTCTAAGAGGAAATTTTTGAGAAGAGATAAATTTTTTGATGAAGGAGGCATGCACAGGAGCCAATGCCACCAACCATAAACCATTAATGCTTTCCCATAAAAATAATATTCAAGGTAATAATAGCCCTCATAATCATATGACTGTACTCAATTTACCAAGAAGTTTCATTCCTATCATGTTCACACCAACATTATTTAGCAACCTCCATAGTTTCTTCACACATCCAATTACTCATAGACATTTTTTATATTGAGAATAAAAATCACGAGACCATATACTCCTACTACAACTGAGCAATTCGAGTATAGTCATACTACAATTGACTTCTTATATAAGTGGACTAATGATTTACCCCTCAAATAATTCTGGGAATGGATCATTTTATGCTTTATAAAATCCAACATCATCACCAGATTTTGTGTCCATCATACAATACTGATGGAAATTAAACCAATTTATGTTATATTGATTTGGATAATCTATATCATGAGTATTCCATCAATTCCTATTGTTAATCATTCCACCACATAGTGTATAATATATAGATTGAGGCCTTTAATAATAACATATAGTCTATAACCCCAAAGATGGTATATACGAATAAAAATTCATGGAAGAATAAGCTCCATCATTCTTTGTGGTATTACTGGACCACAACCAAAACTTCCACAAAGGGGACCCCATAAGAATTTTTATATAGGACATGGGTGGTCTTTCCCATTGATGTTCAATTACCTTATCTCCCCATTAACATTAAAGATCTAATATCCCCATATGACAAATCCCTGAAATGGCATGATGAATTGGAGAGACAGGATGATAAATGAGTACATACCTTACATAATTTATAATTCCACCAATAGAGGATCATAATTTCCTTTAATAATAATGATAGCCTTTTATAATTCATCAATAGAGAGATGGTGTAGGTCCTCGGGACTCGGATAATAACTAGAAAGAAACCACTGATGTTTTAACAAAAATTTTAGCGACACTATTCCATATATAATATTTATTGAATGGAGCTTATTTTATAATTTCTATGTATACAATTCTTTCCATGACTGCCACAAATGAAATGTTCCTGAAAAATTATTCCATATATTCCCAAGATAAATTTAATTTGTTACACAATGTTAAGCAGTATGGTAAAACATCCTAATTTTATGAAGTTAAACTGCATGGTTAAACATAATAATCAAATGAAATTAAACTACATGATAAATCATCATGATCAAACAATGTTAAACTAGATGGTAAATTTTCAAAGCTGCACTTTGTTAATCTGCATATTCGAACATTGTATGATGACCCTAATAATAATTACATCTCTTTCTAAATCACAAGTCAACAAACTGCATGATATCGATGGCCTCGTTGTATTATGTTAAATTACACATCACCTAGTTATCCTCTCTAGAAATGAAATATCCCATAGTATTAGTCATATACCATGTCATATTCGCTAACTATGTATGGATTGATTCATGATTTCATTGGATATGTAGTTACACATAGACCATTTGCATCAAGGAAAACCTCAAATTCCCCCTCCATTAATAAGATGATTTTTATCATCCTTTTTCTTCCTGGACTCTTTTCATGTTTGTGTCATTTTCTTTTCTAGAATAGAATATAATATTTCCCATAAATACAAGTTAACATTATATTTCCCATATTATGTTAAAATAAAAAGAAACCATCATCTCACAAGCAAGTCATCGCCCACGTGCTAGATTGATGTAGATGAATGAAGAAATTACTTTATCCCTATATGATATTTAGATCCAAAGAGTGAATATCTTTACTAATGAAATATTTATTCATTAATCTCTATAATGAGAAGATACATTGTGTCCCATAGAACCGTAATCATGCGACCAGTCACAATACAACATCCCTTCCACGTCGGGTGACCCACATTGATTCCACAACACATTAAACTACATAGTTCCTCTAGAATTATGAGTGGAGTGATTCTTATTTTTATGGGATTTGTATGGATGCCCAAACTACATGTTTTGGAACCATTAATGAATAATGGGAAACATTATCCTTTTATGTATGAGTTAGAACTATGTAGGGAGATATCATATAGAACTATGTGTGGATAGATTCATTTCATCAATAGATACGTAGTGATGCCTATATACATTTTCTTTGGCCTAGCCATAACATTCCCCCTCCTTTATGTTGAGTCACATTCATCATAACTACATGAAGATAAAATAAACGAGGTCCCAAAGCTATGTGTTTCTTGATTAAAGTTCACATATGAAACATAGTGACACAAAGGACTCGAATCCTGGGTCTAACCATAATAATCAATATAATCAAAGGGAAAAATTCCCCCCTCTTGGGATTTGGGTTAACCTTATAAAGGGATCTAGTTTTGGTACAATGCATAGATTTATTATCACTATAATGAGATATGAAGTGATTCATATATCTCCAATACTAGTCCATCCACCTCTAAATAAAAATTCCCTTATCCTTTGTTTTTTCAACCCCTTGATGGTAGAGTAATCATTTTCAACCAATAGCTTCCCACACTGACCATAGATGAAGTGGCATTAGGAGATTTAGTCATGGACTCCAAATATGATCAAGTAATATAAATTTAAATCAGAGCTACTATGGTCCTAGTCACAAGACCTCAAATGGAAACCCAAATGTGCTTACTGTATTCTATTAAAGTGCATGTTAATAGATAGTTTATGAACTATGAATTTATTGATTCATATTGTCACAAAATAAATAGTTACACCTAGGTCATTAATCTTGTATCTATAAAAAAATATTTCATCTTGAAATCTTGGAACATATGTCTGTACCATGTGACATTAAATTACATGGTGAACGCCCTTTATTCTTAAAATTAAACTGGATAGATCAACAAGAAATATGTATGTATGGATTCTCATTTTGGGGAGATTTGTAGTGATTTCTAGACCACATGTTCAAGAACCATCTATGGGGTAAAGAAAAAAATTATTATTTATCATATATACAAATAACGATCTTTGTCAGTGATCTCAAATTTGGGTTCCTCATTCTGAGATCCATCAAGGATATAAAAATTCTCCCTAATATATGAATCAAATCAATTAATGGAACTTTATCTATATTTCTTTTTCTTATCATAATATAATTTCAATGATATTTTGGATCCCATAATCTTTCTATGGATATTGAATATGAAGGGTTAAATAATTAAGGAAACCAACTTCAAATACGTACAATATTCACCAATTTCCTTTTCATAATTTTCCCACAAAAAGAGCATGAAAAAAAGGAAAATTATTCCCCATGATTGGTCACTTTTATTTTTTGTATGTCCCAATGGAAATTTTACACCATATCATTCATCCAGATCCATGAAAACCACAGAATCATGGTATACATGTCCTTTCCCCCACACTTTTGATGAATTTTGGATCATTCGATCCTGAAGAACCGCTTATTACTCATCATTTCCAAGATCTATGGTCCTAAACGTATGACCTAAAACTGCTAGACCCCAAGTCATCCTTAATTCATGATGTTAAACTACATGGATAGTGTCTTGATCACATGATGTGAAACTACATGATTTCTGAAAACTATATCTATCATTATTCTTGTTATCATATATTACATTGTGACGTGAAGATCTTCAATTCCAGGCCCAACTAGGACATAAATCCCCCCATTTTCTGGTGTATATGACAGAAATACATTGGAGGTTTTTTGAACAACAACTATGTGTTGTCGGATTCTTTCTTTGACGGGATACATAGTGACACTTGGATCCTATATCCGGGTCCAACGATAACAACAACAAAAAATACGACCTCTGTATTCTTATACATGAGACATATATTCATTAGAGGGTCCAATATTCATCTCACCCCACTCTAGAGACCATATTCAAAAGAAGATTCCCCATTCCCCACATAAGAGTTTGATTGATGTGTAAGGAAACCCTAAAAAAACTCTATATGGATTGATTCTTTCCAATGAAAGATATATATATTTACACATAGATCTATAATCATGGGTCCAACCTTAGTAATATTTATAAATTTCTCTTCCCTATACATAGTACAAAACTATAGGGGATGCTTCCCAAAACTATATATGGATTGATTCTCATTTTACGAGATTCGTTGTGAAACCTTAACCTTATATCACAATCATATATATGAAAAATAAAATAATTCATATATATTGATCAATACTGCTTAAGGGAAATTTTTCTACCCATTCTCAGAAGTTTCTGAAATGAAATTATCCATTCATATTCAGGTACCTTCCTTTAATATACTAAACTCTAAGTCCAGGTAATCCCAAATCTCTATAAACCACTATGAAAATCCGAAATGGAGGGTCAGTGTCTTGAAGAAACTTCAAATTACAATGAAAAATATACACCAGTGGTCTCTACATCATTATCCGACAAAAAAGGCATGTCAATAAAAGAAAATTTCATCTTTAGGATATATATTCCTATTTTTAATCCATAAGGAAATTTTCATCCCACATCACCTATAATATTTAGAAACATCTAGATTTCATTTTACAACCATTCCCCTTCATGAGTGAACATTATGGAATATTCATTGAAAGAGTAATGTGGAATGGGAAAATCATTTATCTCCTATTCAATGCTAAATGACCTTATACAGTATCCCATGAACTTCCTTTCCATATGACATTAAACTGAAGGGTCTATATCCATGTTTCAAAACATTAAATGACTTTATGCTTCAAAACTGCTTTTCACAAGTAAAATTCATTTAAGTGTGGTTCTCATTTATTTATACAGATAGTTTGGATGTCCTCATCATTTAAAATCATAATTATCTTGTCCATAAACCCTTCTTGGTCTAGGTAAATCTTAATATTCATGAAATACATGGACATTAAAAATGAAGGGTCAGTGACCTGAGGAAACCATTTTTTTTAAATAAACAATATGACCATGTTATCTCTATATTAGTCTCCCACAAAAATAGAATTTCAATCAAAGGAAAATTCATTATAATTGGAGACCTCTTCTATTTATGTATTCCCTGAACATTCCCTATTGAGAATATTGGATAATGTTTGACGGGAGCTATTAGGATCCTGCTAAATAATGGATCTTCACGCTACTTCATGTTCATCTATTGGGAACATTTTTCCACTAATGACCCTTATCTCTTAACCTCTTAGTTTTTTGGCTTCAATTTACATAGTCGTGGATGATCGTTTCTCCTTAAAATAAGTTTTATGATCCTCACATTCTCATAGTTTTTTAGTTTTTGAAATCATCATATCATAAAGTTATGATTCTTCGGTAACTATGTGATACTACTTAATAGTATTATACTTTAGATCTTATACCTAATTGTTATAGGCATATAATTTTATATTTTTTCATTTTCATGCATCCAATTCATCTCAAGGAATGTGAATATAGAGGATAATCAAATAATCATTCCAGAAATCAAAGTATCACTTTTTTCCCAATAAAACAAAAATTTGATGGATGGTGTCCACCTTATCTACAACCTTAGATAAGGGGGTGTTTGTGATATCATTTCATAGTTGGATCCAAGTACATTTTCCCACACCCTTTTTGTATGAAAGCATCGGGATCATGGTTATGTTAATCCTCTAATATAGGTATGTAGTTTGGGATTATATTTATAATAGATAGTGTCTCTATAAATTGGGGAACCCATCTAGGAAAGTCATCTATGTCTATTTTAAGTTCAATATCAAAATCTAGGATGATATTATTGTAATCGACAACTGGAATGCTCAATACTGTCCCACATAGACTAGTGTTAGTGGGATTGCTGAAAATGCTGATCAAAATTATATGGTCTACATCACTCCCCAAAGAATTAGTACATGCATATGAAGCTCCCACATAATACCTAAAATGACTAAATCAATGTCTTCCTCCATCGAATGTGGATATAGATGGATCAATAGGAAAGGAAGTGGAACGGACAATGGTTTATGCACCTGTCTGGGTGACATCCCCTACACTCCATCAGGATAGTACTCCACCCACATTTGGATGTAAATCTATGATAAGTTAGTTGAATATCCCATGGGAGGTAATAGTATTTTCTTACCATGGCCCTCATACATCATAACAATAAATAATTTATGGATAATGATTGGTTATGATTACCTTTTGATATTAGTGAAGGGTAAAGATAAAACCTATTTTAGGTAACCACATTTTTGAGAAAACCTATAAGGGGAATAATGTTTACAAATGGTTACCCCATCAACATAAGAATCCAGAATCCCATAACATACTAAGATGAAGTAAGAATAGTCTTCTAGAGAACTACTTCCAGTATCCACCACTTCTCACTAAGGTTCACAATAAGTTTTGAATGAAAATTGGTAAAAATCATTTAACACCTCTACAACGCCATCGATGAACTAGGATTTATAGAGAAAAAACAATATCGATTAGGGAAGGGTGAATGTAGGAATGATTTATTATTTGTGGTATATTGATTCGATTAGAATCAATTGTGTTCCACCACCCATCAATTCAATTATTGAAATGTCCTTCTAAGGCATTTCATGGATATTCCCCCTTATATTTCACCAAAGAATTCCTTAATATGAGAATGGGTGGGTATATATGTATTAATAATTTGTACCTCAATCAGTGTGTACATCATCGATATGGTAAATATTCAGACCCCAATATAGGAACTGTTAGATGGAATGAGCCATCTACTAAGGAATAGAGACAAAATACCACAAACCAGATGTTAGGAGACACTGCTGGATAGATTCTGTATCCCCATATAGTATATTATCATTCTGCAAGAGTAACCCAGTAAAAACCCTAATTTCATCACAACTATTGACTTTGATGCATTTGTAGTGAAAAACATTCATACTTGGACCACTAACTTGTAAAATCAACATGAACCAATCATTTAATGGAATAATTGAGCGAGTGTGGAGGGGTTGACCATGAAATTCATCATTCCCGATCAGTAGGTATTTTATTAGTAGAGATACTTGTTTTTTATATCAGGTATTAAATATATGTAGTAACATATTATATAAATTAAATATAATTATAATTATCCATAATTGGTAGATATCATATAAATTGACCCTGACTTCACCCTGAAAGAAGTGGAATGTATTGGTTCTTGAAGATGAATGTTTGGACATTTCTAGAAATATCTCGATCAGTGTGTAAATAAATATTTGAGAAAACCATACTACCTAATATAATATGACAACTGATAATCATCTAGAAAACTCCCTACAATTATACTGAACCATGAATACCCAATTCCATTAATATATGAAACACCCGCCAAATTGCATGTTTCGCATAGATATCATACTTTATTGGAATCACAACACAAGAGGTTAAAAAGGGATATATAATCATGAAGGGTTGATTAAAAGAATATTTCATGACTATGATGATTGATTTGAGTCCACCAAAATCCATTCAGAATAGAGAATTTATCTAGAGTTTACTTGAAAATGATCTTTTCATCAGTGGAGATGATCATTTAGGCATGATCTAGAGACATATCAAACCTATAGGATGGGTTTTTTGATCAAATATTGGAAGGGGGTAATTGACATGATGCCTGAATGAGAAGAGTGGTAGTCTATGGGACAATAGGTATGTAAGATTATCTAGTAATGTGGGGGGGGGGGGTTAGAATACCCTCATAATAGATGACGTGATATTGAATATTACCTTAAATATTCTCATCCATGTCAGTTATTCTCCTAATAATAGTGGTTGATTTGGAATATCGAGAAAATTAATCCTTGTGAATATTTCAACAAATTTATACACAATTTTTTGGTAATATTTCATAGTAATGTTTGGAAAATGGTGGTAATTAGGCCCCATGGTGCTTGGCCCATGAGGTTCTCATCCTATGAGGTTTTATTAGGAATTGTGCTCAATTTAAATTGAATAGGGACATTATGTTGAAGAATAAAATTTTAATGTTTGTTGGTAATGAGGTTCCTTTCGTAGAATCATTTTCTGAAAAGGAGGAACTATTCGTAGAAGCACCAGTGGTGGCTGAAAGATTTTGGATTGCAGATTTCACTGAGAAACCAATTAAAATAAAAATGATTTAGGACCATTTTTGTTAGTTTGGATCCCTCGGTGGGTTCACAACCATGCTATAAACTTGTTCAAAATAAGACCTATTTCTTAATTAGAATCACTTTCTTTGCATTTTGATTGTAGAAAAATTTAATGGGGGTATTTTTTGGGTCTTCAAAATACCACATGAAATCAGAAATGTATTCAATGAAGTTTGTAAACAGAATAAAACAGTATGAAGAATATTTTAATGAGAATTTTTCAAAGGAATAAAATTCATAAAGAAAGGCATGGTCCTAGGGAAAAAAATTCTACATGGACTGCCACTCCTTATAGTGTTCGACCACACCATGAGGTATTCCGTGAAGGAAAGAATTTATGTGAAGAGATGGTGATGTATTACACATGATTGATTGTCTTCCATAAATGAAATAATTTTATGGTACATGGTGTTATCACCAGATACCACATTTGAAACGAAATCATTTGCATGAAAAAATGGTTATATTACTCCACCACAAACAATTTCACCTAGCGAATGATAAATTATTAATAAGATAGGGTGGTGATATTCACACTCAACAAATAAAATTGTTTGTGGGTTTTGGAATTCTTTTTGGGCTCCTAAAAATGAATCCCCATATCCCACCATATATGAATGGTCATCCTAGTAATCAGTCCCTCTATTCTTGTATAAATGAACCCTAAAATACACCGATGAAAAGAGAAGGAAGACAGTAGCAGGAGTGCAAATATGTGATCCAGAAAACAAATAATTTGATTGTAAGTAGTTAAAACATTAACATAAAGATAAGGAATAAATTAAAGTCATCTATAATCCAAAATTCGATGACCCATTCATAGTCACCACATCATGGATCTTAAGCATATGTCCCCTTTTAAGGACCACCGTCCTGTGTAGAAAAAATCTATGCAGAGGGATCTTATCACAACATATTGTATATCTAAAAGGTAGAAACTTGAGCCTGCATAGAAAAATGATACATGGGTGTAACCCATCACCATTTAAAAAATGGTATGAAAAGGGAACCCGGGTCATAGTAGCATAATTCTTCAAAGGCATTACCCTACTCTATGAATCAACATGCTATGTGGAGGGAACCCCATTCAATATAAAAACATGCTATGCAGAATTGGGAATCTAAGGGTTTTCGACTATGATACTTCCATCACTTCCCTCTGTCATACCGTCAGGACCTCCAATGGATCTTCTGTGAACCAGTCCAACCACATTGGAGAAGGCCCTTTCCAAACCCAACTAACATGTATGACCGGATCATTTGGAACAATAGTGTGTCATGTCAAGTCTACATATAAAATTAATGTAAATTTATTCATGGTATCCTCCTTGACAATGTGGACCATCTAAATGTTTTCAGTTCATTGTTACAATGGGAACAAGGGATCCAACCTTTTAGGTGATTATTTGAACCTCTATATTCTAGGGATTGAGGGAAACCTCTACACTATCCCTTTGAAAACAGTTGGGGCTAGATCACTCTCTCATTATCCTAGAAATTAGGGAAATTGAATCCTTCCTAAGGTAATTTCCTATCCTTTCTTGTGGGGGAGAATGTCTTTCTACACTTCTCTAGCCAAAGATATAGCTAGATAGGTCAATAGATGTGACTATACTGATTACAAAACTAAAAGAGGATATGATATCACTCAAATACTTCTCCATCTTTCATTAGTATCCAATATCCAGCAACTAGTGGACAATAGTAAATAATTTACTCTTCAAATATTCTTATTCCTCTTATTTGTCACGCCTAGTACGGATCATGTGGTCTTAGAGGTTTTTAGTGATAATTATTTCATCACAATCCTAGGCCAACATTGGGGCTCGAATTAGGTATAAGCCCCAACCATATCCATTATAGTGGGCCACCTATTCTGTATACTCTCAAACTGTACCCATTCCATTGGGACACTTATTCTGTTTCATTCCCAATCATATCTATTCCAATGGGACACTATTTCAGTATAATACCAACCATATCCAATCCAGTGGTGCCCCTATTCAGTGTAAGGCCCAATCATATCCATTTCCGTGGGCCACCTATTTTGTATAATCCCCATCCAAATCCATTTTATTGTTCACCCTACTCATTATAAGCCCCAACTATATCCATTCTGGTGGACCTCCAAATCAATACAATCCCAAACCATGTACAATATATTGGGATTTTTATTTTGTATAAGACCAATGCATATCCATTTTATTGGGCCTTGTATTTAGTATAAGATAAAATAATATTCATTCTAGTGCACCTCCTATTCATTATAATCCTCAATCATATCAATTCTAATGGGCCTCTTATTCACTATATGCTTTAAAAATATCCATTACAATGGGATGTCTTCATAGGTGTAATACCCATCCCATTTTTACTATATGGGATTTGATTCTAAATAAACTGGGATACATAGGGAGCCTCCATGAGGTCCAAAACAACACCCATGTTAACCCTAATATTCTCTATGCCATAATTCTAGTATGATCATATGAAATATGAAGGGGAAAATATCTTTTGGTTCCCTATCATCACCATCGTTACTAGGTCATATCCCCATTAAGGTCATTCCCCCACAAGGGAGACAACATCTCTCCACGGTCCCTTAGGTTGCCTCAGTGTAATTACCACACCAAACTTTGTCTAAGCACATTTAACCATGACATCATTCCACATGATGGTAAAATATATTTTTTGGTCCTTGTTACAGGACCATAACAGTTGATGATTCCTATTTATGTGGCCCCAAACTATGTGGGTTGTAATTATTCATGGATGACACATAGGAAGACCATATTTTGGGTTCAATCCTGAAATCAAAACAGCATATGTCTCCATTGATGATGCTGATATCTAATTTTCAAAACCACATTGCATAAAACTAGCATCATCCAAATGAGGGGCCAAATAATATATGATACCAATATGAAAATAGTTCCATTGATGGAGAACCTTGGATGAATATAAATACATACATTGATATAGAACCATGGATACATTCAGAATATTCCCATACCATTCATGTTCATAATTGAACGTTAATTTAGAGTGATCCACATAATGAATATTTATGAAAGGAGAAATGATTCTTGAATATATCTTAAATCATTTTTAGAGCCATGGAAAATGGAATAGTTCCCCCCAATAGTGTGTGTAGTGCCAATATCTCTATCCTATCGACCAATGTTGGTTCATAAGTGTCGTTTTATACGTTCTATGTTTAATGTCAACATTTGGAAAGTAGGTCCATGAGTGACTATGGATATGAGATCTGTTGGTTGTTTCCAACCACATGAACAAACCCTGTTAGAGACATTTAAAAATGATACCCCCGACATGAGTGTTTATACAAAATTAAACCCCTTCCATTATTAGTCAGGCACCAAAATAATTTTTCCCAGAAACATACCATAAATAACAACTGCTCCATTTCTACTTTTATGAATGGAATCATTCCCGAATCACTCATCGGATTGGTATCACTTTCATTTATTACCTTAGATAGTTTTTCTTAAGAAGACCAAAGGATTCTATAATCATAATGATTATGAAAAATAAAAAAATGAAATACTTATTTTGTATCCCTTAATACTTCATCTGGAACAATGAAAATTTACATAACATTTTTTGGAATAGTTGTTAGGATACATTTTACATGATTAATTCTACATCTTAAAAATAGGAATTGGTTCTTAGAGTTATTAATGATGTTAAAAATTCATTCAGACACCCCCATCAAAATTTTGGATTCATAGTATACCTTAATATATATATTCTCTAACAAAATGCATTTGGAAGCTCCTACTATGAATTCACATATTGAAATCAATCATACTAGAACATCTCTCCTAATATAAATTAAAAAAAATAAATCACTCATCTTCTCATTGGTAATGAATTGTCTACACTATTTACAATACTTTTCTAAGATCGTGATTAGAGCCTCAAATAGACTTTCTAATCCCATTAATGGACAAAACCACATCATCCATAATGAGACATTGTGGAAGAACATTGATGTGAGACATGTACCTGAATTAGAGAATACTAATGCAATAAATGATCTTCATATTATATTTATCGGGGGTACTAAAATAAAATAAACGTAGTTTGTGGAAATGGGTCCCCGTAACTTATCCAAAAGAACATCTTAATTAAAATAAATCTCATTACCCCAAAGATAACAGAGATCTTGGGGGAGTTTTACAATCTAAAGAAGAGGTCAGTCACCCAATTAGAGAAGCTCATGCATTAGATCACACAAAAAATAAATACCATCTCAAACACAACATATTCATTATCCTTATCCAATTTTATATAAATGTTGGAAGAAAACTATTTCATATTGATGTTCCAAACTATTTCTTAAGAAAATACAACTTTACAATAGACCATTTCAAAAAACTACATGAAGGATGGTAATATATCATCATCATCAGCAACATTAACGAGTGTCGAGGAATTAGTTATTCTAATATATAATTTGGAAGATTAATTTATGATATGAATATTTTTATGTAAGGGTGATAGAATAATGGATTGTCAGTAAAATGTATCTCATTATTATTTGAAAATTACTTAAACCATGCTCATCATAAATTATATTTTCATAAACTATACGCATACATTACATTAAATAAATATATGACTAAATAAATAACTAAAATAGAATGATTTCACTAACTTTGATAATTTGATAATGATGAACATGTTATTAATAAAATAGAATCAATATACCAATTTTATAATTCTTGTGAAATGATCAATATTACTGGGTTATGGTGAATAAAATAATTTATAACTACCTAATATATATGTAATAAATATATAAAACAGAAATGTTTAAAAAATTATAGATATGAACAAGGATTTTATATAATATGTTAAAATGGTTATATTTATTTGATGGATGGTAAAATGTCTATCATGGAAGTCTATAGTAAATAAAATGTTTTATTTTCTAAACTACCTTTCAAATTAAGATTATTTATGAAACAAAAATCGATTAAATTTTATTACATTTCTCATAAAAAAATATATTATTATTTCACCTACTAATTTTTGGTGTTTAGTTTTACCTTTTCTATTCCAACACCCCATGGATTGAAATTCAAAAAAAAATGATCACTTGTGTTGTAGACTATATCTATTAAAATCTATTAGGATCATTTCACACTCACGCCTTTTCCTACAAAAATTATTAATGGATATCTATATTTATTATTATATGAATTATTAATGTAATTATCCTCTAGATTTTTCATTACTTAAAAAATGATTTAGGAATAAAACATTCCTATCCATTTCATAGTTCATAAATTATAGGGAGTTTTAAATTTTGGAGTTTTTTATATGTAATGATTTTAAAGGTTGTTTTGGATGGTGAATATTAGATGTGGAACACTGTAAATGGATGAATTTGGATATACATTGATGCCTAATAGGTTCATTGACTTAGTATATAAGTATCAATATATTTAAGTGAAATTTCAGATGTTTGAGATATTCTTTACCATGGTGCAGAGTTTTTGGTGAACAGTTTTGGAGGATCCATGTACCACCCTAAGCCCGGATCGCTCTTCAATTAAATTTCTACAGTTCAACGTTTTCATGAATGGTAGGTACATTTTTATAGGGAATCGTTGTACATAACATCGGAAAATATAAGTTAAGGTTAGATCTTGGGATTGACACATGATTTACAAATGTTTGTAGACAAACCATGAGAATTGTCAAAGAGGGTTCTGTATCTAATTGACTTGGTTAGTAAACTGTGGGGGTAAACTATGTGATTCTGGGCGTTTTTGGATAGTTTTAACCACATACTTAGTGAAAATTTTAGGTAAACAACATTCCATACAATGTGTCCCTTAAAAAATTTATGTTTGATTTTTTAGCTTATAATTTTTTAGACAAGACCTTTTAAAAATTTATGTTTGATTTTTTAGCTTATAATTTTTTAGACAAGACCTTTTTTATAGCTAATTTCAACCCATAATCCTCACAAACTCCTACCACTCCTCTCCTCTCTTCCAATGGTGTAATAAATTTAATCCCTTTTCAATTTCATATTTTGAGAGACTTTTTTGGAGCACTTTATGTAAGGCTATGGATCCACCTTCATTCTTTATTTTTATCCTCAACATTGAGTAATATACATCACTTTTGGCTAATATGTCCTATTTTCCAGGAATTTTCCAACATATTTCTTTTGTCTAATTTATTTGAATACAAATCCCAATACGTTGTCTATGGACTCTTCTAAGGATTAATAGTAATTCCTTTTAAATTATCCCAAATTCTAACATTAATTTTCAGTGGCATGGTGTGAAGTCATGTCGGACCTTCCTAGTATTGACATATTTTCTACAAAATGTTTTAAAAATAACATTTAGCTAATTTAAGTTAACTAATAATATTAATTCAATCCTATAAAATTTTAATTATAAGACGAATGAATTGGATATGGAATTGATCTATGTTTTTTCTTGATAACACAATTATGATTTCATGTATAGAAGTGTGGGTAATGAGAATAACTATGGATTAATATTTTAAATTGTATAAATAATGCTTAAAGTGGAATAAAAGTGAATTTTTATACTCATTGATGATTATGAAATGGTATTTAACAATCATAGGTAACTATGAATGCAATTGAAAATAGAATTTTATATACTAAAATGATAAACATTTTATGGTAGAATTATTTTTTTCCCTATATGGTTTTTTGTAATGGAAATTGTAAAGGATAAGAAATCATGTTTAAACAAAAGAATGTAAAATTGTAAAATTTGTTTGATTATATATGGAGAGTAAAGAAAGATAATTTTTCCATGTTATAAAGGGTAATATTATAAAATGGTTATTGATGTATGTTTTTTAATGATTATTTATATTATAAAATATTTGATTTTCGACTGAAACCCACCCATGAGACAGTGTTGTTCTAATGGGTGTGGAAACTCTCATCAGGTGTTTTTGTATTAAATGACTATTGAAATTATCATTGGGAAATTTCTTTAATGTTTATGGAAATAGCCCTTATGGTGTAATTTTTTATATCCTATTGAAAATTACCCTTTGCGCTGGTCGGGGTATTTCTAAAAGTAATGAAATTGCCATTGTGGTAGTCAAGTTTTTGAAATCTCAAGGAAACTACTTGTGGTATATTTTTTATGATAAAAAACACTGGTAGGGGAGGTTTCATTATTACTTTAAACTCCCTATATGAGGTTGTAACCCTAGATTAGAGAAATAATTTTGGGGAGATCCATGTTACATGTTGTCTTATTCCTTTGATGAGAAAAATTCTAAAAGGTCAGGTCATGTTACATAAGGGGTTATTCCATGTATGTGAAAACTCACATAGGTGACATCCATGTTATTTGTTGTATTATTATTTAGTTTTGAAAACTCATGTTAGGAAGTTTTTTATGCTTATATTTTATATCAATGAGTATTTGGTCTACTATATTTGGAGGCATGGGATTCATGATGTGATCAGATAAACCATACCTTTAGCTAATGATGTATGGATGGAATAATGTCAGAAAATAGTTGATATACAATTGTATTGAATTCCTTGGCTGCCACAGCAAACCTAGTGCATTAGTGATTGTTTATCATTTTTCATAAAAAAACAATTTAATTTTTTCCTTGAGTACCCCCGCATTATCTTTACAAATCATGATTTTTATTTTTAGGGACACCATTTGTGGTTTCCCATTGAGTTTTATTCATACATTAGTCATGAATTAATGGAAAATTGTTACCTGGGTATATGATACTTGGTTGTAGGTCTAGGTTTTTGTAAGAATTTATACTTGATGCATTGGAATACTAGTACAAAGCATGAATATTGAGACAGATCCATGACATAAGGTCATTTTTTTGTGAATATTCCATGTTTAGTATTTTTATCTCTTATTTCTTGTTGTATGATTAATGAACAGGTAACATTAAGCTTTATTTTGACATAACATGTGTTAATTTTTTTAATTTTTTAATACTTTCCATGTTATTGTTTATCTAACCCATTTATCTGGATATATCTTATTTATTTATTTTTTTGATTGTTATATTAAATATAAAATCATGTATTGTCTCCCCATGACACTATCTTTGAAACAAATAGTCAGTCAGATTACTCTGGAATATGGGGCGGTGCTCCAATGGAATAGTGTTGACCACCAACCGGTGAATTGATTAGTTGTCTGTGTTGGAAGTACATCACAATGTGCTTTCATGGATCAGTTACATTATTTTATTTCTTAGTTATGTAAGATAAGATGTATGATATTTTTGGGACATGCTATTGAACATGTACATGGGACTAGCCACACCACGTAAAAGGGAATTCCATGTTTCCAAGGACGATATTGTTATTCATGAAGTTCTATATTTTTATTGGTTTGACTTCATCTTGAATGAATGAAATGATTTTATGGTTTTAGTTTATTGTATATTTACTTACACTTATCATACATAGGTATTGATGTTTTTAGATAAATATTCATTGCATTATAAAAGAAAACGCCTAATGACTATAATAGTTTAGTGAATTTGGAACCATACAACAAAATCGTCTTATTTCATGAAACAAAATCATTGTTTCCTATACAAATCTTCCCCTTTAGTACTTCTAATTAAATACAGTATTTATAAATCGGGAAAGGAAACATATGAAATTTTCTGCTCATATTATCTGTAAGGGTAAACAAGGGAGATACATTAACATAACATGTATATATGTGAATGATAACATGATCATGACATTTGAAAACCATCCCTAGAAAATCAAATTTCAAAATATTTAGTCATGGAATAAATATTGGTAGTTTTAAAGACATGAATCACAAGGGAACAAAATATCATCATCTATGACTGAATAAAATTGGCATAAGGCATATATTTTTAGAATATATATAATTATATAAAATGATTTCATTAATTGTCAACTTTCATCACCAAAACATATTGAGGATCTCCTTGGGTGGATACACCTCTGGGGCTTGACATATGAAAATCCCATGTGGAAAACCTTTCCCCATCGTGGATTGGGTTCACTACACAAAACATCAATATATTCTGGGATTACTCTCAATACCATCATTGTAGTCAAATTCCATTACAGAAATGGGTTCACTACTCATTCCTGTCTTTATATATTGCAAGATAAAAATATTCAAATAATGCATTGGAGTCAAATATAGATCCCAACCCTTTTTGGTTATAATGACAAGACCATTATTGGTAATAATGTTACCACCATCACATAAGGAAAATCATAGATATGTTTTGCACAATATCATAAATCATCCATCACATCAATATCCATAAACTTAAATGTGTTTCATAAAAAATTCACCATTATATAACCTATGAAAAAAATACGGGTTAAATAATAAAGTCATCATGGCATCAAAGAATAACCCAAGGAAAATAGAAAGGGTTTCACACAAATTTTTTCATGGTATTAACAATAGAAAGGAGAAGGGGTTCAAAAAAATATTTTCATCATAAAACACTTACATAAATAATTATAATGATATACTTGGTGCATATCCTCAACAAAGTATAATATAAATAAAATGATTTCATATTTAATGGAAAATAATTTTTAATGATAAATAACTTGAATCATTTCCTATGGAAAATAATTGTATTTTAAGAATCCATTTTTAAAACAAAAAATTAATCAAACAATATGTAAATCCATTTATTTGAAAATAAACTTTGAAACTTATAATTGTTTTATTAATAAACATTTAAAACATTTCTTAAGAGAAATATATTTGAAAAAAATAATATAAATATAAATAAATATGAATATATTTTTCCTATAAAATAAACTATAAAACAAATAAATTAATCCTTTAATAAAATAATTTTGATGACCATAGAAAAATTCATTCATGCCATACACAATAATAAATATTCTTTTTTATTTTCTGGTACATTCCATATGGGCATTATTATGAAAAGGACATTAAAAGTGCTTCAAAATATTTTGTTAAAATTCAATCTTGGGTAAAAATGAATTTAGAAAATCATTTTGGTAAAGCTAAAATAACTTTTGATAACATTTATTTTAAGAAAATTATTTGGAAGAATATGGTTTTTTGACTGAAAATATTATTTTTATTAAATTGTTTTTGTGAAATCTTGATTAACTAAAAAGTGGAAAATAGTGGGAAGATAATTATTATCATGTCATAAAAATGGGATAAGAAAATTCATGTGTTTCTTGAGATATTGATCATAATATTATATCCATATAATTATAATCATAATCAATCCCTATAAATGATGAGACTATAACATAAAATCATTCCAACTTTGGTAACATTAAAATGTATTCCCCTTGTAGAAATACAATTGAATGTAACTAAAAATTTCATAATGATAAATATATTCATTTCACTAAATGATAAAGGGTTTTATATAAACCATTTTTATGAAGAGATATCCATAACCTAACTTAATGTCACAAATAAAGAAAAATGAAACAATGTTCTCTAACAAATTTGGTTACTTTTGAATTCTAAACCCCATGAAGGATAGATAGAAGAATTGATATGTAAATCAATATAATTTTCTGGATAAGATTCATAAAATAAATTAATGAATAGTATATACATTAAATAAATGAATTATTTGGTGAATAATCCATATTCAATATAGAATTAAAAAGTGAGACAATGATACCTTACCACATTAGTAATCTTTTATATCAAACTCCCTAATAAAGGATAACATCAAATGCAACATTAAATATCATGAAGAGACTGGTATTTAAGTTTTAAATTGTCGGAGGGGAAGTATATAAAACACAATAAATAAATGAGTGGTGAATTTTTATGTCTCCCAAAAATAAAAGAGAGACTGTAAATCTTTTTACCTTATGTTTTGAGTTCCGTCATACATATTAAACCACCTATTCTTCAGGTATCATCCATAAGATCTCACAAAATCCTTTAATGGATTAATTTAATCTGTTGATAATGATTATTGGATTAGGGGATGGATTTTGGTATGATATTTTGTTAGATATTTTTTTAAACAAATGGTGTGGGGATTTAAATAAGAGACGAGTGGGGTGGCCTTTTATAAGTGAGTTATGTGAAACTCTCATAATTAATTAAAAATATACTATAATAACCACGTTTATATCATTCCCAAGCCACATATAATTCGAAATCATCAATCAAAGAATATATTAGAATGAAATATGGACATCTAATGATTAGAAAGAAGGTTCAGAAGTCAAGAAGGCCTGCTCTTAAAAAACTATTATAAAAAATAAAAAGCACACAATAGATCATAACGAAGGGGCATTACAAATAAAAATGTGCACCTCCCAACCACAGTCTGCATGTGCCAGACTAGAACAGTAACTTGGTAAAATAAAAGACCAAATTGAGCTAACCTCCAAAATTTATCTTTTTAAAAGATCATCAGAAACCTGGTTGGCCTCTTTATAAACATGGGAGACATCAAGAGATATGGACTCTACAAGGCGAAGACAAGCAATCCATTGAGAAAGCATCCTCCATGGAACATTTCTAGACCGATCATTGAGAATTTTCACAGCAAAAAAAGAATCTGATTCATGTCATAATCTTCGCCAACTGTAATAGACTTCATTCCTTATCGCTTTTATCGTCGCCCACAGCTCCACTTCAAATACAAATCCATTGCCATTGAAGTGGAAAAAACAACCCTTCACGAAGCCTCGGTGGGTGAAAAAAACGTCATCGCAGCCAGCAAAACTCGGTGCACCAGAGGCCGCCCCATCAACATTAACATTAAGCCAATATGAGATCGTTGGAATCCATCTGATGTATTTCACCATATGTGGTTTTCTCTCCCTACCACTAACACCATGAGTCCTCAAAATAATAAGATAAAGATATCATTGTGCATTGATCCAGTTTGAACTTTATAAGCGATTCTAACGCTACGATGAATGGACAGGACACCATCATGGAAGGACGGTGTGAAATTGTTAAAAATTAGATTATTCCCTGCTTTCCATGTATATGTTAAAATAGTGATATCCTACGAAAGTGCGAGGGATTACACCTGGTCACTACAACCCTCCTGGAAAACAGAGATTTGAAGCATTTCAATTGACACGAGGCTGAGGCGAAACCGAAATATATCCTGTACATAACTCCACAACCGACTGGTAAACCCACAAGAATCAAACATAAGGGGAAGAGATTCCTCAGCATCCACTCCTAAATGGAAAACTGGGGCAAGATGCAGCTCAGTCCGTTGGAGGAGGCACTGGTTATGAAGTCGTTGTTTCCAAAGTTTCCAGAATAGCAGAGAATCATTCGGAGGGATGAAAGGATTGTAATATCCATCCACCCATGAAGGGATCCCAGATGAGGTATCACATTGAAACGTATAAAATTCACGGCTGAAAAAGCATCCCATCAAGAGCAGGCATCTAGACCAATATGTCACAATCCTCATAAGCATATTTGGAAATCTCCTTGCGAATATGACTAGGATGAAAATCATGAGTGTTCAGGTTATGATTCAATTCCGAGATGGAGAGGTTATTCATGGGTGGGGGATGGTAATTTTTTCCTTAATGGGACAAGACAAACAATGGGTCTTCCAGCATTTCACGTGAGAGTCCATACAGACCAGCCATTTAGAGTGTTCCATGATCTTTGTATAATCCTTCTTGAGCGATGGCCAAAAGGAGGATTTCAGGTACATAGCATGCCCTCTGTGCAGCCTGTCAACAAATTTTGACACCATAAACTCCACTGATAAATAAGGCATGGAATTAATCCTCCATGTAATGTTCTGGAGAAAATCGTCATTAAAAATCCCGATATATTTAATTCCCATTCCACCCAAACCCTCTGTTTTCATACACTCCTTCCAAGAGACTGTGATAAGCTTCCTTCCATAGATCGAACCAGTCAAAATAATGTTCTGTATCCAATCACTCAATTCTCTGACAAGGGCCCTAGGCTATCTGTACAATAATAAGGAGTACACAAACATTGAGGTAATGATAGAATTGACAAGACAGATTCTAAGGGCTTGAGATATAGTCTTCTCTTTCCAACTTTCCAATTGATTAATGATTTTCAAAGCAGTGCTATCCAAGTGTGAGTGTTTCACCCTACCCCAAGATATGTGAAGGGAAAATATCCCATCTTCACATCAAGTCTCCGAGCAGCCTTATTCTGTATCGAAATATGAATTCTATCTCCAAAGACAGCGAAGGACTTATCCTAGCTAATTACTTGATCGAAAACCACTTCATAGTGTGAGAAAATGTTCTTAATTAAAGATATGGTTTTTATTTTATCATTTCAAAATAGTAGGATATCATCTACATAAAGAAAGTGAAAAGGTGAAAAGCAGTTCCTTCCTGCCCGCATTCTTTGATACAAACCAGAATTGACAACATCATGAAGGCACCCACTCTGATAAACCTCAGTAATGGAAAATAACAATCCAGACAAAGTTTCACCCAATTTGAATCCTCTTGAACACCAAAAGAAACCCCTTGGGGATCCATTAAGTAGAATAGTAAGTCTTTCACTTTTCAGATGGGAGCCAACCCTACCAATAATCCTTGACAAGAAACCATGCATTTTAAGGAATGGAAAGATGATGTCCCACTATATTGCATCGAAGGCTTTTGAAATGTCAAAATTCAATGATATATTACCATCATTGACCATTCTATTCATTATGTTAACACAATCAGAAGCAATGAAAAGGAAATTCTTATTTTTTCTTCTAGGGACAAACCCAAACTGACTGACCGATATATGTTTCTTGGCCACCTCACCCAGCTTCGAGCCATGATTTTACTAATAACATTTGGAATATAATTACCAATAGCCAAAGGTCTCAAATCCCTAATATCCATGGCATTTTCTTTCTTTGGAATGAGTGAAATAAAATTGGAATTCATCCCAAGTGGTATTGAGGAGTGATGAAAGTATTTCCTAGCAGCATTTATCACCTCAAGCTGAACAATGTCCCAGCAAAACATAAAAAAAAGTTGGTGAAGCCATCAGGGCTAGCAACACTATCCATGTCTAATGAGAATAGGGACACATTTATTTCCCTTCAGATAGGGGACTCAGTTAACCATTTATTTTTAACATCATCCACACCTGGCTCAAGACACTTCTTCAGTTTGACCGAATACTCCCCTAAG
Organism: Viscum album; assembly: GCA_963277665.1. Lineage (NCBI taxonomy): Eukaryota > Viridiplantae > Streptophyta > Magnoliopsida > Santalales > Viscaceae > Viscum > Viscum album. The sequence continues at coordinate 1,263,845,575 of OY728129.1, read as the reverse complement.
AATCTGAATATAACATTTCAAAGTAGCAGGTCACATAATTTTCTATATCAATTTCATAATTGAACATAGTTCCGTCAATCATTAAAGAATTGATATTCGTCTTGACCTTCAACTTGTCGTTCATGAAGTGGAAGAAACATGAATTTCTATCTCCTTCGTTAAGCCACCTAATGTTTAACTGATTACGAGTAAGAGTCTCCTTGAGGGTCAAGAGATTATCCAGATTTTTAGCAGCTTGTGTCTCATCATGAGAGGGAGAATCCTGAGAGATATTACCTTGCTAGAAATTAATCAGACATGATTTAACCTGTTTAATGTCACCATAAAGAGACGAAAATGATTTTTTTCTCCAATATTTCAATCGGTCCGTCACTATCTTCAGTTTATAGGTTAAGATGTGTAGAGGACATCCAAAACTAATAACATTCCAGGCATCAATAATGACTTCTCTGCAGCCTGGATCCACCAACCATTCATTATTGAATTTAAAAGGATGGGGGGCTGACCTCAAACTATAAAAACTGATATCAACGAGCAGAGGATTATAATTAGAGTGATTTCTAGGAAGAGTTAAACCAGAAACATCCACCGCATCACCATTCTCAACCACTTGCACCATGAATTTGTCCGTTTTACTAGCATTCCTTCTATTTTGGGTATACCCACTCCATGTGAAATCAGAACCAACTATGGGAACTTCACCCAGTCTAAATTGATCAATAAATGAAGAGAATTCATTCCCAGGGGCCCTATAGAAATTATTCCCAGTTTTTTTCCACTGGCCTTATGATGTCATTAAAATCAACAATTAGAATCTTGCTAGTTGTCATGTTCTCAAAGGTGGAGACCAGATTTTTCCATAGAGATCTTCTTCTAGTGTAGAAATTAAAATATTACACAAATTACATAGAAATATAAATAGACTGGATGAAACATGAAAGGGTCACCAACTAATGATCATTAGGAAAAGAATCAATCGTTACACTATTGTTCTTTAAGACCCACAAGGATTCTAGGTCATTCTCGAATAGATTATTCGCAACAATGGAATACCCCAAGGAGAAACATTTGAAATCCATAGATCTCTCAATCTTAATTCTTAGCTCTGCAATGCCTCATAACATAGGCTTATGGGACATAATAATATGCCTAAGGGTTTTGACAGTGGGAGAGTTCCCAAACCCTTTGCAATTCTAAAGTAGGAACTTCAATTATTGTCAGACTGAAGCCTAGTACAAGGAACAAAATAATTTTGTTTTATGCCTTTTTTGTGGTTCTCCATATTCACCTAGAAAAGTAGCAGTAAAGGAGGTTTCAGACCTATCTTGCCCAGCTTCCTCCCTAGAAGGGGATTCAGTTCTAAGAGAGTTGACCATGTTTTATTAAACAACGGGCATTAACCGCAGTGTAGCAGGTAACCTCATCATATTAACCATAGATAGTGGGACCTGTGAGAAATCAAATGTGACCTGCTCATCATCTGCATGTATGACCTGGTTCTCCCACATTACAGGGCCTTCCTGACAACCCTGGAGACTGGAGATCACTTTAGGGGATTCTTGAACAACAGGTTCATGAGGAACATCTACTTGCATTGATTCTAGTAGAACCTGAACATTTCTCAAACCTCCATCCTTCATTGGAGTGTCGGAGACATGCTCAACACTGACTTGACCATAATCTATAAAATAAGCCAAACTAGGTGCATCATTTATGTCAGCACTCTGGGCATGTTCATCCGCATCAAGCGTAGCATCTGAAATGTTAGAAGGTATCCTTGTAGTTAGATCATTCTCACTAATCACAGGGGAAGAAAGATACCACATTGAATCCGAATTATTTTCCCCCACAGGAGCAGAAATATCATCCCTTGCAATAACAGTTTTAACCCAATCAGCACTACTAAGAGAAGAATTTGAACCATCTCCAATCACAGGTGCTTCTATTTTAGAAGGACCCGACCCAGAGGGCTTCTCCATTTCCTTGGCAAGCTTCCTTCTACAGCTGCCAATTTCATGACCCATAATGTTGCAGAAGGTACAAATCATGTCCCTATTTCATTCAGTAATCATATCCCTAATGATGTGACAATTCAAGAATAGCTTTGGTTTCCTTTCATAATCAATTTCAAGATTAATTCCGTCATCCCGAGTGGTGAAAAAAACCTGTTCCACTAATGTTGTGGACATATCTACTTCAACGCGTATCCTGGCATATTTCCCAAAACATGGATTGTCTATCTGCCGATCAAGCCTTATAGGATTACCTACAGATGAGGAAATATCCCACAGGATTTGTGTGTGCCAGTACAACCAACTCAACTTGAAAACTCATATCCATACTTGAGAAAATGTGTTATTAATAGTACTGGGATCAACGTTTCTATACCATTCATGAATGCGGAGAAACCCAAGTTGCAGAGGAACAGAACCCAAGCTCCAAGCAAGTCACATACATTCATCCGAAGGAAAAACAATGTGTTAATAACTGTGCCTCATTGCGGTCATCTTCCAATCAGGGAAACCACAAATTGCAGCAATCCTATAGGTTAGGTCACTGAACTTCCAGGATCTTGCCCCTTTGGGAACCACAACGCGAGCGATGATTGAGAACATACAAAGCTGCACCCTCTCTCCAACAACATCTTGATTTGCCGATACATGTGCAACCCGACCTTTTCTGATAACCCTTCCCGAGGGAGCTGATTTACAGTCCAAGAAAGATATATTACCGGCATGTTTGGCCACATCTGCGAAACTTTACCTGAAACACGAGCCTTCTAGAATATGGCCTGAATTTCCAGACATCTATTTTGCATAGAGGCTAAACAACTCCTTATGCCTGATCCACTCACCAGCGGCCACATCCTCTCCTGCTTTATACCTATAGTTTTCGATTACTGAGTAAGAATTCAAGTCACGCAAACCAGGGTTTTCGCCCTTCTCCCCTCCTTGTGACGCCATCTCAGTCTACATCTAATCATTTGTTTGACAGGTTTTTATGTTGTTTTTAACCCTTATCCTCTTAGTTTAACCTCCCAAAAAATAAATTTTACATTATCCACAGTAAATAATTTTTACTATATTATATAATCATTTAGAAAAAAAATTATGCTGGCCTTAAAAGACATTATCAATTATGATGATTCCAAATATTGAATCAATTTGTTTTTGAAATTAAATTCACAAATGTGGAAAATTTTAATTTAAAATTATTCCTTCAAACATGATGGGAATGACGAGTTTTAATGAGATAATGTTCAAAAAATTATAATTTTTTTATACAAATTCAATATTAAAATGATTACAATGACCTGAATTGATATTAATTAATATATAATTGAAATAGTTTCTCATTAATAAAATTTTAAAACATACTTTATCATTATACATACATTAAATAAAAGGGATGATTTCAATTCTAAATCTGTATTTGTATCTATTCATCAAAAATGAATCATTTCTTAAAAAACAAGAAAAATCACCCTAATATAATTTTAGTTTTTTAATTCAAAAAATGACATTATTTTTTTCATTAATTTTTTTATGTGGTAAAATAGAATTTTAAAATATGTTTGCCAAAGGAGACAAACAATTATTTATAAAAATATAACTTTTTTATTATAAAATTAGTTTTATTCTTTTCTCATGTCTTGAGAACCCATAAGGTAAATGTTAAACACATAATTGAATATAGTGTATAAATTTCATTAAAAAATTATACAATGATTTTTATTTAATTTATTGATTTAAAAGTAATTGATGTTAATTAAAATAGTTTTTGAGAATATGGTTTCAATTGGTGTCAAATAGATTTTATTATTAATTTTATATAATTAGAAAACGAATAATTCATTTTATATAAATTATTCAACAATATGATTTTGTAATTTAGTAAATCCTATTCATACACTCCTTTCCAATAGATTTTTTATAAATACAACGTTATATAATAATATTTTATTGATTTTTTAATTTTTTTTATTTAAACAAACTGTTTCTTATAATGAAATAAATATTGGTGTTTCATATATCACAATCCAAACTCAATGTTATGTGAAATGAAAATATCAAAAATATTTTATTATTTTCTAACACACGACATAAAAATGGATAAAAAAACACTCATGAAAAATGATAAGTGGATGTGTATACATCATCTAGAATTAAACATACTAGGTTTACAAATAGGATAACATATGTGGGAATTTAAAATATATACATAAATGAGAAAAATTACACCGAAATACTGATGGAGAGTGATATAGAAGATTGATCACAATAATGTGTGAAGTCCAAATATGGTTAAGGGCCAAAAATCTATAAACAAGATAGGTTTGAAAAGTTTCATTGGTATCATAATTTTTTTTATCGTGACACCGTTTTATGTTAATTCATTTTCCAAATGTTGAAATTTTTTTATGAGGATATATATATATATATACATGATATCATACCATATCATAAGTACATTCTAATCCATTCAGTGTCCTTTGATCAATTTCTACATCATCAATTCCTCTCTGAAATAAAGGTGGTTTTTTCTACCAATAACACTAATGGATCATAATATCCCAAAACAAAATTTTAATTCATTATTTATATCTTTAGTTATCATAAAAAAATTGTTAGAATAGCTTATCCAATATAGATAGATCTGTGTATAGTTAAGTAATAAATTATTATTCAATGCGTCATCCAATATTAAACATTAACCATTCCATAAATAGTTAACATGTTGACCCTTTTGAATGATTAAAATCTATAAAATTAAATAGATGGTCAATGAATTTCCAAAAAAAACATATCATTAATCCCCTATACAATATTAATTAGCTCGTAATCATCAGATACCAAATGTTTGTATACCTTCATCATGTATTATATTGAAATATGGTAATAACATGAATTGCCATATATACTAATTGAAAACATCCATTCTTCCTTTTATCATAAATAAAAAACATATTATTTGATATATTCCATAAATCATACAATATTGTAAAATCCATAAAATATTGTATAAACCACTATGTTTGAAAATCACTACTCAATTCCAATGTAACCAGTACTATCAAATTAATTTGTTAATATAAAAAATTTATGTTTCCCAACAACATTATGTCGACATCCTGATCATATGAATGGTTATATTCCCTTTATCAAACTATCAAATTTCTTTTAAATCGATTTTCTAGTCTATCTTTACCTTATAACATATTATTCATTATACATTATGAAAAAACTCTATAAAAATCATTATATGTATTCATATATCATAATTATACATTTTTAATACATAAACGCCTTCTTTATTCCACCTCATTATCAAGGAATTAACTTGGATTTCTCATCTTATTCCATAATACCTATTTCAGTTCATATATCATTTGTTTTTCTTAATCATCAACATTACAACTAATACTTGTACAATATTTCAAATTACCTTCATGATTGTTCCCCTAACAGAATTGATTTACATCATTCCTATACATTCCACAATTGAAACATTTAAAAGTAGATGATTCCTTATGGAGTCCACCATTCCCTTTCATTGTGTTAAATGAGATTTTCCATTTTACATTTAAATTAAATGCTTTGTTCCCTACTTTTATAAACTTTAAAAAACATCCCATTCCTCTAATACATTCACTTCGATCTCCATTCCACATTTTTAACATATAAGAAACTGAATCTTATTTCCTACATGGTCTTCATTTCCTTAACCCTTAGCAAAATCTATCATTCTCTTCATTGGTGATCTAGATAATCGGTTATAGTATATCTTGTTAGTCATATATCATGACAAAAGATTATGCATAATCACAATATCCTTTAATCTATCCATCATTACTTTTGGTTTCTTATCATATAATTATTCATCACATTCAATGTTAACTCAGTTCAACTAGGTTCCCACCTTTAACTAAAACCAAAAAACATATTGTGATGAATAATATTTATAATGGGAAAGAAAATATAAATGAATGTCATTTATAGGATTTCAAAATCATAAAAACTTATTTTTTATTCATTAATCTATTGGATTATCATAGGTTATACATAGTAATCATCTATTGAAATCATTCATGATTATATTTAAAGTGGTTTGGAATTTCGATCAATTCGAACTCAATATGCCATTTTCAATTTTATTACCACTATGAATTATTATACCAGATCCATCTCCACTTGTAGCATCCAGACAAGGATATTATTTCATGGAAACCAATCACCCCACTGTTTACAAAAATTCTAATACATTTTCTTATTCACTGACTCATCATTAGACTCATCCTTAGTGAAAACCCTAGTCATTTCCTTATAAATATCCATTGAGATCTCACTAATGTTTTATATTACATTTTTCCAATTGTTAACAAAACATTTAAACTAATACCAACTATATAATCCCTCTCTTTAGTTGCATGGATATTAAATATTTTTATATGAATATTCATTACATTACACAAACACACACTGGATGATTTTAATAGTTTTACACCTCTTTAATCATGTAAAATAATCGTCTTATTTCATGAATGATCTTCAATGTCTCCAATAAATATCATACACTTTATTAATCCTACATAAAACCTTTCTTCATAACATGTGGATAGTAAACATAATAAAGTGTGAGATCAGATTCCCAGTTTGTGTAAAAAATGGAGACATATACGAATAACATGATCATAAGGGTATGAAACCATGATCATGACATTTGAAAACCATACTATTTAAATAAAATATATTAGTCGTGAGTTATAGTAAATGGATTGGTACTTCATATAACATGAATCATAAGGGAATCAAAGAACATGTTTCATGATAGCTGAACATTGGCATAAGAAAATTGTTTGTGGTATTCACGAAAGCATAGAAAATAATTTTCTTAGTAGTCATGGTTAATTTCCAAATACATACTATGGCACTATATTGGTGGATACACCTCTTGGAAAGGATACACCACCATCCCCAATGTCATTACATTCCACATTGTCGAATGGGTTCACCTCCCAGTCCATCATAGTTGTCCTAGAGCACTCCAAATAACAATAATGCTGAAAAATACCATATTGAATCATGTTCAATCCCAATTCTAGTCATTTATATCTCATGAGATAAAAATCATTACACAATTAATTATAGGGACATATAGGCCTGACGCATCTTTGGTTATAATGTAATAACAATAATTGGTTATAATATAACCACCTTCACATAATTAAAATGCTAAAAATCTCTTCCACAATATTATAAAACATTTTTTAATATAATAACACAAGAAATGTAATGTGTTTCAAAAAAATTTAATTATATGAAATCATATGTAAAATATTCATATTTCATAATCATTTCATAATTTTATCATTTCATAACCTATGGGAAAAGAAATAGGTATCATTTAAATATTATCATGGTATAACTCATGGAAGAGAAGTGGGCTTCATAAACATCTTTTCATCATAAACCATTTCTATAAGTAATAAGAACGGTATCTGTGGTTCATATAAACAAAAAATAATAATTTTTATTATATATTGTAATATTATATGGAAAATTATTTTCAATGATAAAATAGTGGGACTATTTCATAAGGAAACTAACTTTATATTGACTATAAATTATTAGAACTAAAAAATGATTTTACATTAATGATACTATTCTATTTAGAAAAAAACATTTATACGTATAATCTAACATTTAATTGATATTTATAACAATACATGGGCAAAATATATTTGAAAAACACTTTGTATAAACATAAATTATTCTAAAGATATTTTTTTAGATAACATTGAAAACATTTAATGGAATCTTAATATAAAATAATTTCCATGATGGTGGGAAATTCCATTTATTCCATAAATTTTTTAAAAAAGTTTCCTTTCACATTTTCTGTTAAATCCTAACATGAATTATCTAGAAATTGATAGTAATATTCCATTCAAAACAAATTTTAAAAACTCATACATCGGAAAAATTTCCATCAATTTATTATTTAAATAATATTAAAAACATTTTTTTAAATATTTTTTGAAAACAAGGTTTTGGATGAAAAATGGTTTTTGACTGAACATAAGGTTGTTCACAAAAATAGACTTTTTAAACTCTTGAGTAAATAAATGGAAAATATTTATTCTCGTGAAATTACCAGTGGAGAACAAAATTCACTAGTTTCTTTATATGTGAATAATAAGATTATATCATTAGAAATATAGTCATAAAAAATCTCAATAAATAAATAGATTGTGATATTAAATCATTATAGCTATGGTAACATTGAAATGTATACCCCATGGAGTACTATTATTGAATGATACCTAAAATATCACAAGGTTAAATAAATTCATGATATAAAATGTAAAATTGGATACATATTAACCTCATAAAAGTGGATTGTTTAATAACATAATCATATGTATCAAAGAATTAAATTTGAGATATGCATCCCTTTTCGATTTTGTAACTTTTGAATTTTAAACCCCAAAAAAGAGAGATCCAATAATGGATAAATAAATCCTAATAATTATCTTCAGAAAGATCATATAATACATTAAATTTTTGTATATACACCACATAAAATGAATATGCATTGAATATTTCATTTTTCTCATAGAAGTAAATTGTGAGGCGGGAATCTATAAACACATTAGTAATAATTTGAATCTTAATCCCCAATAAATCATAACATCAAATGAAACATTATATATCTTGAAGATATTTTGATTTTGGATATAAAATTTCAAATGGGAAGTATATTCCTCATAAAATAAACAATATAAGTGGATTTTATTATATCTTTTAATAATAAATGAGAGACTATAATTCCCTTTCCATTAAGTCCCCACTTCTTTCATACATGTTCAAACCTCCTCTTCACTAGGTATACTCCTTAGGTTTGAACCAATTCCTATCATGGTTTTAATTAATCTAAAAATTAGATATATGGGATGAGGGGGGGATGATGGGAGGTGATTTGGGTAGGGCTTGGGTGAACCAAAATGGTTTGATGTTGTTAATAATAGAGGAGAGGGAGTGGCCTTCTAAAAGTAAGGTGAGTTCCACACCTGTAATATTTAGAAAAAATTGAATAATACACAATTTTTTTTATCAAATCATAACCCTAAAAAAGATCTATTATTGAACCTATAATAGATGTGTAAAAATTTCCAAACAATGGATGACTGATAATTTGGATGGTCCTTTGAAACCCTTATCCTCTTATTCTAACCCCCTACTAAATAATGTTTTACATTTACTAGGTTAAATAATTATTACTATTTAATTTATTTATTTGTGTAAAAATATATGTTGAAATAATTAAAAATTAAAAATTAAAAATTATTATGATAAAAATATCAAAAATTTGTTTAAAATTAAATAAAAAAAATTAATTTAAAATAAATCCCTCAAACATGATGATAATGATAGCTTGTAATGTGAAAATGTTAAAAAGATTACAATGTTCTTATATCAAAATTAAATATGAAAATGATTCAAATGAAATAAATTTGACTAATTCATATATAGTTGATCTAATTTTACATTGAAACCAATTTAAAATATACATTTACATGATAATTTATTTAAATCAAGACATAGTTCTTAATTAATTTTTTTTATTTCTCAATATATATCAAAAATGAAACTTTTCAAAAAAAAAAATAATCATAAAAAAAATATCATTGATATTCTAATTTTAAAAATGATTATTATTTTTACAATTCAATTTTCAAATTCTGTTAATCATTAATTATAATTATATTTCACCAAAGGTAACAAAACAACATTTTTAGAATCGATACATTTTAATCATAAAAATGGATTTATTTTTTTATCTTATATAGAAAACATAAAATATGAATGTTAAGAATTTGATTTAATATATATATATATATATAATTATAATCAATCGAAAAAATTTATTAGGTAAATTTATTATGGTAAAATATGTTTGTGTGTGTAAAACAGTTTTCCAAAATAAGATTTCCATTATTTAAATAAATATATAATTTTTTAATTAAATTTTCACCAAAGAATTCACTTTATAAACATTATTAAACCATATATTTTCCAAATATAGTTAATATTATTCGTAATATCCATTCCAATGTTTTGGTGATAACTATTATATTACTTGAAAATATTGTTAAAAAATAATGGTTAGTTTAAACCAAATATTGGGTGTAGTGTAAGATTTCTCTCTGTTTCTTAAAATGATATAAAAACTCAATGTTATGTGAATTGAAAAATATCAAAAATATTAAATTATTTTAAAAATAATTATAAAATATTTTAGTGTTAAATATTTTATTCAATTATTCTTTTATCTTTTTACAGTCCTTATATTTGGCATATTGGATTCTTGTGTCTTTTTAATGATCTCATGTTATAGTTTACCTAGACAATGACACAGGTAAGTAATTTATTGTTACATTAGACATTTATTTTGTTTTTTATGTATAAGTTTGTTTTTTAATGTTACTTCATTGATCATGTAAATGTAAAATACAATTCTATGTTTATACTAAACATGATTACTTTGAGGTGTTATGTAATGAAAATTAAAACTAAAACATATAGGGTGTCTACCATAATTGTATTAAATTGAATTTTTATTTTACTAAGACCCAGTCATTAAAAACATTTTTTTATACTGAGTCATTAAAAGTAAATTATTTAATAAGTTGTCTGACGATTTAAACAACTTCAACTAAATAATATTCTATGTATAATATATAATGTGATTTAATATATATTATATATGTTGAATTTCATTTAACTATGCCCTAGTTTTCGAAATTTTTTGTTATTGTACAATTAATAGTTGTTAAAATATGAATCCAATATATATGTGTACTGTGGACCAGTGGGTAACTGATGTGGACACCATTCATGGGGTAGCTAGGGATGTTTCAAGAACCTGATCTATGTGATATTTGTGTGATGTTGATATGTTAGTACAAATATGGAATTTGATGTAGGACATGGTTTTTAACACCTGAACTAGGAAAATGTAAAGGGGGATAGAGAGAGTTCTTATGATTTTAGTTATTTATCATATGGGATGTACATGATAGTTGAATCCATTTCCTCTAGTAACATCAGTTAAATCTATGACCTTGACTTCCAATATGTCATTACTACTTGTGACCCTAGTTGTTGTGGTTGACCCAAGGGTTAGTTTGATCTTTATTCAAATCATTATTTGATACAAGGGTTATATTACTCATTATGATAACCTACTTACCGTTAATATGTACCTTGGGATAATAGTGGTTTGGTGTGTTTAGATAATCAAGGGTAACTCGAGATAGGTGTTTCTCAGGGATGTAGGGGCCTTTATATTGGATGAGAATGGAAAAATTCTCTTGATTTGGATCTATGTGTAGGAATAATTTTTTGAGAGATTGAATGGTTAGAGGGAATCCTTGAGATAATTTATCTTCTTTTTCCATGTATATATATATATAACCATTGTATGAGATTTAAAAATGGAATGTGTATAACTAATAGAGTTTTGGTTTTGAGAATTGTTTTTGATAGAATGGTCATTCAGATTCCTATGCTAGTCAATTTCATTTTCTATATATGAGAGGGTTGTTTGTTGAAACCCAATATGGTTGAATATGATATTATTAAATCATGGGTATATGTTTCAGGTAATGGAATGAAGATCGGTTTATTAATGTTCATTTGAACGATTTTGGCTCAATGAAATTCCTATGGTTTTTAACAGAACCATTGTTTTTCTTTTTAGGGAGATAATTTCATTTTAGCGAGGCATGGATAGCAGCATATGTGCATGAGATAAGGTTGAGGAGATTTTTCCCATTAAATATTGATTTTATTTTTCATTATCTTGTTGTAGAAGACCATGAAACTATTGTGCATTTGTAGAATTTATTTTTTTAATATAATGTTTGGATGCATTGTGCTATTAGCTATACAATTGTGATTTTTAGATGTATACCATGTCATGCTTAATGTAGAGAAAAATTATATTTGTAGTATGAGGACTGATGTTGGAAGGATGATATATTTGTATTCATGGTGACCCAATGATTTGGATGAGAATTTTTTTCCCTAAAATTTGAATGAGTATATATATGGATTGATGTGTGTTTTCATGGTTGATTAGAGCATGATTGTATTTCATTAATTTCTTGATTCATAATAATTCATCGAGAGGATATACATGTTTTTTTTATGATATAACTAATTATGTTTCCATTAAAAGATTTTTAATTGAAACTATAATATGATGAATGAACAATAATTAGTTTAAGATTCTTGAACATTCTTCAAATTATGTTTATAAAATTCAATGAATAATTTTTCTTGTTAGTCAATTTATGGTGGCAGATTTTTATTAATGTATTCTCGCAAGTGTTATTGGGGTACTTAAATCTTTTAATTTCATGTGAAAATAAATTGATGATTCATAGTGAATTTTAATTTTTAGTTTGATGGATTGAGAAACTGGTAATCCTTTGGAATGGAATATCAAATTAATTTCGAGCATGTGGTTTCTTGTGGACAGAAAAGTGTTTGTAGTGGGACTAGTTTTAATGTAGTTGAAATGAAATGGGGGTGACCGTGTTAATATGAATCTAGTTTTATTTGTTTTTTTGGAGAATTGAGTGGTTCGATCGCATATATTGTGGTTGTTAGGGTTAAAGTGGTTGTATTAGACTCAAGGTATAATATACTGTTTGTTGGTGTTTTAGTACTCATGTTAACAAATTATGGTTGTTTTGGTAAGATGCAGACCAAGTTATGGTGTGAAACATGTAGTTTTTATCATAATAAGTGGTGCATGATTGAACGACCTTTGTATGCCTCTGATATTAATGATCATTACTGGGTGTTGTAATAATGAGTCAAGGAATATGGTTGTAACATCCTAGATAAATAAAGAATAAGAAATATTTCATATTTATTAATATTTGTGAATTAAATTTTAATTTTACAATAAAGGGGTTGTTATGTTCGATAGCGTACCTGATACGTAACAACGAGTTTCTTTGAAATATTACGCTTCACATTAATAATATAATATTATTATTTTAAATGGTAATTAACTCCTAGCCTTTATATTGGCGGGAATGAACACAACTAAATAAAATATGATTATACATGTTTGTTAAATGTATTTACATTTATCCAATAAAATTTAGAGGACTAAAATGTGAATGAATCTAATTTTAAGCATAATTTACATTAAAAGGTCGATCTACTACCTTTTAATGAAGAACCCTCTTTAAATATAATTTTGGTCACTTTAATACATTCTATTTTACCAAATAAAATCCTTATTTATAATGGGGACATCAAAATTTACTTTGTTTAAATTTGTGGAATTTTTCTGATAAAGTTCATTTTCTAATGAATAGTGAAAATATTGTAATTTAATTCAAAACTATGTTTTAATATAATTTATTTATACTGTTAGATTATCTTTTTAATTTTTTTTAAAGTGTAATTAGAATATATGTATACCATTTAATCCAATATTGGTCATTGGAATTAATTTCACTTTGAAATTGGAAATAAACAAGTCTCAATATTTTGATAATTATTGTTTCTTAAAAACACGCTATTTGTTTTAACAACGAGAATTAATTTTAAATTAATTAATGTCACTTATATGTTTTTAATTTATAAAAATAGACATCATTTTTGAATTCTGAATATCAAATAATGCATAGTATGAATTTTTGGTAATTTTCTGATAAACTTCAATTTTTGATGAATAGTGAAATCACATAGTAGTAGTTAAAAAGACGACATTTTCATTTAAATGAAATTTTACCACTTCTATGATTTGAACATCGAAAATCAGACATACATGGTTGTTATCAAAAAGTAAAATGTGATTAAATAAGATTTAAATAATTTTTGGTGAATAGTATCTTTTGACTTTTCTTTACCGCGATTAAAGGGAAATAGAGTAATTCAAGGTAAAAAGAATATTGTAATAATTTAAAATTACCTTAAAACATGTCCTAAACTTATTGTATGACCATGGAAATAATTGGAACTATTTTTTTACCCCATGGATCCACTTATGAAAGATAATGACACTTTAGATTAATTAATTTAATGTAAAGGAAAAAATGACATAAACAAAAATCTTTAAGTAATTTAATTTTTATATAGTTTTATATAAATTATATTTTCGACTATAAATATTAATTGGAAAGCTAAAACTATTTCCTACATCATGTTATTTTCTTTATAATTTTTATACATCACAAAAATTAAATTATTTATGACACAATAATGATGAGTATTACCTCATTAATAAATGATTTAAATAAATAAGATTATTAATATTAATATAACATCCAAAACCTATCCAATTTTTATTGGATGATATTATTTAAACTATGAGTGATCTTATCTTAGAAATTAATGATTTTTGGACCTTTAGAAACCGAATATCATTATATAATAAAATAATATTATCACATTTTCCTAAAGAGCCCCCCCTCCCTTATAATATGAGACAACTTATAACAAATTCCAAACACCTCTCAAGCCTCTTGGATCATCAAAAATCTGCCCAATTAATCTCCCTACGTCCTTATAATCCTCCTAGAATCCTTAACCTAAGAATAAGGCACATCAATAAGTCCTTTGTTTCAAACCAATAGGAGTTACCCAAATTAAAGGTAACAGTTTCCCTTAAATTGTTTTCTTTTATTTTACTTCTCCAACCCATAAACTCTTTTTATTCCATTATTTTGTAACCACACTAGTATCCTAAATAAACTAGGATGTTTTTATGAGAAGTATTAGAACTTAACTCACACACACCTCCATATAATGGGTGAATAACATATTGTTTCTGTAGATGGAAAACTAAGGCCTCACGAAATGATGATTGTTCAAATATATCCAATTGCCTCTCCTGGTGGCCATTATGATGGAACTTTATTTATATATGATATATATTATTTTAGTTTTTATTTATGATTCTATATTGTTTCATTTATAAAAATACTTTATTGTTTCCATAGTGGGTAAATATGTTAATCTCATTAGAGGAAGTGCGGGCTACCGCCCCCTCAAAGTGATATGACTCGTTAATGCCTTATGTGGGATGTATAAAGGTAGGAGTTAATAATATTGTATATTATATTATACTATAATTATAATATAACTATGTATCATTATGTTTTTAATTCCACTAAAATAAGAAATAGAAATGGAAGTAGCATTCATGCGTATGTACAGCTTACCGTCTCCATGAATGGTGCATTTCATTTCTTACCTCTAAATGTTATGTACTATTATAAATATATGTATATACTATATATATATATGATATATATGATATCTTAATAATTAATATTTTTCTTAAGATAATTTATATCTTGCCACATGAACAACTTGTAATTATAAGGTGTTCATTTTTTTTACTCAAGTACCAAATATCGACAAAATGACCATTATTAACTTAAATGATTACATAATGTTTATAACATGGTAATAAGTAATATAAAGGTAATAAAAAACATTAAAAAAGTTCTTAAGCAACTAGAAATTAACATTATTTTATTATTCAGGATATTAAAGAATGAATGGGTCAAGTCGAACACAAGGTAATGAATTTTCTTATCTCACATTTAATTCCGCAAGATTTCCATAGTTCACCACTTATTCATTGAATGTGGTGTATTGTGTGCTTAAATTTGATATATATTATCATGATTCTCATTATATTCATGGTATTATGTGATTAATTTGGTGGTTATTATCTTTTGGTCATATGACTCGATTGATTACAACGTGGTAAGAGGTTTTCATCTCACTTTTTATTCCCGTAAGATTCATGTTATATTTTCCACTATTTACTTTTGTGTGGTGTATTTACTACCCAAGATTGTATTAATTGTGTAATATAATTCATTCTATGGGTATTTACATCTTAATTTTTTTATCATTCTTTCATTGGTTGTATGTTTTTTAAGTTACCAAATTGGTAAAGGAACCTTTTAACCCAATTTCCATTCATTGGGTTCATCTTCTGATTCTTGATTATGTGATTATATGATTATGTGGGGAATAACTATTTATTATTTGTTTAGTAATTTACACTCCCCTTTCTATGGATATACTTTTGATACTCATAATCACTCCATTGAGTAATTCTCAAATCATCAATAGGAACTTGATATGAGTAATTTTAACTCAATCTCTATTTATTGAGTTAAACATCAAATTCATTGGCGTTGTTTTTACAAGAATATGTGTGAATGTAATTTGATTGATTTATACTGAATATCCTATCCTATATAGTGTATTAATATTTTTTAGACATAATTAAGTCGTTTATTTATCCTTAACATTATTATACGGTTTTTATAAGAGATTTCATCTTAATCTACATACCATTGAGACTTCTTGTTTATTATACACCAATTCTCTTTTATATTATGTATATAATGTACTTTGAGATATTATATCTTGAATTAATTAATTCACATGATATTATAATTTTATGACTAAATGTTATTCCTCAATCATTTGTATTCAAGTATCTCTCTTTTTGTTAAAAAAACACTTTAACTAAAATATCATTTTAAATGTTTTAAAGATTTATTCTTCAAAATATTTATCAATAATGTACATGTATTCAAAATTGGTTATAGGATTTATTAATATGGATAGTAATGTTTTCAAATGTTAATTCATTTAGAATCATCATTATGGTATGGGACACTTTGATTCAAAATTCCATTTTTAAATTGTTTTGAAAATGGTTTGATAAAGCATTATTTATTTCTATATCGTGATTTGATATTTTGGAATATGGAAATGTTATCATTCCTTTATACATGTTTTATGTGTTATGATTGTGTTATGGTTATTGGTCATGTATTACATATATGGGTGGTTCCATGATAAATCTAGGGAGGGTGAGCCCGAGATAGCTCACCAATGCATTGGGTAACATGACAGAGGTAAACGCGATGTTTCTCCTAAGAGATTTAGGTAATATACTGTGATGGGTATTCTAAGTGAAACTCCCTATGTAGCTGTGACAAATACAATATATGATTGATATAGATGCATTAAGTAACCTTTATGATTTATGATATGTGTGTGTTATTCATAAATATTATGATTTCGTAAGGAATGTTTTGATTGAAAAATATAGTTTCATTGATTTTGTATTTATTGATGGGCTAATGTTTTCATTACTTATTTTCTAACCCTTACTAAGATTTTTATGCTCATCCCATGTTTTTGAAATTTTATCCACATGACTTAAAGATTAATAGGTTCAAGGATGGGATCACGAAAAATTCTTGTTGTCTAAAATATGGAACTACACATGTTTCTTTTTAAGAGTTTTTATTTTATAAAAAAAATGAATATTGAGTAGTAGCATATACTTGTAATATTCAATTTTTTTATGTAATTGTAATGGCCTAATTCTCTAAAACCCTAATCATAAAAAGATCCTCAATTTTAATTATTCATTTAATTCAATATTACGTAATTTTATAAGGTCGTGTCCTTATAGTTGGTATCAGAGGCCGGTTTAGACAACATTAAGGATTACGAGTTTTTGTTGGACACATGGTTAGTCCCTATGTCTATTATATCAGTTAAATTATTATTTTATAACTTTTTCAGATCAAGGAAATTCAGTTACAAATGGAAGGAGGATGATTTCAAATGATATTCATATCTCTTCCTGATGACATGATTGCAATAATTATTGAAAATTCATGTTCGGATTATTGTGATACTTCTTCTAGTATACAACTCACTCGCAAGCTGTTGTTTGAGATATCAAACACCTCCACTATGACTCGTTATAAACATTGATTATGTGTTGTATTTATACAAATCCTATTTTCACAATATTCTCATATTTTCAAGAACGTTAAATATTATCAAGGCATTTTAAAATATTTTACCTTATCGCAAGATTTTGAAGCATATTATGATTTTAAAAAAGGTTTTGAAGATGGAGACCCTTGCACAACCTATTTATATTTTCTTTTACAATATAGTCTCTCAGAACATACCTATGTTATTTTACAAGGACCAGTAATTGAAAGTTTAATCTCAAATTCAGTCAGACTATTTTATAGAAATCATGTTTTATCATTTGTGTTGAAATTAAATGTCATACATGATTATTTTCAAAAACTATTTTTCTATGAACACCCATATGACCCATGTTGTACAATATGTATTTTGATGGAGGAATCAAATGATTTTAAAGGATCTATAAATCATTATTGTGATTCATGGACCTTCTACCTACATGAAAAAGATGACAGTGAATCCAAATGGACACCATGATCAAGGTATGATGTTCTTCATTTTTGGGGATCGTTTTATTTTATCATATAGTGGTGAAATAAGAATTCATGAATTAAGTTGTTGAGATTATAATGAATTTGGATGAAAATTAGAGATATAAGGAAACCATTGAGGTGAAAATATTTTTGGGTTATTTTTGAGTTTTATAAAAAGGACAACCTGTAGGATGGGTGAAAACCTGTCACATCCGGAAAGGCTGCATGAATCGAACCAACAACCGAAGGGCGACAATGGTGAATCACCTATCACTAGCATACATGATTTACCTGGTTAGTATGTCTTATTATTTTATTAAAATGTTTTTATGTAATAATAATAAGTTGATTTTTGGAACTTATATTTTATCAAATGGATATAATTAGTATAGAAAAATGATTTAGTGATTAAGTGATAAAGGTTGTTCTGGAAGAAGTTCTCTTATTTGAGGAAACACTATATGCCTAAGGAATATAGAATACTATGGATTTCAATTGTGGAATAATGGTTGAAATTTTAGTTCAGAAGATTCTATGTTTTTATTGTAGACATATGGTGATTTTTTTTATTTATGAAAATGATTAACCTATTAGTAAGAACATGTGATTTGGATAATTATTTTTCAATATGAGACTTTATGAGTAACTATTGTTATTTGGAGATAAATGTTATCTTGGATGAATATGTAATTAAATCCTTATGAGATTTGGGTTTCAATTTTAGTTTGGATCACTTTTGGAGAATTTTACGGAAAGTTATTTTTTTGGATGGTCTTTGTTGAATTTTGGGTTTTGTTTGAAATTTTTTGGAGATTAAGAGCAGTTTTTCTTTTTGTAAAAAATTATCCTTTTGGGTATTATTTGATCTCACACTAACAATTTTTTTAGTTGATGTATAAATACAAGAGAAATATATAGTTCTTCATTTATGGATTATGTGATTCTCAAGAAGATGATTCTTGTGATTTTGATGTGCCCAAGTCTTTTTGAATTCTCTTTGTTAGGAGAACAGATAGGTTTTTGGTAGAAACTTATTAAAGGATGAAACTCTACATGAAGCTAATTATATTTCCTTATGTTCTTATTCTATATAGTAAATTAATTCCTCCAAATTATGGAAATGAATGTAAAATAAAAATGTTGTTTGTTTACATTTCTTACTGGGTAATCAAATACAGTAAAAAACATCATAAGTTTGTGATTTTCTGGTGGTTAACTTGCTCTTAATCATGTTTTCTATCACTCTCCATCTAAACTTGACCATTTTCTCTCTCTTCCATATCCATGTTTTCCTAAATGGAATCCTAGTACGGGTTATCTTGGGAGACCATTGTACTTTTCATTCTTTCTTTTAAAGTGATAGTTTTACTAGCTCATTTCTGATGTGGGAATTTTAATGAAGTTTCCAAGACCTGTTTTAAAATTGTGTGGATGCAATTCCTAAAAGGGGGGAAGGATGTAACATCTCAGGTAAATAAAGAATAAGAAATATTTAATATTTATTAATATTTGTGAATTAAATATTAATTTTATTTTAAAGGGGTTTCTATGTTCGATAGCGTACCTGATACGCAACAACAGGTTTCTTTGAAATCGTATGTTGCACACTAATAATACAATATTATTATTTTAAATGGTAGTTAACTCCTAGCCATTGTATTAGAGGGAATGAAAAAAATAACTACAATATTATTATATATTTTTTTAAATGTATTTACATTTATCCAATAAATGTCGGTGGCTTAAAATGTGAATGAATCTAATTTTAATCATAATTTGCATTAAAAGGCCGATTTAATTCCTTTTAATGGAGAACCCTCTTTAAATCTATTTTTTTTCACATTAATAAATTATATTTGAACAAATATAATCCTTCTTTATAATGGATACTCAAAATTTACTTTGTCTAAATTTTTGGATTTTTTCTGATAAAGTTCTTTTTCTAATGAATAGTTAAAAATATTATATTGTAATTAAAAACTGTGATTTAATATAATTTATTTATATAGATATATTATATTTTTAATTTGTTTTAAAGTTTAATTAGAATATATTTTTACCATTTAATCCAATTTTGGTCATTGCAATTAATTTCACTTTGAAATTGGACATAAACAACTGTCAATCTTTTTATAGTTATTGTTTCTTAAAAACACGCAATTTATTTTAACAATGAGAATTAATTTTCAATTAATTAAATCCCCTTATATGTTTTGAAATTAGAAAAATAGGCATCATTTTTCAATTAATAATATCTAATAATTATTAGGCTGAATTTTTTGTATTTTTCTGAAAATCTTCAATTTTTGATGAATAGTGAAATCCATTAGTAGTAGTTAAAAAACTGAATTTTTCATTTAAAAGAATTTTTACCACTTCTAATTATTGAATTATGAAAATACGACATACATGGTTGTTATCAAGAAGTAAAATGTGGTTCAATAAGATGAAAATAAATTTTGGTGAATAGTAACTTTTGACTTTTATTTACCACGGTTAAAGGTAAATAGGGTAATTCAATGTAAAAAGAATATTGTAATAATTCAAAATTACCATAAAACATGTCCTAACATTATTGGATGAGTAATAGCCAACCATGGCATCTTTGGGTATATTTTGGGACCCCATGGAGCCACTTATGAAAGATATTGACACATTAGATTAATTAATTTAATGTAAAGGAAAAAATTAAATAAACAAAAATCTTTTAGTAATTTATTTTTTATATAGTGATATATAAATTATATTTTCGACTATAAATATTCATTGGAAAGCTAAAAAGATTTCTACATCATGGTATTTTTTTTATAATTTTTAGACACCACAAAAATTAAATTATTTATGACACAATAATGATGTAGTATTTACCACATTAATAAATGATTTAAAAAATAAGAATATAAATATCAAAATAACATCCATAACCTGTCCAATTTTTATTGGATGATATAATCTAGACTATGAGAGATCGTATCTTCAATCGTAATTATTTTTGGACATTTAGAAACTGATTATCATTATATAATAAAACAATATTATCACACTTTCCTAAAGAGCCCCTCCTCTCCCTTATAAAAGGAGACCACTTCTAACCAATTCCTCATGCCTATCAAGCCTTTTGGCTCGTCCAAACTCTTCCCAATTAATCTTTCTACATCCCTCACCTCCTCATATAATCCTTAACTTAAAAATAAAGCACTTAAAGAAGTCCTTTGCTTCAAACAAAATTGAGTTACCCAAATTAAATGTAATGGTTTCTCTTAAATTGTTTTCTTTTATTTTACATCTCCAACCCCTAAAATATTTTTATTCCTTTTTTTGAGACAATTACAGTATCCTCAATATACTAGGGTGTTGTTATGATAAGGATTTTAACTACACTTACACACACCTCCATCTAATGGGTAAAGAACATAATGTTTCTATGGATGGAAAACTAACACCTCACGAAACAATGATTGTTCAAATATCTCCAACCACCTCTCATGGTGTAAATTATGATGGAACTATACTTATATATGATATATAATCTGTTTATGTTTTCTTTATTCTTCTTTATTATTTCCATTTATAGAAATATTTTATGGTTTCCATAGTGGGTAAATACGATAATCTCATTAGAGAAAGTGTGGACTACCGCCCTCTCAAAGTGATATGACACATTAATGACTTATGTGGGACATATAAAGGATGGAGATAATAATATTGTACATGATATTATATTGGAATTATAATATAACTATGTGTCATTATGTTTATAATTCCATTAAAATAAGAAATAGAAATGGAAGTAGCGTTCATGCATACGTACGGCTTACCGTCTCCATGAACGGTGCATTTCATTTCTTACCTCTAAATGTTATTTACTATTATAAATACATTTATATAATAGATATATATGATATCTAAATAATTAATATCATTCTGAATATAATGGATATCTTACCACATGAACAACTTTTATTTATAATGTGTTCATTTTTTTTACTGAAGTACCAAATATCGACAAAATGAAGGCTATTAACTTAAATGATTACATAATGTGTATAACATGGTAATAAGTAATATAAATGGAATAATAAAAATTAAAAAGGTTCTTAAGAATGTAGAAATTAACATTACTTTATTATTCAAGAGATTAAAGAATGAACAGGTCAAGTCGGACACAAGGTAATGGATTTTCTTATCACACTTTTAATTCCGTGAGATTTCCATTGTTCTCCACTTATTCATTGAATGTGGTGTATTTTGTAATTACATTTGATATATATTATCATTATTATCATTATATTCATGGTATTATTTTATTCATTTGGTTGTTATTAACTTTTGGTCATCTGACTTGATTGATTACTACGTGTGAAGAGGTTTTTATCTCACTTTTTATTCCCGTGAGATTCATGCTATATTTGCCACTATTTACTTTTGTGTGTTTCATGTACTAACCAAGATTGTATTCACTATGTAATATAATTCAATCTATGGGTATTTACATCTTCATTTTTTGGTCCATCTTTCATGGGTTGTATGTTTAGTTAGTTACCAAATCAGTAAGGGAACCTTTTAACCGAATTTCAATTCCTTGGGTTAATATTATAATTATTGATTATGTCATGATATGATTATGTGAGGAATCAATATTTATTATTTTTTTAGTGATTTCGACTCCCCTTTCTTTGGATATACTTTTGATACAAATAATCACTCCATTGATAAATTCTCAACTCATCGATATGAACCTGATATGTGTAATTTTAACTCAATCTCTATTTATTGAGTTAAACATCCAATTCATTGGTGTTGTTTTTACAAGAATATGTGTGAATGTACTCTTATTGATTTACACACAATATCCAATAATATTGAGTGTATTTATATTTTCCACACATAATTATGTCGTTAATTTATCCTTAACCTAAGGATACAGTCTTTATAAGAGATTTCATCTCAATTTACATACCATTGAGGTTTCTTTGTTGTTATACACCAATTCACTTTAATATGGTGTATATAATGTACTTTGACATATTATATATTGAATTTCTTTATTCAAATGATACTATAATCTTATTATTAAATTTTATTCCTTAATTATTAGTATTAAAGCAACTCTATTTTTGAAAAAACACACTTTAACTAAAATATCATTGTCAATGTTTTAAAGATTTATTCTTCTAAATATTTATCATTAATGTCCAGGTTTTAAAAATGGTTTTTAGGATTTATATATATGTAAATTAATGTTTTCAACTGATAATTAATTTAAAAACATCATTTTATTATGGGACACTTTGATTTAAAAATCACTTTTTAAATGGTCTTGAAAATGATTTGATAAAGAAGTGTTTATTTCAATATCCTGATTTGATATATTGGAATGGGAAATGTTTTTTTCCTTTATACTTATGTTATGTGTTATGACTATGTTATGGTTATTGGGATTGGTTTAAATATATGGGTGGTTCCGTGATAAACCTAGGGCTGGTGAGCCTGAGATAACTCTCCAATGCATTGGGTGACATGACAGAGGTAAAGGTGATGTTTCTCCTAAGAGATTTAGAGAATATACATGTGATGGGTATTCCAAGTGTAACTCCCTATGTAGCATTGATAACTACAATGTAATATTTTATGTATTCCATAAGTAACCTTTATAATTTATGATTTGTGTGTGTTATTCATAAATCTTATGATTTCGTAAGGTTTTTTATGATTGAAAAATATAGTTTCATTGATTTGTATTTATTATTGGGATAATGTTTTCCATTCTTATTTTATAACCCTTAATGAGATTTTTATGCTCATCCCAAGTTTTTGAAATGTTTTCCCCATGACTTAAAGATGAATAGGGCCAAGGATGAGATCAAATAAAATTCATGCTATCTAAAATATGGAACTAGACATGTTTCATTTTAAGAGATTTTATTTTATAAAAAAAATGGACACTGAGTAGTAGTGTCTACATGTAATATTCAAGTTTTATGTAATAGTTATGGCCTAATTCTGTAAAACTCTAAACCTGAAAAAATGATCAATGTGAATTATTCATTTAATTCAATATTATGTAATATTATAAGGTCCATTTTTATAATGGATGAGTTTTCTGAAGGGAGTTAGCCACCATATATCTTAGTGAATATTTTTTTATTACTAGATATAGTGGGGTGGAGACTTTGTTGTGAAATTTTGGAGAACATGGATTTTTTATATCAATATTTTATGAAAATTATTGGGAAACCATGAATCAAAATTAGACCTTTTTGTAGAACCATGTGACGGGGAGCGCCATAGTCATAGTGGTGAATTGGTTGGTACTTGGGTGGGGAATCAGGCTAAAAGGGTGACATTTACTATCATCTCATAGTTTTTGAAGGTAATTTTTTGTGTTGGCCTATGTTTTGTTGAATTGAGAAACATTTGGTATAGATTATACTGGAGAACCTCTATCAATGACCTAGAGGAGAACAAGACATAATTTTTTTGTTTACTGAATAATATACACTATGTTTTATTGGTTTTGTTTCAATTATAATTCATTGTGATGAGTATTACTGATGTGTTGTGGTTTTATTTCCTCTTTATTTTTAGAGATTTGTAATTTTTTGGGGTTTTATATTTTATATATTGGAAGAAAAACCAATTCTAAAAAAGGGGTTTTGATCAAGAATCCAATATTTGGAAAAAAATATAGGGAGTTTTAGATGTGGTTACACAATAGAGAGTGCCTCATGTGCACAGATAAGTCTTGAGGACATCATGTTATATATTTGAGGTATTTGGAGATTTCATCCAATGATTCCTGGATTTAATTGAACTATTTAGTGGAAACCATGAAACACCCAAAGTGTGGAGTTATTTTTTTGTTTATTTTCTATTGTTCATGGTTTTATGGTATGATCTGTGCATATCTTGGGAGAATGATATAGAGTTTTTCAGAAAATTAGTTTGTTTAATAAGATATAGGGCATGGACAACAGTTTCCTCATGGTTGTTAACAAACCATTTGGATTATTTCATCCAGTTCTAAATCCAATTCACAAGGATCATGCATAGTTTGTAAACAATGCTGACCAACCATGGTTTGTGGTCATTTCACGATAGTGTTTTCCTCATATTTTGTGCATGGTTTATCAAACCTTGTGACCAAACCATGTACCCCTCAAAAAGTGTCTTTTACTCTTTTCCCTTATGGATTTAATGACTAATGCACATATGTTTCTCTTCTATTTGGACATAAAAGCCACATGAATACTCTCATATCCCTTTATACCTTCCAATTATGACATATCTTTCATTACATGCCCATTAATGTATTTGTTGAATGAATTAGGGAGTTAGAGGAAGGGATACAACTTTTTCTCATCTCCTCCATCATATGTATCACAGTTAAAAAAGATCTCTACATATTTCTCTTAAATTACATATTTATAGGAAATCATCCAACATTATTATTTCCATCTTATTTTGGACAAACCAAATTCCAATACCATTGGTGCGGTCCCTTGTAGAGAAAAATTATAGTGTCCCATTATATTAACATATATTTTTTCTTTAATTTAAAGTGGCGCGATGTGCAGTCATGATGGCCATGTCATTCAATGATCTGGCTGTAATTAAATGTTTTATTAGTATATTTATCCTAGTTTAAATTCTATAATAATTTTGTTTCAACCCTTGATGATGGAAATTACACGAATAATTACATAGATATGAAATAATTTTTTTAGAAATGATTAAAAAATAAGATTCACAAATATATAACTATGGGTTATAATAATAATAATGGCATGATATTTTCAAAATGGTAGAGTGTGATTAAATAACATAAATAGAATTGTTATATTAATCAATAATTTTGAAATAAAATATCATAATGATCTATAATTTTTAATGGAATGATATTTTAATTGAAAATAATGTAATGGAAAACATTGAAATGTAAAATGATGCTTTATGGGGTTTTATGCGTCTCATTAAATAAAATGGTAAATTTAAAAATTTGTGTTTTTTATTGTTTTTAATAATTGAAAAACTAGAATGTGTGAATTTGTATTGAATACCTTTTTAGGGTAAACCATGTTAATTTTTCCATGGAATGACGTGAGATCATTATGAATGGTTTATTTTTTATATTTTTGAGTGATTCTTTATGTTATAAAATTTTTTGGCTTAGAAAAAATCCCCCATGGTGTGGTGTTATATTAAAGGTAATAAAACCCACACAGTTTGAAATTATTTTGAAAACCGCATTAAAATACCACTTTTGGGGACATTAAGATTTCATGGTAATGGGAACAACCTCAAGGATGTCTTGTTTTGAAAATCTCATTAAAATATATCTTTAAGGGCAGTGTTGTTTTAAATTAAATGGAATCATAATTATGGTGGTCTAGTTTCTAATTGATCATTGAAATAACTTTGGGTGATTTAGTTTTAATGTAAAAACCAATTCTAGGTTATGTTTCTTTTCCATATATAACACCATATTAGAGTTTCTGACCCTTTTAAGTAAAACTCTCATAAGATATATCCATGTTACTTGTCTGCTTATGTATTTTCGAATAAAAATTTCGTACGAGACGTCTGGGTTGCGCATAGGCTTATGCTATAATTGAGAACACTCAATTAAGGCTGTTTCATTTTATATGATTGATTATACCTTGAGTAACACTATATGCCTTAATAATATATTTCTCCTCAATTAAATTTAATTTCATTGATTTCTTACTATAGAAGGAACCCCGATTCTGAATGAAGCATAATATATTATACGATTTTAACATTGATATTAAATTGGTTGAATGAATAAGAATAACAAAATTTAGAAAATTATTTATAATAATTTTAGATAAATAATATATATTTATTAATAATTTTCAATTTTTATTAATGTTTTAATATTCTAAAAAATACCTTTTTCTATAGAAATGGTTTCTATTAAATATTTTGATCAAATAATATAATTATTTTTTTACATGTTTTGATTTATTTTTTGAAAATATTAATATCATTTTAAAAATAAGCATTTCAGAATTAGATTATATTTAAATTTTGAGAATTTTCTAAAAAAATGATTTTTTCAATTAAATGTGAAAAAATACAGATTTTTTATTTATTTAAATAATTTAAAAACATACATTTTTTTTAAAAATTTTATTATTAAAATTAGTTCATTTGTTTTCATAATTATCCAATTAAGGTCATTATACTTAATTGTTTTTGTATTTTTTTATAAAAAGTTATTATATTTCTAAAAAATGTTTTGTAATTTTTTTTTCATTCCAGTTTTTCACATTTAATTTCAAATAAAACTTTATCCCTACTGTGAATTTAATTTTATGAAATTTATTACATATTTAGAATCATGATAATCTATTTTTTATGTAAGGGACTTTTAGTTTTTGTCATTATGAATAGAAATATTCGAAGACATTTTTTCACCCAAACAAAGGTACAAGAGCTAAAATTTGGGATAAAACCTTGGGAGAAGGCATTAAATTATCATAAACAGATTCATTTATCCTATTTAATTTTTACAGATCATCCATTTACATGAATTTGTTAAATATATGTCCACTTTATTCAATTTTTATTTATTTCTTCCTTTTTATTATTTTAGGAAATGAATAAAAAATAGTTACTCAATTGGTATTAATATAATATAATTATTTATATATAAGGATAAAAGTGGATATTTTGGGAATTTTATATTTATTTAAAATATAAATTAAATTTTAATGATATCAATTTATTTTTAATTTTTAGTGTTTGAATAATCACCTTAGCTACTAACATAATGTCAATAATTTATATTTTTAAATTAAGAGAAAAATAAAATAAGTGATTTTAAAAATACTAATATATATATATTTTGGTATAATTATTATTTCACAATAATTTTATATATAAATATAAAATTTTATGTGTGTTTCAATGTATTATATTCTAATTCCATTTTCATCAGTTTTTTATCAACGTAAAATTAAATTAAAAGTCTCATAATTTTATTATTGATATTTAATAAAATATAATATTTCATTAAAATATTTAAATGTATAAAAATAATTTCATTGTCAAGGTGAATGGGATTAGGTTTTAAATATCATACATTATACATTTATGTTTTAATTGTACCATTATAAGTATAATTATAACCCTTTGATAATGAAATAGTTGGTAACACATTTATGGGTAAAAATGGTTAATGAGGTGGATAATAAAAAATATAATGTTTAAAATGACACAAACCCTAGTCTATATTTCATTAAAAGAATATATTTAATGAAATTAATTATTTTATTCAAAATCGTTGAAAATGTTAAGAATTATAATTTAGAATAAATTAAATTATATTTAAATCATTTATGGAATTCCATGTGTGGCATTCCCCTTATAAAATGAAACCCCTTCTATTTTTTGGTTACCCAACATTATGAAACATAACATTATCAAAACATAAAAAATTATATTATAAACATCCCTATCCATAATTTACTTGATTTTGTTTCCCAAAAAGGCAGTTCCAAGGGACCATAAAAATAGATATGAATGATGCCTTCAGAACAATATGTAATCGTTTTACTTGACCAATATCAATTTCATTCTACCTTTAACTCTTTTAAATTTATAGTATACATTATAAAATAATTAATTTATTATCATTTATCTACATAATTATTTTTATAAATATGTAATGACGATAATCCAATTTCATTTCATATTTTACAAAATGGTAACCTCACTTATTCCTATGTCTACATTACCACATCCACAAATAGATGTGATTCATATTTTATTTATATTTTTTAAATATTTTAATTTACAAATATTTAATAATATATATGATATATATTATTAAATAAATATTCCTTAATTTGGTATTATTATTTATATTTATTCCAATCTATCCTTTAAAAAATGAGAATAGGGTTTATGCGTACGTACGACCTACTATCATCAGGAACATTGTAAATCATTTTTCTTTCCCTACATTTTATAAATGACTCTATCTATATACCTATATATGATCAATATATATGATATTTATATCATTATTAAAATTTGGATATGATGGTATGATGATCAATGTAAAATGACTGGAACTACCAAACCAAAATTCTCTTTAAAAATGGAATTGATAAAAACTAGAAAAAATGATTTTAATATGGAATTATTAATAAATGAATGTTAAAATATTATAATTGGATAATATATGATACTATATGTATTTAAATTTGTCTTGAGTATAATTATATTAAATTTATATTTATTATACAAGTGGTCTGATATTCTTTGAGGAATGTCGAACACGATAAAATAAATTTATGTTTCAATCTCACTTTAATCAGTATTGATAATTCCTGATTTTTCATAAGAGAAAATTATAATAATTGTTTCTAATAAATCCATTTAATTATATACCTCTCTCATTATTACTTGGTAATACATTTTTTTCTTTTATTTTACTCATTTCAAGAGCAAAAGAGACTAAAATAATTATTTATGTAAAATGAATTTGTTTATCTTTTTAGTCAAAAATCTTATTTCTTCCCTGCACATGTTTTTGAAAAATGTTTCCAAAAATGTTTTTATATTTATTATATGATTTTTTTAATTTCATTTTAACCCATAAATGAAAATTTTAAATTTTTCTAAAATATTTATTTTTCTTATTGTTTTCTCAATGTTATACTTCTGACATTTTATGAATTTTTTTTGAGATATAATTATTTTAACAAACATGACATAATATAAATTTCCCAAAATTATAACTAGTAAATTATTTTAATATTGCCTTATAATTTTCCATTTTATATTTAAATTAAATTATTGAATTAATATTGGGGAAATTGTTTCATTTTAACATTTGATATTTTTTTAAATATATATTCTACTATTATTTTAAAATTATATATCATTTTTGATAATATCTTCTAGTTTTTAAAGGATTTACTTTGTAAATGATCCAATAATACCATATTTATTATTTCCCTCTATGGTT
Source organism: Viscum album (assembly GCA_963277665.1). NCBI lineage: Eukaryota > Viridiplantae > Streptophyta > Magnoliopsida > Santalales > Viscaceae > Viscum > Viscum album. Next base: position 1,263,815,246 of record OY728129.1, on the reverse strand, counting down.
TTCTGTTTTTAATGATGAAATATTATTAAGACCCATTACATTTACATGGGTGATGTTATGGTTATTGTTTTTATGATCTTGTTGAATACATATGAACAGATTTATGATTTTTTAATGGGTGAGCCCATAATTATATAGAAGTCAAATTATTTTTGAAATGATTAATGATCTATGAGATCAAATTGTATATTAAATTTTATATCATGACTGAAACAAGGTACATGGGAGGTTATCCAAATCCTAAAGAAGATATAATGAAGTTCATCCCTTGTCAAACATTTTATTAATTCCTTGGTGGGTATCCATGGAATAAGATTTCTATTATTATAATTATTTCACTATTTTATGAAATCATGTTACGAAAATTTTATGTCCTCACAGATAATGTTATTTGATCCATATAAGAATTATCTATCATGAATTGTCATGATTTATTCAATGAATCATGTTTATGATATAATAATTATTGGGAATTATTTTCAATGGTCAATCTCGTATTCTCATAACAATTATGAGGATGTTATGTTTATATTCTCACTAATATCTCCCTTGTATACCCTTATTGAGCATATAATATTTCCAACTATGATGTTTTCACTTCCACGAGATATAAAGAAAATCCTTATGTATGATGTTTTAATGAAGTGTTGATGTTATGAAGAACTAATTTGAATATAATTAAGATATTTTTTAAGCATGCTATTTATATAACCAATTTTCAAAATACATTAAACCATTGTGGTCCTCAGGCTTTTTTGGTTAAATTTAATGAATAATCATCTATTAAGTTGTAATATATATGTTAGAAATGTATGGGTCTCTATAGTTTCTATCAATGATATAATTATTTGATTATTGTTGTTTAGGATTAGATATATTTTGTGGAAAACATTGGGATAATAAAAAATATAGGATACCATCTTATATATTTGGTAACGAAGAGATTAGGTTTACCACTTCACAATAAGTTCATGTATGGAAACTAAAAGTGTATATGGTTTTGGATTAGATGAATCTAGGTAAAATAATATGAAAAAGATTTCACCAATTATATATTGTCTATCATTCCGGTTTACAATTATTGTACCCCTAATATGACCTTATTTCATACTCCCATTCCACATGCTTCTATTAATTCAAAATTTCATTTTGAACCATTAAAAAGAATTTGAGAATATATGGTCATCAATGTCCATGTAAAATCATAAGGTGTCATAAATAAGAAATTTTGTGTCATGATTTAGATATTTAATGAATTATTTTAAAATATTATATTGTTTTCCTCGATGATTATTATATATTGTGATATGAAATTCGGTTTTAGTCAATGGATAGAACTAAAAGGATATGTGTTAACTCTTTATGTGATGGATAGTGAATTGACTGTAATCCTTATAAACCAAATATTATGGGATATGGAATTTAAAATCAAATTGTTATTATTATAAAATTATTCATGACATGAATCACGATGAGCATCAAACTTAGAAAAGTTGGGAATAATATTCTATTAAGACATTCATGAGGAAACATCACACTTTTTATTGTGGGTTATCTAAATGAAATGTTGATGAGAAATAGATTACTACCACTTTAATGATATTTTACATTGTCTAGTATTCAAATAATGAAATATTCATTTTAGTTATCTATCTCTTAGTTTGAAAAGCATATCAATGGTGGAATCTTTTTGAGAAAATAATTTAAAAAGTATAAATTGAATCTATATAGTGGGATGATATTATAAGGATGCTTTGCAAAAAATTGAATTCCTCATATTATATTTATGAAAATGAAGGCGTACATAGAGAAAAAATAATAGGATGATGAATCAATTATTTTAAATGAGTAAACATTTACATGACTTTTTATCTATTGTTTATTCGTTATAGTTGAAACAAAAAGTAAGATTTATTGATTATTCAGATGGATAAAACCAAATATTTAAATGGTGTTTTTCATAGGAGACATTATCAGATATGGTGAAATCATTATATGTACTACTAATGTGTAAATTTAGATTTTTGTTACCAATATATATCATATTTGTTATTAGATAAAAAAAGATAGAGTTCAAAATAGAGAATAATAATTAAAACCATTGAGTTAGGAAGAAGATAATGCCGTTATGCTCAATATCTCGAAGGATAAATGGAAGAAATGTTCATAATTAGACTAGTAAATATTTCATGTGTATAAATTATGGTCATCCAAACATCAAATGTCTAATTTATGTAAAAAATTAAGAAAATAACGGAGAAAAATAATCCTAGAGTGAACCACCCTTAATATAGTGTTTCAAATGAAAAGTGTATTTGTACTATTATAACTACTGCTCAAATATGTTGGTGAATGACAATTATTAGTGTTATAAACCTATTAAACCCAAAGATAAAAATAAATATCCAAGTATAAACATTTTCAATGTGTCTAATGGAAACAAGGTGGAAAACAGTACACATATATTACACTCAAGAATTGGAAATGTCATATTTGATTATGGATTTACCAAATTTTAGTACTTTCATAATTTTTTAATGGAATCATAATTATTTCTAAATTATTATATATTTAATTTTAAATGAATACCTATAATGGTATTATGACATCATCTTATGATTATGATTATTCTCAGATCGATTTATGTGGGAATGGTTTTCCTGCAAATCATGTTATTCTCCCTCGAGATAAAATTCATGTAATAATAGGAAAAGATATTATTTCATTAAATAATTATAATTTCAATTGTGGATTAAGGAATTTAAAAAAATTATATTCTAAACCAAATTATGAACATCTATATTTTATGGGATAAAAATTAACTTTTTATGGAAATTGCATCCACTATATTGCTTTTGATTCCTATTCAAATAGATATTTTTTATGAAATGGTTGGGGAGAAATATAACATTGAATATAATCCTATTTTATGGGAGTTTTTGATGATTTTATATATTAATTAGTTATTATTACTCTTCATTGTGAAGTATATTTTTCAATAGAACAATTAAACTGTGATCCATCTTAGGGTGAATCTATAAATTTTATGAATAAATGCGGATCAATGTAACATTATATTTATTTTTAAGAATATAACAATATCACATTCCTTAATAAGTACCATCTGGCGCATATCAAAGTTTTTGATCAATTATAAAGAATAAAATATTTTTCATAGTATGACATTCGATCTAGATACTATCATTTGATGTTCAAAAGATAAAACATACTTGATGTAGACTTATGTATGAGTTTTGGAAACTATTAATTTACAATGAATCCATTTAATCTTACAAATCCCACCACTATAATAACGAATTAAATTATTCATAGATTTAGATATTAACATGATTATCTCGATCAAGTCATTAAGGGTGAAAATATTATATATTTAAATATAATTGACGTAAAAAAAGATCATTTAAGGATTATTCTAAATAAATTTTGAAAATAGAGGTTGTATAAAAAATAAACCAAGTGTTAATATTGCCTAAGAAATATTCCATTTTTGGTCTTGTAATCTCATGCAAGAGAATATTGGTGTATCCATAAAAGATAGATGTCATTGAACATTGTCCTGTACAAACCACTATAAATTATATATTCTATTTTCCATGATTTCCATGATATTAGCAAAACCTTGTTTTGAATTTATCATGACTGACTAAACAACTATCATTTTTTAACACCAATGGGATTTAAGTTCAATTTGATAAAATAATGTGAGGAAATTTTCCAGGAACAATTGAGATGGTTAATTAGTGGAAATGTGATTACACTACCATCTAGTGGAAAAGGGTTTGTGAACTATATTGATGAATCAAATAATGGTTTATGATGTATCCTTGTGTATAATGATATGGTGATTGCTTATGCTTCATGATAATTGATGTTTTAAAAAATAATATCTCAATAAAGGATTTGATGTTAGCTACATAAATTTTTTCATTAATGATATGGAGGTATTATCATTATGGAGAATTTTATGATATATATAATTATCATAAATGAAAAATGTATATTTTCACTAATTAAATGAAAAATATACACCAGATAAGATTGTTTGATCTTATTAAAGATTATAAATGGTAAATAATATACCACCGATGGAAATATAACAAGGTGGAAAATGATCTAATTCGAAATGATCACATAAGATTATATATGGTGAGAATAAAAAATTAACAAATAACTATCAATTTTCAATGGATTGATCTAGTAATATTTATGTAATATGAGAAATCTAATATTTCATAAATGCATGGTCAACCATTAATCAATGTAAGGATTAATGAGGAACAACATGAAGATATATAGCTTCAATCAAAAGTGATATATGATCTTTAGTTCTACTGTGAATGTGATGGAATGATAAGATTCAAAGACAAAGTTTGTCTTCCATCAATAATAGACATAATGTAAGAGTTTTTGGATAAGTATTCATCATTATTTATTCATCCTAAGAGTATGAATACATAAAATGATTATATGGAATATGTCTTGTAGGGTAAAATGAACATATATATTACAGAGTATGTATTATGGTAATTAGTATATTAGAAAGATAAGGATCATATATAGTATTATATGGAATTGTTATAACCATTACACTTTACAAAATAGAAATGGAAAACATCACCATGGGTTTTATTGTTTAAATCCAAAAAAATTCTAATGTCTAAAATGCTATTTGGGTTTTAGTCGACCCCAATACAATATCATCATACTATATTTCTATCAGAGAGGATTTTTCTATTGTTCATCTTTCTAGAATATATATCAAGGATGTTTCAAGGGAAAATGCTGTACCATTTAATATATTATCAGAATAGGATCTAAGAATCACATCAATGTTCTGAAAAATTCTTAATAAGCTCTTATTTAGATTTTTGTTTCAGAAATAATTTTCTTCCATAGAAAGATGGACTGTAAATGAGGACCACTTAAATCTTATAGGGTATATAGATGTATATTTATATATTTTTTAAAGATTTTTAGGATCAACACATTCATATTATAGAGTTCTATAATAATAATAACATTCAATAGAGAATTTAGATACCACCATATAAAACCATATATCAGAATAGGTATAGAACACCAACATGAAGGAATGGAGTTAGATATTGAATGATATTTTGGACTAGAGCTATAATATAAAATAAAAGGAAATTTATTATAGAATTAAATCACATTAAAGAAACTAAGAGATGATTGGAATGTTATTTTGATAATCATTGGTGTGATATGGAATTCAATGTTAGTGAGATGGTATTCATGTAATTTTATCCATGGATAAGTCATATGAGATTCATAATTATGGTAAATTTGACCACTAGGTATATTATTCTATTCAATATTAATAATCAAGTAGGGATGGTATGTTATCACATTGGGCTTCCATCGAACCTCTCTTATGTTCATGATATCTTCTATGTATCCATCCCATGAAAGTACATATCTGATCTATCACATGTACTAAACTCAGAGGTTATATAATTATAGAATTACCTTTATTATGAATAATTATTAGTATAAATCTTGGATTTTGGAGAAACACTGTTACATAATAATTCTAATCTAATTGTTAAATTACTCTAGAGGAATTAAATATTCTTTGAAGCTACATGCGAACTTGAGGTTACGATGAAAAAAATATTTCCTCATTTTTTCTATCATGATGATGGAATTTCAAGCGATAAATTCATTTTAATGGGGTTAAAATGTAAAATCCTAATATTTTATGAAATATATTTCATTAAATAAAATTAATTTATTTGATTTCTTATGAAACACATATCCCAAGTTCTAAATGAACATTAATATAGTATACCATGATAACTTTTCTGTTAAATTGGTGATGATAATAGGATTAATTTTTTTTATTTTTTTAACAATTTAAAAAATGAAAATAAATTGATAAATAATTAATCTTTTTTAGTAAAGGTTTCAAAAGCATCAAAAATACATTTTTCCTAAAAAAGTAGTTTTGTTTCTTTTTGTAAGAAATTAATACAATTAATATCTTCATATTATTTTAAAAAAAATTCCCACCAACTGAATGAAATTTGTTAAATGATCCTCTAAAATTTAGGTTTCTGTGATATTTTTAGATTTTTTGTAGAAGAGTCATTTTGTATAGAAAACTAAATAAAATAATGTTTCTATATTTTCTTTTGATGAATTTTCAAGGTCAATTTTATTTTAGAAAAAATTAAAATGTAAAAATATTTAATCATTCTTATGAATAATCCAATTAAGGATATTGTAATAAATTTCTTGTTTGATTTTGTTTTAAAAGTATTTTATATTTCATAAGAAATTCTGAAAAAATAATTTTCAATTGGTTTTTTATGTTTAATTTTAAATTATGTTCTAAAATATTATTGAATTATAATTCAGAAAATGGATTTAGTATTTGTATTTAAGATCATCAAATTTAGGTAAATGATATCTTTTATTTTTGGTCAATATGAATAGTAAATTTTGATAATATTTGACACCCTAGTAAGGGTAAAATAAATAAAACGTGTGAAAATTTTAAAAAATAAATTAAAACTTTTATAAAACATTTCTTTATAATATTTTATGATCATTTTTTAGACTTATTCATCCACATATTGAATATATGACCCTGTAGTTCAATTTTTCATTTATTTTTTACATTTTATGTATTTTAGAAAAGAATAAATAAAAATGACACTCTATTAACATTAAGAAAATTTAAATTTTTACACATTGATAAAAAGATGACAAGTTCAACTATAAATGTTTTGTTGGAAGAATTTTTTTATCTTTATAATTATTTTTTATTTTTTGTGATTGAATAATTACAATCATTGTTTACGTAAAACAGACATAGTAACAATGTAATTATCATAATAAATATATAAATTATTTAAAAAATTTATATTAAGTTTAGAAAAATTTGAATTAATTATAATATCTCAATATGATCATAGATAAATATAAAAAATTTTGAATTTCGAAACTTTTTTTATTCAAATTATATTGATTTTATGTTGTTATTGAAATAAAATTTACTAAATAGTTACAATGAAATGACATTAATGATATGTAATAATGAATAAATTTTTATTAAATTATTTATAAGTTATTGAAACCCATTATTTGGATATGTGAGTTAGATATGGTTGGAAATATCCTCCATCATACATTTATAAATCAATTATTTCATTATACGTAAAATTGAAACACTTTATAATTGAAATAATTGTTACAACAATTAATGTTAAAAATGGTTAATAAAGGTGTTAAAACATTAAAGCTTCAAAATGACACCAAAACCTATCACAATTTACTTAACTAATTTTTTTTAAGATTATTCTCCAGAAATAAAATTCAAGGATTTATATACTAATTATTTAGGAGAATGAAATTAATTATATTGTAACCTTCTAATAAATTCATCGAGTTCCCTTCCCCTTGCGAATAAAATGTCACTTCTTCTCAGTTTTCATTAAACCATATTATGAAAATAGCCTAATTAACCCCAATAAAATTATATTATATCATCCACAAATTATAGTTGTTTTTATTCTTAGTATAATATTCCAACAGTCCATAAGAATGTATCTAAAGGATGTCTCATTATGAGGAGGTAATCATTTTACCAAACCTCTTTCAATATATTTCTTCTTATACCTACTCTAAATAACATGTATATAATATAATATAATGGATTATGTATCTTAAATATATTGAATTATTATTATTATTATGTAATTATCATAATCCACATTCATCCCATCTTTTGGAAAACGATATCATTGCATGTGCAGATATGTGGAGTACCACCTCCAATAAGTGATGTGATTTGTTTTTAATGTATTTTTAAAATGGATGGTAGTTTGAATTTATTTATTAAATATAAATTATATATATGTTTTACTGATTATTCGTAATTTTGAATTATTATTTACATTTGCTTCATTCAATCTGTTGAAAAATTGAAACAACATTCGCGTGTATATACGACATACAATATCCATGAATGGTGTAATTAAATTTTCCATATATAAAATTGATGAATATATTTAAATATAAATATAATGAATATATTTTAATTTTATATCATCACTAAAATTAGTTATTTGATTTAACAATGATCAATGTAAAATGAATAGTAATGTAGAACTAGAATGCTCAGAAAAAATGAAATATATAACCCTAAAAAACAATGATTTTTAAAATAAATTATTAATAAATGGTTGTTTCAATGTTATAAGTGGATCTAATATAATATAATACGTATGTTCATGAATATTTTATAAATTCATAAAAAATTTAAATTTTATATACATGTGGTTAGTGAATTTTCTAATAATGGAAAACCTGAGATAACAGATTTTTGTTTCAATTTCAATTTTACCGGGATTATTTAAATTTGGATTTAATTTGGTAGATCTTATATTATTCCTCTCAAGTAAATAAATTTTATTTTATAATCCCACATTTATTTCTTAATAATATATGTTTTCCTTTCATTTTTCTCACTTAATGTTCATAAGATATTGAATGATTTATTTCAAGGAAAAAATAGCTTCATTCAAATCTTTCTTCAAACATATTATTTTTCCATTTTCAAGTATTGTAATAATAATTTCAAAATTTATTATAAATATTTTATTTGTTTAGATTCATTTTTCCCTTTATTTAATTTTTACAACCATGTTTAAATAGATTCTTCATTTCATTTTTTAGATGAGGAAATTTTGGATTATTATTCAAAATTTGAAGTCAATCATTGTTTTAAAAGACATAACATGAATCAAATTAACATTCATAATAAAAAATTAATTATTTTAATAATATTTTAATATTTTACAAGATTATTTTTCATTAAAAATATTTATTTTTTATTTCAGATCCATTATATTTTAATTTTCATTTTAAAAATAAAAATTTTATTTTCCTCCTAAAATTTTATTCTAATATTTTAATGTAACTACTAATTTCTGATAATATCCATTGATATTATATAATATTTAAATTGTATATGATCTAGTGATACCATATTTATTATTTATATATATATATATATATATATTATTTTGATAAAGAAATATTTATGAAACTCTTTCTATTTTTCTTATGTGATGTTATGGATAATATTTTTATGAAATTGGGCCATACATAGGCATGGATTTATTATTATGGGATTTGAATTACATCGAACTAAAATAAATTTGGTAAATATTAATTTTCAATGATGTAAAACTATAAACTATAGGTTTACATAATACTAGAAGTGGGGACACTAGAGATTATCCCATGCCAAAAGCAGGTAAATGGGAAGTTAGCCCACAAATAACATGTTATGAATGTATTTTCAGGTGTCCTTAACATAAAATTCACAAGAATATAATTATTAGACTCTTTTATAATGTGATATTATGAATATTTTATGTAATCATGGATCATGTTCCTTGATACCTTTAAGATTAATATCTAGTGAACTTCCAAAATTTATTCCATAACTCATGTTTATTATCCATGAAATTATGGGTATGTTTTCGAAAGGTTAAGATCATGTTTTTATATCATTTATTCTAATGTTATAAAAAAATTAACAATGATATATCCCTTATTTACCATTAATATAATATGAGATCTTCCATTATTATGATTAAATTTTTCTTGGATATGAAGGATTTTTTTGAGTATGATGTGTTTAATAATAGTGCTAATTTTGAAGAACTAAGTTACTGATAATGTAGATCTTTTATGAATGAGTTTTTTATGCATCCATGTTTCCAAATACACTAAAACATTATTGTCCTAAAGAATTTATTTTAAAATCATAATGATTATTCATATATATAGATGTAATATCTATGTATCAAAATATGTGGTTGATATACCTTAGATGTAATAAAAATGTATAAATATTTTTGGTCTATTATATTATGAGGGGAAATCATCATGCCACGATCAGAGGAACACGAGAACTAGATTAAGAATTTATGATTGATAAGGGTCATGGATAAATGGATCGTCGATTGTATATCCATACATATGTCTCACTGCGAACCTAGGGAATAAGACTTTTTTTATCATTTATCTCAAAATTAGGTTAAAACTATTAGATAGTTTAACTAGATAACATCCTCATGTACATTATTTAGCAAACTAGTTATATTTTTGTTATTCATTTATGGTGGATACTTATCTTTATTCACAACATATTATGGATCCATGGTACATGGGTACTTGAATATATAAAACATGGCATCATGCCTAGGTTCAGGGCATGACAGATACATGATTGGTTTGAATTCTATGATATAGAATTGTATTGTGGGACCTTTTGAGGTATTCATACTATTTTTCATGGTTTTTTACAATTTTAAATTTTTTATCATTTTATATTTCTATTATTTTATAAAGCATAGTATTCACTTTATTTATGATATTACATGTTTTATTTTTGGTTATTTTTCAACACTTTCAGGCTTCCAATTCATAGTTATATTTATCTCTATATATATAATTATTTTATTATTTATAATTATTGTTTCACTATATATTGTGGGAAAAGTATCCCAAATTTTCAAACATTGACCAACATTATTATTCATCACCTTCAATAATACAATTATGGGTGCTTGAGGCATACTTGACACCCCCAATCCATACAAAAGATATCAGTCTGTAGCGGAGGGACATTAATGTAACATTTTTTTAAATTTTCTGCATAGTCAATTTATCCATATTTTATATTAATTTCATATAATAATGATTCGGTTATATTTTTTATGTTTATTACAAGTATTTTTAAATTTCTTCACATTATAATTGAAAATATATTGTCTGATATATTCTTTAATTTTGAAAAAAAGTTATAAAAATGTAAACATCATTCATTGTTGAAGTCAAATTTTTTATTCAAATTTATTTTTATGTTCTTTTCATATATGTTAAACTAATTTAATATTTCTATGTATATTCTATTACAATACCCTTAAATTATTTATTTAGATGGTTTATATGTATTCATGGTAAAAATTTTCATGATGATCCTTTCATTCTCCTTATTTAACTAAGCTATAATTAAATTATAAATGTTTTTTTTCTATTATGGGATGCAAGAGTATGATTTTTCATTATGTGATAAAATGTCATATAATTATATATACCTATAATTTAAGGGGTAAATCATTATATCTTATGAGATAACGCATATAACACTTGGGATTGATCTCAATCCAATTACTTTATTTGAAGGGGGGAGTAATCCCAATTTTGTTTTAGGTCTCTATCCACTATGTGATACTGGTCTTGATAGAGATTATTGACATAAGAAATTACTTTATATAATTTTTATATTATATTTATATTTTATTCCATAATATTATTCACTATTTCTATATGTTATGATAATTTCTTCATTATTCATAATTTTCATTCTACATTTCGGAGGGTTTATTAAATCCATGTATAATGATCTATGATTTGTGTAACATGTTTTATTTAGTAAAATTTTATTACATTATATTCATGTGAAATTATTATTTTATCATACCTAGTTGTTTATCCTATTCTCACTTTTGGTTTTCAATTGATATATCTTCTGTTCACCCTTTCGAGATCTTATAAGAACAGTTTTTTTACGATTCCATTACCTATGTGATGATGATTAGTATTTTGTGTGGTATATCTAAAGGGTTATCCGGTGTGAAGATTTATTTGTGGTTAGTTAATTGATTTTTTTTCAAAATATGTCAGTAATGTATGTAAACTTCAATAAAAATAATCCTATAGGTTAAACGGTGTGATTTATGATGAGGTGTAATTAATATTCATGTAAAATTAGTTTATGTATATGTGTGTGTTATGGTAGGGTTTTCTCACTCATTATTGGATTGCATTAATAAATCTCACCATGATGATGTGAAAAAATATATCATATATTATGTAACAAACCACGATAATAAATGGTTATTTTTCTAAATTTTACTTATTATATTATAAATAGAGATGATAAATCAATTTATATATTTAGGAACATAACATTTATACACCTATTCGTCATTTAAGAGGTTTATATTTTGTGAATTTCTCAAAATATATTTTTCAATTATGATAGGATTTTATTTATTATATTTCTTTAAAAAATGGTTATTCTCTAGGGTCAGTAACAATCCATCACATATGGAAAGGTCTCATACCTCAATCCCATTACTATATAGCGACAATGGAACGTCGACAACTGTAAGCCTACTTGATCCCCTAATTATATATTCCTTACTATTTATATATATTTATTACATATCATCACAGATATAATAAAATAAAATTATATATGCATTATAAATTTAAAATTATTATGTTCACTTCAAGACATAATATTTAATATTTAATTGAATAATATATTCACTTCACATGATTTTTATTTTGATCTATTTAAGGAATTACATAATTTAAAGAAATATTATAAAATAAAATTATGTTAATTTTATGGAATTAGGTTTATATTTAATGATATGGGTTTTCACCCACAATTTTATAAAGGTATAAAATTAGAAAATTATTTTTAATTCATAGAAAAAATAGTAATTAATTTAAATAATTTATTTTACAATGGATTAAATTGTTTTTTAAGAAGTGAAATTTATCAATATTTTTAATTAACATTGATAAAACTGGAATCATTTCTAATATCATTATATTAATTATAATTTTGTGTGTTGTTTTTTGATTTTCTTAAATATAATTATTTTTGAGTGAATATTTAAAATAATGTTATTTATAAAATCTATCATTTATTTACATGTATTTTAAAAATTACCATTTTTTGGACAGGTTTTATTGTAAAATTATTCCAAATTAACTAAAAATTACCTAGTTAAATACTTATGAATCAGTATTATACATTATTTTGTTTTAATTAATTTTGATTTTTAAAATCTAATTTTTTCTAAAATAAAATTTTCTCATTTTTGTTTTCATAATTATATAAAAAATAATTTATGCAACATCTATAGAGTAAATATTAAAAAATTATTTCTATATTTATAATAAATAAATTAAAATTTATCATTGTGATCAATTTCATTTTTAGTTATAATTAATAGTTACCATGTTAAATATTTATAACATCGATGAAGGATAAAACACAATAGTTATTGTTAAATAATTGGGAAAATATATAAATTTGCAAATTTACTCATTTTCAATGAGATTATTTAAAAACTGAAAATCATATAATATAATTTCTATATACTTTTTTCTACTTCACAATGATTTTTACATTATTAATATCTAAATGTTATGAATATTTACAAGAGTTCCACTCCACTAACTTATAATATAGTATCTCCTCTTTTAAGTTATTAACACATGTTTGGCACTATAACTCATCCATTCCATTGAAAAATCAATTCACAACTCTACTCAACACATCACAGTGATTCTTACCTCATTATGATAACATTGATGAAGACATAAGATTTTATCCAAAGGTAGTCTTCCATAGAATATATAAAAGTATTAATCAAGTACATTCATGTTTACTTATTATTATAACTCCTTAAACCAAACAGTAAAAAAGTTGAAATAAAAAAATATATAACTGAAATATATAGAAATATTTTTAGGTTTATATTACAAAATGTTCTCATCTCTTTTGGATCCTGTGAGAAATAAAAATATCACTCCTGATTTGAGGAGGAATAACGCTTCCATGAAAAGATGAATTTCATTTGTGATCATCAATCAACTTGGCCGGTAATTATTATAGATGTTATAAATAAATAATATATCTATCAAATAATTATTATTGAGTAAAGATATTATATTATCGATATTCATACCCTTCTATCCTAAAAATAATAATATTTATCCTCTTGTTTATGTGTGTACTAACACCTCTATTGAGATACATGGGTTGATTTATATAATCTAAATACATGGTTGTTCACATGGAATGAATTAGTGAATAATTATTAATATTATAAAATAAATATGAATTTTTATATTTAATAATTCCTTTATTTATTCATGCTTTTAAAAAATGAAAATAACACTCATGTTTACGTACATGCAACGACCTCCATGAAAAAATGATTTCTCTTTTCCAATATTGAAATAATGTATGGTTGAACAAACTGATTTATTATACAAAAATGATAATAATATCATGATTTTTATTTCTGAGATGTTGGAACAATGACCCCTTTTACCATAGTAAGCCTAACAAATTTATTTTGGGAATATGAACTGAATTTCATTAAAACATCCAAAAAACATAAATTATTTTGAAAAAATATAAAAAATTGTGATAATTTATATAATAGGTTTAACAGTAATGAAAATTATAAAAAATTATTTTTTAAAAAGTAAATATTTAATATAAGTTTATTTTACCTGAGTTAATGTATGTACATGGTGAGTCGAATTTGTGGCAATATATTTTCTTTTAAAGCTTCTATAAAAAGTATTATCATTTTATTTATGACTTATTTTAGTTAATATTCATGTATATCATAATTTTTCAATAGTGTTATTCATTAAATCCAATGGTTTTTTCATTTAAATTGAAAATTATCTTGTATATTCTATATAGTGGTATAAAAAAGAATCCCTTTAATATACAATATACGATTTTTATTAAAATTGTGAAATGAATTATTTTTTAATATAAGTGATAAAAATATTGTATTGATCCATAATTATAGTGACCTATATGTTTAAAACATAAAATTATTAACATTTTATAAGAATACTAGAAAAAGTTAACAATAATACTTGTCAGAGGTCAATTTCCATTTAGAGTCTTTAGAAAATTTAATATGTAATCAACTGGTACATAAAAGAGTTAAGTTATTTCCCAATTTGTTTTCAAATAGTTTACCCTTCTTAGACATAACATAACAAAAACCATTCCCCACAACAAATTATTGGGAAACATAAGAAAGGTTGGTCTCAGATGCACAGTGAGGGTAAAGCTAATAGACATCAAGAAATTATCACATGTGAGATTTTGAGAAGAATAAGGCTATGAAGACATGAGATAATTATTATAAAATCATACCCATTAATTAAAATATCATAATAATGAAACATTTAATAATGTTTCATAAATCAAAATACATAAGAAAAAATGTTTTTGATTCATAAATATTCCATCATGCTCCCTGAAAACATATCTTAATCGTAAGAAAATGTTTATGGCATGGCAATAAGCATTGGAAATCCTTTCCTTAAATAAAATTACTTTCTAATACAATCCAATAGGATTGTTTCGACTCCCCATCCATCATTTATATAGTCAAAATTAACTCCAAAGAATATATTATTAGGCATAATCCATTACTGAATTGGGTTCACTCCTTATTGTATTGATTATTAACCCATTATATATCTATCCATTCTCAATGAATTGGAGGGGTATAATGGATCTAGCTGACTTTAGATTATAATGTAAGCACTCATCACTTACTTATAATGGAACCACCTATCACATATGAATACCATTCATTTATGTTCCACATGATGATAACATAATCAATATATAATCATGTGGTAAGACATGCAAAGGATGTGAGTTTACTAAACATTCCATAATAATAATCACAATACATATAGATATATAATAAAAATGGACATATTGAATTTTTTCACAGGTAAATAATAAGAAACATTTAAATATTTGGTTATATATGAAAATTTATTTCAAATATCACTAGTACATTTTATAGGAAAAAATTTAATTTTTTTTAAAATAATTTATTTAGAATATAAAAAACATAAAAAAATTGAAAAAAATAATTTATTTTCAAATAAAAATTCAAAAATATATATGAATCATTAATGAAACTATTATTCATTATTGCTGGGATATGTGTTTCATAATTATATATTAAAAAACACATATTTTTCAATATAAAATCAAAATTTCAAAATTTTAAAATATGATAATAATAAAAGATAAACCATAAAAATTGTTAAATGATATTAAGAAAACATACTTAATATTTGGAGATAGTGATAATATTAATGAAATCATTTTAATAAAAATATGGACATGCAAAAATTGAATCCCGATCAAAGTGAATAAGAAGGTTAGTTTTCCTTAAAACATTCTTTCGGACTTTTGAGTTTTTAAAGAAGATAAAATTTAAGGAAAAAGGAATACAATAAAAATAACCATATGACAAGAATATAAATAATACATTTAGAGATAGATTATATAATTTCATTAACATAAACTTTGATCAGAAGTAATCCATTTAAAAATGAGATTATAATAGAAAACCCTTACTAATATGGTAATTATTGAAGAATATCCCCAATGATTGAAATAAAATCAAATTAAACATTAAATAAAATGAATATAAGGATATTCATGATTGATAATATTATTTTGGTATTATATTCCAATCATAAAATAAGATATTTTTATATCTTCCAATATGACTCAATGAAACAAAATTGGGATGAAGAACTATCACTAATTTAGTGTTATTTTCATTATAAATTTAGTAGAAGCTTAAAAATAATATTTTTATTTAAATACCTTCAGTTTAATAGTTTTTTACCCTATAATATATTCCTGATTAGTAAATAAACCACATATATATAATATATTTGTACATAACATTAAAATATGTCTCCATTAAGAGAAATTGAGACGAACCCTAAACAAGTTTGGTATCCTATAAATCTAAGGACATGTAAGTAATGAACATAATATATTCTTAATTCCCAAAAAATATAATTAATATTTAAAAATACATTATTTATTCAATAATCATAGAAGATATAATAAATGACGGTCCATGAATAGATACTATAAATATTTTTCATACCTCTTTTGGATCGACGATTATAGTCCATGAACATTGGTCAAGGTTCCTTAATATAAAAAATGTTAATCATGATATGAATGTAATTTATATTCATTATACACCCACTTGTATATATTAATATAATGTTGTGAATAAAAAATAATTTTATTTCTATGTGGAGACGATAATCTGTACATATACATGCGTCATGTTTTGTAGTTTTCAATGTATAAAATGAAATAAAGGTAAATGAAAATGAACCTTTTCAGAATCATAATAAAATCATTAATATCATATATACTTATTAAATATATCATTATTAATGGAAATTATAATTTTAATAAAAAAATTTCAAATTTATTCTTTAATGTAGTGGACTACACATACACAGAAGCAATGTTTTTGTATTTCAAAAGATTAGAATGTAAGAGTATAGATAATATATTGTAATTATAGGAAAAATATTATTCAATAAATATCATAAATATACTTATTAATTAAATCATAATAACCATCTATGAATTTTGGTGATGGTAAATTAATTATATTTCTACATGGAGGCAGTAGACCATACATATGCATGATATATACTTTCATTTCCCATTTCATAGAGAATGAGTGGAAAATTGATGCTCTATAAACATAAAAATATATAAGTATATTATAATACTATAAAAAAATTTTCATGAATGATACTATAAGTTTTAATGAATTATAAGAAAAAATAAAATCAATTTGATTGGCTACGATCTATATTTTTTGGTTGGGAGACCTCCATTAGCATACTCTTCATGCTAGGAAGGATTTTTCTTAGAAAAATACCTAAAGTTATAAGACTACGTTATGGTTTCTACTAATTATTTAGAGTATGTATTTTTTATATACATAAGGATAAAATAATTTGAAAAAGTGAAGATAAGATGTTCCATTTTGCAATGGAGGTGATGGAAAAACATGTAATGTTTTAAAATATTTCAATTATTACTGGTCACATTCATGAGATCATGTATCAAAATTTACCAGAATTGAAAGGTAGTAGAATATAAGATTGATATATCATTAACCAATAATAATTTATTAGGTTTGGATGGTAATACATCCCTTAGCTCTTGGTAAATCCCGTCTCTAAACTCATTTGATCTTAATCCATGGTTAATGAAAATTTCAGTTTTTCCTGTTTTCAATGGAGAAAATTATTATCAAGAAATTTAATTAAATTAATTATTAAATATAAAATTTCTTATTAAATTTTACTAGATTCAATTTCTATAATCGATATAGTTTAATTTTAATTAAGTCATCAACGTGAAACAAAAACTCTCCATCGGAAAGTGAATTTTAAAAAATAAGATATATTTTAAAAGCATTACTTACCTTTAAAACACATAAAATTAATTAAAAAATCTATATTGAACATAAAATAAATTATTTAGTTAAAATAATAATATCATTTTTATTAAATTTATTTTTTAAAAAACATTTGCGTGCATAAAACCGTTTTTATAGAAATTCATTATTAAGCCCAAATGATCCATTATATGAAAATAAATTATAATAATGATTCATATATAATTAATTAAATTATTATAAATAAAACATCACATATAGTACTATATGATTTCATTAAAATTATATTTTTACATTTAATTTAATAGAGGGGATAGTTTTTATAAAAATTTATACATTTTTCATCATTCACTAAAAAATATAAAATTTAAAAAAATTTCTAAATCACAACCTTAAGATAATATTTTTTTGACGAATTTATAAAAGATATATGTTTCCTAATATAATTGTTTCTATATCATAGTATTAAATTATAAATTTGAACCAAAAATTTGAAATTTTTTTTTTAATGAAAACATATTTTTATAGATTAAAATGACATTACTGAAATTTGATTTATTATTTATTATGTATTAATATATATATTTTATTTATAAAATAAATTTAAACGAATTTTTCATAATATTATAAATACTATTTAAACCATCCATTTTAATTCATAGGTTATAACATTTCATATATACTCAAAGATGCATGTAAGGTATGCTATCAAATACATCAAGTTTTATATCCATGGAAATACATATAAAATATTGTTGTGTTAAAATACTTCTCCTATAAAAATAATTTCACCTTTATATTGGCTTCACTCTAGTATAAATAATATGTAATTATCTATATTATCCTTTGGTTCCCATGTTGCATTGTCATATTTAAATACCTCTGAATGACATTCACTAGGTGACCGGTCTTGTTTTTAGATCATTATCTCTAAGATCGATTATTTCCATCAAATTTTATACATATGAAATATAATTATCCGATAGTAATGCCTTTTAATTTAGTATATTTAATAGACCAGGTTTGTAATTCTTCAAGAGAGATACATGGAACACTACATTAACATGAGATAAATTTAATGGGATTACCAAACAATATGTTTTAGTCCCCAAACTATCAATAATATTGAAAGGACAAATATTCCTAAGGACAAACATTCCCTTATTTATGAATCTCATAACCATACTCTATGGATAAAATTAGGGAAAAAATATCACCAAAATTGAATTATAGATCTCACCCAGGATTGTCAGCATAAATCTTATGTTTATATTGATTATCCTTGATATTATATAAAATTAATGTAACCTTGTAATCCATTTAAACACATATCATAGGTCTAATAATATTTTATTCTCCAACATCATAAAAATATGTTATAGTTCTATAATTCATATAAAATCCTTCATAAGGAGTCGTATGAAGGATACATGGAAGGATATTGTTGAATTAAATCTAGACTATAATGTGTTTTTTATCTCAACCAAATTTGAAATATATATATAAATATATCATAATATCCATAATGGATTGAATGATACTATGATAATAAACATCTATCTATTGATGATTAGTACTCCCGAAATAAACATTATTTCTAGATTTTGGTAAAGACTTATATAGAACATTATGGTAGTCCTTGGATCCTAGTCAGATAGAATAGAATGTGAGGAACTATATTGACTTACAAATTTATTGGTGATTATTTTGGAAATATGATCAATTATTAAATCATCTCTGATAGTAATGAAGTTTGATTAATTCATAAGGTTATAAAATATTATACATATGACATTACATCATTTATACATTCTAGGGAGTTTGAAAAATAAATATGGTGATTTATTCATATTCATGATCTAGTATGGGTAATGGTTGTAACATCTCCTTAGAAATATGATTCTCTTCCTTCACTATACGACATATCAAGCACTGAGATACATTCTCCATAATATATCTCATCAATTTATATGAGAAAAAATATTCATTTAGATATAAATATATCTTTATAACTAAATAATGGAAAAGGTATGATGTTCTATGATATTATTATAATAGTCCATTCATTAGGTCATCTAGTTAAAATAAACATACTTGGTGTTAGAACATTATTTTTCCATCACAATAAAGGTAGGACACCATATTGTTTTCCCATTTTTTTCTCAATCCACATCATCCATATTTTCCATTAACAATTTTATATGTGTACCTGGTTAATTTCTCATTTATAAAATATAATAATTCTCCACTTCCTCAATTATTTTAATGTATATTTTTTTAAAATCAATAATTATTGGATAATTTTTTTCCTAAACATTTATATCATAGAGAAATGATTTTGACTCCAATTAGCAACTACCTTATTTTTTTAAAATTGGTAATTTATTGAAGAGTAAAAATATTTAATCAAATCCAACCATCTTCTATGGAACATTTCCAACTTATTTGTTTTGAATATGTACTATAAATGTTTTTTTATTAGTATGTTGGTCTCACTATTCTCTATAAAGATAATTCCTCTAGATCTGGTATGCTATGATTACTGTTTCTCACTCTAAATTAGGAGACGTGTAATTTTTCTCATGAACATTCAATTAGTTAGAGCAATAATATATAACATTATCATTCATAATGAGAGAACATCCCAAAAAATTATTTTTTCATCACAAAAAATTGAAAACATTTCTCCAAAGAATGATTGTCTGAACATGGGGGCATTGAACAACATTTTATTTAGTTACATAATATTTAATTGACACTAATTATTAAAAATAAACTTATCTCCCTTCTATGTTAACATGGTTGTTTAAATATATAGACATTATAAATATTAAAAAAAAAAGATAATATGCATTCATTCATTAAGAACTATAAATTTCATTCACAGTTGTTGTTCTGGTCTAATGTTCAATAGAATCTAACATTGATGGATCTATCAATATACCCTTCATTGAGATTATATGATAAAAAATGAATTATTATATATCAAAAATTTAAACATAGTAAATTATTCATGTAACTTATATTTTTTAGGTTCTTTAGAACAATCCCCATGTGATCATCATGCTTTTCCATATACATGGAATATTTAATAAGATCATCTATATGGAATAAAAAAACCCAATCAAGGTAATATCTGAATAAAATATTTATTGAATCCATGAAGATATTTGGGGTATTATTTAGACCATATGAAATCACCATAAATTAATTATTGTCATTCATAAAATAGAATTTTTTCTCACTTATCCAATTAATTTTGACACTCAATTGATAGAATCCATATCCAATTACTATATGGGAAAAATATTATCCTCCATGCAATTAATCAAATAAATAATTAGTATGGGGAAGAAATTAAATATTTTTTATTGTGAAATTGTTATGTTTCTGAAAATCAATGTTGAATCACATTTAAAAATTTTCTTATTAACCAAACATATTCCCCCCCCCCCATGCTGATGCACATGGTCTAATGATACCCATATAAAGATTATCCAAGAGTTTATTCATTAATTCCAACATCTAAATTGAGTCTATTGAATATGTAGTATTTCAAATTGGTGTATTATTTTGTTTGAATACTATAGAAAAATAAACTTCATGATTTAGAGAAGGATTAGATAAATCTTATAGAAAGACATCAACAAACACACATAAAATATTCATATCGTTTGATGATGAGTTCCTCCCCAAAAAAATAAATGATAAATACCACCTTTCAATATGAATAATAACCTATAAAGTTGATTTAATTTTTATTATAAGTTCAAATTTTTCCTTACAATGATATAAAATCACATGTTGGTTTGAAATATCTAATGTTACATTACTTCCTTGGAAATTGATTTTTTGATTTTTATAAAGAAATGTAATTGATGCCCAAAATCAGAAAAAAAAATTTACTAGAGGAAGAATAACTACATTTTGAGGTAGAAATCCCACTAACTTTGATTTCTGATGAATAATAGAATTGGGATGTTATAATCATATAATTATTGGGTTTTACTACTATTTAAACATATAATCATTGAGTATAGGAACTACCATTATTTGAAAATTTTAATGAAATAAATGGATTCATAGGGATAATGTTTAATAAGATGCATCAATACTTGACTATAAATATCAGCTCCTAAACATTACAATTCTTCCATATTTCCCATTCTAAAATGAAAATTTTGAGGATTTCCATCATGAATCATTAATCAGAGTGATAATGTGAAATTATTTTTAGGATATATAAATCATTCACCTATAATCAATCTGGGAGTCTTGAAGTGTAATATAATTCATCCATGGTCAATATACATTCAAATTCTTTAGAATTATAGAAAATGAAAACACTAATTAACCTAAGAATGTTCCCTAGGTGTGTTAAACTAGGAGTGATTAAATGGATAATTCACCATTCACCCAAATGATAGATGATATATACTAGAAAAACTATTTTTGAGTTTACTACTCCTAGATGAATCATTAATAAAACTATATTCACATATATTATTCAGATAGGGATTTATTTTTATTGGGATCCCACAATCCATTCATAAATATAAAATAATATGTTGTTCTATATTTACACTTGTTGTAAGGGTTCTCACTATAGTTACCTAATCATAGTTTCCAAAAGTTATTATACCTTGCCTCTAATATAAACTATTGTGATCGATACATTTTATTCAAAAATATTACATCATATTTTATGAATGATGAATAAATTTGACAATAATGGTGACGTAAGGATTTGTAGAGGTTTATTGTATTTTGAGCCATAAAATGTAAATCACTAGTACATAAGAAGTATAAATTATTTTTCATTTAATTGTGCACAAATACAACCCTTCTTATACATAAACTACTTCAAGTCATCCTCTATAACCTTGTGAAGGGGGTCCTATGAAAGGGTGATGTCATATTATCAGTAATGTAAAACATTAAAAATATCAATAATTAATAACAAGTGAGAATAATTCATGAATAATGGAATAAGAACTTGAGTAAACAATTATAAAATGAAAACCAACAATTCATATATCTAAATCTTGAAATAATTCATAATTGTTTACCAATATAAAAACAGAATACATAAACGTTATGGATGATCAATAGTCAATCAAGAATAATGAAAATATACCATAAGAATAATACATAAGTTTGTGTGATTCTCATTTTTATATAATCATTCTTGTTGTCAAGGATAACTTCCAATATTATCATAGTGGATTGGGATCACTCCAAACTCTATTGTTTCCTTAGTCAAGGTTCACTCAGAAAACTATATTATTTCAAAAATTTCATTTCTAAAATGATTTCACACCCCATTAATTTCCTTATTATCTCATGAGATATCAATATATACCCAATATATTGGAGTCCTCTAACAGACCCTCCCAAACATAGTTTATAACATAACCAACAATCCATAATTTAACGTTGAACTATCTATAACATAATGAAAACCACAAATATTTTTGAAATAATATCACAAAACAATCATCATATCATTAAGGGATAACTCATGGAAGGCAAACATTTTTTATAAATTATTCATAATTGTAATCATAAAATATCTAAGGAAATAATAAAAATCGTAAAAATAGGGCATATCAATTGTAAATCATAATAATAATCATGAGATGTTGTTATAGATGAAAATTTCATTAAAATTTCATTAGAACTTTTCCTGAGGAAAATACCTTTTTATTAGAAATAACATATTTGACATACAAAAAATTATAAATTACTAAGAAAAAAACTATTTTCTAGGAATAAAGTAATATTATATATGTATCAATGATAAAATAAGAATTTAAGATGGTTAGTATCTTCAATCATGTGGTTCACATTAAATAAAAATTTAATTAATTTTTTTTAGTAAAAATTCTAATGCACCATGTATGGAAAATGATTTTTTTACACCATGATAAATAAATTATATAATATTAAAATACAACTTTTAAAAATAATTTTAAAATTGTAAAAAAATAAATGAAAACATTTTACTAAAAATAGGGAGACAGATGAAAATATTTCAAGACGAAAGGGAAAATAATGATGGTTTTCTTTAAAAAATTCATTTATGATGTTAATTACGTAAATAGAGGAATATTAACTGAAAACATGATTTGTCTAGAAATAGAAAAAGGATAAAAAAATAAATATTTTTTTGAGAGATATATCATGTAATTTCATCATTCTAAAATATGATACTTAATAATCACGGTCAAAAGAAGTGTTATATAACACCCTTACTATTTTTGAGTCATTTAAATTATAAATCACATGAAATTAATAACATAAAATGAAACATTTAATTCCATGAAAATAATTATATTCTTGATATAAAATATCACTGGGGAAGTAGATACACATTATAAAATAAGATATTTGTATAACATCAACCATGTCTCAATGAAACAATATTGAAACAATGATCCCACATGGTTTTGTAAATTTGTTTAAATAAAAATTCATTGGAATAATGAAAATAATATGGTAATGTAAATACGATTAATTAAATCATGTATTTTTTAAATAAACAATATTTTGCATTGTACAATTATTAAATATAATAAATTTGTGCATAATATTGAAACATATATTAGTGATGAGAAATTAAGACAGAACAAATAAAACAATTTTATATTCTGAATTAAAGGATAAGTAAAGAAAAAACATGGTATGGATATTAAACACTGTTAATATCAATAATATTGTAAGATATGTAACTTAGGATGTAATAATACCACATAAATTAGATGTAAGTGGTTGATTTCAACCATGTCTTGTTAATGTTAAAATGAGACAGTGAAACCCTTACCTTCAGTAGGTCTTGGATCCTAAGCATTCTATCCTCCAATATAATGGGTATTCCACACGTACACATGAGTGAAATTATAGTTTCAAAATGAATAATAAGGAAATGAGGTAGATAAAGAAGAATAAAAATTTCATATATAAATATATAAATATTGGATCCATCATAATGATCGTCCATGAATTATTGTGATGGGAAAAGATTCGAATTTCTACATGATGACGATGGTCCACACATATGCCGGAGTGAAACTATTATTTTTAAATTGATTAAGAAGGGGTGGAAAATGGTTTTGAAATAATCATAATTACATCATATTATATATTTATGATATTTGAATCTTATTTTTAATATAGTTAAAACATTTTTTTAAAAAGTTAAAGAAGAAATAAATTTTATAGAGGTTAGTTAAGATCTATATGTCTTTATAGAGGGACCTCCATTAAATTAAATGATAAAATTTGATGGATTTGACTTAGGAGTACATCATAATCTGTATAATAAAAGGATGTATTCAATGAAGGTATATCTAATGGTTTTTTCTAAGATAGAAGGGTCAAATGGTATGAATATGGGAGGATAAGAGGTTCCCTTTTATAAGTTTGGGTATGGACACACATCGAATTTTATGACAGATCTAAATGTATTGTGGAAAATATAACAGGAAATTGAAATAATTTTACCATATATTATAAAATAGAATATGATAGGTTTTGAATATATTCAAATTATAATAATTTCAAAGGTGTGGAAATGAATATTACCCCTTTAATTATTTAACTCCTTTGTAAACCCATTTTAATCATGACCATGAGAAAAAAATTTAACTATTTTTTCAATTAAATATGATGAAAAATTATGTTAACTATATTTAATATTATTAATTTTATTTATTAAACTTTTTTAATACATTTTATGAAATGTAATTTCATCAGTTATAGAACTTTCGTTTAATTCAGAATAGAAATCGCAGCCAAATGCTTTTTTGAAAAATTCAAATTTTTATTATAAATATTATTTTTTCTGAGTTATTAAGGACGTGTAGGACCTATAATAATGATTATCCTCCCACAATGTGGATTTATCTTAAAAAATATTAACATTTTTTAGATGGGAAAATAGATAAAAATTTAGAATTTAGTTTTTATTAAAAATGGACATTTTTTGGAAGAATGAATATTGTTTTATTTTTTTGGATATATAATGGGTATTCCTAATTCAACAAAATAATAAAAATAAAATATGATTTTAATGTAATAAAATTGATTCATTCCTATTAAAATCATAATTATTGGTGTATTACGGTATCATATGTTATATTTGGTATCAGAGAAAGTGTTTAGATTACTTTAGAGTTTGGTAAGTTGTTAGATGTCTTCAATAACATTAAATATTATTATTATAAAGATAATTATGATAATTGTTTTTTGAATAATTAAAATATGTGTATTAGAATTGATGGTTGAATTATTTTATATGTTTTATCTTTAGTTGCATTGTCCATTTTAATTTTAACATGTAATACCTCTTTTCATATTTTGATGATTTTATTAAAAATAGATTTAAGGATAATGTTTCAATAATGATATAAAATAATAAAAAAGATCCTTTTCATCCCCCCATAAAAATTAGATCACCACTATAAATTTATAAGCACTCTCAAATAACTTTGAAATATTTTTCAATATCTAATACAGACTCACGATGATATTTGATCTATCCCAATAATTTTCATTTGTACAAAATTGTAGTTTATCATGTTATATATGTTTTTTGATTCCCAAATATAATTTCATCTATCTAATTGGAAAAATTAGACACCATTATGTATTTGAATATTTATTTTCTCAAGATATAGACTCCAATATTAAAGATAACATGAATACCTACAATGTAAAGGAAGACCCATGTATCTCATCATAAGTTATGAATTATATTCATGTATCTATAAAAAAACTATATATAATTATAACACAATCAATTTTTTTTGAATTTATAGTCACTTCTCTCTCAAAATTAATATATTGTTCATACAATATGATTTCCTCAATATCCATTCATCATTCCATGGACTCTATTCATAGAATGTATTCTTACAATATTCGGTTACCCTACACTAAAATTATATCATATAACTATTTCAATTATTAGGGTTTACTTTTCATTATTAATATTTTTATGCATTATCATCTCCATAAAAATTTATTGAGGCATGGGATTATATTCAGTGTGGGTTTCCATAAAAAATTAAAGGGACTAAATATCATTTCATTCCACTTATGTTTTCATTTTAATATTCCTACATATTTTTATACACATTATTAGTGATTATATTTGTAATTCAATTGAAAATTATGGATTATTATGTTTCTGATTACCATTTGAAATATATTTTGATTTTTTTTGAAATATTGAAACAAAATAAACAATTTTTTGTTGTTTTAATGATATAATTTCATGAAAAAAAGATTCATTAGTTCGGGGAGGATGTAATATACTATAATTCCAAAAATAAATTTTTATTGATTTTTCTTTCTAAAAATTAATGCATATGTGGTAAATAAATTTCATTCTATTATGGAAAAAATATTTATAGAATTATTAATCACCTAAGTGGGTTACATTGTATTATTTTCATAAAAATATATTATTTGAGTACAATGGGACTTTATTTATTAATTTTTTTATAAAAATTGAAACTTGCATGATGGGTGACAACGCATCACGTATTAAAAGACCACAGGGCTTGAATCCATGAACGAAGGGAGAGAAAAATGTAGTATCCATTGCAATCCTATGCATAATTTTTTTCTATATTCAATATAGACTGAATCTTACAAAATGGGTTTACTTTTTCTAAAAAGCATGTTGAATTTTTTACATAATGTGAATTATATTTTAGGTAACACTGAAAAGTGAAATTCATACATTATTATCACATTTGAAGTGTATATTGAGTAATGTAAGGTAAAACACTCTAATAAAGTCGCAAAATATCATATTTATTTTTATTGGATGAGAATATTTCAGAACAAATAACCATATTTTTTAAATTATATCTATTTAGTTACAATTCAAATTGTGTAAATCATTTTTAATATTTAATGGTTATAAATAATTACAAGTGTGACACTCCACTCATTAATAAAAGGTAATCTACTATCATATATATTTATAATAATAAATCACTATAGATCTCCTAAGACCTTATAAATTCCAAGACTAACATTCCTTCCCATATAATATAGGTTCTTGTCTCACCAATCGACCATCCTAGATTGTTTAAGGCATAATCCAAAAAAGTTTTTCCTAAGAATGTCACTAACTCTAATCTGGTTTCATTCAATTTTATTTCTTTATCATACTCCATAATATATATCCTAACCCAACTGATATCCTTAAATAGTTGTCACAAATATAGTCAAATTTTATTATTGTTAAGGTACAACACTTTTTTTTCTTTATCTCAATTAAATGGTAAATTAAAAAAACCCTCGTGTGCATGTGTGGACTTCTACCTTATTGAAGTGATGTGTTTATTTCCTCATCAATACCTCATATGGATATGAATTACAGTATATTTAATAAATATATATTACATTTATGGATGTTGTATTATAAAATGATATTTTATTGTTTATATTATTTTCTTTCCTCCTAGTGAAAAATGATAATGTCGCTCATGAATGCGTATGGACTACAACATTTATAAAGTAACGTGATTAGTTTTTCATTTATTTAATATATGGTGGGTCAATAAGATGGTTTTATGGAATAAATACGATACTTTTATCAGATATAACATTTTTAAATGGTAAAAATATATTAATTTTTTTTACTTAGCATATTTTTGAGAAAATATAAACACAAATCTTTTGTATGTAAGGAGTAGTGCCACCATGAAATAGTATTTCTTTAATTTTTATTGATCTCCATAAGGACTAGTTATAAAATTTAAATACATGTATAAAAATAATAATTATTTTATGATAAATATTATATATATTTTGTAAAATGACAACTTTGTCCATGGTTATCCTACCAATTTGGTTTTGGGATTATTAATTATTGTCCTCAAAACATCCAACACGAACATACTCAATTTAGTAATTATAAAAGACAAAGAAATAAATGAAAAGAATGGAATTAAAACAATTTATTTCACCTAAATATTTTTATTAAACATGTAAATGATAAATTGAATTTTTTAAAAAGGATTTAATTTAGATATGTTGTATGTTGGTCTCGGGGTACTGTATTTCCTTGAATTCCACATTTAAAATTTATTTTTTTTGAATCTTTCCTCCCATTTTCAGGTTTCGTAGAATAGTTCATGAATTTTATTCTTATATTATAATAGTTTATAAATTTCGTTTTGGAAATCACGTTTAATTTTCATATATGGGTTAAAAAATGAATATTTTTAATGGATTCAGTACTGGTTATTTTATAAAAAGTGTTAATGGTATCTATTATTAACATTCATGGCATAAATATAATTTACCACTATCATAGTTTTTAATATTTATGAATTTTCCTCAACAAATTTTCATATTTTTATATCTTATTTCTTATTCTTATATTATTTTTTTTCATTTTAATATTTGACATTTAAAATGTATTTTTTTTCATATTTTGGCATATAAACTGGAATGTGTAATAGAATATGTGTTAAACGAGATAATCTATTTTACTTTGTACTGAAAATAAAATGTTTTATGTGTTTCATTTATTTTTTTAGTCCTTGGGATTTTTTTATCATAACGAATGAGCCTAAAATTACTATCCATTATATTGGGTATTTTTTTCCATGAAATATATGTTATAATTAGAAGGGTATGTTATTCATTTTTATAGTGACTGTAAGAGTGAATGAAAGAGTGACAGAAAAATTATTTACTAAGTATATTTCATGAATTTTATATGTTTTGAAATGTTTTTATGTAATTATATTGATATCAAAATATATTCTTATTTTGTTTATGTTTAAGGGAATGAGTATTCCCCCAATGATGGGTAAAATTTTCATTTTTCATGAAAATGTTTTCTCGAGTGATAATATTTTTCTTAAAAGTTTCCTGATTTTGATTTTTACATTTATGAGTGATTATGATGAATTTTATGAAAATACATTGGTTTTGTTTTTGATTTATAGACTAATTAAATGATTATTGTAAGATTATTTTTAACTATATAAAAGAATATTTTCCATGGGATTTGTTTTTTTTCAAAATAGACTATTGGGGTTCATTATTTATGTATCCATTTCTATGCTTTTTGTGATCAAATTAAACTGAAAAATACTTTTAAAGGGATTAAGGATGAGTACGAACTATTAAATGATATATCCAGACACTATAGGGAATCATCATAAATAAAGAATACTTGTTTTAAATAAAACAAGATATTAAATTTAAGAAACTTGTATTTCTGTAAAAAAAGGCATTGAGTAGAAATGTCAACCTTTTAATGTAGGGTTTTGATATACAAGAGTTATTTTAAATTCAATAAAATTTTAAACCAAAATTCTAATGGTGATGCATTAAAATTTAATCTATATTGTTATATACATATTTTATAGTTGATTATGGTATGAGAAATTATGGTAATGGGGAAAATAGAAATTAACCATAGATCAATATTGGTTAAGATGAGGTTTTAAGGTTTGGAAAAGGTTATTTGTTATATAAATGCTACTGTTAATGAAATATTTATCGAATAAATCATATTAAATAATTTTATAAATGATTCATGGTAGCTGTATGATGCATAGGGATACATGAGATTATTTTAAGTTATAATATCTAAAGAATGATGTGTGGGTTAAACAAAAATATGTTTGGTGTTCCAAAATGTTATGTCTAAATTTAAACTTCCCAAAATTATATGAAACATTTAAGTATAGCATAGTATATTTGGAACAAAAATTCAATTTATTTGATCAAAAGTCCAAATAATATATCCATGTGAAATAATATAATATGTGACACTATTGATCCTCTATCAAATTCAGTGACTTACCATATAATTCAAGAATATTTTCCACTAGATCATCCTAATTTGTTGTATATAAATATATTTTTCAAAATCCATTTTATTCCACTATAAATAGTATATGATTATTATCCAATATTCACATCAAAATATAATTGGATCATTTGGATTAATTTATATATTAAATGTAAACATAACATAGTGTATCAACCACAAATTAATGGACTATATCAATGATTTCTCAATACATCATAATGAATTATATTTACATGGTAACATAACATACATCTTCATTGGGTAATTAGTTACTTATAAATAAATTTTCATGCAATAATAGTTTCCTCCCTAGGATAAAATCAAATCATATGGATCATTTTATCTTATAAGATTTTGGCTACTAACATGTTGGATTGATTTTAGAGAAATCATGTTATTGGTTATAAAACTTACTGAAGAATCTAAAGATAATATATAATCCATCCATAATCATATCAATGTGTAATAGCGTATAAAAAATTTATTGATAAAACATTAAAAAGAGTCTACAATTATAAGTCTGGGTCCACATCATCCAAAGGATACCTCCCCAGAAAGAGTTTTTGATATATGAAATGAATGTAAATAATATTATATTGTAAAGTAGGCTATTGGAAATATTTATGAGGATTGGAGTTGTGTAATATCATTTATACATTCTAGAAAACCATTCCATATTTCATGAAATCACCCATATATCATATCTAATGAAGTATATTCCAAATAAATATGTAATTTTTAAAGATGATAATATTATATTAAACCCTAAAAATATCACATAATGGATAGTATGTTGTTATTCAAGAAATGAGATAGAAGATGATGAAAATTTCATGGGTGAAATTATTATTAGTGGTAGAAAATAAAAAATAAAAAATTCTAGTATCATGTAAAAATGAAAGAAATGATGTAGTAAAAATCAAATATATTAATTCGATAATACTACATTATATATGTATGGTAAATATAAAAAACATATTATACAAGAACAATATATATGTCTACATAAACATATTTTCTAATAAAATAATTCAACTATAAAAAGTACAGTTTAAGAGATAAATAATATAATCCATGGAATAGACATATTTAATGGACCATACAGTTATATTTATTACATGGTCGGTCGGTATGAATGAATATATATCTGTTAAGAGTAAATATGGAATTATATAAACCAAGTGAATGTTGTCAATTTCTAATATAGACATTAATAATTTATTGTTTGAATTAGATTATTTTAAGTTAAATATCAATAGCATTTAGATGTTCCAGAGGGGTTTAATAGATATTAATGGAAGAAAAATAAATTTTGAGGTCATATAACAAATCGTGGTAATTTTGTGATATATTTATGGTTTAACAACAACATAGAGAAATATAACCTTCAAAAATTGATGTTTTAGTGGAATCATCTATAAATGATGTTAAAATTATTATCGATCAAAACAAATAAATAAATTATGTTTGAACCACACCATGAAATCAATAAAATTTTACTCCATAAAACTAGGGATTATGTAGGATTAATAATGGGTTATGTATCAACAAATTTATTGGTTTTAATTTAAAAATTAGTTAAATGGTCCTTACTCTAATAAAATATTTTTATTAAATATAAAAATCATCAATAAAACGTATAATAATCAAAATAAAAAGATATATTTTTAAAAACTTATTTCATAATTAGAATTAATTCATTACAGTTATTTTGGATTAAAATTTTAAAATTTAATTTAAATGTAGTAAAAACAATAAATATGATGAAATATGGTTAAATTATGCTATATATAACATCATATTTTTGTAAGAAAGACTATACTCAACTATTCTAGTTCTCTATGACAAACTTTGGAACAATAAATTGTATTAGTTCATCAATGGATTTAATTGGATTATATTGAATACAATATCAATGAGTCTCCACCATATCACTATATCTTATCATAAATAATATGGTTAGTTATAATTGATGTATTAGGGTTATAAGTATCATGAGAGGAAAGGGTTATTTTTTCCCACTATTATATTCATATTTAAATTTCTATAGAAGTATCCTTTTATGTTTTGTGGTTCATGTTCCTATATTATTATGATAACATCATAAATAATATATTTATTAAAATATATCCATTTGATACCCCAATTTTATCAAATTGTAAACTATTTATAAGCCAATTTATAGATAAAATTATCCAAAGAGACATGAAACTTTTATATTGACTGTGATCAAAAATTCATTTGTATACCATTTATTTTTTTCATTATAGATACATTAAATAAAAGAGGTTTATTTTTTCAAAGGATTATTTATGATGATATATCATCATTTAAACATAAATTAAACTCAACATTGGAACAACTACACCTTTGATATCAATGAGAAATGAGGTATCTTTTTAGAGAAATTTAATTTCTCTAATGAATTACAAATATGTGTGAATATATAAAAATATTTTAATTAGGTTTTTATCTATTATAGATTGAGTCTAATAAAAATAAATATATATTAACTTTATTTCCTAATTCATTGAATTTCATATTCAATATATGTATTTGATTACTACAGTTTAATATTTTTCCAAAGTGTACCTATATGGACATTATGAATATGTAAAAACTATGTATATTATTTCTGGGAATTAATCTATCCATCATTATTAATTAATTTGTTTGGAATATATTTACATGAAAATGAGATTCTTTTTTTAATATGTAATAATCTTATAATATGAGCTTTATATTATAAAAATATTTGAATTTTAAAAAAAATATTCTTGTTCGTTATGTTCTGCATTGTATATACTCTTTAAATATTTCATAGAATGCAATAGAATTTTATTTTATGGGTAGGTCCTCGAATTATATATCACATTAGTTTACTAAATTATCTAATGATACAACTATAACATGGAAATTTACGCCACCATACCATTTATATATAATGGATTTCTATGAGGACTTGATAATATATTTTTTATGTCTTGAATTTCAGGTTCCCAAAAAAACCCATATTTTGAGATAAATTAATTCTATAAATGTGGTTATTTATTTCACTAATAATCCATAGATTATTTTATGACATTTTATTCTTTTTTATGGAAGTAATTGATTATTAATTTCTACTATATAACATACATCATCATTATGAAAAGTAACATATATTATAAATTTTTGATTACTAAGTATGTAAGATTATTTTTTACTAATGTTTCCCATGCCCCATGGTAAAAAAGTGGAACAATTTTTATGCATGGATATA
Organism: Viscum album; assembly: GCA_963277665.1. Classification (NCBI taxonomy): domain Eukaryota; kingdom Viridiplantae; phylum Streptophyta; class Magnoliopsida; order Santalales; family Viscaceae; genus Viscum; species Viscum album. The sequence goes on along the minus strand of OY728129.1, from coordinate 1,263,780,976 downwards.
TTTATATCATTAAGGAATAATGTTTTTTAATCAAATGATGTAATTAATCATATTGTAAAACGAATTTTATCTATCTAGTCTTTTTAGTAATATTGATCCTTTATCTTGGGTATGTAATACAATATAATCTAATTATCCTTTAATAAATAAACCACTAGATATGGGTGATCATAGTTGAGGTTGATAAAAATTATATATACTTAATAGTGAATTGGGTGATATTAAACAAAATACCAATCATTAAGGATAGACATGTTTAGTGTTACACCTCACATAGATACCAAACAAGGATCATAGTTGGAATTTTACCTTAACAATATATCATGAAAAAATCATACATGGAATCATGCCCAACCAATTAAACAAGTATCACATTGGATATCATTATGACCAACCACATTAAAACATCCTTTAACACATACAAAATAATCTAGTATAACCTCACCACTATCCCAAACAAAATATATACTCCCACTCCACTATAGAATTCCCAAGATTTATTAACTATTCTTATTAACTCTTCTCATTACTACATAAACTCTTTTAAGTTCCCATAAAAATGGATATCACTAAATTATATAAATATTATTACCATTAATATTAATATAAAAATATAATATATTCTAGGGTATATAACATTCCCTTCCTCCCCATAAATGACACATATATCTAATCTTATAGTTATTTTGTTTTATTTTTTACATTATTACATTATTTAATGATCCTTGATTATAAAATGATTTATAAAATATATATATATAATGTTTTAAATACCTAAGGACCACATACCACATAATTTTAAGCCTTATAAAACAAATAACAATTAAATGAACCGAAAATAATCAAAACAAATAATTATACTCGCATATGTCCCCAAATAGTGATTTTAAATTTATAATTGTCTTTAAATGATGGATAATAATATTATATTAAATGGGAGACACTCCTACATTGATTTGATAGAATGAATGATACCTATATTATAGCACAAATTTGGGGAATCTTAATCATGGAAGTAATGGAATTCAGAATGAGGGTTGGTTTCCTCGTAATATTATCTTGATAGAGTATATGGGTTTCTAAAAACCATGAGAATTAAATGAAATTTTCACATAAATTAAATTTATAATTGATATCATATCATGCATCCAGATCCCCGATGAACCCCATCTAGGTAAATGGAATGACTTTATCCTCCCTTCCAAGGGTCACAATTAATTTACTGGTTCTGTTGGGCTTATTTCTTTATACCCACAAGTATCTTTATTTCAAAATGTTTTGGAATGTAACATTTTCTAAACACTCTAATCGGATAAATTAATAAAAACGATCATAAAACGAAGAAAACCAAAACTCAATTCATTCCATGGAAAAATTTATTCATTTAAATGTTCACACTATATAGAATATCATCTATGATATTCATTACTAAGCATTGATAATTAATTGTTATGGAAATTAAACTCATATATATGCCTCTCACTCCAAACAATACGTTGTATACATTTGTACAAATATAATACATATTAAAATGATTCAATAATATAATTAGTATTTTCTTTCTCTAACCCAGTATATTGGGCCTCATTCTAAGAATAGTTAATTAGAGACTACAATGAAAATATCAAAACATATCTCATGAGAAGGATGTATAAAGTATATCAAAAGAATATATATATATATATATATATAGAATTTATTTTTCACCATAATATATATTTGATGAATATATTATAGATATTCTTCTATATCAATCAAATCGATAACCATGACTGGTCAAATAAAATAATGATATAATATTCAAAGTCTAAATTTTTTGTTAACCAAAAATAAGTTATATCCTACAAATAATCTGGTCACCAAACTAAAATAAGATAGGATGATATTTTTTTTGAACAATCATTGATTACTCTACAATATGTGAAACCACATATATATTAGCTAACAATTATATATTTTTTCATATACTAGACTTGATCCAACAGAAAAAATCAACATTTCTAGTAAAAACCAGTAATGATGTATTCATGTCCTTCCCAAAATTTCATTAATGGTATTGAAACGCACGGCCGATTGTCGCCTATCGACCGGTCAAAATTCCAGTGCTCTGCCAATGTGTATAACAGCACTCGGGTCGAATCCTCGACGATGATACTTTGTAATAGTCGTTTGTTTTTAGTTGATTGTATTTTGATTAGGGGGGTTTGTTTGCAGAGCATAATTGAAATGGTTTATGGATGATGTTTGATTTACCAAATTGATAAAGATTGGGGTGAGTTCATGATTGGGGAGTTAAGCATGTGATATCCTTGAGCCTTACTTGGTATTGCATTAAATTAACACCCATGTCATAAGTTGACGTTGATTGGAATTCCTAAGTGTAAAGGCTTTAATCCAAGCCTTAACTTAACTTATGGTTCTAATCTCAATCAAAAATTATTTATGGTAGTGTATTTATGGTTCCAATAATCCATGGAAACCACTCGTTAAACAAAACATATCATTAATCCATGACATATTAAGTTTAACATACACAATATTAATTTAAAGAATACTCATCGAGCAAAACTCTCAATCACTTAACATCCCCGAATTATAACTCACCCCAATGAGAGATTTACTCATCCATTTGGATGTTTAATATTCTGGTTAAAATAATTATGATGATAAATTAAGAATAGAAGAAAAAGAAAGGGATTAGAAAAGAGTGGTACGTTGACACACACACACGAACGATGATGATAATTAAAAACGGATTTTCGATTGAATGAGGAAGCAAAAGAAGGGAAGGGGATTGAACTGAATTTAAACTATTTTAAGAACATAAATATTAAACTACAGATGGTGGATGATAATAAGAGATATTGAAGAAGTAACTTGCATTAAAATAGAATTACAAAGAAAGAGAATTACAAGATTACAAAAATGAAGAACACAAAAGTAAGTGAAAACAAAGAGAGGAGAAAAGGTCTCTCAAATGAAAACTTGAGTATGGCAGGTCCTCAAAAGCCTTTGGCAAATCTTTGGTCGTGCCAATATGATCTCCTCTCTTCTTAAATGCCAACCCCTCTCAAGGAGAGAAGGGGAGAGTATTTATATCCCAAGGAGTGGACTGTTTACATTCCCAATCTATACCTCCACTTGTATCGCCAATTTGGCTATTCAGACAGCCAAATCTTCGAAAATATCCTTCTTCAAAGTTGTATAAAATAATTTTGGTCGACTACTGTCAAAATATGGAGGCATTTGGACAAGTGGAGCCAACGTTATAGCGGTTTGATTAAACAAAGATAAACTGTCCATTTCAATCCAGTCTTTTTGAAGTCCATAACGTGAAAGGGTTTTTGAATATGAAGATGCCTTCAAATCCGAATGGTTTCTTCAACAAAGTCGGCCGCCTATATCTCCTCTTTCACACTGCAAACTCTAAGCTCTATTTGATTCTTACATAAGGAGATATGTCATGCATACTATACTTATTTTAATTCTCTTCCAAAATGGTGGGCTGGACTTCAAAGATTTATTTGGGCCCCTTGTACTTAGATTTGGGCCTTGACATTTTTATAAAAGATTACATGTAGTGTCCCCATAATTATGGTGGAGAGTTAATGTTTTTGGACTTCTGGATTGAGCCCAGTAAATCAATCTTCAAGGATGGTCCAGTTTGTTCACAAATTCTTTGGTCTTGTTTGTGAGGACCATATGACCCTTCAAATGGCAGAATTGGATCATGGTTACTTCTAATGAAATGTTGTATATTTAAAGGAGAATCCTAAAAAACAATAACCACACAATTTTGATCAGTATAGTGACAGTTATTATTAAAACATTAAACTGACTCAATTGGACTACTTCTAAAAATGCTCAAATATTATACTTAATATTAAAACATTAATATTTCACACAAATTATGCACATTTCATATAAAATAAGTAAAGGGGGAATATAATAATTCATGAAAATATTAATAACATCAGGTATACATATTACTATATATCTAAAAATAGATAATTAAAAAATTCTTAATAATGTATGAAATTTCTCCAAAGAGCTACTAAAATCATCAAAACAATAATTAATTATCTCCTATGACAACCAGATAGTCCATTAAGAATAAAAATTAATAGAGGAAGGTATGGTGTGCTCAGTATTACATACATTCCCATTATGTATTATTTACCATTCCTAAAATGGTATATGAACTATGAATCCCACTATAACATATTTCTCAAGAACATTATATTTAATCATAGAAACTCCCATATATATAAATTACATTGCTCATAAATAGACTTTTTATTCAAATTTTATAGTAAATATTATATTAAATTATTTTATTGGTGATAATGTATATAGTTTCTATACATTAAAGGGATATATAAAAACCCATCATTAAGTCCATAATTACCTAGTTTGACTTTCAAAGAGGAAAAATAATTGAATAAGAAGTATATTGTTATATGGTGATTACCCTTCAATGAATGATATTTAATAAATTTCAATAAAAAAAAACCCATCATCATCATGGTTCACAAATATTATCCGTTGATATTGTAAAACATCTTTTTCGAACCATTTTGAAATATAGATTTATAGGAAATAAAGTCTTATATAAGATCCTCTCATTTTCTTGTATGTAATTGAACATTATAAATGATATATAAAACACTATTATTAACTAATTTTTAATTTGGTGATCATTCATTGCCATATATTTTTCTTACAAACCCTTAAATATTTATATAATAATGGATTTTACATCACCCTATAATGAATTGGTGAGGTAATTCTATGACTCCTGATATCGAAATATGATAATATTCTGAGTCATAGAAGTAAAAAATAGTAAACAAAATGATAATCAACCACATCTCATTATTGGAATCTCACACTACCAAATCCAGAGTATTCCTATTCATCTTGTTATCTACAATGTTCACCTTAAAGACATTAGCACCATATTAATTTCAAATAAAATTAGGTATTCATCCCATCCGCTCGATGGAATGTCAAGGTCTTACTATTAGAATATTTACATTGGGATTATATATATTGTATGGACTAAAATCTATCAATTGAGAGTAAATCGTTAGAATATTTTAGTACAATCAAAATACATGAAAACTCTAGATTTTGTGAATAGTACATACACTAGGTCGACATCTTCTACATAAATACATAAGTATTTACCCCGTACTAAATCAAAACAAAACCATGTTATACTCCTTACAAGTCATATTATAAGATATAATCCATAGAAATATGATGTAAGGAAAAACTTGTTAAGATCATTAATTTAAAATTTATTTCATAGATGGTTTTCTCATATATTTGATAACTCTAACATTTACCACTCTTAGACCAAACCATGATAATGAAATATATTTATTAAATGTTAAAATAAATATCATATTATACTTTCCAATACCATTCTACTGTAGTCCTCAATGAAATTATTCACCGACATTGTGGAAATCATTTTTTGACCATCTTTGTGCACATTGATATTCACACCTCTAATATCTTCTTTCCTAAGTTGAAACATCTCTAATAAATAAATTTAACATTGAAATAATGAATGAAATTTTACATTCACTTAGTTTTACCAAAAAAACGTATGTTGAAATTTAGGATTATCTAATGTTTTATAATATAGCATATTTCTATTTGTAATCAAAAATAGAAAATAATAAATATATGACATTAAATCATTTAAATAATTTCTATCAATACTACTAATGCATTTGTTAACTATACATCATCATCAATAACACATGCAGGACACAGAAACTCTATAAAACTATATGTTAAATGTACTCTATCATCAACCATTAATAGTTATAAATGAAAAATAAAATAATTTATATAGAATCCCATAAATATCATATGTTAATATAATCATTATTCAATTCATGTGATATGATACTGGTCAAAAATATTGACCTACATCATCCTCAATATAAATATTTATAAGAAATATATGTTATCACAATTTTATTGATGATAATAGGTTCATGAAAATGTCTTATGCTTAAGAGAGTAAATTCATTTCCCACTAGGTACCCAATATGGAAATTCAGATCTCGATGTTCAACTTGATCCATCCAGTATGGTAGAATATATGTGTGATTTATAGATTTTATTATTTTAGTCATAAAATCAAATCTTACTCAAATATAACATCACAATTACTGGAATAAATAGTTTTTCATCTATATTAAATCACCTAAATAAACCCCCATTAACAAGATAGGTATCAAACAATGAATGAAACTATTTATGCATAATGGATTTTTAGTAATTGTCATTTTCCATCATTAATATTAAAATCATCCTTAGGGGATGTGAAAATTTCCCCTCATTTATAAATATCATTGTTCTTGAGAATAAGTCATCTATTCTATCCAATGGATCACATATAGGATATATATGTTATTTATAAACAAAACCAAAGATTATTTTAATTAATAATAATGATATATTCTCCCTAATAACATATCAAAATCCCTAAATCCTGATTATATGGTTATAATAATCCTCAATGCACCCAACATACTCTCTATAATGAAACAAAAATTAAAAAAAAATGATTATAATTAAAAAAAAATTGTAGAATTATTATCACATAAAACAATTGTTTTTATGGATTTAACTATAATCATACCACTTATGGTTGAAAAAAACTCTTTATAATCATATGGAACCTTATTTATATGGAAGTTATATAATTATCCTGATCTTCCCTATCATCCATTATTTAACTTCACTAAACCTATTATTAGATGTAGGTTGCCATTGTATCACCTTCAATTGGATACTATGTCCTCTTATATGACCTAAACAATATGAAGACTTCCAACTACAAATATATGTTTACATATCTTCAATTTATATAGATATTTGATCCTTCCCACCACTTACTCCACTTACTGACTAAGCTGTAATTTTATTAAACACAATTTTATGCCCCATATAGTCACATAAATAAAAAACCCCTAGTGATTGATGAAACTATGGAATGATGTGAAATATCCTAAAAGCCAAATAACAATTTAGTAAAAATATACTATATGGGGTATGACATGATCATCAACCTATACTTCCCAACCTATCATAACCATTGTGAAAACATTTGAATCGACAATCATATATATTGATGAAATAATATCAGTTCGAGTTACTGAAAACATAATACAATTAGGTATCACCATCCCCCAGGTTCATCATAGTTATGATATCAGGGTTCAAAATATCATAATATTATTCTAGGTGAATTTTTTACACCTATATGTCTGCCATGTAACTCAATCCATCATCTAAGATCCAAACCATGGCCACCTTTTATCGACCTAAAATTAAATAGATTTTTATAATCATTTCTGAACATTCTTCCAATTTCATTGAAATCATTTTCCTTATGTTTATGTTCATAAACTATAATATAATAATAATCTTTATGATATTAGGGAAAAAATATAGGGAAATATATTTTGTAAGTCCATTGAAGATAGCCTGTCTACCTAGATTCTTTGTCATACACATACAACAAAACATTGGATATTTATTAAATAATTGTGGTATCCACATTACATTATGACTAGATTATTTATCTAACTTGTACAATATAAATTATATTAATTGTATCCAAAACTATTTATCCTATAGAATTACCTTGTTGGTTTTGAATTTCACTCATGGATACATATAGTAACTTTTTTAAAAAAACGGGAGCATTTGTTTGGATTAGTGGAACATTCAGAAAAATCCATGGGAGTCACACAAGTGATTCAAAGGCTACGCAAAAGATGAAAATCCATTCATAATAGCCCTGCATACCCAATGAAACGTAAAAGGGAAATAATTCCCCCTAGCCTCCAAAAAATGATGAAGGCATATGCACAAATGTGTTTAGGTTTTCATGTAAAATTTAGTCTCGTGTGTACGAATATTACACGCACAAAACAATGTAAAATTCCCAATTACACGGCATAGTTATTCCATGTTTCACTGCAAAAAAAAAGATCAGTGGTGGGGTTTTAGAGGGGGTTATGCACAAACCCCTCTAATCATCAAATTTAGAGGTGGTTTAAAATCCCCTCAATATTTTTTTCACTGGTTTTTTAATATTTGGCTTGATTTTAATGGTTCTTATGTCAAAACCACCACTAATTTTATATCTTTTAGCACTATATATTCTTTTTAATTTCAAAGGATTTGTGTGTGTATATATATATATATATCATTTTTTCACATATATATATAATTGATTTTTAATGAAATGGTTGGGGTTCACAACCCCCAATAATTTAATATTTTATAAGGGGTTTAGGAACCATTGTTAATTCGTTAGATTTCTCGGGGTTTTGAACCCCCTATATTCCAGTAAATTTTTTGGTGTAATGAAACACAACTAAACCCATTGATTATAGGGTGTTTTAAACCCCCTATATATTTTTATTTATTTTTTAAAATAAATGACTTTAAAATTTTAATCATATAATATATATATGTCTCTGTGTGAATGTGTATATATATGTGTATATTACATAAACATGTTATATAAATGTATTTAAAAATATTATAAACACATATATATTCGGAAATTATATAAATACGTATACATATAAACAATTGTATACATATATAAATATTTTTATACGTAACATATTTTATATAATTAGATTATATATATTATATTATAAATATTTATATATATATATATATTATATAAATAGTTTATATAAATATTTTATTATACCATATTGATTATAAATTAATTTAATATATATATATATATTTCATTAATTTATATTATATAGTTCCAATTATTTGAATGTATTAATTTTTTGTGTGTGTATAAATATATTTATGATATAATATAGATGTTTATAATAAAATAAAAAAGTATATAATATAATCATATTTCATATAATATTTGTTTATTATAAATCATAAAATGTAAAAATGTGCAATATTTTTTAAACCGACATATAATTTTTATAGTATAAGGAATATGTGTAATATTAATAATAATTCATAATAAAATTATTGTGACGCACACATACATATATAAAAATATATAAAAATGATTATATAAATATATATTTTATAATTATATTATATCTATAAATATCATATAAATACATAAATACACACAATAAAATAGAAATGCAATTACAAATATATGTATATAATTATTTATTTTTATATTTAAATATAATTATTTATAAATATATTATATTTACACAGATATAATATATATATATAGACGAAAATATATATCATATATTATACATAAATACATTACATATATATATATATTATACACAAATATGTATGTATATTATATATTATAAACAATATATCATTTATTATAAAAGATATAAAATTTTCTATAATTTTGTACCCATATATATATATATAACATCTATATTTTTCTATGTAATTAAATATAATGAATTTTATATAATATACATATGATGTCCCAACATATTGTTACAGGCACTGAAAGCATACCGACTTGTCTCGTGTTCGACTCCTCATAGTAGAGGAAGTTATATCTTCCCACCCATGGAGGCAATGGATGAGCCGAGCATCCCTCCTCCATGTTGGGCCCTATGAGGGGAGCCTGGGACCACTGGGGTCTTGTCAAGGTATTTGTCCTGGGGTGTCATGTACAGTTGGGGGGGGGGGGGGGTTGTCATGCAAGTAGTCCTAGGGTGTCGAGGGGGGTTTGTCTTGGGGTGTGTGTGGGTGTCTTGGGCGGTTGTCAAGGTTCTCTAAGGGGGTTGTCCTATGGTGTTTGTGTGTCTATGGATATTTTCAAGGGTTTTTAGGTGAGTTCTCCTGGAGTGCTGATGGGGGAGTGTAGGGGGTTGTCTTGGGGTGCCTATAGGTGTCTCGGGGGGGGGGGGTGTCCAACGTTTTTAGGGGGTTTAATGGTTATCTACTATGGGAGTCTCTATGTCTTTTTGGGTCTAGTAAGTGAATGAGAATTTAAAAATCTGTAGTATTTTACGGGCAATGAATTATAACTGCCCATAAACTTGGTCTCCCCACAGTTAATTAGGGGCGGTTCTTATAGCGTGTAATGTAATGTTCGAATTAGAGGTGATTAAAACAAAATTTAATCTATCAGTTTATGGTGAATTTAGGGTGAAATTAGATGGGGTTTAAACCCCCTTCTAATTGAACTGCCTCTAAACACATTCTTATTTTACCTGTTATTACCCATACCCACCCATAATTGGAGTTGGAGGCCATAATTGCAGTGGTTATGGGTGACCACCTCTAAAGTATTTAGAGGGGGTTAACACCCCTTTTAAATAAAAAATAACCCCTTATAATCTCCCTATTTAATTATAGTGTCACTTCCTATACATCATCATATATATAGGAGGGAACCCACCATTCCTCGTGGTAACGATGCAGATGTCAAATAGTCACTGTCGTGCATGCGAGACTACCTCTTCCATAATATTATGAAATCTCAGAATCCCTCGATGTACATGATCTTGTGTGATAGGTCCCCTATGGGTTTCCCTTCTTGTGGACCCACGTGGTCTTGACCCTCACAAATTTTATTTTTGCTTACGTCAAGTGTGTGAAAAATAACCATCTCACATGCAACATATTCCCTTGTGCATGAAAATCATTCGTTCAAGACCCTCTATTTAGTTCATAAGCCTCCAATCCTGTACACACCCTTTCCCATAAGCTATTTGGGAGGCCTTTACTCTGATGGACCATCGTTGAGCCCCTCATATTCACAACTCCCACATCTTGATTGCACCTTCTTTATGCAACCCTCTGGTCTTGCACGTAGTAATTTCCAGGTCATTTGTGCTTTTGCCCTTATTATGTTGCCTCACCCATTGATTTTTCACATAGGTGTTCTAATGGATATTAATTTTTTAACATATATTGGATACCAGGGAACCCACAACTAACAACTCATCCACCCCAATCCCAAATATCATTGATGGTTCTTACCCTTACCCATGTCTTGGTGGTTATCGGTTATGTATGTCTAAGGGGTGAGACCTACTCGTTTGAGCTGCAGGGTGATAAAACTACCAAGCCCCATCAACCTCAGTACTTATTGAATAATGTATCCTAATTCCATTACATACATATGGGGTGCCCCGCATCAGACATTTTCCATACCCACTCATCTCCACGAGAGTGAGATCTTCCTAAAATGAAAGGAGATCCACATCATATGGAATGCAAGCATACCCATGGGGTTGGGCATCCATCCTTTTGTATGAACCGATCATTATTTACATGTGGAATTACTCTTTATCCTTCTTGACTCTTTTGGACACAAATACAATAGGAGGATGGTCATAAGTGACTCTAAACACCCCATCCATTTCCCTTTGGGATTTTTCTAAATGGATTGATTCTATACGTAATCTCAACACCATCCCTCACAAATGCATATTTCACAACATGATCATTTCCTATATTATTTCCTCTTGTTTCACACTCTGACTATGATTCATGTGGGATTATATTTTGTTGTGATAATGAAACCCCTCTTATGAGCTTCAATCCATAAGTAAGCCCCTTCTTCAACCTTTACGGAAGCCTCAGTGCATAATCCCCACTCAATAAAAAAAAACTACATGTATTTTCATCACTATATTTTAAAATGGGTAAATATGAAGCCCCCCTGATTTTCAATATAGACTATTGGTAAACCTTGGTTCCCTCATACAAGGGGTAAACCTCCTTGATCTTTGTACCCACCATCACCTATTCCCATCTTGGTCATTACCTTGAACCACTATCTCTCAGGAGGTTCATGACCCACTCGTAGCTCACATATCCTTTGATTCCACCTTGGAAGCCTCTTCAGGTCTAATAGATAATTACCCGACATGAACTACATGATATTTGATCCACACACCGTGAATAGTGTACATAAGAATCCTTATTGTGGATCAAGTACAACAACCTTAACATGCCATCAATTCCATCCATTTATCCCAATTCATTCACATCTTTATTCTTACCTGGGCCACTACATCCATGTGTGATCATTCCATTCATTTGGGAAGATCCTATGTAGAAACCCCAATCATCTGAACAATCCCTCACCCTTTACTTGGTGAGATCATGCCATCCATTTGGATCATCTCAGAGTGTAATCCCCCTCAACCCCATTGTTTCTCCTAACATAATCAAGGTGGTCTCAGAGCGTATCCCCCAAAAAATATGTCCAAGTGCGATCATCTTGTGGCAAGTATTCATAGTGAATAATCCCCAATCTATCAAATGAACAATGTTTGTTTTGATCCCATTATCCTAAACATGGTAGGTAAAAATCCTTCATGAGGTTCAATCCCATCAAATGGTAAAACATGGTGTCCCCGTCATTAGGGTATACCTACGTAATCCACCATCAATAGTGTCTAGGTAATCCTTCATTGTGTGAATCCTCCCCTCTAAGAGACACAACATTCTGGGTCTGCTCTAATTGGGCATCGTGATCCCTTAATTTTATAAACCTTCTATGTGATCACTCATAGTGATCCGCCTCTCAGGTCTGTCTGTATGGGATGATTTGATCAACTCCATCATGGCTCTGTTGGATATTAAACATTATACATGCCCTGTGTTTGACAAGAGATATATTAGTAAAACCTTATAATTCATGCATATGGTATAAGATACCATGTGATCACTATAAGATTCCTCAAGTTCCATGCCTTTGAGAATACCTCATTTGGGGAATAATACAGGTGCACCAGTGTTCCAACATCTAGAAATCCTCAGTGAAACCCAACATGACTACTCTCTGGACCAATGGTTGGTTCGCATACATTACCTATTGGAATTTCAAGACAGAAGTAGTGTATTTTACTACCATCCATGAAAAGATGGAAACATGAATGAGTTTCATGAAGAACGTCATAATCTAAAATGGAGACCCTGATTTGGAAATGAATTCTTAGAAGGAATCCATTGAATGTACAAATGACAACCCCTATTCTCATTTCGATAAAGGAGCCAACATCTCTAAAGAATCGATAAATTTCCAGAACCTTTGGGAGGAAGGAATATGGTATATAATGTTCCATCAATGGGTGATACCCCCTGAAGGTGTGGATACACTAGAAGAAATCATAGGAAATAGAAATGATAAAACCACCATGAACTCATCTCCTCAATATAGGATTTGTAGTTTTCAAGATATCAAAAGCTGACCATGTCATTGGATCCATATATATGAGGAAAGGCCCCAGAATGAAAATATTAGGATGGGAATGGAACTCAACATAGATTGGGGTAGTTAATCATTGGGAATTCTACTCTCTGAAATTTATCGCATGTATCTCCCTCTCCAACCATTCAATATTGGTGAACTCTAAGGAATTAGTCATTGTCATCCTTGAATTCAAACTAATAGATGATTATTCATACTTTGTAGGACATATGAAACAGGAAGCCAATATACCACCTCCTATAGATATAGGGCTAGGAGGAATGATACTGTGGAAATCCCATATGAATTCACCTCTACCATGATGTCACCTATGACCACATCTATCGGTCTCCCACACCCTGTCTCTATAGAGACCTGGTTGTCACATAGTTAGACATTGGAATATTTCTACAAATAATTCTAGAGATAGGTGCACACAAGAAGTGTGATTCTGAGGCCAGGATTTCTAAAAAAATATTTTATATAATACTATGTTCATTTTGTACTATGAACCTGGAGGAGACCAGACATCCATCAAATCGTCGCTTGGATTGGAAAACTAAGGCCCCATTGGATTTTGGTGCTTGTCGTTTAGTCTCGGTGATGTATAACATTTGTGGCTACATATCATCTATGTAAAATGATATTGAGGATGTAACTATAATAAAATAATTAAATAATATTATTTTTTTGGATGCTACTCTTTATAATATCAGAATGGGGATTCAGATTTGAAATCGGAGAGAACCATCGAGTACATAGTGTGGTGTTTACCTTAGGTGAGACCTCATTTGAGAGGTTAGAGGAGGTTCGAATTCTTCTACTATAGGAAATTTCATATAAATATAATATTAGATAAATTAGATAGGGTTAGCTCATGTATCACATAGATGGAAGAGCTCTGGTTATATACTTTCGATGGAAATTCATTGTCCGATCATCATCAGGGCATGGTGAAAATATAGAAACTAGTAATTTAGAGCACAACGAACAAAATGGGGGTTCCAAAATCAATGTAGTATTTCTATTTTAGATATTTAAACTCCTTGATTGAATCCTTTGTTTCTAATTTAATTTTATTTTGTAATTCGCTGTTTTCGAATCCTTTGTTGACGGAAAATCCAATAACCACCATCATATATTTCGATTTGGGATTTCCCGTTCTTCGATTTCTTCATCATTCTTCAATAATAACAGTTGTACATGCTCAAACAACCTCCAATATTGTATAGAGACACATATCTATTAACATTTAAACCCGAGGAGTCCCAATAAATGTTCGGATTTGATTTTTGAGTGCTGAAGGAGGAAAATATGTGATAGGGGGTCCAAAAACATTTACATTCATCACAACATCAATAATCCCATATCGGAGTCCGCGATAGTTTAGATACGGATTCCGGAATCCCAAATCTGGTCTCAGATTCATTTTTTATTACCCAGGTGTTCCTAGTCTTCCATCGAAGAAGGTGGTGTTGTGGGTCCAGTGAGGACCTAATTCCTACGAGGCAGTGGTGCAGTGGCTCTGGAAAGGGAGGTAGGTGGTTGCTCTAGGAGGCCATGTGGAAGCTCTGGAAAGCAGGGTGGCATGGAGGCAGCCGATGCAGGGTGGTGGCAGCAATAGGTGGAAGGCTATGAGAAGTCACCTCCCCCACGTGTTTTCAGAAAAAAATTGAAATCTAATAAAATTATAATAATAATAATATTTTTTTATTAAAACATTTAACTAATTGTAAATTCCCATTATGGCATCCAATTCACTCACCATTAGTGATAATTTGACCCTTCAATCAATGTGGCCTTTTTAAGACCAACATTGAGTTCCTTTAAGTGACTCATGAATTGGGTCATTAAAATGCCTTAAAATTAATAATAATAATATTATTATTATTTTCAAACGCAGATTTGAACGTTACACATGTAAGGAGCATCTGATTAATGGGCCTTATATTGAAACATGGTCCTTTCATTGAGGTAGAAATGTTTATTCTAGTTCATGAACACTAGGTTTTGGGCTCCAGGTTCAGTGTCACATAACATCCTATTAAAATAATAATAATAATAATAATTATTATTTGGTAAATTACTTTGTATCAGAGTTATTTTCTACATCATGTGTATGATTTACATGCTGTTAGTGGCATTGAGACCCTGAAAATGAGGCGGATGTTTTATGATTGATTTCAACTACTGAAACAGAAATCAATATGTGCATCCCACGTGTCTTGGTTTTCCTATATGTGGTGAAATACATCTTTTTCACCGGATGTCTGTTTTCAACAAATGATTTGTTGATCCTGTGTTTTTTTCATGATGCTCGCAATGGTGAAATCCATATAACATTTTATAGGATCCACGTATAGGCCCCATGAAACACTGTTCATCTATGATGATGAAAAATGTTTTTTATTCACCAAGTGTTCGATTCGGGTGACTATATAGTCGATCGGGTGCATTTCTCTGCAAGGATAGTGACTGTGTGATCCATTTTGATATATAGATCATTTTGAAGATCCATTTCATTTGAATTATATTTTTTCCTTTTGATCAATAATGAGAAACATGGGCTCATCAACATTTTCCTAGAGGTCCCATGTACTGTAGGAGTACACTGGAATGACTTATGGGTACATGTTCATAGTTTAGTACCCTAGTATGTCTACGTACATGACTGAGAGATGAGGTGGGGTCATATTTTATGTTGTAATCACATGTGTTGTGTACCAATTCATTATTTTTTTAAAAGGGAATGAACATGTGTGGGATTTTTGAACCTTCCACACAGAGTAACCCCCCTCCCCCATGGATAGGTCAGTACCTAGAGGTAGCACCCCAGCCAAGAAAGGATCTATTTCCAGTCGAGATGGTAGAGCGACTCGGAGATTAATGGCCTGACACTGATGTCCCGTCAATTCAATCCATTGGAAATTGGACCATGCCTCATTTTCCACGCCCAAATGAGTGTCATGTACCAATTTACAACTCTTCTACTTCTCGTATATCCTGCATTATAAGACTTTGAGGTTAGGCCACTTGTTGTCTATTTAGAGTGTTTTATCACATAGAATTCGAAGGCTACCTCCGTAGTTGATTTAGACTTATGATGATAGATGTTCTAGGTGTGACTCCCTTTTAGGTGATCTCTAATGACGACTATGATCAGGAAAGTTTACCACTATAGTTCTCTATAGTTATTCTGAGTGGAACCCTCCAGCCGGACTGGGAAAGGTTCCTCGGAAGCACTAGAGACCAACCCTCTAGTTAGGCCAGGAATGGGTCCTTCAACTATTCTAGAGTGGAAAAATCAGATGCAATGGGCATGGGGCCTCAACGACACTAGAGTGGAACCCTCAAACTGGGCTGGCCATGGGTCCTCATCCTTTTCTGAGTGAAACCCTTCAGCCGGACTGGGCATGGGTCATCAACAGTTTCTGAGTTGAACCCTCTAGCTAGGAAGGGCACGGGTCCTCAACCAAGAGGCACAAAACTTTGAAAATGAATCAGAGTGACAATATATACATTGATGTTACTTTGGACTCATGGGTAATCTGGTGCACTTTCCCCACATAGATGCATAATAGTGATAGAACGTAAAACTGTGCGAGTGAGATAGATCTTCCCAAAGTGGAATGTACCAAGGTGTGGTTATTGATCCCCTCTGACATGTAATTCAGAGTAGACATGTGAAATTCTAGGAATCAATGATTGTTACATCAAGAACTATTGACTGCTCTTCTTCTTCGACAGAGCTGTGAGATGGATATGCCCTTACTCTCTCATTTGGGATTATTTGAAAGATCATAGATAACTAAACTATTTTAACACCCACTCCATAGATTTCAGTTAATCTCTTTCCCTGAGAGGTTAATATGGATGGAGGATACCACATTCTTTTGGTTTCTAGTTTCTCTTGGTTGGAAAAGTATACACTCATACTTATGGTAGCGAAGACAGTACGAGTAGTTCATTTTCACACTTTTTCTAGCTCCTTGTGTTTTGGAATAGTTTACATCACTCTCTTGTTGGGTTGAGCATTACTCATTTTCTTTACCATGTTCTATCTACTGCTCCACTATTCAGTAGATATTTTTCTACTCCATTTTTCCTTCGTGGCATCCTACTAAGTAATTTCATACTCATTCCTTATTGGGTTTTAATTGTACATGGTGTTACCTTCTAGATGAATGATAGGCTTATTGTCACATTAGAGCAGCTTTGGGATACTGTGGGATTATACCACCTACGGTGGTCATAGCTTAGGATCCAGGAGAAGAGATATCTCAGCTATTTTACTTTTCCACTTGTTGTTTGTTTTTGGCACTCTTCTTTTTGGGAATGTATTTTACTGTTTACCTTTTAGTTTACTTTAATGCAAATTTACTTATACTATTTAAAGGTTGATGCATATATGTTTCGATTTCTTTTTTTTTTGAAGCATTTTTATGTTATTTATCATTTAACTCCACACTTTTAAATTTTGTTCTCTTCATGTTTTCATGCATGTTCCGAAGAAAAAGCCTCTCGGATTTTTTTGGGCCATCACCACATGTCGCCACCCATGGCCTATGGGAGCGGGCCTAGGGAAGTGGTGGCTGAAGCCCCGTCTAAGGACAGGTTGTGGCAATGTGGTTTTAGAGGTTTTCCAACCCTTAGGACATTGTTCAGACATTTACCCAATAAAGACTTGGTTGGGTTAATAGAAAAAGTGTCAAAATGTCTTAAAAGATTCTCTTAGGCCATAGAGTCCGGTGATGGTACGACGAATGACGTTGCCATTCCCCAAGACCCAGATTACCTACTTGTCAACTATCCACGCTGATAAATTTATCATAGAGAACTTTGGCACATTAATAATATAGGATTGATTCATTCACACTCCATCATGAGTAATATCTCAATTATGGATAATATATATATATATATATACACACACATCTGACCACGGTAATCCTTGATAACTTTCATGATGCCTCTATGATGACAATCCAGCCATGATACTAGATATATTTCATGAAAATGACCATATGAGTGATGCATCCTAAGTCATGGAACCGTCATATGATCCCCCTTCATCAAGGTAGATAGGTAGACTCACATCCACCAATTGAGAAGCATCTTGTCCTAGTAGAGTAGGCTGAGAACATGCATAAGCTGAGTAGAATCCACAAGTTCTATCATTGGAGTCCTCTATGGTTATGCGGTGAGCCATATCCACAAGAAGTGGAGGTTTTTCTATAGTCGATGGTTCGCCTATTCAATCATGTTCGAAGACTGATTAATCATATTGTGGATTTGGTAGCTAGTCCTTTTCACAGAGCAGCTGGGCATTGGTGGAGCCTGGTTACTCAGATGCATTATGAGTCAGTACACAAATTGGATGACATATAGAAACTATTCCAGGAGTAGTTATACCCCAACTTACTACACTTCATTAGTATTCATGTACCTTATTGAGCTTCAACAGTGAGGGATGACAGTGGCTGAGTACATGACTAGGTTTGAATACCTTATAAAATACTCTTTGGACATGATTTGCGATGGAAAATTCTGAGGATTTCTGTTAGAGTAGGGATTATATTGGGAGATCTATCCCAATGTATCTCCCCTTTGTATTTACAATTATTCTGGGGTGCTGGAGTGAGCACTAGAGACATAGAGAATTCTTTTAATTGAATTCTAGTTAGCTAAGTTTTGCAGTGGGTACGACAGAGCTGAGACTTCAGTCACGACTAGGAGGTGTCAGTCGACAAGGGCTCGACCCTTGAAGCCTTCCCATGATTAGACACTAGAACATGGTCTGGGATATTTCAGGGCCCCATGAAAACATAGTTAGGGTCGCTTTAATTATTGTGATGGGCTTTGTCACATGGAACGAGACTACCCAACCAAATGCATTGAGATTCCTATGTAGATAGTATATGGACTGCCATAATAAATACGATGCCATGATCAGGGATACCCCAGGTGGGAAATGGGTGATACACGGGGAGAAGGTTCTATAAGTGGAGAATGAAGATTTTTGGTTTGGGGATGACACTACTAGATCCTTCTACCACCACTATGCATCTCATACCAGGCTCAAGGAGCTTTCTTCTGGGGCAGCAGGAAGTTGTATGTTATGGTTGTCTATAATCAAGGAGTGTGCGAGAAGATAAGAGGTACACTCTATTTATTTTCTACCTTTTGAAGTAGAAATTATTAGACACTATATGAGAAACTTATTTCTCCTAACTTCATTCTTTAGGTATTACAAAGGTGACAGAGCACATCAGTGTAACCATGTGTCAGTGTTGTTTGACTTAGCATTAAATACATGAAGAACATCTGTCCTTCATCCACTAAGATGTGTTATTGTGATGTCTTAAAAAACGAGGGAACTATTCAGTGCCTCTGAAAGAATATATTTTTGAGGTGTTTTGTATGAGTACCTATAACTATTTAATTCATAGGAGGGTTGTGTAATGGAGTTTCACAGAAGGTCCTTTCATTGCTAGTGGAGATTATCTGCTTAAGCTCCATTCACGTCGTATGCCAATAGTGGGTGTGGCAGAGTTATTGGTTTGATGATTAGTCTCCATCCAATAAAAAATGATGCACATGTGTTATGACACATGCATTCCATTTATATCTTCTTGAATTTGTGTGAGTTTACTCATTATCCCTGTTCGTTGGTACCTTTGTGTGATCAACGTCAACTGTTATACAATTGTTTTCATGTATAGGTCGAGGTGATAAAGACACCATTAATAGAAATATCTATCACACTACCTAGTGCTAGAAGAGGTGGTATTATACCTAATAATGTGGAGACAATTTCTTTGGGGAAGTGCTTTGTGGTTGGTTCAGACAACAAGAATCTCTGATACATCTTCACCCATAGAGACTTGAACATGAGGTGAAGATGCTGGTTTCACTTCTTGTAGGACCATGAATTCTAGATTTCATATAATCTAGGAAAGAGAAACATAGTAGCGTAGGAGGGTATAGTTTTTCTTCAGTCAAAGGTTTTGACTTATTCTCTTCTCGAGCATGTGACAGAGTCTCATCTATGAGAAATTGACTGAGACATCTTGCATGACATGGATATATAAATGCTACAAACTATATAGATATTCTGAATGATGGAATCGTGAGACCATGTTTTAGAGAATAATAGAAGTTCAAGTTGCGATGCGGGTGAAGTATAAACATGGTGTGTAGGTGGGTTGTTGTAGCCTCTTGGAATACCATAGTAGAAATGGGATGTAATTTATATGGATTTTATCATAGGTCATCGACACATATTGATGGTCCATTAAACAATTTTAGAAATATTAGAGTATCTCATGATGTCTGTTCACTTTCATGTGATCGGGTAGTAGGGTTTAGTGAAGGGTTTCAGTTGTTTCTGCGCGTGGGAGATCATTCACCTTCATAGTGAACCCTCAATGTAATCATCAATAATGAAATGAAATTATCATCATGATAGTGGAGAGGCCTGAAGGAGGTGTTTGAGACCCAACTGTAGATGATTATAACCTTTAACCCTAGACCAATGGGAAGAATGAGTGCACTATCTAGCTATTCAAGAAAATGCAGTGGGAATTTGTGTTGGTTTTTGATCATGGACGGGGGTTTCCCCTAAGGGGATTTGGGATATTCTATATCATGATATAATTTAACAATATCTTTTAATTCCATTACATACACCCATAGTTGGAATGGGTGCATGATGTCTTCCATGTGACACAACAGTGGAGATGTGTGCATGTTTTCTAATGCACATCACTAATGGGAGCAGAACTTATGAGGACAAACCATCCCCCTAGTTCACATATTGTAGTAGTAAGGAAACATACAAGAGAGTTCGTTGGAGTTGTAGTTCTATTTTTGAGCTCATTATCTTAGTTTTTCTTCCCTAGTGATTCTTTTTAGGGATTAAAATTTTGAAAGAGGGAATGATGTAGGGACTAAGTTTTCACCTTTTTAAACATTGGAATATTTCTACATATATTTCCAAATCTAGCCAATATGATTACTTCTAATTCCCAGGCCCAGTGTGCCCAAAATATATTTTTAAAAAATATTAATTGTTTTGTTACTATTTACGTGGTGGATAAGGGATATCTCTCAAGAAGTAGCTCTAATCAGAAATCTAACGCCATGATTGAGTCTGTAGCGTGTCATTTACCCTTGGTAGGTTATATCTTTTGGGCACACTATCATTCTACGGAAAATATTTATCGAGGACATGACCATAAATAAAATAATTATATAATATTATTTTATTTGGATGATACTCCTGATAACTTATGAATGGGTATTCTGATATGGCATTTGAGATCAATATTGAGTTCATTGCATAGTGTTTACACTTGGGGATACCTAAGGTGAGAGGGAACAGGAGGATTGAATTCCAAGACAGATAGAAATTTCATATAAATAAGAGTTTAGATATATGATCTTGCCATAGATTATGTCTCTTGCATATGCAGATGCTCTATCTATCTTATTCTAATTGCAATTTGATGTCTGATATTCATCAGATCATGATGAAAATGCAGACATTAGTATATCATAGCATAGTGAACACAACGAAAAGTCCAAAATTGGGGTAGGATTTTTTATTTAGGATTCTAAAGCTCCCTGATTGAATCCTTTGTTGCTGATTTCACAATCTTTTTGAATTCACAGATTTAGAATCCTTTGTTGATGATCAAACTAACAACATCCATCATCTGTTTTGATTCACGATCACATGTTCTTCAAGTTCTTTGTACTTCTTCGATGATAACTTCTTTATACACTCGAACGAAGTTCAATCATGGGTATATTAACATATCATTCAATCTCTTGACCCGAGGTGTCACGATGTATGCTCAGATTTGAGTATCAAGTGTTGTAGGAGGTGCGATGACAAACAGATGATCTGACAAAATTTTGGTTCATCAAAACATTGACGAAAACTCTAATGAAGATCGTGACAGTGTATATCATGATACAAGGACCAAAAATATGGTCTCAGATTCATTTTCTGATCGCCATGTTGCTCCTGGTGGTTTTTGGAAGGTGGCCATGACATGGTTCCAGTGAAGGAGTGACTCTGTTGAGGCTGTGGCGCACCAGCTTCAGTGTTGGCGGTAGCCAGCATCTCCAACAAACTGCTCCATGCTATCATGCAGTAGCTTCAACAAGAAGGGCGACACCGGCATGGGTGGCCAACCACCACAGAGGATGCCGATACAGGATGGCGATGGCAGAAGGCAGAAAACTATTGGACCCCCCTGATGTGTTTTTAAAAATAATAAAATCGGAAAGAAAATTATAAAAATAAAAATATTGTTTTTTTATTTTTTAAATATTTAAACACATGCAACTTCATTGTGTGACATCTAATTCAAGTACCCCCAGTGGAAATGTGTCCCTGACATTGATTCCATCTTTTTAATAATTAAGTTGTATAAAATTTATATACTCGAGGAGAAAGTCATTAAAATGACTTAAAAATTATTATAATATTATTATTATATTCTTTCCTTGATTCAAACGTAACACCTACATCGATCGTCTGATTAACAAGCCTTTTGTAAAAATGTGAAACTTGTGTCCACGAGGAACTTTTAGTCCAGTTTTTGAGAACATTATGATTTAGGGTTGATGTTCAGTGGAATGAAATATACAATTAAAATAATAACATTATTATTATTATTATTAATCGGGGATATTTTTTTTATCAGACATATCTCCTAAATCTAGTTACCTATTGATTTGATGTTAGTGGAATTGTGAGCCTGATATTGAGGTGGATGTTTTAAGACTTGTTGTGAGTGCTTAAACTGAAATCAAGGCTTGGGTCCCCTAGGGATCGTTTTTGGTGTTTGTGTTGAAATGAATCTTTTTGACCTGATGTCTATTTTTAAAAAATGAATAGTCTATCCCAAAATTTTTTCGTGAGGATCTCAATGTCATGATTTGATTGATTTGTTCCAAGATCGAGGCATGAGCCCCACAAAGAACTATTCATGTAAGATGTTACAAAATTCAATTTCTTCACCAGGTGTCTGAATCGGGAAAATGAATAGTCGATCAAGTGCATTTTTTACTAGTATCGTGACAGTGTGATCAGTTTTATTATCCGGATCTTTTTTAAGAGGCATTTTAGTTGAATTATGTTTTATACCATTAGATCAACCACGAGCAACATGAGATCATTGGTCATAGGATATATGGGCTATGTACATTGGGATTACACTGGCATGCATTGTGGGTAATTTTTCACTATTTACTACCCTTGTATGTATAAGTACATGGCCAGGTGATGAGATGCGGTCACACATTGTGTGGACCCCACAAGTTCCATTTTGATCATGAAGACTCTTCCACATTTCATATCTCATGTTTTTGAACATTTAGATTTTAGGGCATTAGTATCATATCTTGAGTGTTTTCCCACATAGAATGTGATTGTGCCCTATATAGTGGATTCTATGTTATGATTAGCGATGTTCTGGGAGTGGTGATTTTTAAGCACTGTCTGAAGATGGCTGAGATCATGAAGGATTACCAATATAGTTCCTCAATAGTTATTTTGAGTGGAACCCTCTAGTCGGGATGGGCCTGGGTCCTCGATGACACTAGAGTGGAACCCTCCAACAGGGCTGGGAATGGGTCTTAGACCTATTCTATAGAGGATACCTCCTTCTAGGCTAGGAATGGGTCCTTGAATATAGTAGATTGGAATCCTCTTGCCGACCTGGGTATGGGTCCTTGACCTATTATATATTGAACCCTCCATCCATGCTAGGCATGGGTCCTTAACCTTTTCTAAGTGGGACCCTCCATCTGTGTTGGTCATGGGTCCTCATCCTTTTCTGAATAGAACCATCCATCCAGATTGGTTATGGTTCATGAACCTTGAGACATGACCTCTTCATTATGTGGTATAGTGACAAGAATTACATTGACATTACAATGGAATCATGAGAAAAGCGGGGTGCTTTCCCGAACTAAGATGTTTCCTGGTGTTGCGACCTAAAACCATGTGGGTGAGACAATCCCACTAAAAGAAGAATGTATCGAGGTGTGGTTATTGAGACCCATTGTCATGTAGTTCAGTGCAGCCGTGAGGGATGTTGGGCATCATTGATGCTTACTTATGGAATTATTGGCTACTCTTATTTATGGGTCGATCTATGAGATATATATCCCATTAGTCTCTCATTTGGGATTATTTGACTGCGCATAGATATGTATCCATTTTAAGTACAAAATCCTTGGGTTTTGGTTACTCTCCTTCCAAGAGAGGTGAGGATGCATGTGGTAGGCCGCATAATTTTTGTGTCTATAATCTCATGATTGGATGAGTCTACTATCCTACTACAGGTAGTGAAAACTCGACGAGAATTTCATCTTCTTACTGTTTCTAACTCCTATTGTTTTTATGGGTTACATAAATCTCCTGTTTGGTTGAGATATACTCTTTTACTATACCTTGTTATATCTACTTATCTTCTATATATTAGTTATATTTCTACTCCCTTGACCCATTAAGACATCCCACTATTTATTTTTATACTCATCCATACAAGGGTTTTCTAGAACGTGGTGTGCCCCTATAGATGATGGATAGTATGGTCAAGACATCATAGGAGCATAGGGATATGGGGTTCTTGGATGATGTACAGTGTTCATAGCTTGAGATCCATTAGTGAGTCTCTCTCACCTGTTTTGTATTTCCACTTGTTTTCGGGTGGTGGAACTCTTATGGTTGGGTGGGTATTTTTTTTCCATCTACCTTTCAATTTACTTTATATCACATATAGTTGTACCATTTAGAGTTCGATGCATATATGTTTGGTTTCAATGTTATAATAGTGGTGTATCTTTTTTTTTTCGTTCCTTAAACACCTTTTTAATAATTTGGCTGCATGTATGTGTATGAAATATTAGGAAAAGGCCTCCCCGTGTTTTTTTCCTTTGGTTCTTATAGACAACCCCTGACCTATAGAGGCGGGATTGGGGTATTTGTGGCTCAGTACTCAGTATAGGTTTGGTTATGAAAATCCCTCACTCAAAAATTATTCAGATGAGGATGATTGATGTAAAAATAAAATGGTACTATTTGGAGGGGGTCATTCTCATGAGGGGAAAGAACCGATGAGACCTGCATGCTTCTATACCTCATCGTCACTATTGATTCCATGAGCTATGTAGGGAGACCTTTCTCCCATCTCCCACATATAACTGCCTTTTGATCCTTTTCCATTGGTGTTCCTATAACATACCCCCTACAAAGATTATGTATGGGATATCTAAGTCATCCTAACTATGAATACCACCCGGGATATTCCAAAGATTTCTCCCACAAGTCCATGTCAAAGGCACCAACTACCGATCCCTTAGGAGAAGGAACATGTGGTGTAATCCTATGCTCTACCGACCTCAACTCTGGTGACCCGACACCATCTTCGGGTGCATGCTCTGGAAGTAATATATAAGGGGTATCTTATTCCAAGGGTTTAGTGGCCCATGGAACCCATGTTGAATTCCACCAAATACCTGCTACTGTAGAGTATGGTTGTGTCCATAGCCGATCAGGAATGAGACCTCAACTATTGCATAGGTGGGACTAGTTGAATATTCCAATCATCATCACATCCAAAAATATGTAATGTCTAACCCATGATTTTGAGATATAGTACATAGGCCCTCCCCATACCATAGCCATCTAGATTGGAGGTCCTCCCTACTCTAGTGCTTACTACCATTGATGTCCTCCCCGTGAATCCAACATTATTGCGTGTAGTGTACCTCCCTACTTTGGTGACATCAATTACAATTCATACCAAAGTGGAGGTCATCCTCACCTCATCACCAGACAATATAGACACCCTCCACGTGTTTATTTAATTCATTAAAAATTTCACCCTCAGGCTACGAATGTCCTCTACTATGGAGGTCCTCTCAGTGCCATATGAATCCATCTTGGAGGTCCCCCATGTATTTACCAGCTCTGGTGGATGTTCTCTCAACTATAGTACACATCATCATAGATTTCCTCTCCATGAATCTAGTAACAAGTATGATGGTCCTCCCCATACTCATGATCAACAACATGGTGGTCCTCCCCATGTCCCATTTGACATATTCCTAGGTGACCCTCACTCCTCAACTCACCAAAGTGTATATCCTCCTCGCTTTATCCACACCTAGAGTGGTGGTCATCTCCACTCTCAAAATAGTCCCAAAAATTTCCTCCCCACTTTGACAACAACTAATAATGATGTCCTGTCAATGTTCTCATTTTCTCCAGAAGAGGCCCTCCCCGCTCCAGCACTAACCCACACAGAGGTACTCACCATGCCAAAAAATAAACATGCCTTGAAGATTCATCCTGAGGTAGAAGGTAGAACACCCATCACCAATATAATAACTATTAGAAGTGCTAGATTATTTTGACCCCATTCCAATTTTCATATTCAGAAGAGGAATGTGACAAAATGATAGAGACTTCACCTCGATCCATTGCATAAGAGTTTGTTGTAGGAATCCAGAATGTGAGTTTCATCATCCCATAAGGTGAGATGCACCATATCCCTAAATCCCTTCATTGGTAAAAGCATGTCAGTGAAAAATTGGATGCCTTCTAGACTCTCTCCATGCATCCCTCTCTTTCATCAATAGATTAATTCTCTTCCTCAACACGAGATCACATAGTGTTATTCTGGGGCATAGTATATGAAAAGTACCCAAAAGACCCACCACAAACAACCACTTCCCTAAAACATGAGTATGTGGTAAATAACATGTCCAAAATGGATATGATGATGTGTATGGTACCTTCTCTAGGATAAAACCATGTATGTGGAGGTCAGTTAGATAGTAGGAAATTTTATTTACCTGAAAGTCCACCATTGAGATGGTCTGTATTAGTGCCACTGCTAGTTTCTCAACCACCTCCTCTTGAAGATTTTGGAAAACAAGAGTCAGATACCACTTCTAAGAAGAGATGCTTGTGGTACACTCTATCCATTAATCGATTGATTGATATGTTTTGGCAGATCAATAACACTAGCATCAAATTTTAGAAGTAGATCACCCAAGATGAGGTATTGTGTCTCTATAAAATTATTTGGGAAATGCATTTCTACCTCTTTGTCCATCATTTTTCCTATACAAATATCAAGGAGCCTTATGATGACATTGGCCAGATGTGGCTCATTGTTGAGTAAGCATCACTCTCCATGGTACAGTATCCAGTATCACTCAGGTATCACTGGACACTTAAACAAAAAGGCATTCAGAGCTTCACTGGGATCCATATAATTGATAAAGGTGAAATACCCACATTAAGATCCATGGATAGGGGTAGTATCCAACTTATCACATCAGTCCAATCATGTCCCAAAATTATGTTCATGGTGATACTGAGGATATTTTTCTAGTTGTACTCACGATGACTTTGTATGACATTAATCATCTCAAGGAGAAGGAAACTGATGAAGGGCTTGATGAAGAGGCATCACATCCAAGGGTACCAAAGTAACATGTGGATGCTTATACCAGAAACATTACTTACTAGAAAAGGAAAATACATAGCCTTGCTGATCCCTCAAAGTCATTATCATTCTCTATAGACCCCATCAATGGTAATGAAAATACTGGGACTTCAAATCCTTCTAACCCATCTGATTCAGTGTATATGATGGGAGTCTATCTCTTTAATGCTGAATTACTCCATCAACTTCGAGAAATGGAAATTTTCATTGACGTGCTTTTTTTCACTTCCTTGGAGACCTGCATGTAGAGTACGATGATCCTAGATAAAATCTTACCCCTCCTCCACTAGGGCAGCAGGGGAAACCATAGGTCCTCCTAGTCTAATTTCCCCATTTCAATCATGACAATATCAATCATCCCTAAATGGTAGATACTAAATCCTATGGAAAGATACCATGGTATTTTTCATGAAATTTTCATGAACCGTGTGATAAACCTCCTAGGGATCCACATCAAGCCACTCTAGAAGTCATTCATCTAGTGGTTCCTCAACCAAATCCTCTAACCAATCAAAGATCCACTGAGCTTCTAAACCATATTAGAAATCCTACCAACAAATTGGTGATTAGGAATCCCCTATATAAAGATCCATTAGTGGATTTTATTTCCCATTTTGAGGCTCTGGAAAAATAGAAGGTGGCAATCCCACCTGATATCAATCCATATCTATCATTAGTGGATGAATTGAAAGAACCCACAGATTTTATTAATACTACCATTTCACCCATAAACAGGATGTGATAACAATTGCATCATCATGATCACCTTATTTCAAGGAGATGTCCCATGTTGGGAAGTCTACCATAGTAAGAATCCACCATGATACATTAAATTTTCATTTATTTGAAGGGGTTATGTTCTTCTAGAACAACAAGTTACCCAATTGGTCCATTAATGGTCAGGATTATCTTCTTAGATAGATTCATTATTAGTTTATAACCTTTATGTTCATGAAAAGTATCACTGATGTCCTCAAGAAAAAAATATCCAGGTGAGTGAGTCATAGACATTGTCTCCTAGTTGAATGTTCTCACATATTCACTCAACATGTCACTAACTCAAGAACACATGATGATGATGTGAATAGGGAATATTAATACATAATTGGTTCCCTCCCTTATCACATTGAATTTACTTTGTGGAATCTCAGATTTCACTAACAAGGCACATTACCTAGGGAAATACCAACAACAAGCAATGTAGGCATGACCGTTGCCTCCTCAAACTCCATTAAGATGAGAATCCAAAGAAAAAACTACTATCATCATGTATATTGTGGCCCCTAGACCACTATGATTGTTATTGATAGAGCCTCTTCTACAACCTTATAGAAGTGAAATAGACACATTCACAACCTCGGGCTCAGTATATCCCCCATATAATCGGTATGTGGTTCCTCATTATGAACCTCCATCTAGGTAAGACACTCAAACATTATTTCCCTACTGGGATCCATCCCCTAATCATGGTCAGGATCCAATAGTTCCTATACCAGATAGGACAAATTTGACCTAATCATCCAATGAGGCCCATGTTCCTGACAATAACCACAGTTCCTTAGATGAAGGAATTAGGAAGCATCAAGAATGTATGAAACCACATGAGGATGAGATCAATAATCAACCCGAGTACTATACTTATAATTAAATCCTTATATATACCCTCATGTAATGCAATGAATTCAAGGACAATATTTAGGAACATGTAGATAACAATGTAGTCATACTTTGTCCCACACCAGCACATTGGGGGTGAATATCTAAAGTACATAATATTGAAGGTGAAGGTGAATTGAAACAGGTCTCCAGATGCAGGTCTCAGAAGTATGACAATTGGTTATCGTGTATAGAAATCTCTCACACCTTGGGTAGTACTCTTGCATATTTGAATTATCCCATGTTTTCATATATTATTGCAACTTCTTCCACAACCATTTCTGAATTTACATCACAACCTTCTTCTTTCCAGAGAAGTAGATGTTTATGTTGTAAGAAAATATAAAATCCCCCTATGACACTGAAATCTTCACTCAGTGTATGGTATTTCATTACTAATGATATGGGAATTAACCCTAGATTCTATCCATTATTTTAGGGCTCCTCTAACGATGACCTAGAGTACACTTTCATGAATACCATCAAGTTGGAGGATCCCCATATTGTCCCCAATGAGGAAAATATCCAGAAGACCCTCATAATGTCTATGGTTGACACCATTATTGATGGGGCTCTATCATAGTAAATAATCAGAATGATCAGCCTATTGGTTATAGAAAAGTTGTGCATGATACAAAAACCAGACAATATGTTCAATATATGGATGAATAGACATTATCATATCTACCCATATTATTAGATTTACTGCCACCACTAATCATGCTACATGACCAGGAAGAACCACCATGATTGCATCATGATTGGACATGCCCAACTACAGCTAGGTCTTAGTCAACTATAAATCATCTAGTAGTAATTTGTTATGGTTTAGCTAGTGAGTAGAGGGATATTCCCATTACAATCCAAAATCCACTAATTCTTCCATCAACACCCATGAAACCTCTAGTTAAAGAGAAACCAAATTCCGACATAAATGTGTGACTAGAATGGATGTATGATGTGCTTAAACACCTTGTCATCATTCATAAAAACCATTAATTTCTAAAGGCCCTCCATCTCTAAGTTTACATGCATTAATCCCTTATAACGGCTTGAAAAAACCCCATCAATTTGAAATATAGGTAGTGGATGTAGATTCCTTTTCGTTCAAAGGATGATGAGCAAGCAGAATGACAAGACATCATCTCATTCTTAGGAAAACATTAAGTACCACCTATTATGGGGAATATATTTCCATATACATAATTGTAAAATTTAATGGTATTGAGGTCCATCATTTTTTAGCCAACATGAGTTTTGGGATCAATCTCATACCGACCCAGATGCTCTGCATGATTGGACTAACTAAATAAGATATGAGTCCCTCTAACCTAATAATATAATGTTATGAAAAGATTGAGTAGAAATAAGTTTTTATAATAAACATGAATATGCATTGGGCGGGGGGATACTTTCACGAATCGAGTTCATGGTTGATTTGCAGGATAATGCCTACAATGTGCTGAAGGATAGAAGCTGGATCCATTTTCATACAACGATTTCTTCCTCACATCACCAATTCCTCAAATACTCTCTCTATGGTCTAGTGTGTATACTTTAAGAAGATGCATATATCTTTGACTCCATTGATTTCATCAATCTAGATACTAACTATTACAAGATCTAGGACAAGAAACTTCAAACCAATGAGGTCAAGTACACTATAGTTGTCACCGACCCTAGGATGGACATAGAATATTCCTTCATCCCATCAATTCACTAGATAAAGGACACAACCCCAGACTTGGGACACTGAGTCATTATTTCCTTGATAATGGGAAGAAATGTTTTTATGTATATGAATCATTAGAAGAATACCTAATACTCATAAAAGGGTTAGTCTAGGGTAGTACCATAACCACCTAACCCTATAATGTATCACAATATTCACCAAATGTCTACGACTAGCTTACAGACCTCATTGTTTCACCAAGGTGGGTTGAATTGACATAAGACAACCAACCACCACAAAATTTACAACAACAAGTGTGGGCTTGTGGGTCAAAGACCTAGTGGAATCGGTTCAATAGACATTTTTACCATGGTTTTAGCAGTATAGTAGTCTCCTAGTGAAGAATCTACATCCTCCCAATAATGAAGCTGTGTTCCTCCAGAAATAGCTATCATGGATGAGCTGTTACACCCTTTAATTACCCAACCTCTAATTATGATGAATACTTTGAGGATGATCCTCCCGCATTTGAGGATGGAATCTCCACAACCATTAGTGAGTTAGTTTAGCTGATCCTTTTCTAAGATACAAATTCAAGTCCAACATTGATAAACATATATATTCCTGTAGAGGAATAGTAGTAGTAAGTGGATTTCCACAACAGGAATCCCGATGAATTTTCCTAGAGCTATGATGAAATTCTAGGACTATACCCTAGGTCACTGACCACTGTCTTAGTATCCTCATGAGCCATCACGAGTTTAAACAGATTCTCAGGAAGATGTACCCCTCTCATGGTTCCATGTTCATGGCTGAAGTTGATAATCTCATCATAGAAATATTTTTCAAGGAATTCTAATATCCCAAATGTCTAGACAACATCATTCTAATCAAGAAGATGAATGGATAAATGAGAGTCATCATTGGATTCTGGGTTCTCAACTGCCACTTCCCAATGAATGATTTTCCATTTCCTATGAAAAAGCTGTTTATCGATGCCTCCACTGAATTCCAGGGCCTCTCCATCCTGGATGCATATTTTGGGAATAATAAAATCTGAATGGTCCCCGAATATGAATATTCCACCACCTTCAGGGAATAGTAGTGGACCATATTCTTCATGTAATCCACTGTGGTTTGAATAATTTCACAGCCACCTATAAGTGTTCCATTCACCGTATATTCTATCTGATCCACATGACACTAGTGTAATTCTACATAGAAGATTTTGTGGTTAAATATCACCAGCATTAGAATTATCTCATAACTCTTGAGAATGTGTTTAGCTTCCTCCACTCCCACCATCTGAAGATGAATCCCTTAATTTGTGATGTCAGGTTACCTATGGGATATTTCTAATCATTGATGATATATTTAGAGGCATTACGATGGAAATAGAAAATATCAAGGATTTTTTCCATATTCCTCCATCGGGAAACCTTCTAGGGCACTAAGGATATGAATCTCATGTATCCTACATATATAGATTCATTTTGATTTTATGTGGAATGTGTAATACCTTTTCTAGTCTCATGATGAATGGAACCATCTACTAGTGGCATGTAGAGTTATTGATTGTGTTCAAGGAGATCATGTAGTATCTAATGAAACTTCCAGTTCTAAAGCTACCTATCTCCATGAAGCCATTGATCCTTTATGTGACTAACCTGGAATGATCTATCAACACCCTTCTATCCTAGAAGAACAATTAATTGATATATTATAGTTTATACAATCTCAATCATATGATCCTCATTTTAGAGTTAACATTATTTCCTTTCGAGAATATCTTCCTGTTGCTGATTTTTAACAAGTATATTTTGTAGAACTATCTCCACCATAAAGAGATATAGCTGGTGTCCCATGAGGATCCTCTAAATTATATCCTGAATATACACATATTTCAAGGCCTCCTTGATTATTGGTAAGTGGATCATTAGTAGTTCAATATCATGTTCTTTTTTTAGAGGTTCCTCAAGGGTCAGGTGTTGATAGACATTGAAGATACACATCCAGCCCCCACCGAGTATTCCCTAGATATTGACTTACAAGATTTTTCCAACCCATTTGTTAATAAGGATATTCCATGTTGGTAGATTCAATTTTATGAATCCTCATGTATCCCAATAAGTATATGGGTCAATGATTCCATACTAAAAATAGTTGGTCTATGAAACACCTTCATCACATCCACACATGTTCTCTTGTAATATTTGTTCCATATATCAAAAGGCAAGACAAACAACCAGGTAGATTATTATTCATTCCCCACTGTTCCTGATATGGTTCTCAAGATTAATGTTCCCCACCTACATGTGATGGTATAATATATGTTAATCATTATGAAGATCAATGGTGTCTATGTCAGTAGGAAGTTAGAAATCATGACCTAGTTAGAATCTACTCAGTAGCTAGTGGCCCAATTCACCTCTCATACAGAGGTTAATCATGTTCACCCATCATAGAATGGTCGAGAAGATTCCTTGGATGGTCTATCCACATCTCTTATGGAGCATAATTAAGAGGAAATGATCATCCATGTGGTTAATCGAAGAGCTATCACTCCTGCTAATATGGATGATGATTACAACACGAAGGTATGATATCATCCAATAAGTTCCTTCATGTGAGGACCTATAGATCCCAATATAGTTGAATAGTACCATGATTATACAAGTATCTTTTTTGAGTATCACCAATATCAAAAACACCCACCATCCATTTTTTAACAAGAGATAATTCATTGGTGTGCTATGTACTTCACCCTCAAAAGTAGACCCAGCCATGAGCCAACTCTCGGTAAATGGGGTTTTATTGTGATTCTGTTACACTGTATTAATGATATTAGATTTCCTAGGGTATGTTGGAAATTCATGACAGATCTTGTGGAGACTATCAAGTAGGGTTGAATATCTCCCACTTGATCTGAATGGTTGGTTAATTTTGTCCCACCAGGGTCCATGGCTGTATTAATTTTTCCAATATGTTCCATGCATTTCACATCTATCCAAAATTTTTGAATCTTCCAACAGAGCCCATCAATACTACCAATTTATTTTTTCCCTTTACGTTCTAGAAACATGATATCGTGCGACCATATCCACAAGTAATAGCTCTCCAGTATAGGTTCATTATGATCATGAAAATTTTCTTTTCAAAGTGGTTCAAAGAGATTTTTCTCAAGTATGTCAAGGCACATTCTATTTTCTAGTTCATGAGCTAGCACATAATCTATCGATTTGGAGTACCTTTTTCTATTATCATTTAAAATCGAACCATTTTTTCAAGCATCTAATATGATGATATTTCACATGATGTAAAACATCTGGTTCAACCATACATCCCTCTACTATGAAAAATAAAATAGGAATATCAAGAAATTTAAAAAAACTCTCTGTGACATTCTATAGATAATGGATGGTCAGAATAAGAAATGTTTTATAGAAAATATCCACAACACTCTTTTGGATTATTGGATGATGACTTATAATTCCACCCATGTGACTATATATTCCATAGTATATGGAATATAGGAATACTATCCCATTTAAATTCAAACACCTTTACATCAATGAAATTTATACAATCAGAAGACATCCAAAAAATATAATAGAATCCAATATAGATGAAAAAAAGTCACTCAAAGAATACAGAATTCATGCCTTTCACACTCGTTAGGGGAATAATAACAATATAGATTGAGATATAAATAAGAATGTTCATCTCCAATCCTTCCTTCAGGGTGACATAATACTGGCTCTAAGGATTCCAATGATAACTGATAGAAAACCACATATGTTTTAACCAAAATTGGAACAATTATACATCATTCCTATGTTTTATCCCAATGGTGCATATTCTATGGTCTCTAAGGTTAGGGAGCACATCACACCCTTGACCAATTTGATGTTCCTCATGAATTACTTCACATTAATTGGGTATAACATCCTGCATGATGTTAAACGGATGCATCATCTTCACCTCATGGAAATAAATTGCATGGAATTCCACATCCTAGTTGCATGATGTTAAACTACATTTCAAAAAATTTCCTCACCGCTTGATGTTAAACTTCAAAAAATTATCACTCTGAGTTACAAGAAAAAAATATTCCCAACACCTTCATCATTTTTACATGATGTTAAACTTTATGATTGTTTAGTAAAAACACTATAACCATAAACTATGAGCCTATGGTCTAGGAAACATAACCTCAAACTATCTGCTTACATCCATGAAACACGATGATAAACTCTACTACTCAATCCTAGAAACATGATGATAAACTGAATTACATCACCCTTCAATACCTCATGACGTTAAATTGTATGGACCAGTCATGTCAAATGACCTTAAACTATGGCATCATCTTCCTAGATGCATGAAGAAAAATGGCGCAAAATCATGGCATTCTCACATGAGAGTACATCACCTTTTTTTCTGGTCGATCACCATTCCATATTTCAAGAACTATATATGGACTTATTCCGATCATTATGGGATATGTATTGAATCATTGAGTTTTAATCATTGTTTAGCCATTAAAAAAATAGACACAACAAAAAAACCAAGATATATTTTCCCCTTGTCTATGTATGGTTCAGACCTTCACAAGGATCCATCATTCCAGAACTACATATGGCTTGATTACCATTCTTATGTGTTAAGTAGGAATTCATATACTCTATATCATTGGTCATAGCCATTGGATTTACATAGTAATGTGTGGAAAATCATGTTCCTTCAGGTCCCTCGTTCACATTAGGTTTTAGGGGCCATATCATACATATCCCTTGAAAGGTAGTCCACCAAATTTCCAAGTCTCTTTATGATAAATTTTGTTACACCGAGAACCCATACCACATGATGTTAAAATGCATGAAATCCAAAAACTACATGTGGTTCGATTCTAATCCACATTGGCAAGTAATAACACCTGAAATGTTTTTCCATGGGTCTTGGAATAGTTTAATTAATTTCTTTTATCCCTCATCATCATCCTTTTCTTGTCGAACCATTCCAATTCAATTTCTTGCCAATGATTTACCTTGGGACCTCTATATTGGAGAATGGGGTTGGAATCACTCTACCTGAAATGCCACATTAAACTGATCAGGTGAGTTGTGTTATGAGACCTAGAGTGTTGTGATTTTCATGTAGATTCACTCTTTCCATCCCCATGATTTACGTATACCATTATTGGGGTCTCTATTATCTTACACCCCTTAAGATACCCCATAACAACATTTTTTATGGCCATATAGATCACCTACTGGCTAAATCCAACGCTCCAGAAGAAATTTAATGAAATTTTGATACATTCCTCTCATTTCGAACATGGTCACTGGTCAAACCTCATTTGTAAGTTTCCATTCCAGGTAACATGATATGGATACATTGTCTCTAACATGGTAAGAAATTATCCTTCATATTCATGACACCCCCATTGCCTCTGAGATATCTGGATCCATTATTCAAATTTTACACGTCCTAATGTTCTAATAGAATTCCAACACCCACGATGTTACCCCTTCATGATCATTTTCATGTTGAGTATGTTGGTAAGCATCTTTTGTACCACCATAGCCAAACAGTTTACATCCCCTATTGTGTGGTTCCATGTGTTAGAAAAATCCCATCACTTTTTCGTGTTCCCCACTCCAAGCATGACTAATGTGGGATTAGCAGTATTGGTAGGGTTCTAACACACATTAATGAGTTTCAAAATCCCACAATTCTAGAGTTTATGGAAAAAAACCTAGAAATCAATTAAATAACATGACATTAAATTGTGTGTGGGTCTTCCCTATGAGTGTATTGTTGGGTGCATGTTTCATTTTTCCTCTTTTTTGTTGGGTTATCCTTATCATTACATAAAAATACCTTATGGAATTATCACCCCATGGTCTTAATTCTATGAACATAAACTAAAAACTACATAGTTTTAGCTGTACAGTTTTAAAATACATAGCATGCATCTTGGCATCACAACACTAAACTACCCAGCATTTACGGTCCTTTCTGCATGACCTTAAAATAAAATTTCCCCACATCTCACCAACATGATGTTAGAATATGATTAATATTCATAGTATCAAGATAGTAAACTATATAACATATTATTTCCAAAGCTGAATTCATCAAACTAAGACCCTAAGTCTCCAATATCATGGCTTTAAACTATGTATGGATTCCACCGAGTATATTTGTTTTTGTGGCGTGGACCCCTTGTGTCCTAGTTCATGATAGTTTATAGTATCCACATAACACACGTACCCTTATGAACACATTCCATCCCGAAAACATGATATTAAAATGGGATCCATCATCCTTACTGCATGACGTTAAACTGGATGGGAGCATCCCAGGAACAAATTGTTAAACTAGTTACCTATGGTCCAAAATCAATGAAACTATACTATGTTCATTCAATATAATTAATGTTATCATATATTACTTATATCACTATGGTATTTTACCTTGATTCTAGCCATGTCCTCCCTCTAATATTATTTGATGTTCATGTCATGAAACCTATAGTGTTGGATTCTTCAAGGAAATACTATTGTTACATCTCCATGCTTCACACCTCCATTTATTTGGGTACCCATAATCTTATACATATGAATTGATCCCATAATGGAATGGAGTATTTCCATATGGATCACATACCATCATAGTATAAAATAAAAAAATATTTGAAACAACATTTTGGGATCGGCCATGCATTTCAAACATGATCTATTGCGAACCCTAATTTTATTGTTCATATCCTAGGTGACATGATATGGATACCATGTTTTATTAATTTTTATTTTTTATACTCTATAATCAATCCTTCACCATTGTGTTTCAAATATTTAGTGTTATGAATCATATTTCCACCTCCTCATGTCATGGTGGAACTCCAATGTCCATGTAATTTCCCCTCCATACATCTACGGACATTGAGTGGAAGTGTGGGTGACTGTTGGGATAATCTCAACCAGACATTTCTTCACACTAGTTTTATTATTTTACATGTTATAGATAAATATTTATATCACTCCTTGTTTTCTACACTGAACATGGCTCATGTGGGATTAATATTTTGTGTAGTGATTTTACCACAACAGGGAGCTACACCACCTCGCTGGTGTTTCAAGAACTATATGTTGAATGATTTCGATCCTTATGGGATACATAACAAGTCCAAAATATTTCATATCTAGGCCCAACCACAATTTTATCCTTTCAGAACATTGTACTAGCTTTCTATCAGGTGTACACGATGTGGTATGGGGTCTCTAGGGCCCTCATTCACACCATGTTACAAAGGATGTTCCATATTCATCTCTTGAGAATAATCCCCTCTACATAGTCCTTATTGAATGACTATAAACTACATAATATTTTTCATTTCATTTACCTGATCTGAAACTAGGAACCTGAGTTCAATCATTATGACTCTAAAATACAAGTATAATTATCTTCATATTGGTTCATGTAGTGTTGGAGCCACCTAGGTCATCATCTACATCAGCATCGGGTTTACCACACCCTCTTGCAACATATATCCACATGATGTTTCCCATGTTCCAAACTCTATGTCTGTAAACAAAGATCCCATAGTCCAAACTCTATGATGTAAAACTAAGATATTATATTCCATTAATTATAACCTCAAACCATTTGAATCCCCTATAGTCCATGATTATAAGAATTCAATGTATATCCTTATTATGGTGTACTTTTTTGAAATATTATCTCCTTTGGAAATAGTTATACACCATTACATATTTCATGAACTACATATTACCATATTCCCATCATAATGAGATATGTACTGACCCTTAGACATTTCATCTTCTTGAGTAGCCAAAAACTCAATTCCCCTTCTTTCCATCAATCATAGACCCTATCAATGGAAAACAAGCTTCCTTGGATTACACGCATAGGATATTCCTTATATCCATGCCATAATTATAACTTTATGTATGATATCATATGTTTAATTGGTAAAATGTGGTGTGTCATAGAGAATATTCAGCCTCATTCATATCGTGTTGGTAAGAGACCTTACTATGCATACCCATTTGTGAACCATATTGTAGTAAACAAATACAATAACATCAATGAAGAGCCAACATCCTCAATGAATGGATTTAAAAAATATTTTCCCCCCAAATTCAAGAACTATATGAGTCTGTATTCCCATCCTTAATGGGATACATAGTGATTCCCAAACCTTCCATCTTAGGGCCTAGATGAAAATTCGGTCTAAGATCCATGACCCAAAATAGTATTAAATCGATATTAAGGTGTCTATGTGATATATGGTCTCCTTTGGACATCATTCATTCATCTTTTTTTTTTCTATTGTGATTCTTGTGTATTTCATTAGAATGATCATTCACCTATATAGACCATTCGTCCCTAGCATAGTCACAGATAGTAGACATTAAATTGTATGTGAGCTTCCTTATGAGATAACTTATGGTGGTGTGGGACCTTGTGGGTCCTTATCAATTTTAGTTCTATTATTCCACCACATTACGCATGTGCCCCCTAGAGTAACACCCTTATGGTCTATATTTATGAACATAAACTAAGAGGTTACATCCTCAATGAACAACATTAAAATGTGACCTTACCTTAAACAAGATAAGGATAATCCTTAATAATTATGGGATTCTTTCATCATCCTCACCTGAGATCTCCCCCACCAATGTATGTATCTCACCACACTATATTTTTACATCTACATATGGATTTACCCCAATCTTATGCGATATGCAGTGACACATGAACATTTTTTCTTCGAGTCCAGCCATATGTTCATTAACCTTATCATTTTACAAACTATATGGCCACAAAATAAGATCCTAATTAGGATATGTGCTATGTTTTTATGAACCCTTGTTCCTCATTCACATATGGGTTTTCTCCTTACACATCATATATGTCTTTCGGCCATGTATTTCATTATATTTGGTGCATGAAATCCCATTTTGGCACATTCAAATCAGATTTATTCCCTTCATAATAGACAAATAATTTTGAAGGTTTCGTATTCCATGTAAAATGAAATTATGATTTTTGATAGGGACTAGGATGCATGAACTCAAATTGTATACAACATCCTAATCACATGATTGTAAACTATGGGTTTTCCTGGTCACATGAAATTAAACTATTCATTTCAGAATTCGTACATTATAAAATTAAACAATGCAATCACTATCCTCACATGAATGATTTAAAACTAAATATAATACTAGGAATATCATGAGATGTATTATCATTCGATGCTGGTTATTCACCATATTTTTCAAATATTTAAATGTAACTTAGTGTCTGAGATGACACTCCCTAGGAAAATTATTTTATTCTTTTCTCATACCAATGTGCCTTCATCAATGGTATATAATCCATGGTGGTGTAATTACAATAGTGTTGGAATACATTCAAACATTCTATCACTATACTCCCATAGTACATCATCCCCTTATTCAGATCCTCATTCACTTTCGCATGTCAAGGGACAACCTATTGACCTAGTGCCTGGACATATGGACCACCTTCTGACCTGTTCCAAATCAATGAGAGTCTTTGGAAAAAATTCCTAGATGGGTCCCATATTTCAAATATGAAATGTGGTTGAACCAAATTTTTTGTCCCCATTTCAAGATAAGAAATATGGATTCTATGTTTTTGAACATGGGAAATATTCATCTGATATCCTGATTCTTCTCTCATCATGTTTTGAAATTTGGGTAATTTTGATTCACATTTACAATTCAAATTTTTTAGAAGGATTCCAATTCCCCTGTAATTATCCCATTTGTGAACTAGAGAACATCATGAAAAATTAGTTGGGTGCTCTGAAAACCCAATTCTCCAGCTACATACTATCTTAGTTTGTACACTCAGGGTGGTTAGGTAATAATAGAATACCCTGATTATTCAATGATTATATAACACTATCAGGCTTTATGTTAATGAGATATGGTGATTAAAGTAAAAAATTGTGTGTCCACAAAAGAAATTTAATGAAAGGAAATAGGAAAGTATGTTTCATTTGTTTGGAAAAATACTTACCTTATGGATCAACCCATTCAATGGAATTCATTAGCTCAACCACCTTTTGACACATGAACTCTATTGTTTGTTGACACCTCATGAGTTCCCTATCTTAATGAGTAGACAAAGAGAGAGTCCATCATCCAGGATCTACACTCGGTCATGCTCCTTTCAAAGGCTAGCCACTTCACAACTCACCAACTTCAGCTACTTCTGGTCCTCCAAATATTGGACCTTCAATTATACAATGAATTTTAATTGATAGATGATGAAGATGAATGTTCATTTCTCTGTTCATGTTGGTAGTGGATCAGTTTTTCAACATCCTAGAGTTTTTTCTAAATTTTCTGAATTATTCTATAAACAATAAGTGTCCAAGTTCTCACTAATTTCCCACATATTCTCATCATGATATTTACAGATCAACTTATCAGTGCATCATATAATTCCATGGTTATCGCTTTTCACAATGATCTATTCTACCATTGTCTACCTCATCCACGACTAGCACATTCCATGGATCTACTCCGGGTGTATTCCCTAGTGCATGTCTCTCCAAATCTGTTGTTACGTCTTCACCTTCATCATTGTAGGATCCATGATCAACCATGGTGTGATCCTATGCATGAAAATATTAAGTTAGGGTATCTTAATTAAAAAATGGAAATTTTCTAGGAGAGATACAAGTAAAGACTTACTTGAAGATGTTTGGTGAGCATTTCTTTAGAGCCTTCAATATCACCAATCTCCGAAGGAATTCCTGGATGAGCCATTAACCCATGGACCTCCACACAACCAGGATCATCATTATAAAACTCTTATTTATGATCTTCATCTTCAACCTTTTCTTCATCCTCTTCATCTTATTCTTCTTCTTCTAATTCTTAGTAATCACTATCATCCCTATGAGA
The DNA here is from genome assembly GCA_963277665.1 of Viscum album. Taxonomy (NCBI): domain Eukaryota; kingdom Viridiplantae; phylum Streptophyta; class Magnoliopsida; order Santalales; family Viscaceae; genus Viscum; species Viscum album. Next base: position 1,263,738,925 of record OY728129.1, on the reverse strand, counting down.
CATGTCTTATGAATCATGATCTTGAATGTGCATCACCTTCATCAGGAGTTGTAGGTTTTTGTATCTCCCTCATTGGCACACATAGGGATCCATTTCTATCAGGTATGCATAACACCGATGAAAGTCCAAAAAGTTTTCTACATGAATGATCTAGACATCAGGTAGTTCAATCACAACCCATGTCATTTTCTACCATATTTCATCAATTGATAGTAATTTTCGTAATGTTCTACAGGCATACCACAAGTTCCGGAAAAAGGAATCAGTAATTGGTTATAGAAGATATCATATTTTTTTCCAATGGGATTATCTTTCTGGTCCTCGAGGATACCTTCTGGACCACCTCTCCTTAGAATGTGTAGGTTCAGCTACACCCTCTGGCATCCCCACCAATGTTCCATTACAAGTTGTTCTTACTACTTGGTTTTAATCCTAGCTCATCCCATGAATGCAGGCCTTCCTTATATCCTTCCACACATGCTTCACTAAATCAATTTTATTAATTCACCATTGCATATTCCACCACCGAGTTCATAGAATATTCAATTTATAGGATGGAATCAATGTTGGTGGTGGGAAATATAATGGTTTTTCCAAATACAACAATGGGAAACATACACCATAGCTGATAGATGATACATGGGTTCCACTCTTCAAAATAATTGGTATAAAACTTCTTGGATAGTTTTTATTGCATCAATACTTTCTAGAAAAGGGGTATGACATGTATATTTCACATATGAATTTTCCATCACACAGAGAAAATAACACACCTCTCCTCATGCTCTTCTGATATTGTCTTTTACTCCAATGAATAGTAATGGTCACCCTTCATCTAGAAGACTAGTGTCTAGAATGATATTAAGTTGAAATTTTCATGGTTACATATCCAAATATTTACCACATCCTCATATAGAATCAGTAGCCGGACCAAGAAATATTCAAAATAGATGGTCGTTAGCTATTTTTAAGAGGATAGATTCTATTTGGGAAAAACTATACACCAATGTGTGTTGAAATTCATCCATGCAGGATCTAGAATGGTCAATCGATTCTCCGGGTCCATCCTCTCCTCGAGATGCACCCATGATACTATAGAGCCTTGCTAGGACAATAACCTTTACATTGACCTTTTTGTTGGCTTCCATAGTCCTGTATATCGGAAATGTTCATTTGAGTAGCATCATAATTATATCACTCATCAAATGTAGCAACCATCTCAGGAAGGAAATAACACATATATAATAGAATATTTGTTGGTGACATCTCTCTTCCATGTTAAACCCACACATATGATATTTTCCCACATCTACAACCACCCAGTATGATCCTGCATTGACCCATTGTGATGCGTTTGAGCATCGATTCCCTTGGCTGGACATCCTCAATTCTTATCCATCTTGAATTAGAAGATGAAACATGATGAATTTGCGATGTATGCCAATAATTAATTGATACATAGCTTCTCTTTCACCACATCTAGGAGAAGACATGTCATTAGGGGGGTATGTTCTCTATCCACCAAGATATTTTATATTGGAACAGATTCATCTTATTGAAGTACCTCAAGAGGAATTCCCCAAAAATATTGAATTTTACTTAGGCTCATACTAGACTCCTATTAGTGGAGGTTGAATATTTTGGTTTTAGTGGATCGCCAGCTAAAAAAATTTGGGCGTACATCTTATTGATGGTAGATGAGGAATTGCGATGGCCATATAGATTCAAATAGGTCCATATAGTGTATCTATTATCCAATCTCCTCCCATGAGTTAAGCAAACATTATTTTCATTCCCATTCACTTGTAAAATTGCCCTCATACCTCAGGTTCCAAAACTTTTACAAGCCCACGCTTTTATCTATTATTATTATTTTAAAGGACCTTGCATAGTTGGAAGGGGATCCCTATGGCACTGTTTCATCTCCCATTACCATCATCATTATTATATTTAGGATGTAGACATCCATGTCCCGATGCTCCCTGTAATCATAGTCATTTACACTGATGTTGGATTGGTGGAAATTATCTCCACATGTTGACCACAATTAAGGTTAGTCATTCTAAATTCCTGGGATGGCCACTTCATCTGGAACAACAATTTTCTTGGTCGGGATATTTTTTCTAAAAATATAATATTTATGTAGTTTATAAAACATTCCCAATAGCATATGATTTTCATTCATGACCCTCCTAGATTTGAGTATTTTAGACTTCCCGGTTATCTCCACTATCCTTGATGAAATGGAAGATTCTCTCTCAGCAGTATTTAGTTAATCATAAATGTCGATTAATTCCTTAAAAAACTATGTTTGGGGGTGTGAATGATTTAGGTTTAGTTCAGAAAAGTGAAGCATGTGCATAATATTGGAAGGTTTTTGCAGAAAATTAATCCATGTATGAAGAACATAAGATTTAGTAGTTGTGCATAACGTGATGACCTAATTTTTTTCCATAGAATTGAAAACTTATTTACATGATAGAGAAAACCCTTATCCCATGAAAAGTAACATTTATGTGCCCCCACCAGTGTATTTATTGGTGTGGAAAAGATAATACCCACACTTGTGAGGATGATTCCACAATGGAATTAATATTTTTCATTCTCCCCTTTAGATGAACTGTTCATTTTAGATTTTCTCTTTTAATCCAACATTATAGTCCACTTTTATCTTAGATTTCATGGGGGGCATTTTTTGGTCGTGAATTTCACTCAAGGACACAAATGGTAAATTTTTTAGCAAAATTAATCATCCATTTGACTCAATGGAACATTCCAATAAAGATAAGGGATTTACGTGCAATATTAAATTGCTACAAAATAGATCTAAATCCACAAATAAGATGGTTACCATACCAAATTATTTTCAAAAGTAAATCTTTCACCCCATCCTGCTAAAAATAGCCAACTAAGATGTGGAAAAGTGGATAGGGTTTCATGTAAAAGGTGGGATCATGCGTAATAATATCAATCTCCCAAATTGATTTTTAAATTACCACATATTATCTGAAATTCTATTATCATGATGCATAGAGTGTTGACTATATATAGGTTTTAAGACCTCTTTAATTAGTTTAATGATCCGAATGTTGAAAAATTGCTCATGCACTGGTAAGACTGCTTTTTCCGTCACAACTCACAATCCATGGATCCTTAAAGGTACATGATCTTGCGCGATAGGACACCATTGAGCTTAGCTTAAGGTGGGACCAAAGGGGTTACCCTTTCTAGTGTATTTTTTCCAATGTAATGTGAACACAAAATACCCTTCATGCATGTAACACTTTCCCTTATAGCCCTCCATATTTCACTCAAGCCCCTATCTTTTGCATGCAAGCCTCCAATATTAAATGCACCCATTCCATATAGCTCTATGGTCTACCTTTACTCTGAAGCACAATGTTTGTGACCCTACCATGCATAACTCCCACAACATGCATGATCCTCCCCTGTGCAACCCTCCAGTCTTGCACGTATTAGTTTCTTGGTCCCTCTTCTGGTGTTCCATGTTGTGTTGCCTCACATATTTCCTTTTAACATAGGTATTCCTTGGGTATTTATTTTTTATATAGCTATTCTAACCTGGAAAACATGATATTCCACTCCTCCATCCCACTCCCATCTTTCATTGATGTTTCCTTACCTTCTCCATGTGTGGGTGGGTATCAGTAATTTATGTCTATGGGGTGAGGGGTGGTCCCACCACATTTGACATGCAGGACATTAAACTTACAAGAATCATCATCATCAGAAAGTGATGTTAAACTATTACCTCACCTCATTCCATGCACATGGAGTTTCCCACCCTTGGAAATTTCCACACTCACTCATCTCCACGGGAGTGGGATCTTCCTCACATAAAATGAGATCCTCCTCATATGGAACGACTCCCACCCTTCAGGGACAACCAACATCCTCATGTAATACCTTACCCTTCCATACAAGTGGAGGTAGTATTTATCCTCATTTCCTCCTCCATATGCAATGAACATATAGTCGATGGTAATAATAGACTCTCGACACCCCATCCATTTCCCATTGAGTTTTTTCACCATGTGCTGCTTCTATGCGTAATCCCCACACCATCCACCAATGAAATATTTTTCATTACATTATATTATGGTCAAATGTTTCATAATGTTTCTCAAATTGACCATGAATCATGTGGGATTAGAATATAGAAGTGACTGGGATACCCTTCTTCTATGCATCCCTCCAGAAATATGCCACATATTCCACCATTATGGGTAGTCTCAATTTATTGCCCCCACTCTATTGACCAATCTATATGTGTCTTATTAATGTATTATAAAATTATAATGTATGAGTCAACTCTGATGTTCCATCTTTACCATGGGTAAACATTGGTGCCCACATCTAATGGGTGCACCACTCGGGTCTCAGTATCCACCACCATCCCTTCCCATCCTAGTCCTTCCCTAAAACCACTATATATTAGGAGGTTCATGCCCCACCCTTAAGAAACTTCTCCTTTGGGTCCACCTGGGCCTCCTCTTAAGGTACAATCCCCAATTCCACCACCCAAACTATGTGGAAATTTATCTATATCTCCTAAACATTGTAGTAAGTAATCCTTCTGGAGGTTCAAGTACACCAACCATAAAATACCATCCATTCCATCCATTTATTTGAATTCATTCCCATCATTATTCATACCTATTCTACTACATCCCGGTGAGATCAAAACATTCATTCAGGAAGCTCCTATGTGTTATCCCTAATCATCTATTCCATCACCTCACACATTTCTCTGTGAGATCAATCCATTCATATGTGTCCTCTCAGTGCATATTCACCATTCACCCCCATCATTCCTCCTAGTAGAATCCATGCCGTCTTAGTGTGTAAGCCCCACACAATCCAACCAAGAGTTATCCACTTGCGACAGATAGTCTCAGTGCGTAAGCTCTACTCCATCCAATGATCTATGTGAGTCTTGATCCATGACTCATAAACAAGGAATATTGGAAGCTTCCACAAGGATCAATCCTTATTAAAGGTAAAACATGGTGTCCCCCTTATTGGGGTATATATCCATAATCCACCCTCAGTCTTGTCTAGATCATACCACATGGTGTGAAACATTCCAATTAGTTGATCTACAATCCCATGTCCGCTCCCATTGGGCGTCCTGATCAACACATATGGTAAAACATTAAGGTGCTCCCTCTTAGAGATTTAACACTCTGATCAGTCTCCATGAAACATTTTGATCAACCCCATCTCATCTATGCAGGATGTTAAACTAACTACCAATCTTATGTAACACACGAGATTCTCGAGGGAATCCTCAGAATACATGTAAGGACCTAACCCCAGTTACCTAGATCTGATGCCTTATTGGTGAAATTTTCATACAAACAAAGGAATAATCATCCCAAAGGACCAAGTAGTTTAGTATTATTGGAAGCAAGACACATACACAAGTTCATCATTACAACATGAAATGAAAAACAACATAGAAAATCCTTAGAAAACATTCATAATACCTAGGTTATTTCAGCATGTCATTCATAATAGAATTCTTAATGCCCTGTGGATACAAAAAATAATAAAGGGGTAAACTCAAATGCTCAGTAAGGGTAATCAATACAATAGAAGATAACATAAACATTATACATGGTGAATAATTTAAAACACATGCCTTTAGAAATAATCTTGAACATAATATGGTAGAAATATGATCTGAGTAAATATTTCCATAATATAATATAATCATAGGTATTCTACTAGTCTAATAACCACATGAATCATCAATACTAAATTCATAATAAGGAAATTCATAATGCGGGACACCATATCTGTACCGTCAAGGCCTTGTTCCAAGACCATAGTTTGTCCCATGAGACCTACCGATGCACTGAGGGGATATAGCGGGCCCTACACGACATAGACAATTTGCAATTAATTCCTCATATTAATTGGTATAAACATAAACAACATACACATTAATATATTAAATGTAAATATCTTTCCCCGAACATTAATCCAAAACACTAACCATTTGAAGTAAACTGATGCATGGTTTAAAGATAGCACATCAATAGGAAAAATAATAATAAACCATTAAATTGAATATGGTAGATGATAATATGTAATACTAATCCCAATAATACATAAGAATCACCATGTTTATTGAAATATAGGAAGATACTCTTATAAAATCTTCGAGTAATTATTGAAATAAAGACTCTTTTTCTTTGAAAGGAAGAGTTCATTTGGAAAAATAATTGTATCAAACCAAAAGTGAAGTAAGATATTATTTTCATTACAAAATAATTTATTTAATAGATATAAAGGATTCCAAAAATATATTAGAGATTTCCCTTGAAAATAGGTATGAATTGGGGATATTCCCTTGAATAGGACTTGTATTTCAGAAACAAATTGAATGATCCTTTTAAAGATTAAAACTAACCACAAAATAAATAAGGATTATGGTTTTTGTACATATATAAAACACTCAAAAATAATTTATGATGAGTATATAATAATACCTAAGAATTTAATTGAGGTAATTTAGACAATGAAAATAACAAGAATGGAAATGGATGTTTGGGTGGAAAAACCCTTACCATAAATCTGAATGTGTTCCTCTCTTGAAATTATTGTCCTTGAATATGAAATTATACATATCAATAACTTATTTCAGAAACTAACAAAAATGTATTTAGATTATCATCATTCTATTTAGTTTATTTATGTTATTATTTATATGTTATTATATTGAATTTTGGCATTCCAGAGTGTTTGTTTTCTTGATTTTCATAATCAGTTCACTTATTTTTAAGTAATGACGTTCATGTGGAATGGTTGTAAATCTCCAGAATTTATTTTTCAAATTATTTAAAAACATAAAAATATTTTAATGTTCATTTTCATCATTTTGTTACATGGAATGAGGTTGAATCATTGGATGACAACCACTTCGATTATTTGGCAGTATATGGATTATTATGAACTAGTTTTGTCATATGATTTAGTAATATGTACATATACTGGTACCTGAATATTAATTATGTTATGATACATGTATTATAGTCTCTTTCACCTGTTAAAATGGTTTCATGACCATTAATTATGGAGAAATTGAAGAACAAAACTTCGTCGTCCATGAAGGTTATAAATTGGAACCTCATAGACGTTGATTTCATTTATAAAAATAACATGGAGGGAGTAAGAATATCGATGATGTTTCTTCCATTAAAATGATATTATTAATTATATAGATGATTCTGGAGTTTATCATGGTCATTTTGATAGAGGGTGTGAGGAGAGAAAAGGAAAAAGATGATCATGAAAATAAGAGAAAAGGTGAGAGATCCCTTATGAAAATTTGGAAGCCTAACGACATCGCTTAAAATATCATAAAATGAAATGATGAGAGGAAAAGGGTACGTCATCATATTGAAATCAAAATTACAGTAATAATAATACATAAAATCAAACCACAACATAATAGAATGGAAAATTCAAAGAGCTAACATAAAATAATTGTCAACTAAAAGAAGAGGGTGAAGGATTCCCTTACTTTGTAGAGTAACTCCTATAACATGAATGTTGGGACCATGGGGGCTTATAGACATCATGGGAGGACTCATAGAGAGGTAAAAATACCAGATATTTGAGGATTATGGATTTGGAATCAAATAAAACGAACGGATGAGTGGGTATTTTTAGAAAAAGAGAGGGAGTTTTATAATAATTTCAAAGTGACACCTTATTATTGATTTATGCAAAACCATGGGATTGACAATGGTATTTGCCCATGGTTTTATCCAATTGGGACACCTAATTTCATATGTTTCTATACATAAGTCGACCAATCTTTTATTTTATTTATTATGTCATTATGATCTCATTAAACTACAGAATACTGAAAACTATATTTTTCACTATTCACGAAAAATTCATGTATTTTAGAAAAATCTTTAAAATTCACACCTACCATTTTTCAATGTCTAGAATTCAAAAGAGAAATCCATTTCTCAAAATTAATTTTCTACGTATTATTAATTTAATTTTTAAATAAATTCATAGATAATTATAAAAATAACAATTTTAAAGGTGCAATTAGTTTTATATCACTTTGAAAAATTAATTAAGATCTCATTTTCTTATTTCCTCAAGAAAATAAAATAATAATAATATTTACTATTCATAAGGTTCATATTACAATTCGTATTACTATTCATAAGGTTATGATACTATTCACCAAAAACAATGTTTGTTCTATCAGACTACAAATGACTTGCTCATCACAACTTTAGATAACCGTTTCTCGAAATTCCAAACACATTAGAGGAAAATTTGTGTTTAATGGATAGATTATAAAATGAATTCAATATTTATTTTCAAAATCTTGGGGTGTTACATTTTCCACTCCTTACAAAAATTCCTTCCTCAAAATTTCATTTTACATTCTAGGCCAAAAATAGGTGTGGGTATTTTTCCTTCATTGCTTCCTCCAATTCCCATGTTGCCTCTTCATATTTATGTTTTCTCCATAGTAACTTGACTAGATGTGTAGTATTGTTGCGTAGAACATTGTCTATATGATCCAAGAATCTCACTAGCTGCTCCTCATAGGAATAATCATCCTCCAACTGTACCACCTCTGAAAAGTGTACATGTGAAGGGTCTGGTATGTGCTTCCTTAAGAGGGATATTTGAAAGACATCATGTAATTTAGACATGGTAGGTGGAAGTTCCAGTCGATATGCCAAAACTACGAATCGATCGAGGATCCCAAAGGGGCCGATATACCTGGGAAATATCTTTCCTTTCTTCCCAAAACTCATGACCTTTTTCCATGGAGATATGGGTAGAAATTCCAGGTCTCCAACTATGAATTCTAGGTCTCATCGACGGTTATCTACATAGCTCTTCTGTCGACTTTAGGCTGCCTTGAAATGTTGTTGAATGGTTTTCACTTTCTCTGCCATTTCTTCAACCAATTAAGGTCTTAGCAGCCATCACTCACCAAATTCATCCCAACATGCTGGTTTTCTACACATTTTTCCATAAAGGAATTCATATGGTTCCATTCGGATACTCGAGTGGAAACTGTTGTTGTATGTGAATTCAAACAGTGGAAGATGTTGGTCCCATCCTCCTTTGAATTCTATAGAACATGCTCATAACATGTCTTCTAGTGTCTGAATAGTACGCTCAGATTGGCCATCAGTTTGAGGATAATAGGCCATATTGAAGTTTAGTTCAGTGCTTAGAGCGTGTTGGATACTTTTCCAAAACATCGAGGTGAATCTAGGGTCAAAGTCGGATACATTTGATAGTGGTACTCCATGGATCTTTACCACTTCTTTGATGTAAATATGTGAAAGTAGATCTAATGAGAAGTCCTCTCGAATCACGATAAAGTGATATGTCTTTGTATGTCGATCCACAAAAACCCATATATTATTGTTTCCCTTAGATGTCCTTGGAAGTCCAGTGAAAATGTCCATGGTAATGTTATCCCACTTCCATGTTGGTATGGGTAGTGGTTGCATCATCCCTGTAGACTTTTTCCTCTTAGCCTTAACTTGTTGACATACCAGACACTTTGATGTATATTCAGCAATATCCCTTTTCATATTGTCCCACCAAAAGTTTTCTCGGAGATCTCGATATATCTTTGTGCTTCCAGGGGGTTTAGAAAAATTAGAGCTATGTGCATCATCCAATAGTTCTCTCTTTTTCACAGAAATAGTGGGAACATAATGCCTCTTCATAAATTTCAAAATTCCACCTTCATATGCGAAGTCAGTCAACTTCCCATAATTTATAGCTTTAATTTTCATTTGAAAATTCTTATCATCATCCCAATAAATTTTTATCCTCTACATTAAAGAAGGTTGGGAAACCATTTTAAAAAGTAGTGATGTGTTACCATCCTTGATAATTCTCATATCCATCTTTACTAGATCCTGGAACAAAGGATCCCTTACAACTCATATCTTCTTTATAACTCCTTGATCATTTTTTCTTAAAGCATCTGCTACCTTATTTGACTTCCCTAGGTGGTAGTGTATTGTGAAATTATAGTCTTTGAGTAGCTCAATCTATCTCCTTTGTATCATGTTTTGTTCTTTCTATGAGAATATATATTTCAAACTCTTATGATCTGTATATATCTCACATTTTTCTCCATAGAGGTAATGTCTCCAAATCATCATAGCAAAGATTACCACTGCTAACTCAAGATCACGAGTTGGATAGTTTTGTTCATGAATGTTTTTTTGTCTAGATTCATAGGGAATCACTTGATCATTCTTCATAACGACACAACCAAGTCCTTTCTTTGGTCATTGGGTTGGATAAACGTGAAATGTTCTGAACGAAACGCCGATAATAACTAGCTAAACCAATAAAACTACATACCTTAGTTACGTTTGTTGGGGTTGGCCATTCATGTACCACCTTTGAATTTGCATGATATACAAATATTCTATCCTTAGATACAATGTGTCCTAGAATGGAAACTAATTGGGCCAAAAAATTACATTTTCTAAACATCCCATATAATTTATATCTTCTAAGTGTCTTAAGAATAGTGCACAAGTGATTTTCATGATCTTCATAACTTTTAGAGTATACCAGGATATTATCAATAAAAACCACTAAAAACTCATCAAGATAATCCTTGAAAACTCTGTTCATTAGAACCATGAAGATATATGGTGAATTAGTTTGTCCAAAAGGAATTACTATAAACTCATAATGCTCGTACCTAGTTTGAAATGCTATTTTTTGAATGTATTCCTTCCTCAAAAGCAACTGATGATATCCAGATTGAAGATCAATCTTAGAAAAATATTTTTCTCCATGAGGTTTATCAAATAAATCATCAATTCATAGAAGGGGATACTTATTCGTTATTTTAATAGCATTGATTTCTCTATAATCAATGCACAACCTCATGGATCCATAATTCTTCTTGACAAAGAGGACTGGGGCTCCCCATAGAGAAATACCATGGAGAATAAATCCTTTATCACTCAATTCCTCTAGTTTTTTCATTAGTCCCACTAACTCCACAGTGCCGATTCTACAAGGGGTCTCCAATATGGGCCTTGAGCCAGGAATTATTTCAATGGAAAACTCAATTTCTTGCTCTAGAGGATGTCCAGGTAAATCCTCTAGAAAGACGTCAACATATTATTTGACAATTGGTACATCCTCTATCTGTACATTTTTCTCCTCACCCATACTTATTTCATTTCCTTCCTCCCCAATAATTGAATTCAGTAGAGCTATTGGGGGTGGATCTAGATGAGAATCACTGGTTGAGGTTTCTTCTCTAAAAATAAGGGATTCTACACCATTCTCATAAATTGTAACTGCCTTATTCTTGCAATTAATCTACGCATCATAATTTGATATCCAATCCATACCTTGAATTATATCATAGTCAACTATTGTTATGATTATAAGGTTAGCAACCAAATCAAGTTTATGTGTTACGAGGGGGAATAATTGATAAGCCTTTATTTCAATGATACATCCACTAGGAGTTTTGACTATTAACTCCTTTATTAAATAAATTTGGACATATTTAATTATGTTGGAAAATTGGGAAGATATAAATGAATGCAATGATCTGAAATCAAATAACGTATTGGCTATGTTGGATGAAACAATCTATGTACCTGACACCACTTAGTTTAGAACTTTAGCCTCCGCAGTTGTAACTGCATAAGCTTGGCCTTTCTCCCTTGGCCTTCTCTGGGGAACTTTTCCCTGACGTATAGGAAATTAATGTGCATAATGTCCCATCTACCTATAATTATAGCACAAAAGATTGGTATATTCTTTCTTCCCCTTATAATCCTGAGATAGGTTGACTTTTTCTCTGCACTTGTAACAGACTCACATTCCTTTAAAGAAGGTTCCAGGGTGTTTCTTCCCACAATTTTTGCATGATGGAAATTAAACTCTTCCCTCTTCCCCATTTCCTTATTTCCTTTCCCAGAGTTTTTAGATGCCATCTTCTTCTCTTGCATTCCTTTAAATATTTATGACTTAGAGAATTCATTTTCTATCTTGATATCACTTGACACTATACCATCATATGATTCAAATCATTATGAGACTAGAGACCTTTGGAGGAATGGTTTTAAACCATTAAATAATCGATCAACTTTTCTCCTTTTATTACGTATGTAGTCTTTAGCATTCCTTGCCAGCCTTGTAAAGTTGTCTTTATACTTGGCAACATTTTCATCCTCCTTCTGCCTCAGATTCAAGAATTGCCTCTCTATATCAGCTCTCTGTTCATGAGGGAAATATTTTTCTAGGAATATTTCCTTAAAATCACTCCATTCCATCTCATCAATTTCTTCCTCCTCCTTTGTGTTTTGGACTAAAGACCACCACTGATCAACATCACCCGTTAGACGATAAAATGCCATGACAACCTTCTCTCTTTCGTTACATCCCAAATATAGAAATATCCTCTCAAGGGAACATATCCACTGCTCTGGTACAAATAAGATTTTAGTCCCACTGAATGATGGATGTTGTTGTTGCATAATGAAATCTAACATAGCTCCTCCACGAGGTGGATCTGGATGCTCCAAATGAGTAAGGTTATTATTCATAACCTGAGTATGTTTTCCCAGTACAGTTGTGAGTTTCTCATCACCAGATCCAACATCATTATTTTGAATCGAAGGGAAATCCATATAGGGGACATGTGAATTCTTGCGGTTTCCATTACTTTCACTTGGATCAATCTCTAGATAATGACATACACTAGATTAGGTTATGAATCCAAATAAATAATCTTAACTTAAGAAAATACTTATCAAAAATTGAGATCTTATGCATGGTTAATCCCATACTCTCAAAAATGGTTTCTTTGTGGAATATTTTACATTTAAATCCTTCATAATGACTTGAAATGAAAATGTTAATTATCCTAAAAATATCCCCCAGGAGTGTCGTAACCAAGAAACAATAAGTCTTGTTTTCGTGCACTAGTTCCCATTCGAGTTTAGCTCAAAGCGGTGTTTTTGGGTTTTCCCCCTAGATACATCTATGCCAGAGCTTCTTCTACCAGCTCATATCCAGAAAGGGATGTAATTATTGAAAGATCCACATAATCTATTTCTTACCAAAATATCAGGATGTTATTGTATTTATATCCTCAAAGACAAACATAGGGACTCTTCCCTAATTTTACGTTTTTTAAATTTAGTTTCCATATTTTCTACTAAACAACCTATGATACCAAATGTAAGGACCCGACCCTAGTTACCCAGATCCGGTGCCTTATTGGTTACATTGGCATAAAAATAAGGGATAAGCATCCCAATGGACCTATTAGTTTTGTATTATTGGAAACATGACACATACATAAGTTCATCATTACAACCTGAAATGAAAAACAATACAGAAACTCCTTAGAAAACCTCCATAACTCCAAGGTTATTTCTACATGTTATTCATAATAAAATTCTTCTTTACTTGTGGAAATGAAACATAATAAAGGGGTGAGCTCAAACGCTTAGTAAGGGTAAGCAATGTAGTGGAAGATAACATAAACATTAGACATGGTGAATAATTGAAAACACATGCCTTTAGAAATAAACATGACCATAATATGGTAGAAATTTGAGTTGAGTAAATTTTGTCAGTGCCTTATTGGTTACATTTCCATACAAACAGGGAATATGCATCCCAAAGGACTGAGTAGTTTAGTATTATAGGAAATAAGACACATAAATTAGTTTATCATTACAACTTGAAATGAAAAACAACCTAAAAACTCCTTAGACAACTTCCATAACTCATAGGTTATTTCAGCATGTCATTCATAATAGATTTCTTCTTACCCTGTGGAAAAAAAAAATAATAAAGGGGTGAGCTCAAATGATCAGTAAGGGTAATCAATATAGTGGAATATAACATAAACATTAGTCATGGTGAAAAATTGAAAACATATTACTTTAGAAATAAACTTGAACATAATATTGTAGAAATATGAGCTGAGTAAATATTTTCATAACATAACATAATAATGGTTATTCTACTAGTTGAATAACCACTTGAATCTTTAATACTACATTCATAATTAGGGAATTCATAATGATGGACATCATATCTATACCGTCAAGGCCTCATGCCAAGACCATAAATAATCAGTTTGTCAAGGACTTGTGCCATGAACGTAGCTTTTCTCATGATACCTATCGAAGCACTGAGGGGCTATAGAGGGCCCCAACCTCCACTTAATATTCCCAATGTATTCCTAATATGAATAGGGATAAACATAAACAACATACCAATTAATATGTTAAATGTAAATAACGTTCCCCGAACATTAATAAAAAAACTAACCATTCGAAGTAAACTGATGAATGGTTTAAAGATAGCACATCAATAGAAAAAATAATAATAAAACATTAAATTGAATATGATAGATGATAATATAGAATACTAATCCCAATAACACATAAGAATAAACAATTTTTTTGAAATAGAGGAAGATACTATAATAAAATATTCGAGCAATTCTTGATATAAATACTCTTTTACATTGAAAAGAAGAGTTCTTTTGGAAAAATCATTGTATAAAACCAGAATTTAAGTAAGATATTAATTTCATAAAAACTTTAATGATTTTATATATATAATGGTTTCCAAAATAGATTAGGTATTTCCCATGAAAATATCTAAGAAATTGATATATTCCCTTGAACCAGGATTGTATTTGGGAATCAATTTGAAAGATCCTTTTAAAGATTGTAACTAACCATAAAATAAAAAAGGATTATGGTTTGTGTACATATATATAACACTCACACAGAATTTGTGATGAGTATATAATAATACATAATAATTTCATTGAGGTAATTTAGACAATGAAATTAACCCGAATGAAAATGGAAGTTCAGGTGAAAAAACCCTTACCTTAAATGTAAATGTGTTCCCCTCTTGAACTTAAAGTCATGGAATATGAAATTATACATATTAATAACTTATATCAGAAACTAATAGAAATGTATTTAGTTTATAATAATTCTATTTAGTTCATTTATGTTATTATTTATAAGTTATTAGATTGAACTTTGTCATTTCAGAGTGTTTGTTTTCTTGATTTTCATAATCAGGACACTTGTTTTTAAGTAATGAAGTTCATGTGGAATGGTTGTAAATCACGAGAATTGAATATAAATATTATTTATGAACATAAAATAATTTTTAATTATCATTTTCATCATTTTTTTACATGGAATGAGGATGAATCATTAGATGACTACCAATTCAATTATTTGGAGGTATTAGGATTATTATGAACTAGTTTTTCCATTAGATTTAATACTATGTAAATATACTGGTTCCGGAATATTAATTAGGTCATGATACATGTATTATAGACAGGTTAAACCATTAAAATGGTTTAATGACCAGTAATTAAGGAGAAATTGTAGATCGACACTTCGTCGTCCATGAAGGTTATTTATTGGAACCTAATGGATGTTGATTTCATTTATAAAAATAAAAGGGAGGGAGTAAGAATATTGATGATGATTCTTCTATTAACATGATATTATTTCAGTATATAGATGATACTGGAGTTTATCATGGTCATAAGGACAGCGGATGTGAGGAGAGAAAATGAAAAGAGATGATCTTGAAAATAAGAGAAAAGGTGGAGTTCCCTTATGAAAATTCGGCAGTCTAATGGCATCGCTTAAAATTTCATAAAATAAAATGATGAGAGGAAAAGGGTACCTCATATTATTGAAATAAATATGAAATTAAGGAGAATACATAAAATCAAACCCCAACATATTATCATGGAAAATTCGTAGAGATAACATAAAATAAGTGTCGATTAAATGAAGAGGGTGAAGGATTCCCATACCTTGTAGAGTAACTCCTAGAACATGAAGGTTGGGACATTGGGGGATTAAGGACACCTTGAGAGGACTCCTAAAGAGGTAAAAACACCAGATCATTGTGGATTAGCAAATTTTAATGAATGAAAACGAATGGATGAGTAGGTATTTATAGAAAAATAGAGGGAGTTTTTTTAATAATTTCAAAGGGACACCTCATTAGTGGTTTTTCCAAACCATGGGCTTGCCCAAGATATTTTCCGATGGATATAGCCACATGGGACACCTCATGTCATATGTTACTGTACACAAGTCTACCATAAATTTATTTTAAGTATTGTGTCATTATGATGTCATTAAACTACTGAATATGAAAAAAATGTATTTTTCACTATTCATGAAAAATTCATGTATTTTAGAAAAATCCCTAAAATTCACCCCTAAAATTTTTCCACATGTAGAATTAAAAAGTGAAATCAATTTTTCTAAATTAATTTTATATGTATTATTAATTTAATTTTTAAATAAAGTCATAGTTAATTCAAAAAAATAACAATTTTAAATGTGCAATTATATTTATATCACATTGAAAAATTATTTAATATCTCATTATGTTATTGCCTTAAAAAAATAAAATAATATTATTATTTACTCTTCATAATGGTCATATTACTATTCATATTAATATTCATAAAGGTATGTTATTATTCATCAAAATCCAAAGTTTGTTCTATCAGTCTCCAAATGACTTACTGATCACAACTCTAGGTGATCGTTTCTCAAAATTCCAAATACAGTAGAGGCAATGTTGTGTTTAATGGTATGATTATAAAATGCATTAAATGTTTATTTTAAAAATATTTTGGTGTTACAATACATGCCTCTGGAATAAGATACCATGTGATCACCATGGGATACCTTAGGTTACACACCCATGAGAATCCCTCTTATGATGTAGAATACATGTTCACCAGTGTTACAGTGTCCCGACCTGCTTAGAAAATCCCAATGAGACTACTCCCATGACCAAATGTTTCAACCCTGACATGACCCATTGGAATTTCCAAATAAAAGTATCATAATTAAATGGTTTTTATGAAGATGAGGATATTGGAATGTTTTCACAAACAATGCCTTCAATAATAAGGGAGACATAGACTAAGAGATGAATTTATATGAGGAATACATATAAGGAGGAACTGAAATTCCATCATCCCATTTCGATAAAGAGGTAGAAATATCCAAATAAGTTATGAATGCACCCCTCCATTGAAAAGAAGGAATTCAGGGTACAATGTGCCATAAGAAAGAGACGTCGTGTATATGCGGGCACACCCTGATTGATCGTGTCATAAACAACCCTATTCCAAAACTTTTTGTGTATGTTATATCTTAAAATTATTCATGATTATTGTCACTAAGGGATAAAATGATGGATACATAATATATATCTATTATATAGCCTCATGAAATATTACACTATGATGACCATTGTTAAGAGGTCTCAATGTCGTAGGAGGATCCAAAACTATTGTTGGCGGGGATTGATCAACCATATACCATTGAAAATTAATTGGAGGTCCCCATGATATAATAAACATAAATCCTAATAAATTTTATTTAGTTAATATACATCATTATTTTTGATATGATAGTTTGGATAAGGAGTAACAAGAAATTCTTCCTCTTACACAATACACAATCTCTAACACACGGGACATAATAACACACGTATCATATTGTAAAACATTTTAAATGTTATTTTTAGGTATATATGACATATGGGGTCCATATAATTGGAAATCAATTACTAATAATCTAATAATTAGTAAATAAAATTTCTATACTGTACTGGCATTCCAATAAATAATGTATGAAAATATTATATTATATATTATTGGGAATTATAATAAAATATCCCTTCACAACTAGGTTATAAGTCATATACTATTATAAAAATATCATTAGAAACCTATATTCTTGATTTTATTCATAAAACCATGATGAATTCCCCCATCCCCATATATTACGGGTTATGAAATAAGGTATAGATCAAATACCATATTTCTATAATATCTCAGAATCATTGTACACTGAAACCAGGAATCACCTACCCAAACTTGTAAACATTGAATTTACCTATACATAAAACTCTCACACACATGTACAAGGTTTGTACAATTTTACCACTAATATTTTATAATTATACAACGATCAAACAAGAAAGGTAAAATAAATAATTCTTAAAGAGAACATCAATTTTACCATGGTTTGGTAATATTAAAATTGGGAAAGTTAGAGGCCACCACACCTTATAAACTCCTCCTTGTATAGTAGTATCTATTGACTGGTCTCATTGGTGAAATGATAATTTTTATATATTATACCCGCTAAAATATATGGAAATATCATCTTTCTTCAATCATAAATGACATATTGAATTTTAACGATATATTGACAATTTTTTTATTCCATAAAAAGAATAAAAAATGGGGTGGATCTACCAATAGTAATATAAGATATATGAAATGACCCAAAATTTAAATATAAATTGGATAATCATCAAACATTGGGTCTACGTCTTAACTAAGTCATGTAGAAACATCCCACATGTCCATCCAACCTAGTCATTAATCATCTAGGTCGCCCCCTTAATTATATCTATAAACATTAAATCTGAAATCCCAATAAGGTGCATATGTCGTGTATGAGTAATATACTCAATAAAAATCCACAAGAAAGGTTCCCAAATAAAAAACATTATTTATTGGTTTACCCTCAATTTTATATTAAAAAATTATGTATTATTAATTTTCAAATCATTTAGTGTATATCAAGGAAACCATTCGAAAAGAACATGTGTTTCTTCCAATGTCAGCTTCAAGTAATAAAATGTCACCCGATTAGAATTATACTCATCATATATAACATTATGGAAATATAATTATAATTAAAATATATATATATATATATATATAAGTACATGATTTTTTATCTTAAACAAAATAAATTATTTTTGTGTTTTGAGGTTGGTATCATAAAAAACATGTATAACCTAAATGATTCCTGTTAAACATCATGCCAAAATCATATCCCAAGAATGTTTCATTGTTAGAAACACTCAAAAAATTTATTCACTATCAATTTAATTATTTTAATCATTCCCAAAATATCTAAAAATATATATCATGGTTGGAATTACACAAAAAAATATTTACAAAATACCAATGTGTTTGTAATTCCACCTAACCCAAATATCAATAATGATAAGTGTTTGGAATTACATCTGACATATATAATATGGTGTAAAATTTTTGTATATACAACCTTCCAAAAAATAATAGATGAAAATGGATGGAATTAAAATAATCCAAAATATTTAAAAAGGATTTTTTTTGTATTACATAAAACCCATATATCGTATAATGATCATTGTTGACATGATACCCAAACTATATAACATATAAATATATAGTTGGATTTATACCTAACACAATCCCCACAAATATATATATATATATATATATATGACAAACATTATAGGATATGATAAAAATTGTAATATAATATTTAAATATACCAACATTATTTTGTAATAGACTAGAATTAATTCAAATTCACTAAAAACATATAATATTTTAGACACCATTGTTATTTTCAATACCACAGGTTTTGAAAACCTTCATACGGATCACGACCATTGGTGACCATATAGTATATGAATAAATCATATATGATATATCACTACCCAAAGAAACCTCACACATACCTCAACGTATATTGAAATCCATCTAAATTTTCATTAGATATATCTTTTCAGTCATTCTAAACAGTGACATACCAAAAAATAAACAATCCTTATATAATGAAAGTGGAAGACATAGTTCCCACCTACTTCATATTCATAAAATCCTTTTGAACCATATTCAACAACTGAATCAATGCCCATTGAATGAAATGGGAAATACTATCAAAATTAAACAAATTATAATTTAATAGGAAGAATAATAAAATAGTAAGGGTAACCTAAAATATAGTGTAATAAAATATTATTCCCACATATGTGATCCAATGTGATAAATACCACCATTTTCAGGGTCAAAATTAGTGATATATCTAGCATATAATGATGGAAATTAATATGGTTAGTTGGAATACCCATTCTAAATAATTATATGAATGGGTATTTTGTAAATATACATATTTTTCTTACAAAAAATAAATTTTACTAACATTTTAAAAATTAAGTTGGAGGATTTTGGGTAGACTATGCACCCCTATTGTGTACAAGGTATTATACAGATCATCAAGCCCGAAGACAATTGAAAACAATTTTTTTCACCCATTTTACTTAAACCAATATTAGTTATTGGGATACTACTTAAATATTGTGGAGGAATAAATGGATATTTAAACACTAGATAGTTTTATACCAGGAAGATTATTTTCTAAAATTCAAACATACAACCTCAATCAATCACTCCCTTTGTATATAGACCTAAAAATAAATAATGAAGAATGAAAATAAAATGAATTCATTCATTAGTATACCTAGGTTTTAATGAACATTCCTAATAACTAAAAACTACAATCCTAAATTAGATCACTATATTGAATTAATCATGTTCAACAAATTAGAATAGGCTGGAAACTATATCGGAGGAGGCATAAAATCATTTTGGAACATTTTTATCTCAATATGTATAGTGAAATGACTAAAAATACATAGGGTATATAAAAAAATACTTTATTATAAAATATTATAATTTATAGTATAAAAATAAAATATATTTTCTAAAAACTGAAACCAATTTTCAACGACACATGTTGGGCCAAGTAAATTCACACGAGTCATGTTAAATTTTTTTACTTTAGCTCTTCCTAACATGTCTCCATAATCTATATATAGATCCCCAATGATAGTATATGAGAACATTCATCTACATAAATTATGAACAATCATTTTTAATTCATTACCTATGTGAAAATACGGATGGGGATAATTAATTTAGAAGGCCTTCCAAATTGAATCAAATGAAGAACCATGAAAGAGTAAATTATTCAAATATAATTCTATCCAGAATTGAAAAATAAAAATGATTCAATCCGAAATAATTATTTTACTAAAATTATTTATAACAATTGGATAAGTAAATACATGAAATAAAAAAAATCATAGAAAAAACATAATCTAGAAATTATTGAAAAATTTACACTTTTAAAAAATCATTTAAATACAATAGTCTCTTATCATAATTATAAATTTTTAACACTACATCATTTTCTAAGAAAGAGAACTAGGAATTCCATGAAAACACCTAAAACTCCCCATTTAACTGAATCACAAAAAAATAACATTTCAAAAAGAAAATCACTTATATTACAATAATTAAGTGCATAAATCATTTCATGTCATGTAATCTATAGATATCATTTTTCATGTGTTATCCAAGTCATTTCAAATTTACTCATTTTAGGAAAATTATCAACATTACCATTATAATGAGGTATTCATCTTCATTTTTGAATTTATATCCATGACACGCATTCAGTGTGTTCCCCAATATATAATACTGGGAGATTATATATTTTCTAAATAGTTATTACAAACAAAAATTTTCACCCATGCACTCATAACATGAAAATATCTAGTAAATAACATATATATCATTCTTAAGAGGTATTAATTCTCCTGATCATTTCTAAAAATTATTTTATTAGAAAAAAATATTTAATATAACATTACTATTCAAATAATGAAATATAATTTAAGCATTTATTAATCATAATCAATAAACATAGCATAAATAAATTTTTTATTCTCATAAAAAGTATTAAATCCATCTAACTCGATGAGATTGAAAATATCCTCTATAGTTATTTAAAATTATAAAAGTTTCATTATAAATCCCTAATTCTACTTATATTAATCCTTTATATATGAAAAATATATAACAATTCATTTTTATGAAATTTATGTAAGATCATTCCATATTGTAAAGACCATATTCAAGTATCTATCTAATAGTGTGTCGACCATAATGAGTTACATGGACCTAATGATAACACTAATAAGACCATGAAGCTATTTTTTATATGTAATTATAGGATTAGAGTTAGTGGGAAAATATTTTAAATAATTCTTTATTGTTTAAGGGTTATTTGGAATAATAAAAATTGTAAATTATTATCACCATGTGTAAAATATCAACAATTTCTGGAGTTCCATCAGACATGATTATAGGTACTATTTTGAATTGGGTAGATTAAATTTAATTTTGTAATTACCTTGATGTGTTTATGGGTGAATTTTGGGAAAAATAAAACAAAAAGGGGCAGTTCACAGTTAGGGCATGGTTTGGGATAACTGTGCGCCCTAGCCCAGAAAATTCTGCAACCTTGGACAGTGGGGTATTACATGATTTCTGCATGGTTTTTCAAACTGAACACCCTCATTAGAGTAAATTTTCACCCCAATAAAATTAGGTGCATGGTTTTGGTGCACGATTAGGGGAAACCATGTATCCTTGCCTAGATCACCGTGCAAATGAATTAATTTAAACCAAAAATTAATTGTTAAATTAACTGAACCCCTATATTAATATTAATATGAAGACCTTAAACTATTTCAAATATTTCATTATTTTGGATCCCCCCATATGTATTATAAGAATTTTATATCTCCATTAATTTCGATTCAAATCCCAGATCATAGATCTTCACCTCTCTAGGTAAGTGGATTATATCCCATCGGTTTACCATTATTTCTCAATTATTCTCCCACCCTTGAAAGATGTTATTCTTATATTATCATTAGATATAGATCAAGTATTGTATAAATATATCTATATTTTAAGGATCTTTATTTATTCAATATTGACTTTGGGTTTTAGATACGGATCACATTATACATCATAGTGTTGCTCAAATTTTAGGAAATCCATTAACAAGAGTTCTTCATCAAACTTAGTGTACGTAGACTATAATTAAAATCCCATATCCATGATTTAAATTACATTTATTTAATTTTAGAATTTATAATTTGTTTTAAAAAAATTAATTATTTAATGTATTAATTAATTTAATGAATTAATAAATTGGGTTGATGTGATATTAGAGATTTAGATATTATTTGTTTAGAAAATTATTTATTTAATAATTAACGAGATTTTGAGATACAATATTCGAGATTATTAATTTATTAATTTAATATTTTTTATTGATTTTTTGATTTAGATAATTAATTTAAGAATTAATTATTAGATATTTAGTTCATATTTAGTGATAACTAATTGTAGAACAATTAATGAGATTTTGAGTTATATTTATTGATTAATTAATTGATGAATTAATTAATGTGACTGAAATACATTATTAATTTTCAAATTAATTAAGGGGACTTATTTCAAAAAATTAATATTGAATTAGTAATGAAATTCCAATGATTGGTTATTTGTTGTGTAGACTAATAGAATTAAAATTTTTAATCAATCATCAATATAATTACTAGATTTGATGTGGTCAATTAATTGTAGAATTTATTAATATTATTGATGTGAAAAATTAATTTCGGAATTAACTATGGGAATAGTTATGTTAATCAATTTTTTGAATCAGTATTGTAATTGATATGGTTAATTAATTATTTAATTAATTATATGTTTATGAATGGTAACATGATCATTCGATTTAAATTTTTTACTAGTAGAAAATGTTTTTTATTATGAAACATTTTTCATGTCAGTTATTTTTAATTGTCATGAAAATTTGGTAATATTAATTATTTACACTAGGTTTTCATTGTCCAACATAAATAATATATATTATCTGTTGTTTCACATCTGTAAAATAATTTCACCGATGTGAAATATCACATTATTACATTATTTATTATATAAATAATGTGAAGGGGTGGTAGATATCAAATTTTCACGCCAATTATAATATGACCGATGTAAAAAAAATTTAAATGTACATGAATCTCCTGAGGGTTCATTAGGTGGTCTTCCATTATCATAAAGTTGGTCTCATTTCACTATCAATCAAGCCCTCGCTCTTTGGTTTCATCAATCTGGAGGTTCAATACCACATTGTGATCTTAATAAAGCCTTAGGTTTCACCGACCTCATGTTACACATCGAAGATATATCTAAATTAACGTCAAACATTTTCCTTTCTTTATTTTCAGTTATTCCTTGGCTCAGAATCTCTAACTGATGAATATTTGATCAGGCGTTCTTCAATCTTGCTTTACCATCTTCATACATTCATGTTTTTTTAACATCATCTGGGTGTGTTTGATTATAGATCTTCTCGTATCCAACTATATCACCTTATGGATTAAATATCTTATGAAATGTGTTAATTAGTTATAAATAATGTTATTTAGAGTATGCATTATTTGTTATCATTCAATATATTATACCTTTTTAGGATTAATTTAAAATTATTTTATAGACTATGTCATGATAAGGAGTATTAATCAGGAGATATGATAGTTGGATATTGTGTGTATCTACATTGTTATTCAGGTGAATGAGTTGGGTTTTATATAAATTAGTTGTTGATGTCACCGTGGAGTCATTTTAGTTTTGATAATGTTTGTGCATGGGAGAGTAGAAAAATTTATTTTTCATGTAAATAAAAATCAATATATGATATTTTTAATGTTTTTTATTATTGAATTTTTTAAGATATGGTACGTGTGTATTGTATATTATAATGAGTGTATTTGTTAAAAACTAGTTGGAGGTTTGAAATTTGTATTTAATTGTGGAAACCATTTCTAATGTATGACCAGGAGCAATGTGACATTGATGCTTTTTATTTATTAGAATTAATACAGTGTTTACTTTTCTACTGGGTGATTCATTACAGGATAATCAATTTAGTGAGATTGAATTCATTTCATAAAAGTTAAGGTTATTTGATAAATGGGAATCATTTGATCATTTTGGGACTATTATCATATTTAGGTGGTGTTTTTATACATGGTATTGTGTCTCAATGGTACTCTAGGTATTTTAAAAAGGGTTGAATGGGTGATGGGTCTACTTTTTAAAGTATTAAATCAACCATATACCTTGTTAGGGTATACTATTTACCAAATGATGTCCCATAAAACTTGTGTTAATGTGATGTTTTTTAAAATAATATTCAATTTATGATAAGATTATATTATTAATTACAATATAGAATAAATTTTTTATTTTTGTAATTTATCATCTATGAATTATTAGTTATCATTCTATATATTTTTAATGGATATCATTGTACATTTTTTTTATTAATTTAATATGGTTATATTAATTTTTTTACTTGAGAATTTTTGGGACAAATTTATTTTTTAATTCTTTGTGCATGAATGAATTTTCTCATCAGCGTTTTCTATTTTTGATCTAAAATTTTAATTTTAGGATTTATATATTTTTTGATTTCATTTATAATCTCAATATTTTATAAATTACATCATTTGTTATATATAATGAAGAGATATTGGAATAATGCACATAAAATAGGTGATAAATATGTGGAAGGTGATAAATATTTATTGGAATTTCCTAAAAGATATATTCCAAAAAAATGGTGTGTTTTTCTATCCATGCCTAATAAGTTTAAATTTGATGAAATTGAAAAGAAGAGATATCAAATATCATTTAATTTTTCATGGATTTAATTTGAGTTACAACCCGTGGATTTGGCATGGTGATAATGGGAAGAATACCATTTTTATTGATGATGGTTCTTTACAATAAGATAGATCTGAATACATAATGAAATGATTCATGATATTCAGTAGATATAATTGAGAAACAGCTAACAATTTTAGATTTATATGCTGATGCCGAAAATCCATTGTATATATGTTGTATAGAATATACAATTTTTTTTGATTCTTTTGAGATTGATAAACCTAAAGTAAAAACATGGATGGAGTGATAATAGTTTTATAGATAGAGTACAATTGCTCACAAAAATTAATCCTAAAGACAATGATCTTCCAGATTCACAATATAGGGCCATGAAAATATTACACCCTATGGGATTGGGGTACAAGAAAATAGATTTCTACCTGAATGACTATGTTCTATTAAAGAAAAAATATGAATTTATGTCAGAGTTTCCAAAATGTGGAATGTCACGAGACAAGTTGAAAGAAAATAACATTGTGATTTAGATGTTTTTGAGACCACTCCCAAAGAATTTTTGTATCTTCCTATCATTAATGATTATAAACATTTATTTTTTAATTCACATGATGCAAAAAAGTTAAAATTGAATGATGGTTAATGGACATGTGATGGAAAAATACATCATCCATTCTATTGTACATAGTGGGGGGGAAATTGATCACAAATTTCCTACATTTGGAAATAAAGTTTGAAATCTTAGACATGGAATATAAATTGATGTAGTGAATCTATATCGAAGTTATAGTATAAAAAATAGTTCATTGATTATTTTATTTGGAATATATAACTAGTATCCTAAATTTTATATGGAGAGAAAATATATCATGTAGAGATTAATGATCAGTGGCCCAAAAAAGATTTGAAATGATATTGACATTTTCTTGTATCCAATAACTTATTATATGATACTATTATGGGAGGATGGTATAATGGTGTATGATTATTCAAAAATTTAATATTTTCAACTATAATAAATTATGATTGTCATTATATATGGATTCCAAAGATATGGAAATTTATCAAGATACAATGTTAAGGGGCCTAAAGCCTATCCAATTTGTGACCAACATACATAATTTTATCAACTAAATCATGTGAAAAAATGGTATAAAAGGGTCATATAAATTGTTTTCTTAAGGACCAAATTTATATAATATTACAAAAGGCTTTATATGGTTCACATGAATTTAATATTTCTCCTAAACCATTATCCACTGATAATTGTTTTGAAGTGGTGAAAACCATTGATGTGGCATTTGAAAAAACACATAAATATAGTAATGGTAGATATATTTTCATGAAAATGTCATTATTTTTTGAGCTAGAATATTTGAGAGATCTTGAAGTGAAACATAACATTGATGTCATGCATGTCCTGATGAATATCTTTGAATGTTTGATCAGAACATTATTATATATTAAATAAAATACTAAATATATGTTGAATGCAAGAATTTATTTACTATCAATGGGAATATTTTTGGAGTTGTATGCCACTCCTGATAGAAGGCAAACATTTCTACCCTCATATTTTCATACCTTATCCCATAGGGAGAAAACTATATTTTTAGAGTCTTCAGGATATGAAATATCCACATGGTTATTCTAAAAATGTAAAAAAAATTATTTCATTAAAGGATTTGAATACGAGAGGTATGAAATATAATGACTATCATGTTATTATTCAATAGATCCTACTAATTGCATTGCGTGGAATATTACCCACCCATGTCAGAATAACTATCATGATGGTGTGTAATTTTTTTAATTAAATTTTTAATATGGTGACTGATTTTAATGAGTTGATTTTTTTTGAGAATTAATTTGTTTCTATAGTTTTTCAATTGGAAATGTATTTTTCTCCATCTTTTGTTGATATCAGGTTGCATTTAATGGTTCATTTATTGAGAGAAGTAATGATTTACAAACCTGTATAACTATATTGGATGAATCCTTTTGAATGTTTTATGATGACATTGAAGGTGTTTGTTAAGAGTCTATATAGACCTAAAGAATAAATTGTTGATATGTCTATTTCTAATGAGGTTGGATAGTTTTTTAAAAGCAATTTTTTTGATGTATAGCACATTGGTTTATGTACATATACCCATAAAAGAGATAATTATGGGTGAAATGGGATTCATGGCTAGAAATTCAATTCATTGATAGGTGAACAGATAATGAAGGAAAAATTATACATCTTGAATAAAATTGATGACTCTCAACCATACATAACATTTAATATTAATGAGTTCAAACAATTTTATTCCCAGAAGATAGATATGTATATTTTGAATGGTCAAAACAAAAAAAAACCATGGTTTAATAAGATCATGAAACTAGATTCATCAAAAAAATAGGTATGGTTAGTGGGTGGACTAGGATTTAATTTGATATCATGTTTTAGGTACGACATTAATGGATATACTTTTCAAATTAATGATCATGAAAATAAAAGTTCTTTTTAGCATATTAGTTTGTCAGTGTTGGTAGAAGGAATTCATTTTTCGAGTTCCAAAAACAGAATCCCCATCCCAACAATATAATTATATTATGGGGCCACTAATGAAAAAATAGAGGTTGATTAAATAAATTTAATGCTCAAGTGTTTAAGTGTAAATGGTTTATCGATAAAAATAGTGTCCCACAGAATGAATTCAGAATGACACTAGTTTATTAGATTAAATTTAAATACACAAATGAACATTTTATCATGGAAACACATGAAAACAATATATGTTAATTATCAATCAAATATGAAATGGTATATTGTTTTACCTAGATAAAAAATATGTTAGTGCTGATAAACATACTAATGATTATGATTTATGTAAAGACCCGGAAATTTCAAGGAATTTTTTTTCTTAATTTTCTTTGGAATTTTACAAGAACGAGGTTTCTGACGACACTTGATTTCGAGGCCTGGAGTGCCCGGAATCAACTTCCGAAGTTTGGATCGGGTACGTTCAGTGAACGAGCGAGCAGGAATTTCTATCTTTTGAACCGGTGCTCGGAATTGAAATCCGATGGCACCGATGAACTCGCAACGCCGGTAATTGCTTAAGGGGACCTTTACCACAGTTGCGTTTTAAGCGGGTTGAGATTTTGTTTTTGGGATTTTAGTTTAAAATAAATAAAATTGTGTGAACAATTTTATTTTATGTCTTTGGGAGTTATTCTCTCCCATGGGAAGTTGTTGGTGGAGCCCATGACCAACCAACTTCCCATGAGTGGATACTTGAAAGGTGGGGCCCACATGAGCCCCAACCTTTCACATTCCTATAACTCTCCTTTAACCCCCCATTTAATCTCCCTTTCCTTAACTCTTGAATTTCTCCCCCTTATTAATGAAAAATCTTCGCATTCCACTCCCCCTCTTAAGTGCATGCCAACACTTTTTAATTAACGAGTTTAACTTCTTTAATTAATTAAGTTATTTGAATTTTGGAATTTTAAAAGCTTGGCATGTGTTAATAAAATAATGGGAGTCCTTATTTGATTAGGTTGCTTGGTTAAGTGAGGATTTTGAGAGAGGAAGCTCTTATTTTTGAAGAACTCCATCACCATCGTTGAAGAACGTCGAGACTTCGACAAAGAATGTGATGAACACCGACCCTCCAACGGAGAACGCGAAGGCACCAATGACGTGCCTTATCTTCTTCTTTCTCCGCGTCAAGGGAGGAGGCATCACTGCGGGGAACGTCGCCATCGACGACGATGCTCACTCCGACGACGACGGAATTGATACCGTTCTACGGAGACACTACCACTCCGCAACTTTGTCAACAAACGAAGGAAGACACGAGGTAGGGGAATTTATTTTTGGAATTCTCTAATCTTCTGAGAAAACAACGACGAGCGCGGACCAACCAATACCGGGTTGATCCGCGGATCGTTCGATCATGCAGTTTGATGTTGAGGGTTATTATTTAAATTGCTCGTGTTTATTTCCTCGACGAACTTCGTGAAATATGACCTTTTGTTATCGAATAAAGCGAGGGGGGCCGGACCGCACAAACACGGCCGACCCTCCTCGTTATTTCATGTTGGATTCTTTTGTAGATTGAAATGGGAATGGTTCGGTGCCATCGCACCGCGCAGAAACGTGCGACAAGTAATGCGCGGCGTCGTCGCGCCGCGTCGTGAAAAACAAACAGAGGCGCGACGCCGTCGCGTCACGACGTAGAAACCCAAAGACATCCGCGGATGGAGTCGGGCCACGGCGAAGGGGGCGCGACGCCAACGCGTCGCGCCGGAGGACCAAGAAGACGGCGCGTTTCGTTTTTGACGTGCGGTTTGACGGGCGGCGACGAAGCATGCCGTTTGGGCGTTTGAATTCCTTCGCAGTCAAGTTGGGGTCCCGGGGGAACCATAGGCGAAGAAGGCAGGACGAACAGACCACCAGAGCGTGTTCGGTGGTCTGCAGAAGGCGGCGGCGGCAGCGGCGTGCCGCCAGAAAGGAGGCGGCCGGCGGTTCGCCGCTGGCCTCAATCAGCGGCGAAGGGCTGGGGAGCCACGCACCCCTCCGCTCCGCGATTCGGCTCGGCCACGCTGGCCGAGCCGCGGCCGGCCGGTCGGGCCAGACCAATCCGGGCCGGGCCCAGCCGGGTCGTACCCTGGTCGGGTCGACCCGGTTCGGCCGACCCAGGTGGGGGGTCGGGCCGGGTCGCCCCGGGCCCATACCCCCATTTTCGGGCCACTTTTGGTAAAATGCCCGTAACTTGAGCTAAGGGCCTCCAAACGACTCTCCGTCAGCGTCAACACGATCATTGGATCGAGAGGGTCGTTTCGGTATATCGCACTCAAGGTTTCGGATTACTTTGGGTTCGGCAGAGTTGGTTCGGATACGAAACCAACTGGGCCCTCGGAGCGGAAACGCTTATATCTTGAGCTCCGGATGTCCGATTGACGTGCCGTCTACTTTGATGGAATCCTCTAAGTGAGACGGATCTTTTGGCTTACTCCGCTCGAGGTTTGGATGCCGACGGGGTGCGGTCGGGTTGGTTCGCTCACGAAACCAACCGGGCCCCTGGAACGAAAAAGCCAATAACTCACAGACCGGGTGTCCGATTGACGCGCCGTCTATCTCGTTGAATTCCTCTTGATGAGATGGAACTTTTGGAATACTTCGCCTGAGTTTTGGATACAGTTGGATAATGGAAGGGTTGGATTATACCCGAAATCCAATCGGGCCCCTGGAACGGAAAAGCTGATATCTTTCAGACCGGATGTCCGTTTGACGAACAGTCTGCAGCGTTGGTGATCACGTTGAGAAACGGTCCCTATGAGCATACCCTATGAGAGTTCGGGGTACAGTTGAGATAAAGCCAGGATTGGTTTGCTCATGAAACCAACCGGGCCCCTTGGATGAAAAGGCTAGTAACTCACAGACCGGGCGTCCGATTGACGCGCCGTCTGTTGCGTTGAGACCCCTATGACGTGCCAATCCTTTGAGATACTTCTTCGTGGGACTTTGAGATACTTGGAGTATCGACCTGTAGCTTGTGGAGCGGACCCTCCTAGAGACGAGCGTGCGGAGTACGGAGACCGTGTAGCCGACTAAGACCTGACGACTGCTTGACCGACTCGACTTAGAGTGAGTCATCTATCCCAGTGGACGAAGCACTAATTTCTGAGGTGCAGACCCATGGTGGACGGAGCACTATCTGTGTGACAGTGCAGACCCACGGTACTCATCCGGAGAGTACCTCAGCAGGCTACTAGGGGGTGTGTACTACTGTGTTTGGGTGACATACCTCGGCAGGAAGCACTACTGTGTTTGGGTGGCTGACCCGTGGTACTCGACAGGAGGAGTACCTCAAAAGTCTTAGGTTAGTGAGCAGTACCTCAGAGTCGTGACAGGACCACTGTACACTCTAGAGATGGAGCTCTTCAGTAGTTACGGTTTCGATAATAAAAATCCTGGTTTGAGCTGAGAATTTTGACCTTTGTGTATACCTCATGATTGATATGGGTCACTTGATAACTTAGGTATATGTATGGGCATATACCTGGGTAGTGGTTATCCGTTGATTTCCTGATCCTTGTGTTTCCTCATGGTTGAGATGGGTTACTTGATAACTTAGGTATATGAATGAGCATATACCTAAGTAGAGGTTATCTGTTGAGATCTTCTTTGTGGTTATCCTTGTTGGTTTTAGAGAGACCTTGAGGGTCTCAGAGTCTCTACTAAGTATCGTTATACTCACCCCTGCACGGGCTATGCCCGCACCTCGTTGTGTTGGTTGCAGACGACAGACAGTGCTGACGGAGGCCGAGTGTTCGAGGATTGGACGGTACCCAGAGGTGGACTACACGACGAGTCAGTACCCGGAGGTGGACTACACGATGAGACGACACACAGAGGAGGTTGACGGACGAGAGCGTGGAGGAGGCTATCTGTACCTACCCTTCAGGTAGGATCCGTGGTGGACGACTAGGAGCTACGCCATCTGTACCTACCCTTCAGGTAGGATCCGAGGAGGACGACCCAGGAGATGCTTCCATCCTTCCAGCAGTTATCTTTTCTGTTTTACTTGTTCAGATGTAGTTGTACTTTCTTTTGGGTTTGTATTCTGGCCCATTTTCTTTTCAGCACTTCTCTTGTACTTAGTGTTTACGTTTTCCACTTGCTTACTCTGTGGTGCTTGTTTTCTTTTATAAAGGCAATTCCTTCCCAGTTATCGGGATTTACGCCTTTGGTGCTAGTCACCATCCCCTGGTCTATGGAAGGCGGGCTTGGGGTAGTCACGGCATGGGCCCTGAGGACGGGTCGTGACAAATTGGTATCAGAGGAGTCGGTTCTACCGCAGAACTTATAACTCTGATATTTTCTTTCTGTGAAGCAATAGTATTAAGAGTACCGAGTGTGGTTTTCAGTTCAGGGAGTCCAGTGTTGGTGAGGGCGGCCGACGTATCCATACACCAGGACCCTGACAACTGATTTCTGACTTTGTGCACGAAAACACTGATTGCGTGTGTTTTTTCAAAGGTTTTACCTTAAAATAGCTCAAACCCGGTCAGCTCACCAGGTATAAACGTCTGACCGTGTCACGATGATTCTTTCAGGATGCCTTTTCACGGACGACCAGCTAGAGCCCAGAGGGATGTGCATGCTGACAGCCTGTCGAGCGACGAGGCTTCGGTGCAGGGCCCTCTTGCAGTTGAGGCACCAGCGGAGGCACCAGCGGTATTACCATACGTTGGGCCACCGATGCCACCAGTCCCAGCAGTAGGAGATGCACACCACTTGAGTGTGCTGCACAAGTTCCAGTGCCAGAGGCCACCCAGGTTCCGGGGAGAGACGGACCCGCAGGCGGCTGAGGATTGGCTGGAGGCTGTGGTGAGAGTCTTCAGGCTAGTGGGGACGCCGACAGACTTCATGGTGATCTTTGCTGCCAACCTTCTTCAGGAAGCAGCAGGCAGGTGGTGGAGCCACTTGTTCCAGTTTTGCGACGGGATGACCTTCGCATGGGAATACTTCGAGACCTTCTTCAGGGTGGAGTTTGTGCCAGTAGCTCTACACCCCAAGCGTGTACAGGAGCTTCTGCCTTTGCCGTGTGTTTTTCGATCAGTAGCTAAGTCATCTGTGGGAAGTAGACAGATGATGCAGAGGTCCAGGAGGACCAGACCAGCAGTTAAACTATCTCGGGTTTTAGGACTGGTGGTGCGGGGCACCCAGGGTGGGGTCAGAGCGAGGCGTGCCAGAATCAGACAGTGTTACTCATACGGCGGGAAGGGTCACCTGGCACGTGACTGTCCGACTCATCGTACAGTTGATCCACAGGCGTTGGAGGAGCCACTGAGGCAGAAGCAGCGACGAGTGCTTGAGCAACAGCCGAGTAGTGGACAAGGCAGTAGAGCTCCGGGAGCAGGTGGACAGGAGCGGAACTAGTGGATACGTCCCTTGTACTTCTAGTTCCATGTTGTTGTTGTATTCGTGTCTTTGTACTATGAACTGCAATAATTAAAAAGACACTTATCTTTGTTTTCTTTCCTGTCCTTTTGTTTGGTTGATACTGAGTGGTCCCGGTTAAGACTGTTGACTTGACCCTCACTTTCGAGATTTCTACTGGAGGAGACCCAGTGACCTCACACTGATGCCGACAGTGTGACTCGAACCTTGGAGGCGAGAGTGACAGTTGGATATCTTGGTAGTTACGTCGAGGCCTTACGACGTCATCCATGGAATGAATGCATCATTCATGTTGGGATTGACTGTATTAGGCAACGAATGTGGTTCATCCAGGGGATGAGACCAGAATTTCTCTTATCGGCAAGGAAGAAATCATAGCAGCTCTTGTAAGACTAAAGAAGGTCCAGGTCATCCAAGAGTGGATAAAGACTGCACAGTGCAGTAAGAAACATGAAACCGGTGCCAGTCTTAGAGACTCGGGCGTGATAAATGTTAAAGAAGAGGAAGCTTAAAGGAGAGATGAATCTACGAAGCAGCAGACGTGGAGGCAGAGCTAGGAGAGTAGCATGAGGTGGTGTACATCCTAACATGGTACAACCACCCACCTTAGTTATTTCCGCCAGGCTCAGGTAGCTGGAGGGATGAGGAAGAGTGCGGCTACATGCGGTCAAGGAGTGTGACCCAATGGTTCTAGAAATGATTCTAGGGACAGTCTGTGTCCACTACTAGCTGCTGTAGTAACAGACGTCGATATGAATCATTCCTTGCTTTCACAAATCTTGTTCCAGACCTAGAGTTTCCGGTAAGCCGTGGACTTGACCCTAACGTCTAGAGATACCTTGGGAGGAGTCTCGATAATCACACTTACACCGACGGTGTGTTCAGACCCTCGAGGCGAGAGTTCCGGTTGGAATCTCTTGGTGGCAGCGTCGAGGCCTTACGACGTTAGTTTGAGTATGGAATGGGCAATAACTGTTCATACTCAAATTGACGGTTTTAGGCAAACGTCGGGATGGGTTTTCCTTAGTCGGCGAAAAGGAAACCCCAGGAAGCACAGGATAAACTCTTTCACAGGAGGTTGCGACCGATCACTCTTGATTCGGTCAACCTTACCCTCGTAGCGGAAGTCATTTCGAGTTCCAGTTCTAACAGAAAATGGAGACCTCTGGAGTTTGAGGATGACGATCACGTCCTTATACGGGTCTCACCTCGACGAGGTTTACGGAGATGTGGCCAAGGCAGAAAGTTATCTCCGAGGGTCAGCGGACCTTCTTAGGTCCTCATATGGGTGGGCGGGGTGGTTTACCACTTGACCCATTCACCACAGTTGCACCAGGTGCACGACGACTTCCACGTATCTCAACTGAGGAGATACGTGCTTGACCCTTCGCATATCATCGACCATGAAGAGTTGGACGATGGAGATGAGGTGTTTTTCACGGAGGTTCCAGTGGGGATCGAGGATCGACATGAGCAGATTCTACGAGGACGATCGATTCCTCGGGTGCACTTTCTCTGGCAGTACGGGAACCTCCAGGTAAGCACATGGGAGCAGAAGGCTCAAATGCGTGCTCTGTACCGCTTTTGTGACCCTACTTTGTGTTGAAGCTTTACGGGGACGTAAATCCCTGAGGTGGGAATAATGTAAAGACCCGGAAATTTCAAGGAAAATATTTTCTTAATTTTCTTTGGAATTTTACAAGAACGCGGTTTCTGATGGCACTTGATTCTGAGGCCCGGAGTGCCCGGAATCAACTTCCAAAGTTTGGCTCAGGTACGTTCAGTGAACGAGCGAGAGGGAATTTCTATCTTTTGAACCGGTGCTCGGAATTGATATCTAATGGCACCGATTAACTCGCAATGCCGATAATTGCTTAAGGGGACCTTTACCATAGTTTTGTTTTAAGCGGGTTGAGATTTTGTTTTTGGGGTTTTAGTTTAAAATAAATAAAATTGTGTGAACAATTTTATTTTATGTCTTTAGGAGTTATTCTCTCCCATGGGAAGTTGTTGGTGGAGCCCATGACCAACCAACTTCCCATGAGTGGATACTTGAAAGGTGGGGCCCACACGAGCCCCAACTTTTCACATTCCTATAACTCTCCATTAACCCCCCATTTAATCTCCCTTTCTTTAACTCTTGAACTTCTCCCCCTTATTAATGAAAAATCTTCTCATTCCACTCCCCCTCTTAAGTGCATGCCAACACTTTTTAATTAATGAGTTCAACTTTTTAAATTAATTAAGTTATTTGAATTTTGGAATTTGAAAAGCTTGGCATGTGTTAATAAAATAATGGGAGACCTTATTTTATTAGGTTTCTTGGTTAAGTGAGGATTGTGAGAGAGGAAACTCTTAGTTTTGAAGAACTCCATCACCATCGTTGAAGAATGTCGAGACTTCGACAAAGAATGTGATGAACACCGACCCTCCGACGGAGAACGCGAAGGCACCAATGACGTGCCTTATCTTCTTCTTTCTTCGCCTCAAGGGAGGAGGCATCACCACAGGGAACGTCGCCATCGACGACGGCGCTCACTCCGACGACGACGGAATTGATACCGTTCTACGGAGACACTACCATTCCGCGACTTTGTCAACAAACGAAGGACAACACGAGGTAGGGGAATTTATTTTTGGAATTCTCTTATCTATTGAGAAAAGAACGACGAGCACGGACCAACCAATACCGGGTTGATCCACGGATCGTTCGATCATGTGGTTTGATGTTGAGGGTTGTTATATAAATTGCTCGTGTTTATTTCCTTGACGAACTTTGTGAAATATGACCTTTTGTTATCGAATAACGCGAGGGGGGCCAGACCGCACAAACACGGCCGACCCTCCTCCTTATTTCATGTTGGATTTTTTTGAGGATTGAAACGGGAATGGTGCGGTGCCATCGCACCGCGTGGAAACGTGTGACAAGTAATGCGCGGAGCCGTCGCGCCGCGTCGTGAAAAACAAACAAAAGAGCGACGCCGTCGCATCACGGCGGAGAAACCCGAAGACATCCGCGGATGGAGTCGGGCCACAGCGAAGGGGGAGCGGCTCCAACGCGTCGCGCCGGAGGACCATGAAGACAGCGCGTTTCGTTTTTGACGTGCGGTTTGACGGGCGACGACAAAGCAGGCCGTTTGGGCGTTTGAATTCCCTCGC
Source organism: Viscum album (assembly GCA_963277665.1). Classification (NCBI taxonomy): domain Eukaryota; kingdom Viridiplantae; phylum Streptophyta; class Magnoliopsida; order Santalales; family Viscaceae; genus Viscum; species Viscum album. The sequence continues at coordinate 1,263,702,290 of OY728129.1, read as the reverse complement.
AGTGAAGGTGGGGTCCCAGGGGAACCATAGGTGAAGACAGCAGGAGGAACGGACCACCGGAGCGCGTCCGGTGGTCCGCGGAAGGCGGCGGCGGTGCGCCACCGGAAAGGAGGCGGTCGACGGTGCGCCGCCAGCCTCAATCAGCGGCGAAGGGCTGGGGAGCCGCACACCCTGCCGCTCCGCGATTCGGCTCGGCCACGCTGGCCGAGCCGCGGCCAGCCGGTCGGGCCGGACCGAGCCGGGCCGGGCCGGGCTGGGCCCATCCGGGTCGACCCGGTTCAGCCGACCCAGGGGGGGTCGGGCCGGGTCGCCCCGGGCCCAGACCCCCGTTTTCGGGCCACTTTTGGTCAAATTCCCGTAACGTGAGCTACGGGACTCCAAACGACTCGTCGTCAGCGGAAACGCGATCCTTGGATCGAGACGGTCATTTCGGTATATCACACTAAAGGTTTCAGATTACTTTGGGTTCAGCCGGGTTGGTTTGGATACGAAACCAACCGGGCCCTCGGATCGGAAACACTTATATATTGAGCTCCGGACGTCCGATTGACGTGCCGTCGACTTTGATGTAATCCTCTAAGTGAGACAGATCTTTTGGCTTACTCCGCTCGAGGTTTGGATGCCGACGGGGTGCGGTCGGGTTGGTTTCGGGCCCCTACAACCAAAAAGCCAATAACTCACAGACCAGGCGTCCGATTGACGCGCCATCTGTCTCGTTGAATTCCTCTTGATGAGATAAAACTTTTGGCATACTTCGCCCGAGTTTTGGATACAATTGGATAGTGGCCGGGTTAGATTGTACCCAAAATCCAACCGGGCCCCTAGAACGGAAAAGCTGATATCTTTCTGACCGGACGTCCGTTTGACGAACCGTCAGTGGCGTTGGTGATCACGTTGAGAAACGGTCCCTATGAGCATACCCCATGAGAGGTCGGGGTACAGTTGAGATACGGTCGGGATTGGTTTGCTCACAAAACCAACCGGGCCCCTGGGATGAAAAGGCTAGTAACTCACAGACCGGGCATCCGATTGACGCGCTGTCTGTTGCGTTGAGACCCCTAGGAAGAGGCGGTCCTTTGAGATACTTCTTCGTGGGACTTTAAGATACTTGGAGTATCGACCTGTATCTCGTGGAGCGGACCCTCCCAAAGATGAGTGTGCGGAGTATGGAGACCGTGTAGCCGACTGAGAACTGACGACTTCTTGACCGACTCGACTTGGAGTGAGTCGACTAGCCCAGTGGATGGAGCACTACTTTCTGAGGTGCAGATCCATGGCGGACGGAGCACTACCTGTGTGACAGTGCAGACCCGCGGTACTCGTCCGGAGAGTACCTCAGCAGGCTACTAGGGGGTGTGCACTACTGTGTTTGGGTGACATACCTCAGCGGGAAGCACTACTGTGTTTGGGTGGCTAACCCGCGGTACTCGACAGCAGGAGTACCTCAGTAGTCTTAGGTTAGTGAACAGTACCTCGGAGTCGTGACATGACCACTTTACACTCTAGAGACGGAGCTCTTCAGCAGTTACGGTTTCGATAATGAAAATCCTAGTTTGAGCTGAGACTTTAAACCTTTGTGTATACCTCATGATTGAGATGGGTCACTTGATAACTTAGGTATATGTATGGGCATATACCTGGGTAGTGGTTATCCGTTGATTTCATGATCCTTGTGTTTCCACATGGTTGAGATGGGTTACTTGATAACTTAGGTATTTGTATGGGAAAATTAATAAGTAGAGGTTATCTGTTGAGATCTTCTTTGTGGTTATCCTTCTTGGTTTTAGAGAGACCTTGAGGGTCTCAGGGTCCCTACTGAGTATCGTTATACTCACCCCTTCACGGGCTATTCCCACACCTCGTTGTGTTGGTTGCAGAGGACATGCGGTGCTGACGGAGGCCGAGTGTTCGAGGATTGGACGGTACCTGGAGGTGGACTACACGACGAGTCAGTACCCGGAGGTGGACTACACGACAAGACGACACACGGATGAGGTTGATGGACGAGAGCGTGGAGGAGGCTATCTGTACCTACCCTTCAGGTAGGATCCGTGGTGGACGACCAGGAGCTGCGCCATTTGTACCTACCCTTCAGGTAGGATCCGAGGAGGACGACCCAGGAGCCGCTTCCATCCTTCCAGCTATTATATTTTCTATTGTACTTGTTCAGTTGTAGTTGTACTTTCTTTTGGGTTTGTATTCTGGCCCATTTTCTTTTCAGCACTTCTCTTGTACTTAGTGTTTACGTTTTCCACTTGCTTACTCTGTGGTGCTTGTTTTCTTTTATTAAGGTAATGCCTTCCCAATTATCGGGATTTACGCCTTTGGTTCTAGTCGCCAGCCCCTGGTCTATGGAAGGCGGGCTTGGGGTAGTCACGGCACGGGCCCCGTGGACGGGTCGTGACAATTTAATTGAGATTTCTATATCCATGGAAGGATTAGAAAATAATATTTGCGAACACATTGAAAACATGGTTTGTGCCATAAAGAATGATCATAATAAAGTAATTTGGGAAAAATCATTACTAAATTCAAAATATTACTTGTAATATATTTTTTAATATTGTTTTATTTTATTAATTTTATAAGTAATATTTTTAAATTTTATTTTGTTTATAAAAATACGAATTATATCTAATATGTTAAATTTTTTTGTTCATATTAGTTTAGTTTTGTCTCGTTTTATCTATATACCGATAATTAACCTATGTTTTAATTGATTATTTTGAAATAAAATTATTTTATATTTATCATATTAAATAAAAAAATATTGTATAATAATATATTATAATATAAATGTTTTTAAAGGATTTATTAGGTTAGTGAATTTTTTTCATTGTCGTTTAATCTCTCTTTTACATTGTGTAATATTTATTAATTTATATCATTTCATATCACAAACATAATATTATCATTTTAGTTAATTATTACAGATATTAATAAAAATTTATTATGTTTAGTTTAATATTTTTTTTATAATTGTTAATTATTTATGTAATTTTTTCTGAAATTGTAGAATTTTTATACTTTAGTACTAAATGATGTTAATTTGATTTGTATTATAATGGCAGATTAATCATCTGATCCACCAATGTTTTTTGGAGATGATCATACTCAAACCTCTAGGCAGGATCATACACATGCTCTTATTGATGAGAATCAAAATACTTTATTACATGAGATATGTACTTCTATGGGGGTTAAAAGAGTTCCATGGTTGTTAAATACACAACCACACAATTACAAAATTTATCAATTGTTCCTTACCTATAAAAAAGGATACCAATAGACTTTGATGATAATGATATTCAAAGAGGTATAAATTAAAATTAATTAATGACTTTTGTATTAAACATTTCTAATAGAAAATTTAGTATTTAGTTTGATTACAGGATAACTATTGACAAAGCCACATTTTCACTATTGTGTAATACCATTTCGATAATCTTGTTTATTATTATTCTACTTATCATGAAATTTTTAGAGTAATATATGTTTTTACCCTTCTAATCTGGTGAAATATGATATAACTGACATTGGGGGAGTAAGGATGAGTTTTTTTATCATTGGCTACAAGGAGTTGGAGGGATTTCAAATTATCCCTTACATCAGAGTTCATTTTTTTTGTTAATTGATATAATGAAAATCCATTTGATATATATCTATTAATAGATGATTGTAAAAGGAATTTTTTTTTAAAAGTTGACGATGAGAAATTATTTTAGTTTTTGTAATGTTAACATTGTAGATGTTTTTTTAAAATAATGTCCATTTTAATGATTTTTTATTATTCATTATTAATTTACAGCAATCAAGGTGATCTCATCAAGAGATTCAAGCTAAAATTATATACGCTCATACATTATCATGGGGAGGAATTATGTTATAGGAAGAACACATTCTAAAAGAATCAATTCAAAAACTGAGATATATATCATCAAGATATGATGTGGTTTCCCCTCCTTCCCCCACTAGACATGAAAAATTGAAGAGGGATTCAATGAGGAAAAAGTAACATATCTTATGAAAGTGTCAATAATAGTTTCTAATATGATTATAAGATGTTTAATTATATATTTAAGTTAAATAAACTCTTTATATGTTTTGATTGATTGTATATTTCTTAGAAAATTTCAGAAATTATTATATTGAGGATAAGTGCACAGATGGGGTATTTATTGTTGAGGTTAGACAAGATAATATAGTTGTAGCATTGGGAATGCCAGAACACCCATGTCATGTACGAGGACACCCAGATAATGTATTGTTATGAAGATTGTTTCCACATTTGGAATTTTCTTGAAAGGGTAATGTTAAAAAAATGAATATTTTGAAGCCAATGTTCAATATATTCAAGTGATGATGGGGGAAAGAATCAGATCTTCAGTATCGATGATGTTTTCAGACATAAAAGGAAAATTTCAACCTACCGATCTGACACCTCCACCTCCACCAGAAGATCACCTCATTCTCCTTATCCTACTCACAAATCAATGTTTCCATACCCCACTTCTTTTTTATCGACCCCAACACCCCCTCTTCCATAGCTTCCAGGTTTCTATGAGTTATATATTGATGATCCACATCATATTATTTCATATAGGATGATATATTTAATTTGAAATACAAATAATCATCGCTATATTGGGATATATCATCATAGGGTCACTATACATTATATTATAGATAGATCATAATGAATACCATGTCCTATAAATAAGGTTAGTATAATTGGACAATGTATCAGTGAACTTTTAGTTTGTCCATGTTGACTACTTCAACATATTACCATAGTGTCCTGAATATATGATATATTTTATTTCATTTTTTTTAAATTTTTTCTCATTTTAATGATTATATAATTCTGATTTTTTTATATAATTATTTAATATTAATGAAAAGCTGTATTTGAAAAAAATCAACAGGTCAAGACTGAAGGTAAAAATTGTACTATTCTTGATCGATTGTCAACAAAAAAATTTATTTATTTGTAGTATGAAAGATTCCAAATGATGTATCTTTTTGATATATGCAATGATTGTGGGGATTTGGAAATGTGATATCATGTATCTTGTAGCTGGATATCAATTGTCCGTCGACATGATGTAAATTTTTTCCAATCAAGCCGATTAACAAAAAAATTTCATTCTCTTAATTTATTGAAAATTAATAATTAATCCTACCTTGTATTACGTATCTATATAATGTTTATACATAGCATTAAAAGATAAATTTTTATTAATTTTTGGTCCTCCAGGTTATTTCTCTTATAGATTTGACAATGACCGATTCTGAGAGAATAGATTATACAGATGAATGATTTTAGAATAATGTCATCATTCTATGTTGGATGTATTCATATCATTAAGAGTATGAAATATTTTATTTCCCCCAAGGTGTTATTTATCACATAAAATATTTACAACTCAATTAATGTTTATTTTATATCAATGATTGCTGTATGTTGGCTGTTTTTCTCAAATATATACGACATTTTATTTGGTATGTTCTATCCATTGTGAAGTGAGATAAAAATATAAGAATGTATTGAACATGTATGATTGTTTATTTTAATAATTTTTTGTATTATAATGAATAATATTTATTATATTAATATTATTTTAAAAGGGGCATGTAGTTTCCTTAGATAGATGGCATGAAATAAGATCTCCAAGATAAAATTTCTAAATGATAAGGTGAATTTTCATTTACAATAATGGAATTTTAGAAATATTAATTAAAACTATTATTTTGAATAAAATATGTTTGATAAATGTCCTTAAACAACAATGTTGAACAGAATGTTGATATTTTGTTTTAATATTAATTTATTAAATAATTTCTACTAGGGAAGTTACAAATATTCATGTGGTTCGATTTCATTATAAATCATTCCATAATATTTATTATGTCCTATTGAAAATTCATGTTTTATTATTTAAATATATGTTTTTAGTCTTTTGATGACGTACTGTCATATACTGAAGAGGAGTTGAGAATTTTAAAATTTGAATGGGAAATAATTATGTAAGTTTGATTAATTTTTTTATTATTTGAAAGTTCCATTGTATGTTTAAGTATCTAGATTTATGGAACCTTTTATATTTTTCTATGGCTACTGCTTTGGTGGAGAATGAATCAGTGTCAATTTTTTTTAAAAAAAATTTGTTTTTCACCATGGTAATGGGATAAATGATCTAAAAAATTGTTTTCTACATTGGTTATAGAATAAAAACTAGTGAAGAAGAAATTTTATATTTTATACTATAACATCAGTATCAGTTATCCGATGTGAAAAATTTATTTACTACTTCCCCTATAATTACTTCACATAATAAAATTTGTGAAAAAGCATAAAAACATTATAAAAATGGTTTATTAAATACATTCTGAATGGTAAAATGTACATTTAATTATGAAAGAAATGATGGAATCATGGTCATTATATTTTTGTGAGTTTGAATGTTATCATGGAGATTAATGTATGAATTAATGAATGGGAAAATGATAATTCTATTGGGTGAATTAAATAATGGTAAAAATGGAATTATAAGATATTTTCCCCTCCAACATACATTAGGTTTCAATATAATCTGAGGAAGTGATTGTGGTTTAGGTTTTTCTACGAACATTTGAATTTATATGTTCGAATATAGATTATTAGATAATGTGATAATTGTTTACATATAAATTTTATATATTTATTTATATAGATACATACACTTTCTATTGACTGTATATTTTTTTAGAAATCATTTGTGGTGAAAAAATGAGTTATACTCACACACTTATTGAGAATCCGGATTGGTACTTGAATAGATTTCATGGTTTTAGGATAGGATAATCGAAAATTCCATGTGTTAGGTGGTTGATTCAAGATGGATTTTGGAAGGGGATCTAGATGTGGTTTGACACCCATTTGGGTGACATTAGTGCCTTTACTTTGGTATTTTCATTTAGACGATTCAATCATACATTACAATGACATGTTTATATTTTTTCAACATGATATTGTATCTTAATTTTTTTTTTCAATTTTTCATCTTTGTACTATTATGTTTATGGTTTTTTTTATATCATGATTTGGTTATATGTTATTATGGTATTGGTCTTGTTTTCCACAGGTGTATTACACAATTAAAAGATAGTATAGTCTCCCCATGCCAAACATCGGACCCTCGCAATTATTCGGATGCCTCTATAATATTGGGAGGCATGCTTGAAGTTATGTGACTGACCGTCTTAGGGCAATGGTTTGTGAAATCTGGGTTGGTAGATTACAAAGTGGTATCCATGGAAGGATTTCCTTTATTCATTTCATTGTCTTACTTTTTTGAATGTTAGACTAGTGTCTAGTATGATTTGGGCCCTGTTTACCACCCAGATTAGGGGAGTAACTAACCCATGTACAAGGGAGAACCTAAGTACACTGGGTGGGAATTATTATTATTGTTGTTTTCTATTATAGTTGAATATTATTTTACCTTGGGTGACTCACTTGTTGTGTGTTGGGGTTATTAATGTTTATTTTTTTTGGAGATTTGAATCATTGCTCAGTATGACATAGGATTTGATTTTTTATGCATCATAATTAGAACTTTGAGTTGTTGTGATATGAATCATATTAGGGATGCATGTGGAAACAAGTAATGTGTATTTTTTGAACATGATTTGTTTTTATGTGATTGCGATAATGAATTGAAAATTTTCTTAACATTAAATTGATAAAAAAATTCTAATGATGCAAGATAAGATTAAATGGGTGTCTAAATAAGAAACATTAATAATGAGAATGTGATTAACCTTTTTAATTAGGACATTGTTGTAGGATGTTTAAAGGTAGTGATAGTTACATGAATTTGACTAGGTAGCAGTATTTTGGATTAATGAAATTTTTTGACTTGTTTTGATTTATATCTTACATAAATGAATTAATATTTTGAACTATTCTCTTAGGTGAATGTATGTAATTGTAGATAATATCCCCCCCATGATAATTCTTGGTGAGGGGATGGAAAATTTACATGGATAGGGATGATTCTCCAGTGATGGAACCTGAGGCACTAATTGTGCTGGGTGAGGACGTCATGGAGTAGATCTGAGAGAACATCGCTCACTTCAACCAGCTTATGGAAAGAGACCATGGGCGGGTTCTAAAGAGTATGTCATATCTGATAAGGTATTCTTAGTAGTATCACCCTCCAAATTTAATAGTAGTGGGTGGAATTAAGGTAGCTATTTTTTGGGCTGAGTCCATTGAGATGGTACATAACTATTTATAGACTTTGGCTGATGGTAGGGTTAAGTTGGATTTTTATATTCTATAAGTATATCTGAATAATTGGTGGGACATTCAGGAATATATTAGACTTTGTGATGTTATTATATTGAAGGAACTATAGGGTATGTTCCTATAAAACTCTTATTTATAGATAGTAAGGTTGGAGAGAGAAACTAAGTTCATGCGGTTGACCCATGGATGTATATTTGGGATGGAATATACAAGATCCTTTACCAAGAAGAAATGTTATGCTCCAACATTGTGAGGGGATTGAAAAACTTTTGTGGATAATTTTTGGGATGGGTTTAAATGTTATATTATGTAACAATTTTACATTTTTCAATTAATGATGTTTTCTAAGTAGGATGATTTGGCTCTCATAGATAAGGGGAACCTTATAGAGTAATACAATGTAGTATATATAGTTGCAACTAGATGATCAGTATGTGAAACTCCAAAGATCTGGAAGCATATCTTTGACAACGATAATCGAGGAAGAGGGAATTAGTGTGAGTAGACATATGGATTAGTTTATAAAGATATTAATCTACTGACCTGTCACCATTGTGGTATACTAGAACTTTTCCATTGGAATTTCCAACATACACAAGTAGAGTTTCAATCTTGCTGTACGATGCGACATCTTCAATGGTTTTTCTGGACCTAGTAGATTATGAGTAGTGAAATAGGGGTTAAATAGAACTGGGAAACAAAATATGGATCTTCTACAATATACCATTCTTGCGGTTAGATTTCTACTATATGGGGTTGTATAATTCGTAGACATGGTACATCAAGGCAAGATAACCTGAATTAGTATTGTGGTGTATCTCATGGGAGTTAGACTGTATCACAAGGAAGAGGGTTAGGACAATTGAATATAGTGTAGCCTACACCTGTGAAGAGCAAGGATGGACTGCCAATAATGGTAGGTTATATTCTTATAGAATATACATTAACTACTTCTTTATTTTATATAGGTTCCTCTTATTCCATGATATATTCACAACTTATGAATGGTTTGAGCCTGGTTATGGAGTTTATAAAGGGTTTCTTGATGAGAAACACACCACTGAGAGTATATATGAGATAATGTTTCTAATCCAAGGGGTTTTCTTTCATGATTTGGGATTATTTTTATATGGGATCTCTCTATTCTTAACATGTTAGGCTTTGAAATAATTAAGGTATGGACTGTTTAGTAGCATAATGATCTGACATTGATTTTTACAATATTATATTGAATTTTATGCTTCCTAACTGTGAAAAATATATTCCCCATAGAGGGTGGAATATTGGTAAGTACTAAGAAGGGCTAATTACTCATCAATTAAGAGAACTCAAAGCCTAGGTTTATGGAATTTTACAAAACGACGAAGGTGTAGAGATACATGTCATTCCACATGTAGTGGAAGGATGACAATATGTCTATTTAAAAGACATCATTGGATATCCACCTAAGAGAGATGTTGAATTCACCACTGAGCTTTTTCTAGGAGCTAAATAAGCTTATATTCGACCATATAGAATGGTCCCGGTAGATCATCAGTAGCATACGAATAATCATGAGGATTTGGAGGATAGGGGGTTTATATATCCGAGTATATCCCCTTGGGATTCACCAGTTTTGTTTTCTAATAAATGGTATGGGACATTGTTCTTATCTAATGAATACTAGAAGGTTAACCAAATGAATATAAAGAACCAATTTCCTCTTCATGGAATTAATTCTATATTTGAAAAGTTTAGAGTAGTTTTTTTCTTTTCCAAGATATACATGAGATTAGGGTATCATAAGTTGAGGGTTCAGACTTCTGATATATAAAGGATAGATTTTGGAAGTCTATATAGCCTATATGAGTTAATCACAATGCTTTTCTAGGATGTGGAACACACTATAAGTGTTTATGGCCTTGATGAATAGAATCTTCCATCAATACCGGGAACAATTTTTGGTAGTGATTGTGGATAAAATAATACATTACTCAAAGAATCGTGAGGAATATTCCCAAATATTTGACATAGTCTTAAGTACAATTAGATAGAACAAAAAATATTCCAAGATAATTATGTGATAGTATTTGGAATGATGAGGTGAACATATTCTCTCACGTAATCACATAGGATGTCAGGTTAGTGGATCCAGAGATAGTTTAGGCAGTGGATTTTTTAGAGAAACTCACGAATGTAATCTACATTCATAGATTTTTGGGGTTGGATAGATTTTATTAGATATTCATTTTGGAATTGTTCAATTTGGAAGTGCAACATTCTAGATTGTACAATATTGGGATAATGTTTGATTGGTATGAATCTTGTGTGGATTCTTTGTCGGAGTAGAAAAAATTCCTGACATCATCATCGATCGTGATCCAACCTGTGAAAGGTGAAAATTACCCATAGAATTTTTATGATACTATGATAGGACATGGAGTTTTTCTTAATCAATGAGTTCATGTTATGGGTTATGGGTCACTAAAAATTCCATAAAAGGAATAGAACTACCCTTTGAATGACCTAGAGTTTGTAGTACTAGTTTCATCTTTAATGTGTTTGTTTCATTTTATTTTGGGAGGAAATTTTACTATGTATACATAAAAAAATATCTTGATTTATATCTTATCATAGTTATATTTGAATAATCAGAAGTGGATAAGGGTGGATTATATGTGTAATTTTTATTTTGATGTTGATTATACTCCCTCAAAGAGGAACAATGTTACTGATTCATTGATAATAATAACTCATATTATGGTGGTTTAGGCATCTAGTGTAGGGTTGATGATGATGTAATTTCATGATGAGATGCACATTGTGGTTCAGGAGCATTAGGATCAGATGAAATTTTTATTAGTATTATTGTTGTCTACACTCTTTATCTAGATTGGTGATGGATATGATAAGTTTATACTATTTTGGCATTGAGTTAAAGCCTTAAAGATTGAGAGTCACCTTTATATTTGAACATATATGAGGAAAATATCATTTATGTTAGGAATTAGGTTGTTATACCTAAAAAATATTGGAGGAGTTGATTCAAGAGTTTCTGACATCAATGTTGGTGGTACATCCAAGTGGGACAAAAATTTACCATGACGTACGATGATTGTTTTTGTGGTTGGGTCTGAAAATGGAGATATCATGGTTGATGCCACGATGCTACACCTGTCTGTTGGAGAAGGCCAAGAATCAATGACATGGAGGGTTGCTACCTTCGATACTGATTATTGTGAAGAAGTGCGATGATGTGACCATGGAAATTGTGGTAGGTCTCCCAGTGATGCTTGAGAATAATGATGTTATTTGAATTATTTTGAATATTCTAAAAAATTTAGAACATTTTTTCCTTATATGGGAGACTTTATCAGTGGAGAAGCTAGAATATTTGTATGTTTGGGATATTTTACATCTAAATAGGGTGCCATAAAAATAGTTTCAGGCCATAACTCATGGATTACATCATGCCTATAGTATGTCTTGAATGTTTTTCTTCATACGTCAGTTTTGATGAGTACTCATTTCTTACCCATTGATAGATAGGATGTCAGAACATACTATACATTTTATTGAGGATATTCTATGAGGTTTTGTTTCATATAATTTTATGTATTGGGAGAAGAAACATTCTTTATTAGTGTTCCCCTATAAAAAATTCCTCAATCTATGATACATATATAACCATATGAATCTCTTTATGGTAGGCCTTACAGATCACCACTTTGTTGGATAGAGGATAGTGAGTTAGAGTTGTTAAGACTGAGTCCTGTTTAGGAGACGTCGAAGAAGGTATACATAATTCTAATTTTTATGTATAAGACTCAAAGTAGATAGAATCCATATGCTGATAGACATTAATGAATCCTATATTTTATATATTTTGATTTTGTATTAATTCTGGTTTCACCTAGTTTTGGTCACTCTAGAATATAAAGATAAGGAAAGATGGAACCAAGGTTAATCCGACCATTTGAGTTTGTTCAAGGAATTTAGCTGGTGTAGTACCATTATATTTTACTATTTAAATAGTTTTCTATGAATGATGATATTAATATGTCACAACATTGGTAGAATAACATCGAACCAAATCATGTGATTGATATGAACGATGTCAAGATTGAGATAAATGTGTCTTATGAGGAGCATATGATCCTTGTATTGGATTATATTGAGAAACTTTTCTAGGGAATGATGGTGATGATAATTCACATATTGTGTAAGCATGGATGTGTGCAGTGGGAATCATCGGAAAGGGAAGAAGATATAAGGGCTCAATGGCCCAATATTGTTTACAAGGGATCTCATAGATGCATGGGAGTGGAGCTCGATGACGTGCTGCTATAAGGTGATGATATTGTGGGATACTGAACATTTATAGAGTTGAATAAAGATTTATTATATATATTATTTTGACTTGGGTTGAGTAATTTTTTATTTCATTTTAACATGACATGTTTCTGGATGAAAATTTAGAAAAATATATGAAAATGGGGTAGTTCACAGTCAGTGCATGGTTAGGGAAAACCATATGCCTAATTCCAGTAATACATGATACCCTAGACATTGGGATTTCCCATAGTTAATACATGATTCTTCAAACCATGCAGCCTATTAGGAGTAACCATGAACCCCCACAAATGAGGCACATGGTGTAGGTGCACATTTAAGGGAAAACATTTACCCCTTCCTAGTAAACCATTCATGGGAATTAATATAACATGAAAATTTTGTTTTTTAATTACTTGACCCCCCCATTTTAATCTAAATTAAACTCCCCATTATCCAGGGCCAATCTTTCAGGATTTTGGAGTCCATCAAATGGATTCAAAGCCTTCACAACCTCCCTTCCTCAGGATTCCATGCCCATGTTATATATTTCCACCTCTACAGATTAGTGGATTTTATCCCATTGGTTTCTCATTATTTCTAATTTATTTTCTAATCCTTGAAGGGGTTTCTTATTTTGTTTTGAACATATCTAGAACTAGAAATGAAGGATCTTTATTAATTATATCATGATAAAAGTTTTTTTAATCAGATTTGGGTCTACATCGTTGTGTTGCTCAAATTTTAATAATTATAATAGAAAGCATTATTCTTCAAAATTGAGGTAGTTGGCCTATAATTATAATCCAATAATAATGATTTAAATTATTTGTATCTAATTTGAGAAATTATATTAGCTATTAATAAATTTATTTCATTATTGGATTAATTAATTTTTTTCATTAATTAATTTGGTTTATATGAAATTGGGGGTTATGAGATTATATATTTAGATAATTAATTATTTAATTTATTATGATATTTTGATGTAGATTATTTTATATAACTAATTTATGATGTTATTAAGTGATATTATGTTATTGATTTAGATAATTAATTAGTAAATTAATTATTAGATATTGTGTTTATGTTTTTATATAATTCATTTTAAATTTAATTATGAGATTCAGAGTTATGTGTATGGACTAATTATTGTTTGAATTAATTACTATGATTGAAATACTTAATTAATTCGGTATATTTTTAGGGGAGTAATGTGATAAACTAATTTCTAAATTATTAATGAAATTGTTGTTCTTGGTTAATTGTTGAGTTGACTAATCGAATTGACGTGATTAATAAATTATTGAATTAAATTTTTCATTTGATACGTTTAATTATTTTATCAATTAGTTAAAATTATTAATTAGAATAGGTAACTTCTGAATTAATAAAGGGAATATCAGTTTTAAACTAATTGTTGAATTAATAATGGAATTGATGTGGATAATTAATTATTGAATTATTTTTGTGTTGATGAATGTTAAAATGGTCATTCCAATGAGAATTTATGAATGGTAACATGGTCATTTAGTTGTGAAATAATTTATTGGAACCTATTAATTTAATGGTATGAGTTTGAATGGTAACATGGGTATTAAATTATGAATTAATGAATAGGAACATGGACATTCTACTGTATGAATTAAATAATGCTAACAATGGAATTATGAGATATGATGTCCCTTAAGGATACTTTGGTGTCCGATGTGAGTCGAAGAATATATTATGGTATGGGTACCTATGAGAACCTATGGACTTATCTGGTTAAATAAATATTAATTTATAATGTGATAACTATTTAATTATTCATTGTAAATATTTCGTTATTCAACAGTATATACTTGATAAAGACTTGATATTTCACTTTACACACCATCAGTGGTGTCCTATTGAGTTGTAATCACACCTTACTCAGGCTTCCTAATCAGTACCCTAATATATTTTATGGTGGAGGTCAAAATAATGAAAATGAACATATGTTTTGTGGATTAATAATCATGATGCAAGATTAGGGAACTAGATTTGGTTCAGATCCCATTTGGGAGACATTTGTGTCTTTACTTTTGAGTATTCATTTCGATTCTTCGCACATACATGAGCATGAAGTGTTTATTTTTTTATTCTTTATATGTTACCTTCTGTTTTGGTATTCATATGATCTTGATACTTTTCTGTTTATGGTTATGTTATATCATTCATTGATTATATGAAATTTTTATATATTTATTATTTTCTACTAGTGAATTACTATGATAAAAGGGGGTATAGCCTCCCAATTATTGATACCATACTTGCGTTGCTAGTTGACATCCTATTTAATACCGGGAGGTGTGATATAGGTTTTGTGAGTTGCATACTCAAGGCAGTGGTTTGTGGAACTCAGGTTTCGATGTTACACTACAGTAAGGATAAATCATGAAATTAATGTTAACAATAATAATATATATACTAAAAATGACCCTAAAATATTCCTCTATCATATTTTATTAGTTTATTTTGGTTGTTTCCATCAATGATTCTAAAATTTGGAAAAATTATTCCATATTTCATTGATTTAGACCTTTATATTATTTTATATAATAATTAAATATCTATAATTTTTTTTATTATCTATTAAATTTTAACAAATGTATAAATATGGGATCATATTAGTTATAAAGGGATATTTGAATGATAAATTATTTTTTTATCAAGGAAATTATTTTCTAATTCTTACTGATAAAATATCTACCCTAAATTTATACCTAATGATTATTGAGTATTTATCCAATAAATAGAAAAATTAATTAAATTAATTTAAAAATGTTAATAAATTATATAATTTGATTGAATTATTGTGCTCCTTGAACATGAATCCTTTTAGTCCGACAAAGCTGAATGGGAGGGTCTCTTTCCATGGAAAGATGATATCTAATGTCCATAGGCCTCATAATTCCCTTGGTCATGTGATATTAGGTGAATATTCCTTCAAAAAACTATGTGAGTACCTTCTTATCTAATAGTTACTGCAATGTTAGATTGGATGATGCGAGATCATCTCTTGGTGGCTGGTTCTAGGAGTAGTAGAATATTCTTGACTCGGACCTCACAATGGGTGATCAAGATTGGTAAGAGTGGTTGTATTGCTTCTGATTCAGCTTTTCCTCTATTGAGGGATAATATTGAGAGTACTCCACCATGGAGAGATTCTACAGAAGTCTTTTGTGACCATCCTCAGATAATTTAGGAGAATACTAGTAATTTTGGAGTGGGCGGTGAAGCATGTTGATCTTGTAGGGGGAAATGTGTATGGTAATTTTATGAAGGAGGAGAACTTGAAGCCAATGGATCTGATGGTGTGTCTGGGTTTCTATCATCTAAATCATGATCATAGTATTGATAAGGAACCTACAGTGGTAAATACTTTTGGAAAATTTCCCCCGTAGTCAGATCATGTTAATGTGGATACGTCAAAATTTGTGATCTATGAGGATGGGGTATGAACCGAGGCATCACAAGACTCTGGTATAAATGTTGTCCTCTCTCTTTTGGGGGCTCTGGCTGATTGTGTTGGAATGTTGGAATGGTGGGTAGATATCGAAGGAAGCTTGAAGATCACAATCCCTACTTGTAACTATTTTCAAGAACTGAAGCATTAAGAGAAATCTCTTGTAGATGAGTGTCCTCAAATTAATGAAAGTGCCAGTATACACCTTGATTTCTCATCTCAGAATGAATTAATTAGAGATGATTCAATGAGGAATGAGATGCATGGTGGCCATGTTTTTGTTTAGAAACCACAATTTTATCCATGATTTATACAAATAGACAATATCAATAGGATCAAGGAGCTAATGATGGTTACCAAAATATCAAAATCCCTCAAAAATGGGGGGATGTCTCTGATAGGGATAAGAAAAATCATATTTTTAGGGTCAAAAATTTCAATAGTGACATTGTTCGGGTGTCAAGAAGAAGGTGTTCGAAGATGAGGATGTTATGACTGCACCAACAAGAATAAGTCCATGGAAATACTATTCTTATCTATTGAAGCCAGTGTCGACTAGTTCTTTTGTTTGGAAAGAATGTGGGATTGTCGCTAGTTTGAAAAAGGTTTAGCAATCTTCTATGGAGTTTCTATCATTGGAGAAAATGAATATTAGAAAGAATTATTCCATGATTATAAAGCACTATGAAATCATAGAGTGGGAATCAGCTACTACAGAAGAAGCAATATATCATGGATATCGTTACAGGTAGGATTTTTCTGATCTATAATTTTTTTTCTAGTTTGTTGTAATTTCTTGTTTTACTATTATTTTGTCTTAATAAATGGTCAAAGGAATTACACTCACTCTTCTTTTATGGAATTTTTCTCCTTGATATTTTTTAGTTTAAAAAATCATATTATATAGGTTTATTGGATTATATTCTAAATCTATTATTTTCATTATGTTTTCCATGTAAATTTAATTAAATATTTAAAAAATTACATTAATTGTTCTTATGATTAACAATAATATTAAAGTGGTTTTGAATTCCTCAAGGTCCTATATTAATAAAAAATTATATGTTTTTGAATATCAACTATTTTCCATTTATCATCTAATTTTCCAATTATTGTAATTATGTTGACACGTAAAGAGTTAAAAAATAATTATGATGATAATTTTCAGAAAGGGTTCATGTGGGTGAATAAAAGTAGATAATGGTAAAACCCTAATATGAACTTTTTATGATTTTATATTTTTATAATATTTATACCTATTTTCATACTATATTCTAAATAATTTATATTGGATCCATTTTTCATGAATACTAATATATATGAATTTAATATTTCATATATTTCCAAGAGTTCCCCTCCTGTCAGTGATAAAAGGTCACTCCTCTCCACTTTTTTTTCAAAATTTAAAATCCTTTTTATTTCCATCATTCTACTCCCAAAATACCTCTCTAAAATCAATTAAAATTACCTAAATGTCTTATATTTTTTTTAATATCAACCACATAGGGGTTATGCTATAAATAAAAATAAGTTGTCTGATGAAGTGGTATAGTTTTTGATTAAATGTTTATATTTAATTTCATCATAAACCTCCTTAAAATTTTCATCACTAATAATGAAATCGTAGAACAAAAATATTTCTTTTATTATAATTATATTTTTTTAATTTCATCACATACAACAACCTCTTATTCCATCAAATGGGAAAGAAAATCTTTGTTTGTGTGTACAACAGACTACCACCATGTGAGCCGACATAATTAGTTTCAATTAATGACTATAATAGATGGTTATAATGAAAGATTTAATAAATAAAACTATAATTAACGATATTTATATGATTTTGAAATTTTTAAATATATTTTAACTTTATCTCATTCCATCCATTAAAAAAGGAAATAGTGTTTATTCTTATGTACCGACTATACTCTCCAGGAATGGTGTTATTAATTTTTTGTCTATAAAATTTAGGTATTCCTTTATATATATAATAAAAATATATGGTATTAAAATAAGTTTTATCATTATGATGTTTATGGAATAATTTATTATTTATTAATACTATGGTCGTTGATCCAAAATATGCCTGAAAAATGAAGTAGTCATCACCCTGATAGTAGTTATAATAAGGGATTGATAATTAATTGGTGGTATGTTTTTTTAATGAAAATCATATATATTATGATTTATATATATATGATTATGGTTATAGAATACATGAATAAAATATATATTTATTATGTAGTATTTTCAAAATTTTAGGAATTAAACAAGACGATACATAATGGGCCTCTCTGAACCATCCTTCTTTTAAGTTACAACCATTCTCTCTCTATGTCACCTTATCACCCTATTATATGATATGGAGTGGTTATAAATTATACATATATGTATATATCATGTATATAAATAAATTATTATCCCTTAATTTGAATGTTTAATAAAACCCTCATGTTCATTTATCAAATTTCTTCATTATGTTATATAATTTCATTATAACATAAGGCATGATTATGCAACCCATTTATTTCCCTGAAATGTTTTTTGTTTATTTATCATAATTTATTCTCTTTTTTGGAACATAGAAGCATTTATATGTCAAGATCGATATTTTTTCATAGTTCTAAAATGAATTGTGTAACATTTTCGTATCATTACACACTTTGTTAGGGATTATGGAGTAAATCTAATCCACGATGAAACTCTATCACCCAAGTGATGTTGTTTTGAATTTTAATTGTGACTAATTATTAGGCCATGTTTTATGTTGTTACAAAATTTCCTATATAATCATGATCTTATGATAACATATTAATAAGTTTATACAACCATTTTATAACTCAAAAGTCACCTATTTTATGATATTTTGTTATACCATTGATTCACGTGTCTTATTTCTATTTCATGTTTTATTTAATTAAGGGGAATTTTAGCTCACCCATTTTTTCAATTTCAACCCTCCGATATCCCGTGATGTTTTAAGAGCTTAAAGGTATTTAAGATGTAATTATGGAGATTAAAATAAATATATATTATTTCCATGTTGATGTATTATAAACATATTGTACCAAATATAGTAGGATTTGTATCCTTGTTTTGTATTTAGTGGATACATTTTAAAAAAACATGTAATAATATTTGTAAAATGATTTAGTTGCTTTTGTTGGTATCATATGATGGGATAATTATTTTAGGTATCAGCACTAGAATAATTTAGTGACAAAATAAGGGATAAATCTAATAATACTAAAATATCATGTATTTTTCATGAAGTATAGAGTGAGTGGATTCCATAAAATAAAATCCATGATTGGATGCTAAATGTGGATATGGATCTTTCATAGCTCTACAAAGGATTAATAACTCATAAAATAGTTCATTGGGATCTAACATGATCATCACCTGCTGCCTAAAAAAGTTGCTTTATTGGATATATGGTTTGACACTCCACAGGGATATTCTGTGGAAATAAACAAAATCATAACAGAACATTATAAAGTACTATAATAGATTGTTAATAAATAAATCGCAATATAAAATTCCCATGCATAACCAATAATTAAACCTAGATACTCATAATTTTTTATTTTCTTTTCATTTATATGTTATTCCATCTATGATTAAATATTTTTCTTTTATATATTGATTAGTTAATCCATTTATTCATTATTTATATATTTTTTCTAATGGTGGGAAATATAAGATATTATGCCGATAAAAAAAATGAGAGGAAATGTAAGGATATTCATTATGATATTCCTAATATTATGGGCGGTGGATCTAGGAAATTGATGGAAACACTAGTTTAACTAACTCATTATCTGAATAGTAGCATAATTAAAGTGGAAATATATCCTTCCCTATGAAATAGAAAGTTACATCTGATTCTTTTTTTTGAAAATGAATCCTACCTATTATGGATATTGTGATCACCTCATCACAAATTAATGTATTAACTTCATTTATATGATATTATTTTCCCTCTAATGCTTAGAATAAGATAATTTAGTGTTTTCAATTTATCATATAGAGGAGAATCCTATCATTGGTTGATGTTGATCCACAACATGAAGTCCAAATAGGATATTAATTCCATGATTTGTCAAAAATTGAATAAAATATTTTCCAAAAAATATTTTACCAACACTCTCCATCTCATAATGGGAGGTAGTTTCTCGTAAAAAATAAATATAAGGAAGCTCTTATCAGGGCATATGAGGTCAACATTACCAAGAATACATGATATGCCTAGGGATTCATCAGCATCAATGAATGCAAGGTAAATGAATTATTTAGTGGATTAAAGTCAAGTATATTGAATTATTTTAATTTTGATGATGTTTAAAGGTATAAAGATAACATTATTTATTCCTTATGGTAGAACTAGAGTGTGGTGACTCTCATTAATTCCTTATAACTAGAGTTAAAATATGTTCAATGAATTTTTATTTACAAGAATCAATTGATAAATCTCTTAGAGGAAAGAAAACACAAAAACCATGTCTACAAAGAGTGGGAAGAAACATACCCAAACAATAAAAAGGGTACCATTAGACCATTCTAGTGGGTAAATAGGATAATTGGGATAATAAATGTTAATGATAGTTGATGATACCCCTGAATTTAATGGTATAATAAAAGTTCAATATCAACATTCAACAATGAGTAAAGTGTTTTAAAATTAAGAAACCTGTGAATTATACAAGAAAAGTTCCTAAGCCACGTTTTTAGGGTTAATCAGAAACAATAATCTACATGTCTTGGAGGAAAAGGAAGGGATTATTTTATCACTACTTTTCATGGATAGAGAACATACATGATTTTTCTATACCTATTCATTCTTTTATACATTTCATGTTTAGTAGAACAATTCAAACACCACATCAAAACATGGGGTGACTTCTAAATGTAATTATAAAAATAGAGTATTTATTTCATTTAATGTATATGACTACCCTAGTCATTTTTTGCAAACAAAATCATACAAAAAATATCATCTTACTTTTTTAGTAATTTTTGTTGCTATATTAGTCATGGAAAGGTCATTCTGTTGTAAATACAACATCAACTGTCCGGAGAGGGAGATCAAACATCAAATGATAATTAATCATTTGATTTTATAGAAGTGTAAGTAGGAGGATGAACCACCCCTTGAATCTTATTCTCAATCACAAATATTTTATTCTTATAAGAAAACGTATTCAGCTCAAATGATTATGAAAATGGAGAGAGTAATTCTTTAATAGATTCCAAATTGGAGGAATTATACTAATGTATTCCCCCAAATTATTGTTGGTTATCCCACTTATCATTGATATTGAGTTATTAATCAAACATATACCTAGATATTTCCCCATATCCAAGAATACATATTGAATGGAAAACATTGAGTTGGAGAAACAAGAAAATCAATTATAAGAGAATATGAAAAAAGTTTTTATACACCTGAGTGCTTTAACATGGGGTGTTCACATCCTCTTCATCAAGAAATAATATATTTAAATGACCCTCTTCATTAATTACCAAGAACTAAAAAAAATCTATATAATGAACATTTACACCCTACTGTGGTCATATGACTTGTTTTATCATCTCTGTGGGGACCTATATTTCCCTATAGATGACCTTTAGTTAGGATATCACCAATTAATGGTGATAAAATAAGATAATTCCAAAACTATCTTTTTTACATGGTATAGACATTAATAGTTCATAGTGGTTCCCTTATAACCCACTAATTATTAAGATCTGATGATAAAATTAATGAATAGTTTCCATAGATATTAACTAAAAACAATTATTAGAATTTATATATAATATTTTGATATACTCTAAAATAAAGGGGGATCATGAAAATCATTTGAATATAATTATAAAGACATTTTATAAGTAGAATCTATATTAAAATTTAAGTAAATGTGTTTTTTATATATATGAAGTATAATACATGGGTAATTTATTTCTTCAAAGGAGATATCAGCGTACCCTTCTAAGAAGAAGTGTTTATTAGTAGACTATAAAATCTTCTATAATAAATATTTATAGTTTTATTGTTATATATATTTATTACCAAAGGATGGTGAGGAAACTTTTAATATTTTCAAACCTACTAAATAAGATTACTTGAAAAGGGGTAAATTGTAATGCGCAGAAGAATTAGAAGAGGGGTTTATGGAAATAATAATTAGGATTATCACTTCAATAGTACACATACTATACTCATGTGAAGAAAATTATGTGGATTATAGTGATTCATGAATGAATTTTTTAAGTTGTTTACTATTTTGAAATGATAATGTCATATCCTTATCTTTATGTGAGTTGATAATTGATGAGAAGAACATCTAACATAAGGACTAGAGTGGGATACAATTATACATAAATTGTAAATCTAGAAATATTATCCCAATTGGGAGATTTTTGGAGTATATATGGACCATAATAGCCTAAAATATTTATTCATGATAGTTAATCATCAGATGTGCTTATGACAATGGATAGGGATGACCATGGATAATGACTTCTTAATCTATTACAATACTGGGAATGAAATATTTTTTGTAGATTATATAAGTAAAAAAGGATATGGTAACCGTATCATATATGTGAATTGATAAAAATACACTATTCTTGGACTTTAATTGATATACATGGGAATTATAATGAAAGGAAAATCATCACTACTTTCTATAATGATTTCTCAACCATCCCTTTTACCAAAGATAAAGTAAGTTCTATGAGGTGATGTTGAATTTTAGTAGATGGTGAAATCTACTAGAAAAATGAAATCCTCATATCTTAAAATATATAAATAATGAGTTTTAATATTGGTGAAATAACTATGTGTACCATAAAATATAGATATAAAGAAAGTGATATTGAATGATGCACATATCTCGACATTTTCCATCCACCTAGGGGATCTATCACAGAACTATTGGTGGGACAATATAATGAGGGAGATTATGAACTATCAATTAAAGGGTTTTCATAAAGTTTATCCTTAAAGGGAAAGGTGTAATATGGTGATCAAACCATTACCCATACTTATATGTAAATGGGTAAATATCCCATTTAATGTTTCACTTGTCTTCCAATGACATCCAGAGGAAATAATAATATATCTTTCATGGTGGATTGTCTTACAAAGGCTGATCACTTTATTAAAATTCCTGATGAATTCTTACACACTATTTTTGAATGGATATACGTCAAACACGTGGTAACATTTCCTGAAACACAGTTATCAATTTTATTTAAATGGGACCTAAGATTCACATCCACATTCGATAAGAATCTCAGTCATGATCCAAATACCATGCTGAACTTTAGTATGGATTATCATCCCCAAATGGAAGTCCAATTCTTTTGTAAAACCTGGACACTAAAATAAATGTTTAAAGAATAATCTATAGACTTCAATGTACGATGGGATATATAAATTATTATGGTTAATTTTTCATATAACAATAGCATTTACTGAATTTAAAAATGATTCATTATAAATCCCTTTATCGAAAGAGATGTAGATAACCATCATGTAGGGATAAATTTAGTGAACGTAATATATTGGGACATCAAGTGGTTATGAATATGGTAAAAAAATTCAAGATCATTCAACAACATATCAGGGCTGCTCAGAGTGGATAGATGATCAATGATCCCAATTTTTAATGACACCTATATTTTGGGGTTAGAGATAAAGTGTTTCTATACAAACCTTCATGGAAGATAGTCATTATATTTTGGAAGAATGATATGTTATGTCATAGTTAAATTAATTAAATTGATAATAATTATCACACTGTAGTTGTTCCAAATTGATTAACACTCCCACTACCCCTTCTAAAATATGAGAACTATTGTACACATCCCTTTTAAGGAAGTACATACTAGAACTCTCACATTTAATGAATTAAAATATACTATTGTTATTGAATATTATCACATATGAGGAGTATCCAGTGATTATATTAGACTATATAGATAGTGTTGTACACAATAAGACAACTCACCTAGTAAATGCGCTATTGTGAAACTATAAATATAAGGATCCATCATGGGAATAATAGTAGTCAATGAAGCATAAGTACACTAATTAATTTTAATTATAGTATGTAACATTAATTTTTTAGTGTGAAAATTTTTATGGTGGAGAATTAAACTCTCCATGTTTTTAAAAAGGAATATTTGTTTGATAGATTATATGACCTGTAACACCTTGCATAAACAAACCATGAAATATTATTATTTAAATATGACCATTAAGCATAGCCATTAAATTGGAGGGTTTGAATAAGAATAAATATTTTATTTAATATATATAACGGTACTACTATATATACATTTACTAAAAAATTCTCAGTAAATAAATAAATAAATTTCAGTAAATTAATTTTATTCTTCATAAATAAATCTATTTATAAAATGGGTTTTAATGATTTTTTATGAGGAAATATTATAAATAATTTATATTAATTTATATTAATTTTATTTTATAATGAGGATATAATTATTAAAATAATTATTAGGAAATTTATATTACGTTTTATTTGGAGATATTTTTGAAATGATCTCTTTTTAAATGATTGTTGGAAAATACTAATGTTTTTTAAAGTGTTTTTATTAAAATTATTGTTAATGTAAAGTTCAAATTTGATTAGTTTTAAAAGTATTTTTTGGTACCATTTGATAAAAAAAATCCAATTTTAGTCTTTTTTAATAATTTTAATGTTTAATTTGATATAAAAATAATTTTATAATTATGATACATTTTTTTGAAAAAAAATTTCCATTGAATTGTGGGTTTCAATCATAAATTAATTTTAGGATCATCTAGAAACATATTTGTGATAAATTGATTTCATATTTAGAATCCTGAGATTAAATTTAAAAAAATATGCCCCTTTTAATTTTTATTTTTATGAAGTGTAACTATAGTAAATAATGTTTACCATAATAAGTGTAAACCATGTGGTAAAAGTTGAAAATATTTTGGAAAGTTTTTAGAATGACCCTAATACATTCATTTATCCTATGAGATGAGTGTATTTTTGAAATTTAAATCCATATTTATAAAGTTTGTCAAATTGGATCAAAATTTCTATGATTTTGAGCATTATATTATTTGATGTAATGAAAATAAAAAATGTCAATCTCTTTGTTTAATTAACTCAAATATTTTTATAGAGGTAGAAATAGAGGTTGTGTCTGGTTATAAAATAAATTTACTTGAAAACTAAATTATATTTTACCATGAATATTTATTTCAAATTTTTAGTGTTCATATAATTACCTTAAATTCTTATGTAACATTGATTTTTTTTTAATTAATATAAATATAAAATAAATATTATTGAAATGTTGAAAAGTAATATAATTTGATGAAATAATTATGTTATATGATTTTTTAGATAAAAATAACATATTATAGAGGGTTGAATGAATTATATTCCAATTTCAATATTTTCTTCTCTTTTTCAATGTCAAATAAAATGAATACTTCTGGAAATTGAATAAATATTATTTTATAATTAATAATATTTTTTTAAATGATTTAAAATCATTAGAAGTTATTTTCTAGGAAATTGATTTGTATATGTTTTATAATATCTGCTATGGTCCGTTTATCAATTAAATATGTTATCAAATATAATATATGGTGCATTTATCATCCAATTATTCTTTTAAATTAACAATATTTTCCCCTAAATATTAAAAACATCATTATCATTATAATGTTAAAAAAGGGTTAGTACGAGTTATAACAAACAAATAAGGGTAAAAACATAATCTAAACATTTAAAAACATAACTTAATAATTTTATTTAGACCAATTATCATACTTTATTTGAATTATAAGTTTTTATCATTTTATAAATGAATTTTCTAATGATAATTTATAATTT
This sequence comes from Viscum album, assembly GCA_963277665.1. Taxonomy (NCBI): domain Eukaryota; kingdom Viridiplantae; phylum Streptophyta; class Magnoliopsida; order Santalales; family Viscaceae; genus Viscum; species Viscum album. Next base: position 1,263,676,288 of record OY728129.1, on the reverse strand, counting down.
TATATAATTCCATGAGTGCTCCTCCCCTAAAAAATAAAAGGGTAGACCCTATTCAGTTTTAATCACACATTAATAGAAATTTATTTCAGCCAGTACCTATGTAAATAAATTCCTGAACACCCTCACAAATTTATAGAGGTTTTAGTTTTGGATGAATACCAATAATACAGGGTTTAATGTGAATAGCAACGATTGTTGTCCGAAACATATGTATAATTTTAACCGAATGTATATGTTTTATTTGTTATTATACATCCTTCAATAGTTCCTTAAATAAGGTAAAATAATAAAAAATAGTATATTACATGTACTGAAATATTATTAGTTTACTGTAAAAACATACATCCATATCCTATACCATCAAATGTTAAATTAAATCATCATTCCTGTGTATGGTGAACTGCTGCCTCATGAACTGATATAATTTAGTTCCCATCACCACCTCTAATGGATGGTCATAATGGTCTATTTAATACATATAACTTATTTATGATATCATTATCATTCTATAATGGTTATTAAATGTTTAATTTTCTTTCATTCCATACATTGAACAAGAAAAACATCTTTAATGTGTATTTACGACCTACTATATTAATGAATGATGTAATTTTTTTAAAACTCTATATTTTTTGGATGAATATATATATATATATAATGAATATATATGATATTAATATCATGGTTAATATTATATAGATTATTTAATCACAATAAATGAACAAATAGATATACTTCTTAAATGAAAACATGCAGAAAAATGAAGCAATTATAATAAAGAAGAGGCATTTAAAGAAATAATTGTAAATAAATGGGTGGTAATACGTTATAAAATAATCATATATAGTATGATATATATATATATATATATATAAGAGTATGGTTCTTGAATAAATTTATAATTAATATTCATTTATTATACAAGAGTTACTAAAATGATTGATGAATGAAGAATCACAATGTAAGGGATATCCTTGAACCACAATTTTTGTTTTGGTTATTACTATGATATCCCTAACTCACTTTATATCTATATCTCTATAATTATGATTTTTCAATGGTTATAAATTATGTATCTATGTCTCTTGAACATGTACCTCAATTGTTATTTGTTCATTTTATAGGGTAGTGCATGTCTTATGTTCATTTATTTTAATATTTCAACCTGAGATCCACACAACTCGTTCCCCAAGCCAATGGGTCCCATGCCCTCAAAAAAACCTCCCAGTTTTTCATATTTTGTTAGATAGAAAATATGGTGTAATGGAGGTAAATTTGGGATACTATCCCCTTATATCACAGTGGAACAAAAATATAACAAGAAATAAATATCAACATATACATAATATAAACCCACACTATAATGACAGAACTAGTAACCTACTGTAGGTGAAGAAAAAACAACATATATAATAAATAAGTGTGGTAGGATTAATAATTATTAAATTGTAAAATAATAAAAAAAACGTGAATATATGAGTTAGATAAATGATTTTAGGTCACACTAACATTGAAAAATGTAAATATGGGACATACATATACAACATGATATACAAAAATGAAACAAACAAATGTTGCTCCATTAGCATGTCGAGAATATGATTGGCCTCTTGATCCCATGGTCCAATCTATAAGTAAAGAGTATCATATTTTTTTTGTTTTTCTCTTTCCCTTATACATACCTATAGAAAAACTATCTAATTGGGTACCAATGGTGGCCAGAGTATGGTTTGATATAAAATAACAATAAGCCTCTACCAATTGCATCAAGAAGTATTCCAAGAAGTGTACATCTCATGTAGTGACTCAACCATAGAAAACACAAATCCAATGTCTTATATCATTTAAATTATCATTATTAAATAGAATCAATCCCCAAAGGACTGATTAGATTAATAGTCTATGAAAACCATATACATAAATGAGAATTGTGTTAAAAATGGAAACACTAATTAAATTTTTTTTTCTAAAAAATAAAAAAATACGAGGATAACTCAAGTACATCTTGTATAATTATATTTATCATTTATAGTACACATTATGGATTAATGCAAAAGGAAACATAATAAGGGTGAGCTGAAATGATCTGTAAGTGGAAAATATAATAGAACCAATAATGAATCATTGAGATTAAAAATAATGTAATGGTAACTAATTTGACACATATACTAAGTAATCATCAAAATGATAGAAAATGAATAAAAAATATGGAAATTAAATAACTATAAATACTATCTATTCCGATAACTAGATAAGGAAAAATAAATATGGAAAGGTATAAAACTAAATCACAAGCCATTAATCAATGAAAAGAAATGAAATATAACCATACTGAATGAGGTATATAGATCTATATATAATTCCAAAATTAATCAATTAACTATCAAATAAGAACTATAGGTACAATGCTCTATGGTTTAGGCAACATTAACATCCATGATAAATGATATGGATAATTAGAAGAAATTCAATTCTCAATGATCATGTGAGGTTTTATATTTCAACGGGACATCAATAATTAATCGATTAATTGAATATGAATACTATACTTGGACAAATAAATTATAACTTATCCAAAGGAATATTAAGGATGGTATCAACATAAAAAACCTATGTAGATTAAAATATTAGGATGTTTTCATTGATGAAATAAAAATTAACTTTCAAAATAATCTTGAGGAAAATATCATTTTCCTCTGAAAAACCTTTTCAAAATATATCTCATTAAAACTAATAATTTTAATAATGAAAATTATTATTCAAATAAATGATGATGTATGCATCATTATAAGTCATACGAGGGAAAAAAGAAACATTCCTTTTGTTGGAGAATACGATAAAAAAATTCGTAGTTCATTAAAAGACAAGAATATTACTTTTAAAACATTGGGAAAATATAAAAGGGGGAAAATTTAATTACCAAATAAATTTCAAAATAGTTTGAAATAATTTTATGAAATATTTTTTTTGAATACAACTGGTTCTCTGACTAAATATGAAAATAATGTTAGGTTTTTGAGAAAACATTCTCTAGAAAAATTTGAGTTCCAAAAAAATTGAATATTTGTACTAAACATGAAAATTTTCATGAATACGTAGATACTAATGAATGGGTTTTTTGAATAATTGTTCTATAATTTTGTAAAATTGACATACCATTGAATGATCATTAATGTTATTAAAGATGATAATAATCTTTAAACATTTCTATGGGTCCCATACCACATTAAATCATCTTAAATCATAACATCATTATAGAATAAAATTAAATTAAAGTCATAATACCATCATTGTAAGTATATTTAAGAAATATAATAGTATGGTTAGTAAATACACCATATAAAAGAAAATTGGTGCGTAATAATAATAAAGCCTAAATTGAATGTAAATTTAAACAACAATTCATTACATGTGGATCAAAAGACTAAAAAGTAATAATAATAAAATGATACATGTAAATAACATGAAGATAAATTAATTCATGATATCATATATCAAAATTGTATTTAGTTAAACCACACAAAAGAAGTATGTGGTGAATATGACAAATATCTCATGGATGTAAAACATGAGATGGAAATCCATACTAATGCAGTAACGAATGGAATGGAAAACTCAAATGTAATAGTACAAATAATAATCATTTAATTACCATGATGATAATAGTGTATATGATATTATATATCCATTTTGTATTAATAACAATATATGTAATAAATTAGGAGTACAACAATTAAGTATGCCTTACATTTTGAAAATGATCCCCTTGAGTTTCGTGTAGGATAAACGTTTACTAATCTATTGTCTAATAAACATATTTGTGAGAAATTGATTTCATATTTAGAATCATGATATTATATTTACAAAAATATGCCCCTTTTATTTTTTATTTTTATGAAGTGTAACTATAGTAAATAATTTTCTCCATAATAAGTGTAAAACATGTGGTAGAGGTTAAAAATCTTTTGGAAAGTTTTTAGAATGACCAAAATACATTCCTCTATCCTATGGGATGAGTGTATTTTTGAAATTTAAATCAATATTTATAAAGTTTGTCTAATTGGATCAATATTTCTATGATTTTGAGAATTATATTATTTGATGTAATGAAAAGAAAAAAATGTCAATCACTTTGTTTAATTAACTGAAATAATTTTTTAGAGGTAGAAATAGAGGTTGTGTCTGGTTATAAAAGAAATTTAATTGAAAAGTAAATTATATTTTACCATGAATATTTATTTTAAATTTTTAGTGTTGATATAATTACCTTAAATTCTTATATAACATTGATTTTTTTTAATTAATATAAATATAAAATAAATATTTTAGAAATATTGAAAAGTAATATAATTTGATGTAATAATTATGTTATATTACTTTTTTAGATAAAAATAACATATTATAGAGGTTTGAATGTATTATATTCAAATTTCATTATTTTATTCTCTTTTTCAATTTCTAATAAAATGAATACTTCTGAAAATTAAATAAATATTATTTTATAATAATTTTTTTTAAATGATTTAAAATCATTAGAAATTATTTTCTGGGAAAATGATTTGTATATGTTTTATAATATCTGCTATAGTCCTTTTACCAATTCAATATGTTATCAAATATAATATATGGTGCATTTATCATCAAATTATTCTTTTAAATTAGTAATATTTTCCCCTAAATATTAAAAACATCATAATCATTATAATGTTAAAAAAGGGTTAGTACGGGTTAAAACAAACAGATAATGGTAAAAACATAATCTAAAAATTTAAAAACATAACTAAATAAGTTTATTTAGACCAATTAACATACTCTATTTTAATTATCAGTTTTTATAATTTTATACATGAATTTTTTAATGATAATTTATAATTTTATGTAATTCCATGAGTGCTCCTCCCCTAAAAAATAAAATGGTAGATCCTCTTCAGTTTTAATCACACATCAATAGAAATTTATTTCATCCAGTACCTACCAAAATACATTCCTGAACACCCTCCCAATTTTATAGAGGTTTTAGTTTTAGATGAATACCAATCATATAGGGTTTAATGTTAATAACAACGATTGTTGTCCAAAACATATGTATAATTTTAACCAAATGTATAAGTTTTATTTGTTATTATACATCCTTCAATAGTTCCTTAAATAAGGTAAAATAATAAAAAATAGTATATTACATGTACTGAAATATTATTATTTTACTGTAAAAACATACATCCATATCTAATTCAATCAAATGTTAAATGAAATCATCATTCCTATGTATGGTGAACTGCTGCCTCATGAACTGATATAATTTAGTTCCCATCACCACCTATAATGGATGGTCATAATGGTCTATTTAATACATATAAGTTATTTTTGATATCATTATCACTATATAATGGTTATTAAATGTTTAATTTTCTTTCATTCCATACATTGAAAAAGAAAAACATCTTTAATGTGTATTTACGGCCTACTATATTAGTGAACGATGTAATTTTTTTAAATCTCTACATTTTTTAGATATATATATATATATAATGAATATATATGATATTAATATCATGGTTAATATTATATAGATTATTTAATCATAATAAATGAATAAATAGATATACTTCTAAATGAAAACATATAGAAAAATGAAGCAATTATAATAAGGAAGAGGCATTTAAAGAAATAATTGTAAATAAATGGGTGGTAATACGTTATAAAATAATCATATATAGTATGATATATATATATATATATATAAGAGTATGGTTCTTGAATAAATTTATAATTAATATTTATTTATTATACAAGAGTTACTAAAATGATTGATGAATGAAGAAACACAATTTAAGGGATATCCTTGAACCCGAATTTTTGTTTTGGTGATTACTATGCTTTCTCTAACTCGCTTTCTCTCTATATCTCTCTAATTAATATTGTGCAATGGTTATAAATTAAGTATCTATGTCTCTTGAACATGTACCTCATTTGTTATCTATTCATTTTATAGGGTAGTGCATGTCTTATGTTCATTTATTTTAACATTTCAACCTGAGATCCACTCAACTCGTTCCCCGATCCAATGGGTCACATTCCCTCAAGCACACCTCCCAGTTTTTCATATTTTGTTAAATAGAAAATATGGTGTAATGGAGGAAAATTTGGGATACTATCCCCTTACATCACAGTGGAACAAAAATATAACAAGAAATAAATAACAACATATACATAATATAAACCCACACTATTATGACTGAACTAGTTACCTACTATAGGTGAAGAAATAACAGCATATATAATAAATAAGTTTGGTAGCATAAATAATTATTAAATTGTAAAATAATAAAAAAACATGAATCTATGAGTTAGATAAATGATTTTAGGTCATACTAACACGGAAAAAGGTAAATATGGGACATACATATACAACATGCTATACAAAAATGAAACAACAAAAAATGTTGCTCCATTAGCATGTCAAGAATATGATTGGCCTCTTGATCCCATGATCCAGTCTATAAGTAAAGAGTATCATAATTTTTTGTTTTTCTCTTTTCCTTATCCATACCTATAGAAAAATAGTCTAATTGGGTACCAATGGTGGCCAGAGTATGATTTGATATAAAATAACAATAATCCTCCACCAATTTCATCAAGAAGTATTCCAAGAAGTGTACATCTCATGTAGTGACTCAACCCTAGAAAACACAAATCAAATGTCTTATATCATTTAAATTATAATTATTAAATAGAATCAATCCCCAAAGGACTGATTAGATTAATAGTATATGAAAGCCATATACATAAATGAGAATTGTGTTAAAAATGGAAACACTAATTAAAAACATTATTCTAAAAAAATACAAAAATATGAGGATAACTCAAATACATCCTGTATAATTATATTTATCATTCATAGTACACATTATGGATTCATGCAGAAGGAAACATAATAAGGGTGAGCTGAAATGATCAGTGAAGGGAAAATTTAATAGAACCAATAATGAATCATTGAGAATAAAAATAATGTAATGGTAACTAATTTGACACATATACTAAGTAATCATCAAAATGATAGAAAAATGAATAAAAAATATGGAAATGAAATAACTAGAAATACTATCTATTCAGATAACTAGATAAGGAAAAATAAATATGGAAATGTATAAAACTAAATCACAAGCCATTAATCAATGAAATGAAATGAAATATATCCATATATCCATATATATATATATATATATATATATATATATCGATGAAAAATATTATGGATGAATAATAACTAAAACTATTATTTGGGAAATGATTTTTTAATGGATGTCATGTCTATGTAACATGAGTACCTATTACTATATAGACCATTCAAAATAAGGTTTAAAACTAAATGTAGATTCCCATTTATGAAATTATTCATCTCATAGGAACCTGTCGATACAACGAGGTGATATATAATGTTTGGGAACCGCCCATCATTTCTAATACTAATAATTTCACATATTGAATAACCAACATAAATAATTTACCTAATCAAATAACCATACTGAATGAGGAATACAGATCTATCTATAATTCCAAAATTAATCAATTAACTATCAAATAAGAACTATAGGTACAATGCTCTATAGTTTAGGAAACATTAACATCCATGATAGATGATATGGATAATTAGAAGAAATTCAATTCTCAATGATCATGTGAGGTTTTATATTTTAACGGGACATCAATAAATAATCGATTAATTGAATGTGAATACTATACTTGGCCAAATAAATTATAACTTATCCAGAGGAATATTAAGGATGATATCAACACAACAAACCTATGTAGATTAAAATATTAGGATGTTGTCATAAATGAAATAAAAATTAACATTGAAAATAATCTTGAGGAAAATATCCTTTTCCTCTGAAAAACCATTTCAAAATATATCTCATTAAAACTAATACTTTTAATCATGAAAATTATTATTCAAATAAATTATGATGTATGCATCATTATAAGTCGTACGAGGGAAAAAAGAATATTCCTTTTGTTGGAAAATATGGTTACAAAATTTGTAGTTCATTAAAAGATAAGAATCTTACTTTTAAAACATTGGAAAAATATAAAAGCGGGAAAATTTAATTACAAAATAAATTTCAAAATAGTTTGAAATAATTTTATGAAATAATTTTTTTGAATACAACAGGTTCTCCGACTAAATATGAAAATAATGTCAGGTTTTTGAGAAAACATTCTCTAGAAAAATGTGAGTTCTAAAAAAATTAAAGATTTGTACTAAACATGAAAATCTTCATGAATATGTAGATACTAATGAATGGGTATTTTGAATAATTTTTCTATAATTTCGTCAAATTGACATACCATTGACTGATCATTAATGTTATTAATGAGGATAATAATCTATAAACATTTCTATGTGTCCCATACCACATTAAATCATCTTAAATCATACCTTCATTATGGAATAAAATAAAATTAAAGTAATAATACCATCATTGTAAGTACATTTAAGAAATATAATTGTATGGTTAGTAAATACACCATATAAAAGAAACTAGGTGCGTGATAATAATAAAGCCTAAATGGAATGTAAATTTAGACAAAAATTCATTACATGTGGATCAAAAGACTAAAAAGTAAAAATAATAAAATGATACATCTAAATAACATGAAGATAAATTAATTCATGATATCATATATCAAAACTGTATTTAGTTAAACCACACAAAAGAAGTATGTGGTGAATATGACAAATATCTCATGGATGTAAAACATGAGATGGAAATCCTTACTAATGCAGTAATGAATGGAATGGAAAACTCAAATGTAATAGTACAAATAATAATCATTTAATTACCATAATGATAATAATGTATATGATTTTATATGTTCATGTTGTATTAATAACAATATATGTAATAAATTAGGAGTACAACAATTAAGTATGCCTTACATTTTGAAAATGATCCCCTTGAGTTTTGTGTAGGGTAAACGTCTACTAATCTATTGTCTAATAAACATATGTTAATTTTATAATTTCATCAGAAACATTTTAATTTCTCTATTAACTTTTATTTAACTTATTACTACGTTTTATACAACTACTTAAAAAATTAATTTTACGTCGGTTGTTTTTGAGCAAATTGTTTTTGTCTCAAAACAACTGTTATTAGTAAACTATGGTCAATTAGGTCATAATAAAATCTATAGAGTAATAAATAAGAAATAATTATCTTATTTATACATAAATTATACTTTTAAAATAAATTATTAAATATTTTTATGAAAATGATCCAATATTACACTCATGGAGATGGTATGTCGTATGTACTAATGAGCAACATTACTATTTTTAAATGATCCATGAGGAATGAAGTTAACCAAATAAAATATTTCAATAATGATAATTATATTATAAATAACATATTATTTAATCATGTATTGTTATATATAAATTTCATTGAAGTAAAAAGAATCACATCGTGTCGAGGAGGCAATTTCCCATATATCCACGAACGATGTTATGTATTTTAAATTGTGTGAAAGGGTAATGAAGTAGAAGATATATATATATATAATATTTATAGAATAATAATAATGTTAAAGATATATATTTTTTAAATTCAATTGTGTTTAATTATAACCATTAATTAATACATTCCATGTATCGTGTGAACGAATCACATCCCTTTGACTAGGCGGTCGTCCACACTTCCTCAAACGATGCTATCGTATTAAAATAGAATAGAAAGTGTTAAATTTATGTATTTTAAATGTTTTAAATAAGTATATAGACATAATATATATCATATATAACATATATAAACAATGTTTCTATAATAATGGGTACCATGAGAGGTGGTAAGGAAGAATTAAACAATCACCATTTTTTGAGGCAGTAGTTCAGCATAAACATAAATAGAAAGTTTTCATCCATTACATGTAGGTGTGGTTATGTTTTGGTTGAAATATTATCATAAAAACATCATAATATATTAATTATAATGGTTTTTTATGTAATCATAGAATAAAAATAGTTAAAGAAATTGATAAATGAATTGAAACTAAAAAGCATGAGAGAATATGATACCTCTTAATAAGGTAACTTCTTTTATATTATACTAAATGGCTTCATTGGGAGGATTTTTACACGAAATCATTCTTAAAGGTAATGGTTAGGATTTTTTAGAATCTATTTTGTAATATCATGGCCGAACAAAATTGGTTTGGGAGGTTTGAGGAATGGATAGAGGTGGTGGCCTTTAATACAGGAGGAAAAGGACTAAATTGGAATTCATAAAACAAAAATTAGGTTTGCACATGACATTACTGAATAAATTCATAAAATAAAAACTAATATAAAAAATATAAGTATCATGGCCATGATATTGCCATAAAATGGGTGTTTTACCATATTATAGGTCATTTGGGAACTTATATTAATGGTTTAGTCCTATTTTGACATTAATTTTTCATTAATAATTGGAATTAATTTTAATCAATTTCACTAATATATTAGTTAAAAACAAATTTGGTCTTATTAGAAATTATAAATTATTCTGAATCAAAATATGGAATCTATTTTTCTAAATTGAAATCACAGAAGTGGCAGAAATTAAATTAAAATATTTCCCACAGACAGGATGTCAGTGTGGGTTTTTAAAGTGAAAACTTTTGGATGTTTTCTGTGTTTTTATAATAAATTTCAAAGTGAAATTCATCCAAATAACATTAATTTTATTGATTTATATAAATATTATCTAATTAATCTTTAAGTAAAATATGGAACATAGCTTATCCATATCAATTAATTATATTAAAAAGTTGTTTTGAACTAAAATTCAGTATTTTTAACTATTTGTTAAAAACATAAACTGTCTCAGAAAAATAGAAACAATCACCATAACATAATTTGTATGTTTCTATTTAAAATAAAATTTAAATTTTGACATGTTTAATCAACTAAAGTTTCAAAATTCTGATTTAATATGGGTATTTCATTAAAAGGTGGTAAAATTACATTTAAAAAAATATTGGTTTTTATGTGTAAAATAGGGTTTGATGTTATCTTATTTAGATAAGACCCAATAGATGAATATCCCAAATATTTTATTGAATATATGAACTATATAATTACTTAAAATAATTAACTAACTTTATTTACTTTTACCTATTATGGAAAAATAGATTAGTGGGCGTAAAAATGGTTTTATATAAAAACATTTCATTTATATTAAAATTTTTTCATTATTAATTTCTAATTATTGTTTATGTTATGAACTAATCTTATATAAATATAAACGATATATATTCATAATTTATTAAATATTCTTCATAACCAATAACATTATGACTATTTTAAATCATATTATACAAAATAATAATATTTTAATAACACATTATTATTAGGAAAAACCTCATCTTGCATGAAACACAAACCATTGAGAAAGAAACACTTACTTGTAACACAAGCTATCGAGAAATTATTCTCTTGTGTGTAACATTATATATTAAGAAATGAATATCATTCATGTAAAACACACTAAATCAGTGTTGTATGAATGTAACCTATTGCGAATTGTAAACTTATTCTAAAGTATACTGATATAATATTACCTTATAAGTATATAGTCACGTGTCAGACAGAATATCAGAAAAAAGGTTTTATATAAATTTTTCCAGGAATCACATTCTATCCACCTTATTTCAATTGCATATTTGCAATTTAAGCTCGATCATAGAGATATATTTTTCAATGTTTCCTATGTTTGAATTCCCACATTGTGAGAAGGGTTCATAAGAAATCCTCAATAAAATAGAGAATTGAATGTACAATGGTTACATGCAATATCATGTTACTAGGTCTCAATGTAGTAGAACATCATTAGAAAGTAGTGATATCTTCTCATAGGAAAATTCAAATATTTATAGTTATTGAATGAGACCATCAATCACAAGCCAGTAAATTATCAATGGAAATTTAAAGGCCTCATAAGAATAAATATTTTATGTTTTTGAATGAAACTAGTTCAACATAAATTTACGTATTGGGAAAAAATTCTATGCAATTTTATTAATGTTGGGTAATTATTTTACTAAGAATGAATAAAAAGAAATATTTTTTCATGATCAGTATCAAAATTATATTAACTATGTCATCATTTTGTTTTACTTCAATCAATTTTTAATTCATCCCTTAAATCCAAGATAAATTAATTACAAACAATGAAATTTTTCCCTTGAAGCAGCAATAGAAACATTTAAAGGATCATAAGGCCTATAAAAGTGTGAAATGTCATACTAAATGTATTTATCTGTCTCCCAAAATAAATATGGTTAGTAGATTAATTTCTAATAATCAAAATTGTTACTACAGTTTCATTATTAATATTTATTTATTAAATTATCTAACTAAAATAAATTAAAATTATCAAGGACATTGTATAAGTCATTGGTTGGTGTGAACCCCTTATCCTCCTTCGGTCATGGTTTAAAAACTAATGGCCTCATTGGATCTTATTTGTTGTCACCAAGTTTATAGGTATTCCTATTCTAAAACAATATTAATATAATATCCAAAATATATATGATGCAAACCCTTTAAATTTTATTAATCACTAAATAAAATTTTGAACATGGTTTTCAATACAACCTAAATACATAAGTACGTTATCCAATTATTTATAGTTAATATAATACAGGGTCTAGTGTTTTACCCTCGGAGAGGGCATTGAAATGTGTAATGTCAAGGATCCTCGTAGTTACAAAAAAACTATAATTTAATTTTTGTTGATTTCCAACAATATATTTTTTATATTCGTTAAAAAATATAAAATCATTCAATTTCAAACATCAAACATATAAGGTGTTTTATTCTAATTGACATAAAACATCTACCAAAAATAACTCGGAATCATATTCTTATGAAGAAAAATCAATCATTTTATTCACCAAACATGTTCATGAAAGATTATTTTGATTAGTATAAAAATATTATAATAGTTCCATTCATTGTTAACAAAATAACCCTAAATAAGGAACTTTATTGATTAATGATTCATAACTATTGTTATATTAATACTACAATATTTGAAAATGATCATTCAAAAATCCTCAAAGTCATTTAATGAAGGTAAAACATATCCTTTATATATTGAATAACTCACTCAATGTATCTATCGATTAGTTTGTGATATGTTGTACTTATCTTCAATTGGACACTATTGCACTCTAGATTCCTTATATGTATCTATATAAAAACCATAGATCCATATCCTAGAAAAATAATTCATGAACTCAATAATGTGTTATAACAGCATTATTATAAATATTGAAAATGGTATTAATTGAAAATGATTCATTAATAATATGAAATCCCGAAATTTCATAAGTTGAAAAACCAATTTATAGACAATATATTGTTTTTATAGTGATATACATAACCTATTTATAAAAACCATCTGAAATTAATATCATTTATATGTTTAAATGCATAAAGGACAGAATAACCCCTATTGGATAATGATACTCAATCATAATTTAATTAGTTTTCCAATATTTAGAATATTATTTTCAAACAAATTTATGATTTTGAATTATAGAACTAAATCTAGTGATATAGTATAAATATTTATAGTTTCCATACAATATTGGTATCTTTGATCTCCCTATATTAAATTTTGAACAACTTTTTTTACTGTCTATTGATCTGTTAAAAAAACATTCAAGTAAAGGGAAACATGGAATTAGTCTTCTCTTCCCCTTCCTGGTGAATTCCCATCTGAATCCCCAAGAATAATAAACCATTATCTAGATTTCTTACATATATGAGCTGGATTATTTATTCTTACAGTATGTATCAATACATAAAATCATCCTAATATATAAATAAGCATTAAATAATAATATTATAGATACTCTACCAACTAATAATATCAGCAGACCCCCTTATATGTTAATAGCAGGACCAAATTATAATCTCTGTAGACCAAAGAACTCCATTCATCAATTTATAAGTATTTTTAATTCGATATAATGTATATGTAATCTTTTCTACCACTTAGTTTAGTTTTTTACAGTTAACATATTAATGATTACAACTACTGGAATTCATTGAAAATATAACTGGTGTATCGCAATGAACAAAATATGTTCAACTTAATTCCTTTTGATATAGATCATATAGATATTCCATCAATTATATTAGATCCACTAGTAATATCTTATAGGAAACTGATGAATTAGGGCTCCTTCTATAAATAATTATATTATAAAATTTTACATCCCTCTTTGTTTGTTATCAAGATAATTCCATTGGGAAATCATTAGTACACATATAAACTATTGTAAAAAGTTGAGAAAATTATTTATTGTACACTGATCTAAGAACATATTCCTTCATCTAAAAAGAAATTCATCTACAAACTCTTATCATTAGACTAATACACCTATCCTGAATATCCAACATTACATTGACTATAAGAATAGTCCAATCATGTAAAAAAGAAATATTTAACTATATCAGTTTATTTGAAACGTGAATTGACTATTCCAGTCGATTATTATTAATAAATATAATTACTTCATCCAATTAATTATAACGTTTCCAAATATTATGGTCACGATCCATATCATGTGGCCCGAACGTGACTACCCCAAGTCCACCTTCCATAGGTCAGGGGTTGGTGACTATCACCTATAACCTTTTATAAAACTGGCTAGAAATTTCCATAGAGATCTGTACACACTCAAAAAGGTCAAAACAAGTAAACAAACGACAAAAGTATGTTATAACTACAAGAGTAATGTACAACCACAAGTACAACTATAAACTGAAAGCAGTGGGCCAGAATACAATCCCTAGAAACTGAAAAGAATTTAAAAATTTGTAGCATATTCCCTAGATCTCTACCTAGATGGTATTAGCTGTAAATCTGAATTTGATAAAGAAGATCCTGACTGCTTCAATCGCACCAAGCTCCACTAAGTCCCGTACCTCCAAAGTCAGCCTCAGAGCGTATGTAGTCAGCACTAGACACACATGTGCAGGCGAAGACCGTGCATGATTAAGTATAAAAATAACAAGTAAGGACCCCGAGACCCCCAATGGTCTCTTAGAATTCCAAAAAATAAAACATCACCATGAATACCACAACATGAATATCACAAGCATTATCTAATTTCTAAAACACAATGAAAAAGATACAGATCACTATAACAGTATAACATCAAGGTTTCTAGGGTAGAGATTACTTTTCATAAAGACATATCATCCTATCAATAGTAACATTATTGTTGACCCGTATCAGTCACTGTATGCTGATCTTTATTGGATGCTAGATACTAAACTGTATTGATCACCGGTGCTGACTAGTATTTGTCGCAGGTGTAGAACAGTATTATTCATTGGTGCTAACCCATATTGGTATCTGGTGTAGAGGTAGGGATGATTAGTCTTACAACTATATCATCCCACTCTGGAGTTTTTGATGCGGACCAATATTTTTCGCTCTTCTTCTTCATGTCACAACCAACAACTAGATTCCCTCACAAAGCTTGCATGATCTCTATAGGACTCTACTCCTCAATCTACCTGTTATATTTCAACTGGTAAAAAGTCTCGCAAAAATCATTCGCAAGGGACTGCCCCTTCATAGGTGTCCTATAGGTTTTGGGCACAGCGGAAGCTCAATAGTAGGTGTTCCCAACATTAATTTTAACGTTAACAACGATCAATATGAGATCTATCATGATAATAAAACGCAAAATTTTGGAATTGAAAAAAGAGCGAAAAAGAATGATGGGAGTCCCGAAACCATAAATAGGATCATCATATGTTGGTCATAATTAATTTAATTAATTGACAAGATTTACATTAATGGAATTCTTTCTTTCTTGATGTTTCCTGTCATGATCTGATTTGATTTGTCATTGTGTCATATAATCCAAGTGTATAATTCCTCTAGTGGTGATCCACACGTGTTCCACGTATCTCTAGACATCGCCGAAGGGATCTCTGGGTGCTAGCGTGGAGGAGCCTTCGCTTACAATGTCTGCCTTCGATTGCCTTGATCTGATGGAGGAGGATCTCTCTTGGTCTTGTGAGAATTCATGGAGGAAGAAATTCTTTCGGCCTTCATAGAATTCCCTAGAATTATTTTGAACAATGATTAGGGAATAGTGTTGGGGTTTTGAGAATATTTATAATCGGGTTTGAGGTTATAGAGTTATGAAAATAAATAAACGCATTACACGATTAATTTATTTCATTAACACTTATTGAAAATCCCAATGTCAACTCATTAATTCCTTAACATTCTCCCATTCTGATTATAATAAATATCGTTTAATAAAAATATATTATTTCCCCGAAAACCCAACTTGAAAAACTACACGGCGTGTAATCATTAATAGATATTGTGTACTCATTTTTCATTTCCCTTCCAAAATGAAAACTACATAGCGTGTATATATTTTTTTCATTTTTATTATACCTCCAACATTAAGATCATTTAGGATTCCTTGAATAATTATTAAACCACATACTGGAATAATTTTATTCAACTTGAGATACATGGATACACTAAGTGTGTGACCTTCTAGGCCTCTTTCTCATTGACATTAGGCGGGCTTGCCTAATGTCCAAGATTACTATATAGTAATGGGTCAAGGAACCCAAGAGATATAATTTGACTCCTCATTTATGTGTCAACTAATATGAACACTTATCATGAAATGTAATCCTTTTGTCATGATATCTAATATAAAGTGGGTTGCATGCTAGAGCCATCAACCCATATGCACAATTACTCTTTCTTTGACTTCCCATAATTTAACTTGCACATTTATCACAATGGACATGGATTTATTTAGGAAATATCAATTCCATCAAAGGGCCTATGATATCTACTTCTGTTATGGAACATAAGGGACAAATCCATTCTCACATTATCTATTAATGCAGTATTACTCGTGACGCACCCAATGTATATTACCTCGATGTGAGAAGTGTGTCATCACAGTTTTCTTCAATACATCTATGTGCGTGAGTTGTAATACCCATTAATAATAATATTAATGTCTAAGGACCAATAAACACATCAGCTCATAGGAACATCCAATTATACTATGAAATGTGGATTTCCTAATGGTGGGTCTCGTTCTCATAATATCCTCTTGGATATGACCAAGGGCGCACACCATGAGAAGCTGCCTCAATGGTTTATGAGTCCTCACCCCTAATGTAATGTATTATTTGTGTCCCTTAAAATATCATCATCCGGCTATAGAGCATTTATTCAAGAATATTGTTATGAAACTTCGGGGTTCTCATCATAGTAGGGATCCGTTATGACCTTTTAATGAAACAACTATCCTTAGGACATTATCACATGTATTGTCACGTATAATAAAAACCAAAATATAATAAGTAAATTATTGATGAATAATTGTAAATTTAGTTGGTTCTAGGACAATAACTCCCACATTCCAAACATGACAGGCAGTGCGTCGATTGGATGCCCAGTCCATAAGATATGGGCACTTCTATAAAAACAGCCCGATTGGATTCATGTATGATCTAACCCAAGTCATAGGTCAAACATTGTAAATAAATAAAAAGCATATCGCCAATGAACCACCTTTTCCCAAGGGACATTATTTAATAGACGAAGCATCCATCAAACGACTGATCTGTTAGACACACCCATTTCCGTGAAACATGGGTTATCACACCTCAGTCCAGTCTGGCTCGGTTGGGCCAGCCGAAATATGTCAAAGGATCCTCTTCCAAAAAAGTGGACCCAACACTACTAACGACATCTCAGACAGACACCTGGTTTGTTAGTGACACACATTTTCTATATTCAGGTGCCGGTTGTGTCTAGGGCCGGTCCGACTCAGTCAGGCATGCCTGATGCAATGTGTCAAGAGATCTACCTGACCCTACTCAGGTTCCTCCCATTAAGGGTTGGCCAAGTTCATAGGGTATGGCTCGTTGGGGTCATCCTGGTTGGTTCATGAGCTAGGGCTGCGATTGGCCCGACCTGATGAATGGGGATCGTCCCGCCCGTGCTGGCCCACTAGACCATGGGTCCGGCCCGTTCAGTCGGCCCACGTCTGAGCCGGTCCTCTTGTAGGTGGACCGTTTTCTCTGGCCAACCCTGCAGATGTGGGGAAACATTTTCCAGTGTGACGTGATGCTGACTAGGGCCGTGTTTCCCCCTCCCGTCGCGGCCCACTGGCCGCGACTGCGGGCGGTGCCCTCCTCCCATGCAGCCTGGTCGTGCCTGCCGCCTCTAGCCACCGTGGTGTGCAATGGTGCATCCCCTTCCCATAGCCCTTGGAAGGCTGCTGTGGGCCAACAGGCTTGCTCTAGTGGTCCGTCCATGGTGTCGTCTGTGCCTATAGCTCTTTTGGGATGTCGTTGTCATCATGTGAGCTGATATTTCTTGTTTCCATTGAGTTGTAAATTGTCCCCCAAAGTTCACATCATAAACAAAGTAGCGGATGGTCTGAGCCTTGTTCGTTTGTACCACGCCCTCTATGTTAACATGATAACAAGCGGGAGAGAATTTCATTCATCGAATAATACATCAAAATAAACTTCCTACAAAGATGATTTTTGGTCACTACTGTGGACTACAGTACTTCTATGTTCGAGGATATGTGGGGGGAGGAGCATCCTCATTGGAAGAAGTCATCAAAATACACCGATCCCTGATTGATTATGCTAGAGCTTCAGTCCTCTGTCGGTGGATAGCATCGCAGTACATTTCTAGAGTGTCTCTTCTTGGTGAAGTCACGTCAAAACGAATCCACGATCCTCATATAAATAATAGGGGTATATAGTGAGTAATTCACAAAAAAATTTAATGAGGATGATTTAAATGAGTTATTAATAAACCTTATTCAATTCACAATGGTAGAATTACGCGATTGATGAGTCGAGACACTTAATGGCATGACATGTCATTGGTCCCGACATTGCCTCTCATCCATTGGAGAAAAGTAAATTATATAATAATAAAATTGTTATTTTATTATTCCTTAAAATGTCCAAAAAATATCTTTTTCTCCCATCCAAGAGCGGTCGAATTGAAGCTTCTCTTAAATGAATCTCGACACTGTGGATTCAATGGTTCTCTCATATTTCAATTTCGAGCACAAGTTCAAAAGATAGAAAACATCGACCATGCATTTACTGAACGTACCTAAAAAAATAGATATTCATTATGAGCATACCGAGCCTCATAATCACAAACAGACAATTTTGAAAGACTTGAAATAATCCAAAATAATTTAAAAAATATTTATAAGGAATTTTCGAGTCTTTACAATTTCATCACCATGGGTATTTACATACCTAAAATACAAACAATACTGCACAAAAAAGAGGGGTATTGGGAACACATATGATCCTCTCGCTCCCATGTGCTCTCATGGTGATTCTCATGCTGCCATAGAATGCACACTAGAGGTACTGAACTCCGACGACGGATCCACTCATTTTGATCCTCTATCACAACTGGGTACTCTGCACAAGTCACCCCCATCTTCAATATCTACCTCTCCATGCTTAAGGATGTGAGATGGGTAAATCATGTATCTCCTCATCTTGGATATGAGGAAGACATTGTGCACCCTCTAAAACTGTGGTGGTAGTTCCCAACGCTATTCCACCTTGAGAACCCTCCGAAGTATAAAGAATGGTACGATAAACATTGGATAGAATTTGCTGCCTCAGCCAAATCATTGTAGTCCCTGTCAAGGGAAGAATCACATGAATACCTAGTCCCCCTCCTGAAACTACAATGGTCTCCATCACTGATCAACATATGACTTATGATGGATCAGTGCAGTCTTCAACTACTCTCGGATGACCTGCACCTTTTCATTGGTAGCGTGTTCCATCTTTGGGACTGTGAGTGCTTGCACAATTGGATCTGTCATACACAAGGGTGATCTGCACTGTCATCCATAAAATGCCTCAAAAAGGTACATACCAATGGTGGAGTGGTAGATGTTTTCTTACGCGAACCCCACTAAGGGTAGGTGGTCCACTCAACAATGACCAAAATCAAGGACACATACATGAATCATGTCCTCCGTGGTTTCAACGGTCCACTCAGTCTGAACATCTGTCTGCATCTGAAATGATGTGCTCAAGCAATGCTGAGTACCAAAAGCCTCCAGCAATCCTTTCCACAATTGAGATGTGAAGCATGAATCACGTTCTGAGACTATTGTCAAAGGAACCCTATGATTCCGGATGATCTCCAAAACATAGAGATGTCCCAAGCTCTCTACCAAACCCTTCTTCTGAATACCAAGGAAGTGGGCCAACATGGTTAGTCGTTCAATGATCACATAGATGGTATCATTCCCTTTGGACATCTGTCTTAACCCCATCACGAAGTCCATCGATATCCCATCCCACTTCGACACTGGTATCTTGAGGGTTAAGTCGAGACTACTGGTACATGGTGCTAATCCATTACTTGCTGGCAAGTGAGGCATTGAGAAACAAACTCCTCCAAAAATTTATTCATCCCTGGCCACTAGTACTGATGTCCAACATATTGATAAATCTTAATAACTCCTGGATGTACATCCAAGGGGGATGTATAGAACTCCCCTATCACCTCTTCTTGTAGTACCACCGATACAACTATACATCCTCTGAAAAGGATAGCATGCTCCCTGCCTTCAGATTATCTGTCAGGTGAATGGAATGACGATATCTATGCAAGTGTAATCTCATATCCCCTGTGTTCGAGTTGCGCCTCCCTGACTTGCTGAAGTAGTGGAGGGGAAACAACAATCCAATTGAGGTAGATAGTCTAATATCTATCCACATAGGATATCTGAATCGAGGCTAACAACTCTAAAGCCTCATTCTTTATCTGCGAACTCGATCTCTGGAGAGGTACATCAGCCACTATGTTCCGCTTCCTAGGAGTATATAATATCTCAAAGTCATATTCCTGGAGAATTTTTTTCCAATTTTTTTGTCTTAGATTATGATCATTCTGTGTGAACATATATTTGAGACTATAGTGGTATGATTCGAAAATTAACTTCTCTCCCATCAAGCAGTGTCATCACATCTTCAGTGAAAAGACTACTACTGCCAACTCCAATTCATGAGTCATATAATTATACTGATGATGCCTCAACTATCATGAGCCATAAGTAATCACTGTATCAATATGAATTAGGATACAAATGAGTCTGGTCCTTGGTGCATCACAGTAAACCACATAGCTAGTTCCTGCCTCTAGAATCCTTAGAATGGGAGCGCAGGTCATGCTATGACTTAGCTGTTGAATGTACTACTTTAATGTATCTAACTAAAGTATGGGTATCCCCATCTTCATCAAGGTAGTTATAGGTGATTCTAATCCAGAGGAATCGAGAACGAACCTCTGATAGTAGCATGATAATCCAAGGAAGCTACGCCCCTATGTAACACTCCTGTGTGGCTCCCAAGAAAGTACTGCTTCGATCTTCTCTTAATCCACTGAAACTCCAGCCTCATAGATTACATGTACCAATAAGTAAAACCGTTGTATCTAGAACTCATACTTTTAGATCTTCCCATATAACTGGTTCTCCAATATTATGTCCAGAACCATCCTCAAGTGTACAATGTGCTCTTCCTCAGATGTTGAGTAAACCAAGATGCCATCGTTGTAGACCACCACTATGCGATCAAGGAATGGATGAAATATACTGTTCATGAGCACCATTAACACTGCCTGAGAATTTTTCTTCCCGAAAGGCACCACCAAGAACTCATAATGTCCATACCGACATCTGCAGACTGTCTTCGGTACGTCCTCATGTCGTACCCAGAGCTGGTGATGGATTGATCTTTTGTCATTCTTTTAAAACAAATTCAATACTTAAAACTAGTTGAATAGGTCATCAATCCTTAGAAGAGATTACTTTTTCTTTACAGTCACCTGGTTTAGGCACCGGAAGTCCACGCATAGTCTCAAACTTCTGTTTGCCTTCTGAGAAAACAACACTGGGGATGTCCATGGATAAATAATGGGCATTACGAACCCCTTCCTCTATGTTTCCTCCTACTGTACCCTCATCTTCCAATGCTCTGCAGGGGCCATCCGATATGCTGGTGTAGATATTAGTGCTGATCGTGGGTACAAGTCAATTCAAACATATACCTCTCTATGAGGAGGTAGTCCTAGGATTTCTAGAGGGAATACATCCTCATACCCGTCCACCACCACTAGGAAATGTGGAATCACCTCATCCATCGTGTCGAAGTTCATGATAGCCAGCTGATATGTAGTCGACTGCACCCTACGCAATGCAAGTCCTTCTCGTGCGGCTCTATTTTCCTTCTCACCGACAAAGGAAACCTACCTTTATATTTGTCCATACATCGAACTATATGTCTCAAGTAGTCAATATTTGCGTGAACTACTGATAGCCAGTCTGTAACTAGAATAATGTCATAGGGATTCAATGCTGCTTCTAAAATATCCTGTCTAAAAATTCCTCTTCCAGAGTCATATCACACATTCTTCACTAGTGTTTGAAAATTAAATCTCCTCCCATAGGAGTATACAAATTAAAAATACGAGCTAAAATCTCAGTCGGAATCTCATAGTCCTAAACTAAGTCCACAGAAAAGAAAGAATTACTAGCACCTATATTGATATTAACTGCCTATAAAGTAGATAAGATATAGATCATACCTTGTATCATATCAATGGCGTTAGTATCATGAGCATCAACTAACTATATACGGGCATGTCGTCCTCAACATGCTCCCTAACCTCATGGGGGAACTCTTGGTGGTGGTGGTGGTAATTCATGGTATCACCGACCACCTCCCATTGCACATCCGGATCCCCTTCCTTGTCCTGGGCCAGGTTTACTCTCATGTCCCAGCCACTTCCACTATCTCGATGGGCCCTCAACTATGTACAAATAATCCATGTGGGGATTCAGACAGTAAATATCATTGTTACCCTATCTCCAACAAGAAAAACACATCAAGCCTCGTTGGTGTCTCCCTCTGCCTCTCGATCCTCAAACCTCTAACCATGCTTCTGGGGGTCACCCTCTGGAAGGTCTATACATCTTGGGCTTCTATGTTGTCCATCTAAAGCCAACTGTAGAAGAATATAATGCCTATCGTTTGGTAGGGGCTCTCAATGTCGGTGATGTCTCGGCTAAGAATCTCTCCATTAGCAAATATTTATATTACTCCTTATCCTGCGCCAGGATGCTGAGAAAAACTATCGTAGCTCCGATCTCTCTTCAGAACCCCTGCTCAATGGTCTAAGCCTTAAAATAAGGGTCAAGTACCATGTCAGAGGAGTATCAGGAGAGGTTAGTAAATATCGCAGAGTACTGAGCCAATGTCTGTCTGCCCTACTACAGATGTAGCACCACCTGAATATGCAGAGAGCATAGTGTCGCTGGCAAAAAATCCCCCCTAATGGAGCTCTCAAAGCCTTTCCTAGTGAGAATTTTATCTTCATTCACATGGAGCATCGTGCTCCTCCATCATCCTATCGATTCATGAAAATGGATTGAGGCCAAGATCTCTATCTACTCGGCGGGTGTCTCTACTATGCAAAAGACCCAAAAAACTAACTCAAGACACTCCTTTGCTGCTTTTTGGTCAATCTAACTACAAAACATTGGAGGCCTCTATCTCTATAACTCATGAAAGGTTCTCAACTTGCTCTAATGATCCACTAGTAGTATCTGCTTCTCAACGAGTTGTGGTTCTTCTAGTACACCACCCGAAGGTTACATCATTGTGAGTGGTCCATGTATCGACGCCTTGTCAATCAGTGGGCCACTGTCATGATTTCTGACCAGAATCATGGTTGGCTATCTTCGTGGAAGAATCCTACAAGAAATAGATATTCCACAGTCAATAAGTTATACCTGCTGAGATGACTGAAGAAATATGAAGGTAACTTTTCAAAACACTAGTGACCAGTGATTAAATGTAACGCGTCAGAAAACTAAATCCAGGGACCTGGTGTTTGGATACGTTAACCACTGGACCAACACTAGTCTCCCTGTACTGAAAACCGATCACAAGACAATGTACACCATTTTCATTTTAAAAGTAGATTCATAGGTTTTCTCATAGAACCGACCACCCTTGGATACCAATTTGTGACGACTAGTCCCATGGGGATCGAACGTGACTACCCCATGCCCACATTCCATAGGCTAGGGGTTGGTGACTAACACCTGAAGGATTTTCCCGAATGGGGAAGGCATTATCTTAGAGATATGTATAAACTCAAAAATGGGAACTGATGTAAACAACTAACAAAATTATTTTATAACGACGAGAGTGATGTTAAACCACTAGTACAAATATTAACATAAAATAGTAGGCCAGAATAAAATCCCTAGAAACTATAACTAATATAAAAAGATGTATCATCTACCCTAGTTCTCTACCTGGAGGTTAGTAGCTATAATTCTGAAGACGAAGAAGAGTATCTCTACTGCTCCCATCGTACCAAGCTCCACCAAGTCCCAAACCTCCAAAGTTTTCCTTGAAGCATCAGTATTATGCATCGGATACACACATGTGGGCAGAGCCCATGAAGGGGTGAGTATAAAAATACCCAGTAGGGACCTAGGGACCACCGAATGTCTCTTAGTAATCAAAAAGGAAAAAATCACAAGAAGTTCAACAAAGTTAATATCACAATAATGATCTTAATCATTAAGTAAAAAGAAAAAGAGACAACTCACTCTAATGGTATTACATCATGTTTATGGGGATATGGATGACTAGTCATAAATCCAGATCATCCTATCCATAGTAACTCTTCCACAGACCCATATCGGTCTCTGTATGTTGACCCATATAAGTCACTAGATGTCGACCCATATTGGTTGCTGGTGCTGACCTGTATTGGTCGATGATGCTAAACCATATTGGTCACTGGTGGTGACCCATATTGGTCACAGGTGCTGACCCATATTTCTCACTAGTATAGAGGTAGGGATGATTAGTTATATAGCTTGATCATCCCACTATGGAGTTTCTGACGCTGACCTATATTGCTTGCTCTTCTTCTTCATGTCACAACCAGCCAATGGATTCCCACAAGAAGCACGCCTGATCTCTGGAAGACTCTGATCCTCAAGCCATCAGTCATATTTTTACTGGTAATATTTCATGCTAAATTAATACCCAAAGGAGATCCCTGTCATTGGGTTCCAAACGTGAAAGATAGCGCGTCCATCAGGCGCCTGGTATTTGAGATATGGGAACTTTTGTAAAAAGAACCTGGTTGGATTCGAGTATGATAAAACCGGGGTATCACATCAATATATTTGAAAACATACATAGTGTACCTCTAAAAGACTAAATTGTCACAAGGGTCCTTATGGCACAGAAGGTAGGCCTATCGGACACCCAGTCTGTTAGTTACACCCCTTTTAGTCATTGTATGCTGACCCATATTGGTCGCTAGATGAGGACCCGTATTGGTCACTAGATGCCGACCCGTATTGGTCGTTGGTGGTGACCCATATTGGTCACTGGTGCTAAACCTTATTGGTCGCTGGTACAAAGGTAGAGAATATTAGTCTAATAGCTAGATCATCCCACTCTAGAGTTTTTGACGATGACCTATATTGGTCTCTCTTTTTATTCATTTAACAGCCAGCCACTGGATTCAAACACAAAGCATGCATGATCTCTGGAAGACTCTTCTAATCAATCCATCAGTTATATTTTTACCATTACGATGTCCTTCTAAATGAAAACCCAAGGTACTACCCCGTTATAGGGGTCCAAATGTGCCAGACAGCGCATCAATCAGAAACCTAAACTGTGAGATATGGGCACTATTGTAAAAAGAACCTAACTAGATTCAACTATGATCCAAACCAGGTTGGACATCAAACTCCATATATACATACTTACAGTATATCCAATAGACCTATTTTTCACAAGGGTCTTATGGCAGATACAACACATCGAACGGATGCTCGATCTGTTAGTTACACCCCTTTCTAGGAAACGTGGGTGATCACACCCCGGTCTGGCCTCGCTCGGCTAGGCCCGTATGAGTATGCCAAAAGGAACTCTTCCCAAAATGTGTCTCAACGCCACTAACGGAATGTCATTCGGACAACCAGTTTTTCAGTTACGTATGTTATCTTTATTCGGGGGCCAGTTTGGTCAGGGCCTGGTCCGACTTAGTCAGGCCGGCCCAACGCAATAGGTCTCGGGGTATACCTAACCCCACTCAGGTCCATAACATTATAGATCAGCCCGGTTCCCTGGTTCGAGCCTATCTGGGATGGCCCTGTTAGATCACGGGCCTGAGATGTGGTTGGCCCCGCCCGCAGGGGGGCTCGGCCCACCCGTGTTGGCCTGCTGGGTCGCGGGTCCGACCCATTCAGCTGCCCCACATCTGCCCCAATCTACATCCCATCCACCACATGCCACCCGTAGGTGGACTATTTTCTCCAAAAATTCATGAGGATATGTGGCTATTTCATCTGGAACGACACGATGGGGAGGAGGGCCACGCCGCCCCCTCCCACTATGGCCCGATTGCCGCGGTTGCAGATGCCAGCGGTGCCTGCGGGCACCGCCCTCTTCCCATGAGGCCAGATCGGGCCAACCGACTCTAGACACCATGGAAAGCAATGGATCACCGCCTTCCCACTTCTTAGGTCCAACTGCCGTGGGCCTTCTCCAGCCACCGCCAGCATAGCAGGTCAGCGGTTCTTTCTGTGGGCCATCGAACGTGCTCCGGTGGTCCGTTGATGGTGTCGTCTGTGCCTAGGGATGTTCCTGTATGCCGCCATCATAGTGTTACCAACTATTTCGTGTTGTCGTCAATTTGTACATTTTCTCTTGAAGTTTACATCAATAATGAAGCCGCAAAGGATCTGGGCCTTCTTCTTTTGTCCGTGCCCTTCACATTAACATGATAACATGCGGGAGAAAATTTAATTCATCTAAGACAACATCAAAATAAACCCCCTACCTCGACTATTTTTTGTGACCATTGTAGACGAAGGTATATCCACGTTTGAGGGTATGCGGTGGGAGGAGCATCCTCATTTGAAGGAGTCATCAGTGTTCGTTGATCTCAAATCGTTCTTGCCCGAGCTTCTATCCTCGTTTGGTAGATGGATTTGCGTTAAATTTTCATAGTTTCCATGCTTGATGAAGCCGTGTCAAAAATCATCCCTGAACCTCATTTAAATATTAGGTGGAATTATGAGTAACGTACAATAGAATATAATAAGGTTCATATAAATGAGTAATTAATGAACCTCATTCAATTCACAATGGTGAAGTTACACGATTGATGAGGCCAGCCACTTAATGTATTGACATGTCTTCGGTCCCACCAACTCCTCTCATCTTTTGGGGAAAAGGAAATAAATTTACAATAAAATTGTTATTTTATTATTCCTTAAAAGCACAAAACAACATTTTTCTCTACTAAAACTCCAATCGAATTGAATCATCTCTTAAGAAAATCTCAGCATTGCTGATTCAATGGTACTCTCATATTTCAATTCTAAGAAAGGTTGAAAAGATATAAAATTTCATCCACGCATTTACTGAATGTACCTAAAAAAAGGTAATAAATTCATTCCGGTAACACCAAGCCTCGAATTCAATAACCAAAAATTTTCACAAACTCATTAAAATTCCAAATAATTTAAAAAAATTTACATGGAATTTTCGTGTATTTACAATTTCATTATTATATATAATTATAAAAACCAATGTACCATTAAAGCATTATAAAACCATCAAACTAGTGTAGGATCGATCATCTGAGAATATAAAATCAAATCCACTTAAAAACAAAATTGATCTTAAAATTGGGATGATATAAAAGAATGCGACAATACGACCTTATGAAATGAAGAATTAATATTTTTAAAGATATAAGAATCACACCATAATCCATAAAAATTATATCACTGTCTCTACCTCCATTAATGGTTTCCCTACTATAGGGAGTTTTAACTATCTATTCAGAGCTAATATATTTTTTCCAAATGAGGCCTTACCACTCTCCCTTAAATTCCTAACTCTATTTTCATTCATGTATCTACCTATTTCACTAATCTATTCAATATTTTTATTGTTTATATATACTCAATATAAGTTTTTCCAAAAATATAACTTTAAAACCTAATCTTCCCAGATATAAAACATGAATTAAGAGAGGTAAGAAACCTTGACATTAAATGTTATTATTTTATACATAATAATCACTCTTATATATTTTAATTTTTTTAATTATTTTTCATTGTAATTTTAAAAATAAATAAATGTTTAAAACTTGAATTAATAATTCTATTGGTGTTTATTTATTTTAAGGATGGATGAAATATAGGATTGAAAATGAACTGTAAGGAAATGACTTCAACATGAAAATGATATCTATTAACAAATGATATGTCAAGGAAAAAGAATGGAATTAAAAACTGATGTATAATGTATAAATAGAGTGAAATATGATGGAAAAAAATTCACATTTTGAATGTGTATTCATGATGTGAACATCATAGGAAGAGAATGATAGAGGAAGATACATTGAAGAAAGTGCTATGTGATATGAGTACCACATTCCATAGTGTGAAACATATATTTTAAAATATGAAAACACTTGAAAAAAAACATGAATGGAGTCATGAAAAATATTTCTATGTACTCTTGCATGAAAATACACACTTTGAAATCACTATTCACAGTGTGGATTAGTTTGACAGAACAAATGAGAAGCTGATTTGATGTAATTAAAGTTGAACAAAACATTTGGTCCCCAATATTACTGGAGTAAAATTTTACTCATTAATTAGTTATATTCTGACAAAGTAATCATCATTGAGGCCTATAAATATTTTTCCAGGGGGACTAAAAAATATCATAGAATCTATTGAATCAGAAATTTCATTGATGAAGAAGGGATGCTGAGGTTAAGGTATAACTTTATAATTCTTCCATTTATTTTTTCATTTGAAAAATATTCATATTTTTATTAATGTATATCTTCTTTTTATAATATATACTTACCTTTCTCTCTTCACTCATTCTATTGTTATCTCTTATGCTTATGATGGTATGTGGTTGACCTAAAGGCTATCTTATGGAAATGATTAAAAACATCTCAAATTAACATAAATTTATTTAAAAGTGATTTAATTTCATCTATAGTGATTGATAGAAATTTTTATGTGTTATGGAATCATCCACCACTACATGAAATTAAATTTCATACCTATTCTAAAATATTCATTCCTTTCCTCCATTTTCATAGGTAAATAATTATTATTGTTGAGTTGAGGGTTTCTGAAGGGATGAAATGACATATGATAGTGCTATGACGATTAAAAAATTTCAATCTTGATCTAGGTGATTATCATTTTTATTATTAGTTATAGTGGGTTTATGAGGTGTATATTTCATAGTCATGTTAAATTTCACAGTCAACAAATTATTGAATTGTAAGTCATGATTGAGATTTCATAAATGAATTATCAAACTGTATTAAGACAATAATAAATTAATTATTATGGAAGACATGTAACATAAACCAATGGACTAATAACGTTCTTTTCAACATTATTCCATCATTCCATCATTATCGATATCTATATTTAGTTTATCATTTCATTAAATTAATTTTCCCCCATTTTATTTATTTTCAAAAATAAAATAACAAAATATTGTACAAATTAAATGAGGAATATTGTTTGATAAAAAAATCTCCTCAAGTGTGACAAGCATGGTTATAAATTATGCTATTCTAAGAAATAAATTTCATCTTTTACACCATGCAATTATAGGAATTTTATTATACCTTTGATAATTTTTAGGTGATAAATTTATAGTATTATTTGGAAATACATTCAACTTATTCTTATAACTATTGAATATTTTTATTCCCAATCCAATCCTAAAATAAAATATATTCACCATTTATGTATCTGTACTGTCTTGATTAAAATAAGATCACTTATTAACCAACTTTTTATAAGTTTTAATTTTTAGAAAAATAATCTCTTAGTATATATTTGGTTCCAAACAAACCTCCAATATATATGAAGTATGTTTTTCATACAGAAAAATCATTGGAGTATACATCATGGGATCTAAAAAATTTAATTTATTCTACATAATCAACTTATTTTCTAACTCAAATTCAAAATATTCAATATCTCCAAACAATATCAATTCATAAATGAAATATTGATCATTAAGGATATTTTGGAAACCATTCCCGACGATACTTATCTTCCAATGCTACATCAATTAATACTAAACATATCTTATGTTGTTATAATAGATAATCAAATATAAACGTGACAGTCAAGGTAATAGGTTATTATAATAACATAATGATGTGATTAATTTTTTACAAAAAACTACTTATCTTGTTCTCACTGGAAATCATATTTAAATAAAGGTCAACGCTGTCTTGTAAACTAAAAGGCATTATCAGTCTCTCTCATTCAATCTTCATTATAATCTCAACCAATAATTTGGATCCCACGAATGATCATATTCACTAACTAAAGATACATAATATTATTCTTTGTTGTTCTTTACTTATATCTAGTTAGAATAAACCTATATATGATTATATAACACAAAGAGAATTCAATCAAAATCACAAATATCATAACAGTGTCAATATTATAATAATTATTCTCCAAACTAAATCATGTTTTGTTTTAATCACACTATTTTATATTCAACTTCTTATTACTTGATCTTATTAAATCATATGATTTCTTTACAACTTCATTTCAAAATAAATTTTGAAAAATGATCCAAAATCCACTAGGTAATTTAAAATATACTTTTCAAATAATGAATAGAACTTTATTATTGAAAAATTGGAATTAAATTATGTTTTCTACCATTCTTACCATGATACATTTACTTTGTATGTTTTTTACACACTATGGGATAATAAGGAAAAATAATGATATAATGTGAATTTATCTTCAATTATCTCTTTTACCACCCATTTTTGTAACTCGCAGTCCACCAATAAAAGATATATAAGTATTTTATTATACAATTTGTGTTTTAAATGAAATTATCTTTGAGTAAAAGGAATACAAATAACTATTATAAAACATGCTATGATACTATAATTGTTAAAACAGGACCTAGGGATTAAAATTCAAACATCCAAAATACCTCATGAATATTTCTATAATTTCCAAAGTTAACAAACTACACATGATTATTAAAATAAAGTATTAGAGAATTAATTTTTTATAAAACAATACCCAAAATTCCGGATGTGGTCTATGATATAAAAATAGCTTTTAAATGTATTAAAATACCGAATGAACTGTCAAAATAGTGTAACATATCTCATTTTGAACACCGAAAATAAAACTAACTCAAATATATAGAATTGACATTATATCCTTTAATCATGTCTTCTATGGGGTTCAGTATACCTCAACTAATAATTTAAAAGTACTTAAGTTTTATTTATGCAATAAAATTCGTGTAAACTATTGTACTCCTATAATGTGTGAGTGCGGTTATATAAAGAATTCCCTAAGAAAATTTATAAATTTACAATAATGATCAAATAAAACAAATTAAGTGACAATGATGACAGTAAACTAAAACTGTTTTATTAAAAACATTAATTTTGTCACGACCCATCCCCTGGGGGCCCATGCCATGACTACCCCAAGCCCGGCTTCCATAGGCCAGGGGATGGTGACTATCACTAGAAAGGCATATCCCTAAAACCAAGAAGGCATTATCTTTAAACCTATAGACTCACAAAAAACCAGAACACAAAAAGATACAAGCACAAAGTAAACTGTAAAGTAAAAAAGTGTGTGTACAGTATGTAAAGGGGCCAGAAAACAAGCCCAAATGGAATGTACTAGTAAAACTAGAATGTATAAGTAAAACTGAAAACAACTCTTGTGAACACCCGCCAAGGATCCTACCCGAAGGTTAGGTGAAACTCTTGAATGGTGGTATCCGAAGTACGCATCGTCTAATGCCTGCCTCCGAACAGCCACCAAACCTCGTACCGTCATCCTCAATCAAAGTTTTCTATCATCTACAGAAGACAAAAAAAGGTGTGGGCATAGCCTGTGTTGGGGTGAGTATAACGATAATCAGTAGTGACCCTGATACCCCTGTATGGTCTCATAGAGTTCAACAACAAAAAAACCACAAAATCACATCGCAATAAAAATCAACTTTTCTTAGGTATATGACCACACATATACCTAAGATATAAAGATACACTCACTCAAAAAATAAGGAAGAATACAACAAAGGTAAGACCATGAAGGTTGATATACCACATAGGTAACACGATGAATGTATATTTACCATTCAGGTAAGCCCACGAAGTTAGAAGTACCACACTGGTAACACCACAAAGGTAACAGACTCATCTCACACCAGGTATAACATAGGTATAGAAGTAAATATGATTATTCGTAAGGCTAGATCATCTTATTCGGTTAGGTACCATTGCTTATGACTCACAAAGGATCGATAGGTAACTAACCCCACTGACCCACACAGGATCGATAGGTAACTAATCTCCGTTAACCCACACATGATCTGACCCACATAGGATCAGTATGCACTGAACCACACAGGATTGCTGAGCACTGACCAACAAAGGATCGGTATGCGTTGACCCAAATAGGATCATTGAGTGCTGACCCACAAAAGATCTTACCCACAAAGGATCGGTATGCGCTGACCCACACAGGATCGATGAGCACTAACCCACACATGATCGATGTTCTTCCTACCCATTAAAGCTAGCCATTAGGTTCCAGATCTAGGAATTCTTGATTCTTGAAGGTTCTGATCCCCAATTCATAATTTGACACTTAAAATTCCATTAAGTCCCACAAATAATTATCCCAAAGGTCTGTCATGTCAAAAGGGACCCAACGCATCCAACAACGCATCAATCAGACACCATAGATGTAAGTTTTTAGAATTTGAGTTCCGAGGGCCCAGTTGGATTCGGGTTAGACCCATCCTAGACATACCAAAACATCATCCAAAAATTAACTATAGTATACCAAAAGGACTGCCTCGATCTAATGATTCTGGAACCACAGACAGATTGTCAATCAGACGCTCGGTTCTCAAGATATGTCCTAAAAGGTGAAACTAGGTCTTGAAGGGCTCGGGTCTTGTCTGATTCGGCCTGACCCGGGCCAACCCTGGTCCGGACCCGTCCAAAAAGGGTGGGCATGGCCTAGACTATGATGCATCCTACCTTCAGGTGGTCCACCGTGGTAGGGTCCGCCCAAACTGACACTCAGAGGGAGGCATGCCACCGGTAATACGAACGGTATGCCAGACCGTTCGACATGGCGTATCCTATTTGTGCCATGTGGCGTTGCCTATTGTGAAGAGGGACCCACTGGAATGGGTCCTTTCTATTGCGATGCGGACGACCGAGGCTCCGTCCGAACCTCCTCCTAGCAGCGCGACGACGCCGCTGTCCTCTCACGGCTGACCGGTTTCCAGCCGCCCTCTTCTACCGGCAGCGGGGATGCACACCGACCAACCTCCACGTGGGCGGCCGGTGGGCTCTTGCCAGCATCCTCCACCGTGGCTGATAGGACATGGCCTACCTCGCTACCATTGGTGTAGTGGCGCGCCGCCCTGGTTCCACGTGGTCGGCCGAGTATAGGTCGCCACCTTCCTCCGCTACGACCATCAGTCCACAACCTTTTTCAGTGGCACAGTTGTGCTTTCGCCATCATCACGATTGGCTGATATGCTGGCCTCTAGCAATGAAGAACATGTCAATAGGATTGTGGTGGGATCAGGCAGGGTTATATCATCCCACAACTTCTACATTAAATCAAATGGAGGTGGTTCAAGAGAATAAAATCAACTTTAAACCGCGAAGAAATTATAATTAATTCCCTCCCTCAATGGAACTTTGGTGTCGGTATGAGGAAAAAGATGATGTTGATGAAGGGGAATTTTGTGTTCTTTACTCCCGCAATACGCATCAGATCCAGTCTCAGGAATCGATTCATCATTCTTCATTGGGGGTGGTTCTTCATTTTGGGATGATCTTCCAAAGACTCTCCCATGTCATCCCTTTTCCAATTATTTCCAACATGAAAAAAGGAGCAATATTAATTAAGTTAAGTTAATTAATGTTGTCACATCAATTTGGGGGTATTCTAAGGGTTACATCACATTAAAGAAAAAGAGTTCGGGTGGTTATATAATTTTGGTAACCTAGAATTTAATGACCATCCATAAATGCCCGACCACCCTCATGTGTTCCCCAGCTCTACAATTTGAAAAAGTTTTTCTAGAAGA
The DNA here is from genome assembly GCA_963277665.1 of Viscum album. Taxonomy (NCBI): domain Eukaryota; kingdom Viridiplantae; phylum Streptophyta; class Magnoliopsida; order Santalales; family Viscaceae; genus Viscum; species Viscum album. The sequence continues at coordinate 1,263,641,937 of OY728129.1, read as the reverse complement.
AAATTAAATTTTTTTTTCACCTCCCATAAAAAACTGAAAATCTAACATCCAACATCGACATAATACGGTTGAGGTGGAGGTGTCCTTAAGTGATTATCAGTGCTACAAGTTCAATGGTGTCCATGGATTTCAATTACGACCACTGGTTAAAAATTTACAAAAACCTACTCGCACGTTTATTGAACGTAGCTAAAAAATGTTCAGAAATTCATTCCGGGAACATCGATCCCCATAATCACACACCGTCTATTTTAGAAGACTCTAAATATTTCCATATATTTAAAAAATGAAATGAAAAAATATCTGGGTCTTTACATTCTCCCCACCTCAGGGAATTCCATCCTAGAAGCCCACCACATAGACTAGGGAAACAAGTGGGGGGTACTGAGCATTAATCTGATCTTCCCGCTACTATGTGTTATCCTGGAGGATCCTGTATTGCCAGCGTAAGCACACTAGATGTATCGATCACACACATAGGACTCTCTCCTATTGATCCTCATTATCTACTGGAAACTTCAAAAACATCGCCCCATCGTCGATGTCCAGCTCTACATAGTCAATGTCGTGTGAAGGATCATGTAGGTATCTTCTCAGCTATGGTACATGGAAAACATCATCCACCCAGTGCAACAGAGGTTGAATAGCTAAGTAGTAAGCCACCTCTCCAACTCTGCTGACTTCCATGAAGGGTCTGCTGAACCTCAGAGATAACTTTTCACCCTTGCATAATCTCCGAAAACCTAGTCGAGGTGATACCTTTAGAAAGGCATGGTCACCATCCTCAAATTCCAGAGGTATTTGTCTCCTGTGAGCATAAGATTTCTATCTGCTCTATGCAGTCTTCATCTACTACTGAATGATCTTTACCTTCTCCTTGGTAGCCCATACCATCTCTGTTCCCATGAGTGTTGAATCCCCTTGGTGAGTCCAGCATAGAGGTGGTCTTCATGGTCGTCCGTAAAAATGCCTCGAATGGTTTCATACCTATAGTGTAGTGATAAATGTTATTGTACACGAACTTCACCAACGGTAAGTGGTCCTCCTAGATATGGAAGAAATCTAGGATGAAATCACACAACATGCCCCTAATGGTCTGAATGGTGTGATCTATCTGACAATACGTCTGAGGATGGAAGGTAGTGCTCAACCGAAGTTGTGTCCCAAATGCCTCATGCAACCCCTTTCATAGCTGAGAAGTAAAATATGCATCACAATCGGAGAAAATCATTGAGGGACCTCCGTGAAATTATACAATATTCTATACGTAGAGGCTTCACAAGCCCTCTAATGACCCCTACTCTATAATAGGTAGTAAGTGGGTCGACTTGGTTAGTCGGTCAATGATCTCCCGGATAAAATCATGTCCCTTGGACATGTGTGGAAGTCCTGTCATGAAGACCATGGAAATTCCATGCCACATCAAATATTGCACCTCTAGTGGCTGAAATATGCCTAATTGAAGGAAATTATCTACCTTCAATTGTGGATAAGTGAGGCACTGAAATACATACTCTACAACTGCTTTCTTCATTCCTTGCCACCAGTGCTAACACCGAAAGTCCTTGTATATCTTTGCCAATATTGGATGTACCGCTTGAGTGGATGTATCTAAATCCCTCAACACTTCCTCCCAACATGCCATGGGTCCCATAGTAGGTCCTATGAAGAGGATGACATGCTCCCCACCTTCATAAAATCCATCAGGTCCATGTCATGTAGATATCTGAGCACATCTAGCCCCATAGTCAATGTCCCCAAGCTGCGCCTCTCTGACTCGCTGAAGGAGTGGGGGAGTGACTATATGGGGATGAAGATAAGATGATCCATCTCAACCCACTTAGGATATCCTCAATGTGGATAGCTTCTCTATTGCCTCACTCAGAAACTGTAAACAAGATATCCTGCTGACTAAATCTTCTTCTACGTTTCCCTTCCCAGGAGTATAGCCTATCTCAAATTCATAGTCCTGGAGGAACTCAAGACAATGCTGCTATATTAGGTTTAGGTCCTTCTGAGAGAAGATATACCAGAGACTCTTTTTATCAGAGTAGAATGTAAAATGGTCACCCGTCAATTAATGTCGCCACATATTCAAAGCGAAGACCACTACTATTATGTCCAGGTCATGGGTAGCATAGTTATGCTAATGATGTATCACATATTGAGAACCATACACGATCATTGATATCTCCAGCATTTAAGACACTTCCATGTCCGGTCTGAGATGTGTCGCAATAGACGACATACCAAACTCCCTATACTGGTAGCCTCAAATGGGGTCACTCGTCAGTCTCTACCTCAACTCTGGGAAACTCCGATGGCATCTCTATGACCACAGGAAGGGTTTACCATTCTTCCTCAATGCTGATAAGGGTGCCACAACTCTAGAAAAGTTAGGAACAATCCTCTGGGAATAACTATCCAAACCCAGAAAACTATGCACCTTTGTCACATCCTTGGGTGGATCCCAAGAAAGCATAGCCGAGATCGTCGCTAGATCCACCGCAACACCAGCTGCCGAGATGACGTGCCCAAGAAAGTGGACCTCTCATATCTAGAACTGGAACATAGAGAGATTACCATAAATTTGATGTTCTTAGAGTGTGTACAGAAATATCTGCAGATGACAGGTATGCTCATCCTCTATCACTGAGTATATCAGGATGTCGTCAATGAAGACCACCACAAATAGATCGACATATGGATGGAAGATCCTGTTCATGGGTCCCATGAATACTACTGGGGCATTGATCATGCCAAATTTCATAACCAGGAACTCCTAATGGCCATACCAAAATTTCAAGGCCATTTCTACACATCCCCATCTCATACCCTAAGCTGGTGATAGCTCGATCTGAGATCTATCTTTGAAAAGAACTATGCCGACTTCAGCAGATTGAAGAGATCATCAATCCTCAAGAGTGGGTACATATTCTTCACAGTCACTAGGTTCAGGCACCGAGAGTCCAAACCGAGTCTCTAACTCCCATATGCCATCTTGGCGAAAAAAATCAGGGCTACCCAAGGTGAAAAACTGAGCCTAATGAATCCCTTGGTTTGCAAGTCCTCTAGATGTACTTGCAGCTCATAAAGCTCTATGGGAGATATCTGATTTGCTGGTGTAGATATCAGTGTCATACTGGGGTACATGTTGATATAAAAGTCCACCTCTCTATGAGTAGGATGACCCAAAACATCATCATAGAAAACATCAACATACTGGTCCACCGCTACAGGATAACTCGAACTTTCAACATCAACCTCTCCGAGCATATGGTTAGAAAAATGATGTGTGATCGAATGCACCCTCCTTCGGGAAAGTCCATCCTATGCTATAAAGGTTCTCTTTTCATCGGTGAAGGAAAACCTGGTCCCATTCGTTCGGACACACTGCACTTTGCACCTAATACATTCGATCTGGGAAAGGACTTTGGATAACCAATCCATACCCAAGATGACATCGTATGGCCTCGACACTGCTACTAGAAGATCATAACCGAAGAATTTTCCTTCTAGAGTAATCTTTCATTACCAGCACCAATGTTTAATTGTAGAATCTGCTCATTTAGGAGTATTTATATGTAATTATCGATCAAAAGACTCCACTAGATTCTCAGAGCTTAGAACGTGGGCCGTGGAATTAAACGAGTGACTCAAACCTGTGTCTATAAGTACTGCATCTAGGGTGGAGTAGACATAGATTTTACCTCATATCATCTCTGGAGAGTTGTGGTCATAGGCCTCAGCTGTCTGGAGATGAACTTTTCCATGTCCACATGTAACTTGTGGTCGAGGTGGACCACCTAATGGTGGTTGCGGTAGAACCTCGAATCACCACCCACCTCCTACTGCACGGCCTGCTCCTCTGACACATCTGCCTCCTGCAAGCGGATCTAATAGATCGAATCTTCTCTGCTTCCCATGTGGTCCTACGACTATCTACTTGTCATCCGTACGGTGGGTCAGACAGTCGTACTTCATGTGACCCTGCCTGCCACACGAGTAACAAAGCCCGATCCCTGCTAGTCTGGCTCTGTATGGACAACCCCGAACCACCAACCCAATATCTTGTGGTCATCCACCTGTAGTTCTGGTCCTGTTAGACCTCAGTGTCATCTGCCTGCTTCCAAATGAAGATATCTCTACTACATAGCATCCGATAGTGGGTCTCGTGGCTGGTGACTACTCAGCAATGAAGATCTCCACAAATAGTGCTCGCTCTAACACCCCCACATACGTCGGGATGCTGAGAGAAATCACCAAAGCTCTAATGTCCCATATGAGTCCCCGCTTGTCCAGGCCCTGAAGAAAGGGTTCTGCACCATGTTAGTGGAGTAGGGTGAGAGTTCGGTGAACCTCACTGAATACTGAGCCATAGTCATTCTTCCCTACCACAAGTCGACGAGCTCATGTATTCACACTGAGCGTATAGTCACTGGGACGAAATCTACCCTGAAAAGGCTATCGATGTTCGCCCAAACTAGAGTCACCTCAATATGAATGTAGAACATAAAGCTCCACCATATTCCTGCTACTTCCTGAAGATGAATGGTGGAAAGGATCACCATGAGACCAGATGGTGTCAATAATAGTCGAAAGACACTAACCATGGCTTCCTGCCAGTCCACATCCGCATGTGAATCTGTCGCACCACAGAACCTTAGTGACCTCTAGTACTAAAACTTTTGCAACTCGCTCAAGTGACGTGCACTCTCTACTGTTGGGGCTGGTGGCATCAGCTATGCAACGAGTAGTGGTGCAGCTGATACACCACCCGACAGTTCAACATCCATAATTGGTCTGTACACCAAAGCCATATCGCTCGGTGGGTTGTCATCACATACTCTACCTGAAACCCTAGCTAGATGTCTGTGATGAGGTATCCTGAAAGGAATAGGTCCACCACTGTTAATAAGTTATACCTTGTGAGCTGACTCAAAGAGATCACAAATATATCATTATGAAAACACACACATAATCAGTGTTTTCATGAACTGAGGCAGAAATCAGATGTTAGGGTCTTAGTGTATAGATACGTCGGCTGCCACACCAACACTGATCTCCCTAAACAGAAATCCATAGTCATCACAATTAAATACTATTTCCACATATAAATGTTCCGAGTTATAGTTATTCAGTAGAACCGAACTCTTTTGATACAAATTTGTTATGACCCATCCCCCGGGGGCCCCATGCCGTAAATACCCTAACAACTACTCCCATATGCCAGGGCCTGAAGAAAATCACTAAAATGTAATATCCCTAAAACCGGGAAGGCATTACCCTTAAACCTATAGAGTCAACCAAAACAAGCACACAATAAGATACGAGCACAAAGTAAACTATAAGGTAAAAAAAGTATGTACAGTAACTAATGGGGGCTAGAATAAAAGGCCAACTGGAATGTACATGTAAAACTGGAAAGTACATGTAAAACTGAAAAAAGATCCTCTAAAAACCTGCTAGGGATCCTACCTAAAAGGTTGGTACAACTATCGAATGGCCTTCTTTGTGGTACACCTCATCTAAGGTCCACCTCTGAACAGCCACCAGACATGGTACCCTCGTCTTAGATCAACGATGTATGTCATCTACACAAGACACAACAGGGTTCGGCCATAGCCCATGGATGGTTGAGTATAACGATACTCAGTAAGGATCCCGAGACCCCCATGGTCTCCAAGAGATCCAGAAAGGAAAAACCACAAAGCACATAACCATAGAAAACAACTCTTCATAGGTATATGCCCATACATATACAAAAGTTATACAGATATACTCATCATACACAAGAGAGAAGAATACCACAAAGGCAACACCACAAAGGTAGAAGTACCACACAGATAACACCATGAAGGTAGAATTACAAAAAGGTAACAAAACGATGGTAAAAGTATCACATAGGTAACACCGCAAAGGTAATAGACTCAGCTCACACCAGGTATAACTTTTATATAGAAGTACATATGATTAGTTGTAAGGCTAGATCATTTTATTCTTTTAGGTAGCGCCACTTCTAACTCACACATGATCAATAGGTAACTAACCCACAATGACTGAAATAGGATCAATTGGTAACTAACCCCCATTGACCCACACATGATCAATATATTACTAACCCCCGCTAACCCACATAGTATATGACCCACATAGGATCTGAATGCGCTGACCCACATAAGATCACTGAGCACTGACCCACACATTATCTGACCCATAGAGGATCAGTATTCTTTGACCCACACAGGATCATTGAGCACTGACACACACAAGATCAGTATGTTCTGACCCACACTGGATCAATGAGCACTGACCAACACAAGATCTATGATCTTCCTTCACATTACAACCCGCCACGGGGTTCCCCAACTACGAATGCTTGATTCCATAAGTTTATTCACCCCAAGTCATCAATTGATACTTCAACTTCCATGAAGTACCACAATGATGTATCCCAATGGTACGTCACATCAATCAATACCCAACGCATCTTACGGTGCGTCAATCCGCCACTCGGTTTGTAAGTTATTAGATTTTATGTTCCAAGGTCAGGGTTGGATTTAGTTTTGACCGAACCCAACCATACTCCAACATTATCCAAAACCCAATTAGAGTATACCAAAAGGACCGCCTCAATCCAAGGATTCTGGATCCATAGATGGTTCATCAATCAGATGATCGGTTCTCAAGATATGGTCAAAAAGGCAAAACATTGTCTAGATGTTCCCGTGTCCAGGCTAGATGGCATAGGCCGCCATTGGCCCAGCCTGCCCTGCTAGGTGCGACACACGGTATAGCCCTCGGTCGGGTGGCCCGCCATGGTGGGGTCTTCCCAAACTGACACCAGGGGGTGGTGCCCCCCAGTATTTCGAACAATCTGATATACCGTTCATCTAGGCCTATCTCGGCGGTGCCATGTACCACCGCCTGCTAGAAAGTGGGACCCGCAGGAGCGAGACCTGCCTAATGTGACGCGGTCATCTGGGTATCTAGCCGAACCTCCTCCAAGCAGCGCGATGGCTCCAATGTCCTCCTGTAGCTAGGCAGATGTCATCCTCCCTCTGTCTGCACTGCCATGCCTCCACGTATTTAGCTAGTTTCCAGCATCCTCCATCCTCCACCACGGCTAACGGGTCGTCGCCTAACTCGCTACCGGCGGTGCAGTCGCTCGCCGCCCTACTTCCATTTGGTCAGCTGAGTGTCGCCTACCGCCTTCCTCTGTTGTGGCCTTCGGGTCACTGCCTCCTTCGACAGCACAGTTGTGTTGCCACCATCATCGCGGCTGGTCAGTATGATGGCATCCACCCTTGAAGAACATGTCAATAGGATTATGGAGGGATCATGTTGTATTCATGCATCCTGCACCCTCAGCGTTAAATAGGGGGGGAGGTGGTTCAATAGAATAAAATCAACTTTAATCCATGAAGAAATTATAAGTAATTCCCTACATCGATTACTCGTTGGTGTCAGCATGAGGAAGACGATGAAGTCAGTGAAGGGGAAGCCGATGTTCTTCGCTCCCACAAAATTCTTCTGATCCGGGATCAGGCATCTGTTCCTTGTTTTTTTGTTGGGGTTGGTTCTTCAATGGAGGATGATATTCCAAAGACTCTACCGAATTCCTCCATTTTTGAATGATTTCCTATTACGAAAAGGGCATACGATATTAATTAAGTTATGTTAATTAATGTTGGAAAATCAGCATGGGGGAATTCTATGGGTTGCATCAAATTAACGAAGTGGAGTTAGGGTGGTAACATAATTTCTATAACCGGTAATTTAATGACCAGACATAAATGCAAGACCACCCCCACGTCGTCCCCACCTCCACAATTCAAAAATAATGTTTCGACAAGAAAAATAAAATGTTATTTTTTTTCTCCCACGATAAATCGAAAAACATAACTTCCATCCTCGACCTATTGTGGTCGATGTGAAGGTCTCTTTAAGATATTATCGGCATTTAGAGTTCAATGGTGTCCTCAGATTTCAATTCGAGCACTAGTTCAAAATATAACAAAACCTGCTCGCACATTTACTGAACATAAATAAAAAAAATCAAAAATTAATTTCAGGCACACCGGGCCCTGGAAACACGTGCTGTCAATTTTCTTAGACTCGTAATATTTCCAACTAATTAAAAATAAAATTTACATTGAAAAATAGGGGACTTTATAGATTAAAAAAAACATTAAATTTTTATCAAAATCAACGACATTAAAACATTTTACAATGCAAATTTATTATTTATGAAATTAAAAATAAATTTCATCTTAAATAATATTATTAATAAATAATTTTGTCTTCATTAATACCTTTTAATAAAAAATTCCCAACTTTCTAGAAACATTGGGAAAACATAGATCCCTTAAAAACATGAAATAATTTAATATCTATTAATAAATATAAAATCCCATTTCCATAGAAATTTAAAAGTTATAAATAATAAAAAAATACATGAATTCATCTCATGTGACTGCAGGCATGATTTCTCACATGAATATAATGTCACCACCAATATAAAAGTTTTTCTTAAACACCCTAGTTTTGTATGAAATCCACTGTGTTATCACCTTTAATTCATTTTCTTATTTAATGGATTCTCTTTATATTCCACACATAATATTTTTAAAATATTATGGTCTCTAAAAATATGTATTACTAACTCTAATTTACAGTCACCCACTCACATTACAATAAAAACACTAAATTTTAATTATATATTTTATCTAAATATCCTCTTTCACTGATTATTTTCCCCTAATATATTTTTTAAATTAAAATCAATAAACAAATATATTCATCTTAAAATAATATATATAAAAATAAATTCATTTAAATAATAAATACAAATATTAATAAATAAATCAATATCATAATAAAATTCCAACCACTTATATATTGTTTATCATTCATACGTTCTCTAAAATATCCAAATTTACTATGCATTAAAGGTGAACCACTTTGGACAATTTCTTGAATTTTCTATAAATATCAATTAATAAATATTATATCTTAATCATTAATTTCTAATAAATTTTTGATAGCATATTCCTTGATTACACTTATCTAAAAAAATTTCTATTGAATGGTAAGTACTCCCCATGGAGTCACACAACCCCTATGCAACTTAGAACAAACCCATGTAACATATTCATTAAGAAGTGTATGAGAAAGAGATCCATGGATAGAAACATTAATTGTGTGTAATATCTCTTGTATTAATCTATCTCACCCAATAAAAAATGTTTTAAAATCCACTTTTAACATATTCCTCATAGATGAATTTAAAAGAGTGTTTTAATAGATAATCGTATCGTTAAATAATAATAAAAATTCATAAAGTGTATATATATATACACATATTTTACATACCTTAACTCTTTGTCCAAATTATTAAACTCTAATAATATGTCTTCTACCACACCAAAAAATTTCCACTACTTATAAAAATATAGACGTGGTCTCTCAAAAAATAAAATGGAATTATTATCCCTCAAAATGCATAGAATATCTCACTTCACCTAACTGGAATCTATAATGAAATATCTTTTTGATAATTGAATTACTATCTAATTAAAATTTGTCATCATTTTTCATGTAATATATCCCATATATATATTATTAAATTATCTTATTAAATTATACTACATTTATATATCCATTATAACATATGGTAATATATATGATTTAATTATAATTTTTCTCTAATTATGTTTTTAAATTTTAATTAATAGTAACAACATATTTTTTTAAAAATAAAAGTGCAACGACATCACATTTACCAAAAAATTAAATCCCTAAATCCCTAAAAATTATATTTTAATTCATATGCTAAAGTCATTACCCATAAAATTAATTAAAAAGATAATTTTTTAATTGAATAATAATTATAACTGCAATTATCATATTACATCAATATGTTTACATAACTAAAATAATAATTTTTCACATTCCTATTCTAACAACACTTCTGTAATTAAATTTATTCCCAAAACCTCATTGTCATATAAACTCTTAATTACATATGTTATATGGTTTTTTATCGTTTAATGTTTTTTTAATGTTTAAATAGAATTTTGATATACTAATTATACACGTGGATTTATTTTTATGAATAGTAAAATGACGTTTTATTGAATATTGATATATAAATATCATAGTGGAAAAAAATTTCATATCTAATGTATTCTATAATTTATAAAAACCCTCATAGTAAATTCCAACAATGGGAGAAAATTTTTTTAACTAAAAAAATTTAGTTAACATGTAAATTCATTTGTAAAATATATAAATTATATGATCAACACAATATATGAGATTGATGTTAAACCTTATAAACCACAAAACCATCAATGTTTCAAATAAATATAGTACTGGAAATATTTATTCTAATGTAGAAACCCTATGTATAATAAATAAAAACTATTTATATAACCCTTAAACTATGGATGTGATAAAATTATTATTCAAATACTAGTACTGAGGTGGGTTAAGAAAATTTAATGTTGAAATATTTAATTATCCACTAGAAAAATATAAATTTATTTTTTATTTTATTTTATATAGAACTCTTTATATCGTACATCATTTCATAGTCTATTAATTAACCACATAAAAGTTTGGAATTTAAATTATTAATGAGAATACAGGGTATTTGTAAGATCTCATTATGATTGAAGATTTTTAGGAACAAAATTATTCTGAATTGAGAAAAAATGAGTTAAGAATACCTAATTGAGTCATAATAATTATATAATTAATATTTATATTGTGGGTTATTCAACTATAAAATAAATATTTTTATCCAATGATTTGGTTCCAAGATGATTCTAATTTTGGAATCTTTCTATGATATGGTTCATATGATATCTAATTTGGAAATATTAATGATGGTTTTATATTTTATTTACTTTTATCATTTTCTCAGAAGGCCTGAAAAATTATATTAAGAGGATGATAAGAAAATTAATTAATAACTTCTTCCAAGACTCTATCAAAACATGTCATGTTATGTGTAATTCAAAATGAAATCAGAAGGACCCACTAAGAACTACCATCCCAGTTTTGATTGTTGTCTACAAGTCTAGAAAAACAACAAGCCTGGAATGTTTTTAATACATTATGGTCTATAATTAAAACACTCATAGATGAACTGGTCATTATTATTGAGATTTATGGATGATCTAATGTTTCTCCCAAAAGTGATAAAATAATCATATTTCATTACAACAATAATGTTTGGATGAAAATTCCATTTTGATAAATGTCAATTATGGATGTTTTTATTTTGAATATCTAATGATTAAACCACATTATAGTCAATATCTCTATGTAATAGTGGAAGGAAAATATATAAAAGTATAATGAAAAACTATATATAATATTTTATGATTGATATTAATTTTTTATTATGGTTTTCAAATATTTATTTACCCAAACACAAAACATTATGATGGTAATAATCTTGTCCATGTTTATCCTAACGAAAGTACATGCGCTGTTCCCCTTGGTGAATTTAGGAGACCTGATGTGATAGCTTCCAAATATTATTGGGATATTTCCATAAATACTTTTTATATGATTGAGGAGAAAAGTAAGGGGGCACGTAAGATCCAACCATGGTGTATTTGGAATGTATTGTACATATTTAATAAACTTTTTGGAACATTTATTGTATAGATACTATAATAATTTCACATTATATTTTTTAACATTTTTAATCTAGCTAATAAATTATAGATCTGTAAATATATAAATCATCATTAGAATAAATGTAAAGTAAATAAGAATCACTAATGTCATTTATATATTCAATGAATCACAAAAATTATGAATCCATTTCTATTTAAAATTATTCATGAGAGTATGATTTTTTAGTGAAACTAAAATCTACTACCAATACCTTTTTATGAATTTTTTAAAAATAATTTTACCTTTTTTCCATTCAAAAATCACTGACAGTATAGATTGATATATATTTTATTTGTATACTTAAAAATTCTAACTGCTGATGTATTTTAATTATAATTAGTGTAACAATTCATAATTTTTGTACAAAAATATATTCTATATCCCCTTATAATTCATAATTTCAATCTTTTCATCATTATTTCTTCTATAGGAACCAGTCATAAAATTATCTGTGTAATCATTTTCACATCCTGATATCTAAAAATTAGAGTTTTTAAGTGAAACAAAATTAATATATTATAAATTTACATCATTCAACATTATTTCTATTTTATGTAATTTTATTCTATTTTAATTCATATTTCATTACATTGCCAATGGATTTTTCAATAGTGTATTATTTAATAATTTTAATTTAAAGAATGGAATATTTCTGGGTTTCCTACGGATCAAGAAGAGAACATAGAACTATTTTAACCCTAATAATATTTTATAATATTTCTATTATTTAAGACATACCATTAGAATTTATTGAGAATCTGCATAATTTGTTTTTCAATATTTCATATTTCTAATATTAATATATAATCACATTCCCTATAAGATAAGAATTTTAATTTTTGTAGTTTATATGTACCATACAATGTAACGTTCAAAATATTAAAAATTTTATGACTTGTTGTACATAGTGATACATGAATAAAATCACCTCCACTAATATAATAATAAATAAATCACTTAATTTTATAATTATAAAAAATTAGCATCATAATAAACAGTAAAATCCTTATGCTTTTGCTGAGGAATTTTATAGGGTTTTTAATATATTGAACAAATATCATTGATATATCACTTTTTTTTGGATTCTATTAATTCATTCCAATATCATTAATAATTTCCATTGCATAAAGGATGTTTCTATGGAAACCATGTATCATTTTATCATTGAATTTCCATAAAAAATATATTTTTAAGTATTATTCTTATAAAGGGGTTTTTAGAAAAAAACAATAGATCCAATAATATTACACCTATTATCGTATATAGATAATTAAATTTCACTCAACCATTATATTGAACAAGATTCTCATGACCACTATTCGACCATATGGTAAGACTGTTGGAAGTTATAGAAGGGTTAATAGACTAGAAATTAATTTAAAATACATCAAAAATGAGAAAAATAATAGATTAATAGAAAGTATAAAATATGAATAATTGATTATTGATGTATTTCTTATCATAATGTATAGTTGGTCTACTCTTGAAACCCTAAACCCTAGATTTATATTTTATACACTAATAGAAAAAAATTAATGGGAGTCATAAAACAATTAAATGATTCATATTTTATTGAAATCACAACCACAATATGGGCTGAATTTTAAAATGTGAGTCACAAAACAATTATAAAATGTACCATGATGAGGCATAAACAATCCTAGAAATGGATTTCGGAAGAAAAAAACTATACAAAAAAATATTATCACATAGTTGAATAGATGTGATAATAGAGAAACAAATTTAATAACAATTTGAGAATTGATGAGGCAGAATAGTTATAAGATCCTGAACCTAACATTCTAAATATATCAAGTTTTTAAAAAACAAGGTTTTATAGAACGTGATTGTAATTTTTTTGTGATTGAATTTCATTTGACACATGGATATTTTAGAATAATTTTCACTATAATGGTGTTTTTCTCTAAAAATGTGCTATAAATATGTCATTTGGATCACAATTGTTGGGTTGGTGTTTTTATACCATATTAATGATGATGGAGATCCAGTTTCTTTTTCATTATCTTGAGAAAGACGCTCGAATAATCAATTATATATGGATGGAAATGGTTGTGGAGTGTTGAACATAGATATGAATCTTCTATATGAGAGCGAAGATGCTCAATGTAAAAGAATCTAATCTTCTTAGTTATTATTTTTATTATGGGGTTTTTGTGTGTGATGGAATAAAATCATCTCATATGAATTAAATTGGTTTTTGATGCTTAAAATGACCCACATTGGAATGATATTGTTTAGAGTGAGTTTTTAGATGATAAAATTGATGTAGTTTAACACTTTATTTTGTAAGAGTGGTGTTTGTGATACATGTTGTGTCATCTTGGTTTTTTGTTATTAACTTAATCCAATGATACATTTTTGCATGTTTTGTTGGGTTATCCTTTGGTTGTTGTTTGTATTTATTGTTTGGATTAAAGTTATGGTTTTATTTTATTATAACATAACCAAAAGTGAATTTTATTCCAGATAAAAAAATAGATGTAGTGACATCTATGTATGTTCATTCTAATAACATCATTTAATGATTTGGATACCATTATGTATGAATATGTAGTGACCATGCATACTATGAAACATATAATAATTAGGATATAATAATAATTTGTCTATATATGATATTCATTAGAAATATTTCATTCAATAATAGTCATGAATACTTATTCATCATTTCCAAAAACTAATCCATGAAATTTTAAAGACTTATTTGTTTCCCATCCCCTCTCAAATAATATTTTTTTCCATTTAATATATTCTTAAAAAACTTGATGATAATATATCTTCAAGACAAGTTAATATCAATTTGAAAAATAATTAAAATCAAGTGATTTAGTTTCATTCTAAAATAATTTTAATTTTGAGTATGATTTCCTAAAACATTCCTTTAAAAGTGATAATTTATTCATCAATTAAAACATCATTTTTAATTGATTATACACATATGTTTGTTAACATGTGACATACTTATATGCATAATATAATATATAAGAAGGAATATATTAATCAGATATAAGGTGAAAAATAATGACAAGAATATATATTATGAAATATAATTTCAATAGATATATTAATACATATTTAAATTTTAAAATATAATATATTTAACGTGAAAAATATTTTTTACATTATGATAAATCATACACATGATATATATGTATATATGAAAGCATGTATGTATATGAGAATATATATGATCAAGTATTTTATGTCACGTTATATAACTTCATAATCCATATTCCCTGAAATATAACTTCAAAAAAACGTAAACCATGAATATTTATACTATATTTTATTTTTAAGAATATAATTTATTTCTTTTTTAATACTTTTAAATGGTGTTAGTATGGAATGTTTTTGTTAGACTTTTAAGAACATAATACCATTATTAAAAACATAATAATTATTCTTATAAAATTCATATGTCTTTGTAAAAATTAATAATAATTTTTATTGCAATACTGTTGATTTCAAGATAACATTAAAGAGTTTATAAATTTTTATATGGATTTTAAAATAACCCATATTTATAGTAAATTTAATGTAAAGGTAAAATTCATACATAACATATTAAAATTACAGAATAAAATCTTCTACTGATTAAACAATAGAATAAAAATAAAAGATTATTATTAAATAGCCAATATAGAATCAATAATTTACAAATTAAACTTAATTGTTTTTACAACAAGTGATATTAAAAACAATAATTTATTACTTTTTCCAAATCATGTTATAGGTAAATAATATAATACAGTATAATTCATTCTAATTTTCATGTGATGATTATTTATTTGTAAAATAATTAATAAAATGTTGAAATAATCCACTCTAATAATCACCTTCTTTTTTAAATAGAAAAACCAAACATTATAAATTGAAAATTATCCCACTTTTTTTATAGTTAATATGTTGTCAAATTTCAATGTAATTTAATTGTATTAATAATTGAATAAAGAATTAAAATTTTCTCATGAATCACTCAATATGTGAAAATCCCTATAAATAAAATCAAATAAAAAATATACAATGTATCCAAATACATAGGAATTTCTAAAATAGATATACTTCCTCAAGTTAAATTTTTTTACTTCTAGTAATGAATATCTGAGTGACGATATTTTCCTTGGAATTTATCCTTTAAAAAATATGATAACATATATTCCATGAAAATAATTTTTCATAATGAATAATGAATTGATACTCCCTCTAGGTGTATCATATATATATATATATATGAAACCACCATCACACCAAATTCAAAATTAACTCATTCAAATTTACTTGTATTGAAAGTTTTAGTAATAATATATTCCTATTGATTATTGGTGGAAATATTTTACAAATATATATCTACTATCCAAACTTGGTATTAATTAATCAAAAATATTTTTTCATTATGTTTACATTGGGATTGTTTGAATGGATTATTATATTGAAATATCAGATAAATTATCACACATAATATGTGTTTTACCAAAAAGAACACAAAAATCAGATAAATTATATTTCATATATGAAAAAAATATATTTTATACACTGTATTTCATGTTATATTACATAAATATACAAATAATGATATCCCAAATGATAAATAGGCCATGTTTGTTTATGAAATATTATAAAAATCATAGAAACATGAACATAGATACAATGAAATTATATAAAATCTCCATAACATGCCCTTAAATTCCACTGATCATCTAATGTTGCATGGGATGAACTGGGGACATACATGACAAATGGATGAGCATTAAATCATAGTAACTTTATAATCATATACTAATATGAAGAAGTGCATGTGAGTCAAGAGGCCTAAAATGATGACATTGAATGGTGATAATCATAATCATGATCATCAAAGTATGATATAAAATGATAATGTCAATCAGCATATGAATGTGGAAATAATATAAATTATGACATAATGACAATAATTCATTGTTATTTAATGATAATTTATGATTTATTTTCTTTGGATAACTACTAATATACAATACATGGTATACATTGAGATAAAAACATTATAAAATTATATTGAGGGATATATAATTACAGACCAACCCATCACATTAAAATTATTTAAATTAATATTCCATCCATATAGATTATACAACATAAGAATTTATTTTATCACTTTTAATAATAAGATTTTAGAGTTTGGGTTACATATAAGGATGTCCAAATAAATTAATTATAGGGTAAACTAGGTGAATAAAATTAAGTTAAATTGGTGATCGTTATATTCGACCAAAAAATAATGGAATTAAAATTTGTAGTAAACATTTGTAGAATAAAATATTGTACATAATGGTTCATATAAGGTGTTAATGAGAGTAAATTTTGTTCACCCATTAAATAAATATAATAAGTGTAGTAAAGGGATGTATAAAAACATATGTCCCGATGAATGATTGGATAAAAAATTTTCTAATACTGTGAATGTACTTAAAAAAGGTGGAGGAAGAAAATACCTTACCTTGAGATGGTAATTCATAAATATTTTAAGAAAATTATTAAGAGAAAGGGAATAACATAGGATATATTTTTAGATGGTGAAGTGGGGTTACTTCATGGTCAACAAATTGTGAGTAAATTTTAAAGTGGGGTTGTGTGAGTATTTATTAAAAAATATAGGGGAATTCATTATTAATTTATAAACATGGGTTTTGGACATTGTGTAATGAAATAAACAAACCACAAAAATTCTAATGTTTTTTTCTAATGGTGTTAATAATATATGATTGGTTAAAAATATTTTATTATTTTTCAATCCAAACTAAATAATATAGTGGAATTCATGATGTGGATGTAAGTCGTGTTAATAACGAATCATTTTTAATACCATAAAATATATTACTGGTTTTTGAGGATTCAAAATTGGTTATAAAAATTAATAAAATAACATAAAAAAAATTATTCTATTTGTAAGAATTGGGTTTTAGGGATTACATTGTTAGTATTTGTTACATCTTGTTTAGTCTATTTTAATTACGAAATGTTTTCCACATATTTATATTGGGTTTATGTTTTACCCAACAAATCAGGTGTCTCATTAAAGTATGATAATTTAACAACATTATAATAGAGATATTCATATATCCTAAATTTATTTAATTTTATAACATTGGTATTATATTTATATGAATTTATATTTTCAAATTAAAATATATATTCTCTAGAAAATACTAGTTTTTTGAAACATTAATAACTTTTTAATCCTTATTAATATTACATGGAATTTTATTTAATTATATAATAATTAATATTTAAATTAATATTATTTAATATGAATATTTATTGAATATATTATTTAGTTCAAAATTCATTGATTTAAAAATAAAATATTTAAATGGAAACTACATATTTCCCAAAAAATTACTATTTTCTTCTTCTTATCGAACTCAAATATTTCTAAAATTCAATAAATAATCATATATTTAAAATAAAATTTGTATTGAAAGATGATAAATATAATAATTGTTCTTATAGAAAATTTAATATAAAAATTTACACTATTGGGGTCTCAATACATAAACCCATATGACATGGGTGTCATCCATAATGGTAGGGTTTGTGATGGTGGTACATTCCGAGGGTAGTTCTGAAAACATGGTCTAAGTGGTGATCTCTATAATATTGAACTTCTCTATTAAATAGTTTTTCTAATGTTTTATTTTTTTGAATCTCATTTTTGGATTGGTAATGGGAAATATGATGTGATTCTATCTCCCTCATAAGATCAAATAAATGGGCTTTATAGGGTAAAATTGCACTAGTCAAGGTCTTCACTCCTTTCTTTTTTTCAATTAGGATTTATCATAACTCTAATTATATAATAATAATAATGGTAACATTTTATCATATATATTAATAATGGTTATTATTAATAATGGTACATTAATAGCAAAAATAATTAGGAATATAATTTATAACAGTCCAAAATAATTAATTAAATATAGTAAATGTGTTTTCAATAACAACATTACATTATTTGAAATCTATTAATTCATAGGGTAATTTCATTTTTAATTTTTTTTAAATTATTAACCCTTCCCAAATATCACTCAATATGTTGTAATTCATAATTTAAAATAGATGATCATACTTTTATTTCATCACCTCATCTAGTTCCCATGATTCCTCCTAAAGCATGTGGTTAGACTATAGTACCTTGACTAGGTGAGTTGTATAATTTAATAGAACACTGTCATTATGATATATGATCATCATTAGCTAATAATTATATGAAATATGATTCTCAAGTGGTGCATCTTTGGATGAAATACATGTTAGGGGACTTTTATATACTTCCATAAGAGAAATACATGGAAAATATCATGTTCTTTTTATAGGTAGTATGAGTGTTCTGGTCAATAGGCCCCAACTATGATGTGATCATGTATCTTAATAGGGTTGATATATCTAGGAATATTCCTTAACTTCTTCTCACCATTCATGAATTCCATCTATAGTTATATAAAAATAAACTCCTTATATCTGAGTGTAAACTCAAGGCCTCATCAATTATTGTCTTCATAGATTTTTTATCTGTATTGAATGGGTTTTATCTGATGCATAAGGTCATGAACCTTATATGTCATCTATTGGATAAGATCATATCTCATTATTTCTTCCTTCAAATATATCACAATATCTCAGAGTCAAACACCTATTCCTATGTAGATACATATAAGGTGTCATTTTAATAATATAATGCATAATAATATTATATAAGAAGCTAATTAGGGGATAATGTAGATCATAATATCATTGTAAATCCATTGAACATGATATCATCATATACAATATAATTTTAATGTTTCTATTAGAAAAAACATATGTCTGAGTGTGATATGTGGTGCTAAATCTCATCTATTTATCCAATATTTATTAAAGGATTCCATAGAACATATAGGTAATCATGGGATCTCTATCTCATACAATATAGTGTGGTACTCCATGAAATCACACCATATATTATATTTATATCTGGTTGAGTTTTTGATGAAAAATTTCTTCCACAAATGTAATCAAATGAACTGAATTTATATGAATATAGACAACCAAAAAATGGTGTCATAGCCTTAACATGAAATGGGGAGTCCTATGAAAAAATCAATGATTATATTTTCAAATTTCCATAATAGAAAGGGAAATGGTTTCATAATTACCATACATTTGTATCATTTATCCAGGACTTGTTTGAATGAAAAGTATAATGATACAAATTTTATAATATCTCTCTTCATATTAACCTTCCAGAAGTTTTTCTTTAGATATCTATACACTTTAGTTTATAATAAGTGAATATAAAAAGATGAAATATAGACTTTATATACCTATTTTTTATGGGATATGTATACATGTTTCAAACCTTATAAATCCATATTTATAATTCATGAACTCTATAAAACTGAATTCCTTTTTTGTAGCTCTATTTCCAATTATTGGGCGTTTGTGATCCTCTCAAGTATTAATGTTTGATGAGTTTTTTGAGGAATGATGTATAATTTCAAAAGTATGATTCACATATCAATACTTTTATATACAAGATGATTGGATATAATAAAATCTTCATCATTGAAAGGGTTTCGATATCCTTTCTAATAAGATCATATTTCACTTCATTACACTCCCAATATTATTATGGGATAAAAATTACAGTCCATGATCATCTATAACCAGTATCATTGGTGCTAATTGTGTTCCCCTAGTGTGAATATATATACATGACACGCTTATGCTCATTATATATGCTACAGATATCCATATAGTTATAATGACTAAAAATAATCAATGTGATGACCATTGAAAACTATTCCAGAATATGTGGTGGGTAGTTTTTCTCCTAGATATTTAATTAGGTAGAGTAATTGTCTATCAATTTTTCATTTTTCATGTGTGGAAAACCCAAGACATTATGGGATTCATAATTATATATCATTAATCATTTTTTAGTTTTGGGTAATGTGAGAATGTGTTCAAATATTTTCCTCTTAGATAATCTATAATACTCTCATCATATTCATAAATGTAAAAAATCATTACTCCCTTAAATGTTGTATTTTTAAGTTTGTTTGAAAATCATGAGATGTTTCCCATAAAGAGACTGTATTATCTATGTACTCAAAATAAACTATGGGTCATCATTGTAGCTGTTGGTTTGGGATATCCATAAATGGTCGGTATAATTGAAGGAACAATATTACCCCTTTGATTCTTATAACATTACACATTACTGTTATGTACTATAAAAAAAACTAATTTAGAATACTTGTTATTTATGTTATCTTTTAGTATTTTCTTCTTCCCAACATTGATATTGTCCCTATTTTCCTCCATAAAATTGAAGTAAAGAAGAATATCCTCTAAAAATACTACCAAAGTGATATCAAGGTAATCCAAAAATATATTATTCACCATGTCAATGATTATTTTTGGTAAATTAGTGAGTATAAATTGAATCACTATGACCTCATAGTTCCCATATCTTGTACTAACAAAATTCATAGGGATACCCTCCATCACAATTACATGATAATATTCCAATACAGAATCTACCATAGATATGTATTGGGCTCTATATGGATAATTGAAAAGATCATAAATCTATATAATAATGTACTTTTTCTTTATCATGATCTTGGAGAGGTCATGCTAGTCAATGTAGATGTGTGTGTTCCCATCCTTCTTCTTCATAATAGTCAGTTGTGAACCCCATGGAAAATCATTTTTCAATACAAACCCATTATCTAGAATTACTTGTGGTTAATTATATAGCACTTCAATTTACGAAACAACCATTATATATAGAGTCTTATATATTTATAGAAGATCTGGTTATTTATTCAATTAAGAACTCAAACTATCGACTGGGATATAAAAATTAAATCCTTTCAGGAACAAATATACAAATTCCCTCAAAATGGGTATTTCATCAAGAATAATATTTTTCATATTCATATTCTTTTGAGATTGATACATTTTTTCCAATATAAATAGTATCTATGATTTAGATGATGATGGATATTTAGATATATTTTCCTCTATATATTTTTATAAAAATGTAGGGTTATTCATGTTACAGAGGGTAATTTCATAAACTAAAAAGATTATGTTTTTGTTGTACAACAAAATCCGATCATATACAAGAATAGAAAATAGATCCCTTAAAGTATGAAAAAAAGGATATTTAAAAAATTTATCTTGAAAATATTGACATCGGAGAAATTATATAGTTGTGATATAATAATTTCCCCCTTTTTTACACCAATCACACGACATCCATGTTTTGACATTGTTTTTATATATTTCTACTAAATATGTGTGATATGAAATAATATATAGAACCCGAATATAATTTTATGTTCTCTATTCATGAATTAATAAATAATTCACCTATCACCCCAACAATATTAGGATCCACCTCATTAGTTATGATTTCATACTCCTAGTTTTTCTCTTCAGGACATGGAGGTTGTAATCATGAAATATCTATAAAAACCCATGGTATAATGTAAGGTATTTCATAGTTATATTGTTCTATGTCATTAAAGTATTATAATGTATGTTATGGGTTGATTGGAGAATTATGGGCTCCCATGACATTGATTGGTTTCTCCCATTAACATTCATCCGCATGGTGCCCCTCCTTTCCACACCAAAAGCATTTCAGTATCCCCTTATGAAGATTATTATTATACTTATTCTTATAATTTTGAAAATATAGATATTGAATTTTTTTGGTACTATTATATCTTTCATTTCCCAGTTATAAATAAACTCCACTCCTTATTTCCTATCTCCAGACCCATAAAACCCTTGAGATTCATATATGATTATTTGGGATTTGAGGGAAAATCAATCAATTTAATTTGTTTTGTAAATGTATAGGATCCCTAATTATTTTCATATATTCATTTTTAACCCACAAAATATATGTTAAATAATACTATGGGTGTTTATGACTATATTGGTTATGTATTTTAATTTTATTATTCTATTTTCCTTCTATTCTGGATGGATTCAACCTCATTGTTCTTATGGATATGAAACTCCCCCTATATATTATATTAGAGATTATAGAAAAAATATATATCAAAAAATATATTACAAAACTATTTCCACACAATTCATTTTATTTATTCCATAGGGTCCATATTTCTGATCAATATACACAATCAATTAGCTTCTCCTTCTACGTAATAAAAATATAACCTGACTATATTTTGATAATGTAATTGAATGATGTTTATGATCATTATAGTAGATTTGATAAAATATTGTGTGATTATGGGATAAGAAGATACACTAATTTTTGGACCCCATTACAACATTATGGACTCAATTGCAAATTAGTCTTGTTGGGGGGTGGGTTGTAGATGTTTCTAATGAATCATGTTTCTATTCAAAACATGAGTTAAAATTTAAATTGATAAGATGAATTTCTCTACTCATGATGAAATGAATTTGGGAATCTCATTTATGGAATCATAAAATTTTCTATCACATTGGTTGTTGAAAATATTCTTCACATTTTATTAAATTTAATAACGTAATGGAAATTTCAGATGAAAATTTTCAATCATTTAGTCATATAGTGGATAATATATGAACATTGAAGGGATAACTCTGATATAATATGTATTCCTTAACCAAGGATTTTATAATATTTAGACTTAGTTATCTATGGAATATGTCCTAAAAATAAATTAAATAGTTAATTTTATCATCATGATAGACTATAAATGGGTATTATTGAAAAAATAATATCCCCTAATAATTTTTGGTAAAGAGTGTTATATCAAAAAACCTCCTTATTCACTTGGTAGAGGTGGGTTTAATACCCAATAATCTGTTTAGTAGTTATTATAAGTAGTTGTATTTTTTCAAATGCTGCATCCACTTTCAAGTTTATAGACATTGATGTATTTTTATTAAAAACCTTGTACTCTATACATTATAAAAATTTAGGGATGTTTTCCAATATTAAATATTAAAAACAAAAAATTAACTATTTTTTTCCTAATCATTATCCCTAAATATAATTATACCATATTCTCATATGAACTAAGAGAACCCATTTTATTAATACACATTATATCAAGATTTATTGTATTTCTATACACATAATGTACTTCAAAAGGATCAATATTCCCATTATCATTGGTAAAATAGATTGATATCTTAGTAATAGGAAACAGAAATACAATTTAAGAATTTTTTAAATCAATTACATGCTCTTAAATTCCATTGATCATCAAATAATTCACAATATTACATAGTGGTGTAACTACAAACGGGGACAAATATAAATCCCAATATGGAAATTATCTAACCATTGCATTATTTAAAGTAATACATTTAAGTCAATATGGATGTTATGATGACGTAAAATGTGACAATAATAGTCATAAATATTAAATCATGATACCATATTATAATATCATGTAATAATAGAAATGTGGGAATATGATTAATCCTGAAATGATAAGGATAAGTCAATGATAACTACTGAGAAATTCAATAATTGTGTTGCTAGGATAACATCCCATTCACATTACATTGTATAATAATATATAAGAAATTACCCAATTCATTAGAGGGATATAAAATTATGGTCCCACACGTCGCATTATTTTCTTTTACATGAATTTATTTTCCATATATTTCATTAAATATTAGAAAGTTTTTCTAAATTTTAATCTAATGAAAATGGAGTTTTTGATGAATACATCTAAGTATCAATTCCACTATAGATACATATATCAAGGTAAATACCTATGATAGGAAATTTAGAAGGGTATTAAAAACAAAATGTAGTTTGGAATTGAAAATCATGAAATAGTTTTGGAAGAATAAATAGTGTACATAATGGTTCATGAAGGGAAAATAATAGCGAAAGGCTATATCTAAAAACATTTTAATCATAAGTACATTAATTGTATATTTTATAAAAAATTTATAACAAAAATTATCAAATCAGAAAGGATTAATATAATGAATGTACTTAAATAATAGTGAAGAGGAAGGGAATCCCTAACCATGATTGGGTTCTTTTAAAAGCATATAGGGAGCCTATGGACATGTTGTGTACACCATGGGAGGGTTTGAGAGAGGGGTTGGGGGTGAAACTTCTTGATAAAAGCATTATGAGTATATAGGAATGGGGGTTGGGTAAGAATTTATAGCTAATGTGAGGGGAATTATTAATCAATTTTAAAGATATATTGTAGACCATATGTAATAAAATAATAAAAACATCATAATTTCTCAGGGTAGTTTTTAATGGTTTATACAAAAGAAGTGCGTATAACAATATTTAATTAGGTTATGTTCCAAAATCAATAAAATAATAGATTTCATGATGTGGATGTGGGTCATGTTCACAAAGAATGTTTTTTAAACCATTAAATATAGTTTATAATTTAGAGGATTCATTAAAGGTTATTAAAATTACTATGACCACATTAAAAAAAATTATTTAAAATGGGAAACCTAATTTTTCATTGATAATTTTTTGAGTATTTATCACTTCATATTTAGACTATTATGATTTTGTAGCACATACAATATATTTATAATATATTAAATTTTATCTCAAATGTTAAACTATCATAGGGATTTATGAAAAAATTATAAATAAATAATTTATAAATTTATATTTAAAATAATAAAATATTTTTATTAGTGTAGGAATTTCTTTGTTGCATAATAATCATTATTTACAAGAAAAAATTATTTTATATGAAACTAATAACATTGATGCAATTTTATTTATTTAAACAGAAACTAATAAATTATATTATCATTTATACATAAATAAAAATTATTTAATAAGACAATTTCATATAAAAAAATTTGTATAAAAAGTTTTGGATTTATCAAAAAGAGATTTTAACTTGAAATTTAATTTTTCAAAAACATTTCAATTATTCATTCTTCTTATTATGATATAATTTTCATTCAACTAATTAATTAATTATACATATAAATAAAGTAATAAAAAAGTATAAAAAAATAATCATATTTATTATGGGTAACATACATAAATTAAAACTACTAGTGCCTAGATAAGTAACCTCATATTACTCAAACGAATACCCTATGGGAATAGAGTGTGATGGTGGAACATTATTGGGGTGGTTAGGATAACATGGTTTCAGTAGTGATTTATATAATCATGAACAAGTACAATTAATAGTTTATAATTAGTTTATATTTTCAAATATCTAGTTGGGATTTTTGAAGTAAATATACTATTGAATTTATCTCCTTTGGAAGCACGGAAAAACTAACAGGGTATATTTGGTCACTTATTCGATCACTATAAACTTATTATATAATAATCCTTAATATAAAATAATATTTATAGTTGTGACAGAATAAATTTATTAAAAAAATTATGATACTTAATTTTCTTTCAATCCCAACATGAAAATTATGACTATATTTTACCAAAGTCCAAAATTAGAAGTGAAATATAGTGAAATTTTATTATACAACAATAGTACAAAACAATTCATTTATCCATCAAGATGAGAATTTCATTTATAAATTTTTGGGTTGTCAAATAATCTACAAATATTATGCACAAAATCTTCTAGAAATAATGTTTCATTCTTCATCATTAGATAACGTAGTGGATAATTATTTCTATGAAAAAGAGGAAGAAAAAATCGTTCCTAAAAGTGACATGTCCCTCTAGTAAATTAACGATAAATAATCTCCAATCCATAATCAGAATCATAATAAATAATTGATCAAAATAGGTTGTTTCATGATGAAAAATTATAGATTTACTGAACAAATATCATTTTAGAATCATTTATGGTATTTCCTTTGACTTTCATTTCGGATATCAGAAAAACATGTGTATGTTAACATTAAAAAATCATATCTATTAAAGAAGAAATTAAATTATGTTTACTAAAAATAATTCTTGCTATATAATTAATATAAATATATTTATAAGTAACATATTTATTTAATTTACAATTAGTAGTCGAAGTGTTTTAAAAATTTTACTAGATTCAAATGTAAATCATTAAACAAATTGCTAATTATATATAATTGTTTTAATAAATGTTTATATATTTAATTAAAATGTCACATGTCATAGAATAAATTTCAATTTTCTTATAACATTCATTTTAAATTCACTAGATATTATATCTATAAATAATTGAAATATAAATTCACTATATTATACAATAAAATATCATAAAACTTAAATAATGAAAATATCATGGGCATATTTATTAATAAAAAATTCAAGTGTCAAAATTAACTGAATAAAATTCATTAAAATAATTAATATAATAATCTATACCATACTATTGTGGAATTTTTATGTCAATAATGATCCATGAAATGCTTTAAAAAATTACATTGATCTTTATGTTTTTTAAAAATTGCTTATTGTTTAATATAAACACCATTAAAAATTCAACCATTAGGAGAAGAACTCTTAACATCCATTTGATTATTATTGAATTCATGATTATAAACATGTGATAATAAATCTCAAATACATTATATTAATGTATCAATTGAAAATGTTCCATAATAATAAATAAATTCTTCTATAAAATAACATTGTGAAACTATTTTATATTTATTTCTAATAACCTATCATGATTTATCAAATTTATTCTTGAATATCAATTTTCTTCCAATAATATATGAAAATTTTGATCGAATAATAGATTCCCTAATAATATTTCAAGGGAACATGTTTGTTAATAAATCATAGATAAAACCCAATTTAGTTATTTTAGTGCTTCTAAAATATCATTTCGAACAAAATAGGAAATAAAATCAAAGTGAGAACAAAATTTCATTATGGAATATAAAAAACCATTATTTCAAATAATAATATCTATACAGTCATATTTAAATTCTTTCTATATTTCTTATTGAGGATGATGCACCTTATTAAAAAGTTTTTTTGAATTTATATTTATATCTTGTAAAAAATTGAAATATTTAAAAACATATTCATTATGATTTTATTAAGATGTTTAATCATTTATATTTCTTTCATACAATATAACCTAAATAGATTCTTCAATAATAAAATATTATTAATATTAAATTTTATAATCCTTAATTACAATAAAATATCCCAAAAAAAAATTCATCAATAGATTTTTCATCAAATATATCGAAATTATATTTAGTATTATGGATAAATACTTTATAACCAAAAACTATAAAATTTTCAACATTAGATTTCAAATATATTCATAAATGTAATGGTTATTTATTAAATTTGATCTAAAATATTATAATTATGAAATATAATAAGAAATTTTCATATATTCAGCTAAAAAAATTCGTTAAATAATACTCATTTAGCACAGTTTTTTCCATTTCTAGAAATTTTCAGGTTTTCCTTCCTAAAACTCCATATTACTGAGGAGATCAGGGAGAATTTATGTTATGATTATAAATATTATGTTAGATAAATTTCAACATCTTTATTTTTAATTTCTCCTCCAATGTTTCTATGAATATGTCAAATAACATGACCATTAAAATTTCAATCTAATTTTATGAAAAAAATAAAATTTGATAAATTCTCAATATAATGTGAGTAAAAATAAACCCATAAAAATCAATTAAAAAAATATTCAATAAGAACAACTAGTATATTACATATATAATAAAATTTTGATTAGGTGAAAAATATTTTTAATGTAAAAATTGAAATGTTCAGCTAGTTTTCATTTATTTTATTAGTCTAAAAGACCACCTATGATATTTCCATTTCATCCATTCAATATAAAAATTAATTATTTATGTCTTGAAGATTATAAATTTTGGTAGTCCTTCAGGCATTCAAATATTATAATGCAACATGAAATTAACATTAATGAGCACCATACCACAATGGTTATTATCATTCAATAAAACAATCAAACTCATTAACTATTGAACTATTATCATTGTGTGGTCTATAAAATAGAATTTATACTTTTAGTTAGAATAAATAAACAAGAAATTATATTGTAAAAAAGTTATTATTTATCATTTTATTTTCCATTCTATCTTTACATAATAGAGAAATAAAAATCATTCAAAATTATTATACATAAACATAAAAAACATTATACATTACATTAGAATAGAATAATACAAATTAACTAAAACCATTAGCCTTTCCTTTAGAATTTTATAAAAAGAGAAAATGCTAACATTATATCTATTATATCAGATGAAAATAAATCGGTCTCTTTTAATAATCCTTGAGTTTTCACTATCCATGAACCATACATAATTAATTATTAATCAAATGAATCCTTCTAAATTTTAAATTAATGTATAATATGTATACCCATGAATATTTGGGTTCAATAGGATTATTATTGTAATGGACCAGACCACTCTGGTCTATTCCTCTGCGAAAATCTTGTGTTTGAGGCGTTCTAGTGGTTGAGGAGACTCATCCCCAACACTTTTACAATTTTCTATTTCTGTGAACAGTTCCATCAGTGAGCAGTTCCAATGGTAGATAGTTCTGAACACTACAACGTTGACATTTTCTGAACAGTTTCATCAGTGACCTTTTTTGAACAGTGTCGTCTGTGACCTTCTATGAACAGTTCCATCTATAAACTTCTATGAACAATGTCAATGCTGAACTTATGTGAACAGTGACATTAGTGACCTTCTGTGAACAATGTCATCTATGACCTTCTGTGAACCGTGACATAAATGACCTTCTGTGAAGAGTGTCATCAGTGATCTTCTATGAACAGTGACATCAGCGACCTTCTATGATTAGTGTCATCAGTGACCTTCCATGAATAGTTACATCGTTGACCTTCTGTGAACAGTGTCATTAGTGATCTTCTATGAATAGTGTCATCAGTGGCCTTCTGTGAAGAGTCACATCGGTAACCTTCTGTGAACAGTGTCATCAGTGACCTTATGTGAATAGTGAAATTGGTTACCTTCTATGAGTAGTTTCATCTGTGACCTTCTGCGAACATTGACATTAGTGACCTTCTTTGAATAGTGTCATGAGTGACCTTCTATGAATAGTGTCATCGGTGACCTACTGTGAACAGTGAAATTGGTGACCTTATGTGAATAGTGACATTGGTGACCTTCTGCGAATAGTGACATCAGTGACCTTATTTGAACAGTGACATCGGCGCCCTTATGTATACTCTGTTTCGAGCTTCCTATAGTTTCTCCCCCTTTGACATTTCCTTGGACATAAAATTCAATCAAGTACCTTTTTAAGGGATTTATGACCAAATGAAATCTCATAACTCCTATATTAATTTTTCCTAAGGCCTGAGATGACTTTACTTGGTTAAAAAGCGTGGTTTAATGTGATCCACATTTAATGGAGAATCCACCGTATCATAAACTACTTCTCTGTTAAATCTTCTAAAGGGATGATACATTTTCTTTTTTCTTCCTCCTTGTTCTACCTTTTGCAAGATGCTCAATGCTTTCCTTATTCCCATATGAGTGGTGTGATCGAACCTTAATCCTCAAATCTTTTTCCCCTTGAAGTTCTTTCTACTGCATGTGCACCCCCTGCTTTTGTGCAAGTAGAAAGGGTCTATCCTTCATCAAAATAACGTATGATTTATCAGGGTTATATTGGGTTAATCTTCTCCTACTACTTATTTCCATGTTATGGAAGTGATCTCCAGGATTTTAATGGAGATTTATGGGGTTTTGGATGGTGCGGTTGTACCATGAAATCCTAGGGGGATATAGTAGTCATGAGAGGAGGAGATCATGATCAATTGTGTGGATCATTCTCGTATAAAGAACGTCACAAACCATTTGAGGAAGGGTATTCTTTGCTTCTCTTTTCTTTTTCGTGCAATTGTAGATTTAGCATGTTTTAGCCCACTAGATCAAAATGGAATTGACATAATAAATATTTGAGATGGATAAATAAATGGATATCGATCGTATCTTATTGCCTCTTTTTTTGCTAGATAGTGTTATATTTATGCTTTATTTTTTTGGATTTTCTTCCTTAATGGAAATTTGGAAAGAATGTAAAGCCTGAATTAATCGATAATTGTTTGGAAAAAGATAAAGAGGCATATAAATTAATTTGATTCTTATTATTGTAATTTTATGTTAATCAAATTGGTGTTGGAAGCATGTTTATTTATTTTTGATCACTTACTGGTTATGTTTCCTAAATTTGGAACCTATAAATAATAATTTGTTTAGTAAAATATGGAATAAAGAACTGGTTGTTTGATAAAAGACAATTCCTTGTAGGGTTATGAGTTACCCTCATACTTGTTTAAGGGACCAGATCCTAATTGATAGGATGTTTGTTTTCCTACTTCATGTGTTGTGACATGAACCTGGATGGCTGTTGTGATATGCGGGGGCTTGGAGTCCGATAGGTTATGGTAGCTGTAGATGCCTAGAGTGCTGAGATGCATTGGTTTATGCATGTGGGTATCGGAGAGGAAACCAGGGTGACAAAATTTGTTGGATGTGAATGATTAGATTCTACTATTTTCTTCTGGTTTATTTATCTGCATTACATTCCCCACTACTCAACGCAGCTTGTCCTGCATACTATTTTTTCGAAAGGGACTAAGATGTGCAGGGTATGCCCTATGATTTTCATGTTTATAATCTAAAGGGATGATGGGTATATGCTATTTCTATAGATGAAAAAGACTCAACAGATAGTTTATCTACTCACCTTGTTGAGCCTCATTGTATTTAGTTTCATAGAATTTGTTTCTAGAATGTATGGGATTTTGGGAAAGTAATGCTATAAAGAAACAATTGAGTAAACGATGTTAACCAATGGCGTTGGAGCTTGCTAGAATGAAATGTTGAGGTTTCTATTTTAAAGGGATAACAGACATTGGGTGTGATGTTATTAAACTATAATGTGGAAAATTTTAATGGTTAATTAAGGTTTAAATAATTATTTAAGGTAATGTGGAACTATCAAAAATGGAATGAAGTAATGTAATATATCTATTTAAATGGTTTTTTTCTTATCGGATTCCTATTCTTATAAGTGGAAGTCGGGAGTCCGAGAGATGTTAGCTATAATTGATTATAAGACTAGGTTATGCCCATAGTGTGGCTGTGAGATATAGTATATTCTTTACTTTTTGTGTTTATATCCTACTCCCCCCTTTCTGGTACAGAAACTGACAACCCTAGGATTTTGACCCCTAAGGGGAGTTTTCCAAAACATTCTAGTGGGAGGATGGATGGCTGACTACCCCCATAGGCCCCTCTCTCTTCTATTGGTAGTTACTTGTGCTAGTAGTCACAGTGGTTAGTTTTCCCCGTATATGAGTGTAGAGGGCTGTAATGGCTTGTAGTTATTCACACACCTATATTCTGGATATAGTATCATATGGAATACTATATGTGTAACATGAATAGGTTGTGATGGATTGAGGATCCTAACTCGGTGTATGTGATTTAATGGATTGAGGTATAATACCTGACGTATGATACATGTTATGTGAGTTGTGGTGGCTCCCAGAAACTACCTAGTTACATTGCTTATGTGGACGTGGTGGTCTTGTTGCACGAGGTGCATGTTTTCTTTCTTCACCATGGTGTCTGCGGGCAAGCCTTTTTGGAGATAGATGCTTAAGACGTGCGATGTTGGGGAAAAGTGGTAAACCAGTGGGGAAGTAGTAGTGGGGTACCCTTGATATTCTTTTTTATATTATATATTCTTGTATGAATTACTTGTTGAGAGTATTAATGGTGAGGTCGGGAACATAGTATACTTATTTAGGTGATGAGTTAGATTTAGTTGTTGATCACTATGCTTTAGCAAAATTTCTTTACTTTTTCATGAGAGGCTTTGGGGAGGATCCCACTGAGTATACTGTTATACTCACCCCTTTTTTATATAAACAAGTTTTTAGGACACTTAGTGTAGGATGGAGATCACGCTGGTATCTACCAGCTTGGGGTTGCAGGAGATGTTTGGGCTTGTGGTTGCTGCTGTTTTACTTTTTTTGGGCACTTGTAGTTTTTCCCCTATCAGTTGTAATAGTTTTTCATGACATTACATATTTATACATGGGATTTCATTTATATTTCTATCTGAGTTGGAGTTGGTTGGTGTCTATCTCATCTCTCTCTTTCGCATGTGTTCTCTTAGAGGGAAATGCATCCCATTTTTGTGGTTACTACAACCTCGGTGCTAGTCGCCAACATGGGGCCTACTGGAGGTGGGACTCGGGGGTCATTATCTCCCTTATTAAATTTCTGGACAAGGAGGGGTACACATTGTGGGGAGGGGGTCATGATAAAGTGGTATCAGAGGATGATTGAGGGATATGATGGAGATTGGTGTTAGGAACAAGTGAGGCTACATGGGATGTAAGGGAAACCATGATATTCATGTTTATCAGGTGATGTAAAAACTAGAGACCGGCTAGGAAATAGGCATTTAGGCCCCCCTATGATCTGATGTATTGAGCTTTATGATTACAATCTCTACTAAACGAGGTGATACTAGTTGTAGGGTAGAGACATAGGAAATGATCATGCATCATTCTTATTTTTTCCTGTGCATGAATGGGTAGAACTTTGTATAAGATAACCAAAAATTAATTAAAGAAAACAAATAATTAATTAATTCTCAGTATTCCATATTCTTGGTTTAGGAGTTATAACTATTTTTTATTTTTCAGGTATAGCTCTAGGTCGACATCCTCATCATGATCGCATAGAAGATGTCCAACAGGCAGTGCCAGTAGATCGTTGACGGGTAGAGCATGATGATGATGACACTTAGAAGAGGACACTCCGAGAGTTTCAGAGCCAGATTCTACTAAAGAACAAGGGATCCGACTCAGATTCAACCATAGAAGACTGGTTGGATGAGGTCGAGATAGGCTTCAGTTTGATCTGTGCTCAGAACGAGCACTGATGTCCTTGGTTGTGACGATGCTGTGTGGAGTAGCGAGGAAGTGATGATTCTTGTTCCTTGGGGATCACGAGGAGTTTGCGATCTCATGGGAGGAGTTCCGAGACAAGTTTAGGTTAGATTTTCTTTCATCGACCGTGGTGGTGTCTAGTAACCAAGTGCTTCTTACCCTTCGATAGGGGAGCTCTAGTGTGCGAGAGTTTGGAATCAATTTCAGGAAACTTTTACGATATGCTTCAGACCTATTTACCGATGGGGATGCCAAGGCGATGCATTTCGAGGAGGATTTGCATCTAGATATCCAACAACTGGTCACCCCATTTATGATGAAGACACATCCCGAGGTGTTGGAATGGGTAGAGGTTGTTGAGAGGAAATTTTCCAGAACTGAATCATTATGATAGGGGAATTGTTATGATTCCTCACGAAGCAGATTTGTGGTATGAGGATCCCAGATTCCAAGTAGGAAGAGATTTATTTTTGCCGAGGGTATGTCCCAGTCCTCAACATATCTTTTTTCCGGGGTCAGCAGCTCTCAGGACTATGCTATGGGATCAGACACTAGTTTTTCCTCTGGTGGTCAAGGTCATAGATATCTAGAGTTCCAGACCTTTCAGAGCATTCCTCGTGCACCACGTGTTCGCTCAAGGTTCCTTCTTTGAACGAGTTCAAGTAGAGGCATCGACAGAATACTGCCCTAGATTTAGATCAGCAAAGGGTAGATGGGGCAGGCAGAGGATAGCCACGTGATTATCTCCATCCTCAGAGAGTAGAGCATGGCTATAGTGGTTGTCTCCATCAGGTTAAGAGAGGTCTTCGAGGTTGTCGGGGTCAGCTTCATGCTTTAGCGTTGGCAACGCTAGGTGAGCCAGACATCGTTCGAGGTACCCATGTCTTGTTTTCTACATTGGTTTATGCCTTGTTTGATTCTGGAGCAACACACTCCTTCATATCACCTACCCTTGTCTATTCTTTGGAACATGAGGTAGAGAGGCTACTAGTTCCCTTGGCATTGACTATGCCAATTGAAGGTCGATATTACTTTTTTGAAGTATATAGAGATTGTGAGCTAGTGTTGGGGCAGCACCACTATTGGGTTGATTTCCTATGTTTACGAATACAAACATATGGTTTCATCCTCTGCATGTATTGGTTTCATTCTGTGCAGGATATCATGGGTTTCATCAGGAATCAGGAAATTTTCTTCAACATGGATGGTCTGTCGATGGTGTTTGTTGGTGATCAAGATCATCAGATGGGTCCTAGAAGCATTTCGTCCCTATCATCCATGATGACTGAGATGATGTTTAATTCTTTAGTGGTTCAACAGTTGGCATTTTCTGGGGTTGTAGAAGTGTACCTTGATGTGTTTCGAGAAGAGGTTGTTGCATTACCCATTCGGAGAGAGATCGACTGTGGGATCGAACTACAACTAGGAGCATCTCCAATCTCTATGTCTCTATATAAGATGGTCCCTTCTGAGTTACGAGAGTTATGTATACAGCTTCATGGTCTATTATAGTGTGGTTTTGTTCGGCCGAGTTTTTCACTGTGGGGTGCACCATTTTTTTTGTTAAGAAGGCTGATGGTAGTTTGTGGTTGTGTGTTGATTATCGTCACTTGAACAAAGTGACAATAATGAATTTCTATCCTCTTCCTCATATTTATGTGGTATTCAATGAAATTATGGGTTCACGTTGGTTCTGAAATATCAACTTGCATTTAGGATATCATTAGAAGCTTGTGAAGGATGTGGATATCCAAAAGACTACTTTCCATTCTCGTCATGTGAATTATATGTTCGTTGTAATGTTGTTAGGCATGAAAAATGCTCCAGCTATGCTCATGGGATTGACGAACGTTGTGTTCTGTGAGTTCCTGGAAATGTTCGTTGTAATTTTCCTTGATGACATCTTTGTGTACTCCTCATCTGAAGAAGGGAATGCAGAGCATCTACACGCCATTTTGGGAGTACATTGACAACAACAGATGTTTGGGAAGTTGTTGAAGTGTGAGTTTTGGGATTGATTTGTTTGTTTCTTGGGGTATGTTGTGTCTCTGCATGGAGTAGCTATGGATCCATTAATGACTGAAGTTGTTGTGCCTTTTCCATCCCCCAAGACAATGTAAGAGGTGTGATGTTTCCTTGGTCTCATAGGGTACTACATGATTTTCGTAGAATATTTCTCATGACTTACAACTCTTATGAAAAATTTGACTAGGGAGGATCTGTTGTTCATAGGGAATAATCCATGTCATGTAGCATTCGATTATCTACAGGAGATATTAGTACGTGATCCAATTCATTGTCTTCTAACTGTGGGAGTTCAATTTGATGTTTTCTGTGATGCATTGCATTTGGGGTTGGGCTGTGTTTTAAAGCAAAAATGATCAGTTGTTTTTTATGGGTGGCAGTAGTTGCGTCCCCATGAACATAACTATTCCACCCAGGATCTTGATTTGGAATCTGTGGTGTTTTTTCTGATGTTGTGGATACATTACCTCATTGGTGATCGCATTGTAGTTTTCACCAATCATAAGAGCATGAGCTATGTTTTCTCTTAGTGTGACTTGAAATTACTACATCATCAGTGGATGGAATTATTTTAGGAATACGACTTTGAAATATCATATACACCTAGAAAGGGGAATGTTGTAGCCGATGCAGTACGTCAGAAGTCATGTAGTGATGTAGTACATGAATCTGGGGACCCTTGCAGAGTAATGGAAGAACTGTCAGCATTACACCTTGATATGGGAGGAGTTGGGGGTAGAGGTTGCATTCTTAGGATGACAGTGCAATCATCTCTAGTGCATAACATGGAAGAGTCCTTGTTGGGGGATCTAGAGGTGGAGGTCTAGAGAGACCGAGTTTTTTTTAGTGAGGCCCCTGATGGTTGGTCTTAGGATGAACAACACCGAGTGTTGTATCATGGAAGGTTTTTTGTTACTTTGACGATGCGCTAAACGGTTCTCATAGAATTCCATAGATCTACTATAGTGGTGTATCTTAGCGTGATAACAATGTAATGAGCCTTGTGGAGCCAGTTTTGTTGGCCTGGGCTAAAGTGTGCAGTTTCAGATTTTGTGTCTCGATGTTTGCTCTTCCATAAAGTGAATCCCCAACACCATGTTCCTGGTGGTATTATCCCGCCATTAGATGTTCCTCAGTGGAAGTGGGAGGACATATCAATGGAATTTGTTACTGTTTTACCTCGAGCTCAGGGAGTACATGATGCTCTTTGGGTGGTAGTGGATTGTTTAACAAAATCATCCCACTTCATAGCGATTAACGAGTCGATCTCAATGGAAGTTTTGTCGAGACCATTTCTACAGGAGGTGGTGAGACATCATAGAGTCCCAAGTATGATCATTTCAGATCGATATCCTTGTTTTACATCCAGGGTGTGGAGAGGTCTCCAACATGATTTCAGTTCTCAACTATGACTTAACACTGCTTTTCATCCTTAGATAGATGGTCAGAGAGAGTGGACCATGCAAACTCTTGGAGACATGTTACTCTCTTGTGTTCTGGATTTTGAAGGTTTAGGGATGAGGCACTTACCCTTGGTGGAGTTCGCTTACAACAATAGTTTTCACTCCACCATCGGTATGGCACAATTTGAGGCATTTTAATGTCTGGCCTTGACATTCTCCATTGTGTGGGACTGGGGTCAATTAGTTAGCAATTCTTGGGATGGAACAAGTGAAGAATACAACATAGATGGTTTAGGTGATTCATGAGAGTATGAAGATAGCGCAAGATCATCAGAAATGATCTTCCAATCAATGGAGGAGACCCTTCGAGTTTGATGTTGGGGATCACATGTTTCTGAAGGTGAAATCCCATAGTGGGTAGTAAAGGTTTCTTCATGGGATTAAGATTTATCCCTGATTCTTTGGGCATATAGAGGTGTTAGATTGTGTTGGAGTTGTGGAGTATTGAGTAGAACATCCCCCGCAGATGATTCAGATACATGATGTTTTTCCATGAATCACATATCCGTTGTTATCCTCATGATGACTTTTACATCCTCAATTGGGGGGAGATTGATATTGAGGATTATGGGACCTTTGAGGAGCGACCTGTGGAGATCCAATACCGCAAATATAAGGCATTGTGCGAATGTTCGATCCCCTTGGTTCGTGTCTTGTGGTGACACGTTGGCATGGAGGAGAGCACCTGGGAATGTGATTCATTGATACGTGATCATTACCATGAGTTGATGGATGTTTAAATATTTTCATGTAATGTCATCCCCATTGTAATTATAGAACATTCTTGTTTATGATATGGATTTCTTTGGATTCATCTGGTGGCTAGCTATCTTTTGAGAGGTATCTCGATGGGAGGTTGTTCTGACTTATTTTCTGTTCCCATTTTGTTTGGTTTTTAATTTTTGAGGATGAGAATGTTTGGAGAGGTATATGATGTAACGTCCTAGAAAATTCTATTCCATTCCTCTACAAAAATCTACTGTTTTAGGTGTTCTGGTTGTCGAGGTGACTAATCCCCAACACTTTTCAAATTTTCCATTTCTGTGAACAGTTCCATCAGTGAACAGTTCCAATGATAAATAGTTGTGATCAGTGAAACGATGACCTTATGTGAATAGATTCATCTGTGATCTTCTTTTAATAGTGTCATTGGTGTCCTTTTATGAACAGGGTCATTTGTAACCTGCTTTGAACAATGTCTTCAGTGACCTTCTGTGAACAGTTACATCGGTGATAGTCTGTGAACAGTGTCATCAGTGACCTTCTGTGAACAGTGGCATCGGTGACCTTCGGTGAAAAGTTTTATCAGTGAACAAATATGAATAGTGACATCAGTGACCTCATCTGAACAGTGACATCATTGACCTTATGTGAACAACGACATCGGTGAACTTCTGTGAACAGTTTCATCAGTGACCTTCTATGAATAGTGTCATCAGTGACCTTCTAGGAATAGTGGCATCAGTGAACTTCTAGGAACAATGTCATTGGAGACCTTCTGTGAACAGTGACATGGGTGACCTTCTATGAATAGTGTCATCAGGGGACCTTCTATGAATAGTGACCTCAGTGACCTTCTGTGAACAGTTTCATCCATGATCTTCTGTAAATAGTGACATCAGTGAACTTCAATAAACATTGTCATCAGTGACCTTTTTGAACTGTGTCATCAGTAACCTTTAGTGAACAGTGTCATCGGTGACCTTCTATGAACAGTGACATCAGGGACCTTATGTGAACAGTGACATCATTGACCTTCTTTGAACAGTCACATCGGTGACCTTATGTGAACAGTGACAACAATGACCTTATGTGAACAGTGTTTCCAACTTCCTACAGTTCCCCCCCTTTGACATTTTCATTGACGTAAAACGCATTCAAGGAATTTTTTAAGGGATTTAATTCAAAATAATATCTCATAAAATTCTATATTAATTTTTCCTAAGGTCTGGGTTGCCTTTACTTGGTCAAATCATGTTGTTTAATGAGATCCGCTATTAATGGAGAAGCAAGCATGTCTTGAACTTCTTCCCCAATAATTGTTCTAAAGGGATGATATATTTTCCTTGTACTTACCCCTTATTCTACTTTGTGCAAGATGATAGAAACTTTCCTTATTCCCATATGAGCATTGTGATTGAACCTTAATCCTCAGATATTTTTCCCATTGATGTTCTTCCTATTGCATGTGCACCCCCTGCTTTGGTGCATGCAGCAAGGGTCGATCCTTCATTGAAATATGGTATGTTTTATCATGGTTATTTTGGGTTTATCTTATCATAATAATCATTTCCATTTAATGGAATGTTTTCTCCAGGATTCTAATAGAGTTTTCCTCAGTTTCATTTGGTTCGGTTGTAATGTGAAATCCTCGGGTGGATATAGTTGTCACTAGAGGAGGTGATCATGATCCGTTGTGTGGATTTTTATCGTATATATAACGTCATGAACCAGTTGAGGTAGGGGATTTGTTGTTTCACATTTCTTTTATGTCCAACTGTAGAGTTAGAATGTTTTCTTCTACTGGATCACAATGGAATTGACATAATAAATATTTGAGATGGATAAATTTATTGATATCGATCGTATGTTATTTCCACTTATTTTTCTAGATAGTGTGATATCTATGCTTGCTTTGTTTGGCTTCCCTTCCTTAATGGAAATTGGAAAAGAATCTAAAGAAAAAATTAACCAATAATTGGGTGGCTAAAGATTACGAGACATGTAAATGTATCAGATTCTTCTTGTTGTAATTTTATGTCAATCAAATGGGTGCAGTAAGAATGTTTATTTATTTACGATCGCTTAAATGTTAGGTTTCCGGAATTTGGACATAGAAATAATAAATCAGTTAATCCAATATGAATTAAATAAACGGTTTTCTAATAAAAGATTATTCCTTGTAGGGTTCTGAGTTACCCTCTTACTTTTTTAAGGGCCAAGAGCCCAATTGATATGAATTTTTTTCCTACTTTGTGTGTTGAGACGTGAGCCTGGATGGCTTTTGTGATATGCGGGGGAAATGGAGGCCTACGGTTTGTGGTGTCAGTTGACACCTAGAGTGGAAAGATGCATTGTTTTCTGCATGTGGGTGTTGGGGAGGACACCATGGATGATGAAATGGGGTGGATGTGACTGATTAGATTTTTTTGTTTTCTTCTGGTTTTTTATCTACTTTACTCTACGCACTACTCAAGGAAACTGGTATTGCTTACCCTTCGTCTGAAAGGGGAAAACACGTGTGGGGTATGCCACCTACCTTCCATGTTTTGCTTCTCAAGGGAGGATGGGTCTGTGCTCTTGCAATTGGTGGAAAAGACTCGATGGGTAGTTCATGTACTCACCGTGTTGAGCCCCCTTCGATTTAGTAGCATAGAATTTTTTTATAAAACCCTTGGGATTTTGGGAAAGTAAATATGTAAATAAATAATTGTGTAAATGATGTTAACCTATGGTGTAGGAGCATGGTGGAATGAAATGTTTAGGTAACAATTTTAAAGGGACAATGGACTTTGGGTGTGATGTTAATGAAATATAATGTGGAAATTTTTAATGGTAAATTAATGTTTAAGGAATTATTTAACAAAAAGTGGAACTATCAAAAATTGAATGAACTAATTTAATAAAGCTATTTAAAAGGTTGTGTTCTTATAGGATACATAGTCATAGAAGTGGAAACCGGGAGCCTGAGAGATGTTATGTAACATCCTAGGTAAATAAAGAATGATACATATTTCATATATATTAATATTCGTGAATTAAATAATAATTTTTCATTAAAGGGGATACTATGTTCGATAGCGTACCCGATACGCAACAATGGGTTTCTTTGAAATATTATGCTGCACACTAATAATATAATATTATTATTTTAAATGGTAGTTAACTCCTAGACGTTGTATTTTCAGGAATTAAAAAA
Source organism: Viscum album (assembly GCA_963277665.1). NCBI lineage: Eukaryota > Viridiplantae > Streptophyta > Magnoliopsida > Santalales > Viscaceae > Viscum > Viscum album. The sequence continues at coordinate 1,263,600,895 of OY728129.1, read as the reverse complement.
ACTAACTACAATATTATTATACATGTATGTTAAATGTATTTACATTTATCAAATAAAAAATGTTAGAGGCTTGAAATGTGAATGAATATAATTTTAAGCATAATTTACATTAAAAGGCTGATTTACACCCTTTTTTTGGAGAAACCAGTTTCAATATAGTTTTGGTCACCTTAATACATTCTAATTGACCAAATAGAATCATTCTTTAGAATTGGGACATAAAAATTTATTTTGTGTAAATTTTTGGAATTTTTCGAATAATGTTCATTTTTAATGAATACTAAAAATAATGTATTTTAATTCAAAACTGTGTTTTAATCTAATTTATTTATATAGATAGATTATCTATTTAATTGTATTTAATGTGTAATTAAAATATATTTTTAATATTTAATACAATTTTGGTCATGTGAATTAATTTCACTTTCAAATTGGACATAAACAAGTGTCAATAGTTTGATAGTTATTGTTTCTTAAAAACACGTTATTTATTTTAACAACGGGAATTAATTTTTAATTAGTTAATGAAACTTATGTGTTTTTAATTGAGAAACATAGGTATCATTTTTGAATTCGGAATATCAAATATATCTTAGGATGAATTTATGGTATTTTTTCTGAAAAAAATCAATTGTTGATGAATAGTGAAACCACTTAGTAGTAGTTAAAAAAATGACTTTTTCATTTAAATGAAAATTTAGCACTTTTGTGAATTGATTTTTGAAAATTTGACATACATTGTTGTAATATAGAAGTAAAATTCTGTTCAATAAGATGAATTTTTTTTTGGGTGAATAGTAACTTTTGACTTTTTTTACCGTGATTAAAGGTAAATAGGGCAATTCAAGGATAAAAGAATGTTGTAATAATTCAAAATTACCTTAACACGTGTACTAAACTTATTTTATGAGTAATATCCAACCATGGGTATCTTTGGGTCTATTTGGTGTCCCAATGGAGTTACTTATGAAAGCTAATGACACATTAGATTTATTAATTTAATGTAAAGGCAAAAATGACACAAACAAATATCGTTTAGTAAATTAATTTTTACGTAAGGATATATAAGTTATCGTTTCGACTATAAATATTCATTTTAAATATATAATAATTTCCTACATCATGGTATTTTTTTATAATTTTTAGAAATCAAATAATTTAAATTAATTACGACACAATAATGATGTAGTGTTTACCTCATTAATAAATCATTTAAAGAAATAAGATTATAATGATTAAAATATAATCCAAAACCTGTACAATTATTATTGGATGATTTTATTTGGACTATGAGTAATCGTATCTTCAACTTTAATGCTTTTTGGACGTTTAGAAACCGAATATCATTGAATAATAAAATAATATTTTCACACTTTTCTAAAGAGCCCCTCCTCCCCCTTATAAAAAAAGACAACTTCTAACAAATTCCTCACAACTTTCAAGCTTTTTGGCTCATCAAAACTCTTCCCAATTAAACTCCATATACCCCTCTCCTCCTCCTAGAAGTCTTACCTTAGGCCCAATGCACTTCAATAAGTTCATAGGTTCAAAAACCAATGGAGTTACCCAAATTAAAGGTAACAATTTCTTTTAAATTGTTTTCTATTATTTTACTTTTCCAACCCCTAAAATATTTTGTTCATTTCTTTTATAGCAATAAGAGTATCCTCAATATACTTTGATGTTTTTATGAGATCTATTTGTACTACAATTACACACACCTCCATCAAATGGGTGAAGAACATACTGTTTCTGTGGATAGAAAACTAACGCCTCACGAAACGATGATTGTTCGATTATCTCTTACCGCCTCCCATGGTGGCCAATATGATGGAACTATATTTATATATGATATATATTATGTTTATATTTTCTTTATTCTTCTTCATTTTTTATAGCATACATTTATGGTTTCCATTATGTGTAAACACGATAATTTTATTTGAGAAAGTGCAGACTACCGCCCCCTCAAAGTGATATGACTCATTAATGCCATATGTGGGACGTATAAAGGATGGTGTTGATTATATTATATATGATATTATATATTAAATAATACTAGAATTATAATATAAATTTTTATCATTATGTATTAATTCTATTAAAATAAGAAATAGAAATGAAAGTAGCGTTCACGCGTACGTATGGCTTACCATCTCCATGAATGGTGCATTTCATTTATTACCTCTTAATGATATGCACTGTTATAAATATATATATAATTTATATATATGATATATATTATATCTAAATAATTAATTTCATTCTGGATATAATGGACTATTGATCACATGGACAACTTGTAAATATAATGTGTTCATTTTTGACTCAAGTTCCAAATATCGACAAAATGAAATTTTTTAACATAAATGATTAAATGATGTTTATAAAATGGTTATAAGTGATATAAATAGAATAATAAACATGAAAAAGGTTATTATGCAAGTACAAATTAAATTTAGCTTATTATTCCAGAGGTTAAAGAAGGATCGAGTCCAGTCGGACACGAGGTAAGGGAACTTCTTAACCCAATTTCCGTTCTTTGGGTTGATCTTCTCTTTCTTTTTTATGTCATTCATTGATTATGTGAGAAATGGATTTTAATGTATTTATAATTTATTTATGTGTGGATATATTGAATACACATAATAGATCTATTTTACTTAAAAATGATCTTTTTAAGGGACTTCGTCTCAATCTCCTTTTATAGAGGCATATTTAGTTTTATACATGACTTTATTTTATACAGTGTATAAAACCCATTGAATTTTCATTTCATTCAAAGGGAATCTTATTATATGAAGCGATTTACTAAACGAGAAAAAGGAATGTTTTTTTAATGTAAACGGTGACAACGTCCTTTCCGCCACCGTGAGTATTATTTGATCTTTGGCTTTCTTAACATGCCAAAATGTATTTTAAAAAGAAAATTAAATACCATATACTCTTTTTATTATTTTGGTATTGAAAATGATTTTGAGAATGGATTTATTATTTCAATATCTTGAAATAATATTTGGTTATTTCAATGTGGAAATTTTATCTTTACTTTATGCTTTTGTAATGTTTTATGATCATGATATGGTTCTTGGGAATTATTTACGTATATGGGTGGTTCCGAGATAAACCTATGGCTGGTGAGCCGGAGATAGCTCTCCAATGAACTGGGTAACGTGACAGAGGTAAACGTGAATGTTTCTCCTAAGAGACTTAGGGAATATACTATGATGGGAAATCCAAAGTAACCTCATATGTAGATGTGATAACAACATTGTATGTATGTTAGGGATGTCATAGGTAACCTTTATTATTTATAATTTCTTTGTTTTATTCATTTAATCTTATGATTTCATGTGTTAAGTAAAAATGTTCATGATTTGTACGTATTTATGAACAGATGTTTTCTTTATTTGTATAATAACCTTTACTGTGCTTTTTTATGCTCATCCCATGTTTTGAAATGTTTTCAAAGGACTTAAAGATGAATAAGGTCAAGGATGGGATCAAGGAAAAGTCATGTTGTCTAAAATATGGAACTAGACATGACTATTTTTTCACGAGTTTTTATTTTATGAAAAAATGTAAACTGCATAGAAGCGTCTAATTTGTATTCTTTTGAGATGTAATAGTTATGTCATAATTCTCTAAAACTCTAAACTTGAAAATATCCTTAATGTGAATTATTAATTTAATTCAATATTATATAATGTTTTAAGTTCAGGTTCTTATAGTTGGTATCAGAGTTCGGTTTAGACAACTTTAAGAGTTAGTGTATTGGTAAATAAATGTCCATAAATTAATTTATGGTAATATTGAAATGATATAACATTTACAGATTACCATGTTGCTTCTCCTAAGATATTTCTGTGTTCAGAATGGTTTTGCGTAGGGGAAACATGGTATCTATGTTGGGATGATATAAAGAGGAATACAACCTTCCAAATCAGCAACCTGAGATGGTCAGAATCAGAACTGAACAATTTGTTGTAGTGATGGCACCGTTAACTCAGGATATAAATGGTGGTACTATCCATGCACGAGATCAGCCATATAAACCGCAGAGGAACATATCAGTAGTAAAGAATTTCATGAGGCAACATCACCCATAATTCAGAGGATCATCTGACCCTGTGCAAGCTGAAGGGTGGATTAAAGCACTAGAGAAGATTTTTGATTTAATGGGTTGTTCAGAACTTCAAATATTTAGTCTTTTTGTTTACCATTTTGAAGGTGAAGCTGGTCAGTGGTGGTCGATGGTGAAAAATATCAGGGATAGTGAGGTGATTGATTCTCTCGATTGGGATGAATTCAAAGGTATGTTTCTTTAGAAATATTTTCCTAAGGTGGTTTGTCTTAGGATGGAAAAAAAAATTCTTGGAATTGAGGTAGTAGGATGACTCAGTGGCTTCCTATGAAGAAAAATTCACTCGACTGGAAAGGTATGCTCCAAATTTCATATGAAATATGTATAGTAAAATCAACCATTTTTATTCAGTATTAAATCCAAAGTATCGACTAGATTTAGCTTTTCGTGAGTTTAAAAGTTATGAAAAACTTGTTCATTGTGCGGAGAAGGTATAAATGGAGTTTGCTGATGATCAGGTGTTCTTTTAAAAACAACAGAATTAGAGGTCGAGGTGGCAGGATAAAGGGTAGAACTCTTCAAAAAAGTGTGATAGAAAGAAACTTATGTTTTTAGTTTATGAAAATTATGGTAAAAATCATGCTAGGGAATGTCTTTTGAATTCTAGTAAGTGCTACCGATGTGGAAAAATGGGACATAAGGCTCATAATTTCACTGAAAAAGATCAGGGTAATGGTAAGACAAAATCAAATTTACAATCAGTAAGATGTTTTAAGTGCAATAAAATGGGTTATTATGCAAATGAGTGTCCAACAAAGAACTCAACCAGAGGAAAGAATCCAGACTATAAGCGAAAATGGGTGGTGAAATCCTTTCCAACTACTTCAATAGATTTTGGTCCATCGAACGAAGTAGTATCAGGTACACTATTTTTTTGTTTATACCATGCCAATGTGTTGTTTGATTGAGGGTCTACACACTATTTAATTTCTATGAATATTTCTAGTAAATTGGGAATTCCATCTCATGATATGAATACATAACTTATGGTAATAACACCTGGAGGAAATTTTGAGACAAAAAGAAAAGGTAAGAACATTACTGTCCTTGTTTACAGAAAGAGTCTACCTGCAAACCTTATTGTTTTTCCTCCAGTAGAGTTTAAGGTTATTTTGGGCATGGATTGGATATCTGTTAATCATGCTAAGATTGACTGCAGTGCTAAATTGGTCTCTTTTTAGAATGATATATAGTTTGTGTACAAGAATGAACCCTTTATTTTGATAACATATCAGGTAGCTGAGAAACTAGTAATAGATGGAAATGAATGTTACCTTGAAAATACTGTTGAAAATAAAGGAACTACTCAGATTAATGATGTTCCATTAGTAAATGAGTACCTTGATGTTTTTATGATGAGTTTCTTGGCATTATACCTGATCAGAAAGTTGAATTTTCTGTTGACTTAGTTCCTGATGCTATACCAATTTCAAAACCCCCTTATCGAAAGACTCGAATTGATCTTTTAGAGTTAAAGAAGCAATTGCAGGAGTTGTCAGATAAATGTTTCACTCGACCTAGAAAATCACCATGGGAAGATCCTGTCTTGTTTGTTAAAAATAAAGACGGTTCAATGAGACCTTTCATTGATTATAGAGCATTGAATAACATCACTGTAAAGAATAAGTATCCTTTGCCTCATATCGATGATTTGTTTGATTAGCTCTAGGGATCACAATATTTTTTGAATATTTATTTGAGGTCGGGCTATAATCAGTTGAAAGTAAAGGAATCAGACATTCCGAAGACTGCATTTCGTACTATATATGGCCATTATGAATTTTTAGTTATGCCTTTTGGATTAATCAATGAACCTACTGTATTCATGGATCTTATGAAGAGAATATTCTGTGAGATCTTGGATATGTTTTTGGTTGAGTTAATTGATGATATTTTGGTTTATTCTAACAATATATGGGATCATTAAAGTCATTTAAGGGTCATCTTGCAAACCTCAAACGAAAATAAACTTTATGGGAAATTAAAAATGTGTGAGTTTTGGTTACAACAAATTTATTTCTTTGGTCACATTATTTCCAAAAATGGAATAATGGTTGATCCTTATAAAACAAAAGTTGTTGAAGAAGGGCCAAGACCCATAAATATAACCGTGATTCATAGTTTTCTTGGTTTGGTAGGTTATTACTGGAGGTTTATTGAAACTTTTGCACTGTTATCTAGTCCAATGACTATGTTAACTTAAAAAGGTGTTAAGTTCATCTAGAAAAAGTAATGTGATAATTGTTTTCAGGAATTGAAAAGGAGATTGGTGAATGATCTAGTTTTGGCACTACCATATAGAAATGGTGAGTTTGTTATCTACAGTTATGCTTCGTTGAAAGGACATGGTTGTTTCCTAATGTATAATGATTAGGTAATTGATTATGCTTCAGGTCAGTTAAAAAAACTTGAGTTAAATTACCCTACACATGATTTGGAATTCGATTTTGTTATTTTTTCTTTAAAAACTTGGATGCATCATTTGTATGCAGTAAAATGTGGAATATACACTGATCCCAAAATATTAATGTATATATTAACTCAAAAAGAATTTAACATGAGAGAGAGGAGATGGATGGAATTAATCGAGGATTATGATTGCACGATCCATTACCATCCTGGAAAATCAAATAAATTGGCTGATGCTATGAGTCAAAAAACTAATTCTTCATTAACCATGTTACGTTTGGAATAAGATCCCTTGGGTTTTGATTTGATACACTTTTGCATAGAAATTGTTGGTGCAGAAAATTCTTCTGTTTTGATTCAAGTGTCCGTGAAATCATCTTTATGAGACCGAATAAAGCAAGCGCAGAAAAAAGATAGTGAGTTGCAGAAAAAGGTAGAGGTGGTTCAGAAGGATACTTTTCTTGATTTTAACGTTGATAATGATTGTGTATTGAGGTTTTGTAAGAGATTATGTGTGCCTTGTGATTCAAAGTTAAAGAATGAGTTGTTATGTGAAGCTCATAGTTCCCTATTTTTAGTTCATCCTGGTAGTACTATGATGTACATAGATCTTCAGAAGTATTAGTGGTGGGATGAAATGAAAAGAGATATTGTTGAATTTACTGTGAAGGGTTTGACTTGTCAGTATGTTAAAGTAGAGCGGTAGGTCCCGAAAGGGACGCTTCAGCCTGTACCGGTGCCAGAGTTGAAATGAGAAAATGTATCGAGGGATATCATTGTGGGATTACCAAAGATATCTCGAGGTGATAATGCAATCTGGGTTATTGTGGACCGATTGACAAAATATGCTCATTTCCTTCATATTTAGGATACATTTTCTCTAGATCAACATTCTCGATTGTTTGTTAAAGAGATAGTTAGGTTGCATGGAGTTCCCCTCTCCATTGTATTTGATCATTATCACAGGATTACTTCTAACTTTTGGAAATGCCTTCAGAAGTTGTTGGGTACTGAATTAAATTTTAGTACATCTTTTCATCCTCAATCAGATGGGAAATCAGAATGAAAAATACAGACATTTGAGGATAGATTACATGCCTGTTAGATGGATTATCAAGGAAGTTGGGACCAATATCTTTCTTGGTTGAATTCTCATATAATAAATGTTATCATTCTAGTATACAGATGGATCCATTTGAGGAATTATATGGAAAGCATTGTTGAACTCCAGCTTTTTGGGACAAAGTAGGTGAAAGGAAGCTGATGGGACCAGAATTGGTATAATAGATGATAGAGAAAGTTCAGTTGATTCAGAAGCACATGAGAACATCACATAGTAGACAGAAAAGTTATGTAGATAACCGGAGGAAGGATATTTTTTTATAGTAGATGATCATGTATTTTCAAAATTTCTCCATGGAAAACTGTGATGCCTTTTGGTAAGAAGGGAAATTTGAGTCCGAGGTTCATTGGACCTTATGAAATACTGGAGAATGTTGGATCAGTTGTGTACATAGTGTCTTTAACTCAATTTTTATCCCAGGTACATGATATTTTTCATGTTTCTATGTTGATAAAGTATATTCTAGAACCATCTAATGTTTTTGACCCACAGGTAGTTTAGTTGGAAGAGAATATCTCTTATGAAGAACAAAAAATTCATATTTTTGACCATAGAGAGAATGTTTTGTGGAATAAAGTAAATCAACATGTAAAGGCTTTGTGGAAAACCCATATTGTTGAAGAGGCAACATGGGAATCTGAAAATGTTGTGAGGGAAAAATACCCCCACTTATTTGATAAGTGAATGAAAATTTCGAGGATGAAATTCCCAAATGGGGGGAAGGATGTTACATCCCAGTTAAATAAAGAATAATTAATAATTAATATTTATTAATATTTGTGAATTAAATATTAATTTTACTTTAAATGGGTTTCTATGATCAATAGCGTACCCGACACACAACAATGGGTTTTTTGAAATCTTACGTTGTGCACTAATAATATAATATTATTATTTTAATTGGTAGTTAACTCCTAGTTGTTGTATTGGAAGGAATGAACAAAACTAACTAAAATATTATTATACATGTCTATTAAATGTATTTACATTTATCCAATAAAAAATGTTAGGGGCATAAAATGTGAATGAATCTAATTTTAAGAATAATTTACATTAAAAGGTCGATTTAACGCATTTAAATGGCGAAACGTCTTTAAATACAATTTTGGTCACATTAATAAATTATAATTGGTCAAATAAAATCCTTCTTTAGAATGGGGAAATCAAAATTTATTTTGTGTAATTTTTTTGAATTTTTCTGATAAAATTCATTTCTTAATGAATAGTGAAAATATAGTATTTTAATTCAAAAATGTGTTTTAATCTGATTTATTTATATAGTTATATTATCTTTTTAATTAGTTTTAAAGTGTAATTAAAATATATTTTTACCATTTAATCTAATTTTGGTCATTGAAATTAATTTTACTTTGAAATTGGACATAAATAATTGTCAATCTTTTGATAGTTATTGTTTCTTAAAAACACGCTATTAGTTTTAACAACGAGAATTCATTTTAAATTATTTAATGTCGTTTTTATGTTTTGAATTTATCAAAATAGACATCATTTTTTAATTCATAATATCAAATTTATCATAGGCTATTTTTTTGTTATTTTTCTGAAAAACTTTTATTTTTGAAGAATAGTGAAACCACTAGATAGTAGTTAAAAAAATGACATTTTCATTTAAATGAAATTTTACCGCTTATATGAATTGAATTTCGAAAATCCGACATAAATGGTTGTTAAAAAGAAGTAAAATGTTGTTCAATAAGATGAAAATATTTTTTGGTGAATAGTATCTTTTGATTTTATTTACTGCGGTTAAAGGTAAATAGGATAATTCAAGGTTAAAAGAATATTGTAATAATTCCAAATTCCCTTAACACATATTCTAACCCTATTTTATGAGTAATGTCCGACCATGGACAACTTTGGTCCTATTTTGAGACCTCATGGAGCCACTTATGAAATATAATGACACTTTAGATTAATTAATTTAATGTAAAGGCAAAAATGACAAAAACAAATATCGTTTACTAAATTAATTTTTAAGTTAGGTTATATAAATTATCTTTTAGACTATAAATATTCATTGGAAAGATAAAAATATTTCCTACATCATGGTATTTTTTTATAATTTTAAAAAATCATGTAATTTAAATTAATTGTTACACAATAATTATGTAGTGTTTACCTCATTAATAAATCATTTAAATAAATAAGATCATAATGATTAAAATATTATCCAAAACTAGTCCAATTTCTATTAGATGATTTTATTTCGACCATGAGTCATCTTATCTTTGACTTTAGTGAATTTTGACCTATAGAAACTAAAAATTATTATATAATAAAATAATATTTTCACACTTTTTGAAAGAGCCCCTCCTACCCCTTATAAATGGAGACCACTTCTAACCAATTCATCACACATCTCAAGACTTTTGGATCATCCAAACTCTGAAAAATTAAGCTACCTACATCCCTCTCCTCCATCTATAATCCTTACCTTAGGCAGAAGTCACTTCAAGAAGTCCTCTGGTTCAAACCAAAGTGAGATACCCAAATTAACCGTAGAGGGTTCTTTTAAATCATTTTCTTTTATTTTACTTCTTCAAACCCTAAACACTTTTTATTAATTTCGTTTATAACAACACAATTATCCTAAATATAATAGGATTTTTTTGAGAATTATTCGATCTACACTTACACACACCTTCATCTAATGGGTGAAGAGCATACTGTTTCTATGGATGGAAAACTAACGCCTCACGAAACGTTGATTGTTCGATTATCTCCTACCACCTCTCATGGTGTCCATTATGATGGAACTGTATTTATATATGATATATATTATTTTTATGTTTTTTTATGCTTCATTATTTTTTTAAAGCATACCTTTATGGTTTCCATTATGTGTAAACATGATAATTTCATTTGAGGAAGTGTGGACTATCGCCCCCTCAAAGTGGTATGACTCGTTAATGGCATATGTGGGACGTATAAAGGATGCAGTTAATGATATTAAATATGATATTATATATGAAATTATACTTTAATCATAATATACCTATGTATCATTATATTTTAATTCTATTAAAATAAGAAATAGAAATGAAAGTAGCGTTCAGGTTTACGTACGGATTACCGTATCCATGAACGGTGCATTTCATTTCTTACCTCCAAATGATATGTACTGTTATAAATATATATATATATATATATACTGGATATATATGATATATATGATATCTAAATAATGAATTTCATTCTGGATATATTGGACTATTTATCAAATAGAAAACTTGTAAATATAAGGTGTTCATTTTCATTCCAACATGTCTGGATTAAGCTAGGGTTCAGAGGGGCGCAGTGTTTTTCACCCGTTCCATGAAGGCAGTGGAAACCATGCTGGCCCCCCCCCCCGAATGGGGGAGGGACCTTATTAATCTTTCAAGGGAGGAGAGTCACCCTTTTCCCCCTTCTCCAACCCCGATTTTCTTCCTCCATTCCCGCAATGCCCTCTCGGCCATAAAGTTCTAGATCTGTACAATGGTATACCTAATCTCTAGTTGTCACTAGCAGAGATAAATGGATCCTCATGTCTTCTTAATATGACATTGGTTGCTCGTTTCCTCAGAGACAGCCGTCGATTTACTCCTTCGATAGGTTTGTTTTCAGAAAATGGGATTTATAGGAAAGGGCTTCCATAGGCTTGCTCGACAACAAGCACATAATGATTCGGTTCGCGTCTAAGGAGGACCTGATTAAATCATGGTCAAGTGATCCTAAAAGCTATAATGGGTTCCGTTTCTACCACTTCCATTATTCCCATTACTTCCACATGAAGTGCGACTCTCCTTCGGTGGCCATATGGGTGAGTTTTCCAAACCTTCCCCTTCCGTTCCAAAACCCTGCTATTATTAGGATGCTCGGGAACCTTGTAGGGAGTTACCTATGCTCCGATAGTCGCACCAAAGATGTGTTTCATTCAGTTAACCCTTGTTTCTGTGTTGAAGTTGATTCATCCAAGGTGCCTCCTGATGTCGTTTGGATCACAGTTGAGGAAGAATATCGTTCTCCGCAGCAGGTGGTCTATGAATCGTGGGTTGATTTCTGCTCTGCTTGTAACCAGCTGGGGAATTCGTTAGCCTCCTGTAGGAATGGTTCTGGATAGTATGAGAATGTTGGGGACAAAGGAAACCTTCATTTTTCCAGAATCTAGTGTCATGTGAGTAAGGATCAATTTACTCAGCAGCCGATGGAAGTTATGTTGGAGTAGGGGATTTCGGGAGAGGAAATGGATTCTAGTGTGGTGGAACATCCGGTTCTTATTTTCCCTCAAGGTGGAAGTGGATACACTATTTTGGATCCACAATATGAGGAAGGACCTAAAGCCATAGGTGTCTCATATGAGGAAGTAGTGAGTTATAAGAGTGGTATCAATGAAAATTGGAAGGAAGCTATTCTTTGGAACCAAGAGAGGACACTCCAATAGATTGTAATGCTTCACCCAAGCAGGGCTTTCCAGTGAACTTGGAAGGACAACAGCATGTTGAATCGCAGTTGAGACAGGTTCAAGAAGGGATTTTTGATGAATATAATAGGATGTTGGATACTGATACCACTCATTCAGAGATGGTGGGGCACTAGGTCACAGGCCAGTGTCAGATACAGGAGGCCATACAAATCTATAACCGGTTTGTAGGTTTGGAGGACCTAGCACAAGAACATGTGAATTTCATTGAAGTTCATAGATCATAAGGGACATTTATGGATGAGACGCTCCATGTTCGGGACTTAGGAGACAACATCTTAACTTCAGGGAATAGGAACAAAGGGCTCAAGGATTATTCGTGTCTTATAAATCCAATGGAGACTAGTTCAGGTAAGAAAGTTAAATCCAAAGAGTTGGAATGTAGGCATGCTACCATTGTTAATTGGCAGGGGAGTCTCATGGACAACTCCTTGATTTTTCTCTCAAAATAAGAGAGGGTGGACAAGTTTCTTTATATCAATGCTACCAATGAATTGGAATGTAGGCATGCAACCATTACACTCTATCCTTTGAAAACTTTTTAGGGAAGAATCCTCTAATAGGCTTTAATTCTATTTTAATAATCTCATGATTTCTTATGAGGTCTATCCTCCTGGTTGACTATTTGGTTTCTCACTTTTCCTTAAATGTATTTGCTAATAAAAAATTAAATTTTAGTCCAAAAAAATAAGGTGTTCATTTTTGACTCAAGTACCAAATACCGACAAAATGAACATTATTAACTTGAATGATTACATAATGTTTATAACATGGTAGTAAGTGATATAAAAGGATTAATAAAATTTAAAAAGGTTCTTAATCAAGTAGAAAGTAACTTTGTTTTATTATTCAGGAGATTAAATAATGATCAAGTCAAGTCGGATATGAGGTAAGGGAACTTTGGAACCCAATTTTTGTTCTTTGGGTTGATCATATCATTATTGTTTATGCCATTCATTGATTATGTGAGTAATGAATTTTTATGTATTTTTACTTGCTTTATAGGTGCTTATATTTAATACACATAATAGATCTATTTTATTTACAAAATGATCTTCATAAGGGACTTCGTCACATTCTAATTTTATTGAGGTATATTTAGTTTTATGTACGACTTTATTTTATATGGTGTATAAACCCCTTTGACTTTTCATTTCATTCAAATAGAATCTTTTTATACGAATCATTTTACTAAATGAGAAAACATAATTTTTATTAACATAAGCGGTGAAAACAGCCTTTCCGTCACCGCGTGTATTATTTGATCATTGGATTCCTTAACAAGACATACTTTTTCATAAAAGGAAAATTAAATACCATATACTATTTTATGTATTTTGGTATTTGAAATGTTTGTCAGAGTGGATTTAAAATTTCAATATATTGAAATGATATTTTGTTATTGCAATATAGAAATGTTATCTTTCATTTTTTCTTACGTTACGTGTTATGATAATGTTATGGTTCTTGGAAATTATTTACATAGATGTGTGGTTCCGTGATAACCCTAGGGAGGGTGAGCCCGAGAATTCTCTTCAATGCATTGGGTAACGTGACAGAGGTAAATATGAATGTTTCTCTTAAGAGATTTAGGGAATATACTATGATGGGTATTCCAATGTAAATCCCTATGTAGCTGTGATTTCTACATTGTAAGTATGTTATGGATTCCACAAGTTACCTTTAGGATTTTTGATTTCTTTGTGTTATTCATAAAATCTTATGATTTCATGAGTTAAGTAAATGTGTTCAAGTTTTGTATGTATTTATGAATAAATGTTTTCTTTCTTTGTTTTATAACCCTTAATTATCCTTAAATTTTGATCCCTAGTTTTGAATTTTTTTCACAGGATGTAAAGATGAATAGAGTCAAGGATCGAATCAAGGAAAAGTAATGCTGTCTAAATCATAAAACTATACGTGACTCCTTTTTTTCAATAGTTTTTATTTTATGAAAAAAATGGGAATTGGTTAGAAGTGACTAATTTTTAATCTTTTTAGATTTAATAGTTATTTCCTAGTTATCTAAAAATCTAAACCTGAAAAAATCCTTGATGTAAATTATTCATTTAATTCAATATTATGTAATGTTTTAAGGCCGGGTCCTTATATGTTAACAACAGTTGAGTCTAAAACTAGGTTATGCCCATAGTGTTTTGGTGAGATATAGTATATTTTGTACTTTTTGTGATTCTATATGCTACTCCACCCTGTCAGTCAGTGAAACTTACACCCCAGGGATTCTGAGCCGTGGGGGTGTTTTCCCCAACATTCTGGTGGGAGGATTGATGGTTGACTACCCCCTTCATCCTCACTCTATTCTCCTAGTTGTTACATGTACTAGTGGGAACTGTGGTTAGTTTTCACCATATATATGTGTATATGGCTATAATGGCTTGGGGTTATTCACACACCTATATTCTGGATATAGTATCCTATGGACAACAATAGGTGTATCTTGTATAGGTTGTTATGGATTGATGATCCTTACTCGGTGTATGGGTTTTAATGTATTGAGGTATAATACTTGAAGTATGATACATGTTATGAGAGCTGTGGTGGCTACCAGAAACTACTTGGTTAAATTTATTTTGTAGACATGGTGGTTTTTTTGCACGATGTGCTTGTTGTGTTGCTTCTACTAGGTGTCTGCAGGCAAGTCGTTTTGGAGAGAGATGCTTTGGACGTGCGACATTGGGGAAAAGCAGCAATACATTGGGGAAGTAGTTTCTAGGTACCCTTGATATTATTTATTATATTATATATTCCTGTATGTGTTACTTGATGAGAGTATCCATGGTGAGGATGAGAACTTTGTATACCTGTTTATGTGACAAGTTAGTTTCACTTGTTTTTAACTATGTTGTATCATGTTTTCTTTACTTTTGAATGAAAGGCTTTGGGGAGGATCCTACTAATTATACTGTTAAACTCACCCCTTTTTCATATAAACTGTGTTTCAGGTCACGTGGAGTAGGTTGGAGATCAGGCTGGTATCTACTATCTTGGGGTTGTAGGAGCTATTCGGGCTTGTGGTTGTTGCTGGTTTACTATCTTTTGGGTACTTGTAGTTTTTCCCCTTTCATTTGGAATAGTTTTGCATGAAATTACATATATATACTTGGTATTTTATTTATATTTCTTTCTGAGTTAGATTTGGTTGGTGTCTATCGTATCCCCATCTTTCACATCTGTTCTCCTAGAGGGTAATGCCACCCATTTGTGTGGTTACTATTCCCTCAATGCTAGTCACCAACCCGGGGCCTACTGGAGGTGGGACTCGGGGGGTCATTAACACCCTTCTCACACCGCCATCCTAGGAGTGGTACACATTGTGGGGAGGGGGTCATGACAATTATTACTATATATTAGTGACCATACAAATTTTTAACAAGTTATAATGATTATAATGATCTATAAATACAACCTTTACTATGTTTTAATGATTTTATATATCAATGAGAGAATTAATTATCATATGGTCAATATATTATTAATCTACTACAAACATGTATTGTGATACTGCATTTTATGCCTTTTAAAAATAAATTTTGTTTCATCTATGGTGCATTTAAATTAAACAAACTGATATATTTTCCTCTCTAATATTCATATATGTTATATTTACATTACATATGTTCATTGAAAAGTTATAATAAATATTCAGTAGCACCATTCAATATCAACAATAATATTTTAATTCAAATTTTATAGATCCTCCATATATTTATAGACATTTTCCATAAATGTGGATGCATTTTACAAAAAATTATGATTCACATTTAAAAGAACATATTTTTCTTTAATATGTTAGTTATTATTTACTTTGAGTTCATTATAAACATCCAAGATTCTATGTTTATATCCTTTAATTTTTTCAATTTATTATTTTAAATCATAAATACTAGTTATATCAATAATATAATGAATATTAATGTAATAAAAATAAAAACAAAAATCCCTAACCATGTTTATTTATTCCATGAAGAAAATGTTAGGCCATTCATTTTTGGTTCCATACACTTCATTAGAATCTGATTCTTCTGTGAAAATAATACCTTTTACAATTCCTTTTTCTCAATATTTTTGAAAAAAAATCATAATTTTGCTGCTCCAATTTTGGATGTTAATTTTTTATATGGCCTTTAAATCTATAGTATAATAAATTAATATATGTTTTATTATTAATCTAATTTTACCACCATTATTTTTTCCATTTTTATTATCTATCCTTGAATCTATAATAAATGATTTTGAAGACCTTTACTTCATATCATTATTTCAAATAATATTATCACATGATTAGTACATCATAATTTTAACTTCCATGTATCTTAGAATTCGAGGATTCAGTTTACACAACATTAAAGGATTTTAAAGTCACACCTTCATTAATTGTTGTCTTTACATTATAAATATTATTCAACTATGATCATTTTTGTGAAATTCAACTACTGATTTAATCAATAATATATTATTTGAAATTAATTAATTAATTATGATAAAACCTCATGGAATTTAATTTCATGGTTTCAGATCTAGTAACTCATTCATCCTTAGTTGTTTTATAAAATACTACTTTAAGAGAACCAATACCGTTAACAGTGATGACGAATATGTGGGAAATTTGATTCACTATTTTCTATTCTATAGTCTTGTAATATTATTAATTTATAATAAAAATGAATATATTGGCTATTTTTAGTATTTAAAAATCATTTTTAGTGACATGAAAAAATATCTATCTTATGAGTAGTTTTACATAAATATAAAAAACTAAAACCACTTCTACAAATAAAAAAAAATCACGATTTTATAATTATGATAATTCATACATGCATCATTAGTATTAAACTATCATGGATTAACATAGGGAATTTATAAGGTTTAACAATTTTTTTCTACATTGAATTTCAATGATTCTTATGGTAGGATTACATTCTATCTTACCAGAAGCTATAATCAGTTCCATCAATGAAATGTCGTATATGTGGAATCCAAATAACATATTAACAATGTCATTGCATATAAAATTTTCATTCCCATATATAGTTAACCCTAATTTTTGGTTATTATCAGAAAGTATAACAATCAAATATTCTTTGATATAGTTTATTATTTTTTTAATTGATAGCTTATCTTATATAGAATGCCGAGTTTAATGTAGTGTGGTAATATTATTAAAATATTATAATTTAATGTGATATTTATTTCATAGATTTTGCACTATAGGGTGCAAATATGTGTAATTAAATTATTAAATACTTATGGTTTGAACATGTATAAAAAAACTCATCTATTATCAATTGATTAGAAAGGAAATTGATGTCATTTGAATATAAAATATAGGTGTTTAAAAAAATTATTTTTATACACGCAATGTATTTTTATATTATTAAATTAAATTAATCACTATCAGTGACAGATTTTAATAATATATATATATATATACTATATATTTAATCTCATATTTTACAATTTATCTATTTTTTTAGGAATATGATACGAATTAGTTCAATTTTATTCATTTAAATTTAGTTTTATATAAAATGGTTTTCATTGCGTTTTACGTGATTATTTTAAAATTAATTTTTTTCCACATAGAAATTGAATCATAAAAAAATAGATTATATATTTGGAATCTAGAGTACAAAATTTAGTACACAAGACACTTTTTTAGGCCAATATAAATAGTAACCATAGAAAGTTTTTCTCACCCCGGTAATTTTCAAAATTCTAAAATAGGATCAAAATGATGGGATTAGGATTTAAAATTTATTTTACACTTCTCTAAATCCAATTTTATGATTTTAATTCATCTATGTTCATACATTTATCAAATATATGTCCACTTGTTTCCATATTTCATTTAATATGACCTCTATATTAATTTAATAAAATAATAATTATGAAATTTCATTATCTTACTTTAAACTATCTCTACTATGTTTACAAAGGCATAAATAAATGTCTTGGATGAATAATAACGATAATTTATAAAATAGTGAAATTAATTTCTCTATGGTAATTTATTTCTAATTTTTAGTATTGATATAATTACCTTAAATTTTCATTCAATAGTAACACACTATTTGATAAATTTATATATAAATAAAATAAACTATTAAAAAATAAAATAAGTAATATAATTTAGTGAGAAATATATTTACAAGAATTTTTTAAATATACATGAACTCTTATGATTTTTTTAAAATGTCATATTATAATTTTTTTTCTTGGTTCCATTAAATTAAAATTAAATTAACTATCCAAAAAATACATTAACGATATTTTGAAATAAATAAAAATTTATTAAAAAAATTTAAATTCCTAAAAATATAATATTTAAAAGTATAAATTTAATATGGTTTATTATATCAAACATGGTCCATTTATTAGTCATATTTCCATATATGGTGACATTCCCAACCTATTATTATTGAAATAGTTTTCACCATGGGTAATGATAAAAAAATTTAATGAAGGGGTTAATAAAAAATATAGGGTCTAAAATTTAAAAAATTCTAGGTAAATCTTATTGGTTGATTTTATTTTTACTATGACATATTTTTATTTTATATAATTTATATTTTGAAGTAATTTTGTTGAGAAATATAGTATTATATCTGAATCTTATAGGAAATTAATATTGTCTGCTCAACATCCCTTATAAAAATTAACACCCACACTATCTGATTTACATCAAATTTAGAGTTCTAGATTGAAAAACTATAAAATTAATCTTCTAAAATTCCATAGATATATTCTGGATGTTATTCTCTTTTCTAAATACTAACCCTATGGTCCGTAAGAGGACATCTAACTGAATTCTTTCAAATAATAGTTAATCACATAAAACCATTAGTTTCTTTCTGCATCTTACTTTACCTCTAATAAATAATTTTCATTTATCATAAAATTATATATTTTTTATCTTGAATATTAATATGTTTTATTTAAATTATTAAACCACCATTAAATAACCTTTATCCTATCAAATGAGAAATTAAAGTTCTGCCCATGTGTAACATTGACTTATCTTCAATAGATAATTATAAAATTCATGTTTCATAACCCTATTTTATGGATTGGTATTATGATTGTATAAATGATTATATATGATATTAATGAAATATTTATTCTTATGTAATGATTATATTTTATAAACCTATTTACTTTATAATCTATTGGAAAATGACAACATCACTCAGAAGTAAGTATGGACTAGCACAACCATGAAGCAGTGTAATTATTTTTGCATAAAATAAAAATGTATTATAATAATGACAAATTTGATTTATATATATTATTTTTATGATTTAATAAGGATTATATAAATTTTAATTATTTTTTATTTTCTATCTTTCCAAATTTCTAAAAAGTGAAACAACATTCTGCGAAAGTATGACTTACCATCTCCATGAATAGTGTAATTCAATTATATCTATCTACAATTTATGAATGAATATAAATATTTATAATGTATATAATATATTAAATTTTTATCATGACTAAAAATATATATATAATTTAACCTTGATCAATGTACAATGACCAAATGTTCCAAAAAAATACCTATGAAAAAACTTATTATTTAGCATCGAGAAATGACAATTATATTAAGAGATTATTAATAAATTTTTTATGAAATGATATAAAGGTATAACATAGAATATAATAATTATAAAAATTATTCTTATTTAATTAAAATAAATTATATAATATTATAGAGGAGGAAAAATCAGTTTCATTGAAAGTTTAACATGAGGTAATGGTCTTGTATTCCAATCTTATGGTTTATCTGGATTGTTTACAATTATGTTTCCTATGATGAAATTTAATTATCTCCCTCTATTGAATCTTTTGAATTTTCATATAATATGGTTATTTCTAGGGATTATATATTTTTTATATATTTTCATCTCTTTGATAACATAATAGAACAATATAATTGTTTAAGTGAAACTCACATTATTTCTCTCTTCTTTTGAAAATCCTTCTTCTTCTATGTCCATGTTTTTCAAAAATATTTTCAGCGGTGTTTTTAATATTTTTCTTATTTTTTTTAAAATTCGTTTTAAATGATTATTTATATTCAACAATACTTAAGAAATATTATTCTTTTCATTCTCTAAAGGAGGAAAATTTTATCTTATTTTTACAAAATTGTGAATTGAGTATTATATTTTACCATATAATACATAAATGGAATTCCCCACCACAATTAATTCTCAATGGTTTCATACATACCAAAAAATATTCAATGTTACTTATAAAATAAAATTTTATCATTACTAATTTGGAATTTTTTATATTATAGTGATGTGATTTCAAAATGAGATGGTTATTTTCCTCCAAAAATATAATATATATCATTTAAATGAATTATTATCTAATATTAAATACATTTTGGTTAATTTTGATTTATTTGTGATATGAATCAATGATTCTATCCACTTTTCTTCTTCAGAAATATTATGTTGATATTTATTCAAGGATGATTCTATGAACCAAATTTATTTTCCATGGGTTAATTATGTTATGATAGTGGTTTCCATTCAACCGATTATGGTACGATGGTATAATGAACGGATCATGAAACCTATTTTTTTCAAGGGATATAATATGATGGATAATTTATTATCTTATTGAAAACATGTTTATGATTATCAGTATTTTAAGGGTGGTCCCTATATTATATATCCCTCAAATGAATTGGGTAATGACATATATATCATGAGATAAACATGACTTTAATGGGGAGTGAACGTAGATACTCAAGGGGATTTTTCCACTATAATAATATATGGAGTGAACCTCTTATAGTATGATATTTTTGGGAGTGATCCCAATACACTATTATTATCTTGTAATTATGCAATTTCAATTAAGTATGGTATTTTATATGCTTATGTGTTTTCCAAAAAAAAATGTCTTATGCCAATGTTATGATATTGTTTATCTTTTTCATTATTTCATTTGTGATTCATGTCTTTATGAATAGTCATGATTTACTATATGATTCAATATTATGATATATGATATGTAATGTTTGAATTTCAAATTATATTCTCATATTCCCATTATCATAGGGTTATGTTATGTTTAACGGATCATTGATGTATCCTTTTTTAACCCTTACTGACATGCTGAGCATAACAATTATTATGTTTCAATCGGTTTTAATGAAATTTATTAAATAAATTATTTATAATAATAGATCTAGTTATGATGATGTTAGTAGGAGATGATGTGGTTCAGCTATAAACCATCCATTTATGTATCCAAGTATACAAAGATACTAGATCTATATGATTTTTTCATGGTTCATTATATTATGTAATAGATATTAATATTAGAAGATAATATATATATATATATATTAAAAAATAATTATCTATTTTTTTATTAGGTAATGGTTTAGTTACTATTGGAAACTATTAATTTAACACATTTTTAAAAACCCTTTGGATAATCCTATGTATTGGATAATATCCATTGTTTTGGTAAATAAAGGAGTGTGTATTTCTAGATCTACATCCATATCTGGATATTATATGTGGATAGGGTCTTGGAATAGATTCATCATGTGGAAATAACCCCTAAAAGATTTTATCAGGTATGTCTCATCTATAATTCCAGTGCAAAGTGAGGGTTCCATTACTGAACAACTATTTTGACACTACCAAAGTACATTTTTGAGTTAATTCATATTTTCATAATGCACTATAATGAAGGATCTGATAAAATAATGACCATGTATGACCTATCGTAGTATAATATTTAAAATTATGAAATGATGGTGTCTTGGTTTAGACATCATATGCATTATTTTTCATGATTGATCACTCCAATCAAGGGTTCGTGATGATCATGATAATAACTTTGGTTTTTTTGAGAGATTTAATATAGAATGATAAATTTTATTAGGCTACAAGTATGATAAATTATTTAAGTACCATATTTTATCATATTTATATAAATTATTTACATCTAGAAAACTACCATGGAATTTCAATTGGTATCCTCAATTATTAGATGCTGAGTTGGTAATGAAAATCCCTAATGGTATGATGATCTCATCTAAAGTCTATGATTCATCTCTATTTTATTTTTTAGGAATATTCTTCCCAAAAATAAAATTATTCTCCCTCCAATTGACTTTTATATTATATAAGCATGTATTTCATTTAATTATAGAAACTTTACATCAATTAGTGAGCAATAGAAGTCACATTTTATATTATAAATCAAAATCTTATCAGATATCACAATAATGAAAAATATGATATTCTGATGAAAATCACTTCCACAGTATAGTTCATTATTCTTATTAAAAAGTAGATTTTATCTCCATTGGTTAGGGGGAAACCAATAATTTATACTATACATATTGTGTGGAACAATGGTGATGTTATTATGAAATATTATCTTTGTTTTTCACAAAATTTTGATGTTTAGTTATCAATATAATATATACTTAGAACTATACATATTTCATAGAATTCATAGACAATGGACTGAATTATGTTACCAGAATTGAGGATGTAACTCCAGGTGCATCCTGAATAAGGGATTCATTCAACCATGTATGTCACATTTGGTGTTGTTGTTCTTTTTGTTAAGAATATTAATGGATGAATGAGGATCTAAAATGTTTATTGGGAACATATCGGGTTCAAAATAATGAATATATATCCTCATCCTCATATTGATGAATGGTTTGATGAACTTCTTATAGCTTAATACTTTTCCATCATTGATGTTAATTCTAAACATCATCATCTGAGGGTCAAGAAGGTGAATATACCCATGACAACATTACATACATGGTATGAACATTATGAATATATAGTGTTGTTTTTTTGTAAAATTACCCTATTATCATCATGTATTTAATGAAGGGATTCATTAGATATTACTTTGATAAAATTATGTTTCTATATATGGATGATATTCTTGTATATTAAAAGATAAAAAAAGTGGATGAAGATCACTTATAGATTGTATTGATGAAATTAAAGTGAGAGAATAAATATGAAAAAATTTACAATGTATTGATTTTTTCATCAAAAAATTTCATTTTGGGTCATATAATATCAACAGAGGCTGTACATATTGATCCATCAATGACCAATGTTTTTTATTGTTATATTAAAATTACCACTGTGACTAAGATCAACAATATTATTCATTTGGATGAATATTATAGATTCTTCATATATAATTTTTCCTGACATCCTAAACATCCCACAAGTTAACTTGAAAGGGATCCATTATCCATTTGAAATATAAATAAGAATAAAATTTCAAGGATCTAAAGGGAATGTTTTTTTGTGAACTTGTTCTTAGATTTCCCTGTTTGGGATAAGTACTTGTAATATATTTTGATCAATCTAGGAAATGATTGGGATGTGTTCTAATGAAGAATGATATTATTATATAATACATCACATTATAATTAATAGTTAAATATTAATATTACCGTACTCATAATTTTGAGTTTGATACAATAATATTTTAATTAAATACATTGACGATTTATGATTATGGAAAATGTGTGATATATATCTACATAATAAGAGTATAATGTATATATTCTCTCAGAGATGATTGAATATGTGATAGAGAATATTTTCGATGTTTATTTAATATTATGACTTATTAATACATTTCAACTACATTAAATTGAACAATGTTCTATATAATATGAGTCAAAGCATTATGCTAGATATCTATGATTTGGATTAAAAATAACAAATATTTTTAAATTTTAAATTGATGGATATGGAAATCATATTAGAAAGGGATAAATAATATAATTATAAAATGAGTGTTGAACCATTTATTCATGTTAGGATTAAAGTGTCTTAGAAGGAAGAAGAGTAACTATAGAATAAATTCAAAATGGTCCTAAGTCCGACTCGGATTTTGATGTAATGATATGGTAAATAATCTATGTATGTGTTCTGTCTGTAATATATTATATTAAGGAGTTGTTGGATGAGGCTCATCTTCCATAATTTTCTATTAATCCTTCATATAAAATGATCTATATATAATTTAAAGTTTATTTTTTAGGGGATAGTATATTAGGAGATATTGTAGAGTATGTATCTAAGTGTTTGTTTTGATAGATTGTTATTTTTTTAGAGAAATATGTTTAAGGGACCATAAAACAATTTCCCATACCAGAATGTAAATTTGAATAAATCACCATTGATTATGTCATTGGGCTCCCCAAATCATCTAAAGGACATAATACTGTTTGGGTGGTATTCTATCACCGTACAAATTTATCACAGCTTCTGGCTATTAGAAAAGATTTTTATCTTTATTATATTTATATAATATTCACAATGTTTGTTATTAGATTTTATGGAGTACCAAATTATCTTATAAAATAATGATATCTAATATTTACCATGATGTTGTGGATAAGTCTTTAGTAGCACCAGGATTCATAGTTATGATTAAATTCTACTTATAATCCACATTTGGATGTTTATGAAGGTTCCGGGTCCAGTGGAAGTGCGTGGGTGGATGTACCCACATGGCTTTTTGTCATTAGCAATGATCAATCCGGGATCAATACGACGATAAATGCCAGTCTCCATGGATCGAATCACAGAAAAAGACAAAGAAAATAGTTTGTCCTGGAACCACAAACAAGGATCGTTACAGGTTGATTATAATTAATTTAATTAATTATAAAGAAATACCTTTTGGGTGTTCTTTCATCATTGATGTTATCGATCAAGTTGTCGATGTGATCCATCGTTGCGTCACAGAAGCCAAGTGTAGACTCCCTCTAGCAGTTATCCACACGTGTACCTCGTATCTCTGGACATCGCCAAAGGATTATCTGGGTGCTAGCGTGGAGAAGCCTTTTCTTGCGTTGTCCGCCTTAGATCACCTGGATCCGATGGAAGAGGATCTCTTTCGGTCTTGAGAGCGTTCTTGGAGGAAGAGGTTCTTTCGACCTTGAATGAATTCTCCAGAGATGTTGTGCACAACAATTCTTTTTTGGGTCAGAAAAGAGTTGGGGTTGTGAGGATATTTATAATCAGGTGTGTGGGGTTATAGAGTTATGACAATAAATAAACGTGTTATGCGTTTTATTTTTTCATTGAATCTTTATTTAAAACCCCCATTTCGAATAAATAATTCCTTGATCAGGCACCCATGCTGATTATAATAAATATCATGTAAAACAATATTATATCCTCAAAATATCGACTGGAAAAACTACACGGCGTGTAATAATAAATAAATGGCATGTACTTGTTTTTCATTGAAAATTACATGGCGTGTACATTAAATGAACACGGCGTGTATATCTTGTTTTCATTTATTCGTTTCCTTTCCAAAATAAAACTACATGGCATGTACATTTAATAATACACGGCATGTACTTGTTTTATTTTATTTTTCCTCCATCATTTAAAACAAATTAGGCTTCCTTGAATAATTATTAAACCACGTATGGGAATAATATTTATTCAACTTGAGATACTTGGATAAACTTAGTGTGTGACCTTTTAGGCCTCTTTCTCGTTGCCATTAGGCGAGCTTGCCTAAATTCCAAGATTACTATCTAGCAACGGGTCAAGGAACCCAAGAGAAAGAAGTTGATGTCGCATTGACGTATCACCTCATACGAATGCTTACTTGTGTAATTTAATCCCTTTGTCTCGATATATCATCAAGCAGGTTTCATGGAAGTGTCATAAACCTATATGCTTGATCCGTCGTTCTTTGACTACCTGAAATAAACTCGTCGTTTACACCATGTCCATGGAATTTAATGTGACAGTTCTATTTCAATCAAAGGGCCGAGATATCAACTTCCATAAATGGAAGAGACAAATCCTTCCTCGACTTATCCATTAACAACATGTCACTCGTGATGCACCCAATGTACCCTACTTCCCGCCAACTTTCTGCGTGACGGTTTTCGTCAGTAAATCTAAGTGCGAGAGTCATGACATGAGTTAATGATAATATTCCAGTCCAAGGACCATTACACACACTCGCAGATAGCAATATCCGATGACACCAAGACATACGGAATTACTACTGGAGGGTCTGTTCTCATAATCTCCTATCTTGGAGATTACCAAGTGCGAACTCCATGAGAGAGAGTCTCATCTTCTTACGAGTACTCGCACATGACGGTCTATATACTATGCGTCCTATCATAGTATTTCATCAAACCACAGAACTTTATTTAAGAATATTGTTATAGCATTTCAAGGTTCTCATCATAGTGGGGATTTTCTATGACCTTATTAATGCAACAAATATTTCAGGACATTATTATATTATAGTCATGCAAAACAATAAACAATATATAATAAGTGAACATTTATGTAATCAAAGTACAAAATAGTTGGTTCTGAGGACACCAACCCTTACAAAATCCCACTTAGCCTAGAGCCAACTTCCTACGACTTTTAGTCCGCTAGACCTCACATGATGATCATGTTTCTACTAAGTCAAGGCTTTAGTCAATGGGTTCGCCACGTTGTCTTCCGTGGAAATACTTCTCACTGCAACTTCACCTCTCTGAGAAAAATCCCTCAAGAGATGATACTTCCGAAGTATGTTCTTTGTCCGCTGATGTGACCTTGGATCTTTTGCAAGTGCCGCTGCAGTATTATCACAATAGAGTGTGATAGGATATTTACTGCTCGGTACAACATCCAGCTCTTGGACGAAGCTTCGCATCCATACTGCTTCTTTAGCTGCCTCAAAAGCTGTGATATACTCGGACTCCGCTGTAGAATCTACCACCACACTTTGTTTTGAGCTCTTCTAGCTCACTGCACCTCCATTCAAACTGAAGATGTATCCAGTATAAGACTTCATGTCATCTTGATCAGTCTGGAAACTAGCATATACATGTACTCCGATGACTAGTTCTTCATTTCGTCCATAAACAATGAATATATCCTTAGTATGCCTCAGATACTTAAGGATAGTCTTGAATGCCATCCAATGGCGGTCTCCTGGATCAGCTTGATATCTGCCTACCGCACTTAATGCGTAAGCAACATCTAGCCTCGTACATAGCATATCATACATGACTGACCCAATCGCGGATGCGTAAGGGATCCTTTCCCTTATATTTCTTTCCTCATGTGTTTGAGGACACATTTTCTTGGAAAGATGAATACCATGTGACACTAGAAACAATCCCCTCTTGGACTATTCCATACTAAATCTCTTCAGTATCTTGTCAATGTATGTACTTTGACATAGGCCCATCATTCTCTTGGATCTATCACGGTGGATCTTGATCCCAAGAATATATGCCACCTCTCCCAAGTCTTTAATGGAGAAGAATTTATGAAACCATGCCTTAACTGAATGTAAGACATATACTTTGTTTCCAATTAGCAATATGTCATCAACATATACTACTAGGAAAATGACTTCACTTCCACTAAACCTTTTGTAGACACAAGGCTCACATTCATTCTTAACAAAGTCAAATTCTGTAACAGCTTCATCAAAACGAATGTTCCATGACCTTGATGCTTTCTTTAATCCATAAATGGATTTCTGCAACTTGCATACCTTGTTGGCATCCTTTGGAGTCACAAACCCTTCAGGTTGTGTCATGTAGACATCTTCCTGGAGGTTCCCGTTAAGGAAAGCTGTTTTGACATCCATTTTCCAAATTTCGTAGTCATGGTAAGCAGCAATGGCCAATAGGATTTTGATTGACTTCAGCATTGCAACCGGTGAAAAGGTTTCATCATAGTCAATTCCTTGACGCTGTCTAAAACATTTTGCAACTAGTCGTGCCTTGCAGGTGCTGACATGCCCTACCATGTCCAGTTTCTTCTTGAATACCCATTTATTACCAATAGGCTTTACATCAACTGGAGGATCTACCAAAATTCAGACTTGGTTTTGGTACATGGAATCCATTTCAGAATTCATGGCTTCTTGCCACTTGGAAACGTCTGTGCCTTCAACTGCTTCCTTGTAGGTAAGAGGATCATCATTATCAACCAATAATGAGTCACCATCCTCAGTGACAAGAAAACCATATCGTTCTGGTTCTCTCGCCTATCTCGTGCTCCTACGTAGTTCTTGTGTCTCCGGAACAGATTGTTCTTCCACGGGGCTTTGTAGAATCTGTTCTTGTACCAACTCATGTGTATCTTGAGCCTCGACTTCATCTAAGTCTATCTCTCTCCCACTATCACTTTTAGAGATGTGCTCCCTCTCAAGGAATATGGCGTGTCTTACCACTTTAACCTTTTTGTCTGAGGGGTTGTATAGGTAATATCCCCTTGTTTCCTTGGGATATCCTATAACGATACACTTTGTGCCTCGGGGTGAAAGTTTGTTACCTGAAGAGGCCTTAACAAATGCTTCTCTACCCCACACATGTAAATTCAATAACATGGATTTGCGTCCACTCCATAACTCATATAGAATACCATTTATCAATTTAGTTGGTACTTGGTTTTGTATGTGTGCTGCTGTTTGTAATTCATATCCCCAAAAGGATAATGGAAGACTCGCATGACTCATCATTGATCTCACCATGTCCAACATGGTGCGATTCCTCCTTTGACTTACACCATTCCACTATGGTGTGTAAGGAGGAGTGAGTTGAGATAGAATCCCAGACTCCCATAAGAAATCAATGAAGTCCTGATTAAGATATTCTCCTCCTCTGTCTGAGCGGAGTTTCTTAATCTTCTTACCAAGCTGGTTCTCAACTTCATTATTGTATTCTTTGAACCGATCAAAATAATCTGACTTATACCTCATTAAATAGATATATCCATATCTACTAAAATCATTAGTAAAGGTTATGAAGTATGAGAACCCACCCCTTGCTTCAACTGGAAATGGTCCACACACATCGGTGTGAACTAATTATAGAAGTTCTTTAGCTCTTACACCTTTCCTACTAAATGGGGCTTTGGTCATTTTGCCTTGTAGACACGCATGACATACACCAAGTGGTTTTAGTTCGAAAGAATCTAAATACCCATCTTGATGTAATTTTGTCAAACGTTTCTCATTGACAAGACCTAGCCGGTGATTCCAAAGTTGGGTGTGGTATGAGTCATGTTAATTAACTTTGTTATCGATTTACATTACTTGGTTTGTGTAGTCTAACACATAAAGGCCGTTATATAAATGTGCCCTAGCTAAACAAATGCTATCTTTATAAAAGTAGCAACATTCATTTCCAAACATGAATATGAATCCATCAGTATCTAATCTAGATACTGAAATAATGTTTTTAGTAACATAAGGAACATAATAATAACCCTTTAACACTAAGATCATTCCAGTTGGCAATGTGAGGTGGTAGTCCCCGACAGCAACAACAACAAGTCTGGCTCCATTGGCTGCTCATAGATCTACCTCCCCTCTATCAATCTTATTGAATCTACTTGGTTCATGTATTTGGATACAGATGTGAGAACCACAAGAATTATCTAATACCAAATTAGTATAAACAAATAGATTTCATTCGATAACAAACGCACCTGAATCTTCCCTTTGCTTCCTTGGATGGGTGCAGTTTTTCTTCCAGTGGCCCTTCTTTCCACATGTGAAACAAACAACATCCTGTTCCTTTGCCTCCCCTTTGATCGTCCTTTTCTTGGAAGGCCTTGAAGAAGCTTTGGGATTAAATCTCTTCGCCTTCCCCTTCCTTTTATTCACCATAAGGAAAGAAGTCTTTTCATGCTTCATGTCATTGTCCACTTGGCGAATAAGGATAAGAAGATCAGATAGAGACTTCTCAATATTGTTCATATTGAAATTAACAACAAAGTTTGAGAAGCTCTGGGGGAGTGATGCGAGAATGAGATCGGTACCCAGTTCTTCGAGGAGTTTAAACCCTAGAACCTCTAAGCGCACAATGTAGCCAATGAGCTTGACTACATGAGGCCCAACTGGGGCACCCTCTCCAAGATTTCTCTGAAATAGAGCCTTGGAGATCTCAAACCTCTCCTGTCTTGCTCTCTCCTGGTGTAGACCATGGAGGTTCTCGAGCATGTTGTAGGCATCCATGTCTTCCTGAGACTTCATGAGCTCACTAGACATAGATGAAAACATCAAACATTGAACATCGAGAGCATCATTCAAATGTTGATCATAGACCAGGAAATCTTCATCACTCGCCCCTAGGGCAGGAGAATCAGGAAGTGAGGACTCCAGCACGTAAATCTTCTGTTCATGGCGTAGGGTAACCCAAAGGCGCCTAAACCATTCCTGAAAGTTACTTCCAGTGAGGATGTTGTCTTTATCCAGAATTGATCACAGAGAAAATGTGGTTGATGTGTTTGTCATATTGATTCTACAAATTAAAATAGCAGATTCATAAGTACGTTATTGATTACATTTTATGAGAAATAATAAATTTTATTAAGTCTCCCACTATTTTATCAAGTCCTAATGGCTCTCACCATTGAACTCAGAATGTCCAGTTGATTTGACATTCTAGTGGCAAGGATCCATATTCCCCTTCTCATAACCCCAACAAGGGTTGGTCAATCTATTTGAAGGTATTTAGGTAGGCAGTTCTTTGCCAACTATGAGCTTACAGTTCCTTGATCTGTTGAGTGGACTCCCCAATCCTGAAATCCTGACTTGGATTTCCTCAACTCTTGCCTCCAATATTACATCAAGTCTATCAAGG
Source organism: Viscum album (assembly GCA_963277665.1). Taxonomy (NCBI): domain Eukaryota; kingdom Viridiplantae; phylum Streptophyta; class Magnoliopsida; order Santalales; family Viscaceae; genus Viscum; species Viscum album. The sequence goes on along the minus strand of OY728129.1, from coordinate 1,263,570,054 downwards.
GCTACTTCTCTTGATGTAATATGGTTAAGTCAACCCGAAAACTTTCATAAGGGCTTCCTTTATAAAAGTAAGTGTCCCAACAAGGGTTGGTCAAACACATAGTTTTATTGAGTCTTGACCTTAATCAAGTAACGAAAGGCTTGGTATGACTTAATATGTTATTTGAGGGATTTTATTATTTATGCGTATTTTTGCATAATCACATGCTTGTTAATATTAAGTGATGCTGGCTTAAGTGATTAACCATGTTCCGATAATGTTTACGCATAGTCCATTTTTTATTTTATTTCATCTTTGCATGCTTGTTCATTTTATTAATTATGTGATCGTGACAACACATACATAATAAATAAACCATGTAATCAGAAAGAAATAAAATAATATGGCATGATCATGAGCTTATATTGGTTAGCTTATTTAGCGGTTTTGATAATCTAACCCTGACCTAGGGAAAACACCTTAAACCTGTTGGTTCGTGTTTTGCAGCTCTCACCTGTCCACCTTTGTATTTTCTTGCATTGGTTTCACCTTGGCTTCAGGATTTTAACCGTCTCCTCTGGCCTGGGAGATCCTCCATTACATGGGTTTACATTAAAGAAACCATGGGCACGCATTCCCTACATTTTATTGGAAGAAGGCTCGCAGGCCAACAAATTTAAATTAAATAAATTTAAATGAAACTATACACATAAAAAGGGTATTTGGTCTAGCTCATGATCATCCATAGTATGCAACGACATTTACACATATTTAGAATTTAAATTCTTTTAAACGTTCTTTTATTTAAGATAAGACACGATCGAATTCAATTAATTATGATCTTATAATTAATCAATTCTATATCTTAAATTCCATTCTGAATTTCCTTGAGATTCTTCTCATCCATATTCCTTGTACGGGTCTTTGTACAATGGAGGAAACCTGGTGAAATTCCATTTCTGGAAAGTACACGGTGTGTAGTTTATAATTACATGGCGTGTATTTTTCTTTTCACCCTTTATCCAAAGTACACGTCGGGGCTTTGGCGTGTTTTCTGTACTTTGGAAATTTTAGTGTACACGGCGTGTACTTCCTTGTTACATGGTAACAGGCCTGGCGATCCCATGTACACGGTACGCGGCTTATCTTTGTACACAGTTTCACCTGGGTCATAATGGACTACATGGCATGTTGCTCCAACATACACGTCGTGTATTCCGGTTTCCACGCACCTTTCAATTCTAGTCAACACGGCGTGATTAAAACTTAGGCATAATCAATTCACACGGCATGGTTTGGAGGACCAGTGCCGGTTTGTTGAACCTAAGTACACAACGTGTAGTTTTAATTACACACCGTGTAATCCCGTGTTGTACAGACAGAAAGAGCGGCTCCTCTGGATGAGTTCCTCATTCTGATTTTAATCAAAATTAAAATTAAAAGGTCGTTTCTATGATATGAATCAAGAAACAAAGGAGGAAGAATAGATCTTGTTAATTCAGATTTATAGAACGATTTATTTCGAATTGAATCACATATGGAAGAAAAAATTATCAACAAAAATTAAATAACTATAATCAATGTTGTAACCTCGCTCTGATACCAATTGAAGGTTCCAAGCACAGCGGAAGCACGTGGGTGGATGTGCCCACTTGGCTTTTTTTCATTAGCAATGATCAATCTGGGATCAATACGACGATAAACGCCAGTCTCCACGGATCGAATCACAGAAAAAGACAAGGAATATGGTTTGTCCCGGAACCACAAACAAGGATCGTTACAGGTTGATTATAATTAATTTAATTAATTATAAAGAAATACCTTTTGGGTGTTCTTTCTTCATTGATGTTATCGATCATGTTGTCGATGTGATCCGTCATTGCGTCGCAGAATCCAAGTGTAGACTCCCTCTAGCGGTGATCCACACGTGTACCTCGTATCTCTGGACGTCACCAAAGGATTCTCTGGGTTCTAGCATGGAGAAGCCTTTGCTTGCGTTGTCTGCCTTAGATCGTCTGGATACGATGGAAGAGGATCTCTCTCGGTCTTGAGAGCATTCTTAGAGGAAGAGGTTCTTTCGACCTTGAAAGAATTCTCCAGAGATGTTGTGAACAACAATTCTCTTGTGGGTCGGAAAAGAGTTGGGGTTGTGAGGATATTTATAATCGGGTGTGTGGGGTTATAGAGTTATGACAATAAATAAACGCGTTATGCATTTTATTTATTTTATTTACTCTTTATTTAAAACCCCCATGTCGAATAAATAATTCCTTGACATGCGCCCACGCTGATTATAATAAATATCATTTAAAAAAACATTATATCCTCAAAATACCGACTGGAAAAACTACAGGGCGTGTAATAATAAATAAACAACGTGTACTTGTTTTTCATTGAAAACTACATAGCATGTACATTAAATGTACACGACGTGTATATATTGTTTTCATTTATTCATTTCCTTTCTAAAATAAAACGACACGGTGTGTACATTTAATAATAAACGACATTTAATTGTTTTATTTTATTTTTCCTCCATCATTTAAAACAACTTAGACATCCTTGAATAATTATTAAACCACATACGGGAATAATTGTTATTCAACTTGAGATACTTGGATACACATAGTGTGTGACCCTTAAGGCCTCTTTCTCGTTGGCATTAGGAGAGATTCCCTAAAGTCCAAGATTACTGTCTAGCAACGGGTCAAGTCACCCAAGAGAAAGAAGTTGACGCCGTATTGACGTATCACCTCATATGAACGCTTACTTGTGTAATTTAATACCTTTGTATTGATATCTCATCAAGCAGGTTTCATGGAAGTTTCATAAACCTATATGCTTTATCCGTCGATCTTTGACTAACTGAAATAAACTCGTCGTTTAAACCATGGCCAAGGAATTTAATGCGACAGTTCTATTTCAATCAAAGGTCCGAGATATCAACTCCCATAAATGGAAGGGAAAAATCCTTCCTCGACTTATCCATTAACAACATGTCACTCGTGACGCACCCAACGTACCCTACTTCCCACCAACTGTTTGTGGGATGGTTTTCGTCAGTAAATCTAAGTGCGGGAGTCATGACATGAATTAATGATAATATTCCAGTCCAAGGACCATTACACACGCTCACAGATAGCAATATCCGATGACACCAAGACATGCAGAATTACTACTGGCGGGTCTGTTCTCATAATCTTCTATCTTGGAGATTACCAATGCGAACTCTATGAGAGGGAGTCTCGTCTTCTTACGAGTACGCGCACATGACGGTCTGTATACTATGTAACACCCCGAGCTTTCACGATACACATCTCTTTCAATAATGCAATAGCTTGTATTTTACGCAAGTTCGAGTTCTAACACACCGCGACTAATAAAAATAGCCATTATGAATATTAATACCCACTTTTTGAAATTATATATATTTTATATTTCAAAATGGACTTCATTTTTGGATTCGTAATGTCAAAATTAGCCTATGTTGAATTTTTTGTAATTTTCTGAGAACTTCCAAATTTTTATGAAGAGTGAAAAATACATAAAACAAATTTTTTAATCAAAATAATTTATAGTGATAAATTATAATATTGAGTGGTTTTAAATTATAATTATAATATTTTTTTACCATTTTATCCAATGGTGTTCATTAGAATTAATTTCACTTTGAAATTGGACATAAACAATTGTCAATCTTTTGATATATATTGTTTCTTAAAAACACGCTATTTGTTGTGACAGCGGGAATTAATTATAAAATTAATTAATGAAACTTATATGTTTTTAATTTCATAAAATACACTTCATTTTTGAATTCGGAATATCAATTATAGCTTAGGGTGAAATTTTTGCATTGTTCTGAAAAACTTCAATTTTTGATGAATAGTGAAACTACTAAGTGGTAGTTAAATAACTGATTTTTCGTTTAAATAAAATATTACCACTTCTGTGATTTGATTTTCAAAAATCCGACATACATGGTTGTCATTATGTAGTAAAATGTGGTTCAATGGGATTAAAATATTTTTTGGTGAATAGTAACTTTTAAGTTTAATTAATCGCGATTAAAGGTAATTAGTGAAATTTAAGGTAAAAATAGTATTATAAAAATATGGAATGACCTTTACACTTGTCCTAACCCTATTGGATGTGTCATGGCTGACCAAGACAATACATGGGTCAACTTGGGGACCCCATGGAGCCACTTTGGTAGGAAAAGGACATAAATAACTTTTTATTTATTGTTAAAATAAAAAGGTCACAAACAAGAGTTGTTTTACTAAAACAATTATTAAATGGGGTTATACAAGTCATATTTTTGACTATAAATATTCATTATAAATAAAAAAATATTTCCTACATCATGATATTTGTTTTATAAATTTTAGACATTAAATAAATTAAATTATTTATGACACCATGATGATGCAGCGATTACCTCACTAATTAACGATTTAAATAAAATGAAAGGATAATGTAAACTCTAAGACTTAAACTAGTAAAAAACCTATTGGGTGAGGATATTTCTAACCCTTATCACCTTATCCTCGAATTATATAAGTGTGGGACCTTTAGAATCTGAAAATCATTGTATAATAAAGTAACATTTCATTACTTTCCAAGAGTGCCCCTCCTCTCCACTTATAAAAGGCCCCCACCTCAAACACCTTATTCACACTTTCATGCAATTTGGATCGGCCAAACTCTGACCAAATACTCTCCAAACTTCCCTCCCTTACTCCTAGAAGCCTCACTTTGGGCATAATTCTTCCCAAGGAAGCCTTTGGCTCAAATCAAAAGAGTTACCCGATTTTAAGTTAATGTCTTCGCTTATGTTATTTTGTTTTATTTTGCTTATCCAACCCCCTAAACTATTTTTATTCATTTATTTTGTAACAAAACCAGTATCCTCAATATACTAGGATTTTTTTATACGAAGTATTCGAGCTACACTTACAAAAACCTATATCTAATGGTTAATGAACATACTGTTTCTGTGGATCACGAATTTCTACCTCACGAAATGATGATTGTTCAACACTCATATAACACCTTCAAAGGTGGCCATTAATATGTCAGTATATTTATATATGATATATAATATGTTTATGTTTTACTTAAGCTTCTATATTTTTCATTTATGGCATACCTTTATGGTTTCCATTATGGGTAAACGCTATATTTTCATTTTAGGAAGTGCGGACTACCGCCCCCTTAAAGTGATTTGAATCGTTAATGCCATATGTGGGATGTATAACAGATGAAGTAAATGATATTATATATGATATTATACTGAAATTATAATATACCTTTATATCATTATGATTTAATTAAATACGAAATAGAAATGAAAGTAGCGTTCATGCGTTACCGTCTTCATGAACGGTGCATTTCATTTCTTACCTCTAAACATTATGGAATATTATAAATGTATGTATATACTGGATATATATGAGATATATGATATATATATCATGAATATAATTCTTGATATAATGGATATTTCACCACATGAACAACTTGTAATTATAAGAATTTTATTTTTGACTCAAGTACCAAAGATCGACAAAACGACCGTTATTAACTTAAATAATTACATAATATTCATAACATGGTAATAAGTGATATTAAAGGAATAAGAAACTTGTAAAGGTTGTTAAGTAACTATAAATTAACTCTAATTTATTATTCAGGAGATTAATGAATGATCGAGTCAAGTCGGACACGAGGTAAGGGAACTTCTTAACCCAATTTCCATTCTTTGGGTTAATCTCCTACTTTCAAATTACGTCATGATATTATTATGTCCTATATTGTATTTGTAATTTATTTATGTGTAATTATATTGAATACACATAATAGATCTATTTTACTTAAAAGAATGATCTTTTTAAGGGACTTCGTCTCAATCTCCTTTCATTGAGGCATATTTGTTTTTATACACAACTTTCTTTTATACGGTGTATAAACCCCTTTGACTTTTATTCAAAAAGGAATCTTTTTTTACAAAGTGTTTTACTAAACGACAAAAGTAATGTTTTTGTCTTACGTATGCGGCGACAATGACTTCTCCTCCGCCGTTACCATTATTTTTGTTTCGGCTTCCTCTACAAGCCATAACTTTTTTTTAATGAAAAATAAATACAAATTTTTAACTTTCTTTTATTTTGATATTGAAAATGGTTTTGAAAGTATTTTTATTATATCAATGTGTTGTATTGTTATTTTGTGATTGAAATGTGGAAATGTTATGTTTCCTTTATTCATGTTTTATGTGATACGATTATGTTATGGTTTATGATATGTTTAAACCTATTCATATGAGGAATGCATTGGACTTAATAAGTGACGGGTGGAGCCCGCTATAGCTCCTCGATGCATCGGTAGGCCTCATGAGACAAACTAGTGTCTTGGCATGAGGCCTTGACAAAGTCTTATTTGTAGTCTTGGCACGAGGCATTGGCTACGTGGTTATGATAGTCTGGCATTATGCATTCCATCATTATGAAAGTGGTTATTAATATTTCATGTGATTATTTGACTTGTAGAATATCCATGTGAGTAAGTAAATGGAATTATTTCATTTTAATTTTGCCATATTATGCTAAATTTCAAGTTTAAAAGGTTTTTTTTAGTTATACATTTCCTTAAATATTAATGTTTATTTATGAAAGCTTCCGCCATATTGTTATCCTTACTGAGAATTTGAGCTCACCCCTTTCAATGTTTTAGTTTTTCCAGGATGTAAAGAAGTATATTATGAATGAGCTGCTGGGATAATATAAGGGGATATGAAGAGAAGACGTTGTAGTTTTGTTTTACTTTATGATGTAATGTAAGACTTATGAATGTATCTAGTGTTTCCAAGGCTACTAAACTAATCAGTCTTTCGAGACTTGATCTTTTGTGATCATGCCAATGCTACGCAATAATGCACTGACTCTGGGTAACTGGGGTCGGGGCATTACAGTTGGTATCAGAGGCAGTTTTTTACTAACCTTGGAAGCCATATTTAGATAAACTTTGATTAGAGCACATAGCCCGAAGATAGACTTTGAGTATTAGTATAGAAGAACTTCCTAGAATTTTGGTATTATAGAGATTTTGTGAGTTTTCCGAGCAATACATCCCTGTCTGGATACGAGTAGGTAGAGGCGGCTCTGGAACAGATGTACCTAGGGGTAAAACCCGAAAATACCGCTTTGAGCTAGACTCGAACGGGAACTGGTACACGACAAGGGGCCTTGCTGCACTCTTGGTTACGACACTCCCGGGGGATATGCTTAGGATAATTCTCGTTTTCTTTACAAATCACTATGAAGGGTTATGAGTATATACTTTCTCAAAGAAAGCATTTTTATGGATTATATCCATAAATAGTTCAATTTATGTTAAGTATTTTACAAGTATGGAATTATGTATTTTGATTCATAAACTAATCTAGTTTATGCCATTGTTTAGAAATGGCACCTAGTGGAAGGAATGGAAACTGTATCAATGCACGCACTCCGTGTAGGGATTTCCCTCCTGCTCAAGATAATTATTGTGGAGTTGGAGATACAACTAGTGCTGATAAACTTATTACCCTACTGGTACAACTCACTCAGGTTATGAATAATAACCTTACTCGTATGGAGCACCCTGATCCGCAACGTGGAGGATCAATGTTAGACCGCTTCATGAGGCAACAACTGCCAACATTTAATGGGGGTACAAATCCATTAGTAGCTGAGCAATGGATAAACTCTTTAGAGAAAATATTCCATGCCTTGGGGAGTAGCGAAAGGGAGAAGGTTATCATGGCAGTTTACTGTCTCACTGGAGATGTCGATCAATGGTGGTCGCTGATTCAAAATACAAAGGAAGATGAAGAAGTATCAATTATGGAATGGAGAGAGTTCAAAGAGCTTTTCTTAGGAAAATATTTTCCTTGTGACTATCGAGCAGATATGGAAAGGCAATTTCTGATTCTGAGACAAAAGGAGGATGAGAATATCGCAAAGTATGAGGCAAAATTTAAAAGGTTAGCGAGAAATGTTTTAGAGTATATACGTAACCCAAGAAGTAATATTGATCATTTCTTTGATGGGTTAAAACCATTTCTCCATCGAGCTTTAGTATCACAATCTTTCTCAACATACGAAGATATTGTCTCGTGTGCTATCAAGACAAAAAAGGAATTCTCTAAGTCTTATGACAACAAAGTAAAGCAAGAGAAGAAGAGAACGGTGGAACAAGATATGGATAAAGGGAAAAAGTGAAAGAAGGATTTTCCATTATGCGATAATTGTGGGAAGAATCACCCCGGTACTTGAATGAAAGGAATGGGAGTATGTTACAAATGTGGAGAAAAAGGTCACCAGGCACATGATTGCAAGGGAAAGAAAGAGGATATCAATGTTGAATGATACAATTGTAGGGAAATGGGGCATTATGCAAATGAATATCCTAAGCGTCAGGGAAACTTAACTCAGAAAAGTCCAAGGGATCAAGGCCAATCTTATGCTGTTACTACAGTTGAAGCGGAATAATTAATGTATTGGTGCTTTTGGACTCATGGATTATATTCTGGTTATTAGAATAATGTGATATATATATATATAAAGATTGTACTGAAGTACTTGTTGTTTCAGTAAGGTTTTAATATGATGAAGGTAATTATATTTTTAGTATGTGACAATAAGAGAAAATTTACTTTGTTTGAGGAATCTGATAAATTGATTTTGGAATTAAGAGTCCTTTTAGAGAAAGTTTGGACAGAGGTATTTTGGATAACTATAAAGGTTGGGATGGATTAAGTTGAACTTTGAATAGTATTTTTTAAGGTTAAAATAATTCTGATGATTATTTTTGGAATATTATAATACTATATTTTTAGGAAAAGGACAACTTATAGGGTGGGGCATAACCCGTCGTGTCAGACAAAGTTGCAGGAATCGAACCCACAACCATAGTGCGACAATCCTTTATTACCTACCACTAGCCTATAGGAAGTCCCTGGTTATTACAAAATAGTTTTACTAATCTAAATGGTATGTGTTAATATTTGGAACCTTATACAATTAGGATAAATAGAATATTTTTGAGTTCTATTACCTTTTAGAGTGAAAGATGGGTTTGTGGTAAATTTTTTATGAAAGTCTACAAGACAAGTATGTATATTCCCTTACATTCTTAGTAAATCTCCTAAATAAACTCCTCAACTTTATCAAAGTTAACTTAAAACAAAAACATTGTCGGTTAACTTTTCCAAATAGGGATTCAATGATCGTTTAACCAATCACAAGTTTGTGATTTTCTTGTGGTTAACTTTCTCCTAATCCAGTTTTCTACAACTCTCCATCAGACCTTGATGGTTTGTTTTTCTTCCATATCCATATTTTCATAGAATCCTAGTATGGGCTATCTCGGCGACCTTTGTACTTATCTTTCTTTCTTTTAAAGTTATATTTTTATTAACCTTATTTCCGATGTGGGTTTTCCACAAAGGTATTTTCTATTTTCAACCTTTTATTTTCAAAGAAAAATTTCAAATTGCGAGGATGCAATTTATTAAAGGTGGGTAGAATGTAACACCCCAAGCTTTCACGATACGCCTCTCTTTCAATAATGCAATAGCTTGCATTTTTCGCAAGTTCGAGTTCTTACACACTACGACTAATCAAAATAGCCATTATGTATAGTAATACCCACCTTTTGAAATTATAAATATTTTATATTTCAAAATGGACTTCATTTTTGGATTTGGAATGTCGAAATTAGCCTATGTTGAATTTTTTGTAATTTTCTGAGAACATCCAAATTTTTATGAATAGTAAAAAATACTTAAAACAAATTTTTTAATCAAAATAATTTATAGTGATAAATTATAATATTTAGTGGTTTTAAAGTATAATTAGAATATTTTTTTACCATTTTATCCAATGGTGTTCATTAGAATTAATTTCACTTTGAAATTAGACATAAACAATTGTCAATCTTTTGATATATATTGTTTCTTAAAAACACGCTATTTGTTGTTGTAGCGGGAATTAATTATAAAATTAATTAATGCAACTTATATGTTTGGAATTTCATAAAATAGACATCATTTTTGAATTTGTAATATCAATTATAGCTTAGGGTGAAATTTTGGCATTGTTTTGAAAAACTTCAATTTTTGATGAATAGTGAAACCACTAAGTGGTAGTTAAATAATTGATTTTTCATTTAAATGAAATATTACCACTTCTGTGATTTGATTTTCGAAAATCCAACCTACATGGTTGTCATTATGAAGTAAAATTTGGTTCAATGGGATTAAAATAATTTTTGGTGAATAGTAACTTTTAAGTTTAATTAATCGCGATTAAAGGTAATTAGTGAAATTTAAGGTAAAAATAGTATTATAAAAATATGGAATGACCTTTACACTTGTCCTAACACTATTGGATGTGTCATGGACGACCAATAAAATCCATGGGTCAACTTGGGGACCCCATGCAGCCACTTTGGTAGGAAATGGACATAAATAACTTTTTATTTAATGTTAAAATAAAAAGGTCATAAACAAGAGTTGTTTTACTAAAACAATTTTTAAATGGGGTTATAAAAGTCATATTTTTTACTATAAATATTCATTAGAAATATAAAAATATTTCCTACATCATGATATTTTTTTTATAATTTTTAGACATTAAATAAATTAAATTATTTATGACACCATGATGATGCAGCGATTACCTCATTAATTAACGATTTAAATAAAATGAAAGGATAATGTAAAATATAAGACTTAAAATTGTCAAAAACCTATTGGGTGATAATATTTCTAACCCTTATCACCTTAGCCTAGAATAATATAAGTGTGGGACCTTTAGAATCCGAAAAGCATTGTATAATAAAGTAATATTTCATTACTTTCCAAGAGTGCCCCTCCTCTCCACTTATAAAAGGCCCCCACCTCTAACACCTTATTCACACTTTCAAGCCATTTGGATTGGAAAAACTCCACCCAAATACTCTCCCAACATTCCTCCCTTACTCCTAGAAGCCTCACTTTGGGAATAATTCTTCCCAAGGAAGCCTTTGGCTCAAATCAAAAGAGTTACCCGATTTTAAGGTAATGTCTTTGCTTGTGTTATTTTGTTTTATTTTGATTATCCAACCCCCTAAACTCTTTTTATTCATTTATTTTGTAACAACAACAGTATACTCAATATACTAGGATGTTGTTATAATAAGTATTTGAGCTACACTTACACACACCTACATATAATTGTTAAAGAACATACTGTTTCTGTGGATGGCGAATTTTTGCCTCACGAAACGATGATTGTTCAACACTCATATAACACCTTCAAAGGTGGCCATTAAGATGTCACTATATTTATATATTATATATAATATGTTTATGTTTTACTTAAGCTTCTATATTTTACATTTATGTCATACCATTATGGTTTCTATTATGGGTAAACACGATATTTTCATTTTAGGAAGTGTGGACTACCGCCCCCTCAAAGTGATTTGAATCGTTAATGCCATATGTGGGATGTATAAAGGATGAAGTAAATGATATTATATATTATATTATACTGGAATTATAATATACCGTTATATCATTATTATTTAATTAAATATGAAATAGAAATGAAAGTAGCGTTCATGCGTACGTACGGCTTACCGTCTCCATGAACGGTGCATTTCATTTCTTACCTCTAAACGTTATGGAATATTATAAATGTATGTATATAATGAATATATATGAGATATATGATATCTATATCATGAATATAATTTTGGATATAATGGATATTTCACCACATGAACAACTAGTAATTATAAGAAGTTTATTTTTGACTCAAGTACCAAAGATCGACAAAATGACCGTTATTAACTTAAATAATTACATAATGTTCATAACATGGTAATAAGTGATATTAAAGGAATAATAAACTTGAAAAGGCTCTTAAGAAACTATAAATTAACTCTAGTTTATTATTCAGGAGATTAAAGAATGATCGAGTCAAGTCGAACATGAGGTAAGAGAACTTCTTAACCCAATTTCCATTCTTTGGGTTAATCTCCTACTTTCAAATTACGTCATGATATTATTATGTCTTATCTTGTATTTGTACTTTCTTTATGTGTAATTATAGTGAATACACATAATAGATCTATTTTACTTAAAAGAATGATCTTTGTAAGAGACTTCTTCTCAATCTCCTTTCATTGAGGCATATTTGGTTTTATACACAACTTTCTTTTATACGGTGTATAAACCCATTTGAATTTTATTCAAAAAAGAATCTTTTTTTACAAAGTGTTTTACTAAACGACAAAAGGAATGTTTTTGTCTTACGTATGTAGAGACAACGACTTCTCCGCTGCCGTGACCATTATTTTTGTTTCGGCTTCCTCTACAAGCCATAACTTTTTTTTAATGAAAAATAAATACAAAGTTTTAACATTCTTTTATTTTGGTATTGAAAATGGTTTTGAAAGTGTTTTTATTATATCAATGTGTTGTATTGTTATCTTGTGATTGAAATTTGGAAATGTTATGTTTCCTTTATACATGTTTTATGTGATACGATTATCTTATGGTTTATGATATGTTTAAACCTATTCATATGAGGAATGCATTGGACTTAATAAGTGACGGGTGGAGTCCGTTATAGCTCCTCGATGCATCGGTAGGTCTCATGAGACAAACTAGTGTCTTGGCACGAGGACTTGACAAAATCTTATTTGTAGTCTTGGAACGAGGCCTTGGCTACGTGGTTATGATAGTCTGGCATTATGCATTACATCATTATGAAAGTGGTTATTAATATTTCATGTGATTATTTGACTAGTAGAATATCCATGTGAGTAAGTAAATGACATTATTTCATATTACTTTTTCCATATTATGCTAATGTTCAAGTTGAAAAGGCTTTTTTTAGTTATACATTGCCTTAAATGTTAATGTTTATTTATGAAAGCTTCCACTATATTGTTATCCTTACTGAGCATTTGAGTTCACCCCTTTCAATGTTTTAATTTTTCCAGGATGTGAAGAACTATATTATGAATAACCTGTAGGGATAATATAAGGGGATATGAAGAGAAGATGTTGTAGTTTTGTTTTACTTTATAATGTAATGTAAGACTTATGAATGTATCTAGTGTTTCCAAGGCTACTAAACTAATCGGTCTTTCGAGACTTGATCTTTTGTGATCATGCCAATGCTATGAAATAATGCACCGACTCTGGGTAACTGGGGTCGGGGCGTTACATACTATGTGTCCTATCATAGTATGTCATCCAACCGCAGAACTTTATTTAAGAATATTGTTATAGCATTTAAAGGTTCTCATCATAGAGGGGATCTGCTATGACCTTATTAATGCAACAAATATTCTAGGACATTATTATATTATAGTCATGCAGAACAATAAACAATATATGATAAGTGAACATTTATGTAATCAAAGTACAAAATAGTTTGTTCTAAGGACACCAACCCTTACAGTTCAGACTGAGATAAACCTTCAAAGCTTAGAGGATATGCTGAGTTCATATTCTATTTAATAAAAAGGTGTTTGGGATCAATAATTGTATATAGTAATGTTTTCTTATAAAAAATAGATTTAACTCATGTATTAATATGGATCCTTATGAACTCCTCTTTAGAAATAAAAGCTGCAATATGATGTGATGATATAGGATAATAGATTCTATTGGGAACAGATAATTATGAGTAAATGGAAGATAATGTTAGATCTATTCAACAAAAAATAAAGGTAGATCATAGTTTATAAAAATGTTATAACGATAATCACTGTCAAGATCAATAGTTCAAAGTTGGTTCAAAGGTGTTTTTTTAAATTTCTCCATTGAATAAGGTAATGAGATTTGGAATGACATGAAAGATGATCCAATTTTTAATTTTACCATTCATATTTCTTGATCATGCAGGGATTTGTTCCAAACACTTGTCCCTTCCAACAAAACTATCTCAAATTCATGATAAATTCTATATAACTTTGACAAGGAAGTATAGACCTGGTCTATCTCATGTAAAGAACTCTAGGTCAGACCATTGAATAATTATCATTCCAATGAATAAAAACTCATTGAAATTAAATAGTATACAGATAATGTCCAATGGAGGAATTTTACTCACCTTGAAAATGTTATTTTGGGAAATCATTAATTTTTTGATGCAATATGTAATTCCATGTATGTGATGAAAATTAAATATCCTCGTTTTTTCTATCATTTTAAATTAATTATTTTTTTCTTCAAGAAATTGTATTTTTCAGATGTAGATAATAAAACTATGACATTTTATGATAAAGTTATCAATAATATTTTATCATTTATATTATTATTTGCATGATACCATGAGTTTAAACAAACCATTTTAATACTATCGAAGTAGTATTATTTAAGAAAATAGTTATCACCTAGCCATTTTCATAGTGGGTAAAAATTGGACTAACTAAATTATTAAAATCATATGGTTTACATTTGAATAAAATATACTCATTGGATATGAAATTATTAGTGATACAGATTTAATCATTAGAATTTCATTCTATGTTTTAGATTAAAAAACGTTTATATGCCTCAAATGTGTTTGTATCTTAATAAACTGAAATAATTTTTTTAGTGAATGATTTTAATGAAATGTATATAAATTATATATTAAATCATATGTTCTAACAAACATATAATCTATTTTCTATGAATTTTATAAGAATGAATCTAGTTTTATGCCTAAATATTTATTCTTCTAATAATAGGTTTTCATCTTGTTATTCTGGATGATTTTAAGGTAAAATTCATCAACATAGAGAAATATTTTTTTGAAATTGATTATATAATTAAAATAATGAGTATAAGATTTTGTAAATAGTTCCCTCTTATTTATTGTCAATATCAATAGTAAAAATTGTACATTTTTATCACCATGGTAATGGTATATTGGGTAAAATATATGGCATCCCACCTTTTTATTAAATAACATTTCATTACATGAGATAAATCATAAGATCTATGAAAGTGTATTTTGTTGGATGTATGGTACATAATACATGAAAACATAAAATATTTTTCCAAGTCTACTTGAATTATATCTTCATGAGTTCAACCTTTGTTAGTTTTACTATATCTCATTTCATAGGGAGAAACCATAAAGTAAATGGGTGTTCATGAAGCCCTGTAAGGGAATAAATAAGGGTGATAAAAAGTATGTGAGCACGAGACATGTCAAGAAGAACATGAGGCATAACAATAAGTCATTAAAAACATTCATATAATAATTACAAGAATAAGAATCATAACGTGGAAATGGTTCTCCAACATTTAAATGTAACATTCATAATTGAATCACCAAGATTTTTTGACATGGTTTCATAAATAAAAATTAACAATGTAGGTTATTCACCAAAGTATCATAAAATATGTCATATATAGAGACTAAATTCATTAACCAATGTACTGGAGAAATATTAGGGTGCACCCTTCAAATGTATTAGTTTCCTATTATCCACATAGTTCATAATAAATAATTCAATAAAAAACTAATGGAGAATAAATAAAGTGTTTCTTGTAAAAATCATTGATTATGAATGTTCTTAATGACATCATACATATATTTTTTAACCCTTTGAAGCGAATACAATTTTCTTTTATGTAAATACCTGAATGTGTTATTCATGTTTACATATAGTTGAATAAAAATTTAATAGAAAAGTATTTTGGGTTTTAGTATATAAATAAAGAATGGAATTTATTATTTAATGGTGATAAATTCAGGATGTAAATTTAGTAGCAGGACGAGTATAAAAACATGGTTTAGAAACTGTTAAAATGATAAAGGAAAATGGGACCACATTGAGAAAAGGATATTATTATATTAATGGAATAATATAAATTGCATAAAATCAATTTCATTGGTAACTTGAATACAAACAATAAAAATTACTCTTAAATGTAAAAGTGAGGTAGATATTTCCCTTAAATTGAAGAGTTGTTCCTAAAACATGAGGATGGATGCATGGGGGATTGAAGACACATTGGGGGGACTCATTTTGATAAAAAAAATTCTAGAGACATTAGCTGAGGATGGATTGGGAGTTAATGGGAATGGTGAAATGGGATTGGATTTATAGTAAAGGTGGAGGAATTGTAAAATAGTATCCAAATATAGGTCATCAAAATCTTGGTTGTGGAAAATGCAAAACCATATTCTTATCCTTGTATTTTTCTAATGAATTTTTATATTTGAGAGAAATATTATTATATTTTAATCCACCATAACTGGACCCCATTTTTAATACTTCTATATGCATGGAAATCTAAATATTCTACAAAGTAATGTTCTCAACAATTAAATTTTCCATTTTATACATTAATAATTCACTTATAATTTTAGAATTCTATTAAAATCAATTAAATTTCTTAATAATAATAAAATAGAATATAATTTTTTAGGTATTATGGTTAATTAATTATTATCATTATTGTGACATAAATATATATTCATAAAACAAACCGATAACCCAATACTGTATTTTTACTATTCCTGGGAAAATAAGGTATTTTAGAAAATTCCCATTAATTCACCACAAACAAATTTTAACCCGATGATTTAAAATATAATTTTTATCTTATTATTATATTTATATAAATATCATCATTTTATCTTTTTTAATATAAAAAATATTATTTATTGAAAACATTAGTTTTTAAGCCATATTTCAATTTTTTACAATAAAAGCAATTTACTAAAACTTTATTTATTTATTTTTTCAATTTTATTTAAATGAATTTAGTTCTTAAAAAATCATTAAAACAAATAATATTCAATAAACATGGTGTATTATAAAAAGGTATATATTTTTTTTAAATTTCAATTATGATTTATTTATATCTAGAAATCAATTTATCAAATTCATCATAATTAAAAATATTTTTTAATGTGAAATTGTTTTTAAATGGGATTTATAGAAAGAGAATTTTATTTATATAATCATTACAACACATTATATAACTATGTCCTGGATATATAACCCCTCATTACACATACACAAACCTTATGTGATGTCCCGACCCGGATGGGACACATCGGTTCTCTTAGCCAATTGTCCACAAGAAATTAGTCACACCTACCTGTAAGCTATAGCTTTTACCTAGAATTCAGGGTATAACATTTCTCATTGGGAGAATATACACATATTATTAGAGTAAAAAAAAATTGGAAATAAAAGAATAATAACTGAATGATACTACAATATCCATAATAATACTAGTATCACATAATGAAAATACTAAAATAAAATATCAAAACTAAATAGTAGATATTCCATGCCAAAGTATGTTCCAAGTGTAAAAATGAAGAATGAAATTTAAAGACACTATGAACTCCCAAACTGAACATGGGCCATGTCTGGTTCCCTCATTCATGCTCCATCTGAATTAGTCTTCAAACACAGATTCTTTTACCTTATAATGTCCCACAAACATGATGTCTATTCAACAACTGATAAGGGAGCCCGAGTAGGGTTTGAGTACATCTTTGTAGTCCACCACCAAATATATCATAAAATTTGAGACAATAATAGTTAATTAAGTGGTATAAATAATGAAATACAAGTAATAAAGTAAAAAATTTACATTTATTTAGTTATATATTATTTAATCTCATTAAACCTAGGGTTCTTGAGGACACCCGAATTTCAATACCTACTTGGGCACATGCTGGTTTCTGAACAATATCACATATTCAATTCACATATAATTGTTAAAAATTGGATTAGATTATCCATTTCCTTTAAAATCATAATAAGGATAATTGGATCCATAGTACAATGCCACTCTCATGGGAGTAGAACATAATGTCTGGAACCTCATGAGTATTTGAAGAATCAGTACCTACCACAAACCTATGGGTATTTGAAGCATAAGTCACTGATCTATATAATAATATTAACATGTATTCCTTTGGTCCAATAATGACATGGATAGGACCTGATGGAAATTTGGAGCAGCTGTCCATGTCCCACACACATTTTCTCAATAAAACACATATATCACAATATAATAATTTCAAATGTACAAAAATATCATGTTAATTAATTAAATTATTAACTAATCCAATTTAACAGAACTGATCGGCTTCTCTGTATATGTGATATACTTACTATGTCACATTCTCTTACTCATAAAAATGGAGTATAGAAACAATATTTTCTATAGATATTATACATTATTGTGTAATAAATGGGTCAATAGATCCACTAAAAGAACGTGGTTGTTGATAAAAAACGACTCAGGAGAAATTTGTTCCCATCATGGTGAATCTGGTCCCTCAAGTTGAATAGGGTTATTATTGATAACCATAGTGAGTTGATTTTTCATCCTCAGGATGTTTTCAATTATATCATCGTTCAAAATACAAAAAATTACATCGTCTATTTAAATCATAATTTTCAGGGTTACTCTTATTTCCCTCCACTTATCTAAACGAATAAAAACATATTGAGAAATATGTAATTTTAATGAATCTTATAATTATAAATGGATTTTTTGTGTTAAAACATAATTATTAAATATTTTAGTAGTCACCACTAATTAATGATACATTTTTATATATCCATTATAATGGATCATAAAAATCATGTGATTAAGAAAACATATCCCAAGGAGTGTCCAACTTGCATAGAAACAAGGCCCTTTTCACCAGTTCCAAATCGACTCTAACTAAATTCATTATTTTTGAGTGTTTTCAAAATGTATATCTATTCTAAACCCAAATAAACTTCTAGTATATGAACATGGATTAATTTTCTTAGAAACCACATACATAATACTCTCAGAAATACAGGATGTTTCCCTATATTTATAATTGTCACTAGGGTTCTTCCAAAATATTTCATGACCTAGTATAAAGAAACAATATCATCCATCTATATCAAATATGGAACTTGAATTTATAGTAAATAAATTTCCATTACAAGAGACAATAAATATAATCTATTAATGTCCAGTTTCTAGGAAATAAGGTACATAATACATGAAGATAAAAATAATAATTCTAAACCAACATGAACGACATATTCATTGGTTCACCCTAAGATACCTTAACTAAATCTCATATCCTTGGGAAAATATATCAATGGTAAGGGGTGATAATGAAGACCATTAGTGGGAATACATGAGACGAAATTCAAGTGATCATGATACATATCAATGAAAACATTAGGTGTTATAATAAGGTATGAACAAGAGGAATATTATAATAAAATTAACATGAATAATAACATGGGAGTGTTCCTAAAACATTTAAATGATACATTCATAAGAATAAAACAATGATTTGTCACCAAGGATCTACATATGTTAATTAACATGGTTATTCACAAAGGAATTTTAAAACATTTCATATATAGAGATTAAATTATTTACCGATGCATTGGAGGGATATCAGGGTTCCCCCTTAATATGAATAAATATCATATGATACATATATATCAGAATAAAACATTTCACTAATAACCAATGGAGAGTAAATAATATGATTATTATTAAAATCATGGCATACAAAATTTCTCAAATTCATGTTCATTACCACATTTTTAACCCACATAAGAGAATTCATGTTTCATGTTGGTAGTTTCCTAAATCAATTATTCATGTAGGCATCTATTTTAATGGACAATTAAATATTCCATTACATCTTCTAAAAATGAGTTATTTTTCATAAAAATATTAATT
The DNA here is from genome assembly GCA_963277665.1 of Viscum album. Lineage (NCBI taxonomy): Eukaryota > Viridiplantae > Streptophyta > Magnoliopsida > Santalales > Viscaceae > Viscum > Viscum album. The sequence continues at coordinate 1,263,550,322 of OY728129.1, read as the reverse complement.
ATCATAATTTTACTAGATTTTTATTATTATTATGAAATCACCTTTATCCACTCTCTTTCCCATTAAACGAGAAATAAAAGTAGGGGTCATGCATACACATCAATGTTGCAATAAATTTCATTTAAAAAAAATTATAAATGGGATTATGACGGTTTTAATGTTCATAAATGAAATTTATGACATTATTATTATTCTTTAATAATAATATAATATCTACCATCTTATATACTAGTCTTTCGGAAAATGAAAAATCGCTTGTACGTTTGTATGGACTACGACCTACAAAAAGAAATGGGAATTGTTATTTATTTTTGTCTTATATGGTTGGTAATAAGTCTGTATTTTATTAATATTTTTTTATATTTTATAATAATTATTCATGAATTTCAATTATTGTTTACAATTCTTTTGTTCCATTGGTCGAAAAATCGAAAAAGTGTTCATCCGTAAGACCTAAATTCTCCATGAAAAAATTAATTCATTTTTATATATCTATATATCATATATATATAATACATATGATATTTATATAATGATTAAAATTATAGATATTATGGAATCATGATCAAGCCACAAGGATTTGAACTACCAATTCAAATTTCTTTTGAAATGATGGTATTGTTAAGTCCTAGAAATGAAGATTTCATTATGGTATTATAAATAAAATTGTGATGAAATGATATAAAATGATCTGATATGATATTATTTTTATCTAATTAATTATATTATAAGATTATAATTAATCTAAATTCACTATACATCACTAAAATTCAATTTGAAACCATGTACAACTTGTAGAAAGGATGTTAAGTTACAGAACCATAGTTTATTGTGATTACTAATGATATTTTTTTGATAAAGAAATTATATTATATACCTATCAAGAAAAACATGATTTTATTCAACTCTATTTATTTATATATCACATGTTTTCCAATAATGTTCATTTCTTTATGTACTTATGATACGATAATAAAATTTTTATCAAAAATGGAAATTATTAATTTCTTTTGTGAAAGCTAACTTCCTTGTCTATATTTTATAAAAATTATTTCAATTGTGTTTTTAATTTTTTAATACAATTTTATAATGTAATTTGGACACATGATTGAAAATTTAACAATTGGTTTTAAATGAATAATCTTCTGGATTTTGGAATAAGATAAATTTTTACATTTTTAATAAAATTATAAATGGAATTTTATGTTTTATCTTTTATGGCATGAATGAAAATTCCAACATTCAGGGACACTATAATTTCAGTATTCCATTATAATTTAAAAAATTTATTATAAAATAAAATTATTACATTAATATTTCAGAAAGTTTTATATTTTAATGAATCGATCCCCAAATGGAAATATTATATTCCTTACGAAATAATATATATATATTTTAAATAAATTTTAATCTATGATAACATCCATTATTTGTAAATATGATTTACCAAGGTTATTATCCAATGATACAATTAAGTTTCTTTGTATGGATGTTTTTTGATAATAATGATTTAATGATGATTCTATGAAACATGTTTCTTTTACATACATTAACAAATTAATAATACACATTTCCTTTCCATGAGATATGCAATGATGAAATTATGAGATTTTTTATTCCTATTTTTTCCATGGGATGTGATATGATGAAAAAATTTAGATCTTGTGGAACACATTTATATTATTTAAATTATGTGAAGAGTGTTCTTAGATTTCTTTATCCCTATAATTTATTTGGTAATGATGGACATCTCATGAAATAAATAAGACTATAATGGGTAGTGAAACCATCTTAGCAAGGGACTATATCTACTATGATAGTCTTTTCAGTGAACATTGAATACTATGGTGGTTTTGGACTATGAAATTTCCCCACTATGATATTCTATTAATTAGTCCTTAACTAAAAAAGAATCATTTTCCACATAAAATTTATTCCAAATAAATATATCCTTTACCACAGGGCATTCAGGCCACAAAGACCATAGAGTAACCAAGCTCACATAGAGAAGGCCCCAGAAGAGGATCAGGGAAACCAGAGTAGTAGTCAATAGAAGCAGAGCTATGTAGATTAGATGAAAGAGAGGGTATGGCAACCGCCATCAGAACCTAGCACCATGGAGCTTTGTACGTTACAATGCTTGCTGATCAGCAATACAAGGTGGGAATTAAGCGATCAATGATGGAGAAGCCAGGGAGGGGTAGTTCTATTGGGTTGGGCCAACGAGTCATATAATGGGCATATATTCCTCTGGGCCTTTGGGTAATGTATTGTGGGTCATGTTGGGATTTGTGAATTGGGCCTACAGGTCATGTATGAGCTCCCCTTCAGCCCTTAAATGGTGGATTATCCATTATAATATAAAAAATAAGTCCTTCAGGCCATTCAGGCGGGGGATATCCTTTTCCAATATTATGATTTTATAGACCATGTTCTTTGATTATTTTATGAATCATGTTTAATGAAATTTCATGATTGAATCCCTCACATAATAATATGATCATTTATATATAGGGTATGATTTTCAAATGTAATTATCATGGTATCATACCATTATTCTCTTGTTATGTTTATTTGATTATTGATATATCCTTTCCCCTTTACTGAGCATTATTTCTCTACCTTTCATAGTTTTCCATTCCCTATGTAATGAATAATGGTATTTACTATGTTATTCAAAATAAGGTTTCTAGTTTTGCGGAACATAATTGAAGTTTATGTTGTTAACTTATGAACATGTTTTTTATGTATCATTATATTTAATGATTCTAGACCTACATGCTTCTCGTGTAGATCATTATATTTTTTAAGGAATATTCATCTAATTATATGTAATATCTATATATTAAAAATAAGTGTTACAATAAAAATATATTAATCATCTCCAATGCATTGAAACATTTTAGGTAATTGTGATTATTCAATATATTTGGAGAATTGAATGAAAAAGGATAAAATATCAATTACTGGCTGTTATCATAAAATGACTGGATGGACCATCACTGAGTGCATATATTATTGTAATATTTAAATTAAAACCATAGTTAAAAGATACGGTCACGGAAATATAAAATATGAACATGAAGAATTTTATATTAGTTCGTATATAGAAGGATCTTATATATACTCTTTACACCCCTATAAAAATTTAGATGTATATTTCTCTAATATATTTGAATCTTGAGGTAGTTTCAAAACACCATTGTGATCTTCCTTTTCTATTGGAATCATAATGACAACACAATTTATATTTTAATAGGGTAGTCACATACTAATTTCGAAACATACCTTTTTCTGTGGTATAACTAGGAATAAATTTTTCTAAGGGATAAAAAATAAAGTAGTAAATAATTAATGTTTTCTAAAATCAATATGATAATATAGTACCTAATTAAAGATAAAAGACACCAGATGTGTTTTATTACTTTTAACACCATGAAAATCCATTGAAAAATCCACCATCTTTTAAAACAATAAGGTAGTAGTGATCGAGAATGTTATTATGTTATTTTGGGAATGTTCTTCAACTCTTAGGTCTTATTTTAATCAAGTTCATGAATTTTTATTACATATGTGTATCTAAAATATATTTCTTGAATTTTTATTTCACTATATACATGTATATATAAAATCTAAACACAACATAATAGTTAGAATAATTAAAAAAGAGTAATAATAATTTTACCCATGATATTTTCAAGAAACACAGGCTCTAACAAACACTCTAGAATAATTTTTCACCCCTTTAATAAAATTGAAAAAACAAGAAACTATGTATTTTTTCAATCTTTTTATAATAATAAATAATAATAAGTAAAAACATCTAAATAAACACCGTAATAATAATTCTTGAATATATATTCAAAAAAATTAGAATAATCCCAGAGATCTCATGATTTAGTTTCCGTAAGAATCATATTAATTTTTAATATTCATTATAGAATCATATAGTTGAATGTGATGAAAAATTATAATATTCTTATTACCCATTTTAATTCATACAACAAATTATTATGGTTTCAAAATATCAACAATGATAAGAATATGATAATTGATATGTATGAAAAATTTTATAAGAAATATTGCATAACATAATTCCAAAAAGAAGTAAAATGTAATATAATTTTTACAATGATCCTCATAAGTATTATAATTATAAAATCTAAAGTATTTAAAGACGGAAATATATTCCACATTGAGAAAACATGACGATACAGAGAAATAAATAATTACATATGAAATCATGTAATGGTGATATGATAATAAAATATTTTATTTCCTATAAGATTATACATATATTCAGAATTCATATTCTCTAAAATAATATTTCGAAACACTCAAACACAAAATGAATGTATGAAAATAAACATTTTCATAAAACATTTATCATTATTGAAAATAATTTTATTGGTTTTTGTAACACTTAAATTTTTTATGATATTAAAAAACAAAATTTAAAAAAATTTGACCATAATAATATATATGGACATTGATATCAACTTAAGAATTTAATACAACATTATTTGGACATTAATTTACTGTTCTGTGATATTTAAAAATAATAATAACAAATATAAAATTATTTTACAATTATAATAAACACTAAAATTCTTAAAACAATTAATTATAGAATAAAAATATTTTTAACATATTTTTATAACTAGTTTGATTATATAATTCACAGTGGAATATAAAAAAATGATTAAAATCACAATAAATAGGCAGTCTAATGAACACTACCATGAAACATTCCCCAAACAAACCACAAAAACTCTTACAACCCCCCACTATATGCTATTTATTTAATATTTTATAGTCAATAAAAAAATATTCCCATATTAAAAAACAAACTAAAAATGGAATATTTTTTATAAATAATTAATAATAAATAAATAAATATGAAATTATATGATTTTATTTTAATATATAATCATTTCAATTTTTTTTAATTATTTATTCCTTTTCTAAACTAATGTTACTTGAAATAATGGAATAGGGACCAGAAATTTTTTAATTATTAGTAGAGGAATTTAAAAGAAAAACAATCTGTAGAGGATATACTCTATGAAAAAACCATTTGATCTATACAAGAGAAAATATATGAGTGATAACTTGTATGATCGATGTAATATAGAAATATTTTCATAATTAATTTTAATTTATACTTCATTGAAGAAGAAACATTTTCTCTCATTACATCTTTTATAACATAATGTTATATATATTGAATAATAATAGGAGTCTACTGATGTTTACGGTTCTCCTGAATTAATTTAAATTTCAAATCAATCTGAACAATCCTTATTTTAAGAAGGATGAAGTAGAAAATAAATAACTAATATGGGGGTGTTTTAAAAATGATATAAATTATTTTATATACAATGAATAGTTTGAATGAAATAAATAAATTTTAATAAAAAATAAATAATTATGAAGTGGAATTAAACACTCAAAACCCTTCATGAACTTCAAATTTAATGGTGACTACCAATATAAAAATTTAATTTGTTTTCATAATGAGAAATAAAAATGAAATCAGTTACCTGATCGAAAATATTGAACTAAAATTTTTAGTTAAATTTACTTCCCTAAATTATTAGGAGAATGCTTATAATTTATAGATAATTTAAACAAAAAAATTAATGAAAAAAAATTAGTTGAATATAATAAAATCGATCAAGGAAATTAGAGAAACATTCAATTATATTTCAATTATATTTTTAATTATATTGTGTTATATTTTGAATATAGATCATTAAAAAAGACATAATGGTATACGAAATAGTTATTTATTTCTATAAATGGAGGAAACCACTTAATGTTTGATGACTTAATTTTTAAGAGTGAACTAATGAAGTATAGGAATAGTGGTTAGAAAGATGGAGGATGTTGTTTTATTTAGGTTTCTTTGTTTTTATTTCATAACTAGTATGAAGGGGTAGTTTCTTTGTATGGAATTTCGTAATGAATGGGGGTTGAGTGTTGAAATATATTAATTTCTAATGGTATATTATTCGGGTTTATACATTAACTAAACTGTTTACATAATTTATCAATTAATTATGCATGACTTTCGGGTGTAGTTAGTTGAATTTCATTTTAATACATCAACAAATACTTATATATCTTCATGAGTAACTATTAAATCATATGCTTTTGTTTAAAAATGGGTTCATATCACATGAATAATATTTTAATAAAAAAATTACCAAATGAAAAAAATGGTTAGTAATTAGAGACTGATGACCAAGGTAATTTACATTCATTAATTCGACTATATTAATGAAATAAATATTTTTTCATATCAATTTATTGTTCTATATCTCATGACAAGTTATTTATAATTCCTTAGTTCTCTATTAATTCATATTTCATTCAATATATGTAGATGTATTTTAAATTAAATTGTTTATTGTCACTTTTATTATAAACATCATACTATGTTGACATCCCACAGGGCATCATTAATTCATTTTAGGATAAAAAATTATGAATTTACAAAAACACAAAAAATAACAATAAATATAAGGCATGGTATTTCTGAGTGTAGAACAGATAGGGATGGATCATATTTTCTATGTTATTTAAGGAAACTGAACTTGATATTTGTTTATTGGTTTGAAGGAATGAAACAATGGGCATCAAATATTGGGTTTTGGTATTCGGAGAAAGGCATGGAATGTTCAGTGATTTTTAGGTTTATGTGTTAGGTATTTAGTTGAAAATATATTTATTTTGGATTGTGGTTGGGATTGGGTCAGCAGGGATCCTTGGACTTAGTATTCTACCATAGTCCGATGATTTTACCTTTGGAATAGTTATCTACAGGGCGAAAATGAAAAACATGGTGACCTAGAATATTATTTAAACATAACTGACCTAGATTTCATAATAATCATATGAAATCTAAGGCAATTAAATGTTAAAATGAAGGTAATCTTCTCATTTCACAAGAAATGGTTATGAAATTATAAAATAACATTATTTGTAACTAATAAATTTTGTCATAGAAATCAAATACATGAATAATAAAATTGGATTTATCCATAAGCATCACATACCCCTAAAATTACATCACCCAACAGAAAAGAAACATCTCACTCATACTAATAATGATTATAATTAACATGATTGGTACCCGAAGAATAATGGTGGCGATGAATGGTGGAAAATCCATGCTCTGTATAGTCACTCAATCACCTAGTGGGCATCCATTGGTGTCACTCTTCCTCTACTGGTCCCAGTCATATCCTTGACCAGTGGATGTGGGTCTTTATTTGTATGGAAACCCATAAACTCTGATACCACTCCACATTAAAAATCGTATCACAAAAATATTATTTTTTTTATGTTTCCCACTGTCTCATGACATGTAAATTGGTTACATGGTGTGTAATCATCCAACATTCATGCATCATGAATGTCTCTATGGGACTAAATTAATTCATGAAATACACTTATCATAGGTACATGTCTCTATGGGACTAAATTAAGAATTGAGATAGTGTAAAATTTTGTATGGTTAGTTTTCAGGATATTAATTAAAATTTATAAATATGAAAACCCATAATAATTAAAAAAATTTTAAGGGAGTAAATATTTTTTTCTTCATTATTTGTGGACTCAAACTGATCATTACAAATTTTTTCAATTAATAAGGGAAATATTTTTTAATCTATTCCTGTATTATTATTTTATTTAGTATTTTTTTATTATTTTTATATTCCACAATATTTTTGGTGTTCTGATAGAATTCATGGAATTATTGAGTATTAAACACATCAATATTTACATTTAATTTATTTTTCATAAATATAATACCAATATATATATATAAATTACAATGGGAAGGATTTTTCCCACATCAACATATTAGTTTTGTTAATATATACCATTATTTCTTATAGGATATATTAAAAGAGACATGTAATGACATGAATATAGTTATAATAGAGGCATTAAATTTGAAAGGAAGTACCCTATGATGTAATAAAATTTTATAGAAATCATATGGAGAAATGTAAAGGTAATATGGATTCATGGATTAATATAAGGATATTTATAAAATTTAATTTTAATCTATATAAGTAATAAAGATATTATATACCCCCACAATAGCATAATATGTCTATACATATGAAAGAGAATCATTAAATGAAAAAAATAGAATTAAAATAATGATTGTAGAAATGAATAATAACATCTATTATTTTAATGTATAAATGGAAGGAATTTGTAAAATATGAGTGATGTGGTTTTTAATTTTTATTTATGACATTCCATATATAGGATTTTGCCTCATGGATGTGTTAAGATAGATATAGTCAATATGGGGATATGTATCACATCAAGAAATCATAATTTCAAGTGGTAGATAAATCAAGACAGAGTAACATCCTTCCATAATAATATTATAAAACACCTTGAATGGTTCCATCTATAAACAATATATCAATTAATGCTATTTTAGGTGGTTAATCTAGAATTTTATATATTTCATCGGATTTACCCTTGGATATAATTTTAGATTTTAATTTAGAAAGTTTTGTAGGAAGTATACTTCAATCAATATTTTATTTTTTGTAGTATTGGAATCCATCCTATTGTCTCAAAAGGATTCATTTATTTTATAGTTACATAACAATGAATGTATAAGATAAAAAATAAGGTTGGAATAAAATTATATAAATGATGGAGAATCAACAGAAAAGGGAGACATTTTTTAAATATAATATATTTTTTACTTTTGGTACATTCATTACATAGTTTTTAAGGTAGATATATTACTTTTCAACATTTGACTTATTTAAAAACTAATTATCTCGATTATAAAAAGTTTCTTATGAATATAATCCTTAATTATTTAAAAATTAATTTTTATTTAATTGAATGATTTATATAATGGATCGATGAGGAATGATTTGCAAGATGATATTGATTCGAGGAATCAATATTTGGGTTGATTTATTTACATATATAAATGAATTTACAAAAAACTTTTTTTTTATTAAAATTAAAATATTTATTTCAATTTATTTATTATAATCATTCATAATATAAGTTATTTTCAAATATTATATTTCTCATTCTCGATATTTATTTTAAAATATTTACCTTGTTTTTTACTATACCCTATATTTTAATCGAATCATTGGATATGAATAAATAATAAAAGGATAAATTTGGTCATATAGAATCACGAAAAATTATTCTCACATTTAGATTACTAAGGACACATTTTTTTCTTATCCCATTTCAGCTTCAGACCTATACTAAGTCTAATATTATATGGATCAATTGAAAAAATGAATTTTATTCATATGAAGACCCATTACAATATTATTCATCAGTCCACCAATTATTCTTTGTTATGAAATTAAAATGGATTATGGTGGTCTGTGATGAGTCTAGGTGATAATTCAATGGATAAGTGTGGGGAAGTTATTTATTTATCATTTTAGAGAAATGTGAAAATTACTTTTATCATTATTATTACATCATTATTCATCATCTATTTTGATAAAATATAAGAAAAATTAATAAAGTGGAATAAAATCTATCAATGATTACAATGTTTGTTTTGTTAACATATCCAAGAGGAGAAGGACTAGTTATGATGTCTTCAAAAGAATGTCAAATAAGGAATTTTTATTAAGATCGAATGAATATAATGTATTGCTAATAAATATTTTACCCTCATTTTGGAAGCCTTATGGTTTCAAATTTATTAACATCATTACCAACCCACAAAAGGCTCATATTCTTCAGAGCCTTCATGACAATCCTTGTGATTTTTCTGGTTGGATTACTTTGTGTAAATTGAGAAAGATTACTTGAAAACGGATAAATTGAATATAGAAAAAGTTCAGTATTTTTTCACATCATATTATATTGAGTGATGAGATAAAAAATTGTATGGGGTAGAGCACATGAATGCATTTATTCTAATAAAAATTTGAATGATTTAAACTGAAGTTATGAGAAGAATCATCAATTCAAAATAAAAAGTAAATCATGTTGTTGATTCGTTTGGATGAAAGTAGATGAGTTGAAGTGATATATCTCATTTGATACTTAAAAATAAATTCCCTATTTTCAATTGTTTGGTTTTATTTAAAATCATGTTAAAATATTTATAATATGGATTTATTTTGTAATGAATTTTAGATTTTAGGATTCTGAATAATGAAGAGATTAAGTGTGGTGATATTTAAAAATAAATTTTATGAATAATTGTTATAATTAAATTTATTTTTTTTGTTTATTTCATGATTAATTTCTATTTATTCAATTGTAAAATTGATTCAAATGAATTTGTGGGTAATTGTAGTATTTGTGAAATAATATACAAAATAAATCTAAAGGATTTATAGCTATGTATAATAAGAATTATTTGGAATTATATAGAAAATTTTAAATATATGACACTATGGATTGTATAAGAATAATAATGGGAATTGGGGGTGATTAATGTGTGTCATGACATTATTATGTTTAAAATAATATGAATAATCCTTCATTTATCAATCCAAAATAGATTAAATCACGATTTATATGCTTATTGAAAAAAATGAATCAATAGGTATTCATTATAGATATGAATAACTTGGGTCATTTTTAATAATATATTAGATATAGAAATAAATTATATCAGGTTAGGCTTAGGTTTTCATGATTGAATTTTAATAACGTATGTGGTGGTCTAGTAATATATGAATAAAAATGAATCCATGGTGTTAAAATATGAATTACTTATGGTCCTATACCAAAGGAAAAAATTCCAAATCACAATGAAAATTAACCCCGTCATTAGGATCCCTTATAATAATATGTAGAATTTCCAAATTCATGAATCAGAATCACATATGATGAAATAAGGATATCTCTATGTGAGAATAATATAAAAGAACATGTGAATCATGAAACCTTTCATGAATAACTATTGTTGAAATTTCATCAGATCATCCTTATGTCATTGGGAATTATTTTTTGTTCAAAATGATATAGAACCATTATAGATTTTCATGATCATGAATCAAATGTTTTTTTTTCAAAATCTAAAAAAGTGTTTTATATAATATTTAATAATACATTGTAGTTGTAAAATGAATTTTCATAAATAGACATAGGAAATGGAATGGTTAAATAGACACAATGAGATAGGCTTTCATTTTGAGAAATTATGGACATTATGAATAGGAAAACATATCATGGATATGGATAATATTTATTTATGTTTGAAGGAATGGGGAATTAAAATATCCATTGCGAATCCATACATGTGGTTTCCAAAGTGGGGGAAAAGATAAAAAATTAAAAATTTCGAAAATTGTATACCTACATCATAGTTTGATGGTACAATAGGATTATAACATTAAAATATATTTTTCAATAGATTTGGAAATATATAATTGTAATTTTTATGAAATGTTGGTTGTAAAATTGTTTTCATCCTCAAATAATGGAATAAATCAATTCAATTTTTAGGTTTAGTAAATAATTTTATAGTTTAATCTCTATAAATCTTTTAAGACATTAAATGATTATCTATGTATACCTATTAAGAAATTAAATGATTATATATATGGGATATTCTATGTGTATAATTGCATAATATTTGAAACCTATTTTCAATGATTTGTAGTTATACATTTAATGTGAATGATACATCATGATATAAACAAGTGTGAAGTGGAGTTTTTTCCTCTAAATGGGGTCCACCAATACATGTCTGAATATATATTTTCTAAGGAGGTACTATAGGAGTTCATTGAGATAAGGTTGAGGGAAAATGGATATAGTTTTTTTATCTTTTTATATTATAGTTAAATTTTTTCCACGATGTCATAGTGTCTTTAGGATTAGTTTTATAAAGAATTGGGGATTATTATTTTTCATAATTTAAATTTTAATGTTTTTTTCTTTTTCATTAACCTATTTTATAATGGATATTTTCCATTTATTTTGAACGACCATTATGTGACAATGGTTTAATATTATTTAAATTTATTATATAGTTCCATGATATTATATTTATTATATTGTGTGTCTTGTGCTTTGATTTGACTTGGGTTTTAATCACCTAAATTTTGTGAGGAACATAAACATGTAGTCATATGAAAAGGGTAATTTATTAATTATAGTGTAATCACCAAGAATATGATTTTTCATTGAATAAAATCTTAAAACGATATGTCTATTAGTTAAAATCATTTCATTAATTTAAAACCCATTATCTTATATTTGAGAATCCTTGATGATGGTTTCATTCAAAGTTTTATCAATTTTGTTTTTGTATTTTTTTTTCTATTGATTCATTCATCAAATCATTCATTATGATGTATCATGCTATGTATTTTTCTATGTGGGGTTTTCCCCAAATATTATCAATTATATTTTTTATATTAATATATATGAATAAATATATTATTATTTTTAAACCTGAAAATCTAAAGGATTTTACAATTCATTAAAATATTTAATTGTACAATCCTCATGAGTAAAAAATGTAAAATAGATAATTCATTCTATTCAATGAATTATTATATGACTTATCGTGTGATTGTAATGTAATATAATGTTCATTTAGAATCTTGACATGGTTATCTATGTCTAAAATGTATGAAAACCATTAAAAGTATAATCATTAGAGAAATGTACCAAATACGACCAATAAGAGGAGAAACGCATTTGTCTCTTATTAAAAGGAAATTATAGAGGAAAATTGTAACATCTGTATGTATATAAATAAAAACAAATAATCCACATGGATTGATAAAACTAGATGTGTGTGGTTTGATGAGTTTAAAATTAATTGATAAAGTCAATTTATCAATTTTGTGGATAATATAAACCATTTAATTTAAAATAAAATTATTCAAAAATAATTAAAATTCTTACAAGAGGGTTAAATATTTTTTATTTACTGATAATGCCAATGCATATGTTATAAAAATATTTTAGTAGGATAACGTTTCTGATTCCATGATTGTTAATTTTTAGGAATATCTTTAGAATCATTGGAAAATGAATTAATATAATGCTCTGATAGTCCCTAATGACCCCAAGCTGAATATGTTTATACCGAAAGGTTGTCTTACATGTGGATATCAATGTTTTAAAAGAATGGAAAAAATGGGTATAACATAAAATAACGGTTATCTATAATCATAAATGATTCATGAATTTACCTTATCCAATTATCATTCCTTATGGGTTGTGGTATTTGAATAAGCACATCATGAAGAGATTAAAAGAGGTTTATTTGTTCGTTCTGAAATGAAAAGAAATTTATTTTTCAAAATAAGATGACTTATCCATTGACGGAATATTACATAGATATAAGCCTTATAGAATGGGTTATTTGAGATATAATATGAAGTTTAAAAATGAATTTTATGTTACTATATTATTTTATTATGGTTTATTATAAACATAAATAACAATTGATGTTGATATTAATGAATATCAATTAGATGACGATGTACGCTATGTTGTGGATTACATTTTTATTATAGGATTTCAATATTTTATATTTGAATATGAGTTTCCAGGTGATTTGGAAGGATGAAATAATAAAAGAACTATATTCTAATGTCATAGAATTCATGTGGAAACTAATTTTAAACTTGTGTATTATTGTACGGTTGTAACAACATGAGTATGTTTAAGAAATTATAAACACAAATTCATATATTATAAGATGAATCAATTAATATTATTTAGGATTTACATGATAAGAATGTGATCACCACCATCGGGGAAGATATAAATTATATTAGTAAGTATTATATTTTGTAAATTTTTTATCATCCTAAAGATGAAAATGGGATTCATATAAAATAGTTTCCTAGAAAAACAACAATGATAATAAATAGGTTTCATATAAAAATAGTATTCAATTTAGAAATGTATACTCTCAAATTAATGATATATACATTAATTAAACATGTGGTCATGTTTTAAATCATGAAAATATTTTACATCATTTGGAATATAAGATCAAATGAATAATAATTTATTAAAAATTACTATGAATCTAGAATTTTATTATATAGAACACTTGTATTAAGTAAATATTGAATAACCAAAGGTTTATATAGATGATGGAGATGGTTCTCATGTATAAAATGTAAATGAATAATTATACAGGACTAAAAATTACCATATTCATAGCTTTACATATTGTAAAGAAGTTTAGATTATTTAAATTTCATGAAACAACTCAGTTAATGAAATCATTATATACATAAATATGCAAAAAAACTCAAACATTTAGGTTTTTCATATCAAGGAAATCGTTAATGTTATGGATGAAGTAATGAATTATATGAATATTAATTCCAATTTAAAAAACACATTAAAATATTAATGAGATGAAATTAAATTCTTAGGATTGTATGTCATGAACACTATATGTTATATATCTCTCAAAATGAAAAAAAATCATTGGAATTGTTAAAAAGGTACAAAATTGGATGATTAATATATTTATAAACACATATTTGTTATTACATCTTTTTCTTAATAACAAAAATCATAAAGAGTCATATTGTAATATCGCAGATAATGATAGAATATGTAATAATATTATTTATTAATAATAATCAATTAGATATTAATTTTACCTTAAATAGGAAGTTAAATCTTAGAGTGTAATTTTCATGTAATAAGGAGTTTCTCTAAAATCATTCAATGCTTGCAAGACAAAGTTATACCAAAAAATTAATATGTTATTAATACTATTTTTTTTCTTTTAATTAACTCTAATTAATTATATAAATGAGAATGAATATTAATAAATATATTATTATTACACATGTTTATAAAATTCTGTTAATTTTATTTAATAAATTTGATCGACTTAAAATAATAGTAAATAAAATTTTAAGCATAAAAAGCTATATATTTTTCAAATGTAGTTTTTCCACCTTTTAAAAGGAAACCCATTTTAAATAAAATTATTGGCACATTACTAATTTTTATATTAAAAAACATAACATCATTTTTTGAATTGGTATATCAATGTCTTCATTGGAATTATCTTTGGTATTTATCTGAGAACCTTCATATTTTGATCCATAGCGAATAATAATGTATTTTACATCAAAGCATTTTTTTCATCAAATTTATTTATATAGTAAAATAATTTTTTTTAATTTTTTTTAAACCATAAATAGATCCTTTTTATATCAATTAAAATATTTTTGTTCATTGGAAACTATTTCACATTGAATTTATAAAACAACTTACCAAACATTTGAAGGATTTTACATCAAAAACCAACTTTTCAACCAGCATGTGGGATTAAATTTAAATTCAATTATTAATCTTCTTTTATTGTAATTTTGAACAAATATATTCCATTTTTTTAATGATACAAATTTATATTTTTAAATTAGGTAAAATTATTTTTTGGAGCATAAATATTGTTGAATGTAATTAAAATTAATTATTGTGATTAAGATGAAAATTAGATTAACAATGGACTAAAACATAACAATAGTAACCAAAATGACCTATAGAATTGTAAAAATTCCATAATTTAGCATTTCAAATATATCATACCTATTATATATAGTTTACCATTATTGTATCCACTTTTCATGAGAAACTATTGAGTGGAATTCCATTTTAAAGAAATTTTAGGAATTCCACCCGTAATCCACTGTAAAATTGAAATCAACCTTACCATATATACACACCTATGAGGTCATTTTTATCATCCAAATCATAAAACATAATATCAAAAAACCCTTTCCCAAATCATATTGGTAACACATATGGAATAACTCCAACCAAGAAGTCTATTGCTGAAAATGAAAAGGAGTAACCTGAAAAAAGAGGTAAAATTCTCTAATATGTGTTTATGTTTTATTTAATTCGCCAACCCTTAATTTATTATTATTACATTCTTAATTAATCACATAAGTATTAAAAATATGAGGATTTTTTAGTTTAATGGATAAAATTACATCTACACTCACATCGATCGAAATTGTAAGGAAATTATCATTCATGTATTGGGAACTATCGCCTCATGTAATGATGTGATTTGTTTTTTCAATTAACAACTATCACGGTTGAGAATTATGAAGTAAAAAATATATCAAGTTGAATTATATGTTATATTTATGATTTATTAATACTTAAATAATTATTATATACACATACCCTCATGCTTTCCATTTTTTTGTAAATATTGTAATGTTGTCTGTGGCTGTGTGGACTACCACATCCACAAGGTGATGTGATATGTTCAGAAAATACAATGAATGTATTGTGGATAGGTTTAATAAAATTATTTGATTTAAATCACATTTATATTATACTCATGGAATAATTTTCTTTCTATAAATATTATATTTAATTTTCTTTGACACCTTTTTACACACTCAAAAAGTGATAACGTGATTCATGGACATGTGGACTACCGCATCCTCAACACGATGTGATGAGTTTTAAAAAATAAGAACTATATATATAATTATATATGATTAAATTAAATTATATTTATTATATAATTGTACTTTTTTAAATATAAATTTTATTTACATCCTTTCCATTATGATCATTGAAAAATGGGAACATTACACTTGCATATATATGACCTACTGTCTCCATGATTGTAGCAGTGGTTATTTTTTCCAAAACATCCTTCATGATTATTTTAAAAAAATAATTAATGTATAAATATTATATTTATGTGTTTATTATTATAATATATATGTCTTTATAATGATCCATTTGTCAAAAGATTACATACCAATGTCGTTTTTGACACATTAACCGAATATGGTCAAAGCACTCAACATAAACTCAATAGTTTATGTACTTGTTAAAACATTATAGTAAGTGAAATAAAATTATTGAAAAAATTAAAATGTTTTTTAATAATGTAAATACTTATCATAATTTAATTATTTATGAATATAAATTCCCACATGACATATCAGACTCAAGGTATGGGGGTTTCATCATAATTTTTAAATCTGTTAGATAAATGTCATAATCACCTCTTATTAATTTTTTATAGTGTATGTACCATCCATTTTCATATATTAAATAATTATAACTATTTAATTCCTTGAACTTAATTATTTCATTTTATGATTATTACTTATTTGGATTCCAATACATATGACACCACAATTTTAAGGGATACTGTCTCAATCCCCTTTCATTGAGGAATTTCACGATGATATACACCTTTATTCTATTATAAGTTGTATATAAATCCCCATTGAAATATTATATCCATAATTTAAATATAATAATTTTATTGAATTACTTTTTAATTTATTTAATTCATTTGGATTATGATTTTAACATTTAATGTGGTTGGGGACACTTTATGTGTTTAAATATTTAATTTTCTATTCATTTTCTCTATGTAAATATTCATGTTATTATTTTAACTATTTATTTTTATGGATATGAATATATTATTAATGAAAATTTATGTATATTTTTAATTTCATACAATGTATTTAAAAATGAATCTTTTAATGTGTCTTAAAAAGATACATTTTTACATAAACATGTATCATATTTTCTTATCGTATGGAAATAATGACTTTTCATGTCATTGTGATATTTATTTAAATTATACGTTCCATTGAAAGAATAAGTTTTTTCTTAAATCAAAACCCCCATTTCATTTTATTTGGTTATTTTGATATTGGAATTTTTGTAAAAGAAAAGTGTGTTTGGTTATTAAAAATGGGTTCTTAAATGAAAATGGTATATTTATCATAATTTGTTTTCATATAAATTAAAAATGAGTTTTTAATGGTTTTATGCAGATATTTTGTTTTCCTCTTGATGTGTTACATTATAATTAAATGAAACAGTTGATTGTGTTACATATTTTATGAAGGTTTGACCCCATTATTGCTCATGGATAAGCCCAATTTAGAATATACAAAGTGTTAATTCCCATTACAACTAATGATAAATAGTTGAGCCTATTATATATTTTATGATCGGATGCGACCCATTATATATCATGGATGAGAATGATATATCTTATATTATTGTTGATTCCATGTATAGAACTCCAATACATTGTTTAATGATTTTATTATCTAGAGAATTATATTTGAAATTGGTTGTATGATTATTCCAATCTTTATGGGTTCTGTATGGGTTTAATGTGACAAGGTCACCATGTAGATACATGAATTTTCTATATTTAATAATGAGTATTTATGGAAAGAATTTGTTTTCCAAAGGTAAAATAATTTATATTTAATAATGAATAATATTATATTTTTTTGTAAAATTGGTATGTTTTCATGAAAGGGGTCTTCATTATTTTTGTTTTTTAATAGACGTACAACTTCCTTCTTTTTATATCCCTTAATGAGCTTTTTATGCTCATCCCACATATTTTAATTTTTTTAACATAATTTAATGTTTATTAATGGATTGGAAGAGGTAATGTTTAAATTAATTAATATTTATCATAGAAGAGATCATGCTTTATTATTAAAAGATTTATATGGTAGAAAAAATGGAAACTATTCGGAAGATTACACATTGTATTATATGGTTTTATTATGTTTTATATTTTTAATTATTATCTAATACTCGAAGCTATAAAAGATCCTCAATGTGAATGAAAATATATTTTTAACTGAAACTCTACATAATATAACATTTAAGGTCAGGCCCTTCATGTTGGTATCAATGGGAGGTCTAGATAACATTTCATGTTATGGTAGTGTTAATCTAAATCACTTATAAATTGTTACTTTATGGTTAAGTTAGAATGATATATCATTTAAATATTACCATTTTGCATTATCAAATGTATTTTTGTTTGAAATATTTTTCCATAAAAGAAATAAAGAAGATATAATGTGGTGGTATCTTTTATGATAGTTTATGAAAGAGGGGATTCATGTAGCTAGTGGATAGACCTATATTGCATTAACTATGAATGGATTGTGATATTTGTTTGGAGATGTGTTCTTGAAATTATAGGATAATACCACAATGATGAAATTTTCTAGTTGAGCAATCAGAGGATGTCATCGATAATTCTCTTTAAGAAGTAGATAATGGTAACCTTGTGATTCATGGTAATAAAGGAGAATTTTTTTTCCAAAAAAAATAATTCATTTTAGGAAGATGATGGAAAGGGCCCCAAATGGGTTGTGCTGAGTATATTTGAGCTTCCATTAGTGTATCAACTATAACACCCTCAATATTTTACTGGATAGGGTTGACTCAAGAATGTATAATTTTAGATAGAGATTATTTAGATAATTTTTTATCACATTGAGACTCCTATAGAGAAGAGAGTCGTGTAGGCAACATAAATTTTGTTGGGTTGGGAAAATAGATGGTGAGAAGTTCTAGTTCAATCCCATAAAGTTGACAGTATGGTATGAAAATATTTTTAGGATATGTTTCTAGAACATTTTTATCACGAAACATTGATGCAGGAAAATATTATAGAGTTTATGAGCATGGTTTATGGGGATTTGATGATAATGGAATATGATATCCATTTCACCAACATCAAACATTTTGTTCCAACTTTAATGGTGTATGAGATGGAAATGACGAGATGTTTTTAATATTGACTCATTTATGAGATCATGTCACAATTGAATAATTTTCCCTTTAAGAGGATCACTTTTATGGTTAATCAATATCTTATATCACAAGGAAACTAAATGAGGATTGGAGAAGAATACATGCAGTTCATGTGGGGTGAACCAGTGGTGAAACGTCCAATAGTTTGAATCACAACTTGTAGAGATTTAACGAGGGTAGTGGGTGACATAGTAGTCAGAATAAGCAACATATATCCAGGATAGATATTCGGTTTTCTGCAATCAGTTTGGAAACTGGGACACATGCATGGATTTTGTTCTAGACCACCAGTTGAATGGTGATTGTACTATAGACTGGGGCATATGAAGATGTTCTATATAAACCCCCAATAAAAGGGGGATAATGGAAGACTAAGAGTAGTGCAGAGTATATATTGTGTGTCAGTAACCTAATATCAAGTATATATTTGGAGTTCAACTAACCGCACTAGTAGAGGTGGTAGATTTTGTACACTCAAGAGAGAGCACCCATATTAGTGGGGTAGTGTAGAGCTGGGAACATAGACCAAATCTAAGGGTATGGGAACAAGTCAGCTTCAGGCAGTTCAGTCTAAAACTTGGTGTGTAATGTTTGGGATATCAATAGTTAGAGGTATGGTCCTTGTATCTCTAGGATCAATGTTCTTTATTTGTTACAAGTTATTTTAATTCTCATATAAATTCTAATTTTGTACTTATGTTGTACATATTAGTGGAACATGTGAGTTGGGTTGTGTCTATTGATACTCATTTGTGGGTTCGAACATATGATATCAAAAAATGTAAGGGTTGATCATTGGAAGTTGTTGGAAATAGTTTCTTGTGAGACATATTCATCCTCATGATGATAGGTTTTGACCTGATTTTGGGTGTGTATTTGATGGTGTTATATCCGTACCATATATAATGTTACATTGAATAGGTAACATTCACATCTCATGAGGGAGTCCCTTATGTCCATTGTAGTGAGTGGGATGTACGAGCATGCCATGTAGGGGTAATATTTCAAAAATTGGGAGAACTCACATCCCACATGGCTTTTATTATGCTTGATGATGGAGGAATAGAGAAAACAATATTTCCTACCACTGTGGATCAATTTCAGGGTCTATTTCTTGAGGACTACCCTAGGAATCAACATTGAGAAAGATATTGAGATTATGATTGAGTTGTTTTGAGGAAAGAACAAGTTTTTATTCCTCCTAAAAATGGTAATAATGAAACTCTAGAAACATATAGATCAGCTATATTTTTTGGAGTGTAATGGGTTCATTCATACAAGTACATCACCTTGTGGATCACCAGTTCTATATAATAATAAGGTTTATGGGTCATTATTGTTTTGTGTAGATTTTTGGTAGATGAATCTGATGAAAATTATGAATAGATTTCCTATTCCTCAAATAGATGATCTATTTGACTATCTAAGAGGTTATTTAGTGTTTAAAAATATTTATTTGTGATTAAGATGTCACTTGTTGAGAGTGAGGCCATATAATAAATTACAAACCAATTTCTAGAGTAGGTGTGGATTATATGATTTAGTTGTGATGTCTTTTGGGTTGATGAGAGAACCTACAATGATTATGGGTATAAATAAAATATCCTTCCACCCATACCTAGATTTGTTTTAGTCATTTTTTGAGGACATCATGGCATAGTTAAAGACTCATGACACCCATTCTAATCAAATTTACATCATCTTGACTATACTAAGAGATCATAGGATCTATCCCAAGATATCCAAGGGTCAAATTTAGATTGATAGTGTTCACTTCATGGGACATGTAATTTTTTCATAAGTCTTGTCAATAAATCTAGAGAAGTATAGGTGGTTGTGACTAGAGAGCATTCCAAGTCTATTTATGATGTCCGATGTTTTTCGGGTTTGGTGAGCTACTACAGAAGTTTCTTTAAGAAATTTTAACATTTAGAGGCGCAAATTTTGTTCTTTAACAAGAATTAAATAATCATTGAGTGATTAGAATCATGTGATAATAATTTACAAGCATTAATGAATTAGTTTACTACCAAACTGATATAGATATTACCTGAGTTGGGTAAGAGGTATACCTTATTTTATGATGTGTTTTGTTTTAGACTAGGAGTAGTGTTGATGTAGGATGATTAGGTTGTTACATAATATTCATGGTATTTCAGGCCTCATGAAAGAAATTATCGTACATAAGATCTTGAATAGGTATTGGTGGTTCATGCCTTTAACTGTTGGCGGATCTACTTGTTGGGAGAATGGTTCAAAGTGTATAATTACCATAAAAGCCCGAATTACATTTTTACTAAGTGTGATCTCATTCATTGGTAGTGATGATGTGTTTAATTCATGATATAATTTCAATTTGATCGATTTTATACATGGGAAAGAAAAATAGTGTTAAAAATTCCATGATCTGGAAAACTCAATGTCAGGTTGTCTAGGAGTCTAGATTTGAGTGGAAGATAATGGCCATATTTTCTAAGATGCCTCTAGTTGTATTATATGGTAAAAGTTAGACAACCCTTGATACCATAATAGTTGATTCAATGCTATTGAGTTGGGTAAATGATATTCATCTTGAGGATTCAAATTGTGTTTCTATGAGGTAAAGAGAGAAATGTGTTCATTTACCTTCTTGTTGCGTCGTTTGAGATGATGAGATTGATTATATTAGTTTTTGTGTCGTTGTGACAACATTTATGATAAAGTAGTTAATGTGAGAGTTTAATGTATCAAAATTGGTTGTGCATATTGGATTATCCAAAATGTATTGCGATATTTAAAGGATGAATTGGTGCCCAAGAATGAAGAAATTGGTTGCCAGTTTATGGCCGTATGCCTTACCTATATATATGTGAAGATAGAGAATCATGACATTGTGGTTTGTTTCAATCATTCCCCAATCTAAATTGGATATGGGGAGATGTAAGAATATATTTTCTAGATGGATTTTTGAAAACACCTTGGAATAATGAATAAATCTATGTAGTTGTTTATTGGTTAACTAAGGTAGCTCATTTATTTATGATTCAAGATACATTCACATATGATCAGTCAGGTGATTTTTACGTTCAGTAAATCGTGTTGTTTTATGGACTGCCATAGACCATCATTTTGTATTGTAATCCACATTTCACATCTATTATCTTCAAGAGATTGTTGCAATAACTTATTATTTGTGTGTTTTTATGTACTAACTTATACCCATAGATGGATGGGAAATTGGAACTTACAATTCAGGTACTATTAGAGATGTTGAGATATAGTGTCTTGGTCATTGGTGGATCATGGGAAAACACTTATCACTTACTTAGTTTTCCTACAGAAATAGTTTATATGATATGATTCAGATGGAACATTATGATGGAATTTGTGGTAGATCATGTAGATCACCTTTTTGTGTGATAGAAGATGGGGATTTAGGGTTGTTATGTTCTATTATCATGTAGGCATCACATTGATATATTGAGTTGTTCTGAAAACACGTGGTAATTGATCAATGTTGGAAGCATCCATATTCATATTGTCATCATAGGCATTTTGTGTTCATGGTGTGTAATGGAATAAACCTCTCTAGTCCATTACATTGTGAAAATGTGGCATTAGAGGTGTTATGGGAGGTTAAGGTGACTTAGGGTGCATTTGGGTGGACTTTTAAGGGAAACTAAAGGGTTATAGCTTTCGCATGGGAGGCACAAAGTTTTCTAAACTGTGTGCCCAAACTGTGGGAGGTTGGTGTTGGAGGCAGTGGATAACTCATGGTTAGCACACAATTTGTCTAACCGTGTGGCCTAACCATGCGAGGATTGCCGACTAGGCAGTAGCGACTGCACGATTAGCGCACGATTTGTCTAACCGTGCGGAAAAACCTTGAGTACACTTAAATCTAGATCCTAAAATTTTGGATCTAAACTGTTTTGCCTCTAACATGCTCGTTTAATCCCCTAAGCGGCCATAACTCGGGATTACCCTTCCTCTAAGGTAAGAGAACCTCTCCCAAGAGTTTTGGAGGTGATTTGAAGGCTTCTCTTGGCGAATCGAAGCCAGTTTCTTGATGTATGTGATCGTTCTTGTTTGGTTTCTTAGATCAACTTATATCTACTCATCCTCTTCTCTCGATGTCTTAGATCTACGCCCGTTATGGGTATATATAAGTGTGTGGATGTCAAAAATGATGATCTTTGGTCTTTATCTTGCTAGGAGGAGAGATCTAAGGTGGTTTTTTGGAGAATCGACCCGGGTTTCTTGACCTTTCTTCGACCATCGTGGTTTTTGTCAAAAACCATGGATGTAGGGGATTCATTGATTCTATTTCTTTTACGTGGAACTATTTTGTTAGCATGTTTAATCCCACTAGATGAAAATGGAATTGTCATAATAAATACTTTGAACTGGATAAAGAAATTTTTATCGATCGTATGTTATTGCCTCTTTTTTTCTAGATAGTGTGATATCTATGCTAGCTTTTCTTAGTTGTTGTTCTTGATGGAAATCGGTAAAGAACGTAAACCGGAATTAATTAATAATTGTTTGACTAAAAATAAATAGGCATGAATACGAATATGGTTCTTGTGGTAATTTGAAGTTAATAAAAATGGTGTAGTAAGCATGTATAATAATTTGTGATAGCTTACTGGTTAGGTTCCCGATATTGGAACCAACAGATTATAAATATGTTAATTCATGATTGTTTAAATATTTCATTGTTTTATAATTCATTTAAGGGTTCTGAGTTACCGTCTTGATTGTTAAAGGGCCAAGAGACCAGTTGATGTGATGTTTTCTTTCCTGCTACTTGTGCTATGATGTGATCCCGGATGGTGGTAGTGATATGTGAGGGAAAATAGGCCTTTTGGTTACGGAAGCAGATGACACCAAGAGTGGAAAGATGCATTGGTTTATGCATGTGGATATCAGGGAGGACACCAGGGATGATGGAATCAGTTGGATGTGATTTTTGGATGCTTTTAGGTTTTTTGGTGGTTTATCTACTTTACTTTTCCCCACTGCTCAAGGAAGATGGTCTTGCTTACCCTTCTTTTGAAGGAGGCGAAGACGCGCGAGGTATGCCACATGATTTCCGTGTCTAGATTCTAAAGGGAGGATGAGTCTATGCTCTTTCTATTGGCAGAAATGACTTGACTGGTAGTACATCTACTCACCATGTTGATCCCCCTTGTGTTTAGTAGCATAGAATGCTTTTCTAGAATTCCTGGGAATATGGGAAAATAATTCTGTAATGAATGTTTCAATAAATGGTGTTAACCCATGGATTTGGTGTTCACTAAAACATAATGATGAGGTTGAAAACTGTTAAAGGAGCAGTTGACTTTGGGTGTTTTGCTAATTAAATTTATTGTGTATTTATTCATGGCTAATTAATGTTTAATGAATTAATTAACCTACAATGGAATTGATAAAAATTGATTTAATAATCTAATAAATCTCTTTAAATGGTAGTTTTCTTATATGATAACTAGTCTTAGAAGTGGTAGCCCGGAGTCTGAGAGATGTTAGCTGTAGTTGTGTCTAAGACTTGGTTATTCCCATAGTGTGGTTGTTTGTTATAATATATTCTATACTTTTTGTGTTTCTATATGCTACTCCACCCTATCAATAAGGGAAACTGAAACCTCGGGGATTCTGAGCCCTGGGGGGTGTTTTCCCGAACATTCCGGTGGGAGGTTGAATGGCTGACTACCCCCTTTGGCCCCGCTCTCTTCTCTTGGTAGATACTTGTGCCACTAGGCACAACAGTTAGATTTCCCCCTTATATGTGTGTAGAGGGATATAATGGCTTGTGGTTATTCACACACACATATATTCTGCATATAGTATCCTATGGAATACTATAGGTGTAACGTGTATAGGCTGTGATGCCTTGAGGATCCTTACTCGGTGTATGGGCTGTAATATCTTGAGGTATAATACCCGATGTATGATACACGTTACACGATCTGTGGTGGCTCCTGAAAACTACCTGGTTACTTTGGTTGTGAGGATGGTGTGGTGCTTCTCCCAGGTGTCTGTGGGGAAGCCTTTTTGGTGTACAAGGTGCAGATTGTGGTGCTTCACCCAGGTGTCTGCAGGCAAGATTTTTGGAGAGATATTCTTAGGACATGCGATGTTGGGGAATAACGGAAGACCAGTGGGGAAGTAGTAGCGGGGTACCCTTGATATTCATTATTATATTCTATATTCTTTTATGCGTTAATTTTTGAGATTATCCATGGTGAGGTTGGGAACATAGTATAACTGTTTAGGTGATCGGTAAGTTTCACTTGTTGATCACTGTGCTTTATCATGATTTCTTTACCTTTTGATGACAGGCTTCAGGGAGGATCTCACTGAGTATACTGTTATACTCACCCTACGTATATAAATACTATTTTCAGGTCACTTAGAGCAGGTTGGAGATCATGTTGGTTTCTACTAGCTTGGGGTTGCAGGAGCTGTTCGGGCTTGTTGTTGCAGCTGTTTTACTTTCTTTTGGGTAATGGCAGCTTTTACCATTTTTGTTGTAGTACATTTTCATGACATTCCATTTCAGCACTTGGGTTTTTTTATGTTTCCAGTTATGAGTTGGAGTTGATTGGTTTTTATCTTATCTCTCTCTTCTACATGGGTTCACTTAGATGGTAATGCCTCCCATTTGTGTGTTACTAAACCGTCGGTACTAGTCGCCAACCCGGGGCCTACTGGAGGCGGGACTCAGGGGGTCATTATCTCCCTTCTCACATTTCCGGCCCAGGAGGGGTACACATTGTGGGGAGGGGTCGTGACAGAGTGGTATCCGAGGTCTGGTTGAGGGATAGGATGGAGCTTGGAGTTAGTCATAGGTGAGGTTTCATGGTTTGGTAGGGAAACAATGTTGTTTATGTTTTGAAAGTGAGGTAAACACTGGAGACTAACTGAGACATAGGCGTTTAGGTCCCCCTATGATCTGATGTACGGACTTTTAAGTTAACAATGGCTACTAGAAAAGGTGATACTAGTTGCATGGTAGTGACCTAGGAAGGGATCATGCATCATTCTCTATTGTGCCTGTGATTGAATGGGTAAACCTTGGGATAGGTTAACTTAAAATGAATAAAAGAAAACAATAATTTAATTACTATTGAGTCTTCCATATTCTAGGATTAGGAGCTCTAATGGTTGTTATTTAACAGGTATGGGTCCAAGTTGATGTGCTCATCATGATTGCATAGAAAACGTCCAGGAGGCTGTTCAAGTAGGTTGTCTTATGGTAGAGCTTGACGATGAAGACACTTGGAAGAAGACACTCCAAGAGTTTCAGTGCCAGAGTCTGAAGAAGTACGAGGGATCCATTTCAGATGCAGTCATGGGAGACTAGTTGGAGGAGGTCGGGATAGGCTTCAGTTCGATCTGTGCTCAGAAAGGGCACTGGGTTTCCTTAGATGTGACGATGCTGTGTGGAACAGCGAAGAATTGGTGGTTTTTGTTCCTCGGGGATCGTGAGGAATCAACGATCTGATGTTAGGAGTTCCGAGACAAGTTTAGAGTCGAGTTCATTTCTACGACTGCGAAGGCGTCTAGTCACCCGGAGCATATTACCCTTCGATAGGGGTGCTCTACATTTCAAGAGTTTGGAATCGGTTTCAGGAAACTTTTACGTTATTCTTCGGACCTATTACCAGATGAGGAGGCTAGGGGAGGAATTTCTAGGAGGCTTTGCGTCGAGAGATCCAGCGACAGGTCACCCCATTAATGCCGAAGACATATCTTGAGGTGATGGAAAGGACAAAGGTTGTCGAGTGGACTTCGGCTAGGATAGGATCATCATGAGAGGGGGATCGTCATGATCCCTCACAATGAAAGGTTGTGGTCTAAGGTTCCCTTCTTTCAGTGCAGAAGAGTTTAAGTTCTGCCCGAGGTAGGTCTCGGCCCTTCACATCTTGTTTCTCCTAAGGCAGCAACTCCCAGGCCTATGCCAAGAGATTAGGCACTTGTTTTTCTTGTGGTGGTCATGGACATCAGCAGCGGGAGTGCTCGACCTTTCAGAGTGGTCATCGAGCCATGTGCGCAACGCTCCAGGTTCCTCTGTTGAGGCAGTTCCATATGAGGCAGCATTATCCATTTCACCAGATTTAGATTAGTAGAGGGTAGATGGGGCAAGCAGAGGACAACCCCATGATGCTCCCCTTCCTCAGAGATCAGAGCGCGGTCATGGTGGTGGTCATCATCAGGGTCAGAGAGGCCATGGAGGAGGTCATGGTTAGCTTCATAATATAGCGTTTCCAACACCAGACAATCCAGATGTCATTCGAGGTACCCTTTTATTGTTTTCTACATTGGTGTATGCCTTGTTTGATTCAGGAGAGACACACTCATTCATATAAACTACCCTTCTCCATGCTTTGGTACTTGAGGTAGAGAGGCTTCCAGTTCCCTTGACATTGACTATGCCAGTTGGAGGTTGAGATGACTTGTTTGAAATATGTAGATACTTTGAGATAGTGTTGGGGCAACACCGCTCATGGGGAGATTTACTATGTTTACGAATAAAACCATATAATGTCATTCTCGGAATGGATTGGTTTTATTCGGTGCAGGCTATCGTGGATTTATTTAGGAAGAAGGTCACTTTCTTTGGTGCGGATGGAGAGCAAGGGTTGTTTGTTTTTGAGCAAGATCCTTGGATGGGTAATAGGCGTGTTCCATCATTATCATCAATGATGGTCGAGAATATGGTGAGTGCTTTAGAGGTTCAGCAGTTGGTGTTTCCTTGGGTCGTAGAATAGTACCCTGATGTCTTTCTAGAAGAAGTTGTAGCCTTACCCCCTCGACGAGAGATCGAGCTCGGGATCGAGATACATCCAGGAGAATCTCCTATTTCTATATCTCTATTAGGATGGCCCCTTCAGAGTTGTGAGAGTTACATATATATCTTGATGGTCTGTTAAAGTGCAGTTTTGTACGGCGAAGTGTGTCACCATGGGGTGCACTAGTTTTGTTTGTGAAGAAGGCTGATGGCGGTTTGCGGTTGTGTGTCGATTATCATCACTTAACCAAAGTGAAAATAAAGAATATCTATCTTCTTCCTCGGATTGATGACTTATTCGATCAACTAAAGGGTGTAAGTTGGGTCTCCAAGATCAACTTGTGGTCAGGATATCATCATATGTGTGTGAAGTATGAGGATATTCCGAAGACTGCTTTCCGTTGTCGTCATGTGCATTATGATTTAGTTTTAATGCCGTTTGGCATGACGAATGCTCTAGTTTTATTCATGGGATTAATTAATGTTCTGTTATGTGAGTTTCTATACATTTTCATGGTAGTTTTCATTGATGAAATCCGTTTGTACTCCATGCCTGAGGAGGAGCATGCACTTCATCTACAAGCTGTTTTGGGAGTTCTTCATCGACATCAGCTGTTTGGGAAGTTGTCGAAGTTTGAGTTTTGGGCTCGAGAAGTCTATTTCATGGGGCATGTTGTGTCCCAATAGAGAGTTTCTATGGATCCATCGAAGATTCAAGCAGTTGTCTCTTGTGCAGCCCCCAAGATAGTTTCAGAGGTGCAAAGATTCCTTTGTCTCGCGGGCTACTACAGGAGGTTCATAGCCAATTTATCACGATTTGAAACTCCACTGACAGCATTGACCAGGTAAGATCAGGCCTTCATATGGACTGATCAGTGTCAGGAAGCCTTCAATTATCTAAAGGATAAGTTATTAAGTGCTCTAGTCCTTTGTCATCTTGCTGAGGGAGTTCAGTTTGATGTCTTCTGTGATGCTTCACCTCTAGGTTAAGGATGTGTTCTCATGAAACAAAGGTCAGTTGTTTCTTATGGGTCTCGGCATTTATGCCCCCACAAACGCAAATATGTCACCCATGATCTTGAGTTGGTAGCTGTGGAGTTTTCTATGAAGTTGTAGAGACATTACCTCATTGGTGAGCGCTTTGTGGTTTTCAACGATCATAAGAGTTTGAGGTATGTTTTCTCCCAACGTGACTTTAACTTAAGACAACATCAGTGGATGGAGTTATTATAGCAATACAACTTTGAAATATCGTATACACCTGGAAAAGGGATTGTTGTAGCTGATGCGCTGATCCAAAAGTCACATAGTGATGCTGTGTGTGAATCTGGTTATTTCTAGAGAGTAATGGAAGAAATGTCTGCATTACATCTAGATATGGGAGAAGATGGGGGTAGATGCTCTCTTTTTCAGATGAGGGTACATTCAACCCTGATGCAATAGGTAAAATAGTCCCAACTAAGGGATCTAGAGGTGGAAGTCTGGAGAGACCAAGTTGTTTGTGGTGAGGCCCTTGATGGTTGTTTTGAGGATGAAAAACACATAGTGTTGTATCATGGGAGGATTTTTTTCCTTTGATGATGCACGATATGGTCCTCTGAGACTTCCATAAATCACATTAATCGGTACATCATGGCATGAGTAATATGTAATGATCCTTGAGGAGTCAGTTTTGGTGTCCTGGGCTGAAGCGTGTGGTTGCCGAGTTTGTGTATCGATGTTTAGACTTCTAGAAGGTGAAGGTCGAACACTGTGTTCCAGGTGGCCTTCTTTAGCCATTAGTGATTTCTCAGGTGAAGTGGGAAAACATCTCTATGGACTTCGTTACTAGTTTACCTCGAGCTCCGCGAGGACATGATTCTATTTGGGTGGTAGTGGATCGTTTAACAAAATTGGCCCACATTATAGAAATCAATTTGTCAAGATCAGTGGAAGTTTTATTGAAGAAATATCTAGAGGAGGTGGTGAAACTTCATGGAGTCTCTAGGACGATCATTTCTGATCGAGATCCTAATTTTACCTCTAGGGTGTGGAGTGGTCTCCAACATTCCTTTAGTTCTCAACTATACCATGACACTGATTTTCATCTGCAAACGGATGGTCAGACAGAGTGAACCATCCAAACCCTTGAAGTCATATTACGCTCTTGTGTTTTGGGTTTTGGAGGCTCATGGATAAAGCACTTACCCTTGGTGGAGTTTTCTTACAATAATAGTTTTCACTCCACCATTGACATGATGTCATTTGAATCCTTTTCTGGCCAGCCTTTCCGTTCTACGTTGTGCTGGATTGGGTTCGGAGAGTTAGCAATTCTTGGACCTAGACCAGTGTAGAATACAACAGAGATGGTTCATGTGATTCGTGAGTGGATGAAGAAAGCGTAGAATTTTCAGAAAGCATATGATGATCATAGAAGGGGACCCTTAGAGTTTAATGATGGGGATCATGTGTTTCTGAAGGTGAATCCCTGTCGTGGGCAGCGAAGGTTTGGACATGGAAGCAAGCTTTCTGCCAGGTTTGTTATGCCTTTCGAGGTGTTACCTCGTGTTGTAGCTGTGGCATATCGAGTAGCACTTCCCCCTCAGATAAATCAGATACATGATGTTTTCCATGTATCACAGCTCCATCGTTATCTTCATTACGACTTTCGAATCATCAATTGGGTATAGATCGATGTTGATGATGATGAAAACTTTGAGGAGCGACCAGTGGAGATCCAAGACTGAAAGGATAAGGTGTTGTGCATGCGTTCTATTCCTTTAGTTCGTGTATTGTGGTGACACGGTGGCTTGGAGGAGAGTACCTGGGAACGTGAGTCACAGATACGTGCTCAGTACCCAGAGTTGTTTGATGTTTAGCCCTTTTCATGTATCATTGTAGCCAATGTGATTATGAAACATTCATTTTTATGAGATGGCTAACTTTGTGGTTTTTTTTGGCTTTCCCACTTTTGAGAGGTATCTCGAGGGGTGGTTGTTCAGACCCTGTTTTGTTATCACTTTAGGTGGGTTTTTTTATTCTTGAGGATGAGAATGGTTTGAGAGGTATCTGATGAGATGACCCGGACCACCCTAGTCCATTACATTGTGAAAATGCAGCTTTAGAGGTGTTCTGGGAGGTTAAGGTGACTTGGGGTGCGTTTCAGTGGACTTTTAAGGGAAACGAAAGGGATATAGCTTATGCATGGGAGGCGAACGGTTTGTCTAAACCGTGCATCCAAACCCTGCAAGGTTGGTGTTGGAGGTAGTGGCTAACACACAGTTAGCGTATGGTTTGTCTAACTATGCGGCCTAACCATGCGAGGAGTGTTGACATGGCAGTAGAAACTGCACGGTTAGTGCACAGTTTTTCTAACAGTGTGAGAAAACAGTGCAAGCACTTAAATCTAGATCCTAAAATTGTGGATCTCAATTGTTTTGCCTCTAACATACTCATTTAAGCCCCTAATCGGCCATAACTCGGGAATACCCTTCCTCGAAGGCATGAGAACCTCTCCCAAGCATTTTGGAGGTGATCCGAAGGCTTCTCTTGGCGAATCGAAGTCGGTTTCTTGAGGTATGTGATTGTTCTTGTTTGGTTTCTTAGATCTACATAGATTTACTCTTCCTCTTATCTCAATTTCTTAGATATACTACCTTTATGGGTAGATCTAAGTGTATGTATGGAAATCATGATGAGATTTGCTCTTGATCATGCTTCGAGGAGAAATCTAAGGTGGGTTTTTGGAGAATCAACCCGGGTTTCTTGAGCATTCTTCGACCGTCGTGGTTTTCGTCAAAAACCTTGGAGGCAGGGGATTCGTTGATTCTCTCTCTTTTACGTTCAACTGTATTGTTAGCATGTTTAATCCCACTGGATGAAAATGGAATTGACATAATAAATACTTTGTACCAGATAATGAAATTGTTATCGATTGTTTTTTATTGCCTCTTGTTTTGATAGATAGTGTGATATCTATTCTTTCTTTCCTTAGCTGTTATTCTTGATGAAAATCGGTAAAGAACGTAAACCAGGATTAAATGATAATTTTTTGACTAAAGATAATGATTCATGAAAACAAATCTGGTTATTTTGGTAATTTGATGTTAATCAAATTGGTGTAGTAATAATGTATAATCATTTGTGATAGCTTACTGGTTAGGTTCCCGTTTATGGATCCAACGGATTATAAATCGGTTAATTGAAGATGGTTTAATGATTTGATCATTTGATAATTCCTTGAAGGGTTCTGAGTTACCCTCTTGATTGTTAAAGGACCAAGAGACCAATTGGTGTGATGTTTTATTTCCTTCTACTTGTGTTGTGATGTGATCCTAGATGGTTTTTGTGATATGTGGGGCCATAGAGGCCTTTTGGTTGTGGTAGTGGATGATTCCTAGAGTGGAAAGATGCATCGATTTATGCATGTGGGTGTTGTAGAGGACACCAGGGACGATGGAATGGGTTGTATGTGATTGTTGGATGCTAGCGGGTTCTTTGGTTGTTTATCTTCATTACTTTTACCCACTACTCAAGGCAGCTGGTCTTGCTTACCCTTCTTCCGAAGGAGGCGAAGACACATGGGGTATGCCATGTGCTTTCTGTGTCTAGCTTCTCAAGTGAGGATTGGTCTAAGCTCTTTCTATAGGTGGAAAAGACATGATGGGTTGTACATCTACTCACCGTGCTTAGCCCCATAGTGTTTAGTAGCATAGATTGATTTTCTAGAATGCCTGGGAATATGGGAAAGTAATTCTGTAATGAATGTTTGAATAAATGGTGTTAACCCTTGTGGTTAGTTTTCGATGAAACATAATGATGAGGTTGAAAATTGTTGAAGGAGTAGTTGACTTTGTGTGTGTTTCTAAGGAAATTTAATGTGGATTTGTTCATGGTTAATTAATGTTTAATGAATTAATTATCGTACAATATAATTAATAAAAAGGGAATGAATTATTCTAATAAAGATCTTTAAATGGTTGTGTGCTTATCAGATACCATGTCTTAGAAGTGGCAGCATGGAGTCTGAGAGATGTTATCAATGGTTGTGTCTAAGACTAGGTTATGCCCATAGTGTGGTTGTGAGTTATAACATATTCTTTAGTTTATGTGTTTCTATAAGATACTCCACCCTTCCAGTAAGGGAAACTGAAACCTCGGAGATTCTATGCCTTGGGGGGGTGTTTTCCCCAGCATTCCGGTAGGAGGATGAATGGCTAACTACCCCTTTTGGCCCCGCTCTCTTCTTTTGGTAGATACTTGTGCCATTAGGCACAACAGTTAGTTTTCCCTCTTATATGTGTGTAGTCGGATGTAATGGCTTGTGGTTATTCACACACATATATTTTGGATATAGTATCCTATGGACTACTATAGGTGTAATGTGTATAGGCTCTGAGGGCTTGAGGATCCATACTCAGTGTATGGACTATAATGGATTGAGGTATAATACATGATATATGATACACGTTACACGAGCTATGGTGGCTCCTGGAAACTACCTAGTTACATTGGTTGTGAGGATGGTTTGGTGCTTCGCCAAGGTGTCTATGGGCAAGAGTTTGTGGTGCGTGAGGTGAAGATTGTGGTGAATCACCCAGGGGACTGCGGGAAAGCCTTTTTTGAGAGAGTTTCTTTGGACGTGCGAAGTTGGGGAAAAGCGGAAAACTAGTGGGGAAGTAGTAGCGGAGTACCCTTGATATTCTTTATCATATTATATATGCTTGTATGCATTACTTGGTGAGAGTAGCCATAGTGAGGTTGTGAACATAGTATACCTGTTTAGGTGATGAGTTAGTTTCACATGTTGTTCATTGTGCTTTAACATGCTTTCATTACCTTTGCACGAGAGGATTCAGGGAGGATATTACTGAGTATACTGTTATAATCACCCTATGTATATTCAAACTGTATTTAGGTAACTAGGAGAAGGTTGAAGATCAAGCTGGTTTCTACTAGCATGGGGTTGCAGGAGCTGTTCGGGCTTGTGGTTGCAGCTGTTTTACATTATTTTGGGTACTTGTAGTAGTTCACCTTTTTGTTGTGGTACTTTTTCATGACATTCCATTTGTGCACATGGGTTTCTTTTCTATTTATAGTTCTGAGTTGGAGTTGATTGATATTAATCTTATCTCTCTCTTCCTCAAGTGTTCTCTTCGAGGGTAATGCCTCCCATTTGTGTGTTACTATACCCTTGGTGCTAGTCGCCAACCCGGGGACTACTGGAGGCGAGACTCTGGGGTTATTATATCACTTCTCACATTACCGACCCAGGAGGTGTACACTTTGTGTAAAGGGGGTCGTGACATGGTGGGGGAATGTGTGTTTTTTTAGGTGATGCCAAAGCTGGGTCAGTATCATATATGAAAACTAGGTATGTTGGTTCCATGGTATATAGGGTAATTTGAGAATGTGGATATGATCAGACTGATGGATTACCAATAGGCACTTTCACATTAGTATAATGGTATGTATGATGTTTTTCATTTGTATAAGCTTTGATATAATCACCATGACCCATCCCATGTTATTAATGTTGAATATGAATTGATTGATCATAACTCGTCCTTTGGATATCATCTTGTACGTATTGTGGATCATAGTGAGAAACACTTGTGGGGAAAGATTGTGCATTTGGTTCGAATTTTATTGAAGCATGGTAATTTTTAGGAAGAAACATGGAAAATTGAGTCAGTTATGTGGGATTATTGGCCCAATATTTTTTTTTACCATGGAAGCTCATTGATTCTCGAGAAAATTGGAAAAATGATAAGATTTTCTAAAAATGGGAGGTTGTAAGATCCTGAATTTCATAGAGGAATGTACTTGTTTAAAATTTTAGTCCAAATCCCAATGAATTCAATATTAAAATGATCACTGGTAGTATGATGGGGATTTGGTGAAATTTAAGGGTTCTTGCATTAAAATAAAAAAAATAGTCCAACCCGTTCAAGGAACACATTTGGCACATAGTTATAAAAACAGTGATGCCTCCCCAATAAAACCATGAAATCCGCGATAGTGGAATTCATAATGGGTTGTGCTTGATTTTTTAGATTTTACAGAGTTCCATAGGTAACTATGTGAACTTACTCTCCTCATAATGTGTCCAAGATTTGGTTTATGATGGTTTGTAAAATTGTGCGGATAAACTGTGTGCCCCGTTAAAATTTGAAAAAATTGAAAACTTTCTATCTCAAGAGTTCTTTTAGATTCCCCCTAATTTTCATTCATTTTCTCTTCCCTCTAGACCTAGGGATGAACTCATAGACCCAAATCTTCTCTAGGGTGGTTATCCCTCAATTTTAGGCCACTTAGAGTTTTATAGGTTGAGAATCAATGATTTATATATGTTTAACATCCCACTTTCTTCTTCGTTCCAAATTAAGGATTTTGGTTTCTATCTTCTCCATATGAAGCTATAAAAATTTTTAATGGTTCATTGGTTGGCCCTTAATGGGGTGTTTAAATACAGTTTTATGGCTAAGAATAATTGTGTAGTTGTCTTCATATTTGAGGTTGGTGATATGTGAGGAATATCCCATATATTGATGTTGATTTTTGATTTCATGTTGTCATTTTTTCCTTTCAATTTTTGTTCTTTTATGCCTTTATTAATACTTGATATAATGTTTTCCTAAATTTTTGTTTTAAACCCCTGAAATTGAAATGGGATGTGTTGAGGATAACATGAATTATTTAGGGCCACCCATGTGGTTTGTTGACATTCTCTAATAAGGAATTTGTTGTGCTGAGAATTTTTTTAACATGTAATTATGTATATCCCATGAAAAAATAATTAAAATTATTTTTGAGACTAAAATTTCCAATTATAATTATTTCTAGATTTTGATATTTGCATAAGGAATTGTTTGTATAATGTGAAAAAGTATTAATGAATTATTTTCAATGTGAAAAATGGTCTATGAACTCGTATTATATTCATGTTAATGGAATAAGTCATATGAATTGTTGAATATGATGAGTGGGATAATGCATAGAAATTTTTTAATATTCTAAATGGGTAAAGGAATAATTATTATTTATGCGTTGAAGTGAAATGTGAAATGTGAATGTTATGATTATTAATTTTTCATGGATTGTGATATGTTATATGTTGTAAATGAATGAATAAGAATGTGACATGGAATGGTGGTGGGAAAAATAGCTAAGGTTTCTCTCACAGTATACATTGGAATAAGGATCTGAATCCTCCCATGAAGGCATAGGTAAGGGAGTCGAAATAATTCTCTAATCCACTAATGGTTTCATATAATGAAATTTAATGGATTGAGGCTCTAAGATAAGTGTGATATATATTATATAATTTTTTTATCCCTAGTAAGAAAGGGACCATGACTTATAACCATATACCTGATGGATTCAAGCATATGAAATTGTTTAAATGATGTAAATGCCTTAGCCATGGATCATGTAATGAAATGATTATTGTATTAAATAAGGTAAAAGTGATGAAAATGAAAACAATGATGGAAATGGGTAATATGAACATTGTTAGGTAGTGTCACCTGAATTTTTTTTTGATTTAACTTGTCATTTACATGATACATAAATGAACTATCTATTTACATTGGATATTTTTTAGATATGGTTTTTGGATTCCTGCTGAGTTTTACTCACTCCCCACTTAGGTCGTAGCAAGGCAAACAAGTAGAATTTATTGTTGTATGATCAGATAAGGGAAAAGGCAGGGTGATGGGGGTTGATTTGGGATTAGGATATGTATTTAAGAGGATCTATTCATGGATTTTGGACCATTTTAGGGATTTAGTTATTTTCTATTTTGGGTTTCTCTCTCTTTTGGCACTGAAACTTGACATGACATATTTATTGTTTAGTTGTGGTTTGTACCCATTATTTAGAAATGTTGTGTAAGGATGATTCGTGGTTATTTTTATATTCTCATTTATTTCATATTATCATCAATTGTGGCATACTTTTATTAATAGGGTATAGTCTCCCTTCATGTTTTTTAGACCCTCGCTGCTAGTCGGCAACATCTGGCGTATGTGGAGGTGCAACTAAGGTCATGTGGTGACCCGAATCAGAGAACCAGTTTAGTGGCTTCTGTCTGTGGGTCACCACACTATATATAAGTATATATTATTAAATATTTGGGTATTTTTATATAATTATAATTCGATAATGATAATTTTTACTTACCTTATTTCCATATGATCATTGAAAAATGGAAACATTACGAATGTATGCGTATAACCAACCTTCTCAAAAATTATAATGTTGGATCATTTTTCATTACCATAATTCATGAAAAGTTTTAAAAATTTAATTCTTATATAAATATTATAGTTATTTGTTGATTATTATTTTTATATGTTTATATAATTACCCCCATTAACCATAGTTGACCAACCAATGTTGTTAAAAAAACATTAACCAAATATGGTCAAAACATCTAACATAATCATAATTGTTTAAGTAATTTATAAAAACATTGTAATAAATAAAATAAAATTAATTATAAACATGACAAAAGGTTAGTATGAAAAGAAATATTTATCATAATATTACTATTCTGGTGTGTAAGGACCCACGTGACCAGTCAGACTCAAGGTAAGGGATTTTCACCTCCCTTTTTCATTTGTGAGATAAATGTCATAATCACCACTTACTTATTTTGTGTGTCTATACACATCGCATTTTAATATACCATATAATGAATTATTTTTTCTTCTTGTAATTAAAATGTTTTATTTTATTATTATTTATATTGTGGGTTCCAATTCATATGTTACCATTGTTGTAAGGGATTTTTTGTCAATCTCCTTTTTGAAGAATTTCTTGATGATATGCACCATTATTCTTTTATAAGGTGTATATACAGACCCTTTGAAATTATATATCTATATTGTATCTATTCTCATGTTATTTAATATTATTTAAAATATTATTCTTCACTGTGGATTTTTTTTTCGATGTTCAAAGTGGTAAGTGACACATTTAATGTTTAAAGATGTAATTATCAAATAATTTTTTCCATGTAAATATTATTGATATTACTTTCATATTAATTTATATTAATATAAAAGATTATAAAGATAAATTTATTTATATTTTTAACTTCATTCAATATTTTTAGAAGGAATATTTTTTTGTGTCATAAAAGGAATGTTTTCACTATGTACAAATGAAATGAAATATTTTTTTTAAAATGATGATATTGAAATTTCATGTCATTCTGAATTTTATTTAATTTATACCTTCCTTTTTAAGATTAAAATGTTTCTTATATGAAAACCCCTTATTTCCATTATTTGATTATTTTTGAATTGAAAATTTATTTTAAAATAAATGACTGTTTGGTTATTGAAAAATGGGTTCCCCAAAGGAAAGGCTATTTTTATCCAATACTGTTTTCATAAGGATATAAAAAGTGCTTTAATAGGGTTTTATGATGAAATTTATTTTACTCATGATAAGGTACTGGAGAATTATATGTAATAGGGGATCTCATTTAAGCTTATACAAAGGGTTCATATCCATTATAGCTCAAAGGTGAGACCAACATAGTTTATACAAAGGATTGATCACAATTATATCTCATGAGAAATGAGTGTGCCCGATATAGCTCACGTGTGATCCCGATATAGCTTATATTAAGGGTGATCCCAATAACAGATCTCCCATGCATTAGTAAGTGATCATACTCTCCAGAAATTTAAATTGGATGTTGATTGTATATATATTTTAACCTATACCAATTCTATATGGGTTCTATAAGGGTTCAATGTCGTGATGTCCCAGGGTACCTACATGAATTTTCTAGGTTTTCTAAAGATTTTCAGGAAAATAATTTTTTTAAAGGTAAAATAAATGATATTTACTAAATAATTAAATTTACATTTTTTGGGCAAAGTGATATTTTTTCAATAATGGTATTTTCATGAGTTTTAATTTTTATAAATAGACTAATGGATCCCTTATTTTTATATATATTAATGATTTTTGTGGAAATTACATGTTTTTAAATGTTGTTAACAATATTCAATAATGATTAAGTGATTGAAAAAGGTAAATTTTTATGTCTTTAAGAGTTTTCATAAAATGGATCATGATTTATTTTTAAATGTTTTATATTGTAGGAAAAATGGATTCTATTTTGAAGATTGCACTTTTTATTAAATGCTTTTTTTGTATTTGATATGGCTTATGTCTCTAAAACATTAAACAAGAAAAGATTCTCAATGTGAAAGAATGTAAATTCTTGACTAAAAATTTAGATTATGTAATGTTAAGGATGGGGACTTATACATATATTTTAGAATAAAAGTAAATCTTATTTTATGTCAGTGGGATATATGTATTATGTTAAAGGATGGATAATTCACTATAGTTTCATAGTTTATCTAATGTAAATTGGGAGGTTCATGATATATAATAAAATTAAAAATTTTGAGGTGAATTTTATCTGAGTATTATACATTTACTGGTATATCCAAAATAAAATGTCTCTTACATTTACCCAATATAAGAAGAACATGATAGAGTTTCACAAGTAATTAAACAAAAGTAATGAATTAAGTCGTAACGTAAAAAAATATGTTTGGAAATTATATAACCATTGATTATTGGGTTATAGAATCATAGAAAAAAAAATTCATTAAAGAATATGATTCAATATTCTTGGAAATAGTACTTTGAAATCCTATTCCACTTTGTGATAGAGAATACATAATGTATAGATAATAACATGGGATATAAATCAATTTAGGATAAAAATCCTATTCCACTTTGTGATAGAGAATACATAATTATCTATTAAATATTCGTTTTAAATGAACATTTTCATAACAAAATTTACATTGTCAATAAGAAATTGTAATTTGAGCTGAATATTCCTTATATAGAGATAAAAAATCATGGATTTTTTTCCACATTATAATCTAATAGAATTATTGATTTTATTTTTCCTTTTTTTGAGAATGTTTTCAATAGTCTTTTTTAATTTGGTATCCAAATCCTTGTCAATTTCACTGAATATAATTTTAGTTTGGAATATAATTGATGAAATAAAATATATCAATATACGATGAATAATAATTATTTTTATCATGGTTTTGAAGTAATTCATTTACTAAACACCCTAGTATAGTTTTAACACTAAAAATCATGATTTCTTGAGTATATTTTAATAATTTGTTTTTTGCTTTAATATTTAGTGAAACATGGTGATATAAGACCCAATTTTCATGGACGTAATATGACGAGTATTTAACTTTAATAATTTAGAAAAATAAGTGTTTAGATATGATCAAAACTACATGCTTAATAATGATTATTTTAGAGGGTAGAATGTCTTTTTAAAAGATCAGTTTTATTATTCATGTTACATAGTTCTTGTGTATCTTCATTCCACATTCCTCTTTTGATTATTTATAATAACACAAAGGAAAGTGTAGAAGGATAATAGTTTATGGAAAATAAGTGGTATCCACATGATAGAATTTGTGTTTGAACCTTTCCTAAAATTAATAAAACATGTTTCATATATCTTAATTGTTATCTTTTATCAGAACCATATGGTTTCCATCATCAATCATACAATTTAAAATAAATAAGGATACTTTTTCATAAAAAAAATTCCACCAATTCACCCTTCTCGTAATTTCCATGAATCATTTATCTTATCCATTCATAGTTCAACGAGAACAACATAATTCAATTAATATTATATTATTGATTTATCTATGAAGATACTTCATTTAAATATAATTATCCTTCCTTGAGTTTAATTCAAGGTAATATTGAGAATGGATGGGACCAGTCAACATAAAACTCATATAAATTACTATGGTAATGAATTCTCATTTAATTTTAGAATCCATCCAATGATAATATAACAATAGGGAGAATATTTTAATCATCTTGTGGAAGCTAATTCACTAAAATTGGTTTTTAAATAGTATAATTATGGATATTTGGATCAAATAGTTATGTATAAACTCAACATTCAATTTATTAAATTTTAACATGAATGTAAATATTTATTTAATGTTGAGTAGAATAGTATTCCCTCAAAATCCAAGGTATGAGTTTTATATTTTACTCATACAATGTGTTATTCCTATATCACTGAGTCATTATTAAGATTAATTGATTTAAATTTATGAATTAAAGAAGAAACTTTATGAGATGTTAAAAAAATGGTTTATATTAAACGTATGGACAACTCCTTCTAAATATGAAAATGGAATGTTAAATTGTATATTAATTTACTATGTTGATTGTTTTAAGATCTCAATAATGAAAAGGTATCATCTAACTCATATTTTTTAGTTACTCGATAGACTTATTTAAAAAATAAATTATGCATTTTCAATCTATGGGTTATTAACAAGGATTGAAATTGTAGGATATATCAAATATAATAGTTTACATAATAAATATATTATATAAGTTCATTGTGATTTATTTCAGAACAAATAATTCTCCTGTTATCTTCTAGGATTTAGTTAATCTAATATATAGATATATATATATATATATATTAAAAATAAAAATTTGTGAAATTATTAATTTGTAGTGTCATTTAAAATTTCTAGAGAAATGAAAAACATTATTCCCTTTTGAAAAATGTGTAGAATAATTCAAAGAAGTTGTAATATTATAAAAAAATTATAAATGGATCATATTTATACATAATGAATCATTCATGAAGAATATTATCCAAAGAAAGGGTTTATATGTATATATATCAATGATATTGTCCTTTCAAGAATGATATCATTATATAATAAAAATATATATTTTTTCGTATATCCTAATATTTTAATTGGTGCTTTATGATTAATTTATTATGATTATGAATTAAAAAACCTTGTTAACATTAATGGGTGTCAATTTTATGTATATAGAATAATGTTAAAATTACTTCAAGGAGGATAAGAGTAGTTTTGTAAATACACATGTGGTCAAAATATATTATAGTAGATATGGATTTATGATTTATTTTAATGAAAATTAGAAGGCCAAGGGTTTTGGGCCTATGATAAATTTATTTATTTTAATTTTTGATTTTTGTTAATTAATTCTTCATGACAATTATTACCCAACAAATGATTTGGAATTATTATTAGTAATATAATTATTATAAATTTATGGGAATTAAATATATAGAATAAATAATGATATATATATATATATATATATTAGAATAAAAAATTATATATTCCCAAAAAATGAGTTATGAACATTCCATTGGATGTGGTTACGGTTTATTAATTATTATTATTATTATTATGTAATACATTATAACCCCTAGAATCCATAC
Source organism: Viscum album (assembly GCA_963277665.1). NCBI lineage: Eukaryota > Viridiplantae > Streptophyta > Magnoliopsida > Santalales > Viscaceae > Viscum > Viscum album. The sequence goes on along the minus strand of OY728129.1, from coordinate 1,263,507,651 downwards.
AAAATGGATAATGGATTAATATAAAAATATCTTAAAACCTTATCCATGATGAGAATTTAATGAGACCCAATACACATGGATATAAAATATATAGACTATAATATATCATTTTAGTTGATAGATTCAACATTTTCTAAACTAATTTAACAGTTATCTATCCATGTGTTGATATTAGCGGAATAAAAGGAATATGTTGAGATAAAAAAATATTATATGATATAGTACAAAGTTTAGCCATCATAAAGAGTGATTTTTAATATTTATAAGACAAAAAAAGGACCAATATATTCTAGAACATTTCAAATCACATTTTGGTGATGAACAAAAAACATCATTCTCGAACCACCTTTGAAGTAGAAATGTGTATAGATATTTAAGGAAGAAAATTTTACGATAAAACATGAGGAGGTAAAATTTAATTATATATAATTATTATTTTATTTACAAAATCATAAATCGGAACAACTGGTGTATAAAGAGATAATGTTACTTTTACCCACACACATATATATGTGAAATAACATAACCTTGTATTTTAATGTTGGATATAAAAATTTTACTAAATAAAAAAAAATTGATTTTTAGTTATTGTTCAAAAACATATAAATTTTTAATAAAAATTTGTTGATTCTATCAATTTCTTATTAAAGCATCACTGAAAAATATATATAATGAATGTAGAAAGGGTATATTGAGTACCACATCCAATAGTATGATATCATGATCAATTATTTATATTAATGTATTAAAAAATAATTAAATAGACACTGAAAATGGATGTGAAAATACAAACATCTTATTATTCTAAATTTGAAAACCAATCTTATAGAACCATTTAAACATTTGAATATATATTGGAATACTTGTTGATATGCTCTAAAATATTTTGGAATCAGACTCTTATATAGGTTTAGTGATCAAATAATAAAATTTTTAATTGAAAAATGAAAATGGAACTATTTGAATCAATATAAAAAATGCATGTTGATTTATGGAATAAAAGGACAATGTTTCTAAGAAAAAATTTATTCCCTAGTTCACAATACAATATTGAGAATATTCATTACATCCTGTTATATATTAATGTATTTAAATGTTGATAATCATTTTATGTTAATAATCATCAATGAGATTGATATTTTATAGTCAGAAACAAAGTATTCCATGGACAATCACCATAGAAGAAGGTCTACGGTTTGAAAATATGGATATTTTGTCTATATATAAGTTTTCTAATTCATGATTCTTCATCACATTTGGAATGTAACATATCTACTTGGGATTTCACCAAACTAATCAAAAATGTAAAAGGTGGTTCATATACCACATTTATGGATGCATATATAAAATACATTTCATTTATTGAACTCAATGGTTATATAACTAGATAATGACTTATTTTTTTGATAATATGGTACATATAAATGATTATAGTTATAATTTACTTTTTAATAAGATTAATCAGGTAGTCAATTTGGGATTGAAAATTATTATGATTTATGTGTCTATATGGTAATGTTTAGATGTAACAAGACAAAGTTACCCCAGTCTATTTATATATATTAAATGAAATCGTTATGGTTAATATTTTTATATTTGTTAGACATAAAACCATATATATAGCTATGAATTCTCATTCAAAAAATTTGATGGGTGAAGAAAATTTTTATAGTAGTAATATTGATCTCAAATTAAATGTGAATTATTTTATTTGGTTATAATTTATAAAACAGGTAATAAATTTATTTTTAATATGAAAAAATAGAACAATATTTGGAAAATATTTGAGGAATATAACTATATGTATATAATAATACTTCTTGATTTTAATATTATTCATCATGGTCTCTTATAAAAATCACACAACTAAGTATAACAGTGGAAGGACTTGTAAATATTTATGATAACATTAAGATATTGTGAATGAAATTAAATTATATGAAAAATTATATTTAGAATCAAATTCAATCATATATAATGGAATATAAAAGGGTAAAATGATTTTTATATAAGTTATATATATAATTTTTGGTTATATATATTGAAAATGGTTATATTTCAATTGTTATAATAGGAATATAACTATTTTAGAAAGGAATAAATATTTATAAATAATATATTTATACATTTTAATATTTAATTAAAATTTATTAATTAATTAAAAAAATATCAAGAAAAATATAAATCATCCCAAACTAGAACGTAGCTTTATCAAGAAAAATTATTTTATAAGTTGTATGGTAATATTTAAAATTCAAACTTATGATATATAGAGTATGGATATAATAAAATGGATCATATATTTGGAATCAAACAAAAAATTTATGTAATATGTTCTAGGTTTTTTTCAAAAAAAATAATATACCTTGATGTATAGTGAAAATATGACATAAAACAAGAAATTATACAAAATACCATATATAGTTTAAATTATAAAAAACAAATATAAAATAAAAATAGATCACCATAATTAATGTTATCAGAAAACATATTTTTCCCTACTAAAGGGAAACATTCCAACTGAAAATAGAATTAGATAACCATTAAAAAATGGATAATTTTATAGAATAAATAAAAAATTATATATAAAATTCCCCCTCCTATATAAATTCATAACCATATTTAATTATCATTTTACTCTAAATTTTCTGCCCATATTCCCTACCCAAAAATACAATCTCACTATTGATGTTATTTGGTCAGATGAATGACTCTAAGATCCTCTATTGAAAAGAAATAACTTATAAGAGGATTTATTATTTCGATATATATAACATATTATTCATAACTTATTCCTATTATCATAAACATGTATCCCATATATAATCCTAAAATAACATAAATTTAATTTATTTAAAAAATGTATATATACTTTTTAAATTAGTCAATAATAATTAATAATCTCTCAGTTTATAACCTTTTATTATTTATAGTACATTATTACTTTGGTCTATCCATTCACCAACATCAGAAATGCGAATATATTTTAATAATTATAACTATAGAGGGATAAGTAACCCTGAATAAAAATTATATACTATATTTAATATGAATTAAAGTTATTATATTCATAATATGAATAATTAAGTCTATTAAAAAACACCTTTTAGTATCAAAAATTACTAAAACAAGTGCACTCTAGATTTATACCTTCTAAACAATTACTGAACCAGGTAGAATGTTTGTGTATGACTTTATTTTTTAATTATATAATTATTATTATGGTACCATCACTATAATAGAGATTATGAAAATATATATAATGGAATATTAAATGATATTTTTATACCAGAACAAGCATGGATCAATTAAAAAACTAATATCAAAATATAAAAACAATATTTCACTAACTAATATATATTTATCAAATAATTTCAATTTATTTAAAAAAAATAATTTAAAAATACTTTTTAAAAATATATTATTACCAATTCTTTGTTTTTTATGTTGGGGGTTTTCATCGTTCCAAGTATGTGGAAATATATCTTAATCATATCCAGTTTCATTATATTGTCTCATAAATATATTATGTACACATCAATATAGACAAATGATCCATTGTTTTATCTTTCAATTATTGTGACATTCTTAATAAGGTGTGAAGGGAATCTTTCTATCACTTTTTTTATATTTATTATTTTGGATCACTCTGTAATTTATTTCACATTGTTATTTTATGATGTTTCTATATGATGTTGTATTCATCCATGATTCACGAAAAAAATTATTAATATTATTTTTCCTTTAAAAACCATTTATTCTTGCACTTTATTATACAAAATTTCTAAATTCAAATATATATTTCATATTAACATCTATAAAATTTAATATCATCATCTGAATGATTTTAGTATATATATTATCAATTTCACTTTCTACACATTCAATAATTATTATTTTTTTGGAGAGATAAAAAATATGGTTCAATAATCATTTTTTTCATTAGATTATTTATTTGTATACCTCGTGATAATTATTATTCAACTTTTTATTCATCTAGATAATTATAAAATTACATTGTATGAATTTATTAATGTGTTTATATTTATATGGAACATGTATTTAATCATATATGTATATGACATGATTTCTTATAAATATATAACACTTGAATGAATTGGGTAATTTTTTTACATTGAAGGATATCATTATGTCATATGACATGGGGAGTGAACCAAATCCACATTGTTATAGTGGACATGATTTTTGGGACCCAATCTAACCCATTGGGGGAACTCGTTGGTCGGAAGTGGGGCTTGTGTGCCACCCCAATCCCAACACCAATAATCCTTGGGATATATTCTATCCTAGGGAATCCATATCACATAATATTGTAGGTATTAGCCTATATAAACATTAAATAGATTCATATATCAAATATGAAAATATAATTAGAAACACTAGCAGTATATGTATATATATAAAAAATAAATAACACACATTACATGAACATGAAATCACATGAGAAATACACTACCACCTATGTAAAAATTCAATAAAACTATAAATTTTTAAATATCCAAATCCAATAGACAATATGACCAAGAAATAGAATCCAATTTTCACAGGCATGAGGATTAATCACCATCTACAATAGTCAATACCACAATTGTGACCCACAAAGATACAATAATCATCATATGTGTTATATTTGAATATAAATCACTTTATCCAATCCTAAAAAAGAACCCATGAACATTTATATTGTCAGAACATAAAAAACAAATTTGAAAATAAAATCATTCAGGGTCGTATATAAAAATTTTCACCATAAGACTATAAAAATAGAATGTTATGATAAGGAAAAAAGTTATCTCAAACTCTATAATATAAGAAAAATTGAAAAAATTGAAAATAATTCATTATATTACTTATGACTACAATTAAAAAAACATTGTAAATTACTTTCATCTGAACACTATTACATTAATGAATAAACATCCATGAGGAACATAAATTCTTAGTGGTCACAAAAATTCACTATATATTTAGTCAATAGACATGATATAAGTCACTTGTTGAATGAAATAATGTGGTGAATGAGTTAACTATATATCTGAAGGAATAAAACAACTAATCTTTTTTAATTTCCTTGTTTTAATTAAAACTCATGATAGGTTACCCTATAATTACAAAAATATGCATATTTGTTGAGTTAGTGTGGTAACATATTATTCACAATCCCTGAAAATCCCTATTGAAATATAAATTAAAATACATACCTAGTACAAAACAAGTCATCTTTCAACATATATTTAACCACAACTTTCATGGCTGTGAAACATATATAAATACCACTTGCATCATTGAATCATCAATGAGGTACTAATACCTTCTAGATTAAAATGAATCATAAGAGTTATAACAAAACACCATGTATTGAGGAACCATAACCCGCATTAGTAAGGTATTTCATAACACTATTAGTCATTTTTGGGACCTAAAATATGTTGGTACCTAGGAAGTATGATCCTTATGCATGACATGTATGACCAAAAACCAAATATTTATTAGGAGAACCAAACTCGTTAAATAATATAATGAACATGTTCCCTATTATAAGCATTATAACACCACATATTTTAGGACCCATTTCCAATGCATAAAATTTAAATTTAACATTTGTAATCATGTTAATATAGTTTAAAAGGGTGAACAAAAACATAATTTCAAGATTGGAACAAATTTATAAGGATTTATTAAATTACAAAATAACATTATAATAAATGTACATGAATCCATGTATTAAATTCACGGGGAAACCTAATTACCAAAAACAGATTAAATTAATATAGGATAATAAATTTAAAATAATAAATACAATGTAACTTGGAAATCCCATATATCATCTTCCACCTTTTGTATCCCCTTTATAAGGACTAATAATAAATTGGTAAAAAAATTGTGAAAGGAAAAATCATGTTGTAAATTCTAAAATGAAAACTATGAAACTGATATTTTTTTTCTAAGGGATGACACTATCATATCAATTAATATGATGTAATGTGAGCTGCATACACCTTTTATTAATATAAAAAAATTTATATATTCATTGGTTATAACACAACGAAACATCCCACTTCATAATAATTACATGTATATATTTTTTAAAAAAATTAATTATTTAATTTTTTTAATTTACATTTTCATTACAAATAATGTATCTCATATAAATAAATCATTTAGTAATATAATACAAATATTCGAATACATTTTTTGAAAATGAATTTCATAAAAAGAAATTACATTTACAAAAGATTTATTTTTATTAAATTTATTACATATATTATGTTTTTTAATAGTATTATTAAATAAAAATCAAGATATGATTTAGAAAATTTTAACATCACTAAAATAAATATATTTTTTACTATAAGGAACAATACATTAATTGTTAACGGCGAGAAAAAAATTTAATAGTTATTTTTATTATTTTCAATAATTTTTTTTATTATGTATTATATGATTCTATGAAATTTCTCATTTTTAGATAATTAAATTTAATTAAATTTATTTTATTTACATTAAAAAAATTTATATTCATTCATTCATTGATTACTAATTAGTTAGCAATAATTGAAATTTTATTTAATCTGAAAAATAGATATTCTTTGATGATATAATTTTATATATGTTTAGTATGTTAATTTTAAGAAATTATGTTTCACTACATTATATAATTATTTTAATGAAATTTTTTAATAATATATATATATATATTTTTTCAAAAAATGTAAAAAACGTCAAATTATTTAAATGTGGTAATGAAAAATGAAATATATAAAATATTTCTCAAAAAATATTTTTATAAAAAATATTTTTAATGAATTATGTATCATAGATAAAAAACCTAAATATAACATGATGATATTATGAATCTATTAATTACTATTTCTCATAAGTTTTAAAATCAAGTTATCACTCAATTAATAATTAGTAATTGATAATAAATAAACATCATAACACTAGATGTTTTAAAATAATTTTTAGAGAAATATATTTTTTCAATGAATTTTATGTTTTCATTTTAAAGTTAAATTTCTATTTTATTGAAAATTAATGTTATTAAATTTTTTCTGAATATCTAAAAAATATTTAAAAAAAAATTTTGATGGAAAATTTCATATTTTCAAAAAAAATTACCACGTTAAAAATTTAGTTACCATGATGATGGAAAGTTGAAGTAAACGGGTTTAACTATGAATAAATTACTTTTAATATCTCTATATTAATCTATAATATTTCTGGAATAATGGTATTGAGGACCTATATCCATTATTTTTTACTTTATATCAATATTATATAATTAAATGAAGTACTTTTATATTTGGAAAATAGTATTTGTAGAAATGACACTCCAATATCACCTATAAAAAAGAACACTATTCCATCACATCAAACCAGTCCATTAATAAAAAATATTTATTTCCAATTCATTTATCATATTATAAATGTTTCTTATATTTTTATCTTATGGTCTCTATAATTGATTTTAAATATTTTATTATAATGGAATCCATTTAAAAAAGGTTGGAATACATTATATTAATAATTTCATCAATATATTTTTCAATTAATTTCTTATATCCAATTTTTTGGAATATCATTATACATTATAATTATATTATATTAATAGAATTATTATTATATATAAATGAAATTACTATTACATAACTTTATACTCTTACTCATTAATATATATTAAATTTTTTTATGGGTTGGTTCCACAACCTTCATGAATGATGTCATACTTTCCTAGAATTTGATAATATTATTTAATATCATTTAATTTATAATTTTAATATATGATAGATTAATTTATTTTTGGAATGTGTTTCTTTTTCTCTGACAATGCATGAATTAAAAATATAATGTAACTTATTTTTATTTGTTAATTACATGAAACATTCTTGTTATGAATTTCATTCTCACAAACCATACGCATACTATCCATCAATTGAATATGATACTAAATAAATAAGTTTAACACAATTATTTCACTAAACATAATAATATATTAATTAGGAACATTGTATCATTTTAAAATGAACAACATCTCTACTGTGAAAATTAAAGGAGACAATCAAAATTTAAAACATATGAAGATGAAAGAAATAACAACTAGATATTATATGTTTTATAGATGATTATAAAAAAGATTATAAATGTTAATATATATGTATATGTTGTTTAAATAAGTGGTTATTATAGTTATTGTTTTCAATCATGAAGATAATGTTCCATTGTTGATATCTATAGTAAATTTATGGTTTTATCATCTCATTTTCAATAATTGTGATATATAATATACTCACCAATAGTTTTTATTTATTTGGTTTATATACTACCTCATTAATTAATATTAACATATTTTTTATGTTTTCCATGGTATTATAAAATAAAAATGTTTTTATATCATTCAATGAATTTTTATTAAAGGGTTATAAAACTTATATTGGGTTCTTAACAATTTCAATTTAGAATTGAGATTGATTATAACCAATATTTCCATTAGTGGAAATTTTCATATTACATCACCCTAAATAAAAATATATTTTATTCTCCTATTTACAATGATATTGTTTACATTTATTAATATCATATTATCTCCCCTTAGTTCTCAATTTACCTATAATACTGAAAATTAATATGACTAACCTTTTATAATCATTTTGGGAAGAAATCATTTTCATGCACATCCAAATTCATTATATTATGTTTTTAAATACCTTATATATACATATATGAATAAATAAGGTATTAAAAACATTTAATTTCATTATATGTGTTTAATGGAATCATTGTATTCATTTTATATATGATTAATTTTTTTTATTAATTTCACTTTTTGTAAAAATGGGAGGAAATAATCTTTATAATTAATGCATTCAAATTGTAATAATTATCCAATGGTTATATCCATTTTTTATTATAAATATTCATATATATAAAAAAATTTATTTGAATGTGACTTTTATTCCCCCAATTATAAATATTATTTTATTTTGAAACAAATTTTATCTTATGTGAATGATATTTCATCAAATTTTTTAATGAAATTTTATAGTGATCATGTTAAATTATTTTTAATATTTAATAAAATTATTTAAGGTTTTTAATGAGTCAGTAGGTATATGATCTAATGAAACTATCCTCCTTTATTATCTATAAGGACTATAATACTTATGATGGATTTTTTCATGTAACCCATTTATTTCCCATGAGTTAATTATTTTATGATGGGATTTTGGATATTTTATAATTCTTATGGGACAAATTTTTATGGTATATAATAATGTGCTTGGCGGGTCAATTATACACATCCATTGCATTTGGTAGATTTTATATCTAATGTAATTATTTGGATTTTGGAGTAAATCTAAATCCTTAAGGGACTCTGTAAACAATGTGATGATTTGGTTCGTTATATCCCTCTAATGTCATGGGTGAGACCATATATCTAATGAGATCATTTTTCAGGGATTATTGAGTTAACAAAATCCATTAATGGAATCTATCCACTATGTGATGATTATCATGGTGGTGTGTTAGGATATATAGGATGATTTTCTTCAGTTATGTATATTCTGTATTATCTTATATTGTTATAATTTAGGGATCATTAGTACTGACTCATCTTTCCATTCTAATTCATATAATTTATTATTTTATAAAAAATCATTATTACATGATCTGTAATATGTGTTCTATGTTTTATTTTGGTTTATTATATTTTTTATGATCATATACTTTGTTTTTCTCTCATACCCACATTCTCATACTATGTCACTTATGATGTTGGATTGATATCTTTTATGTTCACCATAACTGAGGATCTGAGCCAACCCTTTCTAATGTTTTCCATTAAAAATGTGGAAGAAGAATATTTTTTATGACATGTAAAAATGATCATTTGAGAATACTATTTACCGTGTACACTAGAAATATTCCAGGAAAATTCGGTTATATTTCTAATATCCAATGAAACTAAACCTATATGATTAATGGGTATTTTTTATTAGGAGTTATTAGTAATAATCCTAAAATAAATGTATTATGTATTTTTGGAACAGATGGTTTTCCTAAATTGGTATCTAAATGTGTATTCGTTATTAATTAGGATTACATTTTTTTGAATAAGTGGATATAACTTAGAAACGATTAGATTAAAGAAATGAGATATAGGATAAGACTAAAATTTCATATGTTGAAATGAATGTTTCATAACTTAGGATAACATCTTATTGATTTTCCTTGTCAAATTTCCAGTTACTTTAATTTTTTTATTTATAATCACAATAACACTATGTTTTTGTAATGATGTAATGATAGAATGCTGAAATATGATTAATTAAGGTTAAAATAATTATTGATAATTATTATTTGGAATTAAATCTTTTATATAGGTCTTAATGCCATATTTTGGTGGTTATATATTTAAATTAAATGGGAGAAAATAAAGGGACCTTCATATTATAGGTCAAATTATATGATTCCTAGTCATACCTATGTTAGTGATGATGACATCTCATTAGAAATTATATACTGAAACTTGAATATATAGTTGATTCCCTAAATTAAATTCATCAGTATGAGATACTTAAAATTATATATAAATAATTTATTTAAAAGAATATGATCATTGAACCCTATGTTTTAGGACCCATTTTAGGTCTATAATTTTTTTTCATATATATATATATATATATTTATGAAACTTGAGAAGATAGTATATCAAATAAGAAATGATTCAAAATAATAATGATTTTTTCACTAATTATGTAACACTAAAAGAAATTAACTTGATTCACCATATTACATGTTGTCAATAATTACATCCCTTAAATTATTTTTAATTAAAATATGATAATATAGTGGAAATAAAAATATATTCTTAATGGGGAAATCATCAAGATAATTAGAAAAAATGAGAATCATTATTATTAGAACTGTAAAAACAATGAATGATTCTAATTTAAACACCTACACACCTCCAAATCATGTATATTTTGATTCATTGTGGGCCTAATTTCATATGGTTGGATTTTACTAGGACATTATCAATGAAAGATTTTATTATACGTTGGATAAGATGATAATTGGTTGTTTCAACACATCATATTTTAGGGAATAATTTCATAATATAAAAGTGTCTTATATATTTATAATATGGTTGTGTGATTTTAACAAATCCTATTGTTGGACTTGTTATGTTAATGCTAGTGATTTGTTTAAAGACATTTATTGATGTCAATGTTTTTTATCACATGATCTCTTCCAATGGTATCATCTATATGTATACCAAAATTTCATTCCATGATACCTCCTCAATCTATAAAATTCACCCCATTTTCACTCGTTAATTTAATATATTTAGGTTTAAAGCCTCAATTCTATTTTATCAATAAAGTATCACTATTCATAGAGGTAGTATGTTTTATTATTTTGGGATCTAGACCATGAGAGTGTCATCAAATGAATCCTTAAGATGAAACTCACAACCCATATACATTTGTGCAACTAAATGTGGGAAAATCAAAACATTTAATTTCATATGGAAATTACCATCATGGTTAATCTTATGGATGTGCATCCATGACCAAGTAATGTTTTAGTTATCATAATTCATCCACTACCACTTGGATATATGATGATGTAATACCAGAAGTTAATAGCGTGGTACATATGTATGAGTGAATATTTTTGGATCTTCTCTCACAAAATGTGTCCCTGAGAGATAATATTTTATATATCCCCAGTATTATTTCTAGATGGGAAATTTTTTGGATCATAAGGAATTTAGATTAGTGAGGATTAATTTCCAATGGAATGTAACCTTCTAAGGTTAAATGTTGTCTCTCACCAAATATAGATCTTGGTAAGAGTATGTATTGAGATATTGATGTGCCTAAACCTACTAAAAGTATCCTATGTATCCTAATTAACAGTAATATAATCCGATATATTAATAGTGGAAATGTTAAATGCCACATTTTACGACCAATGCATGTTGTTTGATATAATTAAATATTGATTTTTTTTTCACTATGTGAGTAGGATATCTATGTTATGAATGGTGTAGTAATAGAGTATAATGTATGTATTACACATGGACTTCCCTGATTCATTACTAGTTCAGTGATGTGGGTTAAGGGTAAAAGATTTGGAGCGTAAACTTATTTGGTATCTTATGATCCTACTACCAAAAGGGAGAGCATTATATGATCTTACACATGAATATATTCCCCCCATGTTTATATTTTCCTAGATCATTTATTATATTGTGTGATTAAATCATCTCTGGGAACACATTTTGTGCATATAACATTATAGGAGTAATATGGTCTTAATTTCCAATTTATTTGAATTAGGTAATCAAAAATGATGCTTCCATATATATGATGATCTTCATGAGAGATTCCATATAATTCTAGTGTCCTCATGATAATGAACTACAATATCACGGGGATAAATTATTTTGAGTTACATAAGGATTATATCTATCTATAAGTACAATCATGAGGCATCATTTTATCAATGTAATACATGAATGGGGGGATCCATGATAGTTTTGATTCTTGATTCATGTATATCCAATGTTTTTATGTTTTTGACTCAATTTTGAAATCATGGGGTTTTGACTGTTTGGAAGGAGGCAGAGAACATCATGTGGGTTAAACTACTCTAGCTAGGTTAACTTGATAGAGGATAGTGTTAAATAGGTAGACTTCTCAATATTGGTTGCTTCACTAATTTAAAAAATGAATGATAAATGCTTCAAAGTTGAAAAAAATATGATTATTTGAACACTCTATGTAGCCTCCATCTTAATTTGTGGTACGTTACATTAGAATTATGGTTATCTCATTGGGTCAAATTTAAGTTCTCCTCACAAATTATTATCTCATGACTATCCTATTTTAAAACGGGGTCTTCCCTCACATACTGGGATTTTATCCATGTAAGGAGATAATATTCAAGATCGAGCCTCAAAAGCATAATTAATGTTTTCAATAAGATCCTTATATGCATGGCATTCCTTTAGAAATGGATTATTTAGTTATCTACATAATTTTATGAAGTTTTATGTATCTATTCACTTAATGTTCTTATCCTTTCCTCTGTGTATATATGATTCAATTATGTGAATAATATGGGGTATTTATAGGAAAACTCCACTAACATATTTCATTAAATGGATGGTCATATAGTGAGAATGTAGAGACCTGAAGCTTGAAGTACATGGACAATATATTACTTTTGTGGAATACTTAATACATAACAAAAAAACAGACACACGAGGATCGTAATAGTTTAGTGTCTTTGGAAAATCGGAATAAAATCTTCTAATCATGGTGAAAGATCTTCAACATCTCCCAATAAAGATCTTCCTCTTTTTTTTCTTACCTAAAACCTTTATTTATATCCTGGGGAAAATAAAACATGAAAAGGGTGATCTTAAATGCTCAGTAAGGTTAAGCATGGATAAAATAAAACATACCATATACATTTGAACTTAAAAACATGAACATAATGTTTAAACATCAAAAGCATGAGCAATGACATAAAACATGGAAGTACGTAAGGCATAGATCATAAAGAAACATTAAGCATGATAAAACAGCATGGGAGTAAAACATGTAATTGTGGAAACCATTCAAAACTTGTTATGATTTCCATAGTAGTCATGGAATTGCTGCCAAGACCATCTTAGTGGAAAAAGTCCCTTTCGGAATCGAGTTCACTCATCGTTCCAGTCCAGTATTACAAAACCGGTTTAACTTTCCGTTCCAGCCATGTCTGTCTCATGAGATATAAATCTTTACCCAATGCATTGGAGGGAGATATAGGTCCCACCCATCTCATAATGAAATCATTACTACTTGTGCCACAACATAAACATAAATCATTCATCATAACCCAAAGAATAAAATGGGTTTCAAAAACATCATTCCATCATCACATAATCCATATAAAAGAAATGGATATCATTTCATAATAAGAAAATTCAAACCATGTAAATCATAGAGACATTATACTTGAAACATACACATATTAAATAATGTCATCTTAGATGGAAAAATGGTTTTGATGAAACACTTGAAATTAATTCTTGAGGAAAATATCCTTTCTTCTTCAAAATCATTTTCTTTTCACAAAATGACATGAAATTTTAAAAGAAAAGTATTTTGTTGAAAATATTCATAAAACCTTGTCGAGTATGCTTCATGAAAATGAGGCGTTATGAAACCGTAAAAATCCGTTCACGCTGTATAAGTTAAAAATAACATTCTTCTCGTACTTTTATCAGAAAAGTCAAAAAGTACCTCATATGGTAAACAAAAAAAGATTACTTACATACCGTGTAGTAAAATTCAAAAATGGGTAAAAAGGAATTTAAACATACATGAACACATTTTTATAAAACATGGGCTTGGATGATAAAGATAACCCCAGTAAATACTTACGAATAAACAATCTCGGATAAAAATGAGATTGATAAATTATCCCTTACCTTAGGTCCGATATGCTTCGTACGTATTAAAACCTCTTGTATAATATTTAAATAATGTCATTGACTTATTACAGAATCATATTCATTGTTATTATATCATATATGGTTCACTTATGACTTTATATTACCCGTTCTTTTTTAAATTCCATGTTAAAGAGCATTTTGTGTAAAATCGTTTCATTTGTCGTCCATGTTTTGACTTGTAATTATTAATATGATTACTTAGATCCGGATTACTTAATTACAGAATATAAAAAATGATTTATATATAATATATATTCATAATATACATATATATAATAGACCGATAAATGGAAAGAAATACACCATTCATAGGGACGGTAGGCCGTACTTACGCATGAACGTTGTTTTCGTTTCCTCATTGAATTGAATGGAATTAATTGGATGACATACATATATATATACATAAATCCAGTATCATTATTATGTCATATATTTCATGATTACTTATTATATATAATTTATAATAATTTATGAATGGTGAATCATTTTGAATGAGTCTCATCGCGTCGTGGAGACAGTATTCCGTACGTACGCACGAGCGATGATATCGTTCCCATGATCGTGGAATTTTATTGGAGTGTATGTATACTATTATAGAATCAATATAACATTAAAATAATAATATATAGTTATTATTTACACCATTATACCCATCCAAATAAGGTGGTGGTGGAAAGTAGATTACACCACAGCGTGGAGATGGTATTCCGTACGTACGCATGCGCGGTGATTTAATTTTCCGTAGGATGGATAGATGGTGAAATAGGTTTGTTTAATACTTATAATAACATATCAGTATATGAGTGACACTTATGTTATTACTTCATAATGAAACAACCTAATAAGAATAAGTGGAAGAAGAAATAAATTTGAAAGAATCGGTAATGGACATTACCTCTTCTTTGAAGCGCCTCTTTGAGACCTCCTCTTAGGGGACTAAAATTGGTCTTTGAAGAAGACCATGACCTCTAGGATGTTTCTAGGGAAGTGGATAAGAGAATTGTTCAGGGTTTGTCCGAGATTTAAGGCTCAAAGTGGTGTGAGGAAGAGAGGGAGGAGGTTCCCTTTTATAAGGGAGGAGAGGGGTACCTTTGGAATAACTAAAAATATTATTTTATTATAAAGTAATATTCGGTTTTTAATAGCTCAAAATTGATATATTTCTAAGATAAGGTGGGTATGGGTTAAAATAATCTCATACAATAGAATTTAGACAAGTTTAGGTCATTATATTAACCTTATCTGTTAGTTTTAACTCTTAGTTAATTAGATTGACATTTACCATGTCACTTTGTATTTTTATATTATATAGTTAATAAACTTACCATATACATCCAAGTGACCCCCAAGTGGTACATTAATGATACACCTATCATGATATAAGTATCTTGGCCGAACCTTAGATTTTTTGTAATATAATAACAATTAATAATATAATATTTGTTTTAAAAACTATTTTATGTCAATTTTGACACTATTTGGTAATTGATTTTTGTGAAACTCATAACAGAATGATTAGTTCTAAAAACATTAATTATATCAATACTAACATGTCATATTAACATAGAAAATTATTGGAATTCATAAAGAGTCTCAAATTACATTTATTTGGGTATTTATAACATCAATTATGTCAATATTTTATTAATAAGATAATTACTGCATCATCATTGTGTCATAAATAAATTAATTTTTTAAGTCTAAAAATTAAAAATAAAATATAATTATATAGGAAATAATTTTATCTTTCTAATGAATATTTATAGTCTAATTTATCGTATGTATAACCTAATATTAAAAATGATTTAGTTATTAAACTTTGATTTTAACTATTTTAACCCTTCTTTAAATAAATTAATAATAAATGTCCTAATCTAATCCAAGTGGTCCTAAATGGTCATATTTTATTCCTAAGGTTGTTTTTGGTCGAATTACACTTATCCAATAGAATTAGGACATGTGTTAGGGTAATAATAATAACAGTTTTACCCTTAATTACCCTATTTACTTTTAACCGTGGTAAAAAAGTAAAAAGTTACTATTCAAAAAATATTATTTTCATCTCATTGAACCAAATTTTAGTCCTTGATACTAACCGTGTCTCTCGGATTTTTGAAATTCCACTCACAGAAGCGGTAAAATTAAGTTTTATGAAAAATTCAGTTTTTTAACTACCACTTAGTGGTTTCACTATTCATCAAAAAATGAATGTTTCTAGAAAAATACCAAAAATTAGGCATAAGATATATTTGATATTATGAATTCAAAAATGATGTCTATTTTACCAAATTAAAAACATATCAGTTACATTAACTAATTTAAAAATTAATTCCCATCGTCAAAACAAATAGCGTGTTTTTAAGAGATAATAACTATCAAAAGATTGACACTTGTTTATGTCTGGTTTAAAAGTGAAATTACATACAATAACCAAAATTGTATTAAATTGTAAAAATATATTCTAAATATACTTTAAAACAACTGAAATTAATATTTTATCACTATTAATTATTTTGATTAAAAAAGTTGTTTTTAATTAAAATTTAGTAATTTTCACTATTCATCAGAATATGAAAGTTATCCGAAAAGTACCAAAATTTCACCCTAAGATAATTTCGATATTTCAAATCCAAAAATGAAGTCCATTTTGAAAGATAAAATTTATATAATTTTAAAAAGTGGGTATTACTATTCATAACGGCTAGTTCATAATAATATTATAATAATATCTCGTTTAGTGAAACTCCGTATTGCGTACACGCTATCGAGGAAGGTCACGATTGAGTGTAATGCCAGGAAATTCAAGGATGCATGTTGTGCAAGCTCCTTTTGGTGTAGCGTACAACACAAGACATTAATGAAATTAAAAATAATATTTTTCATAAAATCTCGAGGTGTTACATTCTACCCCCCTTAAAATGAATTTCGCCCTCGAAATTCGTCGGGGTTATAAATGGTTTACTACTCGAAAGTTTCTTTAATAGAAAACCACATCGTAAAAAGGAATACCAAAACATGGCTTTAAAAACTAAAGTATGAAACGTAACGGTTACCCAAATTAACTCATCACTGGGTTTCCACATAGGATAACATAGGTGAAAATATGGATATGTAAGAAAAATCAAACCATCAAGTTCTGATGGAGAGTGGTAGAGAACATGGCTATAAAAAAGCCAACAATAACAAAGCCATAAATTTGTGATGATCTAGGGTATCATCTGATTCATCAGATATAAGAGCACTAGGACAACATTTTTGGTTTTCAAGATCATTTCCCTAAAGTTGATGAAATTGGAATTAGAAGAAATACTTTCATGATTTTGGTACAGTCTCACCGTTGGTCGTTCTTTGGAAAATTTCCACTTAATCTCTTAAATAAATGAAGTTGAATTTTTCATTCGTGAAGTGTTAGCAGATCGTGTGATAGAATGATGGGACATTCCATCTGTCTCAGACAAAAGGTTTGAAAAGTTATCAAAAAATTACACAAGTCCATCTATAGTGATATATGGTTCTTAAAATGGGCTTATACTTCATATATCATACTGCATAATATAATAAAACCAGTTTCTACTAAATAGGGACTTTCTGTAGGCCAGTGATAGGCGATAAAGTCCAGTCGCACTTCGGTTGTGGGTTCGATTCCCACAGCCTTGTCCGACGCGATCGGTTGTCGCCCGTCCTGCAGGTTGTCCTTTTTCTAAAAATACATTACTATAACATCCCATCAATAATATCGAAAAAAAAACTTCTATCCTTAAACAATACTAACTTATGTCCAACATAATCCATTCCAATCTTTAGGCTTATCCATAATACTGCAGTCCACTCTCATAATATAGTGAAAACGATTACCAGAGATTTCATATAAAAAGAATGTTAATACCATCGTTGATCCCCATATATCATAAGATATGTCTTGTTGGTCACATTCCAAACATTCTAAGGCCTTAATCATGTATTCTCTTGAAAAATGAATACCCATTCAACCTTAGTGAAAACATGAATGCAGTTAAAATTTAACACTTTCCACATACCAAAATCCTAAAAATTCTATATACTCAAACCATGATATCACTTAGTCCTTATATCAATGATGAGCTCATGAATAAAATCAAACAACTCATTATCTTCTTTTCCCTTCATTATTCGCATATCATCTGCTTTCCAAAATATTTGAATCACTTTTCATGGTTACCGGTACCATAAAATTATTGAAAACCAAATAGACTAATACAAAAATATTCTAATAAACCATAAAAGTACCTCAACAACATTATTATTGAATACTAATACATAAACACTTCAATACATCCTCTTCAATGATTGTCCTGGTATAATTCTTTCCTCGATGTAGAATTAACTTTTTAGGTCAGGGCATTGAGTTGGTTAATGCCCATGTTCTCCACAAATAAGACATTGAACTCCATAACAGTCTGTCACTCTATGACCCTTTTCTCCACACAGATAACATCTATCCCTCCATTTGAGGTATTCCTCAAGGTTCTTATTCTCTTCTTTATAAATCTCAATCTTCCTTTCTTTATTCCCCTCAACATGCGAACATGAATAAAAGTCTATCATCCTCTTATTTGATGAATTAGGCATACCACTAAATTTCAACTTGTTAATCATATATCGTGATGACTCATTCTGAATAATCACAATATCTTTCTCTGTAGGCATTACACAATTTTGTTTCTTATAGTCAACAATTTTTCCATTGGATTCAATGTTAACTGAATTCCTTCTGGTTCCCTCCATTGACTAAAACACAAAAAGAATTCTTTGAGAGGAAAAAATAATGCTAGAGAAAACAACATAGTAAAGGGGGAATACCCTCAATATCTAACATCTTAGGTTAAATTCTAAGATCGTTACCATAGTTTTAGGACTATATCCCATACGTATACTTATCCTTAGGGACATCCATAGACATACCTTAGAAATATCTCTAGGGATCTCACTTACGTTTTCGCATCCTAGTTTCCAAAGGTTGACTGAACCTTTCCTCTGATACCAACTGTAGAGACCCGAAGCTTGACGTACATGGAAAATACATTACTTTTGCGGAATACTTAATACATAACAAAAAAACATACACATGAGGATCGTAATAGTTTAGTGTCTTTGAAACTCGGAATAAAATCTTCTAATCGTGGTGAAAGATATTCAACATCTCCCAATAAAGATCTTCCTCTTTTTTTTCTTACCTAAAACCTTTCTTTATATCCTGGGGAAAAGAAAACATGAAAAGGGTGAGCTTAAATTCTCAGTAAGGGTATGCATGGATAAAATAAAACATACGATATACATTTGAACTTAAAAACATGAACATAATGTTTAAACATCAAAAGCTTGAGCAATGACATAAAACATGGAAGTACGTAAGGCATAAATCATAATGAAACATTAAGCATGATAAAATAAAATTAGAGTAAAACATGTAATTGTGGAAACCATTCAGCACTTGTTATGATTTCCATAGTAGCCAAGGCATTGCTTCCAAGACCATCTTAGTGGACAAAGTCCATTTCTGAATCGAGTTCACTCCTCATTCCAGTCCTGTATTACTGAACCGGTTTAACTTTCCGTTCCAGCCATGTCTATCTCATGAGATATAAATCTATACCCAAGCATTGGAGGGAGATATAGGTCCCACCCATCTCATAATGAAATCATTCTTACTTGTTCCTCAACATAAACATAAATCATTCATCATAACCTAAAGAATAAAATGGGTTTCATAAACATCATTCCATCATCACATAATCCATATAAAAGAAATGGATATCATTTAATAATAAGAAAATTGAAACCATGTAAATCATATAGAGATTATACTTGAAACATACACATATGAAATAATGTAATCTTAGATGGAAAAATGGTTTTGATAAAACACTTGAAATGAATTCTTGAGGAAAATATCCTTTCTTCATCAAAATCATTTTATTTTCACAAAATTCCATGAAATTTTAAAAGAAAATTACTTTTTTGAAAATATTCATAAAACCTTGTAGAGTATGCTTCATGAAAATGAGGCGTTATAAAACTGTAAAAATCCATTCACGCCATATAAGTTAAAAATAACATTTTTCTCGTACTTTTGTCGAAAAAGTCAAAAAGTACCTCATATGGTAAAAAAAGATTCCTTACATACCATGTAGTAAAAGTCAAAAATGGGTAAAAAGGAATTTAAACATACATGAAAACATTTTTATAAAACATGGGATTGGATGATAAAAATAACCCTAGTAAATACTTAAGAATAAACAATCTCGGATAAAATTGAGATTGATAAATTATCCCTTACCTTAGGTCCGATATGCTTCGTACATATCCAAAACTCCTATATAATATTTACATAATGTCATTGACTTATTATATAATCATATTCATTGTTATTATATCATATATGGTTCACTTATGACTTTATATTAGCCGTTCTTTTGTAAATTCCTTGTTAAAGAGCATTTTGGGTAAAATCGTTTCATTTGTCTTCCGTGTTTTGACTTATAATTATTCATATGATTACTTAGATAATGATTACTAAATTACAGAATATAAAACATGATATTATATATAATATATATTCAGAATATACATATATATAATAGATCAATAAATGGAAAGAAATACATCGTTCATGGAGACGCTAGGCCGTACGTACGCATGAACGTTGTTTTCATTTCCTCATTGAATTGAATGGAATTAATTGGATGACATACATATATATATATATATATATCAATTATCTTTATTATTTCATATATTTCATGATTACTTATTATTTATACTTTATAATCATTTATGAATAGTGAATCATTGTGAATGAATCTCATCGCGTCGTGGAGACGGTATTCCGTACGTACGCACGAGCGATGATATCATTCCCATGATCATGGAATTTTAATGGAGTGTATGTATAATATTATAGAATCAATATAAAATTACAATAATAATATATAGTAATTATTTACACCATTATAACCATCCAAGTAAGGTGGTGGTGGAAAGTAGATTACACCACGGCGTGGAGACGGTATTCCGTACGTACGCACGCGTGGTGATTTCATTTTCCGTAGGATGGATATATGGTGAAATAGGGTTGTTTCATACTTTTAATAACATATCGGTATATTAGTGATACTTATGTTATTAATTTATAATGAAACAACCTTATAAGAATAAGTGGAAGAAGAAATAAAGTTGAAAGAATCGGTATCAGACATTACCTCTTCTTTGAAGCGCCTCTTTGAGACCACCTCTTAGGGCACTAATATAGGTCTTTGAAGAATAACAGGACCTCTAGGATGTTTCTATGGAAGTGTATAAGAGAATTTGGCAGGGTTTGGCCGATCTTTAAGGCTCAAAGTGGTGTGAGGAAGAGATAGAGGAGGTGCCCTTTTATAAGGGAGGAGAGGGGCACCTTTGGAATAACTAAAACTATTATTTTATTATAGAGTCATATTTGGTTTTTAATATCTCCAAATTGATATATTTAGAATCTAAGGTAGGGATTGGCATAAATACTCTCATAAAATTGAATTTAGACAAGTTTAGGTCATTATATTAACCTTATCTTTTAGTTTTAACTCTTAGTTAATTAGATTGACATTTACCATGTCACTTTGTATTTTTATATTATATAGTTAATAAACTTAACATATACATCCAAGATACCCCCAAGTGGTCCATTAATGATAAAACTATCATGATATAAGTATTTTGTACTAACCTTAGATTTTTAGAAATATAATAACAATTAATAATATAATATTTGTTTTAAAAACCTTTTTATGTCAATTTTGACACTATTTGGTAATTGATTTTTCTGAAAATCATAACAGAATGATTAGTTCAAAACAAGTCAATTAAATCAATAATAACATGTCATAGTAACATATAAAATTATTGTAATTCCTAAAAAGTCTCAAATTACATTTATTTGGGTATTTATGACATCAATTATGTCAATATTTCATTAATGAGATAATTACTGCATCATCATTGTGTCATAAATAAATTATTTTTTTAAGTCTAAAAATTAAAAATAAAATACCATTATATAGGAAATAGTTTTAGCTTTCAAAGGAATAATTAGAGTCGAAGTTATCTTATGTATAACCCTATATTAAAAATTATTTAGTTATTAAACTTTGATTTTAACTCTTTTAACCCTTCTTTAAATAAATTAATAATAAATGTCCTAATCTAATCCAAGTTGGCCTAAATGGTCATATTGTATTCCTGAGATTGTTTTTGGTCGAATTACACTTATCCAATAGAATTAGGACATGTGTTAGGGTAATAATAATAACACTTTTACCCTTAATTACCCTTTTTACTTTTAACCGTGGTAAAAAAAGTAAGAACTTACTATTCACCAAAAATTATTTTAATCTCATTGAACCACATTTTAGTCCTCGATATTAACCGTGTCTCTCGGATTTTCGAAATTCCACTCACAGAAGCGGTAAAATTACGTTTTATGAAAAATTCAGTTTTTTAACTACCACTTAGTGGTTTCACTATTCATCAAAAAATGAAAGTTTCCAGAAAAATACCAAAAATTAGGCCTAAGATATATTTGATATTATGAATTAAAAAATTATTTCTATTTTACCAAATTCAAAACATATCAGTTACATTAACTAAATTAAAAATTAATTCTCATCGTCAAAACAAATAGCGTGTTTTTAAGAGATAATAACTATCAAAATATTGACACTTGTTTATGTCTGGTTTAAATGTGAAATTACATACAATGACCAACATTGTATTAAATTGTAAAAATATATTCTAAATATGCTTTAAAACCACTCAAATTAATAATTTACCACTATTAATTATTTTGATTAAAAAATTTGTTTTTAATTAAAATTTAGTAATTTTCACTATTCATCAGAATATGAAAGTTATCTGAAAAGTGCCGAAATTTCACCCTAAGATAATTTCAATATTTTGAATCCAAAAATGAAGTCCATTTTGAAGGATAAAATTTATAAAATTTCAAAAAGTGGGTATTACTATTCATAACAGCTAGTTCATAATAATATTATAATAATATCTCATTTAGTGAAACTCGGTATTGCGTACACGCTATCGAGGAAGGTCGCGATTAGGTGTAATGCAGGGCAAGTCAGGGATGCGTGTTGTGCAAGCTCCTTTTGGTGTAGCGTAGAACACAAGACATTAATGAAATTAAAAGGAATATTTTCATAAAATCTCGGGGTGTTACAGAGAATGTTAATGTATAAGTGAAGCAGGATCACAATGGATCTAAACAACTATGTAGTGAGTTTTAAGATCTCATTCGATGTTTTCATAAGATGTGGGCTTAAAAAAAAATCTTTGTATCATTCTCATAATCTCCAATCTCGATCCAAAAAATAAAAAACCTCTAGAAAAACTATGAAATTATAACATTGTATCCTTTTCTATATGAAACAACAAATTTTGTGACCATATCCAAATTGTAAATTTCCATGGGTGTTTCCCTGACATTTTCTTCCCATACCGTGGGTTCTTTGTGAAGTAGAGGGATGGATTGAAAATGAACTTTTCCTTTTTAATTTTTCCACATGGGGTTTTTATATCTCCTTTTATCTTTAGTTTACCCTAAATTTCACTTTCCATGTTTTAATTACTACAATCTCTAGAATAAATATACCCATATACAATTATGTTCAATAAACATAATCATATTATGATTATGTAGAGAAAGAGTGAAATGTAGGAACTATTTGTTTTCCTTGAAGTGAAGTTCCCCGATGAAATGGTGTACATGGACCCTAATTTGTTACAGGTATCTTTTGAGACATTTATGAATAAACATGGATCCCAAAAATTGTCTCATTCACTAACACTGGGAATATCAATCCATGTTATGCATTCAATAACTATAGAGTCGATTAAATAATGTTAATGTTTTATAATAGAACATACTAGCTCTCTAAGAGATAGACTATTAACATTGTTCCAATTTTATACACATAGAGGAAACATGAAAGGGAATATATTTCCTTTTTTCATATCTTTCTTATTCTATAACATCACAATAATCATTCCTCTATAGAAAATGACTCCATAATATATTATAATTGATACTTGAAAAAGAATGGGTAAATAATTTATGTTCTATTTCCATAAAATCAACTCATTATTCCAAAAAACAATCTTATTTAGTTAAAATGGGAGCACATATGCATGCAAATATTTTTTTTGAAATACTTCCCATACTCAATTTTCAATTATATAATTATATCAATATTATAAAACCAAACTATGTGAATCAACAAATGCTATCGATTGACCAACATAATGAAATGTCTTGGGATAACATTTCAGCATTGAAATGATTAACCAACGCGTTTGATCATGAATAGGGATACATCTTAGGTTAATCAAATTTGACTCAAGAATATGAATGGTGAGAGTTAGGAAAAATTCCACATAATTATATGGATTCCTTTAATAATGAAACAACTAATCAAATCCTAGTTTCTTCATCAAGAATGGATTTTTCTTAGGGGTAACAATCATAATGAAATAGTTTGGTCATTTAGGGTGTAAATGAGTTACATTGAATTTGATCAAGAGTCAAGGTTTGTTGTGTAATAAAATTTGTATTTGACTCATAGTTTATCAAACACCACAACAAAAAAATCATTATATATATACTCATTTGATATTTCCCAAATAGAAATACATTCTATTTTATTTCATGGAGGGGTTTGGTTAATATTCTATGATGAGATAATTATCAATGCATTCTCGATCATGGGGTTGTGGATGAAAAATTATTCCCTCGACCAAATATTTTGTAAATTTGAGAATGTACTACTTATATTTCATAGGAGTGTCTTATAATAGAACATAAATTCTTAGGGAAAAATATATTCTCATTTAAAAATAATATCATGACCTCATTGGATGAGGTGTTTATCATTCAAAATGCCTATGAAGAACATGAGACACAACCAAATTCATGCTTTAATGAAAAGAATCATGGAATTCTGAATGCATACATGAAGACCCTGAAATAAGGCCTCTACATCACATAGGGTTTATAGGTGAAGCATAAAAATGATTAATTATTCCACCTAAAATCATTTCTCACTCTCTTCCAGAGTGGATGAGTCCTTTTGGTCGTGCATTTTATATTAGAGTAAGAGTTGGAATGTTTATTATTCTATCCCTGCTAGCAACCAGGAGCAAGATTAACTTGGTTGTACTAGTGTCGGTGAAGTATTACGTCCTCTTTTGGAATATATATAATGGAATGGACATATTAAAAATAATAAATCTCTTCTATGAATTAAGATTTTGGATTATAGCTCACGTGGTGTTATATGAATTCATAACTGATCAAGAAGTCCTGAATTCCCAATTTACGCCATATCTCAACTATGTTGGTGGAGTTAACCCATTAATCTTAACGGAATTTGATGTGAATACAAAAAGAAAAATTAGTAAAATTATATTACTTTCTAACAATACACACCACCAACATGATTTGTAATGGAAAACAAAATTGGTATAATTGGAGATTAATGATACAACATATCTACAGGGGAAGGATTATTTTCTACCTGTATTGATTGTGATCTAATTTTCATGGTATATTTTCCATATTTAATTAAATAGAAAATTATTTTCATATAAAAATGTAATCCACTCTTCATGTTAGTGTGTGAAATGATAAGAATATTATGCTCCCTGAAAATTATTATTTTATGTTGACTCATGAGGAGATGGTGAGTTGATTCATCCCCCATATTACATATTGGGTGATTTGTGTACCAAATACATATACTAATGATTAAATTATTTTATATACCAATGAATGGATGGATAATTTTGTTACTCATGTTAATTTTCATACATGGATTGCATTAAACGAGTGAAATCAATAACATTCATATCTGTAGGCGTCATAAGTGAATGACATATCTAATACTATACATTCTCACATTTCAAGGTAGAGGATACTTCTAGGAATTATTGAATCAATGAATGATGTTCATTTTTATCCACTACTTTCTAAATATCTCTCCTTGGTGGATTAAATGAAATAGGATTATGGGTTATAGTCCATTATTTTTGAATAAGCTGGGGTTTTATTTTTTCATAATAAATCATTTTAACAAAATTATGTCAGTTCCTTTCACCAAATAATATATATTGGGAAACTCAACCCATTTAGGGGAATCCCATATATAGTATCCATATAGTGTGTTCTATTTTATCAAATTCAAAATCATTTACATGTATAGATTGTTCCAGATCTTGATCCCTAGAGATATCTAAACAATGGATTGATAGGCTACTTAAAACACATGATGGGGAGTGGTAAGATAAATTTTCTATTACAATTGTTAGAATTGATTATTGAAATATATTAACCATCATTATAAAATCATATAAGATGATAAAAATTATAAAGATCAAGAGGGAATGTTGTGTATCCCATAATTAGAATATTCTATTATAGAAATAATGATTTTTTTGTATTCAAATTGTCGAGGGAGTAGGGGACGAAGATTTCATGGCATAATCGGGAATATATAAGAAGAAAATTTTAATCCTCATTAGGTGTTTTTGGAAAAAACAATAGTAATTAATTTTATGGAGACATATATAAAGGAAATACACATGTATAAGTATGAGACACCATTTATAGTATTTCATTACTTCAAACTAATAATAATTTGTATAATTGTTTTGATTTTTTCAATCTATTTTGGTAACATGACAATAATTTCATGGGTTGTTCACATGTTAGACTAATTTCCACATGCTTGATGTTATCAACCACCTCATATAATAGCATTATTATGTTTGAATAATTTGAATCCATATAAGGGGTGATGGGGGAAGTCTGTAGAAGATCAATTCTAGATCCTGAACTAGATATTTTTACTGTCGTACATGAAAATCATAGTCCAGAGGATGATGTTTTAGATATATAGAATTAGGAGGTATCAGATCCACATGAACAAGTAGACAATGATAATCTATATGGTACTATTTATAGAGATTTGGAAATTGTAAATATTGATGAATAATCAGAACATGTCCTCGACCTTAACACTATGGAAATCATCAATATATATCCTAATACATTGGAAAACATAAATGAGTTAATGGACAAACATGATTATTCATCAATTGATATTTATGAGTTGAATTTACCATTGTAAGAAATATTTGTCATGACCCATCCCTCTGGGCCCGTGACGTGACTTCTCCAACCCGCCATCCATATGCCCGGGGCTGGAGACTATCCATGGAAATGCATATCCCTAAAACTGGGAAGGCATTGCCTCTTAAACTGCACACTCGCACAATCCAAGAACCTACCAAGGTTCATGAACCTAGTATAATATATAGTAAATAGGGTGAGTACAATACCTAAAGGGGATGGAATACAAGCCCAAATAGAAAGTACAAGTAAAACTAAAAACATATCCTTTGAACCTCTAAGGATCCAACCTGAAGGGTAGGTACAACTCTAGAACTGTTGTCTCTGTGGTCTGTCTTGTCTAATGGTCCACCTCCAATCAGCCTCTAGTCTCGACACCCTCACCCTCAATCAATTATTTTTGTCATCTTCACAAGACACAACAAGGTACATGCATTTCCCATGCAAGGGTGAGTATAAAAATACATTGTATGGACTCTGAGACCCCTGAATGTCTCTTAGAATCCTCGGAGTATAATCCACAAATGAAGACCACAATTACAAATCACAAAGTAAAAAAAATCACCCCTACATAGTTATATGACCATATCTATACCTATATTATCATGTATCCCAAATCATTCAAGAGGAACACATAGCCCAACTCTTTATCCCAAATCACAACTGTTCCACGAATAAATGAATACAACATAAGTAGCACCACATAGAAGAATATCACAAAGGTAAAGACTATTATCAAACAATTTATATCTTATTTATGGAAGTATAGATGTTTAGTGTTATTTATAGATCATCTTACTTCATCGAGAAGATCTACTATTAACCCACGCAGGATCGATGATGACCCACACATGATGTGAAGGTGACCCACACTGGATCTTAAGATTTCCCACAAATGATCCATAGATGCTGACACACAGGATCTGAAGATTACCCACACATGATCTAAAGATGTCCCACACAAGATTTGTAGATAACCCACACAGTATAGGTAGATACTGGCCCACACAGGATCCGAAGATAACCCACATAGTATATGAAAATTCTTCATGTACAGATAGCCACAGGGTTCCTACAGTAAGCATGTTTGATTCTGGGAGGATCCTATCCTCAAGACATCGTTTGATACTTAAACTACCATGACGTACCACGAATATGTTTCACAATGTTCAGTCTCATCATAATGGATCCAATGCGATAGATTACCTATCAATCGAACGCTCGATCTATAGGTTTTTAGTGTTTCTATTCTAAGGAGCCAGTTGGATTCGGGTTTGATCCAACCCGTCCACAATCCAACATTATCCAAAACTCATGTGGAGTATAAAAAAGGACCATCTCAGTCAAAGGATTTAAGAACCATATACTGTTCATCAAATGGATGCCTGATTCTCATGATATGGTCAAATAGGCGTATTTGGGTCCAGATGGGCCCGGGTCCGGTACGATCCGGTCGGACTGACCCGGCCTGACACATTATGGGGCCAGCTTGGTTCTATCATTTAAAATGTTACTAGTGATTTATATATTTAATATATTTTTTCGTTTACTTAAAATATATTGGAAAAATAAATTTTTTAATGGAAATATATTATAAAATCATGGGGTGTAACATTCTATCATTATAAAATAATTCCTTCCTCAAATTAATGTAACAATAAAAGAATAATATGAGGATACTTTAGCCTCATTAAATAATTAAGTTTCAATATAGATTCCATGAATTTTTTATTCCTATATAGAACATTTACCATGTATCTAGTCATGTTTAGTAGTACTTTATATTTATGATCCATTAACTATAACGGTTTCTCATTAAAAGAACAATAATGACCAAATGGTACAACATTGTTTGAGATGTTCATGTCATGTATCAAGAACAAACTTCCTACAAATAGATAGAAGAAACACATTAAGAAATTTAGATTGGTTCTGTGGATGTAATAAGTTCTAAATTACCATCAATTCTCAATAAGATTATTTAAGGTAATAACGTATATGGGTCCCAATTTACACTTATCTTCATATCACATAATCTTATTCTAATTAGATATTTACTAGAATATCTTTTATCAAATTCCAAAATATATATTTCATTAATAGTTCTCGGAAAAAACCTTTTATCCTCTATAAGATTCTATGATGTGTTATTCAATAACACTAATGTTATCTATCATTTCCTCATCTAGAATAGATCTAAATATATTTCTTTGTCTAACATAATCCCAACATGTTAAAGTTATATAGTTAATTCCATATATTACTTCATATGGATCCATTTGAATTATAAATTAATTTATATTTTCAAATAAATTAACAAGGGGAAGGATTTGATTTTAAATATATATAAAATTCATATGAAATTCATATGGAAGGATCTTGGAATATCTTTTAGGGGTTGAATATATCTCTTAGATAGTACATCTATCTCTGCATGACATGTAGTGATGAATTTCAACATTTTATTCAATTTAAACTAATAAAATGTCAAAAACACAAAGGTAATACTTATATAATAATCGTATATAATTTAGGGTAGTGATTCATCCATCCTTACACTTCCATAATTTATATACTAGAATTTTGGTCTTGTATGAAATATTCTCTAATTTTAATGAATATCCTATTTTTTCAAGGAAATATATAATAAAAAAATGGGCTTTGTGCGTTAGATAACATAGGGATTTTGATTATGAAATAAATGGGGTTTTAATTTTTTTACATGTATTGTTAATTGTTTCATAATCTCATTATATTTATAAAATTTGGAATTAAATTATAACATACTAAATATCAGGAAACAAGCTCTATAAGATCCATTTTTCTATTTTACCATGATAAATATTCATTGAAGTCTCTATAAACATTTATACTACTATGAACGATTGAGAATTTGATATACGAACATCATTTAATATCTATTCTTAAATTATTGTATTTATGAGACACATGATTTGTTCATGAACCTAATAATTACATCATTATCGTAGTTGAACTCAAGAACATTCCCTAACTTAAATTGTATCTCAACATCCTAATCCTTCACTACTTTATGCATATGGTAAAATAGGTGATACAATATTCCATTGAAATGATATGATTTATCTCCTTCATTTTCGATTTCTTGATACTTTATCTTTAAGCAAATTTATATTATGTATCCTTCAATCCTAATCATGGAAAATATTGCATGGTAATTCCCACATAAGTTTATGAAACCTTATTTGACTTTATATGGTGGTAATGTATTGATTATTCATAATATTTAACCATCTCCAAAAATATCCCTTGAAATTATTTGAAATTATTCAATGTAAATACATAAATCATGATTTTATGATGAGTATATATTTCATACCATTAAACATACTATTAATGCCTCATTAGTTTTTAGGAAAAAAATACTACTATTGAATTAAATCATGTGCTGGGTAATTTTTCTTATTAACATTCAATTAGAATGAGGCATATTCTACAACCGTGTAATTCTATATGATAAAACTTCATGGAACATTTTATGCATCCATTCACAACCCATTATCCATTATAAATTAGTGAGAGTGAATGTGAACTAGATAGCCACCTTTTTATTTTATTGAAATTATCTTCACATTCATCATCCAAAATTAAATTGACTCATTTACATGTAATTTTTTAATGTATTTTATAAACATGATATATTTATCACAAAACCTTGATAGTATCCATCCAATCCAAGAAAACAGTAGATCATAGTCACAAGGGTCCTTCTGGGAAAATTATAAATAACATCAATCACGGAATGATCGACCAATTTTTCCCATTTTAATTACTTTTATCTAAAACAACACTTTGAAAAAAATTATTATATCTTCCCTATTTCAAATCTCTTCAATATAATCCATAAATTCTCTTCTTAAACATCATTTATATTGGAATATATAATAATATCTTCTATAAATAAACCCACAAATTAATAAACATACACTTTACTAACCCCATTGATTATATTTAAGAATGTTGAGGGGGAATTGGTATGTCCAATATCGAATCACTAAAAATTACTTGTGTTCATATCTTATATGAATGGGTTTTTAGGGAATGGCCTCTATGTTTACCCTTATCTGATGATATGATGATCAATGGTCAATATTTTAAATTGTTGATATCCTTACAATTGATTAGACAAATAATCATTTCAGGGTAAATGATACATTTTCATGGTCATGATATTATTATTTTCAAGATAATTAACACATATACACTTTCAACCATCATTATTTTTTACAAAAAAGAAGTGGTTCATCCTAGGTCAAAGAAATGTTTTGAATGAATCTTCTATCCATATTTTCATTGATTTTCTTCTCCAGTTATTTAAACACAATCATGTCCATTATATAAGAGCAGTTTTAAATGGGAATATCAAAATAAATGAGTTTTATTTAAAAATAAACATAATTATCCATGGAAATACTAGTCAAATATTTTATAAAAGCATTATAATATTCCCTTGCAATCAGAATATTTTCATTGTTTATTTTTATCATTCCATTCTAGAAAAGTACCCATCATTAATAGGTAATAAGATTCATATAAATGAATTAATATTTATCAGAAGTTCATAGTCATCATTTCACTAATAAAATATCATAATTGTATCCCAAGTATCACATTTTCCTTCCATTTACTTTGTAGTTGATATAAACTTTATCTATATAGATCTAATAAATTCCCAAAATCGAATCAAAATCAATATTAGAGGGAGAATAATAATATTTTCAGGAATATAATTCCCACATAATATTTTTTGGAATGAGATATATACCTATAAGAAATCATAGTAAAATTAAGATATTTAAATAATAAAAAATATCTGACTATTGATGTAGAATTATAAGAATCTTAAATAATTAATAAAATAGAAAATTTTGTGTTCAATTTGAATCTAACATGATATTTTTAGTTCTTGGGTGATGAAAAGGATAAAATTCACCACTTCATTATTATACCCTAAATTAGTGGTTGTGATCGCATGATAATTTCCTTCACCTCTAATAATAAATGGTTTGTGATACTAAATACTATCATTGACTCTTATATTCATGAAGGTGTTGTAAAAATTAGCTTAATCATTTCAATTAATTTTTTGTATTTTCGGTGGTTCATTATTTTCCAGACCACAATAACCATATATATATATATATGTGTGTGTGTGTGTGTGTAATTGAATGATAGCATGATGGAATTAATACATTTGAAAAATGTCACACAACCTGAGCACCAGAATGATTACTCTCATTGAGTCTAGCTAGATAACCAAATTATTCTTCAAAAAATGTTCACATTTCTACAAATAGATAATCCAATGAATCATTTTATAAATTTAATACTTTACAATATTTCTAGGAATTTGTTTAGGGTTTTGCATGGAGATCTAGTGAGATTTCGTGTATTGATGAGACTGACATTGAATTTATAAAAAATATTAAATATATTAATATCCCACATGTGGAAAATTCCTTATATTATGTAATAAATACCAAATAGAGTCTTTTATTATAAATATGATTCCATTTTTGATTCTAAAACATGGGATTTCCTGAATGTGTGACCTAAGGTCAGTTGACGTTGGATGTCTAGTTGTGGCAGTCATTGGTGGTTTTTTTAAATAAAATATATAATTAAATTTTCTTATTTTATTTAAAATTAAAATAAACTAAATTAATAAATTTATAAGTAATTATAAAAAGTTATATGGGTTAGATTCATTGCACTATGATTATTTTAGAGGAGGTCTTGGGTGTTCTTTTTTGGCGGGAGTAGATCATAGAATGACAATCAACATGATTGTGCTGGATCATGGGATGTTGAATGCATTGAATCATCCTAATTGTTAGAAAAAACATTTCTCACCAATGGTACTTCAAAATCCAAATATATGTTCCCAATTTTTTTTTCCTCCATTTTTATTGAAAGATTAATCAATGATTCTTAACTTCTCTCCTTGGTCTGTTATTTTTCTATTCTTTATATGAGCCTGTCGGGATAGATTAAAATTTTAAATCCGATTTATAATTATTAATCGATGTAATCACCCTAGATATCCAATTTTCATGATTGTTTACCATGATATCTTGTCCAATTATGGTTTTACCTTTGTTTTTATGATTTCACCAAAGTCTTTATTTGAATCGTTTATCATAGGAAAACAAGATAACTATTCGACATTGTCAAAGAATGTTTGAGTGGGGATGTTCCCACAAATTAATAGTGGTTGAGTTAATTTTGAATATATTGGTGAATTTTTGTTTGATTGGGTTATGTTATGGGTGATTCTTCATGGATCCATTCCCTAAATTGACAACATCGAAGGGGGTTCTATAGTATGCACAACGAATCATCAATGGATGAAAAATATGTGTTTTTTGGAATTGAACGACGAGAATCAATGGTTAAATATGACACATTTCATTTCAGTTTTTTAAATAGTGATATTTGTTAACAATATTGAAAATAGTGATATCGCATGATGAAACATGTATTTATTCGAAAAAATACACTACACACCATGCAGTTTATAAGATCACATATCATGTACTTCATTTTTCTTAGTGAATTGTGTTTCTCATTGTGTTATGGACTACACATTGTCTGTATGGTCTACAAGTCATGTGAACCAACCTAAAATGAAAGGTGTTTTCCCATCTACAAACATCCATGACAATATATGGGATGAAGTTTTGTGCACTATAGTCCTAAATGGGAACACCGAGAGGTATAACAGAACATATTAGTCCCTTGTCATGACCATGTACACAGTCACAAATCAATGTTCAAGACCATTTATAGGAGCACAGAGGAAGGCCCCAAGTGGATGATAAATTATTTTTACTACCTGTACACACAATGTTTTATAACATGTCATCCCAATCCATGTATAGAGTGGAGCACGACCATGAAATGGGGCGTGGTCATATGCCAGTTGGACACCAATATACATCATCATCATCCCCTAGAAATAGCATCAATTCATATATTATTCTTTAATAGTGGATTAGTTTCTAATGGGTAACATATCCTATGTTTTTATCCACATATAAGACAATGATGGCCTTTATTATGGAATATAAGATACTATGTAAGGATTTCCATGCTTGACCCTTCATTAGGTGACATTTGATGTTGGAAGTGATATGAGATTTATCATTATACTTTGTCAAGTTTGAAACTCTATCGACACACCAGGGAATGATGCCCATATATTCTTTACAAAGGTAGACAAAAAACACGCCATGCTATAGTGGGTGATAGTAATCTACTGAATGGAGAGGGAATCTTCTATATTCAACCATTATTAGGGAGCAGGTCCACCAAAAATGTTGTTTTACCCTTGACTATACAGCACAATAGTGAGGAGTAGGCCCCAGAAAACATATTATGGTGTAGTTATGGGGGAAGAATTGTTTGATGTTTGGGATCCCAATATTGTTGATCATAGTGCAAGGATCCCACCCACCAACCACACAGCTTCTAATGTGTTTGCCCTCCAACATCTTGGGTAAATAAAGAAATAATATGCTATATTTTTTATTAATTTATTGTTAATTAAATATTAATTTTACTTTAAATGGGATTCTATGTTCAATGTCGTACCTGATAGGCAACAACGAGTTTCTTTGAAATCTTATGTTGCACAGTAATAATATTATAATATAATTTTAAATGGTAGTTAACGCCAAGCCATTATATTGGCGGGAATGAACAAAACTAACTATAATATTATTATACATGTTTTTCAAATGTATTTACATTTATCCAATAAATGTAAGAGGATTAAAATGTTAATGAATCTAATTTTAAGCATAATTCAATTTAAAAGGTCGATTTACAACCTTTTAATTGAGAACCCTCTTTAAATCTAGTTTTGGTCCCTTTTATATGTTATATTTAACCAAATAAAATTCTTCTTTAGAATAGGGAAATCAAAATTCCCTTTGGGAAAATTTTTGGTATTTTTCTGATAAAATTCAATTTTTAATCAAAAGTGAAAAATGTTGTATTTTAATTCAAAACTTCCTTTTAATCTAATTTTTTATATGGTTAGATTATCTTTTTAATTGGTTTAAAATTTTAATTAGAATATATTTTTACAATATCATCTAATTTCGGTCATTGGATGAACTTTCACATTGAAATTGGACAAAAACAACTGTCAATCTTTTGGTAGTTATTATTTCTTAAAAACACGCATTTTTTTTACAGTGGGAAATAATTTTAAATTAATTTCTGCCACTTCTATGTTTTTAATTCTTTAAAAAGTCATCATTTTGGAATTCAGAATATCAAATATAGCTTAGGCTTATTTTGTTTGTATATTTTTGAAAAACATCAATTTTTATGAATAGTGAAACCACTAAGTAGTAGTTAAAAAACTGACTTTATCATTTAAATAAAATTTCAGCACTTATGTGAATTTAATTTTAAAAATCCTCCAGAGATGGTTGTTATTCGTAAGTAAAATGTGGTTCAATAATATGGAAATAATTTTTGGTGAATAGTAACTTGTAACTTTTATTTACAGAGGTTAAATGTAAATAGGATAATTCAAGGTTAAAAGAATATTATAATTATTCAAAATTACTTTAACACTTGTCCTAACCTTTCGGATGAGTCATGGCCAACCATGGTCATCCTTGTGTCGATTTTTGGACCCCATATAGCCACTTTTAAGTGATAATAACACATTATTTTAATTAACATAAAGTAAAGAAAAAAATGAAATCCACAAATATCTTTTATTTAATTAATTTTTACCTGGGGTTATATAAGTTATCTTTATGACTATAAAAATTCATTCGAATGATAAATTCATTTCATAAATCATTTTAATTTTTTATAATTGTTAGGAATCATATAAATGAAATTATTTATGACATAAAATGATGCAGTATTTACCTCATTAGTAAATGATTTAAATAAATAAAATATAAATATTAAAAAAATATCCAAACCCTGTCCAATTCTTATTGGATGATTTTATTTCAACCAAGAGTCATCTTATCTTCATTATTAATTATTTTGGGAACTTTTTAAACCAATGATAAGTTTATAATAATATAATTGTTTCAAACATTCCTAAAGATCCTCTCCTCCCCCTTATTAAAATCCATCACTTCTAACCAATTCCTCACACCTATAAAGCATTTTTTTCTCACCCCAACTCCTCCAAATTAATCTCAATACATTCATCTGTTCCACTTAGAAACCTTACCTTAGGATGAAAGCACTTCAAAAAGTCTTTTTGGTTCCAACCAAAGGGATTTACCCAAATTAAAGGTAATAGTTTCTCTTAAATTCATTTCTTTTATTTTACTTCTCCAACCCCATAAAATCTTTTTATTCCATTATTTTTTAACAAAACCATTATCCTCAATATACAAGAATTTTTTTATGAGATGGATTTGGACTACACTTACACACACCTACATCTAATGGGTAAGGAACATAATGTTTCTGTGGATTTAAAACTAATTCCTCACGAAACAATGATTGTTCAATTATCTCTTACCGCCTCTCATTGTGAACATTATGATGGAACTTTTTTATATATGACTTATTTTTTTTTTATGTTTTCATTATGATTCTATATTTTCCATTTATGTCATGCCTTTATGGTTTCCATTATTGTTGAATGTGATAATTTCATTTGAGGATGTGCAAACTATTGCCCCAAAAAGTGATATGACTCATTAATGCCTTATGTGGGACATATAAAAGATGGAGTTAATGATATTATATATGATATTATAATTTAATTATTATATTACTTTGTATCATTATGTTTTAATTCCCTTAAAAAATAGAAATGAAAATAGAGTTCATGCGTATGTATGACTTACCGTCTCCATGAATGGTGCATTTCATTTCTTATCTCCAAATGTAATGTAATTTTATAAATAAATACATATACTGGATATATATTATATATATGATATCTACATCATGAATGTAATTCTGAATATAATGAATATTTTACCACATGAACAACTTGTAATTATAAGGTGTTCATCTTTGACTCAAGTTCTAAATATCAACAAAATGACCGTTATTAACTGAAATGATTACATAATAATTATTACATGGTAATAATTGATATAAAAGAAATAATAAACATGAAAAAGGTTCTTAAGAAAGTATAAATTTTGTTTAGTTTATCATTCTAGAGATTTAATAATGAACTGGTCATGTCGGACACGAGGTAAGGGACTTCGTCTCAATATCCATTCATTGAAGCATATTTTTTTAATACTCTACTTTATATTATACACTGTATAAAACCCTTTGAATTTTCATTTCATTCAATGAGATTCTTTTTCTACGAAGCGTTTTACTGAATGACAAAAAAATAAATGTTTCTTTTTAACATTAGTAGTGACAACGACATTTCTGCCGCCGCAAGTATTATTTGATCTATGGCTTCCTTAACACGCTGTAATGTTTTTAAAAGGGAAATAAATACCATATACTATTTTACATATTTTGGTATTGAAAATGGTTTTGATAATGGATTCGTTATTTCAATATATTTAAATTATATATTTTGATTGAAATGTGGAAATTTTATCATTATTTTAAGTTTGTTTTATGTGGTATGGTTATGTTATTGTTCATGGGAATTATTTACCCATACAGGTGGTTCCATGATAATCCTAGGGTGGGTGAGCCCGAGATAGATCTCTAATGCATTGGGTAATGTGAAAAAGGTAAATGTGGATGTTTCTCCAAAGAGATTTAGGGAATATACAATGATAGGTATTCCAAATGTAACTTCATACGTAGCTATTATAGTTACAATGTATGTATGATAGGGATACCACAAGTTACCTTTATGATTTATTTTTTCTATGTGTTATTCATAAATATTAAGATTTAATGAGGTATGTTAAAGAGTTTATGCTAGGTATGCAATGATGAACTAATGTTTTCAATCTTTGTTATATAACCATTACTGTGCTTTTTATGCTCATACCAAGCATTGAAATGTTTTTCACATGACTTACAGAAGAATAGGGTCAAGGATGGGATCAAGGAAAAGTCACTCTATCTAAAACAATAAACTAGAAATTACTCTTCTTTTCAAGAGTTTTTTTTGTGAAAAAATAGAAACTGAGTAGAAGTGTCTAAATTGTAATTTTTGAGATTTAATGTAATAGATATGGGATAATTCACTAAAACTCTAAACCTGAAAATATCATCAATGTGAAATATTCATTTAATTAAATATCATGTAATGTTTAAGGTCGGGTCCTTATAGTTGGTATCATAAGTTATTTTAGAAAAATTTTGGAGTTTGGATATTGTTAAATTATTTTCCATAAATTAATTTATGGTCAAGATTAAGTGATATCGGATTTACAGATTACCATGTTTCTTCGCCTAAAATATTTCTGTGTTCAGAATGATTTTTCATTGAAGAAACATGTTAGTTTTGCATTGAAGGAATAAATAGGGTAATGAACATCAGAATAAGCATCCTAATATGGTCAGAATTGGAATTAAATAGTTTGTTTAAGTGATGTATCTATTGACTCAGGTGATAAATGGTGGTTGTGTTTATTTATGATATTTTTTATTATTCTAATAGTAAAGAGGGTCATGAAAGTCATTGGTGGGTTGTCTTTGAAACCATAAAAGAAAATAAACTATTTGGGAAATTCATCAACCTGAGTTTTGGTGACATCAAATTTCTTTCCTTGGTCATATTGTTTCAAAAAATTGCATAACCGATGATCCTGCTAAATCAAAAGTTTTTGAAGAATGGGCAAGACCCAGAAATATAACCGAGATTCTTAGTTTTCTTGGTTTGACAGATTATTACTGGAGGTTTGTTGGGAATTTTTCTAGTTTATCTAGTTCAATGACTATGTTAACTAGATATGGTGTTATGTTCAGTTAAACAAAATAATTTGATGATTTTTTATATGAATTAAAAATAATATTGGTGAATGCTCTTGTTCTGGAACTACCTTCTAGAAATAGTGAGTTTGTTATTATAGTGATGCTTCTTTGAAAGGACTTGGTTGTGTACCTATGCTGAATGATCAGGTATTTGATTATGTTTCACGTTAGTTGAAACCTCATGAGTTAAATTACACTACACATGATTTAGAATTAGCTGCTATTGTTTTTTCTTTAAAAATTTAGAGGCATCATTTGTATGGAGTAAAAAGTGAAATATATACTGAACACAAAAGTTTTAAGTATATATTAACTATGAAAGAATTGAACATGAGACAGATAAGATGGTTTAAATTAATAAATGATTATGATTTCACGATCCATTTCCATCCGGGAAAAGTAAATAATGTGGCTGATGCTTTGAGTCAAAAAAGTTTCTGTGAAATTATCCCAATCAGAGAGAATAATGAAAGCATAGAATGAAGACAATAAGTTGTAGAAAAAGGTACAAGTGGTTAATATGGGAAAGATACCTAATTTTAACATTTATAATGATTGTGTTTTGAGGTTTGGAAAGAGATT
Organism: Viscum album; assembly: GCA_963277665.1. NCBI lineage: Eukaryota > Viridiplantae > Streptophyta > Magnoliopsida > Santalales > Viscaceae > Viscum > Viscum album. The sequence continues at coordinate 1,263,467,383 of OY728129.1, read as the reverse complement.
ATGTGTACCTTGTGAATCACAGTTGAATAATGATTTATTAGATGAAGCTCATAGTTCTTCGTTTTTAATTCATCATGGAAGTACTAAGATGTACATAGATCTTTGGGAGTATTACTGGTGGGATGGAATGTAAAGAGATATTGTCGATTTTTCTATGAGTCTTGTCAGCTTGTTAAAGTAGAGCGGAAATTAATGAAAGGGATTCTTCAGTCATTACCGATACCAGAGTGAAAATGGGAAAATATATCCATGGAATTCGTTGTAGAATTACCAATGACATCTTGAGGTAATAATGAAATCTAGGTTATTGTTGATCTATTTACTAAATATACTTATTTTTTTCCAATTCAAGATACATTGTCTCTAAATCAACTTCATCACTTTTAAGTTAAAGAAATATTCAAGTTTCATGGTGTTCCTCTCTCCATTGAATCTTATCATGATATAAGTTTACTTATAACTTTTGGAAAGGACTTCAGAAGTAGTTGGGTGCTGAATTAAATTTTAGTACATCTTTTCAACCTTAATCAAATGGGCAGTCAGAATAAACAATTGAAACCATGGAGGATATGCTACGTGCTTGTTAAATGGATTAGCAGGGAAGTTAGGACCAACATATTTCTTGGTTTGAATTTTCTTAAAATAATAGTTTTCATTCCAATATACATATGTCTACATTTGAGGAATTATATTGATAGCATTTTCAAAATCCATATTTTTGGGATGAAGTAGGTGGATGGATGTTGATGGGACCAAAATTGGTAGAAGAGATGGCTGAAAATGTTTAGTTGATTCAGAAGCACATGAGAACAGCTCGAAGCTAATAGAAAAGCTTTGCTGATAACTGGAAAAAGGATATTTTTTTTGATGTAGGTGATCATTTATTTCTCAAAGTTTCTCCATGGAAAAGTGTGATGCGTTTTGGTAAGAGGGGAAAGTTGAGTCCGAGGTTCATTGGTCCCTAGGAAATCATGGATAAAGTTGGATCAGTTCCATACAGATTTTATTTACATCTACGTTATTCCAGGTACATAGTGTTTTTCTTGTTTCAATATTGAGAAAGTATATGCCAGATCCATCTCATGTTTTGAGCCCAGAGGAAATTAAGTTGGAAGAGAATCTCTTTTATGAGGAACAACCAATTCAGATTCGATACCATAGGGAAAAGTGTTATTGAATAAGTTAATTCACCAGGTAAAGGTTTTGTGGAAAAACCATATGGTAGAAGAGGCGCCGTGGGAATATGAAAATGTTATGAGGGTTAAATACCACCACTTATTTGATAAGTAAATAAAATTGTGAGGACAGAACTTCCAAAAGGCGGGAAGGATGTAACATCCCGGGTAAATAAAGAAATAATAAATTCTCCTTTTTATTAATATTTTGTGAATTAAATATTAATTTCACTTTAAAAGGGATTCTATGTTCGATGTTATACCCAATATGAAAAAACGAGTTTCTTTTAAATCTTATGTTCCACACTAATAATGTAATGTTATTATTTTAAAAGGTAGTTAAATCCTAGCTATTGTATTGGTGAGAATGAACAAAACTAACTAAAATATGATTATACATGTTTTTAAAATGTATTTACATTTATCCAATAAACGTTAGAGGCTTAAAATGTGAATAAATCTAATTTTAAGCATAGTTTACATTAAAAGGTCTATATACAGCCTTTTAATGGGGAAAACTCTTTAAATATAGTTTTTCTCACTTTTATATGTTATATTTGACAAAATAAATTACTTCTTTAGAATGGGGACATCATAATTGACTTTGGGTAAATTTTTGGTATTTTTCTGATAAAATTCAATTTTTAATGAAAGGTGAAAAATGTTGTATTTTAATTGAAAACTATTTTCTAATCTAATTTATTTATATGGATAGATTATTTTTTTAATTGGTATTAAAGTGTAATTATTATATATTTTTACCATTTCATCCATTTTTGGTCATTGGAATCAATTTCACTTTGAAATTGGACAAAAACAACTGTCAATCTTTTGATAGTTATTATTTTTTAAAAACAAGTCTTTTGTTTTGACAGCAGGAATTAATTTTTAATTAATTTCTACCACTTTAGTGGTTTGAATTTTTAAAAATAGTTATCATTTTTTTAATCTGGATTATAAAATATGTCTTAGGCTTATTTTTTTGTATATTTTTGAAAAAAATTAATTTTTTATAAATAGTGAAACCACTAAGTAGTTGTTAAGAAACTGACTACTTCATTTAATTGAAATTTTACCTATTCTGGGAATTGAATTTCAAAAATACAACATACCTGATTTTTTTAAGTAATTAAAATGTGGTTCATTGTGGTGAAAATATTTTTTTGGTGAATAATACCTTTTAACTTCTTTTTACCATGATTAAAGGTAAATAGTGTAATTTATAGTTAAAAGAATATTATAATAATTAAAAATAATATTAACACATGTCATAACACTTTGGATGAGTCATGGCCAACCATGGGCATCCTTGGGTCTATTTTGGGTACCCATGGAGCCACTTATAAGTGATAATGTCACTTTATTTTAATTAACTTAAAGTAAGGGAAAAAATGAAATAAACAAATATCATTTAGTAAATTTATTTTTACATGGGGTTATATTAGTTTTCATTTCAACTATAAATATAAATTGGAATTCTAAAAATATTTCCTACATCATGGTATTTATTTTATAATTTTTAGACATCGTATAAATAAAATTATTTATGACAAAAATGATGTCGTATTTACCGCATTTATAAATGATTTAAATAAATCAGATTATAAATATTAAAACAATATCCAAAAACTATTCAATTCCTATTAGATGATTTTATTACAACCACGAGTCATCATATATTTGATTTTAATGATTTTTTAATCTTTTTAAACTGAAGATATGTTTATAATAAAATATATGTTTCAAACTTTCCTTAATAGACCCTCCTCCCCCTTATAAAAATCCCTCACTTCTAAACAATTCCTCTCAGCTCTCAAACATTTTTTCTCTCCCAAACTCTGCCCAATTAATCTACCTACATCATTATCTTCCACCTAGAAGCCTTACCTTACGCATAAGGCACTTCAAGAAGTCAATTTGGTTCAAACCAAATGGAGTTACCAAAATTAAAGGTAATGGTTTTTCTTAAATTTATTTCTTTTATTTAACTTCTCCAAACCCCTAATATCTTTTTATTCATTTAATTCATAACAATACTAGTATCTTAAATATACTAGGATTTTTATATGAGAAGTATTATTAATACAAATACTCACACCTCTATCTAATTGGTAAAGAACACATTTTTTATGTGGATGAAAAACTAATGCCTCACTAGACAATGAGTGTTCGATTATCTATTACCGCCTCTCATGGTGGAAATTATGATGGCATTGTATTGATATATGACATATATTATCTTTATGTTTTTTATGCTTCTGTATTTTCCATTTATAGAATGCCTTTATTGTTTTCATTATGGGAAAACGCGAAAATTTCATTTGAGGAAGTGCGGACTACCAGCCCCTCAAAAGTATATGACTCATTAATGCCTTATGTGGGATGTATAAAGGATGGAGTTAATGATATAATATATTCAATAATATTGGAATTATAATAGACTTATGTATCATTTTGTTTTAATTCTATTAAAATTATAAATATAAATGAAAGTTGCGTTCATGCATACGTACGACTTACCGTCTCCATGAACGATGCATTTCATTTCTAATCCTCAGATGTTATGTACTATTATAAATACATATATATACTGTATATATAAGATATATATGATATCAACATCATGAATATAATTATGAATATGATGGATATTTTACCTCATGAACATCTTGTAATTATAAGGTGTTCATTTTTTACTCAAGTACCAAATATCGACTAAACGACCGTTATTAACTTAAATTACTACATAATGTTTATAACAGAGTAATAAGTGATTTAGAGGGAATAATAAAATTGAAATTTTTTTAAGAAAGTATAAATTAACAATAGTTTATTATTCAGCTAATTAAAGAATGAACAGGTCAAGTCGGACACGAGGTATGGGACTTCATATCAATCTCCATTCATTGAGGAATATTGGGTTTTAATACATGAATTTCTTTTATAAAATGTATAAAACCCTTGGACGTTTCTTTTATTTAAAATAGAACATTTTTCTACAAATCATTTTACTAAATGAAAAAAAGAAAATTTTCTTTTTAACGTAAGTTGTGACAATGACATTTCTACCGCCATGATTATTAATTGATCTATGGCTCCCTGAAAATCTGTAATGTTTTTAAAATGAAAATAAATATCATATACTATTTTACGTATTTTGGTATTGAAAATGGTTTTGATAATTGATTTTTTGTTTCAATATGTTTAAATTATATATTGTGATTGAAATGATGAAATTTCATCTTTCCTTTATGTTTGTTTAATGTGTTGTGATTATGTTATAGTTGGTGGGAATTGTTTACGCATATGGGTGTTTCCATGATAAACCTAGGGTGGGTGAGCCCGAGATAGCTCTATAATGCATTTTGTAACATGACCGAGGTAAACGTGAATGTTTCTTCAAATAGATTTAGGGAATATAATATGATTGTTATTCCAAATGTAACTCCCTACGTAGTTATAATATATACAGTGTAAGTATGATTGGGATGCCACAAGCTACCTTTATGATTTATGGTTTCTATGTGTTATTCATAAATATTATGATTTCATGAGGTATGTGAAAGATGTTATTCTTTGTATTTAATGATGAACTAATGTTTTAATTATTTGTTTTATAACCCTTACTGAGATTTTTATGATCATAACAAGTTTTGAAATGTTTTTCACGGGACATAAAGAAGAATAGGGTCAAGGATGGGATCATGGAAAAGTCACACTATCTATAAATTGTAACTAGACATGAATCTTTTGTTCAAGAGTTTTTATTTTGTGAAAAAAAATTAAACTGAGTAGAAGTGTCTACCTTGTAATTTTAGAGATGTAATGTAATAGATATGGCTTAATTATAAAATAATCTAAACCTGAAAATATCCACAATGTGAATTATTCATTTAATTCACGATTATGTAATGTTTAAGGCTTGGTCCTTATATAGCATGATTTTGGACATCAATGATTGACCTATAGATTTCCCAACAGACTCATAGTTCATAGATGGAATATACATATAGATATTCTCTTTAACTATTTTTTGGGATCATTTTTGAGAATATTAGAGTTTTGGTTTATGGTTGGTGTATCAATTTCTGATTGACATACCTTCATTGGGTTGGGGATACTATTATTATATTTTATTATTCTTTATTTTTGGTTTTGAGTAATTATATGAGGTATGTATATACTCACTGCTGCATCGCATGTTCCCACACATTCCATGTATTATGTAGAAAAAATACGTATTATAGGTGACATTGGTGGTGCCTAGGGATACCTTTGTGTATTTACCACATATGGTGGTCAGACATAGAGTTAAAGAGCTGAGATCTCTTGATTTTCCACTATTCCAATTGATGATATATTGAAATATCATTTCAATGTGGGTTTGTATATTTTACATCATATTTTTGTTTATTATATAGTAATATATTTTATTTTCTATAGTGTACTCGATATGAAATTACAGGTTTCTCTGAGATCGTATGTTGCACACAACACTGAGTTTTACGGAAAAATAATAAAATTATTAATTTCAGTAGAAATTAAAGAATATAAATTTTATTGGAGACAATGAAAATAACTATCTATATTATTATTACACATGTTTTTTAATTTTTTTTACATTTATCCATTAAATTTTAGTTACTTAAAATGAGAATACTTCCAATTTTAAGAATAAAATACTCCAATATATTGAAAATGTAGTTCTATCAAATTTTGATTGATACCCGATTTTAAATATATTTTAGACACTTATATATATTCTACTTGAAAGAATAAACTTTTTATTTGATGGACATTTAAATTTAATTGGCTATATGTTTTGGTATTTTCAAGATAAATTTATTTTTTTAGGAATATTAAAAAATAATGTATTTTAATTCAAAGTTGTTTTTTCGTCTAATTTATTTATATAGTTATATTATCATTTTAATTTTTTTTAATGTTTAATTTTATTATGTATTTATTATTTAATCAAATTGTGGTCATTGGATGTAATTTCACATTAAATTTTGATATAAACATGTTTAAATATTTTGAAAGTTTTTACTTTTAAAAAAATAGGTTCCTCATTTTGACAATGAGATTTTAATTTTAATTAATTAATATAACATCTTTGTTTGAATTTAAAAAAAATGGATTATATATTTGGAATCATATGGTCTAAATATTTTCAAGTGATACATAATTTTCTTGGAAGTTATGAATAATAACTTTACTAATTATTATTATTTACCACGGTTAACGTGTAAATTAGGTAAATAATGGAAAAAATGTTATTTTAATAATATAAAACAACCCTGAAAAGTGTTCTAAAATTAGTGGATGAGTCATGGGAAAACGAAACAACCCATTGGCTGAAATTTTGGAATTTGGAAGCCACATGGGTATGATAGTGACATGTTATAATAATTAATTTAAATTAAATATTAATATAATATAAATATGTATCTTTTAAAAAAATTAATATGGGATTATATGTAAGATATAATTGACTATAAATAGTAATTAATAAGATTAAAATATTTCCTACATCATATTATTTTATTTATAATTTTTATACATTAAAAAAATAAATTTATTTGTGACACAATTATGATGAAGTGATTACCTTATTAATGAAATATTCAATTAAATGATATTATAAATATTAAAATAAATGTAAATTGGAAATTTTTATATGATAAAAGTATTTTATGGTTGATTATTAGATGTTACATTTTATTTAATTTCGTTTTTTAATGAATAAATTTTTTCTTGACATTAAAAAAATCAATTACTATATAGTGTAAAAATTGACATAAATGAGTTTTTACAAACAAATACTATTATATTAAATGATATAATGGTTATATTAATATATCATTCTTCCAAATTACATATATAATGATAAAAATTTAATTATTTATCCCTTTTATATTGTTGAGGTATTTTATAGTAACTATATCAACCATATAGTGTACAAATACAAGAAAACACAGTAAGAGTTTATTTATTTAACTTAAGTGTTAAATCCAAAAGATAAGCTAATTGTTGATACCTAAACATGTATAAAACCTATTATTTGAGATTATTTAGACTAATAATCATCCTACACTAGATAAATTAATCATTATAGATATTAAAATTTTATAATCAATTTATAATAATATAATATTTCAAAATAACACTAAACTGCCCCACCTCCCTCTAATAAAAGTCCACCACTTCTGCCCAATTATTCATACATCTCAAACCTCTTATATCATCCAAAATATCTTCAAATAAACTAAAAACCTCCCCAAATTACACCTATAATAATTATATTGGTATTAATAAAATTCATCAAAGACATTTAACTCAAATCAAATGTATTTACCCTATTAAGAGGTAATGTCTTCTCTTATGCTCCTTTCATTTATTTTCTTTCTTCATACCATTATCTATATTTTTTACAATCTTTTATAAAAAATAGTTATGATAAATATACTTTTATGTTTTTATAATACATTTTTAACCTACACATATTAAACCCTCAATCTAAAAAATATAGAGCATACTATTTCTGTGTATGACAAACTATTGCCTCATTGAACAATGATTGTTCATTTTATTCCTACCACCTATCACGGTAGAAATTATTATGGAAATATTTTTATATATGATATTTATTATATTTATATTTTCCTTATTAATCTTTAATTTTTATTATAATATTCATTTATGTTTTCCATAATGTGTAAATACGATAATTTCGTTTGAGGAAGTGTGGACTACTGCCCCCTCAAAGTGATATGACTCGTTAATGTCATACATGGATTCTATAAAGGATAGTGTTAAAAAACCAATGTAACATATATAACATAGATATTATACTGAAATTATAATATATATATATATAAGTGTGTATCATTTAATTTTTATCCTTTTAATTATATAATGAAATGAATGAAGTGTACATGCGTTCATACGGTCTACCATCTCCATGAATGGTACATTTCTTTTCATATCTCAATATATTATGGACAATTATATATACTCATATAATGGATATATATGATATTTAAATCATTAATATCATTATTTTTTATTATGGACTTACGAAAACATGGTTAATATGCATGATAATATGTTCATTTTTTACTCATGTACTGAAAATCGACCAAACATCTGATATGAACTAAAATAATTATCTACTGGTTATAACATGTTAATAAGAGATAAAAAATAAATAATAAACATTAAAAGTTATATGAATAAATTATAAATTTAGATAATTTTATTTCATAGGAAACTAAAGAACTAATAAGACAATTAAGACTCAAGGTAAGAGAAATCATAACTCAATCTCCATTCATTGAGTTAAATAACAGTTACATTGGGGTGGTTTTTTTAACAAATATGTGTGAAAACCCTATGATTGTATTAAATTTACAATCTACTTATATTTGGTGTATTTATATTTTTCACACATAACTTTATCATTAATTTATCTTCAATCTAATGATACTATTTTTGTAAGGTATTTTGTCTCAATCTCCTTTCACCAAGCCATTTCATGATGATATGCACCATTATTCATTTATAATTTTACTAGAAATCCCCTTTGACATTAAATAACCATATTATATATATAATAATGGAATTTATTGTTTTTTTAAATGTTATAATTTCATGTTACGTACAATTTAAATATTCAAAATTGTTATGGACTCTTTAACTAAAACATCATTTTAAACATTTTTAATATTTATTATCCAAAATCATTCACATTAATGTCCAAGATTTCGAAATGGTTTTATTGATTTATTTATTTAAAAATTGATGTTTTAAAATATTTATTCCATTAATATTTTCAAAGTGGTATTGGACACTTGGATTCAATAATCATTATTCTAAAAATTTTAAACATGTTTTAAAACTTGATTGATTTTTTCAATAACATATAATATTCTAACATATACATCATCAATGTAATTTCTCACATTTAGGTCACTATTATGTATTTATTTTTACATTATAAGATTATATTTTTATTTTAAATTATTTTTTTTCATTTATGATTGCATGGATTGTTAATATGAGAAGCGGTTTCAATGTGGAAATGTTATTTTTACGTTATGCATGTTTTATGTGTTAAGATTATGTTATGGTTATTGGGATTTTTTTATGAATATGGGTGGTTCTATGATAAATCAAGGGAAGGTGAGCCTATGATAGCTCTCCAATGTAGTGTGTAACGTGACAGAGCTAATCAATTTGGTTTCTCCTAATAGATTTAGTTAATATACTATGATGGGTATTCCAAACGTAACCATAAAGGTTACTCCCTTTATTGACGTAAAGCTACAATGTATTTATGTTATAGATTCTTCATGTTTCCATTGTGATTTATGTTTTCTGTTAATTTTTCAGAAATAGTATGATTTTATGAGGCATGTTAAAGAGATTTTTTTATGAGTGAAAAATACGATTTCATTGGATGGTATATGTTTATGGACTAACATTTTCTTTCCTTATATTATATTAATTAGTTATATTTTTATTCCCATATTGAGTTTATGAAATTTTCTCCATAGGGTATAAGGATAGGTAAGAGAAATGAATAATATGAGAAAAATTTTATTAGGAAAAAAATCATGTTTTGTTTAAAGGGTTCCCTTTAGTGGAAACAGTGGATACTAAGCGTAACTATCCACATATAATTTCTAGTTATTTTCTGTAATAGTTATGACCTAATTACCTAAATTTATATGCTTTAAAATATCCTCAATGTGAATTAATTTCATAACTCAAAATTATGTTTTTTTTATGTATGGGGAATTATAGTTTTCATTTCAGTCCCTCGTGTGATGTGGGTTGAGGGAATTCCATCAATTCCATGAGATATCATCCATGAGTGTTTCCCCATTATAAAATACCAACATTTTCTATCATGTCACTGATATAATGGACAACACTAATGTTATATATATTTAGATTAAATCTCAATAACTTATACTATTGATCCAAAATATTACAAAGGCCCCAGCCCTCTGGAATATGGAACCATTCACCGAATTTAATCAATTTCATGAATCAGTTGACATGTTTGTCATTACATTATATTCTTCACGGGGATTACATGAATTCTCAAATTTTGAGCCGACTCTACCACAATTATTTCATGTTTAGATTCACATCTGATGAATATTTTACCATAGAAATCACTAAATCTTTATGATTCTTCAATGAATGGTACATCTCTCTTCTCATGTGGTCCTTCATTTTTCACTTGAAATGAATCTGACCAACCGCGGTTTTGTAGGTAATCTTCCTTGATTTTCATATACCATTTGATAACCCATATATCATTTGTATTTTTGGAAATATGGGTTTTAATGTATTTTCCAAATAATAACATGGTTGGATTTAAATATTTTATCGACATGTAGACGCTTCAAAATCAAAATCTCTAAATCAACAGTGTAATGTGTTCAGATTCTTATTGGGGAAGTGTATCGTTGTTTACAATAGGTTGTTTTCGAGTCATGGGTTGGATATTTTTCCTTGTGAAACAGATTGGGACATATTTTTATCAGTGTTTTGTCCTGGTTAACAGAATAAAAATGTGGTTTACATTCTTAACCGTATTTTCTAGAGTTTTTTTGAGTTACCGAATTAATAATTTTCATCCATAACCATAGGATATGAACACCTTTAGATGTATGGGTTTCTCTACAACCTTGAATGAAATCTACCGGGTGATCCAACCCCTTAAATTCCTGATGGCGAAGGTGGGACCTGGCCTTCCAATACTAGATATGTAAGTCCTAGTATGTCTAGGGGGGTTGGTAGCTAAATTGTTCATGGGGTCTCTCTATTGAGGAAGAATCCATATTCCCAATAATAATAACCCAAAATTTCTGATGTATTATATCATTAGATAAATGAAAATTGACAAATGGATGTGATGTTTAGGTCAAGATTACTCCTTTTTAATATGTTCACAATGTCCTCACGTTGGTCAGGAATGCATATCTGCCACATCAAACTTATAATAATACAATTCATGAAGTGGTTCCACATTTATATAAAATTTGGGGAGTCCCAATAATGGATAATGAAAGATTTATTTTTACATGATGAAGAATAATTCATATGGGTATAATAACTATTTCCAATGATTAATCAGTTGTGGATTTGGGAGATAAAAATAGGGTATTCTATGGAGTCTTACTCCTATTGTGGTATTTGTGATGAAGCTGGTCTTTGAATTTGTTGGGATGGATGATTATTTGAAACATATTGGGAGGAATATTTTAATATTTTAGGGAATTAAATAATAATGAATAAATGATACTCCACTTTACATAAAATCATTATTATAAGATATTATGGTAAAATGGGGTCATTGAGTCGAAAATTTAGGAGCCCCTCCAACCCGAGCATCCTTTTCCCAATGACGAGTAAGAGAAAACATATACTCAAATGGAAAGTAAATTTTTAATTTACTATAATTGGAGATCATAAAAGCTTTTGATATAATAGGTATATCCAACTCCCATGTTATATTTTCAACTTCACCCCATAGAGGAAAAAGTGGGTACGCAGTTACCCATCATGCACGAAAAATCATAGAAAATTTAAACAATGTGAAAATGTATTTTTTTAATTAAAAATCATATTCTAAGATATGTAATTAACAAAGGTAAGATCATTATGGAAGAATAAATCAAGATATTTTACATAATCACTTAATTCTTTGTGCATCTCTTCAAAAATCATCAGTAATGAAATCATTTTAGTGTGCACTAGAAAAATTATAGATATCATGCCTCTAAATAAATAAGGAATTTTTTGGAAGGTTGAGAGTTTTATATAATGACATACTCTAACTTTAATGATTTTTCTTTTTTAGGTTCCCATTTAACACATAAATATTGTATCTAATGAAAATGAACAATATTCTTAAATGCGATATATATATATATATATATATATATATATATATATATATCTGTGTGTGTGTGTGTGTGTATGGTTTTTATTTTGGTTCACTATATATATAAATTCATTAAGATATTCACTATATCATATTTTAATAGTTATACTACATGCACATTAAAAATTAGATTCCATTTCAAATATATATATATACCAAATAAATTTTTTAATTTTATATATGTTAAATTAAATTATTATTTTCATATAGCATACAAAGTATATTACTTTCCTAATCTAAATTAACTAATTTAAATTTTAGAAACATAATCCTATATAATATTTTATATTGTTATTATATTTCATTCATGTCATGTATATAATTAATCATTTATTATATATTGATAATTAGTATAAATTTCATGTAACTATCAATAATTTTTTTCATAATATTTATATTCCAAAAACATATTATGGTATTTATATAATTATATTAATATTTCATATGTCATAATATAGTAATTTAAAATTACTATTTAATATACTCTAATAAATGGAAAAAAATTTAATTCAAAACAAATGTTTATCTCTAATGTTCAATTAAAAACACAAGAATATATGTTTAGATCTAAATTTTAATGATAAATAAAATATTAATATATAATAAATCCTTATGAAACGTGTTCTTATGTTTAAATATATTATTTCTCTAATAGGACAATATATATAAATATAACAATATATATTATATAACATGGTTTGATACATATTCAATTCATCATCATTTCCATTAATTTTATTTACCTTCCTCTTCATATCCCATTATCATTTATTTTGAAAATTTTATTTAAAATATTCAATGAATTATGCATGTTCCATTAAAGAAATTTTCTCCATGCTTCATTCCACATTTTTTGAATTAAGGGAGATACAATATAATTATTTTATTGGTTTTATTATTATTATTTCCTAAATACATACATTTCCCATCCTGTCCTCCGAAACATGATAATAATTTGAATCTCCATTCTTTATTTCTATTATCAGATCACATCAAATGATTTATACATAAAAATGAATTTCCATTCTGTGTAACACCTCTCAAACAATTTTTCTATTCCACAATAAAATCGATCAATTTTTATTTTAGGATCAATGATAACACATGAGTTTTTTGAAACAAGTCTTGTAATATTTACCTCATAGGCACCAGTTCATTAAATATTCTTCTCATTTCACTTATGAAATTCTATTTCTATTTTCATGGGATGTTTTTAAAAAAATTAGTTACTTCAAAATCTTCATAAACTCATCTCATTAAATGTAGTCAATTCCATCATATTTCTTAATATCCTTATTAATAGTCCAATATTGATCTATATAATATTTCAAACATTAAATTTCTCTGAGAAAATTTTCAATATCACATCACTAAAAAATAGATTGTTTATTTTAAGTGGTTCAGATACATGAATCTATAATTAGTCATTTAGATGACGCACTAATAGAAGGTGGGTTTCACGTTGTTGATCAATAAATATTACACTCCTCCATCCAATGATCATTTATATTATCATCAGGAATCATATTTTTTTGATGATAGTGTAAGTGAAAAAACCTAATTTTATATTCCATCTTTATTATATTTGGTAAAACATGAGAAACAAATTACATCTCCCCCTTATTATTTACTATAATAAGTCATCACTGTTCTAGAAAATGACTAAAATACATTATTTTGGAATCAATATTCATTAATTAAAAAGATAAATCATACAATTTGGAAAATAATTTCTATCATGTCAAATAATTATGACAGCTTCTTATTATCCAATTATATATTAGGTTATATCTATATCACTTCAATAACATCATAGTTTATCCTAATTTATTTCATCATATTCTTCATAACCTAATTTTTAAAAATAACTAAACCTTACTTTTATTCCAGATGAGGAGACATGAGTATATCATATATACATATTTCTTCATATTAAAGGTGGAAATATTTATTTCCCATATTATTCATTCCCAATAAACATAAAAATGATGTGTATTCATAGGAAATACTTATCACCAATATCTTCCACTCTATTTTCTCATTTAGGACCCCTCATAGACATATCCTATATAATACCTTTCATTATTTTATATGTAATTGGAAATGTAATAAAAGAAAATATCATATTCAAAATAACTGTAAAGACATGAGATATAAATTTATAATCAAAAAGTGTAAATCAAAAAGGCATAAGTGTGTGAGAAAAAATAATAACATACAAAAATAAACCAAACATGTCATAGACCAAAAATCATTAGTTATAGTAACAAATGTTTTCTCTAAAAATGAGTAATATGAATGTGAAATAATCAATACCCTATCATGAGGTATAAAAATATATAATAAGTAAAAATGATATGTTTTTTTCTAATAAACATAAAAATATAATGTAATTTCTTTTTTTTAAACTCACTTCCAGGACTATAATATTGTACAAAGTACTATAGAGGGTTATGTTTAATCATAATTCCAATTAGTAGATTAGATAAAGTCTAATGGTGGAATAAGAAGACTCCCCATTCTCATTAATATTTTATAAAGAGATACCAATCATCTAATTATTCATTGCATGTTTATTTAATTTCATTCCCACCCATAACATAATGAGAACCATACATAGGTCTGCTACAAGATTGTACAAAAATTCACCATTTCATCATAGATTAGTTATCCTATGAGAAAGAGACTATTTTCATGAATGTATCCTTATAACCTCATCAGTATAATCCATCCATCTATAGAATTTGGAAAATATATTTATAAAATAACAATATTAAATAATAAAATTCCTGAAATGATATTGACATAGATGAAAAATAATGTTCTAAATAATTATAAATATTATTATGAAAATGAAGAGAAAAAACAATTTATCTTGGTAACTTTTAAATAACTAAAAATAGTATAATGATTATATTATTCTTTTATTTTTAAAAAAATTTAATAATGAAACAAATAAATAAATCACAAAATGTTTATATTGGTATTAAAATCCATCTATTTAGTAAATATTATAAAATTACTTTTATGCTCATATTAAAAAGAAAAATACAACTTCTAATGAGAAAACTTTATATATTAATTTTTAAAAATGAAAAATAAATCCAAATAAGATTCTAATGAATTAATGGAATAATATATGTTTATAAATGAAGATTTTTTTTATCATTTTAGTGAATATTGACATAGAACAAAAATACTCCTCGCCTAAAAGAATAAATATAATTAACATATCTTAACATATATTTACCTGTATATTCAACACCAAATAGTAGACAATGAAAGAATGCATGAAATCCCCATAAATATACATTTAAAATGAAACTTTATTTTTTATGTAATATATATCCTAAAACGTGAACAATGGAGATTTAAACATGAATTATCCCAATTAAAATTGAGATTTAATCCTAAATACTTAAATAATATCCTTACATTCTTTATAAATTGTCTAACCATTTGTTTAATAAATTTAAATTTTATATGAATGAATATCATAAAAAGATTAATAATTCTTTTAATATATATCATCCACTTATAATTTCGAATCACCAACATAAAAAACTAGTCTTCAAAATAAATATTTGGTTGATAACTATTATATTTTAAAAGAGTATTTCACATTAATTATTCTAGACTATTTACCTTGGGTATGATTAAATAATCATAATAATATCATAAATATAATATAAATTTATATATAAATTTTTATTACAATCCATTTATGTTGGTGAGGAAATATTTATTATACCACTTCATGGAGTTTTTAGTATGCATTTATGCAAGGTTCATGGTTTAATTATCCATTGAATGAAGCGTATTGATGTTAAAAAATAAATTTATCATTAAATAATATTAATTAGACCCATAATATTATTTATATTCCTTAAATCCATAAATATTTATATCCATGTGAGGTAGTGATAAACAATGAAACACATCACATCATAGAGACAATAGTCTATATGTACAAATGATCGATGCTTCAATTTTACACTGGTTGGATGTAAAAAGTTAATAAGTGTTAAATGACCAGAAAAAATTAAGTATATTTATTATAAGGATTTAATTATTTTAAAAAGGATATTATAAAATGTATTGTAGTGGAAGTATAATTATACTTGAAATAACTCTATTACAAAGATTTCCTCTACTTTGAGAATATTCATTTAAATTACAAATTAAATATTTTTGTTCGATTTTCCATTAGTGTGGCCTTGACCAATAAGATGATGGGTGAATGTTGTGAAAATATTTCAAAAGGTTTTTTTGAGGTTGATATATCAAATTTTATGATAAAGGGAGGAGATTATATTCTTTTTATAAGAAATTACAAGGTCCCCCTTATAAATATTAATAAAAATATAATAATAAAATTTCATTTCACCGGGAAGATGAAGAAAATTGAAATATATTCAAGCACATGATATTATCAGGTAAACATAAACTCATCTAAAAACATTTTTGATGATATTTATAGGAACTTGTAGTATAATATCAAAGTTTAATGAAATTATTATCCCATTTAACTCTTACCATGTCGATTAAATATTACTATAGTAAAGAGTCATAATGACCAAAAATAAAAATGTGATTGTAAAAAATTTTGGATATTATTTTCCTACATAAATAACCCCATTTGTAAATTTCAATTTCTAGAGGATGTAAAAAATAATTTTACTCTAATCACACAAAATACATGATTTTTGGTATAAAATTGCATGATTGTTATAAAAATAAATTTATTCTTATTCTTTGCACAGTAAGAATTATTACATGAAGGTGAAAAATATTAGATAAATATATTATCAGTTTATTTCATTACAAATTATAATTAATAGTGATCAATTTAATTTATTGTCCTAAAAACACAATGCATGTATAAATATATTTTTCTAGATAACAAAATCTCACTTTACCTTTAGTTGATTTTTTCAATACTTCTACCAATTTAAAAACACTTGTATGAATGGTAACATAATTTTATACATGTGTGAACAATAATATTCATTAATTTTAATAATTAATTAAAAATAAATTCCCAATAAAATAAAACAAATATTATAAAAATAATTTTAAAAAACATTTCTGTTTTGCTGAGGATTACAAGACTAATATTCCATATTATTTATAAATTACTTCAACAATTTAATTTCATGGTTTTATTATATATTTTTATAATAAATTTAATTTATAAAATTCATAATAAATAATTTTTTTAAACGAATTAATAATTAAATAAAATAGGTGATTTTTTAGGATCATTGGTATTTTAATAAATGATATTGAAAAAAATAATTTAATTTATCAAAATAATTAAACTATTTATTATGTAATTTAGTTTCATATATTAAATTATTATTTATCCACTAATTGTTTTTGGTTGATTTGTGTTACAATCAATTGAGCAATTCACATTATGAAAAATAAATATATTCTATAATCTTAGGGTGTTACTAATGGTCAAAACCCTAATGTGAAGGAGAAAATAAAAACGATATTCAAACTATACGAACATATGAATAACATAGAGAAAACACTTATCGAGTAACAACCTAGAATTTTATATATGAAATTCCCCTTTGAATGAATATATTCCTTATTAAATAATTTACTTATAGAAAACACATAAAATATATTTCCTTTGTTCTTTTAGACCATTATAGTATATATAATATATATATATATATATATATTTAATGATTAAATTATTATTATGAATCATAACCATTGATAATATAGAAAATATACCTTGACTATTAACAACATTATATATTAATGGTTATAATAAAATACAATTGACATGGAAAGAGTATTTTTTTTGAAGGGAAAGGCACCTTTTTATTAAAAAACAAAGAAAAGGAAAAGAAAGAAAGATAGACGGGGTTATACAAGTAGTTATGCCCTCATGAAAAGACCCAAAAAAATGCATCAAAAGTTATAATCAAACTGTCATGAAGAGTCATAACCATCAATCCATTCTGAATCAGAGTCAACAAGTCCGTGAGACCTGGTGACCATGGTTGGCATATAGAGATCACACCCTAAACCACGTTCATTAATCTACCTCAAAAAAGTACTACAATTTCACACCATAACTTTAGTGTGTATGAATGTGTAATAATGGGTTATATATCCAGTCACTGTTGTTTGTATTTTTTCAATTTCATATTAAAAAATAATTTTTATATTGATACCTTTTTCATTATTAGTTTAGATATAAATATAATTTTGTAATTTATTTGATTAGAATTAAATTTTGGATATAAAGAAACAAAAATATTATTTTTGGATAACTTATAGTTTCAATTAAAAAAGTATTTCTCATAAATACGTGAGTTATAAAAAATATTTATTTCCATGGAATAGTAAAATAAAATAATATTTTTGAAATATAAATGGTAATATAATTTAATAATGTACCATATAATTTTAATAAGGATTGGAATGGTGGTTTTGTTATAAATACTATTATAACTCAATTAATAAAAATATTTATTAAAATTGAATATTCTAATTTTAAAAAAAATTCAATTAAATATCATTTTCTAAACCACATTGTTGTTGTTAAACAATGTTGTTATTTTCATAATTTTTTATGACAATCATTTTTTGGTAAAAACAAAATTCAATATAAATTTAAAGTATGTAATTCAACATAACTATGCCCGAAATATTTTGAAATAAATATTATAAAAAGAATCCCAACTAAAAATAATAGCTTCCTTTAAAATTAATCTTTTTTATATTATATAATTAATTTTAAAAATCTATAATAAATCCTAAAATTTTATTTGTATTTCATGTTTTTGAAACATTTCATGATGGACATGAGTCATTTCACATCATGAATGGTAATTATTTATTAGTTTATTTCATTAAAAAACAATATTGGAAACCATTGTTCTTTGGTAGAAAATGTGGGAAAACCATGATGTGGTTTTTGGTATTAATTATATTATAACATCGATTTTGAAACAAATTTTATAAATAAATAAATTATTCCCCTCCATTTTTTAATAAATATCCACCCATACACACAATAATCTTTAAAAAAACCCATTGATGATGACATAATTCTCCCTCCCCCTCAATAATTCTCTAATAATGTGTTCCCATAAACAAAAAAAGCTCCTACCCAGCTTTTGGAACCATTGTTTTCAGTATTGGAGTATTCTAATTTTTATCACTCTTTGAATATGTTCATTATATTAACCATTTTTTAATTTCAATTTTTTATTTTGACAGGTTTTTTACACACCCCATTATGATTAAGTTCATTCACATGTAGTAATATACCACATTTCACCATCATCAATTACTAATATTAACATTTTTGAACATCAATTACATTGGAAAAACTATTTTTTTGATTTTAAATACCAATTTTTTTTATTTTGAATACACACACAATTTTTCAATCAAGGTTTCTCACCTAATTATAATTATACTTATTTTTTTTGATACATATATTTCAAAAACACAGACTCTTTAGTCATGGGATTAAAAGTGATGACATTCATTCTAATGTTGTATAGTCTATGTGGAATTAAACATCTTATATGTGATATGAATTTTATGAGATGGCCTTTAGTTATATAAAACTCTAAGGCATTGGGTAATTTTTTTTATCTTATGAGACAACATGATTGTTACATGTGTTGTTATCCTATTAAAAACATGTTATGATATCTCAGTAGTTATTGTTGACTTCTGCTAATGATTTCATGTATTATTTTGTTAAAAAATTGCTATGTTTACTTGATGTTATCATGTTATATAATGATTAGATGTTTATATTTATGATTTTTAACCTTTTAAAACACTATGTTACTCATCTTGACTCACATTCATCATTATCACCATTTTATAAATTGATTATTCCATTACTGGGATATATATCTCACCCCTTAATTTGAATTTCTCCTAGTAATCTCATAAAGTATTATGAGTTCAATAAAATATAAGAGAAATTATTATAATTTTCAATATTGATATTTTATATAAGTATCATGTTAGTGTCTTGTGAAATCGATTCATAAAATATTCTAGGTCCATTAGGGTTATATTTGTATATTATATTTAATAAATCATGAAATATAGTGTATAAAAGATATAGTTTTTCATAGTTGGTATCTGATGAAGGTATAGTTATTTTTGAGGATTTGGATTATAAAACCTTATTAAAAACCATGTAAATAAGAATATGCATAGTAATGTATCCTCGTATTTTAGTAAAGTATGGATTTCATGGTTAACTAAGTATAAATATCTTATTATAGATACTGGAAAGTGAATATCTCCATGGAATAGATATATTTAGGGGAAATAACTGTAATAGGTAATTTTGGGTATTAAATCAAATTGTAACTAGTGCCTGAAAAAAAAAATATTTTGCACCTGAACTGACACTCATGGGTAAATATTCCTATCATTATCACATGAATTTTAAAAAACATTAGTATTGGATGAAATATGCCTATGAAATATTATTATTATTAAATAGATCATGGATAACAAAAATTTAAACCCATTAATTCATATGATATCTAAAACATTTCATTTATTGTTTATCCCTAATATGATCATTGATTAACATTTATTCATTTAAATGTTTTTCATTTTTCATCCTGTAATCTATTTTGGATGAAGTAATAGATTAAAGTCTGAATGAAATAGTGAAATAATAGATTATCTTCTACTTGTGAATATAAAATTTCTTATGTGACTGTGGTTTTACCAATTCATACATATCTTTTATATCTATTGAAACTATTTATATATAACCAAAAAATATGGATGTCAAGTTATTGTTGAATATGGAAAATTGGGAAAATATTGTGTTCCATTAAAATTACATATACCCTATCAATATTTCAATTATGAAATTCCAAATAAAATTTGTGGCACTCTCATTTGTTGAATTTAACTCTATTCTGGGAGTGTGCTATCATTCTATGTATATTTCCAATAAAAAATTCTGAGAGATGGAAATCACAATCTATAAAAAAATATACATCTAATTTTATACATGTGTAAGGAGGAGGATGTAACGTTTTTATAATCATAATCTAAATAATGGATATTATTTCCTTTTGAGAAATAATTTCTTGCTGAAATTACTAATACATATAAAAATATCATCCTTGACAATATGCCAACTGTAATAGATTATGTTGAGGTGATTCCTAAAGAATTTTTTTTTCATTATCCTAGATAATAAGTTTGGTTCTAAATATAATATACAACTATATCTTTCCGTCATCTAGTACTCCATAAAAAAATTCCACTTTTATACCTGAGAAGTTAAAGAAGAAACTACAAGAGATTTGGGATAGGGGTATTAAATGCACAAGTGTATCCTCATGGGTTGTATCCATTCTTTTCTTCAATATGGAAATGTCAATTTTCATATTAATCGATTATAATTTTCTCAACAATATAAATATAAATATAAAGTATCCCCTTCCAATGATGGTTGAATTTATTTATTAGCAATATGGATCTTAATACATCACTAATTTTTATCTTATTCATGATATTTTCGATTAATAGCGATGTAGCAAGATATACCTCAGACTATTTTTGTTCCATGTAAAAGAACTTCCTCTTCCTAGAGATTACATTATGACTCATTAATTCATTATATATATTCATGTAATTAACGGAAATAGTTTTTATTTATTACCATAGTAAATGTTTTATCATATTTATAGACGATATTCCTATCTAATCCAAAATCAAGGATGAATCTGAAAGGAATTTTAATTTTGTAATGATATACTTTTGAAAGGAAAAGTTATATGTGATTTAGAACAAATGAGGGTTTTGGATAGAGAATGAAAAATTCTTAGTATATGTTATCTCTAAAAAAGATATATATATGGATCAATAAAAAATATAGGTAATTGAAGGATTTATCATTCCTACATCTATGACAGAGATCCGTCGATTTCATGTATTATATGGGTATAATCATCCATTATTGAGAAAATTATTTTTATTTCAAATCCTAATAACCATGATAAATCAGAATGAAGTAATGTTCTCCTAGATTAGTTAATGTGAAGAAATCAAAAATGTGTTAAAGATGTGGTAAGTCACATCACATATTCATACATTACCGACTAGTGTGGAAGGATTTGTGATCTATAACAATACATTAAGAAATGGATAGGGTTGTGCACTCATGAATAATGACAATGTGATAGGATGTGTCTCACAACAATTATTGAATCATGAGTTGAATTAAGTGGTGCATTATTTATAATTTCTTTTAGTGATCTTCATATTGGATATTTTCTGACAATTTCTCTTCTGGTAAAAGTGTGAAATTTATATGGATCATAAGGGAATCATGTTTAGACCAACATAAAAATATTTCAATGAGAGGTAATGAATATGTATTGATTTGATCAAGGATTAAGACCATTAAATCCATTAATATCTGGTGGAGGAAAATAATGTTTCATATTCTATGAGTAGAAATCATATTACAACCCTATCAATGATGCAAATTGAAAGGGATCTAATTTACATGGCCATTAAATTAATTTACATGGTTATTAAAAAATGAATTTTATCACTCCTTAAACAAATAATTGATTCATATTACATATTTGAGAGGATCAAGAAGTCCCAAAAAGATTAATACGAGCTATAGATAGATGGAAAAAATAATTTTGGGTTTATCTTTTCTAAAGATAGATCCATATATTTTGAAAACATAACTTCTGCACCATAAAACATTAATCAAATTGGAAACTTCTAGATGATATGTATATATCGTATTCCACTATTCATCATGGAAGAACTATAATATAATGAGATATGATGTAACAATTGTTACACGGTAACATGAATATGAATATTGTGGAATTTGTATCATGATTATTTGTAATCTAAATATTCAAGGATAAATTCTATAATACTAATGGTATGAGGAAACCAAACCCATACTAATATTAAATGGTAAAAGATAACCATGGATTTCATCACATGACCCATGATGAAATCTAATGGTGATTACAACATTTTGGTGGTAGCATACCACTGTACAATGTCATAAAATTTAATTATTATCAAAGTGGATTTATATCATCACAAACATTGTATTATAAACATAAAAGAGGAGGTAAGTGTGTATAGATTAGTAATCCCCATTATATATTATCAATAAATGAGGTTTAACCCAAGGTTCTGGAGAATCCTTTCGGAAGTGATTGATACAGAGATCAGTTTCACCACTGCATAACACCCTCAAAAGTATTTTCAGTTTCATAGATCTATTTTAAAAATATTAGATATACTGAAAACATGTTTAATGGATTTCTAGGAAGGCTAGAATCAACAATATACCCTAGTGGAGTTCTCATATAATAATATTTTCCAATATAAAATTCAAAAGGATCCTTTATGGATATTTATGAAAGGATTTATCTGACTCAAACATGTTGGAACATTGTTCTAGAGTGGAAACTAATGGTATGAGATCATATCTAATTGAATATGGTTATGGTTCAAATCATTCAGCATCATATGAAATCCAAAAAATTAGAATAGAAAATCTCTACTAATAATAATCAGTGATTCCTAGAGTTTGAAGTCAAAGATAAGGTGTTCCATTATATATCACCATATAGGGAGTTCTTTTGGTTTTGGAGTAAGGGTAAATATTAGTTCATGATACATCATCCCCTTTGAGATCATTGATTGCATCATAGATGTTGCATATCCACTATCATTCACACATATCATATCTTATGTACATGATGTGTTCCATGTATCCCACTTAAATATGTACATAGAAGAACCCAATAATATACTAAATCTAAAGGTGTTATCATTAGATAATTATCATTCATATTGGTTAAATATAAATATAATTATATAATGTATGGAAAAAGTTCTACAAAACAAGACACCTTACTGGGTCAATGTATAGTGGTGGAACAACACATTTAAGGTGGTAATATAGGAAATAGAATATGAGATGAAATATAAGTACCTTCATCGATTTTAGTTCATGAAAAGAAATTTAGATGAAACAATTTCTGAATGGTGGAATAATTTAATTACACAAACATATTTCAATGAAATTATCTTTTAAATCATGAAATTTCTTATTATGTATAGTAGTAATAGAAACAAATTAAATATATTTCTTTTTTTATTTCAGAAAATTCTAACATATATCAATAATTTTTTATTAAGAATAAATTATTGTTATGTAACATAACCATTGTTAATATGTCCATTCCACCTAGACTTTTAGGAATATTTTATATTCTGAGTGATAATAATATCTAATTTATAAATAAAGAAGAAGTGATGGCATTGGTGAGGGAAATAAAACCCATTGAAACCCATTTAACAAAACGTATGAGGTAGAAGGTATCACTAGTCCATTCCCATAACCACATACCTTCCTATATTTACCAACTAAAACGTGATCCATTTTATTTACCAGAGAAGTTCAATATTATTGATAAAACATTAAAAACCATGAACATTGAACCATCCCAAGAATGTACTACTATCACACACCTTTCCATTATGGTGTGAATGGGAATGATAATTGGTTTTGTACCTTGAACAAAGTAGTATAAAATTTTATATTTTATTTTAAAAAATAATGAATATATTGATCCGATTTTCATTATTAAAATAAATATACACATTAATATAAAATGAGTTTGATAAAAATTATATTTTAATATACATAATCTAAAATTATATTTTTGGAAAATATATAATATCAATTAAAACAGTCTTTTCATAAATCTAATAGTTAGGAAATAAAATTATTAATTTAGGGAAAGACAATTTTAAATAATATTTATATAAATAAAAACGTTTATATAATATATTGGTGTCCTATGCATTTTTTATAAGTTTCATAATGTTATTTATACTATAATACCTAGTATTATTCCATAAATAAGGATTTTTATTTCAAAATTTAAATTACTATATTTTGATAATTAATTTTTTTAAATAAATATCTTTTTTATATCAGCACATTGAAATTTTTCAATTGGGAATTTATTATAATTTAATGAGATAGTTGAATTCATAGGTACAAAAATACAGAATAAATATAAAGTAAAAATTATGACATCATCATGTTCAAAATGTATGTAATATACACTATCTAAGGCAATCATGAAAATAATATATTTTTTGACCATAAATATATTGTGTTTTTAATTTTATTTGAATAATTTTGGAAACCTATAATGAATCCTCCAAAATGTATTTTATATTTCAAATTTCTAAACTAATTATGTATAAACATCAATCACATCCACATCATGAATTTTATTATATTATTTTTTTGGGTTCATAACCTAATAAAATATTTAGAAACCACTCCCTTGGTAAAAAAAGGATGAAACCATGTGATGTTTTTGGGTTTTGATTATTTTATTACTTTTTGGTGAAAAACTATGTGTAGTTATTAATAACTAATTACACACACTTTTGATATAATTACCTCCAACCTCTCATTTATATTCACATAAAACATAATGATCATAATATTTATCTCCATATCCCGCTGTAAAATCCTCCCATGTATTTCCTATGATTTTATAACTGGCCTCTCAAGTAAGTGATTCTTTTCCTCATCCACTTTATTCAAGTAAATTACCTATATTAAGAAGTTGACTACCAATTTTTCATGTTGAAATGATTTTTACACATCCCTTTAATTTTTTAGGTTCCCAAATAATGACATACCTTATTTAACTCTCATTAATATCTTCTCTGATCCATTTTTACACCATTTATGTTGCTAATTTTTTTTCATTATTTTCCATTTCATATATTTATTTCCTAAATATGTACCCCGATTTTGACTAAAGGTTCTTCTACCAGTTTCACATATCCTTAGTTTATTGTGGAATTATTTGTATCAAACCTAATCACCTTAATAACGGGATTAAAATTCATGAATGAGATCTTAATATCGTAATATCTACATGCCAAAAGATCATATATATTATATAAATGTGATGGGTAGTCCTAGAATTATTTATCCCTATAATGAAATAGGTATTGTTTTTTCCTCATAATATTCCATGTATGGTTCATGTTATGTTAACCAATGGACACAATGTTATGATTTCTTGGTGGTTATTCATGAATTATTCTACTGATATCTTGTTCTTTGTGGTCCCACATTCCAATGATGTATTGATGTGATCATCTTATGTCATTATTACTATTTATGTCACTATGATATGTATCTTAATACAAATGAATTAAATTCATAGGTTTATTACTCGATTATTCCCTTATTAGGATTTATATATCCCCCATTTCTTATTTCATTCCCATGGTTATCCCAGGATTTATTAATAGTTCAATGGAAATTAAGATGATATTATAGAGTTTTATATAATGATATGGTATCTAATTATCAAGTTAATTTATTATATATTATGTTTCCCAAATACCCTAGGCCACTTACACTTCGAGGTTTCAATTATACATAATAAATGATGAAATAAATTGTATAACAGATTTTGGTTGTTGTATTTCTAGCTACACATGTCAATAATGAATCATTATTTTTTAGTATAATTTTTAATCAAGATTTAAATTTTATCTCATGAGATATGATAAAATATAGTGATGTTATCGTTTTCCTTTGATCAATATATGAAACTTATATTAAATTATAGTCATTATCAATTACCTAATTCTTATTTTATAGAAAACATTGGCCTATGATGACCTGTAAAAATCCCGAAGTTGTAACCCCAAGATAATTGAATCAATGTAAACATTGAATTGGGATGGATCAAGTCTACCATGGATCCCAAAAATTAGTTTTTTAGATACTCAGTCATGGGAAATTGTTCATGGTTTGGTATAAAAATTTTCACCATCACCATAACACTAGAGTTTTTCCAATTAGGTATGATAAAATGTATTCCATATATTCATGTTATTGAAGATGGAGAAAGGCATATATATATACCCTAAAAGATAAACTGGAGTTAGTCCACATAGATGTGAGATATAATTGACAATGAATGATGAGGATCCTGATATGAGATTTCATATAGAGAATTGAAATGTTCAAAAGGGACCAAACAACCTGGATTAATATTTTTTATGATTTATAGATATAACTAAACAAAAATTCAAAAATAGAATAGAGATATAATTTATCCCTTCACCAATAGACCTTGGATTATGGAATAACTTTTGTTGTGAGAACCATGAGCTTTATGTCTCACTTTTAATTTAGAGATTTAATTTTTTTCATATTTTTCATAAGGAAAATACATAGATTTCTAGAACATAGATTCTCCTAAAGTATCATATTATGATTTTTAACATGAAATTGTTTGTGTCGTATTCCTTTTCATGTGATTTATTTTTTCTAGGTCCAGAAAGACACATCCTTTGATATAGGGGACTCGATTTCTTAAAGGATTCCCTTTACGGGTTTTTTATATGAAAGCATTATATATTTTTTCTTGATTAATTTATAGTTATTCCAATTGGTCTAATTTTGTTTGTGTTTTAGGTTAGACAGTGCTTATCAATGGTTTGGTAGTTTTCATATAAATTTTGGAAAAGAAAACACTATGTGAATGTGAAGCCACATTAAAAGTAATTAGATGAAAATATGAATTATGTATACAAATTATGGTCTTGTTTCATGAATCATGGGTTTCTGAGGATTATGATATGAAAACATTAACTAAATATATCAGATTATCCTTACAGGAGGGTCCAGAAAACTCGATATGAATGGGGAAGAATATTCTAGTATATGTGATCCTGAAGACATGTGCACATTTTTTGGGAACATATTTCTTGAACCATCATGTCATTCAATTAAGGGATATGATAACATGAGTATTAATTGTTCAATACGATAAAATTTATATTCTATCATTGAAAATGTGAACCGTTCGTAATTAAGTATCACTGATGCTATCAAATCCACATTAACAATTTGTTTACAAAATGTGTAAATTGAAACAATTATTATCTTAATTATTAACTAATATTATTTAATGGTAAGAAGAGAATGAACATGGACCTCACTCGATTGATGGGTTTTTACAGTGTGAATAGATTATGGAACATTCACTTTTGTATGAATATACCTATTTTTTGCATATCTAATTTCAATGTCATCTATATTCATTACCCAGTCCACGTATTCCATGTAGCCAGATAAACTTTATATAGGTGGATATGAATGGTTAATTAAGATTAAAATAACCAACGACTAATTCATCCCACTAAAAATAATGATACTCAAGAATTGTTTGGGCACCCTAAATATTAATCCACGATAGATTCAACAAATATTTAGAAAGAATATTTATAAGTAAAAATTACTACAATATTTTAGTTTACCAATGGGCTGGGTGAGAAAAACATCACACTTTATAGGAATTTATAGTAGACCCACCAAACAATACACCTTCTTATTTTTTCTTTTTTAGGGTGTATTCAATTTTTATTTTTTGGGGATAGGGTTTATGGTCACACAAATTTGACCATATTATTTAAGAGAGTCTATATAGAAATGTTGGGATAAAGATACAATGTGAATTAAAACAATATTACATTATAGACTATCTATAAAATGGATAAAAATTATTTAAAATAATATTTCATGGACTATAAAATTTGTTAGATATTTTGTGTAATAAGACTTATGTATGACCTGAATTTAAATACGATATCTATACTACTATGGAAATTATAATAAAATAGTAAAGGTTGTTTATGTTTAATATAATTGGACCATATGCTCAGTAAGTGGTATTGCAATGGAGATGAGGTGTAAAATTCCACCACCCAAACCCACTATACAATACCCAGAAATATGGTCCTGACAATACCTTAGTTACACCTCCCTTATATTCAATAATCATATGTCTTTTAGTGTGGCACTATTGTTTTATGATGGTTAAACTATACCTATATATTAAAGTAAAATAACAACTAAAATAAAAGAAAATCAAATGTGTATAGAAAATTAAATAAATTAAATGACATCAAGAAATGTCATAACAAACAATAAAAAGAATCAATTATATAATGAATAAAATATATACTAAATAGTATTGGAGATAAAACAATAATATCATGTAGTAAGCACATCAAATCCACAATGACTAATGTCAAAATCTAGGAAAACGCACTAAATGGTTCAGAGTCCTTTCATGGTCAATCCTATAATGATCCTTCCTTGAAGTATAGCCCATCATGCATAGGGTGTTTCAAAAACATATTCTTATATCCTAGTAGTATCTACATAGGCACCCAAGTGAAATGGTGGGGTGATTATGGTGTGAGTAGAACATAGCATACCACCTCCAACTATTACTTTAAATAAAACAATGATGATAATTCATGTTGCTTCATGGTTATAAAATAAAAAATAATATTTTTTAGAAAATAAATACAAGAAATAAAAATCCACTAATGCCCTAGGTTCATAAAGGGTCTCATTACTGGTCATATGATTTTCCATACATATTTTGATAACCCGGATTGACCATTCTTTTTGCATAGAGTGTCAAGGTTCCTCTAAGAACATCATATGAATTGTGCCTCTGAATAATTGAATGTGGTCTCACTAGAATATAGATTAAGTATCATTAACATAATATGTGGGTGTTTTCATAGAAAAATAAAACCTAAACCTACCTGATGGGATTTTTCACATCATATGGTATAAGAAAAATAGTAACATGTACCACCCCTATAAGCTTTTTCACATCTATTAATATCATATCCCTTAATGGTCTTTTCCTTTTCCTTTTAAAAATTAATCCCCCTTATACGTAATTTTCCATTTATATTTATAAACAACATACCCCAATAGGATTTCTCTATTTTATTTTCATAATACACCTTCGCTAATTGTTTATTGATTTCCATTAAAAACAAAACCCAAAATTGGTGTTTACAATAACTTTCAAAATAAGGACCACATTAAGGTTGTTTTCCATACTAACTAAATCAACATCACAAAAAAGGTTATTTTCATTCCATATCAAATATTTTCATATGACACTAAATCATTAAAAACAAATAAAAACCCATTTTATATAAGAAAAAAGTATGAAAAAGATCATTTAACCATTTAATATTTCCAATTACATTAGGTCTAAATTCCAATTAAAAATTTATTCACAAATTATAATGAAGGTGAAATTCCTTTTCAGAATCCTCTATTAATATCAAAAATCAATTTTTTCGTCTATAGGACAATATTTATATTTTAACATTTCAACCATGTATATTAAAATAGAAAAAACACTTCCTGACATGGAAAAAAACAACATTATTAATTAAATCTAGGTAAATTTAATATCCAAAGCATTCCCCTTGGGTTTTTCATTTTCTATGGTTTGAAGAATATTATAATATAATTTAAGTAGGACATGCTACCTTTAAAATAATAAATTTTAATAATGAAAAAACAAATAAAATACCACGCAACTGAATAACACACTTCTGAAAATTAATGTGTGATTTTGGGTTAATTTAAAGGGACAACCAACCATATTGAATCCTTTTCATTTAAATTCTAATACATTACACATGTTGCTCAAGATTTTCTAAAACCTTTGACCAATGCTTAATACACCTACTATCCTAACTCACGTCCAATATATTTACATGATTAATTATAATTACATTTTTTATATTATTATACTACAACAAAAAAATTAAATCACTTAGTCAAAATTTTAAATCACTTGTTGGGAGTATGTTCCACTGATAAATCATAATTCCAAACTAAGTGATTTGGGTTAACATCCTCACAAGCTTCTCATAAGATACATAATAGTCCTTATAGTGTACATGATTTCTCAATGATTCACAATCCAACGTTGTAGGGTCCTGAAAAATCTGCAAAGTAAATTTTACCCAAATCCCCCGAAGAACTGGGGCAAATAATCAAAGAAAGGACCGGTCCACAAACTGGTCCCATGGAAGCACAACGTGGCCAGGCACCACGAGGAACCCCCTCCGTGAACCATTGTTATTCGAAAAATGGAGGCGAAGAGCCTCCACGGTCGCGAGGCAGGATGGGCGCCAGTCTGGTTCACCGTCACGAACCGCCCCAACCGCAGATCACGTCGACCGGTTCAAGCCGCAACCGCTGTCATTTGCAGAATAAGGGTGGAACCCTCCGCAGCTGTGGAGTACTCCCTGAGTTCGCCTCACGGAGGGGGGGGGAAGCATTTAATACCCACTACGAATCATGTATTGAACAAGTCAAATGTGAACCAGGTATTTGGTTATGGGCCTCCGCAAAATGTGCCGCGTGGCCACAGATACATTCCTTTTCCCACTCTATAAAAGTAGACCAAGGGGGGATGAAAAAGGTGATCAGAGAACTGGAATCAGACTCAGAGGGATTTGATATTCGGAATGAGATCAGTTAAAGGAAGGATTTGTATTTCGCAAATAGAAAAATTACTATTCATGAACCACAACAGGTATATGAATTAAAAAGGAATGGGAAAACGCATAATAATTTGGTGAACCGTGAACCTAAAATAACAAAAACAGGAGAACCACGAACCATACCCCCTATGCGGATGACTTCCCCATGGACCAGGGAGTTTATGCCTCTTTTCCCATCCGTCGTACTGCGTAGCACTCTCCTACATGGGTGAAGCCTCGACCGAAGAGCCTCCGACCGACGCCGCCCTTGGCCAACCTGCCCACCTGGAACCCTCCACGAACCACCCTGGTTCGCAGATTGAACCCAAAGCCGCGAACCACCCTAGTTCACAGGATGCCAATCAGTCCGCAGACCACCCTGGTTTGGGGACAGCCTCTCTAGCAGTGTGGCACTTCCCCACACGAAAGGTGCCACCACTCATACCTCTGGGTGGCTCACCAAATACTTCGGTGTTCACATTTACCAAGAAATGTAAAATCCTTCTGATCCACCCAAGTCCTCTATGACTCCCTCATTGGTCTATTCATCGGCACCAAGACAAGGCCTCTGCCAGAGCCACTGGAACCGCGCGGTATAACTTTCAGGTGCATCAACGCGCCATTTTGAGTTCACATACCCATGGTAAACAGGGGAAAAGGGGTTTCCCCGACCCTTGAGCATATTCGTGAAGCATTCTTGGGTTCACATTACCACGTTAATGTTGAGGCTGAGCTCAGGAATCCCCTTTCTACCCCTCCACTTTTTTAGGGTTCCTCGAAGATGGTAAAATAGCCATCTGAAGGAAGCCCTCTTGCACTGCAAGAGAGGAGATGGGCACAGGAGCACCCCCTTTCCCTCTCCTGTCGGGCATTGTCTCCCCAGGCATCCATCTCGGAGTAAGCTCCGACCTTCTGGGCCTCCTCAGAGTGTAAGCCCCAATTCATCACCCTGGGCCGCCATCATGCGTAAGCCCCACTCTGCTTCTCATGGACTCACCTTTCGCGACCTGATCCTCTGGTCCATGCTGCCTCTTGTTTCTCACACCGAGCATGACTCACGTGGGCTTAGAGTAAGCATCGACCATGACATCCTCCTATGGGCCTCCTCAGAGTGTAAGCCCCAATCCATCATTCTGGGTTTCCCCATAGCGTAATCCCTAATCCATAATCGAACTATGGGGATGTTGATCCATGCCAAAGCATGGTACGTAGGAAGCCTCCATGAGGTTCAAGCCCACCACTCGGCCGTTTCTTCACGTAATGTTCCACCCTCATCCAGCATGACATTATACTGTATATGTGAACTATGTGGTCTTTGATCCCTACCTCCTAGACAGGGTATGTAGGAAGCCTCAATGAGGTTCAATCCCACCACCCATTGGACCACCTGGTATCTCTTCAAGTTGGTTCCCTGACACCTATCTGAACTACGTGGACTTTGATCCCAACTTCCTAAGAAGGGTGTGTAAGAATCCTCCCTGAAGTTCAAGCCCAACAAATGGTCAATCTGATCATCTCTACATCGGTTCACCGCTCCACTCCTAGTGCCGCCTCAAGAGAGTTCCAGCCCTTCGAGGTCATTAATCCAACGAGGGATGGTAAAACTCGGGCATAAATGATTTCGAACCCCTGCGTATAGTTGATCATTTCCCACCATGGTTAAATCCATGGATACTATGTTTGGGTATAAACCAAAGATTCGTGAACATATGAATACGTCTTAAATCTATAAGAGAGTCCTGGAACAGGCAATAATCCCCCCCCCCCAAAAGGGTGTGATGAGCCTGACTTCCCATCCTCTCGACCAATGTGACTTCTTAAGAGTCGCTGGTTAGAACATCTGGTGAATGCCTGCCTTTGGAAAGAAGGTCCATCAATCATTGGATATGGAGCCGTTGGGCGTTTCGTGGCCAAAAACTAGAACGAAACAAAAAATGGTAAACCCGACGTGAATCGTTAACCAAACATGACAGATTCAACTTAATCCCACCCTGTTCCCCCCTATTCTCTAAAGGAGGTCCAAGCAAGGTCATTAATTATGCATGGGATTATGAGATGCTACTTTTATGGGTTTTCTGCTTGTATTTGCTAAAATGTTTTGCAGTCACTACTTTCAGAACTCCCTTCGATCCAATGGAATCATAAAGGAACTCACAAGTGTGCGCTTCCAATGACGCAAGGACAAGACTTCCTCAACAATAGAGGACCCCGTCACCCACCCAGCGTCTTCAACGCTGGGTTTCAGACATGTTGATCCGAGAGAAACACGTGAATGTTACTCTCCCTACAGTGGAGGCGGCCATGCACGCCCTCCATTCCGTCAAGATTCGTCGGTCACCTGCCCAGCAGCGACTGCAAAGGCGGATCCAGACAGCCCATGTCACTATCTCTAACCGTTTTAGGAGCCTATCCCCAGAACGGGACAATGCGTACCTCCTGTATCTTAGGGAGGCGGATGAGGTTGACGTTGAGGACTTCATCCCCACCGAACGGGGGTGTCGCTCTAAGGCCCCCGCCGGAAGGTGTCATCGTGGCCACACCGCGAATCAAAATCCTCAAGCCGAGGAGGATGTCTCCCCGAGGATTCAGGCCCACGCTCCCTGAGATCTGGCCCCTCGGACCGCCCGACGAGGGTGGAAGATGTACAATCAGGGACTGGTCATCACCCTGGTCCTTGAGGAGAACCTCCACTACCCAGGCACAGAGACGTACCATGAACATGCACCTAAACCTGTTTGATCCTCCCAAGTGCACCATCCAGACATGGCGGCATCATACAAGATGGCGTGCATCCCAGCCGAGCTCCATCAAGCCCGTCGCTCACACAGGACGTCACTTACCAGGCAGGCACCTCTCCCTCCCTAGGGTCATGAAGTCCACCGGCTTGACGTGGTGGCGACCCGGCACCTATAGGACCAGCTCCTTGAAGTTTCTTCAAACGACCGCCATCCAGATATGGTGGCGATCAACAAAGCCCGCCACCCAGATGTGGCAGAAAATCATAGGCGGGCACGTCTCCCCGCCAACAATGGCCACCGACTCAATATGGTGGGAAACCAATATATGTAGGGACAGCTCCCGGCGGATGCAAGTAAAGTCCACCACCCCGATGTGGTGGCAAACAGAGAGATAAACCGGCATATCCTGGTACAGGGAAAGATTCGTTCACCTACCCTGACACAAGAGAATTATCAGTACCCACTGAGCACTAGAGGACTGGAGCAGGATATTCCTACTCCGATACTGGAATGGGCCTTCATACCCATTCCAGCCAAAGTTGTCTCTTTACATATCCTGGAAATGATGGTGGAGCAGCTATCGATCCTAGATCATATCTTGCAGACTTGCCAGAATGTAATTCCATCGGCAGCAATAGCAAGGACTCGGGCCCGTGAGCCCGTATCCCCAATAGAGGAGACTCATTTAAGAGACGAGATATTCGCATCGGAGAATATCTTCATCCCTACTTCTGCCCACGAGGGTTGTCGGCTATATTCCACGACGCAAGGGCAATCGGATCGAGCAGCATCACTCGTTCCAACTGGGGGACACACGTCCATCATGGTGGATGCTCTAGAGCAGGCATATATCCCTGATAAAATTCAAGTTGTTCATCGGCATATCCCGGAAACATCATGGGACCCAATTAGATAGGGACCCAAAGGTGAAGGCCATTGTCAATAGAGGATGGTCCCTACTGCCCGAAAAAGAGCTCCCGGAACACGTTGAAGGCAGCCAGAAAATAAAAAGCGAGTTCATGACTCTGCTCTGCTGGAAGCTAGGGTTCCCGAAACCACTAGGCACACATCGAAGGCTCGGAAACCTGACCACCCATTACCATATTATGGGAGTGGCAGTAGAAGTTGCGAAGGTCCTCCTTGCAATGTTGCTACCATCAGCTCTGAAGGTCCTCCCTAGAGCACCCATGGGGGCCTCCCCCGCGGGCATATAATGATCAGTCATGAGAGATTCTCTCTTGATGCGAGTCATCGAAACCCTCCATGTGACCAGAAGATCGAGCAAAAAATAGTTCATCCACTTTCTTCGGTCCACCCTGAAGTTCCTCCCCAGGGTATACACAACAATCACTCTCCATGCAGTGGGACCATAGATTGTGACGGTATTCATCGCTATCATAGTCGCAACTACGGAGGCCCTCCCCGTAGTGACGTATCACCACAACAAGAAGGCCCTCCCCTTATCATGGCCTGCCCTGAAGGTCCTCCCCAAGGGTTACACTGCAACGGAACTCCACATAGCCAGGAATATGGTCATGGTGGTAGTCCTCACCACTTTGATAACAGAGGTCCTACCCGTAGAGATGTCAAGGAAAGAGAAGGTCCTCCCCTCATTATGGTACATTCTGGAGTCCCTCCCTAGGATGTATCCCGCAGATATTCTCCATGTGGCAGCATTAATGGTATTCCTCGCCATTTCCACAGCTATGATGGTAGTCCTCACCCCCATGGACTCCATTGCGAAGGTCCTCCCCACATTGGCCCCAAGAAACAAGGAGGTCCTCCCTTTTTCGTGGTGTGTCTTGAAGGGCCTCCCCAGGATGCACGTCGAACGTCAAGCCATGAAGGTCATCCTCACCATGATGGCAGTTGTTGTGAAGGTCCTCCCCATAACGACGCTACACAGCCATAAGATCCTCCCCTTGCTGCGACACGCCTTGGAGGTCCTCCCCAGGGCGTGCACTACAAAATTCCTCTATGTAGTAAAGAATCAAGAAGTAATGGTAGTCCTCTCCATTATGGCAGCCATTGCAGAGGTCCTCCCCATGATGAAATATTATACCGACAAGAAGGTCCTCCTCCTACCTAATCAAG
Organism: Viscum album; assembly: GCA_963277665.1. Classification (NCBI taxonomy): domain Eukaryota; kingdom Viridiplantae; phylum Streptophyta; class Magnoliopsida; order Santalales; family Viscaceae; genus Viscum; species Viscum album. Next base: position 1,263,430,973 of record OY728129.1, on the reverse strand, counting down.
CGTCGAAAATCCCTCGTATGTCGAGGCTCTCAGAAGGACGAGATCGATCATGTCAGACTCCCAGCTTGTCACCAACGACACCTTTCTTCGATCGGGAGCCATTCCAGGTCCGCGTTCATCCTCTGAACCACCTCAGAATCTCCCACATAATGACTCAACACCCACCGGTCCCACTGCCTTCGACCACGTTGACAGTGTGCGCCTTAGTTAGTCCAACCAAGTAGAGGAATCACTGAAAGAGGAGTATGCCGATATGCTACACTTGAGGAAATGACTGGCCAGGAATGATGTACCAGTTATGTTTTGGCCCACGACCACCTCTCAGTACGACATACCCAGGGAGTTGTCAGAATAATGCATGCACGACATCCACCATAATACATGGACGACCCTCCACTGGCTGAAATTGAGCTTCCTGCCCTATGACGGGTATGTAGAGCACGTCAAGACGATAGGGGACCTCCTACATCACATCGACCTAGAGGCCCTTTCCTTAACGCGAAAACAATTCCCCAAGAATCGCAAAGGGAATATGGAGGTAGCCAGCCTCCGTGCACTGCACGAACTATGATGCCTCATCAATGACACTCCGATTGGAGTCCATATCAAGGGATGGGGGAACATAGATCTCTTCATTTCACTCCGCTCCCTGCCCATAAAAACCCATTCAGCATGGTATCGTATAACGTTGTCTCATCGAGATGGAAATCGAGTGGTCCCCCTGTTTAGCAAAGGTGATACACCCAACAGAGTCAGGCCTTGAGTAAGTCCCAGAAGCGTCAGGCCAGGCGGGAAAAAGCTATTCAGAAACTCCTGAATTAGGCCACCGAGAAAATCCAGCAGACCTCTCACCTAAGAGAGGCCAATCAACGATCTCTGCCTGCCTCCATAGAAGGGACTGATCCATAGGTGAATTCAGCACCAGATCCTGTTCACCCCTGGATGGGGGCACGTGAGATCAGGCAGGTCATGATAGCGGCAACCACCGCTGCAATCTAGTGTCAACCCTTGACTGTAGGGCTGGGGGCATTTTTAACAACAAATGCTCCCCGTAATACCAATAAAACCAGGAAGAGACTCAACGTCCAGGGAACAGAGTCAACCTCATCCCTTAGGGCTGGGGGCATTATTACCCCCTCAACAACCTCCCCCACGAGAATCAGTTTTCTCTCGACTAGGGAGGACAGTCATCAAAGGAGGTTCCCATAATATCCCATAATTTTAATCATCATACCCTCCGAGAGGAAGGCGCACCGTAAGGTCGCATCAAAGAACTCTCTGTGTCACCCTTCGTCAAAAAGTCTGAAGGCAATCCGAGGTCATGAAAGGGAAGGACAACAGAAGACATGGGAGATCCTCTTCCTATTTGGAAGATGAAGTCCCCTCCACCCCACAATATGTGTTCATTAACGCCATAGAGGCTAACCCCACGGGTGACACCAGAGAAAATGAAAATCCGGACGGATCTGGAGATGAAGGTTTCGGTCAGGCTGTGACTCACAACGAACCCCCAGGTGTGCACACCCAGAACCAGAGGGTCGCCTTAAATATGACCGCCCCTTTGGATAACCTCCCTCCGCTTACCCTATGAGCTTCCAATAAGGATATGAATAAAGGAACAATTACCCTTAACCCGTCCCCCTATCTCAATAAAAACGAGCCACTCACGCTCGAAGAGAGGTTCGCTCGATAGGAAGAAGAGATGAAAGAATTGATTCGTCTTAACGCCAAGCTGTTCCAGAGGAACCGCCTTATTGAAAGTGCATCCCAAGAAGAGCCACGTCATGAAATCCTAGAAAGTGAACCTCAAAGGCTAAGGCTTGCACTGAAAAACGAATCACAACCAGGGCTCCTTCCCAATGAGGTGCCTGGTTCGTCCAACTACCCAAACGTGGATGGTGAATACCATTATTTCATTCCACTTAGGAGGCAACCGGATCTAGTACACCCAAACCCTCCGAGGGTACCCCGAACGGAATATGCACCCTCGGTGCCAGCCAATCCGGATCCTCAGGCAATGCCTCAGGCTACGCCTACCCAGGACCGGGCCCAACAGGATGTAAACCAGGGACTCACCAACACCATCGAGGCACTAACAGCTCGATTGGAAGTGATGGAAGGTCGACGCGCTCCTATACAGCAGGAGTGGAATCCCTACCCAGATTGGGTGACCAGAACACCACCTACACCCAATTTTGGGAGCCATGAATTCTCCATCTTCAATGGATCAGGCGATCCGGAGCAGCATTTGATGCACTATGCATCCTATTGCGACCCTATGATGGGGAATCTAGAACAACAAAAAGCAGTGAAACTCAGATGCTTCGTACGGACCTTTCAAGGATCCACCTTCGTATGGTATACGAGTATGCCGGCCCAGTCGATAAAGCGCTGGGAGGACCTCCGGCTGCAGTTCCTATTCCACTTCAGCTCAACATTGCCTAAAAAACGGTCAGTGATCTCATGAACTGTAAGCAGAGGGAGAACGAGAGGGTCTCCGATTTCATTTCCATTTAGAAAGGTCTGACCTATTCTCTGAATAGGCCAATGCCTCAAGATGAGATGCTAGCCATATGCATCAATAATCATAGAGATGAGCTGCGAACACGACTCATATCGGTGGAGTGCACCACTGGCTTCCGCCATCTCTCAGCCATTGCCCAGAGAATTGAAGACTCCCTACCAAAGACTAATTCAAAGACCCTAATAACCTCGCATGCTTCTACGAAAAAGGCCCCAATAGCTAAAGCATACGCTGTCACACTCAAGCCGACCCTTGTGCCCATTCCACTGCTCAGGCCTCCACCAAGTTGTCAAGGCCCCCTGCATATCAGCGGTCGCCCCCGCCTAAACAGGACGATTAGAGAGGACTGAAGCGGAACCAGTTTGAGGAACGGAGACAGAAAGTATACTCATTCCGAGACAATCAAGTTCCTGGCTACTTCATTTCTGCCATGAACTGCAACTTTCTCTGCTTGTCGGAGTCGAGGAGACCTGAAGAAGTCGACCACGATGACAGGACAGATTACTGCCCCTACCATCAGTTGTTGGGGCACAGTATCTGAGAGCACTTTTTCTTCAAAGACCTCCTGCAAAGGATGGTATATTCCGGACGTGTCGAGCTGGGACCACCCCCAGCACATGTGGCATGTATCTCTACCATCGACTCCGATAAAGAAGAGGGGTTACTGAAAGTCACCAGCAAGAAGGGGCAGAAATTTTACAATTGGAAGACTCGGAAGACTATCAACCGAGCCCAAGGCATACTCCGAGCTCAACTATAGTAGCCGGTGTTGCCACCAGCAACCCCTGGAGCCGCAGAGCCGACAACATCGGCCTAAAAACCCTCCACAAGCCAGTCATTTGGACGGAGCTGAAGGAGGAAACAATCACAAGATGAGCATTCCACAAAGGGGCCAAAGTTAGTCCCGACCCTCACAGATTGCGTGCCCTCAAATTTGGCAGCACGGGCACTGACCCACGAAATGGCATCATCAGGGACAGCCGACCAGGTTGACCTGTCCGAGGATGAAGAAACAATATTTGTTTCTATCAACATCATCCATCTCATGGAATCATTCCCTAACTAAGGGTATGATTATGAACCCGAGTTCCCTACACGAGGAACTGGGAGGAGGAACCACAGAGGCAGAGGATACCAGGGGAGGCGCAGCCATGGCCGAAACCAACCCTATGGCTGGACCCCCGACCAGACCATCAATATTGCGGAAACCCATGGGAGAGACCTTCTACGGACTCAGCAGGAGAGGGAATGCCCCTCCACTTACACAAGCATCCACTCTGGCCCTATTGTTCTGCGATACCCACCAGAGGAGGGGAAAGTGTCTGGTCGCCTAGTGCGCACAAATAGTCTGTCCAGTCCAAGTCCTCAAAATGTGGGAACACCATCGACATTCGTCCCCATGGTCGGTCCCTCCTCATCAAATGCTCCATCTCCCAAAGCACCCGCTAAGACTCTCCCTCCAACGGAGAAGCGTCGACCACTGGAGCAAAAATATGACATCCTTAAGCAGTTGGCGCTAGTACCAGCCAAGATGTTGGTCCTGTATGCCCTGGGGTTGGTAGACGACCTTAGAGAGGTGCTTATCTAAGCATTGATTAGCCCCCAGGAGTTTCAAGCCGAGGTAGCTGCCGCCGAATTTTACCAGACACAGACTGCCCCGGCTGAATGAAATGTGGTGATTTCCTTCACCAATCGGGATGAAGATTCCATCATTCAAGGACACATCAAACCGCTATATGTGTCCGGCACACTGAATGGTATTGAGATCTGGAAAGTCGTTATAGAAAATGGCTCTGGAGTTAACGTCCTTCCCCTACTGACACTCCGTGAGTTGGGCTACAGTGAGGACGATCTAATTCCCTCATCCATAACCTTGTTGGGTTATGACAGGAGTGGGAAGAAACCAATGGGACAGATTAATCTAAAGACCCATTTTGGTGACCTAGTAGCCTACACATAATTCCTGGTGGTCCGGAAGAGCACAACATTCAATGCCCTGTTCGGAATGGCATGGCTCCATAAGCACATGGAAGCTCCTTCATCCCACCACCAGTGTATCAAGTACTGTATCAATGGACAAAACAGGAAGTTTCATGGTGACAAGGCCCCATTAGAGCTCTACGAGTCACATTACATCGACACCGGGTTCTATGAGCAAAAGAAGAAGAAGCCTTTGGTCGACGACGTCGACTGGATCCCCACTCCAAATGGCCTGTAAATAGTCCCCGATGACTCCCTCAAGAATCTTGGCATAGATTATGTTCTTCCCATCAACCGTGTTGAGAGTAGGAGTTCAAGTCTGGACAACCATTCAGATGTCCTCATGACTTCAGCCACGATGGCCGAGCACGACAATGCGGGAACGTCTAGCAACCCTCGATTTGGGGACGAATACTCAAGATGGGATGCCCATGATGCCTCTCCCTCAAACCCTCGATGGCTCAGACCAGAAACTCTCTCCTTCTCTGATCAAGAAGATGAGGACGTGGGAGAAGAAGAGGGGGAAGATCTCAGAGATGCACCTCTCGCATTTGAGGAGGTTATCTCCACCATTGTGGATGATCTCAGAGAAATAAACCTGGGTACCGAAGAAGACCTGAGGCCCACTCTCATTAGTGTGGAAATGTCTCCTGAGGTACACAAGGTATATACCTCCTTCCTAAGGTAACACCAGGACGTCTTTTCCTGGAATTACATGGAAATGCCGGGACTTGAGCCCGAGGTAGCGACGCATAACCTGGGTCTTCCAGAAGTCCACTAGGGCTACAAACAGGCCGCTAGAAGGACAAAACAATCACATGCTTCCATGATAGAGTCTGAATTCGATAAGCTCATTAAAGCAGGATTCATTAAGGAGGTCCAGTACCCTATTTGGTTGGCCAACATCGTCCCTGTCAAGAAAGAGAATGGCCAGTCCGCATCTTCATTGACTTCAGATACCTTAATCGGCATTTTCTGAATGATGAATTCCTGGTTCCAATAACCGAGTTGTTAATTGATGTGACGACTGAGTATGAGGCTCTATCTTTTATGGATGGCTATTCCGGATATAATCAAATCAGGATGGCCCGAGAAGAAGAAGAAGTCACTGCCTTCAGGGCCCCTTAAGGGGATTCTATTACAGGGTCATGCCCTTTGGTCTCAGGAATGCTGGCGCCACGTATCAGTGTGCCATGCATCGAATCTTTAAGTTGTTCCTGGGGAAATTCGTTGAATGTTACGTGGCTGACCTATTGGTCAAATCTATAAAACACTCAGATCACCTGCCGGAACTTGAGACCATCTTCAACAAGCTCCAACAACATATCTTGAAGGTGAACCCCTTGAAATGAACCTTTGGGGTTACCTCAGGGAAATTCCTTGGCTTTGTCATATGCCATCGAGGCATCAAATTCGACCATGAGAAGATGACGGCTATCCTAAGACTGCCACCTCCTAGAAATATCACTAAGTTGAGTAGATTCCAAGGAAACCTAGCCTATATTAGGTGGTTCATATCCAACTTGGTAGGAAAAGTTTTTCCCTTCACCAGGTTGATGAAGAAGGGGGTCACGTACCAATGGACGAATGACTACCAAGAGGCGTTTGACAACTTGAAGAAGTACCTTTTAATCCCACTAGTGCTCATGCCCCTGGTCGAAGGAAGGCCTTTCATTATATATGTGACAGCCCTAGAACGGTCATTGGGAGCCTTCCTCTTACAGAAGAACGACGTCGGCAGCAAAAACAACATCTATTACCTCAGTCGAACCATGATTGATGGTGAGACTCGATACTCAAATATCGAGAAGAGCTCTCTGGCCTTGGTCTTCACGGCTCAAAAGCTGTGACATTATCTGCAGCATCATGAGGTCCATTTGATCTCGTGGAGTAACCTGCTCAAGTACATCCTCAGTCACCCGATACTAACCGGACGCCTATCCCGATGAGCGGTCCTCCTTCAACAATTCGATATCCGGTTCGTTCCTTAAAAATCCATCAAGGGCCAGGCATTAGAAGAATTTCTGGCAGATCACCCTTCAACGGGGAACAGTGCACCGGACATCATGCTATCTGATGAAGATATATTCTCGGTTCAAGAAGAATTCCCAACATAGGAAATGTACTTTACGATGCATCCAGAAGCCCCATCGGGAAGAGGATGGAGGATCCCAGATTCAACAAAGTGGGTCTGGGGATAATACTCGTGTCCCCAGAAAAGACAGTTCTGTCGTATTACTTCCTCCTGTCAAAGGGATGTACAAACAATGAAGTGGAATATCAATCCCTCATTGCAGGCCTGGAGCTCGCACTCCAGGCACAAGTACAACACCTTAAAGTAAAAGGTGACTCAGAGCTGCCCATCAAGCAAGTCAACGGTGACTATGCTATTAAAAAGGAGGAGTAGATCCCCCTATTTGACAATGTTTGAGGGTTAATGGCCGAGTTCTCCACAGAACCAACATTGACTTATATTCCCCAGTCCCAGAACGCTCAGGATGATGCATTATCCAATGCGGCCACAACCCTAGCCGACCCACACCGGGATGAAACGGTCGTCAGCATTGCTCACTATCGAATGGTATTGCCATTTGTTCAAGCTAAGATGGAAGAGATCCACAAAGTTAGTCATGTTCCTGATCCATATTCTCCTACCACCGGCTGGATAACCCCCATTGTGAACTACCTTCAACGGGGAGACCTTCCATCAGACAGGGCTGAACGAGAGAAAATACGGTGCGGGTCAGCAAGAGGTCCTCTACAAATGAGTCCTCGATGGAGTTCCCCTCAGATGCATTGACGGAGATAAACCGCTACCGTCATGACTGAAGTATATGCAGGAGCATGTGGAGCACATCAACCAAGGACCAAGCTTTCACATCAGGTTGGAAGGCTTGGGTACTATTGGCCAACAGTGGCACGAGACAGCGAGCGTTTTACCGCAAAATGCCACTCATGCTAGATTCATGCCAACCTCATACACCAGCCCCCAGAGTTACTTCATCAAGCTAAGTACTCTTGGCCATTTTCTATCTGGGTGATCGACGTTGTGGGAAAATATCCTCCTGCCATGGCCAAACAGCTGAAGAATATCCTCACTGCGACTGACTTCTTTTCCAAATGGGCAGAGGCAATACCCATCAAGGAAGTTAGGGAATGAAATATTGCTAGCATCGTGATGGCCAATATCATCACCAAATTTGGTGTCCCTCATACTATACTGACAGAAAACTGCACCAATTTCTACTCTACTGAGTTGGAAAAACTATACCACGAGTATGGTATCAAGGCTAACCACTCATCCCGCTACCATGCGGCGGTCAACAGACAGATAAAAGCTTTCAACAAGACCCTGTCCAACATCCTTAAGAAAATGGTGGACAAAGACAAGAATTCATGGCCGGATAAACTCTTCCATGAATTTTGGGATTATCGAACCACAATCCACACTATTACTCAGTCTACCCCATATTCATTGGTGTACGGCACAGAGGCTGTCCTTCCCATTGAACTCCAACTTCCTTTAATCCGCATTGCCATCTATGATCGATTATCTGATGATGAGCAGTCCAAAAAGCAGCTAGGTGAATTGGAACAGCTAGAGGAGAAGTGGATGCACACTCTGCACCATCTGGAAGTGTACCAGAACTGGATCACACGAGCCTTCAACAAAAAGGCTGACCTCTGGTCTTTTGTGGAAAGAGAATTAGTGTTGTTCCTCCAAACCCCAATGATACCTGGAGAGAAGCCCACAAAGTTGGAGCCCAAGTGGGAGGGACCATATGTTGTACACAAGGTATACCCCAACAGAGCATATGCCCTGATCTCCATGGATGGGCAATTCACCACGGCTCCTACCAATGCGAGATTCTTGAAGAAGTATTTCACATAGAGACCAAGAAGTATTCACGTCATCCCCACATGATATTAAACTGTATGGAGTTAAGAAAAAAAATAAAAAATGAGATGTACTCATTGTCCGAGCTGCATGACCTTAAACTGCCTAGCACCCAACGGTCCAAACTCTATTATCATAAACTAAGAGTATTCCGCCCTCACCGCATGACATTAAACTACATGGACAAGGTGATTTAAAAATTCCCTCTTCCCTTGTGTATGGACTAGACCTGCATAGGGTGTATCATCTTTCAGAGAACTACGTGAGGCTCGATTCTTGCCCTCGCAGGATACGTAGTGATGCCAGAATTCTAAACCCTGTCCCAGCCACCTCAAAATGAGAAAAAAAACAAAAATGCCCATTCCCCTGTGTACGGACTAGAATTGCACGGGGTGTATTCACATCCACACCGCATGACGTTAAACCGCATGGAGTCCTTCCTTACCATACGTCGCTAAACTAAATAGATAAAAAGAGTTAATAATGCCCCACCCCTTGTGTACGGACCAGACCTGCACGGGGTGTACTCATCGTCCTAACCACATGACGTTAAACTGTATGGACTCCATCCTCACCGCTTGACTTTAAACTGCACGGATTCCAGAGAACTACGTACGGCTTGATTCCTGCCCTGGCAGGATACACAGCGACACAAGGATCCCCAGTCTTGGCCCAGCCCCCTGAATAAAATGAAAAAAATGACTTCTTTATCCCGTGTATGGACCAGACCTGCACGAGGTGTACTTATTCCAGAGAACTACATACGGCTTGATTCCTTCCCTCACAGGATACGTAGCAACGCCAAGATCCCTAGTCTTGGCCCAACACCTTGAAAAAAAAGATGCCCTTTCCCCTAATGTGCGAACCAGACCGACATGTGGTTTACTTCTCTTCCTTACCGCACGACGTTAAAATACATGGACAATGATGTTAAAAATGCCCCTTCCCCTGTGTACGAACCTGACTTATATGGGGTGTATATCTTCATCTTCACCACATGACGAAAAACTGCAGGGACTTGGTTGCGACCCACCCAAGACACATGGAAATACGAGATGTAGATACTCTTTGCAAATTTGGATGCATCCTCTCCATACATCAGACTCTATGACCTGGATAATCATGGATCTTCATAACCACTCATGGCAATCGGAAGTGGAAAGTCATCGACCCATGGAAAACTTTGTACGATTATGAATACCATGCCCTTAGCGGCTCTGCATATTGATAGCCCCTGGCCCATCTACCAAAGGCAAGGTTTCCACAGGCGAAACTCTTCCTAGCTCCATACGCTTACCGGCCTCAGAGCCCCCATACAATACCTCCTGATCCAGAAGTTTATGGTAAGGTGGTTTACAAGTTCATTTACCTTTTCACATCCAGGTGTTTCCAGGGTATCCTTATCTGGCTAGCCTATGTGTCTGTCAGTGGTTCACATAGCGACCTACATCAACAAACATCAAGCCAGGACTAGGCTACTTTGACTCAACAAACAATTTCAGTGAAGTTGTTTCTTGTATACTCGGACACTGTTATCCCCACATTCCGAACTCTGCATTGTGAGAAATCGTGGATCTTCATAATCATTCATGGCCATTGGAAGTGGAAAGTTATCGACCCGAGGACACCTTTGTGCGACTATGCATACCATGCCCTCAGCAGTTCTGCATAATGATAGCCCATGGCTTATCCATCAAAGGCATGATTTCCTCAGGCGGTACTTCTCCTAGCTCTGTACGCCTACCGGCCTCAGAGCCCCCACACCATACCTCCTAATCCGAGAAAGCTCAAAGTTGCAGTTTACGACCTTCATCCCCCGCCTTGTTCTATGTATATCAGAACATGTTGACTCAGTTATCCATTGAGTGACTGCATAAATAGTCACTCAATGGTCTGAGCTCTATGACCAATAATGTAGGAGTACCTCATCCTTACCGCATGACGTTAAACTGCATGGAATGAATGCACACCCCCGTGCCAAAAAAACAGAAAATATCAGTGCATGGGGCTACTTGAAACTCAACAAGAAACCCGGGACCGATATCCCCGACATGTGCAGACATTCTCTTTCCAAATGACAGACTTCATGACCCGGATAATTGCATATCCTCATTACCATTCATGGCCATCTGTAGTGGAATGTCATCGACCCATGGACAACTTTGTACAACTATTCATACCATGCCCTCAGCGGCTCTACATAATGATAGGCCCTGGCTCGTCCATCAAAGGCATGATTTCCACAGGCGATGCTATTCCTAGTCCCATACGCTTACCAGCCTCAGAGCCCCCATTTCACCTTTCCTGGTCCATGAAGCCCCGTAACCATGATTTTCACCAATCAACCCCCCCCCCCACGTCTAGGTCATGTTGACGTATTCGAGCCCAGTTACATTCTGATAAAGAGCATCCTTTCCAAAAATACCCACTGTCCTTGCTGCATGATGTTAAACTGCATAGCAACCTTCAAAAAAAATTCCTTGTCCTCGCTGCATGACGTTAAACTACACAACAACCTTCAAAAATGCCTCTCATCCTTACCACATGACGCTAAACTGCACGGGTTATGTCCCAACCACATGATGATAAACTACACAGTCATACTCGTCATGGGTTCAATGAGGAACAAAGGATTTTCTCTGTCCTTCAGTGCACGGGTCAGAACTGCATGAACCACCGCCTCACACCAGCGTGAGAAAGAATTACTTCACCCATTCATGGGGAGATTACTCTAGATATTTCCCCCGTATTCAGGAACCCTCTCATCATAAACCATACTCTGTACTCAAAAAAAGACGAACTCTCATAAGCCACCCCTGGTGGTCCCAAATCTCAACATCCCTGAAGTTTCTCGGCTATCGGAAATGGATAGTCTTTGACTTAAGGACACCTTTATATGACTTTTCATACCATGCCCTCAGCGACTCTGCATATTGATCGCCCCTGGACCGTCTACCAAAGGAAATATTTTCTTATTCAATGCTTCTCTCCATACACCTCTTGGCCTCTGAGCCCCCATGTCTATCCTGGGATTCAGAGACCCTCTGAGCTACAGTTTACCAACCTCTTCCACAATCCTTCCTGAATGTGGTGGAACGTTTTTGACTAGATTACCGAGAACCAGAAGAATTCTTTCCATTTCAGATGATGTCCCAGCTGCACAACTTTAAACTACACCAAGCCCTTACCATCCTTTACCCTAGATAAATGTGTAGGAAGGGAACCTTGCTTCTACACCCCTGATTGATACAGATGCTCTCAAAACCCTATTAGACAACACATTCATTTTCCAGGCCACCCATGGTGGATCCCATAATCCGGACATCCATGAAGTCCCCTGGACATGAGAAATGGATAAGTATTTGACTTAAGGATACCTTTGTATGACTATGCATACCATGCCCTCAGCGGCTCTGCATATTGATTTCCCCTGGCCTGTCTACCAAAGGCAAGTTTTCCTTAGGCAATGCTCTTCCTACCTCTGTACGTCGACACGGCTCCTATGCCTTGATACATGCCTTTCATGCCGCTCAAATTCAAACATGTTTTCCCCCACGTGCGTTTGAAGGGTGTTGAGACATCTTTTAATCAGTTGAACCCCATTGCGGCCCTCGCACCACCATATTTGGTCAAAGTTGTTCGACCTAAAACATCAGTAGTGACAGTCTTGATGGAAGGAATTTAAACCGCTCAAAAAAGAAAGAGGAACAAAGCCTATTAGGCCAAAAACCCGAAAAGGGCGACCTAAGAAATATTCGAGTTATACCAGCTAGGTCGACACTAAATGGTCCCAGGAAAAATCAGTGCATTAAAAGAAAAATAGAAAAAAAATTGTGGGGTTTTCCTATAAAACCCTAGAAATAGTCAGACTACGCACCCTGGATCCCATTGTCCAGGAAAAAATTAGAGCTTGTTTTCCTGAGTTATGGTTAGTTCTGATTCAGTGAATTTTTATTTTCACAACAATTGTTCTAAGTAACAATCAAATTCAACAGCAACGAGTGATTGAAAGAGACTATGTTTCGTTTGAACAAAAAAGGGAGGACTTTAACAAGTCATGGTCTCATTTTCACACAAAAAAGGAAAAAAGGGGGGCAGAGGGGTAAGTAAAACGGAGGATAAAAAAGTAGATCTGATAGTTATAAATGAGCCTGACTTGATCTCCCCACCATATCAACAACCGCGCGGTGAAGGTCATTGCAGTATTGTTCCAACACTGCCTTCTCCCTGGTTTCAACCTCAGCCACTGGACGGATATGCTCCACTGCAGTTTGGAGATCATTGATCCCTCTTTTGGTAACATCAAGAAAACCAATCATAGCTAATAAATGATCCCTCAGCATCACGACATGTTCTTTTCATTCATGCAACTCAGAGGATAGGATGGTCGCCAGATCTCGAGATATTGTCTCCCATGATATCAGGTGATAGAGATTTGTTGTTGTTTCCTACAAGGTTCAGGCCCCACAATGAGTTGTCTCGAAGTGACCATGCTTGCATTCATTAGTGACAGCTTCCTCGCTCTCCATAACAACTTGGAAAGTAAGAGAATGGAACTGCCAATAATCTAATCCACCCGACCCCAAACCCAGGAAGAGCTGACAAAGAGCTTCGGATTTAGTTGCCATTTCGGCTAAGGGGGTTTCGATGATGATTTAAATGATTCGAGGCCAGGCCCACCTCTGCACTACCCGATGGTCTGCCATGGTATGAGGATCTTTGCTATCCTCACTGGACAACACGAGAACAATGTCTGGCATGACAGCCCGCACATACATGTGCTCACTAGAAGTTGACTCTGAAGATGGAAAGTCTGGAGCCCCTAACCCCGATTCAGGCTTGGGGACCAGGTTTCTAAGCTCGGTATCAACTGGTGGAACCTCTGAGATAGTCTCACTGGGACCCGACACCACAGGGTTGTCCTCATCCACACACAAGAAGGATGAATTTCTCTGAACTGCGGCCACCATAGGGTAGGCGAGGAAAGTTCTCTGAGTCTCTTTGATCGACGAGCCATTAGTCTGTCCTCCCTTAAAAATGATGAGGAAGGTGTAGTGGATGCAGCAACCACCATACCTCCTGATTTGGGAACATGTCAGACAACCTTCCCTAGGATCCCATCAGGATAGTATTTTACCCATGTTTTTGCATACTCCATGGAAAGACCGGTAGCCATGCCCGTATTAGGCAGGGGAATGCATGCGTCAGATCCCTCTCGTGTCAGCATCAGCCACCACTGATGAAGTGTGTCCAGATGAAATCCTTGAGCCCGTGAAGGGGGAAGGGAAACTTGGACTTGCATGCACCCGAACTAGCGAGAAAAGCAATACGAGACAAACAGCTCGCACAAAGAAACCCCGTCGATCCGTGCAGACAAAAACCCATCTTGCAGGGAGATCATGTAAGAGCGCTCCTCCAGGATCCCCCGGCGGTTGTCAACTAAGACACCATAAGGGGTGGGGTAGGGAGTGAAGATGAACTGGGAGAAGTCACTCAAGAGCTCGAGGACTTCACTAGAGATGAGAGACTTCATGCGAACTCCAGCTATATCCAGTAGGGTAGGCCGAAAGGTAGGAAGCAGGATGGCTGTGTTGTGACGATATTCATAACAGTGACATTGATCCACCACCCAGCCATACAAAAATTGAAATGGCCCGCTTAGACAGTAAGGTGACCAACCCACCTGCATGTGGCTCAGTAGCTCATAGATACGGGCCAAAGTGGGCATGGATAAATTCACCAAGAAGCCCTCTCTTAACTCATCCACCGTCATCAAAGTGCAGGCCCGAACACCTGTGTTAACATCCTGGGAAGGAAATAGCCATCCGCTCAAAAAAATAGCAAACTGATCGGCCAACCGGAGCATAGGTGACACACCAGGGTGCACCTCGTAACCCCATGAAAGGTAGTAACCTGCTTCTAGAACTGCCCAGTAAGAACCTTGAATGGTTCGTGACGTTTGGGAAGGATGAGTCATGGAACTCTTAATCTCGGATGTAGTACCAGTGGTGTTCAGAAATAACCCTATCCAAGTGCTATAAGGAATAAGCGAGCAGGCACGCAAGGCCTGACCCAGTGACTGCTCCTCCATGGCCAGCAGCTCCTTCATCAATAAAGGCACCTACTCAATGTCGTCCTATTAATTAGGAGTGGAAAACAATTCGTCCTACATCTTTCCAGCAATCAACAGTCCTCTTATCTGGTAGATGTCCCACAGACTAATTCCGACTTCACCGTGCGAAAGGTGGAAAGTATAAGTACTTGAACACCAGCGGATGAACAGTTCGAGCATGATAAAAATGGCAGGTAAATAGAAAATTGGGAATCCCACACTAAGGAGTATAGGTTTACCGCTTCAAGTGAATTAGGAGACTCCCGACAATGATGATGGACCCAGAAAACCCATGCCTAATCATTTGTGAAGATCCTGCCGAACCGAAGATCCCACCTAGGAACCCACCCCGCATCAGGATCCCTTTGAGAAAGGTTGATAATAGAAGGGTAGTCTTTAAGGACAGATTTCTTAGAAAAGTCTTGAGTGCACTAGTCGCTTTGGGTCTAGAGAGATCCCCTTAGAATAAATGTGTCTTTCAGACCAAAATTATAGATTATCTCCCCGGATTGGGTAAGGTTTGCTTGAATGCATTTTGAAGGTGCTTCTAGGAAAGGGGAAGGGAGACCTGAGAAAGTAGGGGGGATAGGGACGTCATCCTGAAGACCAAAGCCGTAGAGCGGGAGCCGATTGGATAATGGATAACTCAGAAGATCCGGAGAGAGCAAGTTCTTCAATACACCGTCATCAGGAATGATGGAACGACTTGGGTCTTCTTTGGCACCCTCCGCTCTGTGAATCATAGCAAAACGTCTCTCTGAGCCAGTTGAGAGGTGATCTGCAGTAGGCCTCAATGCAAAACAAGGGGGAACCATATTTTCTCCCTGTACAATGAGAGACATCAATTGGGTAGTCCGGAATAAAAATATGGACAAAAATAACCAAATGTATGGTTAAGGAGCCTTCATAATCAAAATACGCAAGGAGGCCTTTGAGGATGGTTAGCGAGGACATCATCCCGTGAACCATCCCTTCGCGAAATCAATCCACGAAGCCCTGGCCCATGGAGTGTTGTCCATGAAACCGCGAACCATGTCGCTCTGCAGAATTTCAATCCCGAGATTATTGGGAAGACTCAGATACTTTTTAATGTTCAAGAGATATTTAGTCCACGGAGTGTTGAGACCGCGAACAAAGTTCCTCCGCAACCCGTCATCACTTACTTTTTAATTAATTAAGAGAAATGGTTCACAGTCGGGAAGTTGTTTCATGGGTGAAAGTGACCGCGAAGAAGGAATGGTTCACAGAGGTTGCTGCCAGTTCACGGATGAGGCACTTTGCGAAGGAGAAAACATGTGGAGGCGAAGGAGCTCTAGTTTCGCAAAGAATTCGGTAAAGGACAAGTGAAGGTCTCCCAATATTTATAGGCATGGTCCCCTACCGGGTCCACCTTTCTACTGCAAACCATCTCAGTTTCAGAACCACTTTGCATCGAAATGGCCTCCCCTTCGTTCCGATCGGACCCCATTCCAATGGGGGGAATTTGTAGGATCCTAAAAAATCTGAAAAGTAAATTTTACCCAAATCCCCCAATGAATTGGCGCAAATAATCAAAGAAAGGACTGGTCTGCGAATCGTTCCCATGGAAGCGCAACATGGCCAGGAACTGCAAGGCACCCCCTCCGCAAACCATTGTCATTCGCGAAATTGAGGCGGAGAGCCTCTGTAGTCGGGAGGTAGGATGAGCGTGAGTCCAGTTCACTGTCAGAAAACACCCCAATCGTGGACCACGTTGAACGATTCAAGCCACACCCACTGTCGTTCGCGGAATAGAGGCGGAACCCTCCACAGCTGTGAAGCACTCCCTGAGTTCTCCTTGCGGAGGGGGGGAGCATTCAATACCCACTGAGAATTGGGGATTGACCATGTCATCTATGAACCGGTTATTTGGTTATGGGCCTCCGAAAAAGGTGTCGTGTGGCCACAGATACATTCCTTTCCCCACTCTATAAAAGGAGTCCAAGGGGGAAAGAAAAAGGTGATCAGAGAACTAGAATCGGATTCGGAGGGATTGGAGATTCAGAAAGAGATAGGTTGAAGGAAGGCTTCGGATTTCGCAAATAAAAAAATTACCATTCACGAACCACAGCATGTATATGAATTAAGAAGGAATTGGAAAATGCAAAATAATTTGGTGAACCATGATCCTAAAATAACAAAAAATGAGAACCGCGAACCATACCCCCTCTGTGGATGACTTCCCCGCGGACCATGGAGTTTATGCCTCTTTTACCATCCGTTGTACCGCGTAGCACTCTCTTATATGGGCGAAGCCCAGACCGATGAGCCTTCGACCGGAACTGCCACTGCCCGCTTGTAACCCTCCACGAACCACCCTGGTTCATGGATTAAACCCGAAGCCGCGAACCACCATGGTTTGCGGGACGCCAATCAGTCCGCAGACCACCCCGGTTCACAAACAACCTCACTAGCCGCGTGTCACTTCCCCACGCGAAAGGCGCCACCACCCATACCTCTCGGTGGCTCGCCAAATACTTCAATTTCTCATTTCCCGAGCCAGGTAAAATCATTCTAATCCATCCAAGTCCTCCGCGACTCCCTAATTGGACTATTCATTGACACCGAGTTGAGGAATCCGCCAGAGCCACCGTATCTGCGTGGTATAAATTTCAGGCGCATCAGTGCGCCATTTTGATTTCACATACCCTTGGTAAATAGGGGAAAATTGGTTTCCCTGAATATTGAGCAGATTCCCAAAGCATTCCTGGGTTCACATTATCACAGTAATGTGGTGTCTAAGCTCGGGAATCCCCTTTCTGCCCCTCCACTTGTTGAGGGTTCCTCGAAGATGGTAAAATAGCCATCATAAAGAATCCCTCGTGCATAGAAAGAGAGAAGATGGGCACAAGAGCACCCCCTTTCCCTCTGCCGCTGGGCTTTGTCGCCCCGAGCGTCCATCTCGGAGTAAGCCCCGACCTTCGGGGCTTCCTCAGAGTGTAAGCGCCAATTCATCACCCGGGGCCACCCTCATGCGTAAGCCCCAATCCGCTTCTCACGGATGCACCTTTCACGACGTGATACTCTGGTCCCTGCTGCCTCTTATTTCTCACACCGAGCATGAATCACATGGGCTTAGAGTAAGCATCGACCATGACATCCTCCTATGGGCCTCCTCAGAGTGTAAGCCCCAATCCATCATTCTAGGCTGCCCCATAGTGTAATTCCTAATCCATAAGCGAACTACTGGGACATTGATCGATGCCAATGCAAGGTACGTAGGAAGCCTCCATGAGGTTCAAGCCCACCACTCAGTCGTTTCTTCACGTCAAGTTCCACCCTCGTCCAGTATGACGTTAAACTGCATATGCGAACTACGCGTAGTTTGATCCCCGCCTCCTAGAAAGGGTAAGTAGGAAGCCTCCATGAGGTTCTAGCCCACCACCCATTGGACCACCTAGTCTCTCTTCACGTTTGTTCCCCGATACCTATCTGAACTACGTGGACTTTGATCCCTGCTTCCTAAGCAGGGTACGTAGGAAGCCTCCATGAGGTTCAAGACCAACAACCGGTCGATCTAATAATCTCCACATCGGTTCACTGTGCCACTCCTAGTGCCACCTCAAGCGAGTTCCAACCCTTCGGGGTCATTAATACAACGAGGGATGATAAACCTTGGGCATAAATGATTCTGAACCCCTACGTCCAGTTGACCGTTGCACACCAAGGTTAAATCCGTGGATACTGTGTTTGGGTATAAACCAATGATTCGCAAACATATGAATATGTCTTAAATCTATAAGAGAGTCCCAGAACAGGAAATAATTCCTCCCCAAAAGGGTGTGATGAGCCCGACTTCCCATCCTCTCGACCAATGTGAGTTCTTAAGAGTCACTGGTAAGACCATCCGGCGAACACCTGCATTTGGAAAGCAGGTTCATCAATCATTGGATACGGAGTCGTTGGGTATTTTGTGGCCGAAAACCAGAATGAAACAAATGTCACTACACCTAACACGTGTCTACTGATCAAAATTATATTAAACATGATGAGGTATTCTCAAGTAACACTCAATGAAAGATAAATGAAAAAAAAACTTCTATAGAATTAACCTGCCTCCATGATTAAAATAAATCAAAATGGATGTATGATCCCACAAAACCTGATTACAAAAAACTTATTCACAATCCAATGAGCCAAAAATCATCAATGTAGTCACATCAGACCATCTCACTAGCTATTCAGACACTTCATGCCCATCTCATCTACAAAATACCCCTCAACATTTTCAAAACTAATGAATCCTTCCAAGTAGAGACTACACAAAAAAATCATAACTCAAGTGACATTGTGTAATCGTGGTGTCAAACAATACTATACTCTACCATTATTCACCCATATATTATAAAAACCAAGAGCATAAAAATAATATTTTTTTCTTGATATAATTGTTTATTATGCTCTATTATAAAGTATTATACACATAAAAACAAAGAAAAAAATTATTTAATTAATGAAAATAATTACATTAGTCATTAATTAAAATCATTAAAATTATAAATATTACACGGTGATAAAGAATATAAAAAATAAAAAATCGAATGGGAATAGTTGGATATCCTCAATTTTCTAGAATCATTCATCCAATAAAGTTCCTAATAAATAAGAAAAAGAATATTAGTAATCCAATAATGATTATAAAAAATAAAAATATATTACTTTGGTAGAATTTTTTGGGAATAATTTATTATGTAATTAATATATATTTATAGGAATTAATGTTAATTTATTAATTTTAATGTGACTATTGGAATAATAATCTAACAATTGGGTATAGTAACCTGGCCAATGTGAATAGTAACCTAATAATTGGAATAATAATTTTGCATAAAAATAATAAATTATGATATAGATAATGTTTTTCATGATTAATTTATGTAAATATACTAATAATTTAAAAAATAACTATTATTAATTAAAATATGAAAGGAAATACATGTAAATTTTTAATAAAATGTATTTTATTGTATTGAATAAAAATCATAATTCATATATTAAAAACTATATGAATCTATTATTTAAATTTATTATGATAAAATATATATCATCTTTTAAGTCACCACATCAATATTTTCAAATGGTTATTTTTTTGGAAATTTTATGAAATACATTAATTTTTATTTGAATATAAAAAATACGGGTTTTTCATAATAGGTGTGTCATGAAATATATCACCCATGATGTAATGAATAATTAATAATTTATATAACATAAGGATCTTCCAAAAATATTTGTTTTGATTAATGTTACATTAAATATCCATAAACATGTTTTTCAAATTAGAAAATTAATTTTTAAATCCAATAGTCAAAAGTATTCCAATGAAAAAACATTTTTATTTTTTATTTTTGCTTTTTTATTAAACTATGGTAATTATATTTATTAATGTAATTAAGGTCCTAAATAAATTCTATTTTAATAATATGTGATTTCTATTTTCAAAAATTCACTATTACAATTATCACCTTTAATATAGTCTTTTATTCAATATTTTATATAAACATTTCTTAATTTTCAAGTATAAGTAACCCCTCTCCCGTCCCATAGAAAAGAACTCATCGATCGCCATCTAAAGAAAAATATATTCCCAAATCTAATATCATATGTTTCTTAGAGTACATAGAGAAGTTTTGTATCCTTTCAACATGAAGAATCAAAAGTGTTTGGAGCTTTATAGAAGAAACACCAACGAGAAGAGGGTAAGCTCTCACTAATACTTCCTCCCATTCACATATCATATTTTATTTTTTATCCTCCCCTTTCCAACCCAAATATTATATGAATATTTAATTGTAATTTTTATATTTAATGAATGATTTCATCATAATGTAAATATTATATTTACAAAATATTAAATTTCTGTAATTCCCATTCCAACTCTTTTGATAGTGTCTTGTTAATGGTCGGTTAACCTCCAACATGGATGCTTCCAATTCATTTCATATCACCAACACAATGTCTGATTCTAATAAAATATTTATGGTACATTAATGTGTAAATATATATATTTTTACGTTTAATGAAATCATTATCCTAGTTTATAAATGATATTTAACAAAATAGAGAGAGTGAAGAAAACAAATTTTTTTTATAGAATACATGATATTAATATGCATCAAAATTCTCAAAAAAATATCGTGAAAATTTCATAATTTATAAATGATGAAATTAATTGAAATAATTAAATCCAATTTAAATGTTTCAATAAACCTATATTTATTATTGAGGAGGCATAAACATGAAAACATAAAGAAGGATTTATGGTAATGGGATTCTCGAACACATCTTCCATTATTTGTGTTATCTCTCATTCACACCATTTCTGGAATAGATATTCCTACAAATTTACATAAAAATCATTTCTATGTTGTTACCTTTTATTTCACAGATATACCTATTTACCAAATGATTTATAATCCAAATTAAATAAGTATACTAAATTCATCTTTTACTCCCCTTCAATTGTTTCTTCATCACTCAATAATAATGATGTTTATAGAAAATATATTTTCCATTTTATTTTTTGGAACCCAGTTTTTATTCAAGGAATCATTATTTATGATATCCTTAGGAAATACATTCATTTTGATATGTTATATCAAGACTATTATTTGTATATATTTTATGTGGAATTCCTAATTATGAAAGTATTATAATATAATGGGTGTGATCATAACTATATATACCTTCAATTCTGTGTGTAATGTGATATATCTCATAATATTGTCTGTATTTTTCATGAACGTGATGCTAGATTTTTTCACAATGATGATGTTATTATTTATCCACATATATTTTTCATGGACATGATTTTGTATTTTTTCACAACTATGTATTGTTTTTAACCACTTCGAAAAGACGTTTCATTTTTATGCATCACCACATTACATGCAATTATAAAATGGTTCACACATTATTATGATTATGAACCTATCTGTATGATATTATGATGATTATTATTATTTCTCATGTTCTATTGATTCATTTGTTTTATTCCTCCATATAATGGGCTTTTATCTCACCCAATTGTTTGATGTATATCCTTTGGTGACTACATGTACTATAGAGAACAAAATATATTTAGAATGATAGAGAAGAGAGAGTTAAATAAATTTTCTTGTTCTATAATGTATATTAATTTTTTATCCTAATTTTCCTAAAATAATAAACCTATCAATCCTAAAATATATAAATTATATTTTCTTTATCATTAAAATGATGTAATAGTCATTTGAGAAATGTTTGTGTCACAATAGTTGGTATTGGTTGAATAGTGTATTCTATTTAGGAATTTAGATTATATAATGTTAGTGACAACTATTAAGATTAGTCGAAGTATAGGTAAACAACCAAAAATACTTATTTTAGTAAAAAATGATAAATATTGAGATCCCATAAGATCTTTCTATATTTTAAATTATGTCAAATTAAAAAAAATTATTCATTATATGTTGACTTGTGATTTTTTCAAAATTATTTTAATTTAGAAAACTGTGGGAACTATGAGAAAATAGGCCAATAAAACATATGTGTGGGACAATGCAATGATTATATGAACCACACCCTTAATACCATGAGAGAAGGAGTTCATAATTTCATGGAGATTCATACCTCGTTGTCTCATGATTTGAATAATAACATAAAACATGTGGAAATCACACCTTCTACCATGATTAATTAACAAGCTTCGAGTCTTTTATGCAGAAATTGCCATAAACCTTTAGTATATATAATGATTAAATGTTTTCATAACATTTGGATAACTATATATATATATATATTAAGTTTTATATCATCAACTATTTTAAGAAGTATAAGGTGGCTCTCACGTTCTTATCATTTATATATATAATTTGATCAAATGTGTGTTTGGATATAGAACACCAAGACAAATGATTAAATGGAATATATTGATTAGGAAGACATTATGAAAATATGTTTTAATAATTATTTCCATAGAACTATTTGAATATTGATGGAATAAAAAATTCTCAAAGTTTAATTAAAGGTAAGTTAATATGTCATTTTATACAAGGGATAATTAAGAAGGATTAATTTTTATTACTTGGGTTTTTATCAACTATTCTAATAAAATAGATAGAATCTTTAGTGGTTTAAAACAACACTTTATACAGTCCCTATAAATCAGAGACTATTGGAGTTATGAAATAGTACTTTTATATGGTATCAAATTAGAGATAGATTTTGGTTGATAATAAAATATTTATACAGATAAGAAGAAAATAGTGGACTATCATGTTATAGGATCAAAATAAAATGGTTTAAATCGGGTCCAACCACCCACTTTTCAAAAAGGTGGGAGGAAGCCTCATGGGAATTTCATCGAAGGGATAAAATAATTCTTCATTTGTGGGTGAGAATGCCACCAAAATCATGATTGTCAAAGAAATTAAGAATATATCCAACACAATGGAGGAAATAAAGGTCCCTCTTAATATACCACACATCGTTCAATGCTTCAACTATAGAGAGAACATACCCAATTGATGAAATTTTACTAATCTATGAGTCCTTGAAGGAAATCATCTTTAGTATCCAAAAAATATAATAGAGTAAGGTTATTATTAAGAAATCTCTAATTATGATATAGATAATGACAATGAATTAATACAAGAAACACTTCATATTTACTCGAAAATGTTTTTTTATAAATTTTATTTTATTTCTAATCATCCCGTTATATTCTACAAGTATCCAAGATCTATTGAGTTGAATCCATGATACCCAAAAGTAGAGATATCTGTAAGAAAAACTAATGGTGTAATCTTTGTATCCCTTGTATTAGAATCTTCATCTATTAGAATATATGAGAATATTCTTCCACTAAGTCTTTTAATCCTTATCCTTATGTAATTCATTGAATTAACATGAATGGATTATCTCTATTTATATAGAGAACACATCAGATATCAGTAAATGGATATATCTTTCTATATTTTGACATATCCCATCATCCATAACAACTGTTCGGAAAATCATGAATCATATTTGGGGAATCTATAAATAGTGTGGGTGATGATGAATAATTAAGAGGAATACCTAGACTAAATTATTTCATAGATGGAAAGAATCATTCTTTTGAAAATAAAATTTTTATGAAATTCATATATGTATTTATTGATGACTAACCTAGACTTACCTGAAATTTTGTGGTAGATTTATCAATAGAACTTATACCTAGTTCCACTCCAGTATTTGAATTCCATTATTGGATGTCCCATATCAAATAAGAGGAGTTAAAGAATAAGTAAAATGATTATTTGGACAAATCATTCATGTACTATAGGGAATTACAATGGGGAGAGCCATTCTGTTTTTATGGAAAAAGGATGGATCAATGTGGATTTTTATTCATTACCAGGAGCATCACAAGATCAAAATAATAAAAAAATATAAATTCTATGGATTTATAGCAAATTTGATTAACTGTGAGGAGTATGATACTTATGATTGGTGTATCATAATTCAGGACATCATCAATTGAAGGCGAACAAGGGAGATATTCAAGAAGATGGACATCCGTACATGTCATGAACAATATGAGTTCATATGATTCAATTTTTAATTATTAATTATCTCGAATATTCATGTAATTGATTAATAGTGTCTTTAGACACTACCACTTAAAATATTTGGCAGTCTATATCGAATATATTCTCAATTACTCTATTAATAAAGAGGAACATCATATAATGATTTTGATGGAGACATCCAGGATATAAAAAATGTATGTCACATTTCAAAAGTGTGAATTTTGGGTGGAACAATTCACAATATTAGGGAACATGATCACAAGTGATTGAATTTATGTGGACACTAAAATGAAAAATTCAGTTGATTTATTGACCCCCCAGTGGAATAGAAATCCATTGTTTTCTTAACATAGCTGGGTACTATAGCTTGCTTGGGAGATATTTCTCCTGCTTCTCAAGAATGAGATATTTTTAACATATAATGGGGTAGATTATGTATTCATAGAATATTGTGGGGAAATATATATTAATGGAAAAAGAGGATGATCATTGTTCATGTAATCACACTACCACCCAGTGGATAAGGCTTTGGAATATATAGATATTCTTAAAATAATGGATTGGTTTCTATAATGCTGAATAATGAAAACGTGATAGTATATGCCTCAGAAAAAATGACAAACCAAGAGAATAATGACCTGAAATATGATTGGGATTTTATATATGATCGTCACCATTGAGATATGGTGGCAATGCCACTATATAGAGATGTTTGATATAAATAAATATAATCTTAATCTAATGTATATATTCCCAATTATGAAGTAAAAATTCATCAAAGATTATGGATATTCATGATAAAGGACTGAAATTTCTCTAGTCTCTACAATATAGTAAGGGATAACAAGTTATATGATTCTATTAGATATAATTAACCTTCTACTATATCCATTATTCAGATTAAAGATGGAATAATCTTCATGGATATATAAAGAGTGCATTTTGATATCATAATGGAATGGAATAAATCATACCATTACCAAATGATTTCCCAATATTATATCCAATATAATTTCAATGAGGTACCAAAAGATGATCTACATCTTTAAAAAAATGGAAATATAGTTATGGAAGGGAAGCTTCATGAATTCCATATCGATGATGATGGTGTGATTCTGTTTGGAACTAGGAATTGAGCGACTTAATTCCCAGAGATAAAGAAGGATATATTTAATAATTCACATAGATTATATTTATCTATTAATCATGGAAGTACCAAGTTTCCATGGGATCTTTGAAAACACTTTTGTATGAAGTACATGAAGATGTAGATTTCAAACTGTACTTCAAGGTTCTTTGTATATTAGTATGCTAAAAAGAGTAAAAAAATTACAAGGGGATTATACCACCATTTCCCATCAAAAATTTTAAATGTAGGAATATAAAAATTTATTTCGTCGCTGGTATCCAAAAGATATCGAAAGGAAACAATGTGGTATAGGTTTTGATAGATCAACTCACCAAAACATCTGACATCATCACTATTTGGGAATATATTTTTCTTGAACCACTTGCCGATAAATATTTATATTTTGTGGTGAGGCTACATGGGATTCCACTTTTGACATCTATGATCATGATCCAATTATCAAATATAAATTTTGGATAAGTCTTTAACATTATTGGAGTATTAAATTTATTTTTAGTATTCCATATCACCCCTAAACTAATGGATAATCTGAAATTAATATTCAGACACTCAAGGATGTGTTGATAACCTGCCCAATAAACTTTAAAGGAAGATGGGAGAAAAATATCCCACTAGTTGAGTTCATATACAATAATAGATTCAACTCTAGAATTTAAATTGTACAATTTAAATATCTATATTGGAATCAATATAGAACCACCGCCATTTTTTATGATGATGGTGATCGAAATCTACTTGGCCCTGACCTGTCAAAAAAAATTGGTAGAGAATGTTCAATCCATATGAAAATATATAACACCTGATCAGAGTTAGTAGAAGAGATATTTTGGCAGTCATTGAAGAGGCATGGAGTATGAAGTTGGAGACAAAATTTTCTTTCTGATATCACTTAGATTAGATATAGGTGGTTTGGAATGAAATGGAAGATTAACCTGAGTTACATATCCCCTTTGGGATACTTGAACTACAATGAAAAATGGATTATTGGATTTAACATCAATGAAATATTTATTATGATCATGATGTGTTCCACTTACCACTAATTAAGAATTACATACTTGATAGGTCAATTGTACTAAATTTCGAGGTGGAACAACTAGAGAATGTCCTCTTTTATGAGGAGGAGAAGTTGAAAATCATGGACTATAGAGACATATTTCTATGAAACAGGGAAACTAACCTTGTCAATGTGATTTAGAGGATCCATATTTATTAAGAGATGACATGGGATCCATTGAGACAATTAAATAGATGTACCCTCACATATTCTCAACCGAGAATACGAGTTGAAATTTTGGAAATGAAATTTTTGATGGGGGATAATGTAACAACCCATAGTCTATAAATGATATTTGTTTAGTGAAATAAATGTGTATTATATTATATTATTTAGTATTACACTCATGTTATACATAGATTAACAAACATAAAATTATTACATTAATGAAAATAAAATAACTATTCTGGAATTAAACCAATTAAAATTATAAATATTAAAAGGTGAAAAAATTAATATATAAAACTATAATTGGAAAATTTTGTCGCCTCAATTGGATATAATCATTCTTCCAAAAAGAATCACAATATAAGGGGAAAAAATATTAGTAGAAAAATTGAAATTATAGGAAAACATAGAATCTTGATAGGAATTGAGGTGAATAATGAATTCAGAAATGAATAGATATTTATATGAGATAATGTAACCATTTTAATTGTAATGTAATTGCATGCAGATTAATTTGGGAGTAG
This sequence comes from Viscum album, assembly GCA_963277665.1. Classification (NCBI taxonomy): domain Eukaryota; kingdom Viridiplantae; phylum Streptophyta; class Magnoliopsida; order Santalales; family Viscaceae; genus Viscum; species Viscum album. The sequence continues at coordinate 1,263,403,988 of OY728129.1, read as the reverse complement.
TAACCTAATCATTAGAAATTGTAACCCGATCATTGGAATCTAATTTTATCCTCAAAGTAAAAAAGTTTATATAAATCATACTTATCAGGATTAATTTTTTAAAATAAAGATATTTTAATTCTAAAAAAATTATTTTCATGATTATAAAACTCAATGAAAATATAAGAACAGCTTTAATAAAAAATATTTTAATGTATTTTATAGAAATAATAAATTTTATATTAAAAATATAACTTAAATATTTTTGAAATATATATTGTGAAAATAAATATCATTTTTCAATAATTATGATTAAATTTTCCAAGGGTGAATTATTTGTAAAGATATGAAATATTGAATATTCATCTAAATAGTAAAAATACTGTTTTTCTATAACTTGTGTATCTTGAATTAAATAAATCATGATATAACTATGACCTAATAATATATAAAACATGAAACTCTAGAAAATAATTTTTCATTTCATAAAAGAATCATTAAATTAAAATTAATATGTTTTTGAAAACCTAAAAACAACATTCAGAAGCCTAATATAAAAATTATTCCTTTATAGAAATTTATCTTTTCACATTCCTTTTAGATAAAAAAAAGATAATTTTAATTATTAAAGTGATTAAAGTCATTAAAAATAATATTACATTAATATATGATTAATATTATAAATAATTTGCTATTAAATGTTATTCCCTTAATATAGTATGTCAAAATTTTATTCCAAATGTACCCCTCTCCTCAAATATGAATAACCTTTAACCCTACCCTTGTAAAATCACTCCTATATCACATTAGAAAGAATAATCCTTACCCATATACTCTCTTAAGAGAGTCTTATATTAACATGGGATGTTATTGAGCAATTCAACTACATGAATAAAAGGATATTAAAATCATCGAGAAGAAACAACACCAATAAAAGGGTAAGCTCTCCCAAATTCTTCCTCTCATTCTTCTCATTCTATTTTTTCACCACCCCATTTTAAAATAAACTATTTTAAGGATAATAAACTATTATAATATAATTATATTAATTATTTTAAACTAATTATGTATTATATTTGTTAAATATTTATTTTTTCATACTTCCCATTCTTTCTCTTTTAACAACGGCCCATTAAAGACAAGTTTACTGAAAATGAGGATTTTTTTATTTCATTTCCAATAACCAATCGTATGTATAGTTATAATAAATTATTTACCGAATGAAAATTTATAAATATATTTATTTTATTCTTTTTAGATTAATTATACTTATATATAAAAGATCGTGAAAAAATAGAGAAAACGTTGATAAGTAAGAACTAATAAGAAAATAATGATATTAAAATGCTTCAACATAACAAATGGAAAATTAATAAATATAATTCTACTATTATAATATATAAATAATGAAACATTTGGCATAATTAACTATTTTTTTATTGTTTTAATAAATGTAATTTATTATTCATGAATTGGGAAAGCGATGAAATAATGTGAGAATAAAGATTGGTATATTGTCGAACAAAACTCCCTTTCTTTTGGTTATCCTGCTTTCACATCATTTTTTATGGATATTCCTCCTATTTTCATTAAAAAAAGTCAATTCTTATTTAAATTTCATTTATGTATATACATGTCTCCACATTTATTTATAATCAAAATAAAAATATTTTACAAAAAGGTATTTCTTTCCAAAATAGAGATGTTATATCTCTTAGTTTTTTATTCTCCAACCAATAATAATGATGAATAAAACAAATACTTTTTCCAATTTCATTTGATAACCCCAATATTATTCAAGAATTTAGTATTTATTAAATACTTATGAAAGAAATTACATTACATTGGTTATTAGATGACTATGATTGTTATACGTTCTATGTATCATTCATGTTTAGTTATATACTCTGATGTTACTAGTGGGATCAGAATTATATAGCCGTACAATGCATTGAAAAATTTGATTTATCTAATGAAAATATGTTTATTTTGTGGGAACATGATAATATATTTTTCCATAATGATGATTTCATGATTTATCAACATATATTATTCATGTACATGTTGATATATTTGTTCACAACTTTGGGTGGTATTTGACCACTATGAAATGATGTGTAATTTTTATGCATCACCACATTCCATGACATTATTAAATGCTTCTCTAATGATTATGATAATGATCAAATTTTAATGATTTAATGATGATGTTTTTCCTCATCCATGTTATGTTGATTAATTTACATATTCTTCCTCTTATTGGACTTTTAACTCACCTATTAATTTGAAGTATAAGATTTGGTGACTACATGTACTAAGGACATTAGAAACTTTTAAAATGATAAAGAAGAAATATTTAAAGATATGTTTATATTTTATAATGAAAAAAATAATATCTAGTCCAAATATTTGAAAAAAACAAAATCTTTTGATCCTTTAATGTATAAATACTATGTTATTTTTCATTAAAATGAAGTTAACAATAATGTATGTACAAGTTGTGTCAATATATCTAGAATTTTTGTTGAAAATTTGTCATAAATGCATAATAAAATGATAATTTTATTCCTATAAATGATCCATATATCTAAACTATTCATGAAAATAAAAATACCCCAAGGCATATAGATTCCCTTCCCCTAACCCATCTAAAGGAATCTAGGTATTTATGGAAACATAGTCCAAAATAATCTTACGGGTCTCACAAAACCCTATTATACACACAATACCCAATCCATGAATCATTGTCATTTATATTAACTAACACATTATTAATTCATTTAAATGTACCCACATCCCTAAGTAACACCACTCATAGTTTATCCAAAATCATAAAATCCTTTATAATCAACACTATACATATTTACAACCTAAAGGACACTAATTTATCAAACAAAGTCTTATAAGATATGTCTCGTAAATAATTTTCAACCAATTCACTCTACCCACTAGAATATCAAGAAAAAAAATTAGGACCACATATTTTTCCAAACATTACAAGTTATTTTCATAGCTCTAAATTATGTCACAAAACGTTATGGAATTCCACTATCCCATTCAACCCACATAACAAATTTCTCCAAACCAGACTCTCTCTCTATCCCTATAAGCACCCAGCCTAAAATTCAACATAATATTGAGTTAAATATTTAATTTGACATTTAATAAAATTGATCCTATTTTTAGGATTAATGTATTAGTAAATTATTTCATAAAAATTACATTACATTTCAAAAATTACGAAGTAGTCACTTCTACTATATCTAAATTCTTTCATAAAAAAACATTTTAAAAAGAAACACAGTTTGTTCCATGGCTTTTACAATATCCCATAATTAACTCTATTACTCCTTAAACAATGTGAAAAAACATTTCAAAACATGGAATGATCATAAAATGCTAAGTAAGGAATATAAATAAGGAATAAAACTGTACGTTTATGAATATTTAAAACCTATGAAAAATATTTCACATGAATATCACTCGTACCTTTTGATAAAATAAAGATAATTAACTAATGGAAAAAAATGAAAACTCATTTAAGTGGGTTAGATCATAATAAACATAAAACCATTTCAATCCCTATGAATTTGAATAACCATATGGTCTACTTCAAAATTTATGCTCTTTAATGGGGATCACCCTTAGTATAATCTATATTGGTCTCACCCATGAGCTATAATGGGTCTCATACCTTAATATATTCTATAATGGGATCAACTATGATTTATAATGTGGATCAACCCTTTGTATATGCTATGTAGGGCTTACTTGTGATCTATAATGGGGCTCAACACATCATATAGGCTGTATCGGGCTCACCTGTTTTATATAATTCTCATGTACCATTTTAAAAACACATTCATCACAAAAACCTTCTAAAACAGTCATCTAATCCCATATGAAAAGAATTTACATATAAAATTACCATTTTCATTTAAGAACCAATTTTCAATACCATGTTACCCAAATAAAGGAATATGAGATTTATATAAAATACATTAAGGCATATAGAGAAATCCAATTATCAAATAACGATTACGACGGTGGATAATTCGTTATAAACGAATTCGTTAATAAAAATAACATTATTTTTTTCCTTTTTTTTAGAATTAAAAAGTATTTTTATAAAATTATTCATTTTGAAAACTTCAAATGTAATAGGCAGAAAAGTTCTTTTATAGTCCTTTTATGTCCATATAAATAAATATTTAAATTTATATCATGATGAGACATATTTGATAATTAAATATTTAAACATACAAGGGGTTCCATACAACTTTGAACCTTTAAATATTAATATAAATGAATTAATAAATAACTCTAGTATAGATAAAATATGGATGTTAAATGACATCAATGTTTTTTATACCCCTTATAAAATAATAGAGGTTGTTATTATCAAGAAATGCCTCAATGAAAAGATATTGAGAGGAAGTCCCATTCCATGAGTCTGATTCACCACGTATGTTCTTTGTTCATACTGAATAATAAAATTAAGTTAATATATACCTTATTGAGAACATATTTCACTTTTTTGTTAATTTATATCACTTATTAACACGTAAAAAAATTACATAAATATTTATGTTAATATCAGTCGTTTTGTCAGTATTCAGTACTTGAGTGGTCGATGAGATTTATGGACATAAATTATACATATATTAAAAAAATTAATCTCCAGAGTGATATTAATGATTTAAAAATTATATATATCCTATATATATGTATTTATAATAGTCAATAACATTTGGAGATAAATAATGCAGTGCACCATTCCTGGAGACGGTAGGCCATACATAAGCATGAACACTACATTAATTTCAATGTCATACTAAAGGAATGAAAACATTAATAATATATAGATATATTATAAATATAGTATAATATAATATTTTATATATTTTACATAAGTTCATTAACACTATCCTTTATATGTTCCATGTATGGGATGAAATTGGCATATCACTTTGAGGGGGCGGTAGTCCGCACTTCCTCAAATGAAATTATTGTGTTTACACGTCATGAAAAGAATTAAGATATGTTGTAATGAAAAATTAAATAATCATAGATACAAAATAAATATAATATATATCATATATAAATACTATTCAATCATAATTTCCACCATGAGATGTGGTAGGGGAAAATTGATCAATCATCATTTCATGAGGTCGTAGTTTGTTGTATAGAGAAACAATATGTTTGTATCCATTAGATAGAGGTGTGTGTATTTGTAGTTAAAATAATTCTCATATAAAATACTATTATATTTAGTATATTGGTGTTTTTATGTAAAAATTAATAATAAGAACATTGGGAGTGGAGAAGGAAATAAATGAAAACATATTGAGATAATACATTACCTCTCAATCGAGTAACATCGTTCGATTTCAGCCAAAAGGCATTCTTGAATTTCCTTATTCCCATGTTATGTATTCTGGTAGGAGGGAAGGAATTTCGGGAGGTCATTTGAGAAGAATTTGGATGAGCCATAGGGCTTGAGGTGTGTGAGTAAATGGGTAGATTTGATACCCTTTTATAAGAGGGAGGAGGGGCGCATTAAGATGGTTTTGAAATATTATATTATTATAAAATTATTTTCGGTTTCAAATGTTCCAAAACTAATTTATAAAAAATATAATAGTATTTTTTGTATAAAATAACTCAAAAATATATTTTAGATATTATTAGGTCACAAATTTAACCATATCTATTAGCTTTAACCCATAGTTAAAAACATTAACTCTAACCATGTGTTCTTGCATTTTAATAATATATAGTTACTATAGTAACTATAAAATGAAAGAAAACCACAAGTGCATCATTAATGATTTTTTTATAATTTTATAACTTATTTGGATAAAATAATATTTTTTTGACTTCTATACCATTAAATCAAATATTATTTGAATTAAAAACTCATTATTGTCAATTTTGACAATATTTAGTAATTGATTTTTGTTAAAGTCATAACAAATTTATTCCTTCAAAAAAGTCATTTAATCTAATATAACATGTCATTATAATATTGAAAATTAGTTTAGGGCATAAACAAATTACATTTATTTTAATATTTATAATACCATTTATTTGAATCCATTACTAATAAATCAATCACTGAATCATCATTGTGCCATAAATAATTTTTTTTGTTGTTTGAAATTTATAAATAAAATATCATGATGTTGGAAATATTTTAATATTTATAATTTCGATTTATAGTAGAATATGTCAATTATATAGCCCCATATATAAATTAATTTAATAAAATATTAAATTTTTTGTTATATTTTTCTTTACTTTAATTTAGGTCTTATAAAATGAAATTTTCACACCCAAGTACCTCTATGGGTTCCCCAAATCAAAACATGGATGCCCAAGGTCAGAAATATATCATAAAAAAGAATTAATATATTTTTTATTGTAGTTTGTTATTATTATAATATTATTTTTCACCCATATTTATCAGATTTACCCTTTAACCATGGTAACTAAAATAATTACTCAAATTATATTCATAATGTCGAAATATGAAAGGTACCTATTCAAAAAAATTGGTTCTTATGCTTAAAAATATGGAATCCATTTTTTCAAATTCAAAATGAAAATTTTTCCATAATTAATTTGAAGTGAATTACTATTGTCGAAAAAAGTGGCTTTTTAATAAGTAATAACATTCAACAGATTATCATGTTTTTATGTCCAATTTTGTGGGAAAATTACTTGAAATTACCTATATTTGATAAAATGATAAAAACACAATCAAATTAAACTATAAAACCAGTTAAATAGACAATATACATATATAAATAAATTAGATTAAATGACAGTTTGGAATTAAATTGGAGTATTTGTCACTATTCGTTAAAAATTGAACATTATCAGAAAACTATAAAAAAATTAAATCAAAGTAAATTTTTGTGTTCCAATTATATATAATAATTTAATTTTGACAAATATAACATATAAAATTGAAATAATTAAATTTAAAAAGGTTTATCCATCAATTGGCGGTAAAACTGCATTTTGAGAAAAATACTTCATTTATCCAAAAAAATTGAATTTGTTAATATTTAATATATATAAAATATATAAGATGAATTTAAGACATTAAATTGACTATATAACATATATTTTTAATTAAATAATAATCCATAAATGGTAATATAATTTTATAAATAAAATTTCTCTATTTTAAATAGTTTTTTCATAAAAACACATCCTTTATATTTAATTAGTTTTTATTTCCATTTAAAATAAATTTTTTATCCAATTGATCAATATTTAAACATATGAAAACCATATTTCAAAATTCAGTTGATACTATTCATTCCATCCATTCCAAATTTTAGGTATTAACTACAATTTAAAATAATAATATTATTGTTGTGTTAATTTTTTGTATATCATAGTGTTGGGTTCAACTTAATATTTCAGAAAAAACTATCGTTTCATGTCGAGTACAATCACGAAAGAATCATCCCCATTAATGTTAAAATACTATATTATTAAATATTAATAAAACAGAAAAATTATTATTCTATTAATACATGGTTTGTTACATCATTTCCCCTTTTTTGAAATTGTTTCCTCACAATTTTATAATTGGTCTCAGAAACATCATTGAAAATATAACATTGGAAAAATAGTCCAAAAAAATACCACATTAAAAGAAATAATGTGAATTAAAAATGTCACCCGAGATAACACATACTATGATTCTATGTTAAAAACACATGAATATGTAAGAAATACTAACCATCACGTTCTGACGGAGAGTGATAGAAAACATGTTAATGAGAAAGTTAACTACCAGAAAACCACAAACTTGTGATGTGTTGAACTGTAATTTATTTCAGGGTAAGAAAAGTAAATGGAACAATTTCAGTTTTTATGGTCATTTTCTTACTGTTGAGGGTTTATTTTACAACTTAGAATAACAATATAAGGAAACATTCTTACTTTTCAAGTATAGTTTTATTGTTTAATACCTTTTTACCAAAAACTCATCTTTTACCCAGATGATGAGTATTACAGATGACCTGGTCAAACCTGAAGTTCTATAAGAAACTTCTATAGATTCACAAAATCTATAACAGAGGAACTATATATATCCCATGTCTTTAAAAATTAACAGAAACCAAAATGGTTAGTATAATAACAGCTAATCCCCAAAAATCATAATCCTTTGTAAAACGAAATTCTATTCTTAAACTCAAAAATTCAACATATAATACCCAAATTTAATCAAAGACCATTCAATAAACAAGATCCTTAATATTATTCAAATTAATCCTACAAATATTGAATCCTAAATCATAGAATCATTTGATCATCGTAACATTCACCTCCCAAAAACATATACCACTCTTATATCTCAGACTTAAATGTAATTAACCTAATCAAATGATCTCCATGAAAGGTTAATCATTTCCATAAATAACCCTAATATCTATTTGTCCACAATAAAAAAATATATTATTACTAAATAAAATTCAACCATTACTCTACAAATGAAATCCCATATTATTCTATTTTCCTTATGCATATAGTGTTCCCAAAAGAGAAAACATCTACCAAAATAACTTGTTTCATTTAATCACCAAATAATTTTACTATACTAATGATATCCATTTCATAAAACATAATTTTCAAAAATAAAATTATTCTTGATTCCTATAATAATTTAACTAAAAATATTAATTCAAACAAACTAGTGACATGACGTAGGCCATTGGTTAGTGATAAAGCCTTATTGTACATTGTTTGTGGGTTTGATTCACATGGCCTTGTCTGACACGATATGTTTTCACCCTTACTATAGGTTGTAAATTTTCTTGAACTATATAATTCTTCATAAATTTACAATATGATATAAAATCCTCAAAAATAACCCTAACATGTTTAAACCTCCATGGTTATTCCATACATAACATTTTCCATCCCAAAAACTAATAACCCAGAAATTCATCAAAGGTGAATCTCTCCAAAAATAAAGTTAATCACCTTAAAATAACATGAGCCTAAAATGAGTTTCTAATTCATTGAACATATAATATAAATTAAAATTATAAACCCATGATCATATCCCTAACAATTATGAAAATATCCAATTCTAAAACAATTTCTACACCATTCCTCTGATACCAACTATAAGGCCCCATACTTATACATTATATAATGTTGAGTTAAATGATTAATTTGAATTTAATTCACGTAAAGGATTTTTAGGCTAATATTTTCAGAGAATTAGGCCATAACTATTACATTAGATCTAAAAAATTACAATGAAGTCACTTGTACTTTATCCAAATTTTTCCATAAATCAAACACATTTTAAAAACAAACTTCCATGATCCCATAATTGCCTCTATTCATTATTAAATCCTATGAAAAACATTTCAAAACTTGGGATGAGAATAAAAATATTTGTAAGGAATATAGAATAAGGAATAAATATTTTAGACTATAAATATTTAAAACCCATGAAATCAATTTCACATAAATAACACTCATACCTTTTTCTCAAAAAAAATTAACTAATAAAATGAAATAATAACTCATTTATGTGACTTATATAATAATTTACATTAAACCATTTCAATCCCATTAAATTATAATAACCCTATGTTCGACATCATAATTGAATACCTTTAACGGGGATTACCCTTCTTATAAGCTCTATTGAGATCACCTGTAAATTATAATGTGGATCATACATTCATATAAGCTATAACGGGATCTCTCGTGAGTTATAATGGTGATCAACCATTAATATAAGCTGTATGAGGCTCACCCATTTCATATAATTCCAATGTACCATTTCAAAAACACTTTAATCCAAAAACCCTTTTGAAAAACTCATCCAATCCCATATGAAATACAATTCCATATAAAGTACCATTTCCATTTAAGAACCCATTTTCAATACCAAGATACCAAAATAAAGGAATTAGGTATATATTTAAAATAAATTAAGCCTTATAGAGGAAGAAAAATATCAAATAATGGTTATGACGGAAAAGAAGACGTTGTCATCGTATACATTAAAACAAATAACATTCCTTTTGTTATATTGTAACTAAAGTAGAATACTTTGTATAAAATGATCCCTTTTGAAAACATAGAATATAATAAACATATAATTTTCTTTATAATCCTTTTATATCCATATAAAAAAATATGGACATTAATATCATGAAGATGATGATTTGATAATTAAATATTTCAACATTCAAGGTGTCCCATAACACTTTTATCATTTAAATATTAATCTACATGAATTAATAAATAATATTATGATAAATAAAATATGGATATGAAATTGAATTGTGAATGTATATAAATATTATAAATTAATAAGGGAGGATGTTATCAAGAAATTCCTCAATGAAATTATATTGAGACAAAGTCCCTTACCTCAGGTAACTTCTTTTGATTTGAGCCAAAAGGAATTCATGAATTTCCTTCTACCCAATGTAAGTATTTGAGGAGGAAGTGATGGATGTTGGGAGATTATTTCAGTAGAAGTTGGATGTTCCATGAGGTGTGAGAGTTGTCAATAATTGGTTAGTGTTGATTCCATTTTATAAGAGGGAGGAAGGGGACTTTAGGAAAGTCTTGTAATATTATTTTATTATACAAATATTTTTGTTTTAAAATTTTCCCAAAATTATTTATTTAAAATATAATATTATATTGGGTCACTAACCTCTTCAGAAAAAGGTTTTATAAATTTTTAAGTAATAAATGTAACCATATCTATTAGATTTAACTCTTCGTTAAAAACATTTCCTCTTACCATGTCTTCTTTCATTTTCATAATATATAGTTATAATAGTTTCTATTAAATGATAGGAGATCCATAAGTGGATAATTAATGGTATTTTTAAAATTATATATGTTATCTAGTAGAATCATAATTTTTTTGGACTATTATATCATTTAATAAAATAGTATTTGTTTTAAAAACTCATTTACATCAATTTTCACACTATTTAGTAATTGATTTTTGTTAAAGTCCAAAAAAAATATTACATAAAGAATAAGTATTTTAATAAAATATAATTAGTCATTATCATCTATAAAATTCTTGGATGGCATCAAAATAGTCAAATTACATTTAATTTAATATTAATAATATCATTTATATGAATCCATTATTAATGAATCAATCAGTACATCGTCATTGAGTTATAATTAAATTAATTTATTTAATGTCTTTGAATTATAAATAAAATATTATTATTTAGGAAATATTTATAGATTTATAATTAAAACTTATAGTCTATGATATCAGTTATATAACACCACGTAATATGTTTTTAATAAAAGATACATGATTATGTTATATATTGATTTTTAATTAATTCTTATACAATGTCATTCTCTCACACATGTGGCTCCATGGGGTCCAAAAATAATCCCACAGATTCCAATGTTCAAACATATAACATTCAATTGGATTAGGACATGTGTTATGGTAGTTTAATATTAATATAATATTATTGTTTACCCTTATTTAACAAATTTACCCTTTATCCATGGAAAAAAATAATTGTTGATGTTACTATTCATAATTTCCAAAAATAAAAGGAACTTATTCACACAATTTGGTCCTTGTGATTCCAAATATGGAATCCATTTTTTCAATTTCCAAAAACATAAGTTTCAATATGTAATTTGAAATTAATTATCTTGGTCAACACAAAAAAGAAGGATTTTTAATAATTAAAAACTTTCCAAAGATTGACATGTGTTTATGTCAAATTTCAAATGGAAATTACTTCTAATGAAAAAAATTAGATGAAATGATAAATAATTAATCAAATTACACACTATAAGAAATGAAAGTACAATGAAACAATATCAATAAATTATATGAAATGATTTATTTTAATTCTGATGCAGTACTTTTAACTATTCATTATAAATGAACTTTATGAGAAAATTATCACAAATTTAACAAAATTAAATTTTGATGTTATGCTTATATATAATAAGTATAAGTTTTCAAACAAAACATATAAAACTAATATAAGCTAAATTTAAAAAGGTTTCTTCATCAAAATACTATATAACTACATATTTAGAAAAATACTTCTTTTTTCAGAATAATTGAATTTGTTATTATATCATACCTAGAAAACATATAATATGAATTTAAAAACTTAAATTGAATATATAACATCGATTTTTCTTTAAATAAAAAACCATAAATAGTGATATTATTTTATAAACACAATTATTCTCTTTCAATTTTTTTAAAAAAACACATCCATTATATTCAATTGGTTTTTATAACTATTACTAATAAATTTAGTAAAAAATGAATATTTATTTAAAAATATGTCAACCACCATTCAAAATTTAGTTCATATTATTCATTCCCTCTATTCCGACATCTACGCGTTAAATACCATTTAAAATAATAATATTTTTGGTCTATTATTTTATTGTATAACTCTAATATATTTACTACATAAGATGTTGGAGAAACCCATTGTTGCATGTTGAGTACGCTTTTAGATGAAGCGTCCCCTTTAACGTAAAATTAATATCTTATTAAATATTAATATAAATGAAAAAATATTATTTTAAAACTACATGGGTCATTACAATCTCATATTCTATGTTCTCATGGTTAGCTCACACACACCATGACCTATATAAAACTACATTTCTTTTTTCTAGTACAAAAAGTTATGATTTCACATTACATTGTAACTCCCAACATTCCTATCTACCAAGAAACATGATCCACATAAACTAAAAATAGATCAAAATCATGCAACTATAAAGGATTCATGATATTCCACTTCTATTATACATGAAGAATAATTTTATATAAAATTGAGTCAATTAAATGAAATTTCATGCACAAGTAATAGAGGATAATGAAATAAAAGTTATAGTTTCATTTTATTTAGATTGAACTAAATAATAATAAAAATATTGGATGTCAAAATAAGAATTTATTCACTTACCAATTAGCTAAATGAAATGTAAATTAAATGTTATAGAGGAAATCACTCTATATGTTGAAATTGGAATTTTACTATATAGAGAATTCAAAATAACAAAGGTATGTAACTTCATAAATTATCAATATCCATTTAGTGGACTATTTAATTTAGATATCATCACACACAAATATTGGATGCAAGTATATAAATGGTTACAAACAATTTAAATTACTGACCAATTTCATTGTCTTGGTAAACCATCATAGGAAGTTATAAAAATGAATTGTGAATCACACATTTCAAATATGATTCATGAACATATAATTAATGGAATTTAAAAATCCCATAAATCATAATATCATAAGAATTGTTTTAACATGATATGAAATTAGGCCGACCATAAAAGGAAATAACATGAATATAAATCACAACCCTACATATAATAACCTATGTCACATGTTCTGTGGCCATACGTTGGGAAAAGTTCCATAGAATGTCTTGTTGACACCCGATATTTTATTTACCCCTCCCAAATATTAATGAAAGAATTCCATAATAAAAAAATAATGATCCAACACCCATAAATAGAGACCATCCGTCTTTGTAGTTCCATTCCAAACATAAAACATGTAATTATGGAAACACCATATTAATTTTATCCAAATAGAAAAGATGATACATTTAATTTAAGGAAATACCCATTAAAAATAAACATATTGATGTAACACTATATAACACATTGGAGAATACATGCATATATTTTCTTCAGACATCATCTTACATGGATACACGGAAGCACCATCATCCCTAGACAATTTCACCATACACTTGTGGAATATTCATTGAAATACATAATCATGACAATCAATGAATTGAGAATTAAAAGGATTAAGATGTTGGAGGAGACGAAAAAGAAAATTTATACAATTAATGGAACAAAACAACACCCATAACACCCCATGATTAATGTTTAAGCTACCGGAAAATATAACAGTCTTAATTAGTCTACATGATCAAAATAGAGGGGAGAAAGAGGGGTTCCCCAAAAAAATAATTAGGGAGAAAATCAATACATCTCCTTTACCCCCACAAACCATAGTGGATAGCTGGTGGAGATTGTTAATCAAATTAGAAACTTTTAATAGTTTCTATAATTTCATTGGCCTCCTCCATATCACTATTGATGTTTTATAGAAAAAAATTAATATGAATTACCTTTGATTTTTTTGTGGGGTGGCCCTATTTATCCAATATCATTATATTTTTTGGACTATAAATATGTACCCACTTCATCAATGGATCCCTATACATTTTGGGGTGGTTTGCATTCTATTTTTTGTAATTATTGGAATGGATATCCCTATGGTAACCTCTATCCTTATCCCCTTATTCTTTATCAAATATTTGGTTCTCTCAGTTAGTAATTTGATTTAATATTCCTATGAATCATGGTGTAATCATACCAGGATGATGGGGATTTAAAGATGAGTAGTTAAGAGTTGTCCAAATAAAATGTCTAATTTTCTACACTCATCATTTTATTGGAGTTATGATGTTAGGTGAGTTTTTATTGTTGAGAAAGTTAAATTAAAATTATTGATTTATCATTTTTGTTTTTATTGATAGGTACAAGGACAATGTTAGTTCTAGTATATTTGATTGCAAATTCAAGGATTCTTAGTCCCTTTTGGGGGTAAAAAGATATTAAAAAGTGTATTGGAATGTAGATATATCTAAAATAATTTAATGAAGGATTAATAAAATGAAAATAATTATATTATGTTCTATAATTATAAAAATGATATGGGAAAAATATACCATGAATTATTGTTGAACAAAAATCAATTGATGTGTTCAAATATAATATTTTCATGTTGTGTGGGTATTATATAGACTTATCCTTAATATTATTATACATTATCTTATTAGCAATGAATATAAAATATCTATTAATAATATCCAATAAGGTTTTTCCCCTATACTTGGATATAGTCATTACTAATATTCAAGAATTGTTTGTTGATATTTGGGAAATTAATTCTTGAATTGTCCCATATGTAAGGATACATCCAATAGAACATTGGAAACATTCCATCCTTGAAATAACCATGACTAACATTATTATGGTTCATAAAAGGAATGTGATGATTCATGATTAAATTTTCTTGGTTAGAAATATATGGCTAAGTATTTATCTTGAGATAATAGAAATTAGGAAACATATATTAATTATGGGGTCCCCAGATATATATTTACCCCTTGTGAGAGAGGTAAATTTTATTTATTGTTTTTTGGAATTAGAATATATTAAAATTTATTTCTATAGAGAAATACCCTAGTTCGTATAAAAATATGATCATAATAATCCTATAATATAATAATTTAAAAGATTTATGGACATTTTATCATATTGTAGGTCCATATATGTTAGGTACCCATACATGGACTTGACTATAATATAATTAAACTAGGTCAATTTGAAGGGATTACTCATTATATCCATAACTTCTTACTAAAATATATATATCAATAAAACTAGTATTTAGATGTTTAGGTCATTTTTATTTAATCATAACTTTTTAAATGATATATTTTACTCTCAAGGCCATATATCATTCAGGATTTTACACAAAAAATAAAATTCATTTTTCATAAATTCAGTCCCACTGAGAGGAAACCTAGAGAGGATGAAGGGGCTCAATCATCAAGATTTAGTTTGGATATAGTTTTTTTAAAAGTGATAAAGTTTTAATAATAAATTAATAGATAATATGATTAGATCTAAATGTATATTTGAAAAAATGATAAGTCCCCTATGTATAGAGTGTTATGTAAAAGTATAAATGTGAATGGAGGAAGCCATAATTGATAAGTTTTTTAACATTGGAGAATTAAAATTGGGAATATTAAAAGAGATACTTGTTTCAATATGTATCAAAATATAAAATGAATTAATCCACATGTGGTTCTAATAATTTTATGGAAATTTTATATTAATGTACATTGTTCAATGTACTATGAATTCCTTGACAGATTTGGATTTCATATATAGATGATGATGAGAATAATTTGTGGGTAACCAAGTGAGTGAAGGGGTGGAAAAATTACATGAATTATAATATATCTCATTATAGAAGGAAATCATTAGGAGGAGAATCTGGAGTTATCCATAGGATATGCGATACGTGTGTCACTACATATCTTAAGTTAATTGAAATGAATGGTCATTATGACAACCCTGCTTTTTATTAAACACATAAACATGATTTATTAGATATAAACCTTCCTGTGATATGACAAAGAAGATCAATAGGTCTGGTGTCTTTTGGGGTTATGTAAATTACATAAGAACGTAGAACATAAATCAAAACATCTTTATTGAAAACATCTTTTACATGACCACAACATTCCCCCGTACTTTTCATTGCATGGGATAACCTGAGGACATGCATAAAAAATATGTGTTATATAAAGCCCAGTAAGGGAATAAACATTGAATAACATGAGGAATAAAATACATGTTAGTAAATAGGAATATCAATTGATCGCAAGATAATCATGAACATAAAGTCATGATAAATAATGATAATCATAACGTGGAAATGTGGACACCACACTTAAAATGGAATTATCATGAACCACGACTCATTGAACATGGAGCATGAGTAAACCCTCATCACACATCAATCACAAGTAAGCACTAGGTTCACACTAATTAGCATTATTAAACACTCATTGAACATGACATATCATGATACTATAATTGACCCAATTTATTTGTGTGCTCTTAGGGTTCACCCTTCATAATCATTTCATTTCATGCATAAGTGTGCCCCATGGATCATACAACATAGAATCAATAATCATAATTTATTCCACAATAAAGGTATGTTATATACATACATGAATAATTATAATCAATATTTAAATGTGCAAAAAGGTGAATATCCATGATAGGGAAATGGGCATGGTATTCACTGCACAATGACGTTGGCTTGGAAAATCGATGCAATTTAGGAAGTGTAACGACATGACATAAGAATTCATAAAAAAATTTGATGATCGATAAAGGGGTTTCTCATAATATTAAAATGAAATGTACACTATGGGAGGTTATATAGATACATTTCCCAACAAATGTAATGGAATTTAGGTACATAATACAAAATAATTGAATGAATGTAATTGAAGATGGAGAAGTTCCTTGCAGAATTTCCGCATAGTAACAGGTGTTCATAGAAGGCATTAATGAGAGATAAAGTAATCTCCCATAATTCAAACATAAAGTTGTAAGTATGGTGGAGGTGATAAATCATACCCCAACATTTATAATTGATAATAAAATGGCATGATAATATAAGGAATATTGGACGTAAATAAGGAAAGTGAGAATCCCTTACTTGGAAGTGTGATCCCAAAGGATAGGGAGAGGTTTGAGAGAGGATTCTTAGGTGATTGGGGAGACTTGGGAGTATTCTAGAGATATATGGGAAGAGTTTGAACAAACTCCAAAGGATCTCAGTGAATATGAAGTGGGATCATGTGTGGGTTTATATAGGAAAGGTGAAACAATTTTATACTATATAGGTTTCGGGGACCTTACAATAAAATAATAAAAAACACAAACTAGCCCATTGATTTTTCCCATGTTTTTTTTTCAAAAGGGGAGTGGAAAAAAATATTTTATATGTAAAATGGCCGAACATAATAAAATAATAGTGTCGCTAATGTGGAGGTGTGTCACACACTTAAGGAAAACAATTTTAAAACAAAAAGTGTTTTAAAAGTCTTGGAAAGTCAACTAATGCTTTGTAAAATAAATCAGACAAACCCAAAATCACATTATTTTATTGATAAAACATATATTGTCTTAAAATAATATTTATAGTATTTTAATACTCATTATTGGGTCATTATGATGTCATAAAACAGATTATATATTTAAATGATATTTAATTTTTACCCAAAAATTCAACTATCTCAGAAAATTATGAAAAATTCACCATTTGATAATTTTTACATCCTGATTCAAAAAATAATATTCATTTTATCCAATAAAAATTCTAAATATGTGAATATTCACTTTTAAAATAAAAACCGACATTTATAGAAAATTCATGGGTTTTGAAAAAAAAATAGCTTTAAATTCATATTAAAAATTACAATTGTATTCATAGAAATTACATGGTAATTTATACATTATAAAAATTAATTTACTAATAATATTTAATTAAAATACTATTTAATTATTAAATACATTAATTTATCAAAATAGATTCCTTAGTTGAACATTATCTAAAATATACTATTTAGGCATTAAAATTTATTTACAAGTAACAATAATAAAATGAATGTATAAAAATTTAAAAAATAATAACGTACATAGTCATCTTGATAAGGTTATAAAGATCTGGAAATTTCAAGGAATTGTTTTCCTTAATTACTTTGGAATTTTACGAGTCTGTGGCTTCTAACGGCACTTGATTCTGAGGCCCGGTGTGCCCAAAATCAATTTCTGAAGTTTAGCTCGGGTACGTTCAGTGAATGAAGAAACAGGTTTTTCTATATTTTGAACTGATGCTCAGAATTGAAATCTAGGGGAACTGATGAACTTGCAGTGCTGATATTTTCTTAGGTGAAGCATAACTTTGGTTGTCAGGAGTCTGACGAAAAATTTAATTTTTGGACCTTTCAGAAAAAAATAAAAAACTAACTAAATGAGTTATTTTATTCTTACTTCGACCGTTGAGCGGTAGTTGGAAAAACCGCAGTGTAATAACGGTCAGTAAATAAGGAATTTAATGATCTATTTCTTTTGTTGTGAAACCGCAACAATCGTCTAATTAATGATGCTTTTATTATGGTTCATTAATAAACCATATTAATGATCTAAACGTGGAGATTGTTTCTTTTTTAATTAATAAATCCGTTAGCGAAAGAAAGGGGGATCACAGGGAAATATCTAGCAAAGCACCGACAACGTCATCCTTCAGCGAAGAATGGAGAACCCAACAACTGTTGGGGGAAACGATCTGGAGGTTGATGAGCGGCAACAAAAAACGAACGACATCGAACGCAGAATTCCTTCCTTCATCTGCATTGGAGTTCCACAAAATTCAGGTAGGGGAAATTTGGTTTTTTTTTCTTTTGTGAGATTTATACCCTCATGCTTGGCTTTTAAATTGTTGGGTGATTATTTAAACCTCTAACATGGTGTGTGTAGGTTAACAAACAAGCCCACACCCACAACTAATTTGTTCTTGATGTGCGGGGTGATTGGTGACGAAGAAGTGGGACCGTAATGGTGATTGGAGGCCTTCACAGGGATGTACGGGTCCCAAGACAAACACAGGCACAGACGGGAGTAAAATCGGACCACAAGAATGACTCCGGGGGCCCGCGAAAGCCCCTGGTGGCGCGGGCCGCCAGGGCGGAGGTGTCGGCGACCGGCCTCCTGTAGGCGGCGGTGACCCGGCGCGCCACCGGCAAGAAGCTCGCCGCACCGGAAGCCACGGTGGCGACTGTGAGATCTCACAGCCACGCAGGATCCAGGTGAGCCAACGGCGCCACCCTGGAGCCGCGTCCACGGAAAGCGTGGGCTGCGCCCCCTGCCTGGCTCGCTGGCCGAACACGCATACCCCCCCCCCCCCCCCGCCCGGACTGGGGCGGGTCACACAGACAAGGCTATGCCGGTCGGACCGGGCCGCTCCCAGCCGGGCCGGGCTGACCCCGAGGTGTTGGGTCGGGTCGGACCGGGCCCAAACCCCCACTACGGACCGTTTTCGGTATTTTGACTATAACATGAGCTATGTACCTCTGATCGATGCACCGTCAGTTGCGTAGAAATCCTCTGATCGAGACAGTCATTTCGGTATATTACACTCGAGGTTTCAGCAAAGTTTATGGACGTCCGGATTGGTTCGAACCCAAAACCAATAGGGCCCTTGGTGCATAAATGCTTATAACTTAAGGACTGGATGTCCGTTTGACCTGCCATCAACGACATTGAATTCCTCTTGATGAGACTGCCCTTTTGGCTTACTCTTCTTGAGGTTTGGATGCATTTGGAGTAAGGTCAGGTTTGTTTTAGCTTAAAAATCAACCGGGCCCCTGGAACGGAAAAACCAATAACTCTCATACTGGGTGTCCAATTGACGGACTTGTCTGTTGCGTTGAGTTCCTATTGACGAGACAGAACTTTGGGATACATCAACTCTGTTCATCGTGACAGTTGACGTATCGATTCTTTTGCTCGAGGAGCGGACCCTCCCGGAATCGAGCATGCTGTGTGCGGGAACCCTATAGCTTGCTGCGACTACGGCAATGACGATTGTACCTGGATCCTCCGTGGGTTCGGCAGCAAGGATGAGTACCTGGATCCTACGTGGGTTCGGCAGTGTGGATGACTGTACTTGGATCCTCCATGGGTTCAGCAGGGAGGACGGCTATACTTGGATACTCTGTGGGTTCGACAGCGAGGATGACTGTACTTGGATCCTCCATGGGTTCGGCAGTGAGCACGACAATACATGGATCCTCCGTGGGTTCGGAAGTGATGATGACTATACTGGGATCCTCTATAAGGTCCGATTGCGATGACAAATGTTCTTGTATCCTACATGGGTCTAACAGTATGACCCTTGTACTTGTATCCTGATTGGGTCCGACAGAGTAGCTAGTCTTGTATCCTCTGTGGGTCTGACAGATTAGCTAGTCCTGTATCCGATGTGGGTCTAACAACTCATATGAATCAGTGTCCACATCTGATCATCTCTAACGCTATATGAAATATGTATACCTGTGTGAGCTGAGTCATAAATTTAATCTTTAATAATGATTTGTTTAACTTGCTTTCTTGTGTGGACTGGGATGTGTTTTCCTGTGTGGACTAGTTGTACATGGGCACGAGAGTTAGAGGCGAACTGTAATTGATGACTTACGTATATGTTTGGGCATATACCTAAGTAGAGTCAATAGATACTTCGTGATTGTATCTTTCCATTGTGGTTATACTTCATGGATTCTGAGAGACCTTCAGGGTTCTCGGGGTCCCTACTGAGTATCGTATACTCACCCCTGCACAGGATATGCCTGCACTACATTGTGTTGGATGCAGATGACTGACATCACTGATCGAGGTGGAGGATTGTGGAGCTAGATGGTACCCGAAAGTGGACCCCTTGGCAGGACGTACACGGGGAAGACGACCAGACCCACGGAGATGAGGACACTATCTGTACCCACCCTTCAGGTGGGATTTCCGGAGGACGACTCAGTGTTTCTGTTTTTACTTATTGATGTTTTACTTTCCTTTCAGTTTTACCATACATTCAGTTTGGTTTGTATACTATCCCATTTACTTTTCATCACTTACCTTGTACCCAATTTTACTTAGTGCTTACTTCACTTGCGTACTCTGTTGTGTTTTTGTTTACTCTATAAAAGGCAATGCCTTCCCTTTTCGGGATTTACGCCTTTGGTGCAAGTTGCCATCCCCTGGCCTATGGAAGGCGAGCTTGGGGTAGTCACGGCATGGGCCCCGAGGACGGTTCGTGACAATTTGGTATCAGAGGAGTCGGTTCTACAACAGAACTCAGGACTCTGGTCTTTCTTTTCTGTGAAGCAATAGTGTTAAGAGTATTGAGTGTGGTTTTCAGTCCAGAGAGTCCAGTGTTGGTGCGGTGGCCGACGTATCCAACCACCAGGACGCTGACCTCTGATTTCCGACTCAGTACACGAAAACACTGATTGTGTGTGTGTTTCCTTCCAAAAATTTTCTTTGTGATTACTTTTTGTTAGCTCACCAAGTACATTGTTTGACCGTGGTGCACCTATTTCTTTTCAGGATGGCCCCACGAAGGCAGCCATCCAGGGTTCCTAATTACGCAAGGGATGGCAGCCCACCGAGCGATGAGGCTTCGGTGTATGGCCCCACTACTGTGGAAGCTCCAGCGGTACCACTACCCGCTGGGCCACCGATTCCACCAGCCCTAGCATCGGAGAGTGCACACCTCCTGAGTGCGTTGGACTAGTTTCAGCGGCAGAGGCCACCTAGGTTCCGCGGAGAGATGAATCCTCATGTAGCCAAGGATTGGCTGGAGGCTATCGTTAGAGTCTTCAGATTGGTAGGGACACCAGCGGACCTTATGGTGATCCTTGACGTGAGTCTCCTTTATACAACTACAGGGAGATGGTGGAGCCTGATGCTCCAGGTGCACGACGAGGAATCTCTACTTTGGATAGACTTTGAGATCCTCTTCTGCTCGTAGTTCGTTCCAACCACCCTCCGTTCGGTGCACATCCAGGAGTAACTGTAGTTGAGACATGGAAACATGACAGTATCCCAGTACTCAGTGAGATTTACCGACCTCTCGCGCTACTCCACAGACATAATATGGGACCCATTCTTCCCAGCCCGGTCCTTTAAGAAGGGACCGAGGCATGAGATTAGAGCTTCGATGATCTCCCTCAACATCCCGACGCAATCGGGGTTGCTGGAGAGAGCCCTTTTAGTGGATAGTTTTCTCCCTGAGCAGTCACCAACGGTGAGACCCTCCACAGGACGACACGTAGCAGAATCTTCTACAGGCAGCAGTAGATAGTTGACATAGAGGTCCAAGTGGACCGGGCTATTAGATGAGCGGCCTCAGGGTACGGGTTTGGCTGTGTGGGGAACATGGCATAGATCTAGCCATACAAGGAGCAGGCAGTGCTATTCATGTGGCGGGCAGGGTCATATGGCTTGAGACTACCCAACCTGCCCTGCATATGAGCAGCAGGCAGTAGAAGGACCTCCCAGGCAGAGGTAAAGGTTTGATCAAGGCCGACTACAAATAGAAGGCGACCGTGGAAGAGGAGTTGTCCATGTAGCTGGTGGTGGAAAACGCTTCCAGGTGTTGCCACCACCACCACTAGGATGACCACCCCAACCGCAGGGAACAGGTGGATGTGGTTGAGTACAGCTTCAGGCAGCTAGAGCATATGACTATGTACCTCTGGAAGCAAGTGGGAAGGAGTGGAACTACTTCCAGGCATAGAGGCCTTTGTTCATCATGCTTCTAGATTTGTAAATGTCGTTGTTTGTAGTTTCTTTGTGTCTTCATACATTGAGCTGCAGTAATAAAAGACACTATTCCTTGTGAAGGTTGATATCATGTCCTTTTTGTATGGTTGATTCGAAGAGGCTCCAGTTTAAAACTATTGACTTGACCCTCACTTGTGAGACTCCAACTGGAGGAGACTCAGTAACCTCACATGGATGCCGAAAGTGTGACTCAACCCTTGGAGGTGAGAGTAATGGTTGGATCTCTTCATAGTAGCGTTTAGGCCTTACGACATCATCTATGGCATGAAATTGTACCGTTCAGGTCTGGATTGACTGTATTAGGCAATGAATGGGGCTCATCCAGGGGGTGAGACCAAATTTCTCTTTTCAGAAGAGGATAAATCTCAGAAGCTCTTTGGTATAACGTAGACAAAGAAGGGTGAAGATGAATTCTTATAATTGGCTAGTCTCACCCTTTGTTCGTTGAGTGAACAGTTTACAGTTCTCTCCAACTCAATAGTCTCAGGTTTATCTTCTCTCAGAAGGACATGAACCTGAGACATCAGTGATGGATTGAATTCCTCTGGAACTATGACTTCGAGATAGTTTATACTCCTGGGGAGGGGATCGTTGTAGAATATGCTCTTAGTAGAAGATCGGGCATTCAACAGTTAGGAGTAGCGAGATAGTAGCTGGCCGCGTTGCAGATATCCTTTGTGGATAATGATGGAATCAGTATGTGGAGAACCATAGATGGTTCAGGCTATGATGGAGAAGCTGCAGATCATCCGGGAGTGGATTAAGACTGCACAGAGCTGGAAAAAGTCATATGATGATAGGGGACGAGACCACTGGAGTTATAGAGTGACAACCACATCTTCTTACGGGTCTCACCTCGATGGAGTCTATGGAGTTTTGGATGGGGAGGCAAGTTATCTCTGCATTTCATCTAGCCTTTCCACCTCAGATGCACCATGTGAACGATGTCATCCAAATATCTCAGCTGAGGAGAGGTGCGAACGACCTATCCATCATCATCAACTATGGGGAGATAGACATCAATGATGGGGAAACCTTCACGGGGTTCTAATAGAGGTAGAGGATTGACAGTAGCGGGTCCTAAGAGGAAGGTTTATTTCTCTTGTGTGCTTTCGTTGGCAGCACGGGAACCTCCGGAAGAGCACATGGGAGTGGGAGGCTCATATGTGTGCACAATACCCTCATATGTTTCCCTAGTTTATGATGTATCTTTACGGGGAAGTAAAGCCCTGAGGTTGGAGTAATCTAAAGACCTAGAAATTTCATGGAATTTTTTTACCCATAAATACTTTATAATTTTACTAGTCTGTGGCTTCTGATGCAACTTGATTCCGAGTCCCGGTGTGCTCGGAATCAATTCCCGATGTTTATCTCGGGTAAGTTCTGTGAAGGAACAAGAGGATTTTTCAATCTTTTGAACCGGTGCTCGGAATTGAAATTCGGGGCACCGATGAACTCGCTGTGTTGAGATTCACTTAGGTGAATCTTAACTTCGGTTGGCAGGAGTCTGACAAAAAAGTTAATTTTTGGACCTTTTGGAAAAAAAAAATAATAACTATATCTGTTATTTTTATTTTTCCTTTGACCTTTGAGCGACAGTTGGCAAAACCACATTGTAATGACGGTCATTAAATAAGGCATTTAATTATCGGTTTCTTTTGTTGTGAAACTGCAATACTCGCCTATTTAATGGTTCTTTTATTATGGTTCCTTAATAAACCATATTAATGAGCTAAACGTGGAGATTTTTTCTTTTTTATTTAATCAATCAGTTAGCGAAAGAATGGGGGATCGCGGGGAAATCTATAGAAAAGCGCCAATGACGTCATCCTTCAGCGAAAAATGGAGAACATGAAAAAAATTGGGGGAAACAATCCATAGGTTGACGAGCGGCGACAAACATCGAACGACATCGAACGTGGAATTCCATCCTTCTCCTGCATTGGAGTTCCACCGAATTCAGGTAGGGGAAATTGTTTTTTTATTTTGTGAGATTTATACCCTCAATCTTGGCATTTAAATTGTAGGGTGACGATTTGAACCTCTAACGTGGAGGGTGCAGGTTAAAAAACAAGCCCGAACCCACCGCTAATTTTTTCATGATGCGCGGGGTGATTGGAGACGATGAAGCCGGGCCGCAATGGCGATTGGAGGCCTTCGAAGTAATGTATGGGTCCCGAGACGACCATAGGCGCAGATGGGAATAAATTTGGACCACCGGAATGACTCTGGTGTCCCGCAAAAGCTCCCGGTAGTGCAGGCGGCTGGAGGCGGCGACGACGCCCCAGCATGCCGCCGGCAGAAGCCTGCCGCTGCTGAAGCTGCAGCGGCGGGGGTGAGATCCCCCGGCCGTGTGGGATCCAGGGGAGCCAGCGGCACTACAATGGCACCGCTTCTGGGGAAAGTGGGGGTCGTACCCCCCGCTCGGCTCACTAGCCGAGCCGGTGCAACCCCCACGCCCTCGGCCGGGCCGGGGAGGGTCGCGCCGGCCGGGATGCGCCCAACGGGGACGGACCCGGACCCGGGTCGGGTCAACCCAGTTCGGGCCACCCTTGGGGGGTTGGGGCGGGCTGGGTCGGACTGGGCCCAAACCCCCACTTCGGACCGTTTTCGGTATTTTTCCCATAACATTAGATACAAACCTCTGATCGACGCACCTTCAGTTGCGTAGGAATCCTTGGATCGAGGCCGTCGTTTCGGTATATTACAATCAAGGTTTCAGAAACGTTTGGGGATGGCCGGGTTGGTTCGAACCCGAAACCAACCTGGCCCTTGGTGTGGAAACGCTTATAACTTAAGGACCGGACGCCTGTTTGACATCCCATCAACGTCGTTGATTTCCTATTGATGATATGGTCCTTTTGGCTTACTCCACTTGAGGTTTGGACGTAGCTGGAGTACGATCGGGTTAGTTTTAGCTTAAAAACCAACCGGGCCCCTGGAACGGAAAAGCCAATAACTCTCAGACCAGGCGTCCGATTGACGCACCGTCTATCGCATTGAGTTCCTATTGATGAGAGAGAACTTTGGGAAACATCAACTCTAGAATTCATGATAGTTGATGTATCGAATCATTTGCTCGAGGAGCATACCCTCCTGAAATCGATCAACTGTGAGGATGACTGTACCTGGATCCTCCGTGGGTTCGGCAGCGAGGACGACTATACATGGATCCTCCGTGGGTTCGACAGCAAGGACGACTGTACATGGATCCTCCGTGGGTTCGGCAGCGAGGACGACTGTACTTGGATCCTCTATGGGTTCGGCAGTGAGGATGATTGTACTTGGATCCTCCATGGATTCGGCAGCGATGACGACTGTACTGGGATCCTCCATAAGGTCCGACAATGATGACTAATGCTCTTGTATCCTACATGGGTCTGGTTGTATGACCTCTATAAATGTATCCTAAGTGGGTCCAGTAGAGTATCTGTTCTTGTATCCTATGTGGGTCTGACAACATAGCCAGTATTGTATCCTATGTGGGTCCAATAACTCAGATGAATCAGTGTCTACATCTGATCATCTCTAATGTTATACGAATGATGTATACCTTTGTGAGCTGAGTCTTGACTTCAATCATTATCAATGATGTGTTTCACTTGATATCCTGTGTGGAATGGGTTGTGATTTCTTGTGTGGACTCGGTTGTGTTTTCCTATGTGAACTGGTTGTGCTTGGGCTCAAGAGTTGGAGGCGAACTGTAATTGATGACTTAGCTATATTTATGGTCATATACCTAAGTAGAGTCAGTTGATACTTCGTGATTGTATCTTTCCTTTGTGGTTATCCTTCGTGGATTCTGAGAGACATTATGGGGTCTTAGGGTCCCTACTGAGTATCATATACTCACCCCTCCACGGGCTATGCCCACACTACGTTGTGTTGGATGCATACGTCGAACATCACTAATCGAGGTGGAGGCTTGTGAAGCTGGATGGTACCTGGAGGTGGACCCCTTGGCAGGACGTACACGGGGCGGACGACCAGACCCGAGGATCTGAGGAGACAATTTGTACCCACCCTTCAGGTGGGATTTCTAGAGGACGACTCAGTGTTATTTTTTTACTTATTGTTGTTGTACTTTCCATTCAATTGTACTGTACTTTCAGTTGGGTTTTTATACTAGTCCATTTACTTTTCATCACTTACCTTGTACCCAGTTTTACTTAGTGCTTACTTCACTTGCGTACTCTGCTGTGTTTTTTTACTATATAAAAGGCAATGCCTTCACGTTTTCGGGATTTACGCCTTTGGTGCTAGTCTCCATCCCCTAGCCTATGGAATATGGGATTGGGGTAGTCACAGCACGGGCCCCGAGGATGGGTCATGACAAATTTCTTGTTACATAACCCTTTAAAACACATGCATAATACCTTAGGGTAGGGTTCACGATGGTTATAGACTCTTCAGGTGGCTCAGATAACATTTCTCGAGTGGTAATCTCTATCAACGTCCACTTCTCTCATAGGCAGTTCCTCTCGAGCATGAATTATTCAAGCTCCGCTTGGGATTGGTCAAGAGCTAGGCCCAATGGTACCACCTCCTTTCCAAGCTCAAAAAAACAGGATTTGTACGATGCATGTCTACTGGATGAGGTCATTGCTTCCTTTGTCTATGTTAATTGTATTTTTTAAAGACCTATATTTAAAAAAATCATGTGATCACTCTGCAAAAAATATATTGGCAACAATCACAATTCATACCTATATTTTAAAATATAAAAACCTTAAAACCCTAGAAGTGAATATGTTTTTGGTAACCATAAGAAGACAGTTAAATACACTAAGAGGAATTTTCATTAATGAATTTTTAGGTCATTATAATCTTAACCCATAAGAAATCTCTCCATCTAAATATCAGTTTCCTACACTAAAAAAATATGAGAGTAACTTTGCTTCATCACTTCCTCTAATTCCTATATCTCTTCTTCATACTTTTGGTTTCGCCAAAACACATTCACAAGGGGAATTGATTTATTTCATAAGAATTTTCCATACTATCTATGATCTTAACTGGTTTATCCTCATAAGAAACAAAATCCTCTAACTGTACTACCTCTGAAGATAGTACATTTTTAATTTTAGGTATGTACTTCCTTAAGAGGGATACAAGAAGGACATCATGTAGTTTTTTCATGGTAGGTGGAAGTGCTCGTCGATAGCCCCCTGCTCCGACACGATCAAGAATCGTGAAGGGTAGATGTACCTAGGACTTAACTAACCTTCTTTCCAAATCACATGACCTTATTCTATTTAGATATATGTAGAAAAAAAATGTATCCATCTTTGATATCATGGTATCGTCGACGATTATCTGCATAACTTCTATGTCAACTCTGGGATGCCATGATATGCTGCTAAATGGTTTTCACCTTCTCCTATATTTCTTTGACCATTTCTTGTCCTAGAAGTTTTTACTCACCGACTTCATCCCATCATGCTGGTGTTCTTCACCACATCCCATAAATGGATTCATAAGGTTCAATTTGGATTCTTGAGTGGAAACTGTTATTCTAAGAGAATTCAACCAGAGGAAGATGTTTCTCTCATTATCCTTTAAAGTCTATTGAACATGATCTTCACATGTTTTCCAATGTCTGAACAGTTCACTCGGATTTTCCATTAGTTTGAGGATGAAAGGTTATACTGACGTTTATTTCAGTATCCATATCATGATGCAGACTCTTCAAAATCATAGAGGAGAATCTTGGATATCAATCAGATATAATAGATAGTGGTACTCCATGTAGCCTTACCACTTTATTAATATATATATGTTCCAGTTGATTCAATGATAAATAATCATGAATTGTAATAATGTTTTCATAAATTTTAATACAATCCACAACATCAAAGATTGCACTATTTCCTTTGGATTTATTAGGATGTCCGGTGACAATGTCAATGGTGATGTTCTCCCATTTCCTTGCCGGAATGGGCAATGGTTGCATCGTCCCCATAGACTTCTGCCTCTCTTCCTTCACTTTTTGAGACACCATACACTTTTCTGTATACTCAGTGATGTAATTATTAATATTATCCCACAATTAATTATCTCATATATTTTGATACATCGTTATATTTCCTAGGTGAATAGAGAAATTTGAACTATGTGCATCATCCAAATGTTCATTCATCAGCTCCAGACATTATGGAACATGTTGTCATTTCCCAAATCTCACAATTCCTTATTCATTAAAATTGAACAATGAGGATTTACATTTTCTTGATAGCTTCCACTTTATTCTCAATTCCCACATCATCCTTTTGAGCATACATTAACATTTCCAAAATAGATAGTTAATCAATTATTTATTGATTTATTGATGATGTTCCCTTCTTTATGATTCCCATGTCCATTTTCATCAAATCTAATAAGATAGGATCCTTTTAAATTCTCATCAATGATAGAATTGCTCGTTCATTTATACTTATAGCATCATCCACATTGTTCACTTTTCCTAGTGTGTTAATGGATTGAGCAGTCATAGTCTTTGATTAGATTTAACCATCTTTGTTGGCGCATGTTCAACACATTCTTTGTGAATATATACTTGATTCGTTTATGATCTCTATATATTTCACACTTCTCCTAAAAGAGATAATGCCAACAAATTTTTAATGTGAAGATCACCGAAGCCAACTTTAGATCATGTGATGGATAATTATGCTCATGATCATTCAATTTCCTTGAAGCATAGGAAATGACTTTTTCATTTTGCATCAACAAATATCCCAATCCCGTTTTTAAAGCATCAATGAGTACCACAAACAGTTCATCACTTTTCGGTAAAGTGAGCATGGGCACAGTTATAAGCCTCTTATTCCACTCCTTGATGTTTTCTTCACATTCGCCACTCCAAGAAAACTATTCTCCCTTTTGAGTTAGCTTGATGAGTGGGTTGGACCATCATGAGAAATTTCTCAGAAATCATTGATAATATCCCGCTAACCCCAAGAAACTACACATATCTATTACAGATGTTGTCCTTGGCCATCCTTCTATTGCAACAGTCTTGGATAGATCCATAGATATTTCATTTCTTGTTATGATATGACCCAAGAACTAGACCTCCATCAACCATAACTCACACTTTCTATACATGGAATAGAGCTTCTCCTTTTGCAAGGACTCTAGTACAATTACTAGATGCTACTAATGATCTTATTTGGTTTGATTTATATTAGAATATCATCTATAAAAACCAATAAAAATTATTCATGATAATCTATAAAGACTCTATTCATCGAGTTCGTGAATATTGATGTATCATTAGAGAGTCTAAAAGGAATTACTATAAATTCATAGTGCATTTACCTTGTATAAAAAGAAATCTTGGTGGTATCTTCATTCTTCAACCTTACTTGATAATATCCCAACCGAAAAAATCCACCTTGGGTATGTATTTTTCTCCACCCAGCTTATTGAACATGTAACACCCCAAACTTCCACGGTACGCTTCTCTTTGAATAGTATATTAGCGTGTGTTGTACGCAGCTTCGAGTTCTAACACACACCACAGCCAACCAAACTAGTTGTTATGAATAGTAGTACATACTCTTGGAAATTTTATAAATTTTATCTCTCAAAATAGACTTCATTTTTGGATTTGGAATATCGAATTTAGCCTAGGGTGAAATTTTGGTACTTTTCGGATTACTTTTATATTTTGTTGAATAGTGAAAATTACTAAATTATAATTAAAAACAACTTTTTTAATCAAAATAATTAATAGAGATAACTTATTAATTTGAGTGGTTTTAAAGTATATTTGGAATATATTTTTACCATTTAATAAAATGTTGTTCATTGTACATAAAATCACAATTAAACCGGACATAAACAAGTGTCAATCTTTTGATAGTTATTATGTCTGTAAAACACACTTTTGTTTTGACAGTGGGAATTAATTTTAAATTAATTTCTGCCACTTTTGTGTTTTGAATTTGGAAAAATGGATTCCATATTTTGAATCAGGATGTCCAAATTGTGTAAATAGGTAACTTTAATTTTTAGACATTTTTGAATAATTACATCGGTAAATATTTTATTTACCGTGGTTAAAGGGTAAATCCGGTAAATAAGGGTAAACATTAATATTATAATAATAATAAATTACCCTAAAACGTTTCCTAACCTTATTGGTGGATATATTTCCGACCATGGGAATCTTTGGGTCGATTTTGGGACCCCATGGAGCTACATGTAGGTGATATGGACACTTTATATTAATTATGTTAAAGTAAATACAAAAATTCCATAAGCTTATATCTTTTAACAAAACAATTTTTATATAGGGTTATATATGTTATATTTTCAATTATAAATATTCATTATAAATCTAAAAATATTTCCTACATAATAGTATTTTATTTATAATTTTTAGACATTTAAAAAGTAAAAAAATATATGACATAATAATGATGCAGTATTTTCCTTATTAATGAATGAATCAAATAATTGGTATTATAAATGTTAAAATAAATATAATTTGAAAGTTTTTATGACATAAACGAATTTTATTGGTTAATATGACATGTTAGGATTGCTTAAATGAATTTGGTTTGAATTAATAAAGTTGTTAAGACTTTAACAAAAATCAATTATTGAGTAGTGTCTTAATTGACATAAATGAGTTTTTAAAACAAATATTGTATTATAAATTTATATTCTATTCGTAAAAATCTAAGTTTTGTCAAAATGACTCATATAATTATTTTTATATCATTAATGGACCACTTTGGGGTCTCTTGGATGTATATAGTACGTTTATTAACTATATATTATAAAAATACAAAGTGACATAGTAACTGTCAAACAAATTAACTAAGAGTTAAAACTAAAAGATAAGGTTAATATAATGACCCAAGACTATCTAAAATCTATTGGTTGAAATAATTTAGACCCATAACCACCTTATAATTTTAATAATCTACTTTGGAGCCTTTAGAAACCAAATATTATTTTATTATAAAATAATACTTTAAGTTTTTCCTAAAAAGCCCCTCACCCCTCTTATAAAATAGAACTCCACCTTCTCATTATTTCACACCTTAAAAGCCTTTTTTCTTGGCCAAACTCTGCCCAAATATCCTTCCAAATTCCCTCACTTCATCCTAGAGGCCTTATTTTGATCATAAAGCCATCCTATGGAGCCCTTTTGATCAAATCAAAAGGAAGAACCTGAAGAAGAGGTAACGTCTTCACCACCCTCTTTAAAGTTCCTTTCTTCTTCAACTTCTTATTTCCTTGTTATTTCTATTATAAAATAATAAATCCAGTATCTTCTATATACTTTTATGTTATTATAATTATGGAACAAAAAAATTCATTATTCTATCCATCCCTTGAATGACATGTCACCATACTTGCGTACATACGGCCTACCGTCTCTACGTTGTGGTGTAATTGTTGTTCAATATATTATTATATATATTGTTGTAATAATGAAGTATAATTCATGTAAATAATAAATATAACTTTATAATTATTCTGTCTATATGATATTCCATCCAATTATATATTATTTTAGTATCAAAATAATGATATTGTCACTCATGCGTACGGACGGACTACATTCTCCACGAACACGATGAGAATCATTCCCCATCGTATCCATGCAATTATAATTCTCATTTGATGATTAAAAATAATGTTTAAGGACTTTACATCATTATGAATATAAATTATATACAACCTATCTATAATAAAAATGACATATGTCACAAAACATATAAAATAAAACGAGTAAGTTAACACCCGGAATTACGATAATCCTAAGATATTATCAACAAAGCAATGTTAAGAGATCATATATGATATCATATTAATGTATATTATTCTTGTATAATTTAATAACAATTATTTCACCATTATACAGGAGGTTAACCTACCCTCAACCAAGTAATATTACAAGGTAAGGGTTTATTTTAGAATCCCTTCATTATCCGAGGTGGTTTATACGTGATTATCTACTGGGACCTCTTTATCATACACATCCATGTTTCTTAATAATGTACTTCAAATCATTATTACTATATTAAAGATGATGGGATAAAGTCATTTATACCCTTGTTTACTTTTTATAAGAATTTTATATAGGAATATTTCTATCATTTTTTCAAACAAGGTCCTTTTTAACCTTTTCGACAGAATTAAGGTAAGAATGTCTTTTTTATCTTATACGGATGGTGTGGCTATTTTCTGCCATTATAAAATCTTTGAAGCTTCCTTTACAATCTTAAAAGAATATTTTCGAAGTAAATGTTTTCTTTTTTAATTATGTGATTTTTAAATGATTTCAAAAAAGAGATATTTCTATCAAATATATGAAAATCCAGTGCAAATGTATTCGTATTTAACACAAGCTTAAAAATGTTTTTAGAAAACCCGACTCTCGAGTGTGGTAGATAGGAAGGGATTGGGCGTGGACCAATAATGGCCTGAAAATTAGTTGAGCAGTCTCAGAATTAGTTATTTTGTTTTCAAAAGCATGCATAATGTTTTCAGAAAAACATTGGAGTATATTTTATCAAATTTAAACGTAAGTATATTCTTAAAAAATTGTATCAGTAGGTCTCATGAGACAAACTAGTGTCTTGGAATGAGGCCTTGAAAAAATATTTTTTTGTAGTCTTGGCACGAGGCCTTGGCTACGTGGTTATGATAGTCTGGCATTATGCATTCCATCATTATGAAAGTGGTTATTGATATTGAATGTGATTATTCGACTAGTATAATATCCATGTGGATAAGTAAATGGAATTATTTAATTTTATCTTTGTCATATTATTCTGAATTTCAATTTTAAAAGGCTTTTGTTTTAGTTATACATTGCCTTAAATGTTTATGATTATTTATGAATGTTTCCGCTATATTTTTATCCTTACTAAGCATCTAATATCACCCCTTTAAATGTTTTATTTTTCCCAGGATGTGAAGAAGTAATTTATGATTGACCTGCAGGGATAGTATGAGGGGATAAGAAGACAAGATGTTGTTTTAGTATTTTTCACTTTATAATGTAATGTAAACTTTCTGAATATATCTAGTGTTCCCAAGGATACGAAACTAATCGGTCTTTAGAGACTTGATCTTTCTTGTGATCATGCCAATGTTAAGTAATAATGCACCGACTCTAGGTAACTGGGGTCGGGGCATTATAGTTGGTATCAGAGGAAGTTTAGTATAACCCTTGGAAGCTAGATTTAGATAAACTCTGATTAGAGCATGTAGACCTAAGATGAACTTTGAGGATTAGTGTAAAAGAAATTCCTAGAATTTTGGTATTGTAGAGATTTTGTGAGTTTTCCGAGCCATACGTACCTGTCTAGATACGAGCAGGTAGAGGCGGCTCTGGCACAGATGTAACTAGGGGTAAAACCCGAAAACACCGCTTTGAGCTAGACTCGAGCACGTAGACCTTATTTCACTCTTGGTTACGACACTCCCGGGGGATATGCTTAGAATAATTATCATTTTCATTACGAACCATTATGAAGTGTTTATGAGTATATACTTCCTCAAAGAAAACTTTTTTATGATTATGGATTATTTCCATAAACTCTTGAATTTATGTTAGGTGTTTTAGAAGTTTGGAATTATAAATTTCAGTTCATAAACTAATCTAGTTTATGCCATTATTTAGAAATGGCGCCTAGTTGATGGAATGGAAACCATATCAATGCACGCACTCCATGTAGGTATTTCCCTTCTACTCAAGATAATTATAGTGGAGCTAGTGATGAAACTGGTGCTGATCAGCTTATCACCATATTGGGAAAACTCACTCAGATTTTGAATAATAACCTTACCCATATGGAGCACCTAGATCCACAGCATGGAGGATAAATGTTAAATCTCTTCTTGAGGAAGTAGCCACAACATTCAATGGGAGTAAAAATCCATTAGTAGCTGAGAAATGGATATGTTCCCTAGAGAAAATATTCCATGCCTTGTGGAGTAATGAAAGGGAAAAAGTTATCATGGCAGTTTACCGCCTCACTGGAGATGCGGATCAATGGTGGTCATTGATTCAAAACATGAAGGAAGATGATGAAGTATAAAATACGGAATGGAGGGAGTTCAAAGATCTTTTCTTAGAAAAATACTTTCCTCGTGACCATCGAGCGGATATGGAAAGGCAATTTCTGAGTGTGAGGCAAAAGGAGGATGGGAATGTCGTAAAGTATGAGGCTAACTTTACAAGGATAGAAAGGTATGCTGGAGATTATATATGTAACCTAAGAAGTAATATTGATCGTTTCTTTGATGGGTTAAAACTATTTTTTCGTCGAGCATTAGTCTCACAATCCTTCTCGTCATACGAAGACATTGTCTCATGTGCTATCAGGACAGAAAAGGAATTCTCCAAGTCTTACGACTTTAAAGTAAAGCAAGAGAAGAAGAGATTTGCTGATCAATTTGGAAATGGAAACAAGGGGAATACGGGAAAATTTGAATGTCAATCCTATAGTAAACGTGGGAAGAAACACCCCGGTACTTGCTTGAAGGGAATGGGTGTCTGTTACAAGTGTGGTGAAAAAGGCCACCAAGCTCGTGATTGCAAATGGAAGAAGGAATATTGAAACGCACGGCCGATTGTCGCCTATCGACCGGTCAAAATTCCGGTGCTCTGCTAATGTGTATAGCAGCACTCGGGTCAAATCCTCGGCGATGGTACTTCGTAATAGTCGATTGTTTTTAGTTGATTGTATTTTGATTGGGGGGGTCTGTTTGCAGAGCTTAATTGAAATGTTTAATGAATGATGTTTAATTTAACAAGTTGAAAAAGATTAGGGTGAGTTCATCATTGGGGAGTTAAGCATGTGATATCCTTGAGCCTTACTTTGTATTGCATTAAATTAACTGTAACACCCCAAGCTTCTACGGTACGCTTCTCTTTGAATAATGTGATAGCGTGTGTTGTACGCAACACCGAGTTCTAACACACCATAACTAATCAAACTAGTCGTTATGAATAGTAACACCTACTTTTTGAAATTATATATATTTTATATTTGAAAATGGACTTCATTTTTGGATTCGGAATATCGAATTTAGCCTAAGGTGAAATTTTGGTACATTTCGGATAACTTTCATATTTTGATGAATAGTGAAAATTACTAAGTTTTAATTAAAAACAACTTTTTTAATCAAAATAATTAATAGTGATAAATTATGAATTTGAGTGGTTTTAAAGTATATTTAGAATATATTTTTACCATTTAATATAATGTTGGTCATTGGACATAATTTTACAATTAAACCGAACATAAACGAGTGTCAATCTTTTGATAGTTATTATCTCTTAAAAACACGCTTTTTGTTTTGACAGCGGGAATTAATTTTAAATTAATTTCTGCCACTTCTGTGTTTTGAATTTAGGAAAATGGATTCCATATTTGGAATCAGGATGTTCAAATTGTGTAAATAGGTAACTTTTATTTTTAGACATTTTGAATAATTACTGCGGTAAATATTTTATTTACCATGGTTAAGGGTAAATCCGGTAAATAAGGGTTAAAAAATAATATTATAATAATACTAAATTACCCTAAAAAGTGTCTTAACCCTATTGGTTGATACATGGTCGACCATGGGAATCTTTGGGTCTATTTTGGGACCCCATGGATCCACTTGTAAGTGATAATGACACTTTATTTTAATTTAGTTAAAATAAATACAAAAATGACACAAGCATATATCTTTTAGAACAACAATTGTTACATAGTGTTATATATGTTGGATTTTAGATTATAAATATTCATTAGAAAGCTAAAAAGATTTCCTACATAATGATATTTTATTTATAATTTTTAGACATTAAATAAATTATTTTATATATGACACAATGATGATGCAGTAATTACTATAATAGTGAAAAATTAAAATAATTGATATTATAAATACCCAAATAAATATAATATGAAACTTTTGATGAATTAAACTAATTTTCTAGGATAATATGATATATTATGATTGATTTAATTGACTTTTTTCGAAGTAATAAATCTGTTATGAGTTTCACAAAAATCAACTATTGAATAGTGTCAAAATTGACATAAAAGAGTTCTTAAAACAAATATTATATTATTAATTGATATTAAATTCCTAAAAATCTAAGGTTCGTCCAAGAGACTTATATCATTATAGGTTCATCATTAATGTACCACTTGGGGGTCGCTTGGATGTATATAGTAAGTTTATTAACCATATTATATAAAAATACAAAGAGACATTGTAAAAGTGAAACTAATTAACTTAGAGTTAATACTTAAAGATAAGGTTAATATAAGTACCCAAACCTGTCTAAATTCTATTGGTTGAGTGGTTTTCGACCTATCTCCACCTTAACCTTTGAATAATAAGCTTTGGAGCCATTAGAAACCGAATATGAATTTATTATAAATTAATATTTCTAGCTTTTCCAAAAGTGCCCCTCACCCCTCTTATAAAAGGGCACTCCTCCTTCTCATTTCTTCACACCTTCAAAGCCTTTTGGATCGGCCAAACTCTGCCCAAATACTCTCCCAACATCCCTCACTACAACCTAGAGGCCTTAGTTTGATCAGAAAGCCAACCTAAGGAGCCCTTTTGATCAAATCAAAAGGAAGAACCCGAAGAAGAGGTAATGATTTCACCACCCTTCTCCAAGTTCATTTCTTCTTCCACTTCTTCTTCCTTTGTTCTTACAATTCTAAAATAATAAATCCAGTATCTCACATATAATGTGATGTTATTATAAATATGGTACAACCATATTCATTATTCTATCCACCCTTTGAATAACATGTCACCATACGTGCGTACGTACGGACTACCGTCTCCACGTCGTGGTGTAATTGTTATTCAATATAATATTATTTGGATGGGTATAATAATGATGTGTAACTCATGTAAATAATAAATATAACATTTTAATGATTCTGTATATATGATATACCATCCATTTATATATTATTTTAATATCAAAAGAATGATATTGTCGCTCGTGCGTACGTACGGACTACCGTCTCCACGAACGCGATGAGATTCATTCTCCATCGTATCCATTCAAGTATAATTATCATTTGATGATTTAAAAATGATGTTTAAGGACTAGATATCATTCTGGATATGAATAAGATACAACAACCAGGGCTTATGTAACAAAACATATAAAAGAAAATGAGTAAGTTAACTCCCGAAACGACGATAATTCTAAGATATTATTAACAAATCAATGTTAAAAGATCATATATGATATCATATTATTATATATGATTCTTGTATAATTTAATAACAACTATTTCACCATTATACAGGAGGTTAACCTACCCCAACCAAGGAAAAGTACAGGGTAAGGGTTATTTCGCAATCTATTCATTATCCGAGGTTGTTTATACGTAATAATCTACTGGGATCTCTTTATCATCCACATCCATGTTTCTTAAAAATGCATTTCAAAACATTTTTACTATTTACTAGAATATGATTTAAAGTCATTTATACCCTTTTTGACTTTTATAAGTGGTTTATAAAGGAATCTTTCAGTCGTTTTCAAAACAAGGTCCTTTTTAACCTTTTCGACAGAATTAAGGTAAGAATGTTTTTTTTAACTTATACGGCGGGTGCAGCTATTTTCCGCCGTTATAAAATCTTCAAAGCTTCCCTTACAAGCTTATAAGAATATTTTCAAAGAAAATGTTTTATTTTATATGGATCTTAAATTATTTCAAAATAAAAGGAGATATTTCTTTAAAAAGAATTTTGATTTCATCTATGTCAACATCCTTTGATGGATTTTAAGATTATTTGAAGTTGATTTATTTTGATACAAAACTTCTATATTGTATTGAAGGTTTTGTGATATGTTTGACTGTGTATGTGCTATTTTTATACCATTCATAGTTTATGGTGAAAGTATTGACATTTCGTATGCTAGTTTTAATACGAATGTTTATGTTATGTTTAAACCTTTTCATATGGGAATGCATTGGACTTAGTAAGTGACGGGTGGAGCCCGCTATAGCTCCTCGATGCATCGGTAGGTCTCATGAGACAAACTAGTGTCTTGGCACAAGGCCTTGACAAAATCTTATTTGTAGTCTTGGCACGAGGCCTTGGCTATGTGGTTATGATAGTCTGGCATTATGCATTCCATCATTATGAAAGTGGTTATTGATTTTGCATGTGATTATTCGATTAGTAGAATAACCATGTGAATAAGTAAATGGCATTATATCATTTTATTTATGCCATACTATGTTAAAAGTTCAAGTTTAAAAGGCTTTTGTTTTAGTTATACATTGCCTTAAATGTTTATTCTTATTTATGAAAGTTTCCGCTATATTATTATCCTTACTGGGCATTTGAGCTCACCCCTTTTCTATGTTTTATTTTTCCCAGGAAGTGAAGATGTTAGTTATGAATGACCTGCAGGGATATTATGAGGGGATTATAGTGTGGACTGTAGAAACATTATGTTGTTGTAGTAGTTTTTCATTTTATGATGTAATGTAAAACTTATGAATATATCTAGTGTTTCCTAGGCTACTAAACCAATCGGTCTTTCGAGATTTGATCTTTCTTGTGATCATGCCAATGTTATGTAATAATGCACCGACTCTAGGCAACTAGGGTCGGGGCGTTACAGTTGGTATCAGAGGAAGTTTAGTACAAACCTTGGAAGCTAGATTTAGATAAACTCTGATTAGAGCACGTAGACCTAAGATGAACTTTGAGGATTAGTATAGAAGAACTTCCTAGAATTTTGGTATTGTAGAGATTTTGTGAGTTTTCCAAGCAATACATCCCTGTCTGGATACGAGCAGGTAGAGGCAGCTCTGGCATAGATGTACCTAGGGGTAAAACCCGAAAACACCGCTTTGAGCTAGACTCGAACGGGAACTGGTGCACGACAATGGGCCTTGCTACACTCTTGGTTACGACACTCCCGGGGGATATGCTTAGGATAACTCTCATTTTCTTTACAAATCATTTTGAAGGGATTATGAGTATATACTTCCTCAAAGAAAACATTATTATGATTATGGATTATATCCATAAATAGTTCAATTTATGTTAAGTGTTTTATAAGTATGGGATTATGTATTTTGATTCATAAATTGATCTAGTTTATGCCATTGTTTAGAAATGGCGCCTAGTGGAAGAAATGGAAACTGTATCAATGCACGCACTCCATGTAGGGATTTCCCTCCTGCTCAAGATAATTATAGTGGGGCTGGTGATGCAACTGGTGCTGATCAGCTAATCACCATACTGGGACAACTTACTCAGGTTATGAATAATAACCTTACCTGTATGGAGCACCCTGATCCGCAACGTGGAGGATCAATGTTAGATCGATTCATGAGGCAACAACCACCAACGTTCAATGGGAATACAAATCCCATAGTAGCTGAGCAATGGATATTTTCCCTAGAGAAAATATTTCAGGATTTGGGGAGCAGTGAAAGGGAAAAAGTTATCATGGCAGTTTACCGCCTCACTGGAGATAATGATCAATGGTGGTCATTGATTCAAAATATGAAGGAAGATGATGAAGTATCAAATATGGAATGGAGGGAGTTCAAAGATCTGTTTTTAGAAAAATACTTCCCTCGCGACCATCGAGCAGATATGGAAAGACAATTTCTGAGTCTGAGACAGAAGGAGGATGAGAATGTCACAAAGTATGAGGCTAACTTTACAAGGTTAGCGAGGTATGCTGGAGATTATATTCGCAACCCAAGAAGTAAGATTGATCGTTTCTTTGATGGGTTAAAACCATTTCTCCATCGAGCGTTAGTCTCACAATCCTTTTCATCGTACGAAGACATTGTCTCATGTGCTATCAAGACCGAAAAGGAATTCTCTAAGTCTTATGACTTTAAAGCAAAGCAAGAGAAGAAGAGACCTGCTGATCAATCTGGGAATGGAAATAAGGGGAAGAAGGGAAAGGTTGAATATCCATCTTGTGGTAAATGTGGGAAGAAACATCCCGGTACTTGCTTGAAGGGAATGGGAGTCTGTTACAAGTGTGGTGAAAAAGGCCACCAAGCTCATGATTGCAAGGGGAAGAAGGAAGCTACCAACGTTCAGTGCTATAATTGCAGGGAGATGGGGCATTATGCAAATGCATGTCCTAAGCGTCAGGAGAACTTACCTCAGAAAAGGCCAAGGGATCAAGGCCAGGCTTATGCTATCACTACTGCTGAGGTAGAAGCTCCGAAAGACGTGGTGGAAGGTAATTTAATGGTTTCTTCAAGTTTAGCAAATTCATTATTTGATTCTGGATCATCGCATTGTTTCATATCTTCCCAGTTTGCTAAGAAAATTAGATATTTCCAATTTGATTTAATAAGGGAGTTGTCAGTTAAAACTCCTAAGGGAAGTATCGTTGCAACAAAGTTTTGTGAATCAGTCCCCATTAGAGCACATAAATTTTCTTTATCTGCTGATTTCATCGTCATACCTATGATTGAGTTTGATATAATCCTCGGTATGGACTGGCTTTCGGACTATGATGCGAAGATTTATTGTAAGAAGAAAGAGGTTACGATTCTTGATGATAATGATAAGGAGCACCTTATTTTTAGAGCAGAATCGTCACCACCTAATTCTTATTTAGATCCACCCCCAGTAGCTCAACTTAATTCAATTATTGGGGAGGAAGAGAATGAAATAACTGTCGGTTAGGAAAGGAATGTTCAAATAGAGGATGTACCTATTGTGAAAGAATTTGTAGATGTATTTCTGGAAGATTTACCTGGACATCCTCCAGAACGAGAAGTTGAGTTTTCTATTGATTTGATTCCTGGATCAAGGCCTATATCGAAGACCCCTTATAGAATGGCCACTGTAGAGTTAGTCGAACTAAAGAAACAACTAGAGGAATTGAGTAATAAGGGATTT
Source organism: Viscum album (assembly GCA_963277665.1). NCBI lineage: Eukaryota > Viridiplantae > Streptophyta > Magnoliopsida > Santalales > Viscaceae > Viscum > Viscum album. Next base: position 1,263,362,057 of record OY728129.1, on the reverse strand, counting down.
ATTCGCCCTAGTGTTTCTCCATGGGGAGCCCCTGTTCTTTTTGTTAAAAAGAAAGATGGATCTATGAGGTTATGTATCGACTACAGGGAGATCAATGCTATAACGATAAAGAACAAGTATCCCCTACCTCGTATTGATGATTTATTTGACCAACTGCATGGAGCTCAATACTTTTCAAAGATTGACCTTCGATCTGGATACCATCAGTTGTGTGTGAAGAAGGAAGACATTCCGAAGACAGCATTTCGAACCAGGTACGGGCATTACGAGTTTACTGTAATGCCGTTTGGATTGACTAATGCACCCTTTGTATTCATGGATCTAATGAATAGAGTTTTCAAGGAGTATCTTGATGAATTTGTGGTGGTATTTATTGATGATATCTTGGTATACTCCAAAACCTACGAAGATCATGAAAATCACTTGCGCATTATCTTGAAGACTCTGAGGAGGCATGAATTATATGGGAAGTTTAGCAAGTGTGAATTCTGGCTTCAGGAGATTTCTTTTCTTGGCCATATTGTCTCTAAAGATAGAATCTCTGTTGATCCTTCTAAGACCAAGGCAATCCAAGAATGGCCAGCACCTACGAGTATAACTGAGGTACGTAGTTTTATTGGTTTGGTAGGTTATTATCGACGTTTCGTCCAGAATTTTGCCCGATTGGCTAACCCATTAACGAAGCTCACACGTAAAGGGGTTAAATTTGTTTGGACAAAAGAGTGTGAAGAATGTTTCGAAGAACTGAAGATAAGATTAGTCAATGCTCCTATATTGACTCTACCATCGGGGAATGATGGGTTCGTTATTTATAGTGATGCATCGAAGAAAGGACTTGGCTGTGTCCTTATGCAGAATGATAGAGTTATTTCCTATGCATCACGACAGTTGAAAATTCATGAACAAAACTATCCTACTCATGATCTCGAGTTAGCAGCAGTGATATTTGCTTTGAAGATATGGAGGCACTACCTCTATGGTGAAAAATGTGAGATTTATACTGATCACAAGAGTTTGAAGTATATTTTCTCACAAAAAGAACTCAACATGAGGCAAAGGAGATGGCTTGAATTACTCAAGGATTATTATTGTACGATACACTACCACCCAGGGAAGGCAAACAAGGTGGCAGATGCTTTGAGTAGAAAATACCATGGAGTTTTGAACAATATGAGAATTGAAAGGGATCCAATTTTCATGGATCTGGTGAAGATGGACATGGGAATAACCAGGGAAGGTGAAACATCAATGCTTTTTCAAATGGTTGCCAAACCATCTTTACTAGAAAGGATTAAGAGTTCTCAGACCGATGATGAAGAATTCCAAAAGAAGATTAAAGCTGTGAATGATGGGAGATTGAGAGACTTTGTGTATGAAGATGGAATTTTAAAATTCGGGAAAAGACTTTGTGTTCCCAATATACCTGATCTAAAAAGGGAATTGCTGGATGATGCTCATAGTTCCAATTTCTCTATACACCCTGGGAGAACCAAAATGTATAGAGATTTGAAGGAACATTTTTGGTGGGACAACATGAAGAGGGAGATTTCTGATTTTGTGTCTAGATGTATGGTTTGTCAACAAGTGAAAGCTGGAAGGCAACAGCCTGGAGGAGTCATGCAACCTCTTCCCATACCGGAGTGGAAATGGGACAATGTTACGATGGACTTTGTCATGGGGCTACCAAAGACTCCTAGAAGGAATGATGCAATATGGGTTATTGTTGATCGTCTTACCAAGACAGCACATTTTCTTGCTATAAGAGAAGATCTACCCCTGGAACGTCTAGCAAGACTATATATTAATGAAGTTGTGAGACTTCATGGAGTACCCCTATCGATTGTTTCTGATCGTGATCCCCGTTTTACTTCAAGATTCTGGAAAAGTCTTCAGAAATCCCTGGATACTGAACTTCATTTGAGCACTGCTTACCACCCTCAGACAGACGGACAATCAGAACGGACTATTCAAACCTTAGAAGACATGTTGAGATCTTGCTCACTTGACTTTCAGGATATGTGGGATCAATATTTACCACTGGTAGAATTTTCCTATAACAATAGCTTCCATTCGAGTATTCAGATGGCACCATATGAAGCATTATACGGAAAGAGATTTCGTACACCAACCTGTTGGGATGACGTTGGTGAAAGAAAACTTGTAGGCCCAGAACTGGTGGAGGAAATGGTGGAAAAGGTGAAAGTAATCCAAAATCACATCAAAGCAGCTCAAAGTAGGCAGAAGAGCTATGCCGATAATCGAAGGAAGGATTTGGAATTTCAAGTCGGTGATCATGTTTTTCTGAAGGTATCTCCGTGGAAGGGAGTCATACGTTTTGGTAAGAAAGGTAAATTGAGTCCCAGGTACATCGGACCTTTCGAAATTCTAGAACGAATTGGGGTTGTAGCTTACCGATTGGCAATGTCGCCAAGTCTCTCCAAAGTTCACGATGTGTTCCACGTATCTCTATTGAGGAAATACATGCCTGATCCGACGCATGTACTCACCTATGAGGAATTAGAACTGGAACCCGATCTGTCTTATTGCGAAGAGCCCATCAAGATTCTTGATACAAGAGAACAAGTGCTGAGAAACCGGACGACGCGTCTGGTAAAAGTTTTGTGGAGAAACCATAAGATGGAAGAGGCAACGTGGGAACCCGAGGAGCTTATGATGAAGAACCACCTGAGTCTTTTTATGCAGTAATACCCTAAAAATTGCGAGGACGCAATTATTTGAAGGAGGGGAGAATGTAACACCCCAAGCTTCTACGGTACGCTTCTCTTTGAATAATGTGATAGCGTGTGTTGTACGCAACACCGAGTTCTAACACACCATAACTAATCAAACTAGCCGTTATGAATAGTAACACCTACTTTTTGAAATTATATATATTTTATATTTGAAAATGGACTTCATTTTTGGATTCGGAATATCGAATTTAGCCTAAGGTGAAATTTTGGTACATTTCGGATAACTTTCATATTTTGATGAATAGTGAAAATTACTAAGTTTTAATTAAAAACAACTTTTTTAATCAAAATAATTAATAGTGATAAATTATGAATTTGAGTGGTTTTAAAGTATATTTAGAATATATTTTTACCATTTCATATAATGTTGGTCATTGGACATAATTTTACAATTAAACCGAACATAAACGAGTGTCAATCTTTTGATAGTTATTATCTCTTAAAAACATGCTTTTTGTTTTGACAGCGGGAATTAATTTTAAATTAATTTCTGCCACTTCTGTGTTTTCAATTTAGGAAAATGGATTCCATATTTGGAATCAGGATGTTCAAACTGTGTAAATAGGTAACTTTTATTTTTAGACATTTTGAATAATTACTGCGGTAAATATTTTATTTACCATGGTTAAGGGTAAATTCGGTAAATAAGGGTTAAAAAATAATATTATAATAATACTAAATTACCCTAAAACGTGTCTTAACCCTATTGGTTGATACATGGTCGACCATGGGAATCTTTGGGTCTATTTTGGGACCCCATGGATCCACTTGTAAGTGATAATGACACTTTATTTTAATTTAGTTAAAATAAATACAAAAATGACACAAGCATATATCTTTTAGAACAACAATTGTTACATAGTGTTATATATGTTGGATTTTAGATTATAAATATTCATTAGAAAGCTAAAAAAATTTCCTACATAATGATATTTTATTTATAATTTTTAGACATTAAATAATTTATTTTATATATGACACAATGATGATGCAGTAATTACTATAATAGTGAAAAATTAAAATAATTGATATTATAAATACCCAAATAAATATAATATGAAACTTTTAATGAATTAAACTAATTTTCTAGGGTAATATGATATATTAGGATTGATTTAATTGACTTTGTTCGAAGTAATAAATCTGTTATGAGTTTCACAAAAATCAACTATTGAATAGTGTCAAAATTGACATAAAAGGGTTCTTAAAACAAATATTATATTATTAATTGATATTAAATTCCTAAAAATCTAAGGTTCGTCCAAGCGACTTATATCATGATAGTTTCATCATTAATGTACCACTTGGTGGTCGCTTGAATGTATATAGTAAGTTTATTAATCATATTATATAAAAATACAAAGAGACATTGTAAAAGTGAAACTAATTAACTTAGAGTTAATACTTAAAGATAAGGTTAATATAAGTACCCAAAACTGTCTAAATTCTATTGGTTGAGTGGTTTTCGACCTATCCCCACCTTAACCTTTGAATAATAAGCTTTGGAGCCATTAGAAACCGAATATGAATTTATTATAAATTAATATTTCTAGATTTTCCAAAAGTGCCCCTCACCCCTCTTATAAAAGGGCACTCCTCCTTCTCATTTCTTCACACCTTCAAAGCCTTTTGGTTCGGCCAAAATCTGCCCAACTACTCTCCCAACATCCCTCACTACAACCTAGAGGCCTTAGTTTGATCAGAAATCCAACCTAAGGAGCCCTTTTGATCAAATCAAAAGGAAGAACCCGAAGAAGAGGTAATGATTTCACCACCCTTCTCCAAGTTCATTTCTTCTTCCACTTCTTCTTCCTTTGTTCTTACCATTCTAAAATAATAACTCCAGTATCTCACATATACTGTGATGTTATTATAAATATGGTACAACCATATTCAGTATTCTATCCACCCTTTGAATAACATGTCACCATACGTGCGTACGTACGGACTACCGTCTCCACGTCGTGGTGTAATTGTTATTCAATATAATATTATTTGGATGGGTATAATAATGATGTGTAACTCATGTAAATAATAAATATAACATGTGAATGATTCTGTATATATTATATACCATCCATTTATATATTATTTTAATATCAAAAGAATGATATTGTCGCTCGTGCGTACGTACGGACTACCGTCTCCACGAACGCGATGAGATTCATTCTCCATCGTATCCATTCAAGTATAATTATCATTTGATGATTTAAAAATGATGTTTAAGGACTAGATATCATTCTGGATATGAATAAGATACAACAACCATGGCTTATGTAACAAAACATATAAAAGAAAATGAGTAAGTTAACTCCCGAAACGACGATAATTCTAAGATATTATTAACAAATCAATGTTAAAAGATCATATATGATATCATATTATTATATATGATTCTTGTATAATTTAATAACAACTATTTCACCATTATACAGGAGGTTAACGTACCCCAACCAAGGAAAAGTACAAGGTAAGGGTTATTTCACAATCTCTACATTATCCGAGGTTGTTTATACGTAATAATCTACTGGGATCTCTTTATCATCCACATCCATGTTTCTTAAAAATGCATTTCAAAACATTTTTACTATTTACTAGAATATGAGTTAAAGTCATTTATACCCTTTTTGACTTTTATAAGTGGTTTATAAAGGAATCTTTCAGTCGTTTTCAAAACAAGGTCCTTTTTAACCTTTTCGACAGAATTAAGGTAAGAATGTTTTTTTTAACTTATACGGCGGGTGTGGCTATTTTCCGCCGTTATAAAATCTTCAAAGCTTCCCTTACAAGCTTATAAGAATATTTTCAAAGAAAATGTTTTATTTTATATGGATCTTAAATTATTTCAAAATAAAAGGAGATATTTCTTTAAAAAGAATTTTGATTTCATCTATGTCAACATCCTTTGATGGATTTTAAGATTATTTGAAGTTGATTTATTATGATACAAAACTTCTATATTGTATTGAAGGTTTTGTGATATGTTTGACTGTGGATGTTCTATTTTTATACCATTCATAGTTTATGGTGAAAGTATTGACATTTCGTATGCTAGTTTTAATACGAATGTTTATGTTATGTTTAAACCTTTTCATATGGGAATGCATTGGACTTAGTAAGTGATGGGTGGAGCCCGCTATAGCTCCTCGATGCATCGGTAGGTCTCATGAGACAAACTAGTGTCTTGGCACAAGGCCTTGACAAAATCTTATTTGTAGTCTTGGCACGAGGCCTTGGCTATGTGGTTATGATAGTCTGGCATTATGCATTCCATCATTATGAAAGTGGTTATTGATTTTGCATGTGATTTTTCGATTAGTAGAATAACTATGTGAATAAGTAAATGGCATTATATCATTTTATTTATGCCATACTATGTTAAAAGTTCAAGTTTAAAAGGCTTTTGTTTTAGTTATACATTGCCTTAAATGTTTATTCTTATTTATGAAAGTTTCCGCTATATTATTATCCTTACTGGGCATTTGAGCTCACCCCTTTTCTATGTTTTATTTTTCCCAGGAAGTGAAGATGTAAGTTATGAATGACCTACAGGGATATTATGAGGGGATTATAGTGTGGACTGTGGAAACATTATGTTGTTGTAGTAGTTTTTCATTTTATGATGTAATGTAAAACTTATGAATATATCTAGTGTTTCCTCGGCTACTAAACCAATCGGTCTTTCGAGATTTGATCTTTCTTGTGATCATGCCAATGTTATGTAATAATGCACCGACTCTAGGCAACTAGGGTCGGGGCGTTACATTAACACCCATGTCATAAGTTGACGTTGATTGGAATTCCTAAGTGTGAAGGCTTTAATCCAAGCCTTAACTTAACTTAGGGTTCTAATCCCAATCAAAACTTATTTATGGTAGTGTATTTATGGTTCCAATAATCCATGGAAACCACTCTTTAAACAAAACATATCATTAATCCATGACATATTAAGTTTAACATACACAATATTAATTTAAAGAATACTCATCAAGCAAAACTCTCAATCACTTAACATCCCCGAATTATAACTCACACCAATGAGAGATTTACTCAGACATTTGGATGTTTAATATTCTGGTTAAAATAATTATGATGATAAATTAAGAATAGAAGAAAAAGAAAGGGATTAGAAAAGAGTGGTACGTTGACACACACACACGAACGGTGATGATAATTAAAAACGGATTTTTGATTGAATGAGGAATCAAAAGAAGGGAAGGAGATTCAACTGAATTTAAACTATTTTAGGAACATAAATATTAAACTACAGAAGGTAGATGAGAATAAGAGATATTGAAGAAGTAACTTGCATTAAAACAGAATTACAAAGAAAGAGAATTACAAGATTACAAAAATGAAGAACACAAAAGTAAGTGAAAACAAAGAGAGGAGGAAAGGTCTCTCAAGTGAAAACTTGAGTATGGAAGGTCCTCCCAAGCCTTTGGCAAAGCTTTGGTCTTGAAAATATGATCTCCTCTCTTCTGAAATGCCAACCCCTCTCAAGGAGAGAAGGGGAGAGTATTTATAGCCCAAGGAGTGGACTGTTTGCATTCCCAATCTGTCCCTCCACTTGCATCGCCAATTTGGCAATTCACACAGCCGAATATCCAAATATCTCCTTCTTCAAATTTGTAGACAAAAATGTTTTCCGACTACTCTAAAAATTTGGAGTCATTTGGAAGTAAGGATAAAAAGTTATGTCCGGTTGAATAAACAAACATAAACTCTCCATTTCAATCCAGTATTTTTGAAGTCCATAATGTGAAAGGGTTTTTGAATATTACGATGCCTTCAAATCCGAATGGTTTCTTCAACAAAGTCGGCCAGCTATATCTCCTCTTTCACACTGCAAAATCTCAGCTCGATTTGATGCTTAAATCAGGAGATATGTCATGCATACTATACTGATTTTAATTCTCGGCCACAATGGTGGGCTGGAATTTAAAGATTTATTTGGGCCCCTTGTACTTGGATTTGGGCCTTGAAATTTTTATCCAAGATGAAATGTAGTGTCCCCCAAATTATGGTGGAGATTTAATGTTTTTGGAATTCTGTATTGATCCCAGTAAATCAATCTTCAAGGCTGGTCCAGTTTGTTCACAGATTCTTTGGTCTTGTTTGTGAGGACCATATGACCCTTCAAATGGCAGAATTGGATCATGGTTCCTTATAATGAAATGTTTTATATTGAAAGGAGAATCCTAAAAAACAAGAACCACACAATTTGGTTCAGTATAGTTATATTTATAATTAAAACATTAAACTGACTCAATTTGACTACTTCTAAAAATGCTCAAATATTATACTTAATATTAAAACATTAATATTTCACACAAATTATGCACATTTCATATAAAATAAGTAAATGGGGAATATAATAAGTCATGAAAATATTAATAACATCAACTCCCCTACACTTAGATTTGCACGTGTCCTCATGTGCAACAAATATAAAAACATGACACAATCATTTTCACTCACCAACAAATATTAAAATTTTGTTTTCTCCAATCAGGGGAGGTTTAGAATATTTCACTCATCCATATTGAATTCCATCACAAATTTGGTTCACAATAATGCATCAGAAACAATTCATTCTTTCATGTTCAATGTTTGAATTGGAAAATGTAGTCACTCAAAACTTACTCCTCTCAAGATAATAAAAATGTATTTTAGGTGGTTCACTCATTCACCAACAAAAAGTGAAAATCAAGAGTTTGTAAGAGCTCTCATCTTCCATTCCCAAATCTAATATGTACAAGAATCAAGAGGTCTTTTAAGGGGTTTTTCAGTGGCTATGGTACGGTAGGTATATAATGTCCAAAGGAAAAGAGGGGTTAAAAACACCAACATGGAAAAATCAATGCACATTTTTTGAAATTTGATTTGAAAGGAAATAGAAACACATATTTACAAGGGCATGAATGTGTGATGAATGAAAAGTGATGGAGATAGAAAATGGAATAGGGTGAGATGATGGAATATGTACAACATGGAATACTTCCAATAATGACACAATACAAGATGATTCAAGTGTTCTTTTTTTTCTTTTTTTGCTTTTTTTTCGAAAGTTGTGCTTGAAACAAGTCTCACAGTCATCTCCCAACCCATGTTTGATCTTCTCATGGAAATAATTTTAGTAGTTATAACACGATCAAAGGTTGATGATGAATGATTTTTGACCCACCCAAGACACAACCCATTCCTTTTTTTCATTTTTTTTTAATATAATTTTTTTTTTCATTTTTTTTGAACACTTTTCAATGACTTTTGTACAAATGAAAATTACACATATACACCCCAAAGCTCACAGAATTAAAACCTCTCCCCCACACTGTAATGGATTCTTGCCCTCAAGCATATGATGACACATTGGAAATCAATGAAAGTACGCCCAAAAATGAAGTCCATTCCCCCCACAGTTAAATTTCAATAAATTGTACAATGAAAATCCATGAAGATGTTGGGTGGGACAAGGTATTAGGATTGTAATGTGGCTATCAAAAGAATGGTTTTCATAGGCTCAAAGGGGCTTTCAAAAGTAGGATCAATGTAAGGGTAACGGGAGGCTATTTGGCTATTCTGATTCTCATGTGGCTTAGAAAATGCCTCTATCATATTAATGCACACAAAAGATGGAAATTAAGCTCGAAGGTCTACAAACTCAAGACTCACAATCAGTGGTGAAGACACACAATGAAAAAGATGGCCACAGATGACCTTGGCATGAAGGCTAATGTTATTCCTCACGGTAGGGGAGAATCATTTTCCACCAAAAATTGTTCATTCAAAATGTTTGTTATTGACACAAAATTGTTTACCCAAGTTTGAGATAAAAATTCAATATATTTGAGTTTAAAACAAACCTTTTGACTCCCCAAAATGGTTGGACAGAATTTCAATATTGGATGATGAGTAATTATGACACCCCTTTTTTTAAATTTTCATTTTTTTAATTAATTTTTTTAAATGTTTTTATTTTTAATGACACATACACACAAAAGAGAAAATAGAAAAAAGTTTGTGGAAGAATGTTGTAAAAAAAATGAGAGGGAGAGAGGAAGAAGAAGAAATAGAGAGTAGAAGAGAGGGAAGAGAGATTGAGGAGAGAGAGAGTTAAAGGGAAAGAGGTGCCCCCTGGTTTGGATTTGGTGGGTTGCCATCTCCATCTAGTGGTGGGTCGGCTAGAGAATTTGGGGATTCAAGGAAGTCGAGGTGGTTCCAGGACAGTGGGAAGTTACCTGAAAAATAAAATTCATTATTCATCTAATGAAAATCTAAAAAGAAATTGAAATTTCATAAAAGTAAAAGAAAACATGGGTTGCCTCCCAAGAAGCGCTGCATTTATTTGTCTACAGCTGGACAATTGCAGTGGACTACCCATAGTCTGACGGTGGCCATCGTATTTTCTCAACTCCAGTGTGCTTCTAGAAAAACTTTTTCTTTGGGAGGCCTGATGATTCATTGGATAATTTCTTCCCATCCTTGTTGGTGTGCTTGCAATTCAATAGGGGTGGAAAGAGAATATGACTATCCTCCCTTTGGTCTTCAATGTGAGGAATGATTTTATCCACAAAGTGATGATTTTCTATTCTTGGAAATTCAGGAAGATATCTAAATTCTGATGGTTCATTTATGTAAGGTTCGGATAACACAAAAGTAAAGTATGAGATCCCAATTATTTTTGACTCATTTATTTCATCACTTACCGATGTAGAGTAATGAGGATTAGTGGAGTCATAAGACTGAATAAAATTTTCAATATCCTTTACTTCAATGTTGTTCGCCAAAGAATGGTCAATTTCAACCTCACCAGTGATAACTTTATTAATTAGGGTACAAATATCACAAACATCACTACCATCAGGACAATATAAACACATTGGTTCAAGGTTCACTTCACATATAACAGAATTTTCAGAATCATGGATAGGAAAGGATGAATGTGGGTTAATCTGATCTGAATCAACAAATGAGCATTCTAGTTCATTTTTCTCAATACCATCCATGTTGGAGCATTGGAGGTCAGAGGTGAGATGAGATTCCAAAGAGTTTTCAAGATCCTTTAGATCAATGGAGTTTGCATTTGTAATGTCAACATCAATTTCACCATTAATCACTTGGTTAATGAGGATACAATATTCACAAACTCCTCTATTAGTAGAACAGGAAGAACATGATGGATTAGGATTCAACACACTCTCAGAGGGAGTTTCAGAAACATGGATTGATAATGAAGAGTGATCCTCAGATGGGTATCGCATGGCTTGGAAAATGTTGAACTTGGCCAGTTGGTCACCGAATTCCATGGATAAGATGCCAGCATGGACATCAATTTTGGTTTTAGATGTCATAAGGAATGGTCTTCCTAGAATTAGGGGAGATCGAGAAGAGTTTGTCTCACCTTCCATGTCAAGGACATAGAAATCAACAGGGAAGATAAGATCATTGACTCGGACAAGGACATCCTCAATTATTCCCTCAGGACGGGTTGTGCTTCGATTAGCTAACTGAATGAAAACACCCGTTGGGTGGAAGGGACCTAGACCAAGGTTGGAGAATATGGATTTGGGCATGACATTAATTGAGGCTCCTAGTTCTATGAGTGCATCATCAAAGTTGGAACTTCCAATTTGGCATGGAACCGTGAAGGTCCCTGGATCTTTGCACTTCATGGGAATGGACTGTTGGGTTGAAACATTTTCAATGTTCCTAAGTTTCCTCTTATGGGTGCACAATTCCTTAAGAAACTTGGCATACTTAGGGATTTGTTTGATGGCATCTAAGAGGGGGATGTTCACTTCAACACGTCTAAACATGTCAAGCATTTCAGGATCAGGTTCAAAGGACTTCTTAGGCTTGGAGATGGCTTGAGGAAAAGGAATTGGGTTCCTTAGAGGAATGGAAGGAGGTGAAAGAGTGGATTCAAGTTCCTTTTCCATCTTTTTGATCTTTTCATTTTCTAGATCAACATCGAAAGGGGAGGTTGAGCAATCAGCATGGGGCATAGCAATTTTCTTTCCCGATCTAAGTGCAATTGCACTTACATTACCCTTAGGGTTGGGTACTGGTTGAGCTGGGATTTGGGATGAATTGGATGGTTGTTGCTGGCTAAGGTGGGATGCAAGTTGACCTATTTGGGTTTCAATGTTCTTGAGGCTAGAACGGGTGAAGGAAGCAAGATCCTCTACAGCACTTTCCCATGGTTGTTTAGAAGAAGAGGCTTGTCCCAAATTGGGTTGGCCTTGATTTTGGTTCTTGGGAAAGCGATTGTATTGGGTGGGGAATTGGGAAGGCTCGTTAGGATAGTGGAATCCAGGAGGAGGATTTTTTCCTTTGGGGTTGAGGAACAAAAGGATAAGGTTGATGGATGTTACCACCACTTTGACCATATTGGAACTGGTTTGGATTTTGATGAGGGAACTGAGGAGGATGAGAAATGGGATTATCATACCTCAGAGGTGGGTTAAAGGTAGAAGAGAAGGGCTCAGAGTGGGGTTGGTTGAAGTTTCTAACAAACTGACCTGATTGTTGAGGGTTGAAGTTTCGCTGAGCATATGCCGCATTGAGCTCCATTGGACTAGATGAATCAGATGAATCAACTTGAAGTTGTGGAAATGTGTCAGTCGGATGAGATGGAGAGTTGAAGATTCCACAATTCTTGATAGGTCCAGGGAATAGTGACTGTGGAGAAGATGAGGTTGGGGCTTTGGTAGCCACCGCTAGTTGACGCACAAGACCTGTAAGTTCACTCATCCACTCAGTCATCTTGTTGGGCTCTATGGATTGATTCTCTTCGGCTTGTTTCACTTGAGCATATGCTCGAGTATGGAATTGCTGCGTGTTTGCAGCCATGTTGCTTATGAGTTCTTGTGCAGCTGCAGGAGTTTTGTCAACAAGAGCACTCCCACTTGCGGCATCAATGAGAGTTCTCTCCATAGCCAATAACCCCTCATAGAAGTATTGGATCAGGAGTTGGTCAGGGATTTGATGGTGTGGACAAGTTTCCACAAGCTTTTTGAACCTCTCCCAATACTCATGGAGTGATCCATTAGGGAATTGACGGATGCCGTTTATTTCCTTTCGGATAGAAGCTGTTCGGGAAGCGGGAAAGAACTTCTCAAGGAAAAGTCTCTTCATGTCAACCCATGAGTTTATGGAACCAGGTGGGAGGTAGTAGAGCCAAGACTTGGCAGAATCCGATAGGGAAAAGGGGAAAGCTCTAAGCTTGATTTGTTCTTCAGAAACCCCTTGAGGTTTCATGGTTGAGCAGACCACTTGGAACTCTTTGAGGTGAAGATGAGGATCCTCACCATCTAGACCATGGAAATGAGGAAGAAGATGAATCAATCCCGACTTGAGTTCGAAGTCAGCCTCTATGTTTGGATATTGAATACCAAGAGGTTGGTAATTCATATCAGGGGCAGTGAGTTCTTTTAGGGTTTGTTCCCTAGGATTGGCCATTTCAATTTCAATTGGTTGGATGAGGACTGGTTCTTGAATTATTTGAGTATCTCTTATGTTCCTCCAAAGTTGGCGAAGTGTTCGCTCAATTTCAGGGTCAAACAAATCTGAGGGATTGTTTGGAAGGCTACGGGGCATTCAGAGAGATTTTGGAAGAAAGTGGAAGATGATTTTTTTTCTTTTTATTTTTTTCAGTTTATGATTTTAAGAGGAAGACGGGTTTTTCTTTGTGTTTTTTTTTCAATTTTTTTTAAATTTTGTTTTTTTTTTGGTTTTTTTGACAATAAACAGAAATGAATGACTACTTAAAGCACCATCCCCGGCAATGGCGCCATTTGAAACGCACGGCCGATTGTCTCCTATCGACCGATCAAAATTCTGGTGCTCTGCTAATGTGTATAGCAGCACTCGGGTCGAATCCTCGGCGATGGTACTTCGTAATAGTCGATTGTTTTTAGTTGATTATATTTTGATTGGGGGGGTCTATTTGCAGAGCTTAATTGAAATGTTTAATGAATGGTGTTTAATTTAACAAGTTGATAAAGATTGGGGTGAGTTCATCATTGTGGAGTTAAGAATGTGATATCCTTGAGCCTTACTTTGTATTGCATTAAATTAACACCCATGTCATAAGTTGACGTTGATTGGAATTCCTAAGTGTGAAGGCTTTAATCCAAGTCTTAACTTAACTTAGGGTTATAATCTCAATCAAAACTTATTTATGGTAGTGTATTTATGGTTCCAATAATCCATGGAAACCACTCGTTAAACAAAACATATCATTAATCCATGACATATTAAGTTTAACATACACAATATTAATTTAAAGAATACTCATCGAGCAAAACTCACAATCACTTAACATCCCCGAATTATAACTCACCCCAATGAGAGATTTACTCAGACATTTGGATGTTTAATATTCTGGTTAAAATAATTATGATGATAAATTAAGAATAGAAGAAAAAGAAAGGGATTAGAAAAGAGTGGTACGTTGACACACACACACGAATGGTGATGATAATTAAAAACGGATTTTCGATTGAATGAGGAAGCAAAAGAAGGGAAGGAGATTAAACTTAATTTAAACTATTTTAGGAAAATAAATATTAAACTACAGAAGTTGGATGAGAATAAGAGATATTGAAGAAGTAACTTGCATTAAAACAGAATTACAAAGAAAGAGAATTACAAGATTACAAAAATGAAGAACACAAAAGTAAGTGAAAACAAAGAGAGGAGGAAAGGTCTCTCAAGTGAAAACATGAGTATTGAAGGTCCTCCCAAGACTTTGGAAAAGCTTTGGTCGTGCCAATATGATCTCCTCTCTTCTGAAATTCCAACCCCTCTCAAGGAGAGAAGGGGAGAGTATTTATAGCCCAAGGAGTGGACTGTTTGCATTCCCAATCTGTCCCTCCACTTTCATCGCCAATTTGGCAATTCAGACATCCGAATCTCCGAATATCTCCTTCTTAAAAGTTGTAGACAAAAATGTTGGACGACTAATCTCAAAATTTGGAGTCATTTGGACCTAAGGATAAAAAGGTATGTCCGGTTTAATAAACAAACATAAACTGTCCATTTCAATCCAGTCTTTTTGAAGTCCATAATGTGAAAGGGTTTTTGAATATTAAGATGCCTTCAAATCCGAATGGTGTCTTCAACAAAGTATGCCTCCTATATCTCCTCTTTCACACTGCAAAATCTCAGCTCGATTTGATGCTTACATAAGGAGATATGTTATGCATACTATACTGATTTTAATTCTCGGCCAGAATGGTGGGCTGGGCTTCAAAGATTTATTTGGGCCCCTTGTACTTGGATTTGGGCCTTGAAATTTTTATCCAAGATGAAATGTAGTGTCCAAAAAATTATGGTGGAGAGTTAATGTTTTTGGAATTCTCTATTGATACCAGTAAATCAATCTTCAAGGCTGGTCCAGTTTGTTCACAGATTCTTTGGTCTTGTTTGTGAGGACCATATAACCCTTCAAATGGCAGAATTGGATCATGGTTCCTTATAATGAAATGTTTTATATTGAAAGAAAATTCTAAAAAACAAGAACCACACAATTTGGTTCAGTATAGTGATAGTTATAATTAAAACATTAAACTGACTCAATTTGACTACTTCTAAAAATGCTCAAATATTATACTTAATATTAAAACATTAATATTTCACACAAATTATGCACATTTCATATAAAATAAGTAAAGGGGGAATATAATAATTCATGAAAATATTAATAACATCAAATATACTAATGTTCAGTGCTACAATTGTAGGGAGATGGGACATTATGCAAATGAATGTCCTAAGTGTCATGGAAACTTACCTCAGAAAAGGCCAATGGTAAAGGCCAAGCTTATGTTATCACTACTGCTGAGGTAGAAGCTCTGAAATACATGGTGGTAGGTAATTTAATGGTTTCCTCAAGTTTAGAAAATGCTATATTTGATTCTGGATCATCGTATTGTTTCATATCTTCCCAGTTTTCTAAGAGAGTTAGATATTTCAAATTTTATTTAACAAAGGAGTTTTCAGTTAAAACTCCAAAGGTATATATCATTGCAACAATGTTTTGTGAATCAGTCCCCATTAGAGAACATAAATGTTCTTTATCCGCTGATCTCATTGTCATACCTATGATTGAGTTTGATATAATCCTTAGTATGGATTAGAATTCGGACTATGATACGAAGATTTATTGTAAGAAGAAGGAGGTTATGATTTTTGATGATGATGATAAGGAACACCTTATCTTTAGAGAAGAATCGTCACCACCTAATTCTTATCTAGATCCACCCCCAGTAGCTCAACTAAATTCAATTATCGGGGAGGAAGAGAATGAAATAACTGTGGTTGAGGAATGGAATGTTCAAATAGAGGATGTACCTATTGTGAAAGATTATGTAGATGTGTTTCCAGAAGATTTACCTGGACATCCTCCAGAATGAGAAGTTGAGTTTCCCATTGATTTAATTCCTGGATCAAGGCCTATATCGAAGACCCCTTATAGAATGGCCACTGTGGAATTGGTTGAACTAAATAAACAACTATAGGAATTGAGTAAACAGATATTTATTCGCCCTAGTGTTTCTCCATGGGGAGCCCCTATTATTTTTGTTAAAAACAAATATGGATCTATGAGTTTATGTATCGACTACAGGGAGATCAATGCTATAACAATAAAGAACAAGTTTCCCCTACCTCTCATTGATGATTTATTTGACCAAATGCATGGAGCTCAATACTTTTCAAAGATTTACCTTTGATTGGGATACAATCAGTTGTGTGTGAAGAATGAAGACATTCCCAAGACAGCATTTTGAACAAGGTACGTGCATTACGAGTTTACAGTAATGCCTTTTGGATTGACTAATGCACCCCCTGTATTCATGGATCTAATGAATAGAGTTTTCAAGGAATATATCGATAATTTTGTGGTGGTATTTATTGATGATATCTTGGTATACTCCAAAAGCTACAAAGATCATGAAAATCACTTGTGAATAATATTGAAGACTTTGAGAAGACATGAATTATATGGTAAGTTTAGAAAGTGTGAATTTTGGCTTCAAGAGATTTCTTTTCTTGGACATATTGTCTCTAAGGATGGAATTTCTATTGATCTTTCTAAGACCAAAGAAATCCAAGAATGCCCAGCACCGACGAGTATAACTGAGGTAACCCTTTTTATTGGGTTGGAAGGTTATTATTGATGTTTTGTCCATAATTTTTCCTGATTGGGTAACCCATTAACGAATCTTGCACGTAAAGGGGTTAAATTTTTATGGACAAAAGAGTGTGAAGAATGTTTTTAATAACTGAAGAGAATATTAGTCAATGCTCCTATATTGACTCTACCATCAGGGAATGATGAGTTTGTTATTTATAGTGATGCATCAATGAAAGGACTTGGTTGTGTCCTTATGAAGAATGATAGAGTTATTGCTTATGTATCACGACAGCTGGAAATTCATGAGCAAAACTACCCTACTCATGATCTTGAGTTAGCTGCTGTAATATTTTCTTTGAATATATGGGCGCATTATCTCTATGGTGAGAAATGTGAGATTTATACTAATCACAAGAGTTTGAAGTATATTTTCTCACAGAAAGAACTCAACATGAGGCAAAGGAGATGGATTGAACTACTGAAGGATTATGATTGCATGATACACTACCACTCGGGGAAGGAAAATAAGGTGGAAGATGCTTTGAGTAGAAAGGATAATGGAGTTTTGAACATGATGAGAATTGAAATGGATCATATTTTCATGGATCCAGTGAAGATGGATATGGGAATCACCAAGGAAGGTGAAACCTCAATGCTGTTTCAAATGGTTTCCAAACCATATTTACTAGAAAGGATATATAGTTCTCAGACCAATAATGAAGAGTTACAATGGAAGACTAAAGCTGTTAATGATGGGAAATTGAGTTAATTTGTGTATGAAGATGGAATTTTGAAGTTTGGGAAGTGACTTTGTGTTCCCAATATACCTGATCTAAAAATAGAATTGATGGATGATGCTCATATTTCCAATTTCTTTATACACCCTGGGAGAACCAAAATGTATAGAGATTTGAAGGAACATTTTTGGTGGGACAACATGAAGAGGGAGATTGCTGATTTTGTGTCAAGATGTATGGTTTTCCAACAAGTGAAAGATGGAAGGCAACAACATGGAGGAGTCATGCAACCGCTTCCCATACCTGAGTGGAAATGGGATAATATCACGATGGACTTTGTCATGGGACTACCAAAGACTCTTAAAAGGAATGATGCAATATGATTCATTGTTGGTCGTCTTACCAAGTCAGCACATTTTCTTTCTATAAGGGAGGATTTACCACTTGAATGTCTAGCAAGACTATATATTATTGAAGTTGTGAGACTTCATGGATTTCCCCTATCAATTTATTCGGACTGTGATCCCCATTTTAATTCAATATTAGGGAAGAGTCTTCAGAAGGCCTTGGATACTGAACTTTGTTTGAGCACTGCTTACCACCCTCAAACAGATGGATAATCAGAACGAACTATTCAAACCGTAGAAGACATGTTGAGATCATGCTCACTTGACTTTCAGGGAATGTGGGATCAATATTTACCTATGGTAGAATTTTCCTATAACAATAGCTTCCATTCAAGTATTCGGATGACACCATATGAAGTGTTATATGGAAAGAGATGTCTCACACCAACCTATTGGGATGACGTTGGTGAAAGAAAACATGTAGGCCCAGAACTAGTGGAGGAAATGATGGAAAAGGTAAAGGTAATCCAAAACCACATCAAAGCAGCTCAAAGTTGGCAGAAGAGCTATGCCGATAACCAAAGGAAGGATTTAGAATTTCAGGTGGGAGATCATGTTTTGTTGAAGGTATCTCCATAGAAGAGAGTTATACATTTTTGTAAGAAGGGTAAATTTAGTCCCAGGTACATTGGACCTTTTGAAATTCTATAACGAATTGGGGCTATAGCATACCGTTTGGCAATGTCGCCAAATCTCTCCAAAGTTCATGATGTGTTCCACATATCACTGTTGAGAAAATACATGCCTAACCCAACGCATGTACTCACCTATGAGGAATTAGAACTGGAACCTGATCTTTCTTATTGCGAAGAGCCCGTTGGGATTCTTGATACAAGATAACAAGTGATGAGAAATCAGACGACTCGTCTGGTAAAAGTTCTATGGAAAAACCAAATATGGAAGAGGCAACGTGGGAACCCGAGGAACTTATGATGAAAAATCACCCGAGTCATTTTATGAACTAATATTATAAGAAATTTTGAGGATGAAATTAGTTTAAGGAGGGGAGAATGTAACACCCCAAGCTTCCATGGTACACTTCTATTTGAATAGTATAGTAGTGTGTGTTGTACGCAACTTCGAGTTCTAACACACACCACAACCAATCAAACTAGCCGTAATGAATAGTAATACATACTTTTTGAAATTTTATAAATCTTATCTCTCAAAATGGACTTCATTTTTGGATTCGGAATATTGAATTTATCTTAGGGTGAAATTTTGGTACTTTTCGGATAACTTTTATATTTTGATGAATAGTGAAAATTACTAAATTTTAATTCCAAACAACTTTTTAAATCAAAATAATTAATAGTGAAAAATTATGAATTTGAGTGGTTTTAATTATATATAAAATATATTTTTACCATTTAATACAATTTTGGTCATTGGACATAAAATCACAATTAAACCAAACATAAACAAGTGCCAATCTTTTGATAGTTATTATATCTTAAAAACGCGTTGTTTGTTTTGACAACGAGAATTAATTTTAAATTAATTTCTGCCACTTTTGTGTTTTGAATTTGGAAAAATTGATTCCATAGTTGGAATCAGGATTTCCAAATTTTTCAAATAGGTAACTTTTATTTTTAGACATTTTTGAATAATTACTTTGGTAAATATTTTATTTACCATGGTTAAAGGGTAAATCCGGTAAATAAGGGTAAAAAAATAATATTATAATAATAATAAATTACCCTAAAACGTGTCCTAACATTATTGGTGGATACATGTCCGACCATGGTCATCTTTGGGTCAATTTTGGGACCCCATTGAGCCACTTGTAGGTGATAAGGACACTTTATATTAATTAAGTTAAAGTAAATACAAAAATACCATAAGCTTATATCTTTTAACAAAATAATTTTTACATATGGTTATATATGTTATATTTTAGATTATAAAAATTCATTAGAAATCTAAAAATATTTCCTAAATAGTGGTATTTTATTTATAATTTTTAGACATTTAAAAATTAAAAATATATATGACACAATAATGATGCAGTATTTTCCTTATTAATGAAAGAATCAAATAATTGGTATTATAAATGTTAAAATAAATATAATGTAAATGTTTGATGACATAAAAGAATTTTATTGGTTAATATGAAATGTTAGTATTGCTTAAATGAATTTTGTTCGAATTAATAAAGTTTTTAAAACTTTAAAAAAAATCAATTATTGAGTTCGGTCAAAATTGACATAAATGAGTTTTTAAAAGAAATATTATATTATTAATTTATATTCTATTCCTAAAAATCTAATGATTGGTAAAATGACTCATATCATTATTGGTATATCATTAATGTACCACTTTGGTGTCTCTTGGATGTATATAGTATGTTTATTAACTATATATTATAAAAATACAATTTGACATAGTAAGTGTCAAACTAATTAACTAAGAGTCAAAACTAAAAGATAAGTTTAATATAATGACACAAACCTATCTGAAATCTATTGGATGAAATTATTTAGACCCATCCCCACCTTATACTTTGAATAATCCTCTTTGGAGCCTTTAGAAACCGAATATGATTTTATTATAAAATAATACTTTAAGTTTTTCCTTAAGAGACCCTCACCACTCTTATAAAAGGGCACTCCCTCTTCTCATTATTTCACACCTTAAAAGCCTTTTGGATCATCCAAAATCAGCCCAAATATCCTCCAAACTTCCCTCAATTCATCCTAGAGACCTTAGTTTGTTCATAAAGCCATCTTATGGAGCCCTTTTGATCAAATCAAAAGGAAGAACCCGAAGAAGAGGTAACGTCTTCACCACCCTCTTTAAAGTTCCTTTCTTCTTCAACTTCTTATTTCCTTGTTATTTCCGTTATAAAATAATAAATCCAGTATATTTTATATATTGTGAGGTTATTATAATTATGGAACAAACAAATTCATTATTCTATCCATCCCTTGAATGACATGTCACCATACTTGCGTAAGTACGACCTACCGTCTCCACGTTGTGGTGTAATTGTTGTTCAATATATTATTATATAGATGGTTATAATAATGATGTATAATTCATGTAAATAATAAATATAACATGATAATGATTCTTTCTATATGATATACCATCAAATTATATATTATTTTAATAATAGAAGAATGATATTGTCACTCGTGCGTACGTACGGACTACCATCTCCACGAATGCGATGAGATTCATTCCCCATCGTATCCATGCAATTATAATTATCATTTGAAGATTAAAAATAATGTTTAAGGATTTGATATCATTCTTCATATGAATAATGTACAACCATTTCATAATAAAAATTACATATGTCACAAAACATATAAAATAAAATGAGTAAGAAACACCTCAAACGACGATAATATTAAGATATTATCAACAAAGCAATGTTAAAAAATCATATATGATATCATATTATTGTATATGATTCTTTTATAATTTAATAACAATTAGTTCACCATTATACAAGATTTTAACCTACCCTCAACCAAGGAAAATTACAAGGTAAGGGTTTATTTCACAATCTCTTCATTATCTGAGGTTGTTTATAAGTGATTATCTAATGGGACCTCTTTATCATCCACATCCATGTTTCTTAAAAATGTATTTCAAATAATTCATAATATTTTAAATACTATGGGATAAAGTCATTTATACACTTGTTTACTTTTTATAAGAATTTTATAAAGGAATATTTCTGTCGTTTTCCAAACAAGTTACTTTTTAAACTTTTCGACAGAATTAAGGTAAGAATGTCTTTTTTAATTTATACGGCGGGTGCGGCTATTTTCCACCGTAATAAAATCGTTAAATATTCCCTTACAAGCTTATAAGAATATTTTCAAGGTAAATGATTTATTTTGTAATTATGTGATTTTTAAATGATTACAAAAAATAGATATTTCTCTCAAATATATGAAAATCCAATGCAAATGTATACGTATTTAACGCAAGATTAAAAATGATTTCAGAAAACCCGATTCTCGAGTATGGTAGATAGTAAGGGACTGGGAGTGGACCCATCATGGCCTGTAATTAGTTGAGCTGTCTCAGAATTTTTTATTTTGTTTTCAGAATCTTGCATAATGTTTTCAGAAAAACACTAGAGTATATTTTATCACTTTTAAATGTAAGTATCTTCTAAAAAAATTGCATCGGTAGGTCTCATGAGACAAACTAGTGTCTTGTCACGAGGCCTTGAAAAAATCTTATTTATAGTCTTAGCACGAGGCCTTGGCTACGTGGTTATGATATTCTGTCATTATGCATTACATCATTATGAAAGTGGTTATTGATATTGCATGTGATTATTTTACTAGTAGAATATCAATGTGAATAAGTAAATGGAATTATTTCATTTTATCATTGCCATATTATGCTGAATTTCATGTTTAAAAGTATTTTTTTTAGTTATACATTGCATTAAATGTTTATGCTTATTTATGAATGTTTCTGCTATATTGCAATCCTTAATGAGCATCTGAGCTCACCCATTTCAATGTTATATTTTTTCCAGGTTGTGAAGAAGTAATTTATGAATGACCTGCAGGGATAGTATAAGGGGATATGAAGACAATATGTTGTTGTAGTAGTTTTCACTTTATGATGTAATGTAAACTTTATGAATATATCTAGTGTTTCCAAGGCTACTAAACTAATCGATCTTTCGAGGCTTGATGTTTCTTGTGATCATGCCAATGTTATGTAATAATGAACCGACTCTGGGTTACTAGGGTCGGGGCATTACAGAACAAGTAATCAAATCATGGGAGTGAATACTTGTTCATTATCATGTTTTTGTTAAGCTCAAAATAATCAATGTGAAGGTGCAATGGACCATCCTCCTTCATGACGAAGAGGACTGGTGCACCCCATGGTGGAGCACATGGGAATATAAAGCCTTTATCCAGATTATATTTTAGTTGTCTCTTCAGCTACTCAAGATCCACAACATCCATTCTCTATGGAGTCTTGGATATTGAAAATTCCCAAGGTATAAGATCAATGGAGAATTCAACATCTCTTCTAGGAAGAAGACCAAGAGATTCCTCAGGAAACACATCAGTGAATACCCTCACAATAAGCATGTATTCAAGGATGGTTTCCGACATAGACTCAATCATCTAAGATAGATATGTGTTCACATAGTGCATTAATATACATGCTTGAGATGGTGGAGATAAAGGAGATTCATCTTACTCCTTGTAGTGGTACAGAATCTGGGATCGATTTTCCACATGAAGAGTGATTTCCCCCTCATGGAAATTTATGATGGCTCTATATATGGAAATTCAATCCACGCCAATAATTTCATAAAATTACATTATAGCGAGTATGATGAGGTTTTAAAGGAAGTTCATTCCACCGATTAAGATAGGGTAAGAGTAATATTATTGGGAGGAAATTATTTCTCTGTTTCCCATACTCAAAGATGTCTTTACATTCATGATTTGTGTTGGTATTGGGATTGTTATAGTAATATTTCGCAATATAAAAGAATGCATAGAAACTGAAACATAATGTACATTCTCTATTATTGAATGATTAACCTGTATTCCTGTCACCACATTGTTTTTGGGGATCACATTTACTATTGTGATAGAAAAATGTCACCCTTTCTTCCTAGGAGGTTGTTGGTTTCCACAAACAACCTTGGCTTAGGAAACCAATTTTCAAGGTTCTATGGTTGTTTGGAGTTGATGAAATTAAAAACGTTTTGAGAGTCTAATAGATCATTCCTCACCTCTTCCGCAGTCGTGGGTTTTTCTTTCCAATAGTTAATAGCCAGGTGCCCTTCTCTTGTACACCAAAATCATTTCCTCACCCCTTCAAGCAATTTCCAGGATGCTTCATTCCACACCTTTTTCAAGTGGGGTGCAATATTTTCTTACCACCATTGGATTTATCCATCTGACCACCAGAATTGAAGTCCCTATTTTTCATCATATCCCAATGATACCGTTGAGATTCTTAGATCTCCATTTCGACCTTGAGGGATCATCAGACAATTTCCTCATAGTTGTTGAAGCCACAGATATCCAGGTCTTTCTGTAGGCTAGATTACTGCCAACCAATGAAGCAGTCAACCTTAAATTCAGGAGTAACATCAAAGCCAATGGCATATCATTCAATCCCTATGAGGTTTTCCTCGTATCTTTCGATGTACTTGTCATCTTTTTTCTTAAGGGAAGGAAGTCTATTTCCATCTTAAGACAGAGGGTGCACAGAAATTATTTATCAAAAATCATCTTCCAGAAATCATTCCATTCAAATGCCTCGATCTTCTCCTCATACTTTTTATTTTTGATCAATGTTCACCATTGATCGACTACACCCTCCATATGATAATAATTCAAGATAAACTTCTCTTGTTTGAAAAATTGAAGTATGGAGAATTATTTTCAATAGAGTTAATCCATTGTTTGACAATTGAGAGATCAGATGATCCATTAGAAGTAGTAGGCCTTTGTCTCATTAATCTCTTGATAGTGACTTGTTCTTTCTTGGGGGGGGGGGAGGTTGACAAATCCACTTGAACTATGTTTTTATTCAATGATTGAGTTAAATTAGAGAGTATCGTGACAATTTTCGCAATTACCACTCCCATTAGATTAGAAATGTCATTAAAATAGTCATCACATTGGTCTTCACATTGTTTGTTTGCCTGAATCCTCCTTTTACAGGCCATTTGATTGAATAAAAGGAATGTTAGGGGTAACACCTAAATGTTAATCCCCGAAAAAAATGAATAAATTATAAATTACTTTTATTCATTTATTTATGAATATATAGTATTCAATCTATGCTATTCATGATCTGCATTCTAAAAAATATTCTTAGGGGAATTTTTTTAATTCCCTTTATAAGGGTTCATACTAATATTTTGAAGTTACCAAAGCATATCCCACAAGAGTTTCACAACCAAGAGTTCAGAAAGGCCCATTGTCATGTACCATGATACCCCAGGTCAAGCCTGAAACTCATTGTCCGATATTTCACCTCTAGGTACATCTGTGCTAGGGCCACCTCTACCTGCTCATATACTGACAAAGATTTATTTTCCTGAAAAACCACTTACTAAATACTCACCATAACATAGGAACGTTTTTATTATACTTAGTATTTTATCTAAGTCTTCAGTAGGGTTGTATAATCCTAATACCAAAAAATAACTAAACCTATCCTCTGTTACCAACTATGACAACCCTGATTTTTTTTACACACATATCAATGATTTATTACATAAAAACCTCCACTTTATAAAAAATTGAATATAGAGAAGTATAGTTTCTTTGGGGCTTAAGAACAGTACATAACAACCTAGAATATAAAAAAAATCATTATTTAAATCCTCTTTTACATGACAACTACATTCCCTCATACTTAGTATTGCATGGGATAACCTGAGGACATGCATAAAAAAAGGGTAAGATATTAAGTCCAGTAATGGAATAAACATGGAATGACTAGAGTAATAAAATACATGTTATTTAATAGGCATATAAATGGAGCACAAGATAAAAATGAACATAAAGGCATGATAATTCATGATATAAATAATATGGAAATGTGGCAAGAACACATAACATAGAATTAGCATATGACAATGCTCATTGCACATGGAGCAGGAGTAAGCCACCATTGCTCAAGAAGAACGAGCAAACCATCATTTAAATTGAGTTAGCTTGAGTCAAAACTCACTGCACATGACGTATCATGATATTATACATACCCAACACATTTGAGTTCTATTAGGGAGAACCCGTCATAATCATTTCATTTCAAGCATAAGTGTGGAAAATGGATCATACAACTTGGAATCAATCATCGTCATTTATTTCATGATAAAGGGATGTGGAATAAATAAATGATGATTTATAATCATTAAGTAAATGTTAATAATGGTGATTACCCTTGATAGATAAATTGGCATGGTATTCACTACACAATGACATTGGCTTGGAAAATCGATGCAATTTCAGAAGCGTAATGGCGGGACGTCAAAATTCAAAAAATGGTTGATGAGATAGAAATTGGTGTCTCATCATATGTTCATAAAATGGACATTAATAGAGTTTATATTGATACATGTCCCAACAAATGTAATGGAATTTTGATTCCTAATACAAAATAATTGCTTGAATGTAAATGAGGAGAGAAATTCTTTATGGAATTTCAGCATAGTAATGGGTGTACATGGAAGGAATTAATGATAGATAAAGGGGTATCCCATCATTAAAAAATAGAGAAGGATGTATGTTTCAGTCATGAAATCATACCTCAACATTTATAATTGAAAATAAAAGGGCATAATAGTATAAGAAAACATGGACATAAATAAAGAAAGTGAGAATCCCTTACTTGGAAGTGTGATCCCAAAGGCTTGAGAGAAGATTGAGAGGTGCTTATTGGGAGGTTGGGGATCCTTGGGAGGATTATAGAGAGATTATGGAAGAGTATTGATGAACTCAAAAGGCTTTGAGTGATGACGGTGTGGGTGATTGGGTGGGTTTATATAATAAAGGAGAAGGACTTGTTTATTATTTAGATTTGGGACACCTCACATTAAACTAATCAAAACCACAATCCATCCCCTGGATTTTGGCCATTATTTTTTCTTAAGGGGAGTGGAATAAAATATTTTATTAGTCCAATGTTATAAATTCATAAAATAATAGGTTTTCTTATGTGGAGGAGATTCACACTCTCAAGGAAAACAAATTAAAAAGACAAAATGTTTTATAAGTCTTGGAAGGTTCACTATTTCTTTGTAAACTAATTCAAACAAAACCAAAATCATGTTATATAAATTGAAAAACATATATTTGACGAAAATAATGTTCATATTATTTTATTACATCACTATTGGGTAATTATGATGCTAAAAAAACACATTATATATTTAAACGGTATTTAAATTTTACCCAAAAATTCGACTGTCTCAGAAAATTATGAAAAATTAACCATTGGATTATGTAGATGCCCTAATGAAAAAATAATATTCATTTTATCCAAATAAATTTCTAAATTTTTGAATTTTCACCTTTACAATAAAAATCGACATTTATCAGAAAATCATGGGTTTTAACAATAATAGCTTTCAAACCATAATAAAAATTACAATTAAATTCGTAAAAATTACATTAATCATTTATAGATTATGAAAATTAATTTACTAATTTTCATTTATTAATAAATTATTAAATTAAAAAATCTATTAATTTGTCAAAATAGATTCCCTAGTTTAAAATTATCGAAATAATACTATTTGTGCATTAAACAATATTTACAAAGTAAAAATAATAAAATAAATGTATAGTATTTATACAAAAAATAAGGTACATGGTCATCATTATAAGGTCTTGTTTAATAACCCCTTAAAACACCCGCATAAGACTTAAGGGTATGGTGTGCGATGATAACAGACTCTGGGTGTGGATCAGATAACATTTCTCGAGTGGTAATATCTATCAACTTAGACTTCTCTTTTAGGAAGTTCCTCTCTAGCTTAATGTATTTAAGATCAGATTGGTCTTGGTCAAGAGTGAATCCCATGTAAGAAACCTAATTTCTGAGCACTGACATATGTGCTTTGTATGGGGAAAGTCTACTGGATGAGGTCATTTCTTCCTTTGTCTGAGTAAATTAGATTTGTTAAAGCCCTATATTTATACTAATCAAGTGATCATTGTTCAATGGCTATATTAGCAATAGTCACAATTATTAAAGATATTTTAAAATCCAAAAACACAAAACCAAAGATGTTCATATGGTTTACCTAACCATAAGAAGACATTGAAATAGACTGAGAGGAATTTTCATTAATGAATTTGATGTGTCCTTACAGTCATGTAGTTCTATTACATGTTGGAAATTATATTCCCCATGTATTGATCTTGAGAGAGGCTGTGGAACCCTTCATAAATAGATCGTTATGGAAATATAACAAAAAGAGGGGAACCATTACGATGAACTTTCATCTAGGTCTTGTTGTACAAATGTCACTACATGTACTTTAATAAAATGAATCAATAAATAAGTAGTACCTTGAATAATTTTATACCATCCTAGTGTTGTCCGACAAATGGATGAAGGAAACATGAAATGGATGTTCATAAAATAAAATAGATATCATGAAAAGATAATGGTCTCAAATACTATCGCAAATAGCATTACCTGGGTATGATTCAGAACTTCTCTGAGAAACGCAAAATTCTTGGCTCCATACAAATTTATCCTTCCATCCAGCACATTTGGATATTATGGAATAAGAGTATCTATGTCAGTCTGATCCAGTATTGTGACTAGTTCATCAAAATTAAGGTGGCCCCAATATTTCATACCTTCTTAATCTCCTTCATTTATGGGAGTTATGACCCCCAGTATAGAGAGACCCTATGGAATGATCTTAGTGTGTTTGACCACAACAATATTCAATGGATTGTTGGTGGCGACTTCAAAATTAATGCTTACCTGGAGGAGATGAATTGTAGAGGTCATATGCCAAGAAAATCCATGTTATATATATATCAATAAATTCATGGATGGAAGGGGTCTAAAGGATCTTGGATACTCAGGTGATTGGTTTATGTTGTACAAAAAACAATGTGGGAACTTAATGTCTTGGAGCAGTATGGACAGAGTCTTGGATAAAATGAAGTCCATATTCACATTCTCCTATATTACGATGAATCTACTTGTTTGTAACTTATCAGAATAATCCATGCATTTGATCTCCCAGTCCTCTAGGAACAATCATCATAATCGGTCTAGATACTTCTAGAATTGGGAAGGTATCCTAGCATTCAATGTTCTGGTTAGAGACACTCATAATTAACCCTATCATGGAAACATGTGGATTTTCATTAACAATAAATGGAGACATCAAAATATGAGGCTTCAGGCATGGTCAAGGAACATACCTTCTACAGATATAGACATGGATTCCTCCATATAGGACGTTGATCAACTCAAAAGGAAAATAGAGTAGGACTAGAACAAATGGGCTTTTGAAGACCATACAGGTTGTAAGGATCATTCAGAGGATATGATTTTGAAGTAGGATCACTTGGACAGTGGGAATGAAAGTGTCAATAGGTTAAATAGAGTGACAAGAACACTTCTCTCTTAAATGATTGTAATAAGGATAGGAAAATGCTTGATAAGCCAAACATTATGTTAGATTATGGTACTTATACTGATGATAGTGATGTCGTGGGAGATTTTTCCAACTCATACTTTAGAGATATTATGCATATCCCCATCAACGACATGTGAAATGAGTATCTGGGGGATATTTTGGGGCTCCTTGATGAGATTCCTTGTAGATTCATTGTCTAGGATAATGAATACCAGGGAGTTATCCCTCAATAGAAATATATTTGTGATACATTGATAAACTTGATTCCCAATAGTGTGGCAGGCCTGGATAGTTTCCCTGACTCCTTCTGTATATACTCCTGGGAGATGATGAAGGATGATTTAATTATAGATATCCATGACTTCTTCTAGTGAGGGAACTTCCCTCATTTTGGATGTTCCAGCAGCATCGTTCCCATTCCTAAAACATAGAAACCTACCTCTATGTATCATTTCTGTCTAGTGATCATGTATAAACTCCCCAATACTGTCCTCTCAAGCATAATTAACTCATGTTTATCACTCATCCTCTCCAAATGGGTCTCTATAGAATATCATAGATTTGTGATGAGACGCTCCATACAAGGGAGAATTATCTAGATCGGTAAATGATTTAGGATGTGAGATTCCAAACGATCGACTATAATATTTCTTTCAAGATCAATATGTGCACAGCCTATGACCATGATGAATGGAGTTTAATCAAAAATGTTCTTGAAGGTGTAGTTTTTCCCCTTGGAACATCGACAATATTTTTTGTTGTTTTTGTTAATCATGGTTGGAAGTCACATTTATGGGTAGAACCTATGGTTCCATCATGGTAGCCTAATGCCTTTGGAAATAGGATACCATATCCCTGAGAATTTTTATTATCACCCAAGATGTCCTCAACACCCTTCTTCATAGGAGCTTAAATAATGGTTAAATAATCCCATTTTAAAGATGTATGATATCCTAATCTATGTACCACATTATATATTCATATGATCCTCCCATATTTATTAATTCTATGAGACAATCACTATAGTGATTGAAAATGGTGGTGGATAATTACTACCATTTGAGTGTCCAGGTGATTAACAAGAGAAAGAGAAAATTTTACAGTTCCAACAAATTCTTCTCTATACTTGTTTCTATTTGTAAGACGTAACGTAGACATGCAGAGAAGGGAAATTCCAATGGATTATCTGGATTTACCTATATCCTTTGGATGAGTTCATATTTTTTACTTTGACAAGGTTATTATCAAGATCATGGACCGGGTTCATAATCGAAAAAATAAGTACTTATCCTTTTGTGTCGGATATAGCTAGTGAATAGCGTGCTTACAACCTCTCCAATTAACACCATATCGTCTATCAAGGTCCCAATATTTGTGATAAAAAACATAAATAGAGTCCTCACTAAATTCATTTGGGATCCTGTGTTCATAAAAAAATGGAACTGGGTCTCCTAGAACATGATGGTGAGTATTCCAAAAGAAGGTGAGACCAATGTTCATAGCCTTAAAGATTCCCTTCCATGCATGCATGAAAAATTGTATTAGAAGGTTATAGAATGGGTAACCATGAAGGGGATCACAATGCACACCAATTATTAAATAGATTTGGATTTAAATATTGAAAATTATTCTCCCCTCTTGTATGAGATTGGTCCCATTATTAAGACCTCTGGCCTTATCCTGAATTGATTGTTCAAAAAAAGGATGTTGCTTTCTAGATTCACGACTCTAGTGGGGTGATCATGAACTACCCAAGATATCCCACTACTGTAATTTCATCTAGGGAGGCTACCTGTAACTAGCCTTCATCAAATCTATTTTGGATAAGGACCAATAAGACTTTTCTAATCTAATAAATATGAACTGAGATCTAGATTGGTGTGTCTTCAAACCTTCTCCCTCTGGTTCATTCACAACACTGGACTACAATCAGTATCTTCCCATGAAAGGCTAGCTGGATTCGTTGAATAGAGTTATTTGGGATAACCTAATTCACTCAAAATTCCTCATTTTCACCTGGTGAATAAAGTGCAAGCTAGTCCCCACTGATGATAATATCAAGCATTGAAGAGTCAATATTATTTATAGGGGTACTTGTTGTATGAGGCACATGGTAGAATGTTTGGGACACCTATTTTCAATGAGTGACTAGGCGTGCAAGTTGTTGGGATATCAGGGTTTGTTCACTACATTCTCCAATCCGTTCATGGTTGATCACCCCTTCCTAGAATGATGGTACCATGGATCAGGAGATGGAAAATTAGAGCTAATATATCACACTACTCTATTTCATGTAGGTTGTTGGTATCTATTCTAGGCGAGGAATAGGTGGATTCATGAGTGGGTGGCCTTTTATGGTTATTCAATTGTTGTTAGAACCAAAAATCATCTCATTGATATGGTCAAGGTCTTGAGAAACAGGAGGGAGGCCCCTTCATTGTGCAGTTTCAAGTAGGGTTTCTTTTTCCCTATCATGGCAGCAGTACCCCCATGGGTAACTATGTCTATTGGAAACCCCCTTCGCGAGGCTTTATTGTCAAATATGATGTATCATTATCCACATGTTTTAGGAAATATGGGGGTGTGGTCCGCGATGACAATGGTTCTATCATCATGCCATTTACAGTCAGGTTGGGATAGGGAACCTCTCTCCATGCAGAGACTATGACCATGCTAATGGGTCTTAGTGAGTGTAGAAAGAGGAGTTTTGATATATCTCAAGATGAAATAGAATAAACGGTACTACACAATGATATTCATGGACCCATAACTATCCCAATGTTGATTCACTATATCATTAGAAAATGTCATGACATCCTAGGAAACAACACCTATGTGATTCATACTAGGAGAGTGGGTAAGAAAATAATAAATTACCTAGTATCATTTAATATCCTCCACCATGAGAAATTATTTTTTAATAATGAGAAGTGATTGATGTTCTTGGGTTTTAATATCATTAGAGGTGATTCACTTTTTCTCCACCATTTTAGACCCCCGTAGTCTCTTATTTTTTTGGTATTCCTTTACGGTGCATGCTCTCCTATAATATTATTCATCATTGAATAAAAATGTCAGGATGATGATGATGTTATGTATGGAAGAAATTATTTCATTTATTTTTACATCATGTGACCTAATTTGTTTTCCTTCCTTTTACCATTGTATAACTCAATTATGATAAATATAGTTATCAACTAGGACCTATAAGATCGAATGTGTCATGCTATATGTGTGAATAAAATGGACAGAAGAATATTTATCATCTTTTAAGATAACACAATTCTAGGGAATTTATAACTTAAATCATGTAGTTCAAAATTATTAAGAAATAATGTATTTTTCATATACTTTATAGTCACACATCTTGGTGTTTGGTTATGAAATTTAGCATCCTTCAAGAAAACATCACCACATAGTTTAATATTAATAGAACAAAACATAGGTTTTATTATATTTAACATTATCCTACTAAGTGTATTTGTGTAGTATTACTTTATAATACATTTAATATTTAACACAATAAAAATTAATGAAATTTATTTCATAGTAAACCATGCATTAGTTGATGGTGTGATATTCTATCAATCAATTTGTATCAATTTGTACACTCTGTTTGATTATGCCTAATTCATGGAGCATGTCCCTACTAAGTTCAATTCAATATTTAGAGGATGTTTCAATGGTATAATTGGATTTATAATCACTAAAAACGATATCATTGAAGAAAAAATTAGAAGAAAACATTCTTATTCAATTATCATAAGACTCAATTTTGATGGGATTTAGGATGTTCAACAGCACAACCATTTATTATTAAGTCATTCCTATTAGTCCAACTACTTATGATATGGTTCATCTTCTTACAAATGATCACCAAGATGGGAATAAAATACGAGATGTTGGATCACAATATTTTGGGATTAATTTTTCATGTATATCATATAATTATGTTTCACATTCTTAGTATTATAGGTTTAGGTGGGATAAAACCTTAGTATAACTAAGAGTTAATTAGGACAAGAAATTTTTATTAATCCACCATCAAATTGTGTATTTTATTTATTTGTCTTATTGAATTCCATTATTAATAAATTAGTAACTACATGATAGTTGGATGGGATATGATATTCTTAATATATCCATCTCAACATGGAAGAGAAGAAATTGGTGTTTTCTTCCATAAATATTGTGTGAGGGACTAAAAATATGGTAATAATATTAGTCAATATAATTTTTATGGTGGACTTTTTCCTAATAACATTGATGATTTATCCTTTTACCATTTATATAAGACGTTAGTGGTAGAAATGATGTACTCTAATTGTCTAGATACAAATAGGGTATGTGGCCCCATTACATTCATTACCTAAAAGTAAAAATGTACATACTATCTATAGTTATAAAAAATGTAGGGGTTTGATGGATAAAATTAATATTTTTTATGTAATTTATCAAACAACCTGATGAACTCCAAAAGTCTTATGTCATTGATGGGAAAATGTAACCAAACCTCATGATTTGATGAGAGTCCCCATGTCCTTGTGGGTGAGTTTTGTATGTCCCTTGATTGACTTCATGCATGAAAACAAGTCTTTCTTCTTATATGATGAATATAATGATGATTCTATCAAATCCTTGGTTGTATAATAATTTCATGAAAATCAACCCATTATAGAGGATAATTTTAATTATCAGTCATCATATCTAATCCTTATATTCGTGATAGAGAAGAAAAATGACACTTTGGTGGTTGTCTATTGCAGGGTACAACCATCAAATGGTTGTAGCAGTTTGATAGAATACCAGCTCTCTATGACCTGGGGAGTGTTTATATTAGTGATACCTTCCATGTTAAATCAAAATATTAAAGAGGTTTCCCAATTTTAAATGTCATGGATGTGTTATAAAACAAGATTTTTTAGGCATTTAGTGCACACAAGATGTGATATAGCATAATATCAATGAAAAATCCAACCATTATGACTAATATATAGTTATGGGAACAATTCATCCTTATAAATGGAATTTATATTGTTCATTATCATGATCACAAAATCTAATTAACCCTTTATATTCAATTCATCCAATGGTAACTATTTTTCAACCTCTATGCCTATAATGATAGATTGATACTCTTAATTTTTATTTGTGAAACCCTCTAGTAATATAAAGTGATTTGGTTGGACTACCATTTCTATATAGTTGAAGATATTTCCATAGAAAACTCAATTATGTTTTTTATTTTAAAATATTAGGCTTGTTGTACTTCTATAGGTTACATAAATACACATCTAATATTTACAAAGAGGTTCTTGAGTAGAGAATAACACCTAATTGGATTATTTTTTATTCACTATTATTCACTATGTTCCAAAGAGATCATCCAAAAAGACATACAATATCTACTATTTAACTACTTTATAAGAAAATAATTTAATTCTAAATAGGTATAGGATAATGGTTGACCTTAACAAATGATAAGATATAATTTGAAATATCAGAATATATTAGAGTGGATCAATCTGACATACTATATAGATCTCATGATTCTATAGGTAGTCTCTAAACTTCTGAATTTTTAAGATTAAATCGAGTAAATTATAATTTATTTCAAAGTATTGAGTCTCGATTTATAAACTTGATCTTCTATGGTAATAGATGATTCTCTCTATCCATTCAAAATTTTATTATTCAAGGAGGGTTCCATGATATTTAATAATAGTTTCTAGGCACTAGATTTATGGCCTTCCACATCTATATGATATTAGTATTAATTGGGTAATGAAATATTATTTTTGGTTTTCAATGGAACTCTAATAATCCTTATCCCTGTTAAAAGTGACTCTGTAAGAACCCGAATCTTCATTTCAGGTACGCCTTTCCTTTTTCTAGAGTTTTTGAGAAAAATAATGTTTCTGGAAATTTTTGAAGTACACGCCCTATAATCTTTTCCTGCTCGAAGCCATGTGTTGGTCGTGTCCGGGATACACATACAGTGTGTAGGGGTGACGTGGAGGCTGATTTTGGCGGAGTACGGAAAAAACCACTACACACTGTGTACTTTAAAACTACACGCCGTGTACTTTTCGTTTTTTCACTAAACGGACCGGGGTCGTGCCTGACGCACAGAAAAGACTTCTTCTCCCGATTCTATTCGTCTGAGAGCACTGAGGGCCGCGAATCTTCTCCTAGACGCCGTGCATCCGTCCGATCTCCATTCCAGCTGCCATTGATTGTGTTGGGATCACCTCAGTGAGCTCTTTCTTCTGCTTTAGCCTTGTTCCTTGGTTCCTCCCCATTTTCAATTTGTTGTCAGTTGAGAGTTTTGTGTGTTTTCTCAGATCTACGACATTCTAGGGAGAATCAATCGTCGTGGTTCAATTATATTGATCTCATAACATCCTGTTAGACGGGTTGTGCCTTTCTGTAGAAAGTATTTGAGTATTTTGTGCAAATTCCACAAATTCCCTTAGGTGGGAAATTGTGGGTTTCCTGTTTTTCCCTTGATGTTTTCCTTCTTTTCTTGATTATTGTAGTAGAGGTTTATACTTGTTAGTAGTGTAATTTGTTTTGTGCTCAGGTTTCTTTTCCGTGCTTGCTTTACTTTTTGGCATTTTTCCAGTTTCCATGCCTAGTTGTAGGATAGTGGAACTGTTGCTTTATTATGCTGTTGTGACTTATAATGATAGCCAAGTAGTTCTTGAGGTTCACATGGATGATGCACATGCACTGAGCATGTTTTAATTTTCACACAGGACTGTGAGAATCTAGTGTAGTAGACAATAGGGAGAATGGACATAAGGGCTTCTCCAGAGTGTCTTTTAATATGATGCGAGACCATAGGGGGAATTGACGATGAGTAATTCCTCAGAGAGTTTGTAGTTACTCGATGTGGGCCACAGGGGGAATGAGACATTGAGTGCTTCCCCAGATAGCCTTTTGTACGATAAGAGACTATAGGGGGAATTGATGATGAGTGCTTCCTTAGAGAGTCTATTCTTATCTGAACCAGAGGGGTGAGAATGTGTGTGCCTCCTAGAGGGTTTCTAGTACTTGTCGGTTGAACCATAGGGGTAGGAAGTGATAGCTACCCAGAGGGTTACCAGTTTTCTTCTGGTTTATGGTTGTTTACTTGTTTACTTTATATGTTAGAACTATGGATTGTAGTTGTTGTGTGCTTTTCTGTTTACTGCTTCCTTCACTTTTTCTTGCCTTTTATTCATTGACCGTTAGGCACAGATCTTTGGGTGATTGTCTACTGGGATTTTATCTCAAACCCTGTTTGGGCCTTGATTTTTCCCCAAGAAAACTATGTTGCTGCAGATGTAGATAAGGGCAAATTCCCTTCTACTTCAGGTTCTTGATTGCACTAGAGCTGGAGAGCATGGGGCCGAGCTGATGGTTGCGATGCTAAGGAGTTCACTTTGTTTTTTCTTTTTCACTCTGTTTACAATTTTATTTCAGCATGTTGGTTAGTTTAATTCTTTCCATAGACATATGTACCATGTTTTATCATTATTATTATTACATTGCTTCCGTTGTTCAATTCAGTTGTTGTATGCTCTTTATTGTTTCCACTATTGTGTCCGGTTGTTCTTCCACTGTATAATTTACCATATGATGGCATAGTTTCCCCACCGACTCACCAAG
This sequence comes from Viscum album, assembly GCA_963277665.1. Lineage (NCBI taxonomy): Eukaryota > Viridiplantae > Streptophyta > Magnoliopsida > Santalales > Viscaceae > Viscum > Viscum album. The sequence continues at coordinate 1,263,325,233 of OY728129.1, read as the reverse complement.
GCCATCGCTGCTAGTTGGTAGCCTCGGGCATTTGGGGAAACACGCTTGAGGTATTGTGGCGAACCGGGTACGGGGCACCAGTGGAGGGGCTCCGGATTCGGGTCATTACAAAGTGGTATCAGAGGAGGTTTTTTCTCTTGCTTTACTGTTTGGAGCCTTTATCTAGGGATAAGACGGATTTGGTACTTGGTATTAAGCTATGATTGAGAGTAGCTGACCCATGCACAGGGAAAAGCCATACTACCTTGTTAATTGCAGTTTCTGGTTTTGAGATTTTACGGTTGAAATAATTTCACCTAGAGGGATTCACATGCTTTGTGTTGTTATTTTATTGACTATTGTGGTTCTATTTCTGTCGTAACTCGATGATATGAGGGTATTCCATCTCATGCATCATATAGGCACTTTTAGAAATCACATTCCAAGAATTCTTACCTGGCCATCTAGGGTGAATTAGCGATTCCATGCTGTTGTTATAGACTTGTGTAGATTATGCATGCTGTTGTGATTTATTCTTGATAGAATCTCTATTTACTTGTTAGAGGATTTTTGTATTCTACTTTGCTTAAATGAATGTCATATTTTGATTCTTGAGGTGTTATGGGCCCTCTTGAATAGGAAATTGGTGGATCATGATACTGCTTTCTCTTGTATATGACTGGAGGATATGCCAAGCTTTGATTTGCGGGGAGTATGGGCCTCACGGATCGGAATTTGGAGCCTCTTTGCCTTGTTTTCAGTGTTTCTGGGATTCTATGCAGTTTCTAAGCTACTGCCCAGAAAAACCAAGAATACACGGTGTGCACTTTTTGGATACACGCCATTTTGTTTTCAAACTGTGCCACTAACTGTGTGATAAAAAACACGGTGTAGTGAATGTAACTTCAGGAACATGCCGTGTACGGAAGGTACGCGCCGTGTAGTAGTGAGTCGTGTACCCGGCTGTGTCACTAACAACACGGGTCGGGGAAGCTCAAGTCATACACGCCGTCTGTTTTATGAACACACCATGTATCCTTATCCTCAGTACCCGGTCGTGTCACGAACAACACGAGACGGTGTTCTCTCCTCCTATACACACTGTGTTTGTTCAGAACATGTCGTGTAAGGGTCAGCCGTGTACTTGGCCGTGTCGACAACAACACAAGTGCGGAAAAATATTTGAGTAAAAGTTGTGTTTGTTCAGAACACGCTGTGTAGTCTCAGCCATGTAGCCGGCAGTGTAACTGACAACACTGGTCGTTGTCACCTTGTCTACTACACGCCGTGTCCACAGGTAACACGACGTTTAGTCTCTGTTTAAGAAGACCGTGTGGGTTAGCCGTGTAAAGAGACTCGGGAATGGGAGTAGAGTTCAAGTACATGCCGTGTGTGGGGATAACATGCCGTGTAGTCTGGGGTTTTACATGACCAGGGGTGGTAGAATCACACGCCCATGTCTGTGGTTTAATTGAACACGCCGTGTAGCTTTTATACACACCGTGTTTTTGTGTTTTGTAAACTATTGTGTTTTTCATCCCCTGTCCCCATTTTGTACTCTTGTGCTCACTGCCCTTGATTTCCTGATCAAAGGTTTACTATTGATATTTTAGAGATATGCCTCCGAGACATCCTCTGGTTGTACATCTTTGGTCAGGTAGAGATCAGACGCCAGATATGGTTGATCAGGGACATCCGGCCGATCCTCCAGTCGAGCCAGCCTTGGCACCGACTGTCATACCAGTTGCAGGCACTAATGCACAATTCAGGGAAGGTTTTATAAGGATGATGCAGACCTTTCAAGGAGCACCACCTCCTTCATCAACTATGGAAGACTTGACTCAGGTTTTTCAACAGCAACATCCTCCCACGTTCTCGGGGGAAGGAGGACCTCAGGCTGCAGATTCATGGCTGGAAGCCATGATGACTATCTTCGAGCATCTGGAGATGCCACTAGAGAGGCGGGTCAAGCTCGCTACCAACATGCTCCAAGACTCCTCCAAGATTTGGTGGGATGTGATCTCATAGGCGGGTCATTAACAGGTTATGGATTGGGAGGATTTCCAGCACGTGTTCTACAACTAATTCTACCCAGAGACCCTAAGGGCCAATCGAGCCCGAGAGTTCATGAGCTTAAAGCATGGTACTCTTTCTGTCATGGAGTATTCCTCTCATTTCACTGAGTTGCAGTGTTTCACACCCCTCTGGGATGGGATCGGGGTGTTCTTGGCAAGGATGTTTGAGGATGGTCTCAGGCGGGAGATCAGCTCGCAGATGAATATCTTCTAGTTGACTTCCATCACTTCCATCGTCAATCAGGCACTGATTGCAGAGTGCAATCTGAGAGACTCCAAAGCTTCGAGCCAGGGAGGTTCTGCTTCCAGAGCTAGATTTCCTCTAGATGATAGCAAGAAGCGTTGTACAGAGTCTACGCGTGGTGATCCGAGAAAGCGAGATGCATCGTCAGGTAGCCAGGTGATATGCTACTAGTGTGGCCGGTCAGGGCACACGAGGCCGCAGTTCCAGAGAGACCCCGTGGAGTTCCGATCTTGCCACGAGATGGGTCACCTTCAGTGTTTCTGCCAGGTTTTCTCACTAGCAGCTGGTGACCGGGGTTCTTCCATGGCTTCTCATTCAAGAGCATCACCACCAGTTTCTCACCAGTGGGGGAACTGGAGTTCTTCCAGCCGTTCAGGCCAAGGGGGAGGTTGAGGCTATGGCATTCAACCACCAGTCCCTCAGCACTAGCAAGGTGGATCAACTAAGAGTGGTCAGCCAAGGGTGCAGGGTCGCGGTGCAGGCCAGTCTATCACCGTGGAGCAGACCTATCAGGAGCTGGATCCCGACCCTTCTATTGTTTGAGGTACGATCTTAGTAGCCTTAGTTTTATCTTCATCTCTTTTCGATACTAGTGGTACACATAGCTTTATGTATGTTGCTGTTATGGAGAGCCTTGGGATCTGCATCTTTTCTTCTACCGACTCGTTGACACTAGTCACACCTATGGGGATGAGGAAATCTAGTGTACGCCAGTGATGGGAGTTCCCTCTCGAGGTTGCAGGGTATCGCTTCTTAGGGGATCTCTATGTCCTAGAGATGAAAGTCTATGATTTCATTCTCGGAATGGACTGGATTGTTCCCTTCTAGGTAGTCATCGACTGTTACTGCCTTAGGGTCAGTTTCATCTCACCAGAGGGTGAATCCTTTCTTTATAGAGGCAAATGGGACATTCGGGCAAGTCGAGTGGGGCTTGAGTATCTTGGGATAGAAGGGGTGATGGCCTAGATTTCTAGTCCTTATCTGGATGATCAGGGGACTCCACAGTTAGACTATCATCCAGTGGTGGATCGCTTTAGGGATGTCTTTTCAGAGGACTTTTCAGGTTTACCTACGGATTGTGAGGTAGACATCTCTATTGAGCTCGTGCCAGGAGTGGCACCAGTGTCCATTCCTCCTTATAGGATGGACACAACCGAGTTGCAGGATCTCAAGAAGCAGTTGGAGGAGTTACAGGAAAAGGGTTTCATCCAACCCAGTACTTCTCCTTGGGGTTTTCCGGTCCTGTTTGCAAATAAGGCAGATGGTACCCTTCGGCTTTGTGTGTATTATCGGAAGCTGAACCAGTTTATGGTCAAGAACTGATATCCCTTGTTGAGGATCAATGAATTATTTGATATTATTTGAGGATCTCGGGTGATCTCTAAGATCGACTTGAGGTCTGGTTATCATCATTTGCGCGTTAGACCATCAGATATACCTCTGACAGCCTTCAGGAGCAGATATGGTCTATACAAGTATACACTCATGCCATTCGGTCTCACGAACATGCCTGCAATTTTCATGGCACTGATGAACTGAGTGTTCCATCCTTACTTGGACTCCTTCTTCGTGGTCTTCATGGATGATATCTTCGTGTACTCTCACCCTCGACACGATCATGCCACTCATCTTGAGATCATTCTGAGTACACTGAGTGAGAATCAAATTTATGCTAAAATATCGAAGTTCCACTTCTGGATGGATCAAATTCACTTCTTGGGACATTTCATCTCAGAGGCAAGAGTATCAGTGGACCCAGAGAAAGTGAGAGTTGTAGTTTCCTAGGAGCAGCTGAAGAACGTCTTTGAGGTACGGAGCTTCCTAGGGCTGGCTGGATACTACAGAAGCTTTATTTAGGACTTTTCTCATCTAGCAGCACCCTTGACAGGTCTGACCAAGATGGAGGTGAAGTTATTATGGTCATATTCTTGTGAGTCATCCTTTCAGGAACTGAAAGGGAGGTTGACGTCAACATCTATAGTAGTCTTGCTAGATCCAGGAAATAGCTACACGGTTTACTGTGATACTTCAGGTATCGGGCTAGAAGATGTTCTTGTAGCGGTCTATAATTACTTCCAGTTGACTATAATTGATTCCTATCAGGGAACTCCATGGGCGGCTACACCCCCCTGGGCGGGACACACCACTATCCCCAGTGGCATCCATTTCCTCATGAAGCCCTTGGGCGGAGAGCCATGCTTCGTCCAATGCTCACATGTGAGAGTTGCCAAGGATCGGATACATTCCTACCTCCTTTGCTTCTGATACCAACTGTAGAGGACCGAAGCTTTATGTACATGGACATTACATTTATTTATCATAATACTTAATACATAACAAAAACAGACACACAAGGATCGTAATAGTTTAGTGTCTTTGGAAACTCGAAATATAATCTTCTAATCGTGGTGAAAGATCTTCAACATCTCCCACAAGATCTTCCACTTTTTGTTTCCTTACCTAAAACCTTTATTTTAATCCTGGGGGAAAATAAAACATAAAAAGGGTGATCTCAAATGCTCAGTAAGGGTAAGCATGGATAAAATAAAACATACCATATACATTTGAACTTAAAAACATGAACATAATGTTTAAACATAAAAATCTTGAGCAAAGACATAAATTGTGGAAGTACATAAGGCATAGATCATAATGGAACATAATTAATGATAAAATAGAATGGGAATATAACATGTAATTGTGGCATCCATTAAGCACATGTAATTATTTCCATAGTAGCCAAGGCATTGTTTCCAAGACCATCTTAGTGGACAAAGTCCCTTTCTGAATCGAGTTCACTCCTCGTATCAGTCCTGTAACACTGAACCGGATTAACTTACCGTTCAAGCCATGTCTAACTTATGAGATATAAAATCATTACCCAATGCATTAGAGGGAGATATAGGTCCCACCCATCTCATAATGAAATCATTCTTACTTGTGCCACAATATAAACTTAAAACATTCATCATAACCCAAAGAATAAAATGGGTTTCATAAACATCATCCCTTCATCACATAATCCATATAAAAGAAATGGATATTTCATCATAAGAAAAGTGAAACAATGTAAATCATAGAGACATTATACTTGAAACATACACATATGAAATAATTTCATCTTAGATGTAAAATGGTTTTGATAAAACACTTGAAATGAATTCTTGAGTAAAATATCCTTTCTTCTTCAAAATAATTCTCTTTTCACAAAATGTCATGCAATTTTAAAATAAAAGGATTTTTTTGAAAATATACATGAAATATTTTGGAGGAAGATTCATGAATATAAGGCTTTATTAAACCGTAAAAATCCGTTCGTGCCGTATAAGTTAAAAAAACATTCTTCTCGTACTTTTTCCGGAAAAGTCAAAAAAGTACCTCGTAATGTAAACAAAGGAAAGATTCCTTACATACCATGTATTAAAAGTCAAAAATTGGTAAAAATGACTTTAAACATACATGAAAACACTTTTATAAAACCTGGACATGGATGATAACAATAACCCCAGTAAATACTTACGTATAAGAAATCTCTAAAATAAAAATGAGATTTGAAAAGTTAACCCTTACCTTAGGCCCGATATGCTTCGTACGTATCCAAACCTCCTGTATAATGAATTAAATAATGTAATTAACTTATTACAGAATCATATTCATTGTTATGATATCATATATGGTTCACTTATGACTTTATATTACCCGTTCTTTTGTAAATTCCATGTTAAAGAGCGTTTTGGGTAAAATCGTTTCATTTGTCATCCGTGTTTTGACTTGTAATTATTCATATGATTACATAGATAATGATTAATTAATTCCAGAATATAAAAAATTATTTATATATAATATATATTCATATTATACATATATAAAATAGATCGATAAATGGAAATAAATACATCGTTCATAGAGATGGTAGGCCTTACGTACGCATGAACGTTGTTTTCGTTTCCTCATTGAATTGAATGGAATTAATTGGATGACATAAATATATATATATACACAAATAAAGTATCATTATTATGTCATATATTTCATGATTACTTATTATATATACTTTATAATCATTTATTAATGGTTAATCATTGTGAATGAATCTCATCACGTCATGGAGACGGTATTCCGTACGTACGCACGTGTGATGATATCATTCCCATGATCGTGGAATTTTATTGGAGTGTATGTATACTATTACATAATCAATATCACTTTAAAATAATCATATATAGATATTATTTACACCATTATACCCATCCAAGTAAGGTGGTGGTGGAAAATAGATTACACCATGGTGTGGAGACGGTATTCCGTACGTACGCATGCGCGGTGATTTCGTTTTCTGTAGGATGGATAGATGGTGAAATAGGGTTGTTTCATAATTATAATAACATATCAGTATATGAGTGATAATGATGTTATTACTTCATAATGAAACAACCTAAGAAGAAGAAGTGGAAGAAGAAATAAAGGTGAAAGAATTGGTAACGGACATTACCTCTTCTTTGAAGCTCCTCTTTGAGACCTCCTATTAGGGCACTAAAATTGGTCTTTGAAGAAGAACAGGACCTCTATGATGTTCTAGGGAAGTGGAGAAGAGAATTTTTCAGGGGTTGTCCTAGATTTAAGGCTCAAAGTGGTGTGAGAAAGATAGGGAGGAGGTGCCCTTTTATAAGGGAGGAGAGGGGCACCTTTGGAATAACTTAAAATATTATTTTATTATAAAGTCATATTCGGTTTTTAATAGCTCCAAATTGATTTATTTAGAAGCTAATGTGGGAATAGGTCTCAATAATCTCATATAATATAATTTAGACAAGGTTAGGTCATTATATTAACCTTAACTTTTAGTTTTAACTCTTAGTTAATTAGATTGACATTTACCATGTCACTTTGTATTTTTATATTATATAGTTAATAAACTTACCATATACATCCAAGCGACCCCCAAGTGGTCCATTAATAATACACCTATCATGATATAAGTATATTGGCCGAACCATAGATTTTTAGGAATATAATAAAAAAATTTAATATAATAGTTTTTTTAACAACTATTTTATGTCAATTTTGACACTATTTGGTAATTGATTTTTTTGAAAATCATAACAAAATGATTAGTTTGAGAAAAGTTAATTAAATCAATACTAACATGTCATATTAACATATAAAATTATTTAAATTCATAAAAAGTCTCAAATTACATTTATTTAGGTATTTATAACATCAATTATGTCAATATTTCATTAATAAGATAATTAATGCATCGTTATTGTTTCATAAATAAATTAAATTATATTAAGTCTAAAAATTATAAATAAAATACCACTATGTACGAAATAATTTTATCTTTCTAATTAATATTTATAGTCTAACTTAGCTTTTGTATAACCCTATATTAAAATGATTTAGTTATTAAACATTGATTTTAACTATTTTAACCCTTCTTTAAATAAATTAATAATAAATGTCCTAATCTAATACAGGTGGGCCTAAGTGGTCATATTTTATTCATAAGGTTGTTTTTGGCCGAATTACACTTATCCAATAGAATTAGGACATGTGTTAGGGTAATAATAATATCATTTTTACCCTTAATTATCCTATTTACTTTTAACCGTGGTAAAAAAAGTAAAAAGTTACTATTCACCAAAAATTATTTTCATCTCATTGAACCAAATTTTTGTCTTTGATATAAACCGTGTGTCCCGGATTTTTTAAATTCCACTCACAGAAGCGGTAAAATTATGTTTTATGAAAAATTCAGTTTTTTAACTACCACTTAGTGGTTTCACTATTCATCAAAAAATGAAAGATTCCAGAAAAATACCAAAAATTAGGCCTAAGATATATTTGATATTATGAATTCAAAAATGATGTCTATTTTACTAAATTCAAAACATATCAGTTGCATTAATTAATTTAAAAATTAGTTTCCGTCGTCAAAACAAATAGTGTGTTCTTAAGAGATAATAACTATCAAAAGATTGACATTTGTTTATGTCTGGTTTAAATGTGAAATTACATCCAATGACCAACATTGTATTAAATTGTAAAAATATATTCTAAATATACTTTAAAACCACTCAAATTAATAATTTATCACTATTAATTATTTCAATTAAAAAGTTGTTTTTAATTAAAATTTAGTAATTTCCACTATTCATCAGAATATGAAAGTTATCCGAAAAGTACCAAAATTTCACCCTAAGCTAATTTCGATATTCTGAATCCAAAAATGAAGTCTATTTTGAATGATAAAAATTATAAAATTTCAAAAAGTGTGTATTACTATTCATAATGGCTAGTTCATAATAATATTATAATATTATCACGTTTAGTGAAACTCGGTATTGCGTACAACACACGCTATCGAGGAAGGTCGTGATTGCGTGTAATGCAGCCAAGTTAGGGTTGCGTGTTGTGCAAGACTCTTTTGTTGTGACGTACAAAACAAGACTTAAATAAAATTAAAAAGAATATTTCTCATAAAATCTTGGGGTGTTACATTTTACCCCCCTTAAAATGAATTTCTCCCTCGAAATTCGTTGGGGTTATAAAGGGTTTAATACTCGAAAGTTTCTTTAATAGAAACCCACATCGTAAAAAGTAATAACAAAACCAATATTTAAAAAATTAAGTATGAAACATAACGGTTACCCAAATTAACTAATCACTGGGTTTCCACATAGGAGAACATATGTGAAAATATGAATATGGAAGAGAAACCTAACCATCATGTTCTGATAGAGAGTGGTAGAGAACATGGCTATGAAAAATCCAACAATCACAAAGATATAGATTTGGGATGATCTAAGGTACCATCTGATTCATCGGATATAAGGGAACTAGGAAAACATTTTTGGTTTTCAAGATCAATTCCCTAAATTTGATGAATTAAAAGAAATACTTACATGATTTTGGTACAATATCACTGTTGTTCGTGAATTGAACAATTTCCACTTCAACCCTTAAAGAAATGAAGTTGAATTTTTTTTTCGTGATGTGTTAGAAGATCATGTGATCGAATGATGGGTCATTCCATCTGTTTTAAACAAAAGTTTAGCAAAAGTTATAAGTCCATATTATGGTTAGATTAATCATATATGGTTCCAAAAATGAACTTATACTTCATATATCATACCGCTTAATAAAATAAAACTAGTTTCTACTAACCAGAGACTTCCTGTAGGCCAGTGGTAGGCTATAAAGGTCAGTCGCACTTCGGTTGTGGGTTTGATTCCCACAGCCTTGTCCGACGCGATGGGTTGTTGCCCATCCTGCAGCTTTTCCTTTTTCTAAAACTACATTATAAATAATATCGGGAAAAAAATCTAACCTTAAACAATACTAACTTATGTTCAACATAATTCATTCCAATATTTAGGCTTATCCAAAATACATATGTCCAATCTCATAGTATAAAGAATATGATTACTTGAAATTTCATCAACCAAGCATGTGAATACCGTCATTTATCCCCCATATATCTTGTTGGTCACATTCCAATCATGTGAATACCTTAATCATGTATTCTCTTGAAAAATGAATACGCATTGATCCTTAGTGAAAACATGAATGCAGTTAAAGGTTAACACTTTCCATATACCAAAATCCTCAAAATTCTATATACTCAAACCATGATATCACTTAGTCCTTATATCAATCATGAGCTCATGAATACTGTCAAACATTTCATTTTCTCCTTATCCATTTATTATGCGCATATCATCTGCTTTCCAAATTATTTGAATCATTTTTCATGGTTACTGGTACCATAAAATTATTGAAAACCACAATATACTAATACAGAAAAATATTCTAATACACCATAAAAGTACCTCAACAAAATTTTTCATGAATACAAATACATAAACACTTTAGTCCATCCTATTAAATGATTGTCCCGGAATAAGTCCTTCCTTGATTTAGAAGTAACTTTTTAAGTCAGGGCATTGAGTTGGGTAACGCCCATGTTCTCCACAAATAAGACATTGATCTCCATAACAGTCTGTCACTATATGACCCTTTTCTCCACATAGATAACATCTTCCCCTCCATTTGAGGTATTCCTCAAGGTTCTTCTTCCCTTATTTAGAAATCTCAATCTTCCTTTCTTTATGATCCTCAACATGCGAACATGCATAAAAGTCTACCTTCCTCTTATTTGATGAATTAGGCATACCACTAAATTTCACCTTGTTAATCATATATCGCGATTACTGATTCGGCATAATCACAATATCTTTCTCTCTAGGCATTATGTAATTTTTTTGCTCATAGTCTCCATTTTGTCCATTGGATTCAATGTCAATTGAATTCCTTTGGGTCCCCTCCATTGACATAAACACACACAAAATATTTTGTGAGAGGCAGAAATCATGCTAGGGAAAACCACATAGTAAAGGGGAAGTACCATCAATATCTAAAATCTTAGGTTAAATTCTATGATCGTTACTGTAGTTCTAGGACTATATCCTATATGTATACTTATCCTTAGGTACATCCCTAGACATGCCTTAGAAATATCTCTAGGTATTTCACTAACATTTTCGCATCCTAGTTTCCAAAGGTTGACTAAACCTTTCCTTTGATACCAACTGTAGCGGTCTGGAATTACTTCCAGTGGACTATAATTGATACCTATCAGGGTACTCCATGGGCAGCTACACCCCCCCCACCGGGGCGCGACACACCACCATCCCCAGTGGCATCCATTTTCTCATGAAGCCCTTGGGTGAAGAGCCATGCTTTGTCCAACGCTCACATGTGAGAGTTCCCAAGGATCATATACATTCCTACCTCCTTTGCCTCTAATACCAACTGTAGAGGCGCGAAGCTTGATGTACATGGACAATAAATTTCTTTAGCGGAATAATAAATACATTACAAAAACAGACACACAAGGATCGTAATAGTTTAGTGTATTTGGAAACTCGGAATATAATCTTCTAATCGTGGTGAAAGATCTTCAACATCCACTAGTGCAGAAAAAGTTTTTTACGTCACCATTTTTTACGTCGGTTATATATAACCGACGTAAAAATGTGGCGAGTTGATTTTTAACGTCGGTTATTTTAATAACCGACGTTACAAATCGCGCCTGTTGGGTTTTTATGTCAGTTATCTTATAACCGATGAAAAAAACCAATGCACGGGGGGTTTTTTACGTCGGTTATTTGGAAACCGACATAAAAACCCCGAGATAGACGCATTTTTTACATCGGTTATCAAATAACCAACGTAAAAAATCAAAGCGTGGGGTTTTTTATGTCGGTTATTTGATAACCGACGTAAAAAATGCATAGATATCCGGTTTTTTTACGTCGGTTTCCAAATAACCGACGTAAAAACCCCCCCGCGCATTGGTTTTTTACGTCAGTTATCTTATAACCGACGTAAAAAACGATATATCTACGCGTTTTTTACGTCGGTTATTTTATAACCGACGTAAAAAACCAAAGCACAGGGGGGTTTACATCGTTTATAAAATAACCGATGTAAAAAACCCGTAGATATCTCATTTTTTACGTCGTTTTAAAATAACCGACGTAAAAAACCAAAGCACGGGAGCTTTTTTACGTCGGTTTTTAAATAACCAAAGTTATAAATTTAAAAAATAGTTTATAACGTCAGTTATATAATAACCGATGTTATAAAACTTTTAAAGAAATTAAAGCTTGTGGACTGTCATTTACGATTTTTTGATTGACAGTCCGTCAGCTCGTCTCTCTCGCACGGTAAACCCTAATCGGCTTGTCGATCGACCTGCGTTAAACTCATTTGGATTCATTGTTTATCTTCTTCACTCCTCTCGGATCTATCATCTCAACTCGCAACATTCAAGTAAGACTTCCACGAATTTATTTCATTCGTTTTTGTTTCGATTCTTGATGTAATTTGTTTGCATCATATATGATTTTCTATTTAATCATGTTGAGAATCTCGTGGAATTTTTTGTTATTGCAAATTGTTATTTGTATTTTGTTGATATAACAGACTATGTTGCATTTATGTAAATCGATGCTGATTGTTTGCGACATTATTTAATATTGCTCACTATTATGGTTACTTTATGTGCTAGAACATGCTTATGGTTCTGGATATAAATGTTGCTTAATCTGGAAATTATTTCTTATGTTTTTTGGTTCTGTTTTGGTTGAATTAGTTTTTTTACAAATTTTTGTTTTCTGTTTTTATGAGAATTAATATAAGAAGTTTGTGTTTGAATAACTGTTTAGTCTTGTAATTGCCAGGTTGTTCACTATTGTTGTTGATATTTGTTAATTCTTGGTGTTTAGAATTTCTGAACATGTTTCCTGTAATTGGAATTCATTTTTTGTCCATGGTTGTTTTGTTTTTGTTTTTGGATTTTGAAAACCAAAAATAAACAGAGTTTTTAGTCAAGTTTTATTTTGATTGCTAACCGTTAAAGCTGAAGACCAAGTACAAAATCAAATCCCCACAAGATATGTTACATGGGATTAAAAAGCAGAAATAAAGGATTAAAACGAATCAGTGGGACTATTGTTATTCTGAGCAGACCAGTGTTGGACGCGTTGGGCGGCCCTCTCAGCCTGCCAATGCAATTAACGATCATCAGAAACAAGAATGAGCAAATTGCAGATAAAATAATAACATGCTGGTAGACCTCTTTTTTCCAGTCACACCGAAGGGTGATGAAGACCAATATCAAGCTCTGCACGCCATTTAAAATAGGTTGTTTATCTAATATATTAAAACATCAAAACCGCAATCAATATTAAACTATGTAGGCGTCAGAGTTTTCTTTGATTCAATTAAATTTAAAACTGTTATATCTAACAACATTTTGTTTTAAAAATAATATTCAAGCATATTTTTTTAAATACCTATAGATTTGTTTTATATTTTAAATTTTTTTACATTCAAATTATGATTTTTTTCATATAAAAATGTATTTGTCTTATCTTAAAAATATATATTTTTCGTTGATATTTGTTATAGGTAATAATGAGTCGAAGTTGGATTACGGCACATCGAATGAGCAATGAATTTGAGGAAGGTGTTGATGCCTTTTTAGAATTTTCAAAATGAAATGTTCCAAGTAGTGACATTTTTTTCTGTCCATGCCTGAAATGTTTGAATATGAAGAAGTTGAAAAGTAGAGAGATAAAAGATCATCTGATTTGTCATGGTTTTAATCCGATTTACAGCCCTTGGATTTGGCATGGTGAAACTGGATGGAATGTCACTGATGATGATGATTCGCAAGATGGTAACTCCGATGGAATTGAAGAAATGATTCGAGATATTGTAGCAGAACAAATTGAGATAGAACCGACAGTTGCGCATCTATATGGTGATACTGAAAAACCATTATATCCCGGTTGTACAGATTTTACGGTTTTGTCGGCAGTGTTAAGATTGATTAACCTGAAGGTGAAGCATGGATGGAGTGATAGAAGTTTTACAGAGCTGCTACAATTGATGAAAGACATTCTTCCAAAAGATAACGATCTTCCAGATTCACATTAAAAAGCCAAGAAAATATTATGCCCGATGGGATTGGGATACAAGAAAATACATGCCTGTCCGAATAAATGCATTATATATAGGAAGGAATATGAATTTCTGTCAGAGTGTCCTAAATGTGGGACATCACGGTATAAGGTGAAAGAAAAATCACAGGCTGATGTAGAGATTACAAAGCTCCCTTCAAAGGTATTTTGGTATCTTCCTATAATTAATCGTTTCAAACGTTTATTTGCTAATTCACATGATGCAAAAAGGTTAAGATGGCATGCTGAAGAGCGGGTATGTGATGGAAAAATACGTTATCCATCTGATTGTCCACAATGGAAGAAAATTGATGCACAGTATTCTACATTTGGAAATGAAATTAGAAATCTCAGACTAGGGTTGTGCACAAATGGAATGAATCCATACCGAACACTCAGTAGCACACATAGTTCATGGCCTGTTTTATTGGTAATTTACAACCTCTCTCCTGAAGTTTGTATGAAGTGAAAATATGTCATGTTGAGTACAATGATCTCTGGTCCAAAGCAACCCGGTAATGATATTGATGTTTACTTGTCATCATTGATTGATGATTTGAAACTGTTATGGGCTGATGGTATTAGGCTGTATGATTCTTATAAAATGGAATATTTTCAACTGCATGCAGTGCTTTTGTTCACTATAAATGACTTCCCAGCGTATGGAAATTTGTCTGGATACAGTGTTAAAGGGAATAAAGCATGTACAATTTGAAAACAACAGACGTCCTATTGTCAATTGCATCATGGGAGGAAAACAGTGTACATGGGTCATCGAAAGTTTTTGCCTATGGAACACCCTTATAGAAGACTAAAAAAGGCATTCAATGGCTCACAAGAATTTGATACTGCTCCAAAACCTTTATCCCCTGATCTGTATTTTGAGAGGGTGAAAAACCTAGACGTGACATTGGGAAAGACACAGAAATCTGGTAATGATAGACATATTTGGAAGAAAAGGTCAATTTTTTTTTGAGCTACCATATTGGAGGTATCATGAAGTTAAACATAATATTGATGTCATGCACGTGGAGAAGAATATTTGTGATTCTTTGATTGGAACATTGTTAGATATTAAAGGAAAGACTAAATATGTGTTGAATGCAAGATTAGACTTACTATCAATGGGAATACGTTTGGAGTTAGCTCCCACTCCTAAAGGAAGACAAACATTTCTTCCCCCGGCTTGTCATACATTATCCAAGAGGGAGAAAATTAGCTTCTGTCAGTGTCTTCATGATACCAAAGTGCCTCAAGGTTATTCATCTAATGTAAAAAATTTTGTCTCATTGAAGGACTTGAAGTTTATAGGTATGAAATCACATGATTGTCACGTCATGATGCAACAAATTCTACCAGTTGCATTGCCTGGAATATTGCCCATTCGTGTCAGAAAGACTATAATGAAGTTGTGTTATTTTTTCAATTCAATTTGTAACAAGGCGATTGATGTGAATGCTTTAAAATTTTTGGAAAAGGATGCAATTTTTATAATTTGTCAATTGTAAATGAATTTTCCTCCAACTTTTTTTGATATAATGGTGCATTTAATGATTCATCTAGTTCGAGAAATAAAGCTTTGTGGACCTGTATATCTTCGTTGGATGTATCCTTTTGAAAAGTATATGAAAATATTAAAGGGGTATGTTAAAAATCTATATAGACCTAAAGCCTCCATTATTGAAAAGTATATTTCTGAGGAGGTAGCAGAGTTTTGTACGAGCTACTTGGTTGCGGCGCAACACATAGGTTTGCCTCCATCTCGCCATGAATGAGTTAATAATGAGGGAAAGGGGATTCGCGGCTTGAAAGTCAAATCATTATCAACTGAACAGATGAAGAAGTTAGAATCATTCATCTTGAATAACATAGCTGATGCTCAACCGTATATCACATTGCATATTAATGAGTTGAAACAATGTCATCCAAAGAAGAAAGAAATGTTGATTTTGAATGAGCACAACAAAACGTTTTTGTCATGGATTAAAAAGACTTTGCTTGGTATATCAGATGTATCAGAGACATTAAAATGGATAGTGGGTGGTCCATGTTTAAATGTGATAACATGGTCCGGTTATGACATTAATGGTTATACATTTCATACAAAATCTCAGGACAATAGAAGTGCAGTTCAGAATAGTGGTGTATTGGTGTTTGCAGAAGCAATGCATTTTTCGAGTGCTAAGGAGAAAAACCCAATTTCTGCATCAAATGCATATTATGGAGTGATTGAAGACATATGGTAGGTTGATTACTTTAAAATTAAAGTTCCCGTTTTTAACTGTAAATGGTTTAATGGTAACAACAGCGTCAGACATGATGAATTTGGAATGACATTTGTTAATCTGAATAGATTGGAAGACACAACTGATTCTTTTATAATGGAAACCCATGAAAAACAAATTTTTTATGTAGTAGATCAATCAGATAT
This sequence comes from Viscum album, assembly GCA_963277665.1. Lineage (NCBI taxonomy): Eukaryota > Viridiplantae > Streptophyta > Magnoliopsida > Santalales > Viscaceae > Viscum > Viscum album. Next base: position 1,263,308,970 of record OY728129.1, on the reverse strand, counting down.
GAAGTGGGCTATTGTTTTACAAGGGAAAAAACAATATGTTGGTGAGGATGAACTTGATGAATATACTGATTTATGTGAGATCCCTACTTACATGGAAATATTAACAGAACATAATGATGATCATGTTGAAGACATAGTTTGTTCCATAAGGAACGATCACGAAGAAGGAATTTGGGAAAACAATCCATTTGTACATTCCTAAAATTACAGGTAACATATGTTTATTTCTTGTTTACATTTATTTTTTCCATAAATGTTAGATATTTTAAGTTTTTTATTTATTAAAACATGTTTTAAAATAAAATAATTATATGTTTTTGTTTGTTTTAAGTTTGTTTAGTTTACTTTATCATGTTTACAACCATTACATGAATTTTAAAATGCTTATTTTTGTTCACTGACAATTACTTTACCATTTTTACAATGTTTACCAGGTTTACAATTTTTACCATTTTTACCATCTTGACCATCTTGACCATCTGTGCCATCTTTACCATTGTTTAACATTCTTACCATATTACCAATGATTACTATTATGTAACTTAGTACACTTTTCTATTTTCTGATTACAGTAGTATTAAAATATTTTAATTTGTATATTTTTTCACTGACAATTACTTTACCATGATTACAATGTTTACTAGGTTTACCATTTTTTCCATTTTTACCATCTTGACCATCTTGACCATCTTTTCCATCTTTACCATTATTTAACATGCTTACCATATTACCAATGTTTACTATTATGTAACTTAGTACACTTTTCTATTTTCTGATTACAGTATTATTAAAATATTTGAATTTGTATATTTGTGAACTGACGTTTGTTTTTTTGATTTGAAGGATAATGACAGATCATTCAGATGATCAACCATATGATTCTGGAGAGGAGCATATTGCTGGTCATACCTCTGGGGATGAACATTCACATGCTCCTATTACGACAAAGAGTTCAAAGGTTGGTAAACGTGGGTGCACACGTTTACCAAAATTATCACTTACCCGTACGTAGGATCAGAGGATAGTAGTTGAGTTTGATGATGATGATATTCCTAGAGGTCCGAATGCCAAAGATTTTAAGATTTTTGTTGCAACTCAGGCTAAGACCAAAGTAAGCATTCTATATGATGATTGGAGAGGTGTGGATAAAGCGATTATCTCTCAGTTGTGGGAGACGATTTTGGTAAGATCTTTTGTCATTGTTTGACTATTCTTTTAATGTTTCTAGTATATATAATTTGTTTAACCTCTTATTTATCAGATGAAATTTGATATTCCTGACACTGGAGGAGTCAGGAAGAAATGCTTGTCGTTGGCTGCTAGGAGATGGAGGGATTTCAAATCAACCCTCTCATCTGATTTCATTTATGGTCATAGGAGTCATGAAAATCCATGTCATATATATCCTTTTATAGATGAAGACACATGGAGACAGTTTTTTGAAAGTAGACCAAAAGAGTCATTTCTGGTAAGGGCAATGTAAACTTTTATAAACTTTCTTATATAAATGATTTTATTAATGTTTTGTTAATGATTTATTATTCTTAAATTACAGCAAACAAGGAAAGCTCATCAGGAGATCCAATCTAAAAATGTATACCCTCATAGTTTATCTCGGGGAGGGTATACATTATTGCAAGAAAAAATGATGGCGGAAAAATTTCAACAACTAAGAGCTGAGTCTTCAAGCTCTGGAGAGGTGGCCCTTCCATCCCCTCCATCTAGACATGAAAAATGGAAGAGAGCTCGGAAGGGAAAAAAAGGGCAATATCTTTCGGAAGAATCGAGAATCGTAGCTGAGAGGATTGTAAGATATCTATTTAATTTATTTAAGTTAACTTTTTTCTTCATATAAGTTTCAATCATTACAGAAATGTTCAATTAATTAATACAGGACTCTCTTGAGGAGCAGAGTTCAGAGGGGACATTTACAGCTACTGGGAGGGAAGATATTTTATGTGCATCATTGGGAAGGCCCGAACATCCTGGTCGTGTAAGAGGATATCTGGCAGGTGTATCGGTAAGAAAAGTGTTTCCATGTTCTTCAACTTCTAACATTGAGGGGGTTTATAAAAAAAATTGAATCCTTGGAGGCTGAAGGTAAAAATATTAATGCGACGATGGAAGACAAGATTAGAGAGTCGGTGCAGTCTATGTTTGTAGAAATGAAAAGATAATTTCAGACTGCAGCTCCCACTCCTCCACCTCCCCCTGAAGACCCCATTATTTATCCTCCACCTCCGCCAATAGCTCCCACTCCCCCACCTCAGCCTGCGGACCCCATTTTTTATCCTACGCCTCCGCCGCAGCTTCCTACATATTGCGAGTTGTATGTTGATGATTCTCAACATCATATAGTAGCATACGAGCTGGTATATTGTATAGGAGATACAGTTCATCATCAATAATTAGAGGTAGAGAATCAGAGGTTCACTGTACAGGAAATTATAAGTAGATCAGCTAGGGTACTAATACCTACAGATGAGGTGGCGACAGTTGGACAGAGTATCGGCCATTTTTTAGTTTGGCCATCCAGACTTCTTCGACTCATTACCATAGAGGTATGAATGTTATATCTTTTATTTTATTTTTTTTATTAAAGTTGTTTTATCATTTGAAAACTACTATATTTCTCAAAAAAAATTCACAGGAATACTTCAAAGGTAAAGAAATACTGTATAGACAACAACAAAGACAACAAGCTATGACATCAGATACAGATTCCAGTGGTCTTGACAGATTGTCAAGATATTCACATTTGTTGTTGGGTTTTTATGAGTTTCCAAGGGAATCTCATGTTTATGGACGTGAAATAAGTGTGGGGATTACAAAATCTGATATCATGGAGCTTGTTACAGGAGATAAGTTGGGCAACAACGTGGGGAAAAATTTTTCCATGTAAGCCTTAACACCTTTTCCCTACATTATATTTATTAAAAATGTATACTTATGTATGTTTTGTATTAGGTATCTTTATAAAATTTGTGAGAGGAATGAACTGACAGAAGTATATAGACTCATAGACCCGCAATTGATTTCCCCTGAAGCATGTGCATTGACTGAGGAACAAAGAATGGATTATATTGCTGAAAGATTTGAAAAGAATATAATCAGACAATGTTGGATGATGCCTTTTTGTGAGAGGTATGAAACACATTTCTCTCAAAGAGTTAATTATATTTTAACATAAAAAACCACTAACATTAAATTTCCTTTTATCAGTGATCATTGGATGTTAGGGATTTTTTTCCCAAGGGAGAAAGCTCTTTATTGGTTATGCTCTGTTCATGGTGATGTGCGGGAAAGTTTTAAGAATATATTGGAAAAGTAAGTTTCAATTTCTTAATAGTTTTATATATTATAATGAATTTTAAATTTACCCCATTCGTATTATTTTCTAACAGTGCATGGGTCTACTTTTGAAAAAACACAAAGAAAAGAAATGCAAAGATCAAATATGTAAATGCGAAGGTAAATTTCCATTTATAATTTGTACTTTTTGATTTATTACATAAAAATAATATATTGAATTTACACTCATTCAAAACAGAATTGTCATGAACAACAAGGCCTCATAGAATGTGGATATTATATGTTAAGATTTATGTATGAAATAATAACAACTGGGACAGTTGTGAATTTTGACCTGGTACGATTTCCTCTTAAACTTTGCCATAATATTTCAATTTGATTTATTAATTATACACGTTAACTATCTTCTTTTTCATTTGTAGCTTTTTGATGACCCTCAACCCTATACTGCTGAAGACATCAAACACGTACAAGTGGAGTGGTCAAATTATTTTACAGGTTTGATTGAATTTTAGTTGTTTGTAATGTAAAATGTAATTTTGAATATTGTCATTTTAATTGTGTATTTGGTAGTTGTTTAGGTTGAATTTAGTTTTTTTTTGAAGTTGACAGTGTAAGTTTTGAATGTTATATAATTGAATGTTTAATTTTGCTCTACTTCTTGTTTTGGTCTACTTTTGATGGTTTTTCTGGTATGGATTTGGGTCTGTGGGGGAGGGGTTTCAAGGGTGTGGGGGTGTGTTCAGTGGGGTTGGGGGTGTCCAGTGTTCTGGGAGTGTTGTCCGGTGGGGTGGGGGGACAGTCCTGGGGGGTGGTAGGGATGTCCAGGGGTGTGGGAAGCCGGTCCAGGGGTGTGGGAGTGTTGTCCAGGGGTGGGGGGTTGTCCAGGGGTGTTTGGGGCTGTCCAGGGGTGTGGTGGGGGCTGTCAAGTGGGGTGAGGGGGTGAGGAGGTGTTGTTTAGGTGGGTGGGGGGCTGTCGAGGGGTGTTTGGGGGTGTCCGGGGGTCGGGGGGTAGTCCAGGAGTGTGGTGGGGGCTCCAATGGGGTGGGGGAGGGTTGTCCAAGGGGTATACATGTGGGTGGGAGCTCCAATGGGGTGGGGGAGGGTTGTCCAGGGGGTATACATGAGGGTGAGGGCTCCAACGGGGTGGGGGAGGGCTGTCCATGGGGTATAAATGAGGGTGGATTCTCTCTAGGGGGTAAGTTTTATATGTAATCTATGAACATGCTTAATTTTGATGTACTTCTATTTTTGTGGTACGATTTCTTGATTTGTTTTCTGGTTGATTCTGGTGGAGAGAAGATGACTCCATTCTGTTTAAAAAAAATTGGGTTTATCACGTCCGTTATTTAATAACCGACGTGATAAAATTCCTGGAAAATAGTTTATCACGTCGGTTATTTAATAACCGACGTGTTAAAATGCCTGGAAAATAGTTTATCACGTCGGTTATTTAATAACCGACGTGATAAAAGGCCTACAGAATGGTTTATCACGTCGGTTATTTAATAACCGACGTGATAAAAGGCCTAGAGAATGGTTTATCACGTCGGTTATTTAATAACTGACGTGATAAAGGGCCTGGAGAATGGTTTATCACATTGGTTATTGAATAACTGACGTGATAAATGGCCTGGACAATGGTTTATCACGTCAGTTATTGAATAATCGACGTGATAAACCACCCTCCCCCCGTTTTTCATGTCAGTTTTATATGAACCGACGTGATAAACCACGCTCACCCTGTTTTATCACGTCGGTTATTATAGAACCGATGTGATAAACCCCCCTCACCCCAGTTTATCATGTCGGTTCTATATGAACCGACGTGATAAACCCCCTCACCCCTATTTATCACATCGGTTGTTTAAGAACCGACGTGATAAACCATTGTCCAGGCCGTTTATCACGTCAGTTAATCAATAACCGACGTGATAAACCATTCTCCAGGCTCTTTATCATGTCGGTTCTAAAATAACCGACGTGATAAACATCGCAATTTTATGTTTTTGACGTCTGTTTTTAAATAACCGACGTCAAAAACCTTATTTATAACGTCGCACGTATTAACGTCGGTTAGAAACCGACATAAAAAATTAAAAATAACTGACGTAAAAAACGTTTTCTGCACTAGTGATCTCCCATAAGATCTTCCACTTTTTGTTTCCTTACCAAAAACCTTTCTTTTAATCCTGGGGGAAAATAAAACATAAAAGGGTGAGCTCAAATGCTCAGTAAGGGTAAGCATGGATAAAATAAAACATACCATATACATTTGAATTTAAAAACATGAACCTAATGTTTAAACATCAAAATCATGAGCAAAGACATAAATCGTGGAAGTACATAAGGTATAGATCATAATGGAACATAATTCATGATAAAATAGCATGGGAATATAACATGTAATTGTGGAATCCATTAAGAACATGTAATGATTTCCATAGTAGCCAAGGCATTGTTGCCAAGACCATCCTAGTGGACAAAGTCCCTTTCTGAATCGAGTTTACACCTCATTTCAGTCATGTAACACTGAACCATATTAACTTACCGTTCCAGCCATGTCTATCTCATGAGATATAAAATCTTTACCCAATGCATTGGAGGGAGATATAGGTCCCACCCATCTCATAATGAAATCATTCTTACTTGTGCAACAAAATAAACTTAAAACATTCATCATAACCCAAATAATAAAATGGGTTTCATAAACATCAGCCCTTCATCACATAATCCATATAAAACAAATGGATATTTCATCATAAGAAAATTTAAACCATGTAAATAATAGAGACATTATACTTGAAACATACACATATGAAACAATTTCATCTTAGATGTAAAATGGTTTTGATAAAACACTTGAAATGAATTCTTGAGGAAAATATCCTTTCTTCTTCAAAATAATTCTCTTTTCACTAAATGTCATGAAATTTTAAAATAAAATAATTTTGTTGAAAATAGACATGAAATATTTTGGAGGAATCTTCATGAAAAAAAGGCTTTATAAAACCGTAAAAATCCATTTGTTCCATATAAGTTAAAAAAACATTCTTCTCATACTTTTGCCGGAAAAGTCAAAAAAGTACCTCATAACGTAAACAAAAGAAAGATTACTTACATACCATGTAGTAAAAGTCAAAAATGGGTAAAAAGGACTTTAAACATACATGAAAACACTTAAAACCTGGATAAGGATGATAAAAATAACCCCAGTAAATACTTATGTATAAAAAATCTCAGATAAAAATGAGAGTGGAAAAGTTATCCCTTACCTTAGGTCTGATATGCTTCGTACATATCCAAACCTCCTGTATAATGATTTAAATAATGTAATTGACTTATTATAGAATCATATTCATTGTTATGATATCATATATGGTTCACTTATGACTTTATATTACCCGTTCTTTTGTAAATTCCGTGTTAAAGAGCGTTTTGGGTAAAATCGTTTCATTTATCGTCCGTGTTTTGACTTGTAATTATTCATATGATTACTTAGATCATGATTAACTAATTCCAGAATATGAAACATGATTTATATATAATATATATTCAGAATATACATATATATAATAGATCGATAAATGGAAAGAAATACATTGTTCATGGAGACGGTAGGCCGTACGTACGCATGAACGTTGTTTTCGTTTCCTCATTGAATTGAATGGAATTAATTGGATGAAATACATATATATATATAGATAAATACAGTATCATTATTATGTCATATATTTCATGATTACTTATTATATATACTTGATAATCATTTATGAATGGTTAATCATTGAGAATGAATCTCATCGCGTCGTGGAGACGGTATTCCGTACGTACGCACGATCGATGATATCGTTTCCATGATCGTGGAATTTTATTGGAGTGTATGTATACTATTACAGAATCAATATCACTTTACAATAATCATATATAGTTATTATTTACACCATTATACCCATCCAAGTAAGGTGGTGGTAGAAAATAGATTATACCACGGCGTGGAGACGGTATTCCGTACGTATGCACGCGCGGTGATTTCATTTTCTGTAGGATGGATAGATGGTCAAATAGGGTTGTTTCATACTTATAATAACATATCAATATATTAGTGATACGGATGTTATTACTTCATATTGAAACAACCTAAGAAGAGGAAGTGGAAGAAAAAATAAAGTTGAAAGAATTGGTAACGGACATTACCTCTTCTTTGAAGCGCCTCTTTGAGACCTCCTTTTAGGGCACTAAAATTGGTATTTGAAGAAGACCAGGACATCTAGAATGTTTATAGGGAAGTGTAGAAGAGAATTTGGCAGGGTTTGGCCGAGCTTGAAGGCTCAAAGTGGTGTGAGGAAGAGAGGGAGGAGGTTCCCTTTTATAAGGGAGGAGAGGGGCACCTTTGGAATAACTTAAAATATTATTTTATTATAAAGTCATATTCAGTTTTTAATAGCTCCAAATTGATTTATTTCTAAGCTAAGGTGGGTATAGGTCTAAATCATCTCATACAATATAATTTATACAAGTTTAGGTCATTATATTAACCTTAACCTTTAGTTTTAACTCTTAGTTAATTAGATTGACATTTACCATGTCAGTTTGTATTTTTATATTATATAGTTAATAAACATACCATATACATCCAAGCGACCATAAAGTGGTCCATTAATGATACACATATCATGATATAAGTATATTGGCCTAAAATTAGATTTTTAAAAATATAACAACAATTTTTAATATAATTTTTTTAAACTATTTTATGTCAATTTTGACACTATTTGGTAATTGATTTTTGTGAAAATCATAACAGAATGATTAGTTCAAAAAAACTTAATTACATCAATACTAACATTTCATATTAACATAGAAAATTATTTTAATTCAAAAAGAGTCTCAAATTACATTTATTTGGGTATTTATAACATCAATTATGTCAATATTTCATTAATAAGATAATTACTGCATCATAATTGTTTCATAAATAAATTAAATTATTTTAAGTCTAAAAATTATAAATAAAATACCATTATGTAGGAAATCTTTTTATCTTTCTAATGAATATTTATATTCGATTTTATCTTATTTATAACCCTATATTACAAATGATTTAGTTATTCAACATTGATTTTAACTATTTTAACCCTTCTTTAAATAAATTAATAATAAATGTCCTAATCTAATCCAAGTGGGCCTAAATGGTCATATTTTATTCATAAGGTTGTTTTTGGCTGAATTACACTTATTCAATAGAATTAGGACATGTTTTAGGGTAATAATAATATCATTTTTACCCTTAATTATCCAATTTACTTTTAACCGTGGTAAAAAAAGTAAAAAGTTACTATTTACCAAAAATTATTTTCATCTCATTGAACCACATTTTAGTCCTTGATATTAACCATGTCTCTCGGATTTTCTAAATTCCACTCATAGAAGCGGTAAAATTAGGTTTTCTGAAAAATTCAGTTTTTTAACTACCACTTAGTGGTTTCACTATTCATCAAAAAATGAAAGTTTCCCGGAAAATACCAAAAATTAGGCCTAAGCTATATTTGATATTATGAATTCAAAAATGATGTCTATTTTACCAAATTCAAAACATATCAGTTGCATTAATTAATTTTAAAATTAGTTCCTGTCGTCAAAACAAATAGCGTGTTCTTAAGAGATAATAACTATCAAAAGATTGACACTTGTTTATGTCTGGTTTAAATGTGAAATTACATCCAATGACCAACATTGTATTAAATTGTAAAAATATATTCTAAATATACTCTAAAACCACTCAAATTAATAATTTATCTCTATTAATTATTTTGATTAAAAAAGTTATTTTTAATTAAAATTTAGTAATTTCCACTATTCATCAGAATATGAAAGTTATCCAAAAAGTACCAAAATTTCACCCTAATCTAATTTCGATATTCCAAATCCAAAAATGAAGTCTATTTTGAAAGATAAAAATTATAAAATTTCAAAAAGTGGGTATTACTATTCATAATGGCTAGTTCATAATAATATTATAATAATATCTCGTTTAGTGAAACTCGGTTTTGCGTACAACACACGCTATCGAGGAAGGTCGCGACTGCGTGTAATGCATCCAAGTTAGGGTTGCGTGTTGTGCAAGACTTATTTGTTATAACATACAACATAGGACATAAATAAAATTAAAAAGAACATTTCTCATAAAATCTCGGGGTGTTACAGTGCTTATGCATGGTGATGTAGTCGTTGCGTACAGGTCTTGGCAGTTGAGGCCACATGAGAGGAACTACCGGACGCATGATCTATAGTTTTCAGGTTTTGTTCATGCCTTACGCTGTTGGAGACACTATATGCTGGGAAAGCACTTTTTGGTCTTCACCGACCACAAGAGTATCAAGTATATCTTCACTCAGCGTGATCTAAATCTGAGGCAGCACAGGTGGGTCGAGTATCTTCAGTCGTTTGATTTCGAGCTTGCCTATACACCAAGAAAGGGAAACGTAGTGGCAGATGCGTTGAGAAGGAGAACTCAGATTCAGGCAGTTCAGGAGGCCAGCAGTGAGTGGCAGCTTATGGATCTGTTCACTGAGATGCATCTAGAGGTGCACGATAGACAGGGACATACCTTCCTCTCTTCTATAGCAGTTACCTCGACACTTCTTGATCGGGTACGGATGAGGCAGCTATCAGACTCAGAATTCTTAGTCCTATGGGAGAGTGTGATAGGAGAGGACCCTCTTCCTAGATGGATAGTGGGAAAGGATGAGATCTTGCATTTCAAGGGATGTGTATGGATGCCAGCGGACATACACGAGAAGATGATGTGGGATTTTCAATCCCCAATTTGGGCAGTTCATCATGGCATCACCAAGATGTATCAGGATCTTCATCGCCAGTACTGGTGGCCAGGTATGAAGAGAGATGTTTCTTATTTTTTCATGAGATGTTCTAGTTGTCAGTGGGTGAAAGAAGAGCATCAACGACCAGCAGGACTTTTACACTAGTTACCCATTCCGGAGTGGAAGTGGAACGATGTTGCGATGGACTTCATGACCGTGTTTCCGAGATCACCTTGGGGAAATGATGGTGTTTGGGTTGTCGTCGACAGGCTCACGAAGGTTTCTCACATCTTTCCAATCAAGGAGACCTTCAGTGTCGATGATCTGGGATGACTTTACATCAGAGAGATCATTCATCTTCATGGAGTTCCACGCTCCATTGTTTCAGACAGGGATGCACACTTTACTTCTCGGTTCTGGAAGGGGCTTCAGAAGGCTATGGGTACACATGTACTTCTGAATACGACATACCATCCCCAGACAGATGGCCAGTCTGAGCATACGATCCAGGTGCTTGAGGATATGCACCAGGCTTGCATACAAGACATTGGAGGTTCTTGGGAGAAGCATATTCCTCTGGTGGAATTCACCTACAACAACAGTTTCCAGACACCATCCAGATGGCACCATACGAGGCTTTGTATGGTACGCCATGCTAATCACCCTTATACTGGCTGGAGGTAGGAGAGGCAGCTTTCCTGGGACCTCGTCTGGTTCAGGAGACCTTAGAGAAGATAGAGATGATTCAGAAGAGGATGGAAACAGCACAGTCTTTGCAGAAGTCTTATGCCGATTAGTGGATATGAGCTCTAGAGTATGAGGTCGGGGATCAGGTTTTCCAGTGTGTCGCACCGAGGTTGGGACACAAGAGGATTCGGAGGCAGGTCATGCTTTCACCGTGGTAAGTCGGGCCGTTTGAGGTATTGGAAAGAGTTTGGAAAGTTTCCTATCAGTTGTAGTTATCTCAGAGGTATCGGGATATGCATGACTACATCCACGTCTCTAAGCTCTGACGTTACTTTTTAGACCCGTCTCATGTCTTTCAGCCTGAGGAGGTTGATCTTGATGTAGATGCATCATTCGAGGAGAATCCTATCCAGGTTGTCGATTGCAGTATGAAGGTTCTCTGCGGGTGGTATATTCCTCTTGTACGGGTGCTATGGCAGTATGGGCGAGTACAGGACAAGACCTGGGAGAGGTAGGATGATGTACGATCGCAGTGGCAGGAGTTGTTCGGGCTTTCTTCTTCTCCGCCTCATTAGGAAAATTCGGTGAAGAATTTCTTTAATGGGGGAAGTTTTTAAGAACCCGGATCTTCGTTTTAGGTACGCCTTTCCTTTTTATGGAGTTTTTGAGAACTATATGGTTTCTAGAAATTTTTGAAGTACACGCCATGTACATTCTATGTACACACTGTGTACTCTTTTCCCGCTTGAAGCCGTGTGCGGGCCGTGTCTGGGCCACACACACGGTGTGTAGGGGTGACGTGGAGGCCCATTATTGCGGAGTATGGAAAACCCACTAGACATCGTGTACTTAAAAAATAGATGTCGTGTACTTTTTATTTTTTAACTAAACGGACAGTGGTCATGCCTGACACATAGAAATAGCTTCTTCTCCAGATTCCGTTCGTCCGAGAGCACCGAGGGCTGTGAATCTTCTCCGAGTCATTGTGCCTCTGTCTGATCTCTGTTCCAACTGTCATCGATTGTGTTGGTAACGCCTCGGTGAGCTCGTTCATCTACTTTTTCCTTGTTCCTTGGTTCCTCATTGTTTTCAAGTTGTCATGGGTTGATCATTTTGTGCGTTTTCTCAGATATACGACGTTCTAGGGAGAATCAGTCGTCGTGGTTCAAGTATATTGATCCACTAGCATCCAGGTAGGTGTTTTGTGCATTTCTGTAGAAATTCTTTGAGTATTTTGTGCAAATTCCACGAATTCCCTTGGGCAGGAAATTTTGGGTTTCCTGTTTTTCCCTTGCTGTTTGCCTGCTTTGCTTTATTGTTGTAGTAGAGGTTTATGCTTGTGAGTAGAGTAATATGTTTTGTGCTCAGGTTGCTTTTCCATTCTTGTTTTACTTTTTGGCTTTTTTTCATTTTCCATGCCTAGTTGTAGGACAGTGGAACTGTTGCTTTATTATGCTATTGTGCCTTAGAATGATATCCAAGTAGTTTTTGAGGTTCACTTGGATGTTGCACGCACGCCGATCATGTTTTATTTTTCACACAGAACTGTGAGAGCCTAGTGTAGTAGGCTATAGAGAGAATGTATGTAAGGGATTCTCTAGAGAGTCATTTAATACGATGCGAGACCATAGGTGGAATTGGCGATGAGTGCTTCCTCAGAGAGTCTGTAGTTCCACGACACAGGACAGAGGGGGAATGAGACGTTGAGTGCTTCCCCAGAGATCCACTAGTACGATACGAGACTATAGGGGGAATTGACGGTGAGTGCTTCCTCAGAGAGTCAATTATTAGCTGAACCAGAGGGGTGAGACTGTTAGTGCCTTCTAGATGGTTTCTAGTACATGTAGGTTGAACCATAGGGGTTAGACTATAAGAGCTACCTAGAGGGTTACCTGTTTTCTTTTTGTTGCTGGTTGTTTACTTGTGTACTTTATATGATAGAACTATGGATTGTAGTTGTTGTCTGCTTTTCTGTTTACTGCTTCCTGAACTCTTGCTTTCCTTGTATTCATTGACTGTTAGGAATAGATATTTGGGTGACTGCCTACTGGGATTGTATCTCACACCATGTTTGGGACATGTTTTTGGGCCTAAGCAGACTATGTTGTTGTAGGTGTAGATAAGGGAAAACGCCCTTCTACATCAAGTTCTTGATTTCACTGGAGCTGGAGAGCATGTGATCGAGCCGAGGCTTGCGATGCTGAGGAGTTCACTTTGTTTTTATTTTTCACTCTTTTTACAGTTGTATTTCAGCACGTTGGTTTGTTTACTGCTTTTCATAGACATATGTACCATGTTGCATCATTATTATTATTACATTGCTTCCACTTTTAAGTTCAGTTGATGTATGCTATTTATTGTTTCCGCTATTGCGTCTGGTTGTTCTTCCGATGTATACTTTACCAAATGTGGGCATAGTTTCCCCACCAACTCACCAAGTCCCTCGCTACTAGTAGGGAGCCTCTGGCATTTGGGAAAACACTCTTGAGATCATGTGGAAAACCAAGTACAGGGTACCAGTGGAGGGTCTCCAGATTCGGGTCGTTACAGACTCTACAATTCAACAAGATTTTCAATGTTAAACACATTCAAATAATGTTATATATGAAGTTTCTAATGTAGTAATGGTGTTCCTAAAACATTCTAAACTCTGTAATGTTTGAAGGAGGTGTCATATCTAATATTTCCACTATTTTGTAATGACTGATTTTTTTTCCTGACGAAAATCCATTAATTATTGTAATTTGCATGATGTCACCTCAACATAAAATAGAAATGGGCTTATCATCATACCATATTTTTGTATATTGTTCAAAACATTTCAAAATCACCAGTATGAACATTACACTATGGAGATTTGACTAATAGATCATAAATATTGAAATCCCAATTTTTCCACTAAAGTTGAATAAATATATGGTGTATTCATGGATAATATATTGAAGTGTAATTTCCATTTTAAAGTGAAATAGCTGATAGAAATATACCTCATTTAGGTTCATTGAAAGTGGAATATTTCTTATCATAGGGATCCTCAATGATCATATTCTATCCTGAATACGCATCAATGAGAGGGAGGACATGAAAAATTTTCATTATATCAATCAAAATCACATTTATTGGGAAGATAAATTCATTCCTCGGGAATTGAATTCTTGGATTCCATAAATTATAACATATACTAATGTTATAATTCTAATTAATGATGGATATGGTGTTAGAGAGTCATTTTTTGTGATATTAGTCACAAAGAAAGGAATACTTGATGATTGTTTCACCATTTTCCGCCACCTTAGTAGCATGGGTTAGTTTCATTCACCCATAACTTTTATAAATCCAATTTCCATGTATAGGAAACCCAGATAGTGGGTAGCCACATAAGGATTCAAATCAATGACACTCCATATAATACCATAATAATATACATTGTTTCCACTTTAGGAGGGATATTTATATCTCCTTATTTTCTTGAGACATCTCGGTTCTCATAAATATAGGTCATAAGTCTTACATTTTTCTGAGGGATATCTTTCAAAGACCATCTATATTGGTTAATATTACATCTACATATGATGTATTATCATATCCATGATCATATTTCTCTAATTTTTCTTCAATATAATCACCTGATGAGGGAGATTAAGGGAAATTATTTCATCTAGAAAATGTTATGAGGAAATTTCTTCTCCATTAAATCATGGATAGATGATTCTCAGTCCTGATAGTGTTGATGTGGGGGTATCATTACTAAAGGAATCTAGGATTATCTCTCCATACTCACCATTATCATTTGGGGGACATAATTATATTTAATAATAACAATCTAGGGATGATGTTGTGGAATATTTTATTTTTTTTGCATAACATATACGTATCATTAGATCTCAAAGATCAAATTATGGTGTTCTTACATTATAATTAAACTAAAGAATCATTTTTTATCTTGGATTCTATTTTATCCATTTAAATTCATTCTTTCATAAATTTTGTGATGTTAATTGGATTCATTAGACATCATAATGATGGGGGAGATCTTGGTGTCCCTATAAATTTCAAAATATCTAAATATTTTCATCATTTTATTAATGTTAAAAATGTATTATTCACCTCATTCCTTCAATTGGTTTATGGGATCTATCTTCAGACCTATGGGGGCATGGTTTTGATGGGTTTATCTAATTCTAACCATTTTACCTCCCTTTAATAGAATCTTTCATAAATGTAATATGATTTACAAGACTCAAAATGGGAATTATCAACATTCAACACTATCACATGTACATTTAGAGAGTACATGATTCAATGATGGTATGATAAAGGAACTACCACATGCATATAGAATGAAAACCTTCCTATAATAAGTTTATGGATATGTCCTAGTAGACCAACGTGAAATTAAAGTGGAAATACTATATTTGAACATGGATTAAGATTTTCTAAATGACTAGTCTCTAACTACAATTTATATACCCTTAAATAGTAAAAGTAGAGGGAGATAAGTTTGTTTAACTATAACCTAGACATTGCAATTTCTAGAATGGTTTCATTTTTATTCTGGATCAATTATCAATCAAATACTAATGTATATCATTTTCATCCAACATGTATTTTATGTACAACAGTCATATGTTCCCCAAAAATGAAATATCTTATAAAATTCCAATAAAAAAATTACGTATGAAATTCAGTAGGATATTTCTACTCCTGATGTACCTCAGTTACAATGAATTATATGTGAAATTTATGAAGGATTAAAAGGTCTAAAAATTATTTATTCTTGGAAATAATTTTAAAATTGAATATAATTTAAAATTTAGATCTTCTATGGGAAATCATCATGATATTTACAAATATCATACTAAAAATCTATGTGCCAGCATTTCCCTATTTGTTGTTGCACCTAGGTATATGGTCATTGGGTCAAGGATTATTGAGCTAGTTGTTCCTTAAATGACTATTGTTTTATGGTATTTTTATTGATTAGGGATTTGACTGAGTTATCCTTACCATATTATGATTTTGAACAGGCATCTATTTATTTTCTAGTCAGTCAAAAATTATTATTGGATTTGAATGAGCCCTAGATAACACTTGTGTGTATTAATGATTTTTTTTTTCTTATTTCAGTTAAGGTCCATTGGTATCAACAACATATATCCCATTAGTTGAAACATCATCAGAATATCAATATCAATGTTGACCACTTCCGGCACACACCCCATAGCCTCTATGATTTCATCCCCATACACCCCAAAAATGGGTGGCGAATTAAACTTCATATGCATGTTCTCCATCAGAGTATTTATTTTTTTGTGGAAAACATTAATAGAACTGTATTTTGATTCTTCATCCTATTGGGACTCCATTTCAGGGGGTGGTTCTCCAATCCATGTTATATGGGAAAGATCAAATAATCCAAATAATTAATTATATATATTTTGAATAGTCTTTAATTATTTCAGTATTAACAGAAGTTCCTCTAGTCATGGATTATTATTACTATGTTTATTAGATAGCAACTTTTAAGATTATTTTGTCATATATTTATATTAAATATTATAGTTCAGCATCCATTATAGGAATTTGGGTTGCAAATGATTTAGGTGTTTTTCTAATAATGGAATTTATCTTGTTGACATATTTCATAATTATCAAGTCATTAATATTTTATGCTAGCATGCTTGATACATTCATCCATTTTTATTTATCTTCTTTTTGGATGGTAGTGATAAAATACACCTATATTTAGGTTTTTTCCATCATTAATTTCCCAAATAAACAATATTTTGGTGGATTTGATTTATGGGAATGATCTCCTACCTATTATACCCCATTATAAGGATTATGAGAACTAATTAATGCATTAATTGAGGAATTTTATCATTAGGATTCATGGAATTAAGTATATTTAGTAGGTTATTTTTAATTTAAGGAATGAATTACTCTAAGGCATGATATTTTTTTGAATATAAAATTTATTCATAAAATATTAATAAATTGGATGCATATGATCCTTTCATCCATCTTATCAGAGATGTCGTTATTATGTACAGAATTCCTAGAGTGGAACTATGCGATACCACATAGTTTTAGGTGTGGAAGCAAGGTTTGGGGATAGATTAAGTGCATGAGATTTCATTTACACTTTAATAAACCTATTCCAATAATCTAAATGTATCATTTGTGATTTGATCATTGAGAATACAATAACATCCTATAATATTTATTAGTTTACTACAAACTACTGCAATCTGTGTAGTTATTCTAGAAAACAATTTTGTTTGCATATAATAATAGTGATTTTCTATGAAAATCTCCAGCTATTTCCATCATGGTAGTTTCATGATCAAGGAGTAGATAAAACACTTCCTTTTTAAAAAGTCTGAAACCCTATCATCCTAATGTTTCATTCAATTTAAGAGATCTAAGATCATCTTCTTTCTTACGGTGGAGATGAAAAAGAATTGGAATTAAATTGGAGGTTTTCCAAACCTATAGAGCACCCTGCATGTAGTTTATTATATTATAAAAATGTGGTACCTTTCATATTTTTATCAAATTTAGGTGAATATCTTTTTCATTAATCTTTTTTTTCAATTCACGGGGCTATAAAGATACATAATATGTGTAAGATGTTTCTGATGATCCCCGATGTTATAACACCCCATGATTTTATTATATGTATTCCATTAAATAAATTATTTATAGAGAATATTATATCTCCTAAAACCCTGTCATTAAAAAAAATAATATACCATATTAAAATAAATGATAAAATTGAAAAATCTAGAGAAAAATATTTTAGCAGTATAAAAAAAATAAATATATATAAAACATCAAGCCAATAAAATGATACTAATATTATTGATTAGAAAATATATATTATAATTATCTGTATTATTATAATTATTATATATAATGTATTTAAAAAACTATATGTATGAAAAATTAATTCCATCAATTAACTAATTAATCATCCATAAGGAATGAAAATTTAACGATTAATGGATAAAATAATTTTTCCAAAAAATATTATTCTATTTTATATTATATATTTTTTAATAAAAATATAAATTCATCAATTTGATATTTTGAATATGATAAAATAAACAATTTTTTATTCATTCATTGAAAATTATCAATGGTTGAATTTCTAGGATTCACTTGAAATTATTGTTTTTAGGTCAATAATTAAAAATATTGCTTTAGAATGTATGATAAATTTAATGAAACAATTAATATATAATAACTATATAAAAGTATTTGAACCTCTTTCCATAAAAAATTTTTATTTAAAGAGTAATATAAATCATTTCTAACTATTATTTTGAATTTTGAAACTCATGCTTGACTTTTTAGAAGCAACATTATATCTTGTTTTTATAAAAACTATTTTGATCCTTCTCATATAATTATGTATTCACAATGATCAAATTTTTAATGGATTTTATTTATGATCACATATATATACTTAAATTTAGAAACCAATAAATATCCTTGGGATCAATTTTGTTTAAGATTTTTTTTAATTCATTAATTCCCTTATAATTGAATTTTTCTAAAAAGTGTTTTTCATTATGTATTCCTTATATAAAATTAAAAATTTAACTCAAAAATTAATAGAATATATAAAAATGGATTATATATTTTGAATCATATTATTCAAATAATGTAAAAATATATATTTCTTTTATATCCAATAAATAGAATTTTCGTAGTCAAAGTTAGTTCACTTAGGTAAGGTTTTAATGGGTTTAAATGGGGATAAAACAAAGTGATTAGGTAAAAAATATCATAAAACAGTACCTCTAATTTTTTTGAATTTTTCAATTTCTTCAAATCCTATTATATATTATATTTCAGGTTTCAGTGTTTCCACTGGAACATGAAAATGAAATTAATATTATTTTGAAGTTAGTAGTACTTAAAAGGGTGTCCCTCTACTCACCTATAAAAGGATCCCACCACCCCTTTGTTATCCACCCACATTCAACACTATATCTCAACCAAAATCTATAATTAACAATACAAAATACCATTTACAATGACCTATTGTTTTTTATAACCAAAATACCAAATAAATAAGTCTTACGAAGAGATCTAATGAAGTATACCTGAGGAAGAGGTAATTTTAATAACTCTGTAATTGAAATTTATACATTATTCAAAATCATCAAAATAAAATATAAAGGTATTGAAACTATTAAATATGTACAATTATTTTACTAAAATTTTATTATGTTAACCTAAATAATATTATAATCCTCTATTCAATCTAATGGAAAATGAAAATGTCGTCTGTGTGTTCATATAAACTACCACCTCCATAAACAATGTATGTCATTTTTCAACACCACCTTGAATTTATGGTTCTAAATACATATTTAATGAATATATTTTATAACTATTTAATAATTATGGTAGACACATTATTTTCCTCTCATCCCATAACATATTAAATGTCACATGTGTGTACATGTGAACTGTCACCTCCACAAATGATTTATTTCATTTTTCACAAACATTTTACATGGTTTAAAAAAAATATTTAATGATTATATATTTTATTTAGTAAATTATTATTATTCTTTTAAAAAAATTATCAATATAAAAATGCATGTTCATTCTCATTCAGCACACTCTGGTTTTAATCAGTATTACCACCTACATGAAAGATGTTATAATGTCTATTTCATGAATGATTTTATAACTAATGATACTATTAAAAATATATATAATTAATGAATTTATGATATATTAATTATTTTTTAAATGTTTGGATACGTAATTTTATGCAATAATATAATAAATTATTTATATGAAATTAAAATTTCTAAAAAATTAGTTGTTTTTTATTTCTTTAAAATTATCATCATAAATTGCATTTAATTACCATGGGAGTCTAGAAATATATAAAATAAAACAATAAAACATCATTAATTGTTATTCATTATACCATTACCAATGTATATGTGTCGAAACATCAAAATCAGAGCATGCTGGTATAACACAATAGATAATAAAATATTGATTTTAAGAGTGTTATTACACATTGGGTAATATATTTATAAGGTAATGATATATAGTAAGAAATATTTTAATTTTAATGATATATAGATTTGCATTTAATTTAAATTTATTAAATGTGATGATATATTCTGACCAACTAGGATAATGGCTTAGTTAAGGGGACTTTTTACTCAATTTCCATTCATTGGGATAAGATTCATCTCAATTGACTATTTTATGGAATATTTATATGTGTTGTCACCTATAAATATATTATATTCTATATAATATTTTTCTTTTGGATTGAAATCTGTTCCAAATAATAATGTTATTTTTTGATTCTTACATTAAATGATATGATCTTTGTGAGGGTTTCTTATCTCAAATTACATTCATTGAGATATTATTCATATAAACATGTTGGTTTATTTTATATTTTGTGTGTATACAAACAATAGATTTTTTTATAGTTTTTCAAGTAAATTTAATGTAATTTAAAATACATATTATTTTCTATTTAAAAAAAATTGGTTCAATTGCATCCTATGTTGTAAGGGATTCCAGGTATCAATTTAAATTCTTTGAGACATTAAATTTTGAGCATAGTTTTTTGGTATTCTGCTTCTTTACTAACAAATGGATGTCTTATAATATGATTTTCATTAAATTCATGGTATTTAAAAATACCAGTCAAGTTCATTATATTAATGTATTTTGATTCATATTTTTTAAAATCTATATGGGCCTCATGTATCTAAATTTTTTCCTCGTGACATATACCATGTTATAAATTATTATTTATTTAAATGCTGTATATATTACATCTTTAAAATAATATTTCATGACTGACATTATAATCATGATATTTTAGGCTATTTATCATGTTATATCTATCAAGTGAATTAATTTTTAAATGACATAGAGGATTTTTTAAACATTATTATTTTAAAATCACTGATGTCTTTTACTAAAAAAATGTTATCTTCATATCCATGTCAATTATATTATTCCAAACAAAATTCTATATAATTCAATTGATATTAATGGTCATATTATAATTTATCTATAATGGGTTTTAATGAAATATTTGCAGTGTTAGCTATAAATTTAAATTTGGATTTTTGTTACAAAAGTGTTAAAATAATAAATTTATAATGTTTTCCACATGGAATAATTTACAATCCATCATGATTTTTATACATTATTAATATTTTATTACATTTTTTAAGATTTCTCAATGAGAATAAAAATTCCACTAATCTATTGACTTTTGGTTTTTAATATTTATAAAATGAAAAAAAATTATATATAAAAAAATGTTTTCAATATGGATTTTATATCAAAAATGAATATTTCTATATTAAACTAATCATTTATATATATATATAATTATAGTTTCATTTCAATAGTGTGTTATTATAAATAATTTAATGAATTAATATTTAAATGCCTCTATGAAAACTCATTAAATGTTTTTTAATCTAATTTATAACATCATTTTTTTAAGAAAAAGAACAAATGATTTAGTGAAATTATTGTATAGTTTCCATAATTTTTATCTTATATCTCAAATGTAAAAATAATTAATGAAGAAATATTTGAAAATTATCCTTTTGTTCCCTTATGATTTTACACCTAAGATGAATTAATATTTTGTATTAATAGATAAAATTCATGATTTCTAAATTAGTGATACCATATGAAAATATTAATTATCCCATTTCTATTCATTTTATTTATCATCTATGCCAAAAACATTAATATTTTTTATTATCAAATGTGGATATATTCTAATTAAATAATTCACATATTTTATCCATATTTCCAATGATGATGTTTTATCGAATTAGTTATAAAACACATTGCGTTTTTATTGAATAAGATAGTTATGTTGAGATTATGAATGTGATTATGTTATACAAGAACACACATGGATAAAATTATTTATTTAATGGGTTGTACCTAAATTTTATAGCCCTCTAGTTCATTGGTAAATTCATTACATATCATGATATTACAATTAATGGAATGGAGGTTGGACGAAGTCCACTAAGGGAACCTGTCCACATAGTTTTAATGGAAATGGGGCGTGAACCCAATCCACTATGGGAATCTATATACAAGGTCATAATTGTATTAGAAGTGATCCTTGAAAAATTAAATGATTTTTTTATAATGTTTATGCCACCCTATTATAACATGTTATGTTGAATATGTCATTATATTGTGCTTCATTGTGGATTATTTTTTTATGATTGATGGTTTATTATATGAAAATGAATTTTCTATGGACTCTTTGTTTGTTATATATGTTTTTTAATTAATTGATTATGTTTTTTCTATGCACCTTGATTATTCTCTCAACCCCATATGATATTCGTTAGATAACTTACAATCTTAGATTATTGAATCCTAGGTTCACTCATATTATGCATTTGAAATCGCACATATTATGCTTCATTTTCCCAAAATTAATTAAGAATTGTATAATAAAATGTATTTTTATAATATTTTCTCATGATCAATGTTTTGTGGGGGATATTGAATATTTTATGTGATAAAATATATTTTTGGTATAAGTAGAAAATTCCCATTCAGGATGGAAAGACATGGGTTTAATTATGAGAATAGTTTTTTTCAAATTTTATAAAGCCATATTCCTTAAAGGTATTTTTTTGTAATTAAATCAATGATAGTTAATGATAATGTGATTATATACAGGTAAAATTTGGTTTATTTAGTTGGTATGAATCCTGTAATTCCATGAATATGTTTTTGAAAAAAATTCCATGTATACATGTATGATGTCTTATAGGTGGTATCCATATAGGGTTTACATAAAAGTAAATGTTAAGAAGTTATTATATGAGGATAATATATGTGTTTTTTATATCATTTTTTGTTGTTAAATTCGCGTTTGATCACATTTTCATTGGAACAGATACTCCTCTTATGGTATTATTTTATGGTGATTAATAGAATTTTAGGATATTTATGTTTGGTCTAGTGAAGAATACATGATTTAGGTAAAAATAACCCCTTGGGTTTGTATGTGAGGTAATTATTAATTAATTATGATTAATTGTAAGAATGGTTCAATTGATTATGGTAATACATTTGGTCATGTATATATATCCTTGGGGATTGATAAATGGTTCACTAATAAGGGAAATTATTTTATTTTGGGAAAATAGTTACTTCATTCATTGGAATATATGATTAAGATGTATATTGTTTCTAATAAAATTAAGTTTGTTTGAGTATGGGGTTAATTTCAATTTTAATTTTATAATATTATATGAATTCTAGGATCATAATATTCATATAAATGTCGTGATAATTTTAGGGTGGTGTTTTTTGGGATTAGAGAATAAACAATAGGGGAGTCATAGTTGAAGTGATATAGATTTATACTATCGTTATTAAACTAAATGTATCATTTGATTAAATAAATTATTAATTGGACAATATATATTGGATTTATTTTCCATAATATGTTATTTATAAATTGTTTAATTTTTTGATACTCATACCCACCATTTTTTAGTCAATTATTAAAACAAGGGGATTTTGCGTAAAAAATGAACATTATGGAAAATAAAATGATTATATTAATGAGAAACAAATAAAATGAGGTATGTAATGTTAAATATTATGGTTATGATTGACTATATATCATTAGTTAGGTATAACAACTTAAACCATTTCAATCCTCTAAAAACATAAATTTAGAGACAAATGCGGTGTTAGGGAATTTTAAATGTCAAAATCCATATTGGACACAAAATCCGCCCTTCTATATGTAAAGTATATGGGATAAATAATTTGAAAACTATCACCATGTAAAGGTTTTTGTTTCATGTGAATAATAGTAATTCATTGAGAACTGGAATTTCAATGAGATATTTATTGTCCAACTCATTGAATTAAAGGATGAAAATCTAAGACGATGGTTCCACCCACAATCGAATTTATTAATTGTAAAATATAAATACATTAATCTATTATCTATACAAAACCATGATAATAAAAACCCACAACCACCAAAGACCATAAAAAAGGGAGGGTTTATACAATCATAATTCATAAGTGGGTTATGATAATTAAATTCTTTAAGGTTAAATCATCATATACTCATGAGCTACATATTCTATATTTTATTTGGAATCTATCCACATTTTTAATTTTGGATAGTATCTAAATTTATCAAATAATCACAACATTGATAAGAAAAATAATTTTTAGTTAAACAACATAGTGATTTAATGATTTCATATCATGAAAATAATTTTATTCTAATAGATTTTTAGGTGAAGGTACTTCATAAATTTTATTATTCTACCGTTAGAATAATTTTATTTTCTTATTTTCATTTGTTTTATCTCTTTAGATATAGTAAATATCAATTTTTGATGTAGGGAAGTTGAATTTCAAATATGAATTGGCCTATAATAATCATTCGTCCAATGAATAATGTGAACTTCCAATAGAAGTTTTCGTTATTATATGGCTCTTAATATGTTATCATGTGGGTATTTATTTTCAATGTTATAGGGGAAAATTGAATCACTATATGTCTATTATAAATTTAAAATATGAAATTCGTAGACTTAACTAATATATAAATGTTGGATTCCCAAATAAAATTATTTCATGAGTTTTGACAATATTAGTGATACACTCTGATATTTTCATTATTATATCTTAAATTAAAATTATTAGAATGAAATTTATGTAAGGGGTTGAATGTGACACCAATAAATTTTATTAATTATTTTATTTTTACTAAATAAATAATTCAGTTTCTTGACTCACATGAAACAATAATTTAAAATAAATCTTAATATAACTTATTGAAATGCATTATAAAAATTTATAAACAATGAAAATACAAAAAGAAACATCATTTAGAAAATTATAATCTGAAAAAACCAATAAATAAAATGATATTAAGTTGATTTATTTAATAAAATATATATTATAGTTCTTCACAACTATGAAGAATTATTTTTTAATGATTCATGGGAAAAGATATTTTTAATCATTTTTTATTATATATTATATAATTTTTTTTTCAGAAATATAAATTTATAAATTTTACAATTTTAATATTATTAATCTAGCATCATTTTTGGATTCATCCCAAAAAACTTCTCTTCTGATACAATTTTGGGAGCTCTTCGTTAAAGGTTTATATTCAGTGAATAGTTAAATTATCATTTCTATTAGTATTGTAACTTTTGGAAAATCATTATTTTTTAATAAAGAATTAAATATATATCAAACTTCTATGTTTATAAAATATATATTTATTATGTTAAAAAATCTTTTGAAACTATTATTTTGATTTCTGAATCCTAGGAATTACTTTCTGGAACCAAATTTGTATTTTATTCTATTAAAAACTATTTTGTCTTTTTTCCTTTAATATTGTATTAAAAAAGACCCATTCATATTTTGACCTATTTTAAATAAATATAAATCTAATTATTCATAATAAACAAATATGTTTTATGGGGATTAATTCAATAAATGATTTATGGGTAAATTATGTTTTACACTTCATAATTCATTGTACTACAAATTGTTTATATTTGAGTTTTTTTATAAATATAATATACGAAAATTTTAACACCTATAGAAATTTTATCTTGTAAAATTGATTCCATATTTTAGATAATATTATTTAAATTTTTTAATAAGTTTAATTTTTTTTGTCTAATATTTTGTTTCTATATTAAATGTTATTTACTACAATAAGAGTTAAATGGGATAAAAGTGTTAAAACTATGTGATAGGAACAAAATTATCAAAAATTCTATATAAAATTTAATATTATTATTGAATTTAGAACTATAATATATTACGTTATAATTGTTGTTTACTTAGTTCCGGGATACCAAGAGAATGATTTTTATATTTTTTAAACGATAAGAGTTCTTAAAAGGGAGAAATTCCTCTCACCTATAAAAGAATACACTCGTCCTCCTACATCTCCACCCACATTTATCACATTTGATAAATAATTTTTTAAAGAAAAAATCCCATGAGCCATTATCCATGACCTAGATGTTTTCATCACTCCAAAAGTCCAGTCTATGATGGTTGAAGTAGAGAACCACAAGAGGATAACCTTAGAATTTGTAATCTTCTTAACTGGGATTATTTATGATTTTCCCTTTTAATCCTATTATAAATATTTAAAAAAATATTAAAATAATTAAATCACAATCATTATGCCACTAAAATGTTATTATTTTAATGAAACAATCATTATCATCTTCATTTCTATAGAATATCTAATGGATACTTGTTTCGTCTATATGTGAAACCTACTTTCTTTATAAATAATTTAATTCATTATACATCACCACATAAAATGGTTGGATATAAATTGGTAATAATTGAATAAAAACTAAATCTATTAAATAAGTATGATTATAAAAAGATAAATCATAATAAATTTTTTTTCTATCATATCCATTAAAAAATAGAATGCACCATGTGTGTATGTGTGAACATCCACCTATATGGATGACCTCTTTCATTTTGCATCACATAATTTCATGGATGTTTCTAAAATTAAATTCAATTAGTAAACATAATATTTCTAAAGTTTATAATATTATAAAAAAATTATTTTTTCATCACCAAATAATATTTCTTGTTCATTTAGTCAATACAGTACACTATTTTTTTTGTTGGTTTTACTAGCTGAATGAATGATGTCATAATAAATATTTCATAAATAAATAATGAATGTTATATATATGTTTAAAATTACTTTTAAATAATTCAATTAATATTTATTAGTGAATGTGTAATGGTTATATATATCTTTTCATAAAATAATATATTCAATTATTTTAATGGAATTGAAATTTCAAAAAACAATATTCTTATCCACTCTAATTATATCCACACTATATGTTATATAAAATTACCATGTGAATAAAAAAATTCATATACATCTTTAGGAACATTTTGTAGATGGTGAGTCCCTTACTATGGTGTAAGGACTCAAATCAATAAATTGGAATATTCATGGAATAATTTAAAATTGTCCAAAAAATATATTTTTAAGACACATTTATCACTAAATGTACAATTCTAAATTATAATTGAATGGATAATGTAATAAATATATAAATATTATTCATATATATATGTATACTAAATCTAAATATATTATACTGTAGTTTTGAGTATATATATCCATTTGGAAATATGAGGTAGCAAGTTTCTGAACATGGTTTACATTCATTGAGTTATATTACTTCTCCATTGACTATGTTATGCCATGATTATGTGTTTTATGAACTATTACTATAAAAAGTTTTATTTAAATTTGATTTATTTTTATTTTCATTTTTTCATAAAAAAAAGTAATTTATTGATTATTACCTCAAATGCTAGTTTTTTAAGGGCATCTTGCCTCTATTTAATTTTTTTGAGATATAAATATTATTCATCACTTATTATATTATATGTAGTGATTATA
The DNA here is from genome assembly GCA_963277665.1 of Viscum album. Taxonomy (NCBI): domain Eukaryota; kingdom Viridiplantae; phylum Streptophyta; class Magnoliopsida; order Santalales; family Viscaceae; genus Viscum; species Viscum album. The sequence continues at coordinate 1,263,281,637 of OY728129.1, read as the reverse complement.
AATAACATTAATTTATATTATTATTTCTAATATAAATCTAATGGTATTTAGAAATCCATCATATTTTCTCTTCAATAGTATTTTATTCAAAAGTTACCCACGTTGTAAGGGTTTATTTGACTCAATTTTATTTAATTGAGACATTCGTCATTTTGTGTTGCTTTTTTTGTTATTATTTTAATTTAAAACACCATGAAAGTATAATACTATTTTTTCAGCTAAATCAGGGTATTTAAGAATCTAAACCAAGTTTTTTCTTTAAATTATTTTGATTCTAGTGTTATAAAAGTTATCAAGTTCTACTGTATATATTTATTGTCTTTGATGCAAAAAAAACCATGTACGTGTATAAATTTATATGATTTATATTGTCACGACCCGTCCTCAGGGCCCGTGCCGTGACTACCCCAAGCCCGCCTTCTATAGGCCAGGGGCTGGCGACTAGCACCAAGGCGTAAATCCCGGTAAAAAGGAAAGGCATTGCCTTTGTAAAGTAAACAAGCACCACAGAGTAAGCAAGTGGAAGAAGTAAACACTAAGTAAAAGCTGGTACAACAGTAAGTGCAGAAAAGTAAAGGGGGTCGGAAATACAAGCCCAACTGTAAAGTACAACTGAAAGGGGAAAAACAGCAACTGAAAGTAAAGCCGCAACGTTGAGACGTCCACTAGAAGTCCCACCTAAAGGGTAGGTACAGATAGCCTCCACTGCTCCTCGGGTCCACCTGACCGCTTCGAGTACGTCCTGCCCAGCGGTCCACCTCCAAGTACTGTCCTGCTCCGCAAGCCTCCACCACGATCAGCGTTGTCTGTCGTCTGCAACCAACACAACGTAGTGTGGGCATAGCCCTTGCAGGGGTGAGTATAAGCTACTCAGTAGGGACCCCAAGACCCCCAAAGGTCTCTGAAAATCCACAAAGGATAAACCACAAAGGAAAGATACAGCCACGAAGTAACATCCGACACGGCTTAGGTATATGCCCATACATATACCTAAGTCATCAATTGTCACTTGCCTCCAACATCCGAGCTCAAGTACAACTCAGTCCACACAGGAAAGCAAAACGTAAAATCCACACAGGATAGCACAACAAAATCGACAAAGGAAAGTAAAACGTAAATCCACACAGGATAGCTCAACACAATCCACAAAGGAAAGTAAAACAGAGTTTCAGCTCACACAGGTATACTTCTTCAAATGACGATAGAGATGATCACTGATCCATCTAATTCTTCAGACCCACAAAGGATCGATAGATACTAACCCCCATAAAGACCCACACAGGATCGGGCCCACAGAGGACCTGTAGGCGTTGGCTCACACAGAACTGCTGAGCGCTGACCCACACAGGATCAGACCCACACAGGATCGGTAGCACTGATCCACACAGGATCACTGAGTGTTGTAGTCGTTGTCGTCGAATCCACTGAGGATCTCTGCACAGTCGTCGTCGCAGTCACAGTAGCAGTCGCAGCCAGCTCTAGGGTTCCCACACATAGTAAGCTCGTTCGAGAGGGTCTGCTCCACGAGCCGAGAGGCTGATACATCAACTGACACATAATCCAGAGTTGGTGTATCCAAAAGTTCCGTATCGTCAACAGGAACTCAACGTCGCAGACAGCGCGTCAATCAGACGCCCGGTCTGAGAGTTATTGGCTTTTTCGTCCCAGGGGCCCGGTTGGTTTTTATGGAAAAACCAACCCGACCATACTCCACCTGCGTCCAAACCTCGGGAGGAGTATTCCAAAAGATCCATCTCACTTGGAGGAACTCAACGAAGTCGACGACACGTCAATCGGACATTTGAAGCTCAAGATATGAGCGTTTCCGCTCCGAGGGCCCAGTTGGTTTCGTGTACGAACCAACCCGGCTGAACCCAAAGTATTCCGAAACCTTGAGTGCGATATACCGAAACGACCGTCTCGATCCAAGGATTGCATCTCCACTGACGACACGTCGTTCGGAGGCTCGTAGCTCAAGTTACGGGCAAAAGACCAAAAACGGTCTGAAGACGGGGGATCTGGGCCCGGACCCACCTGGCCCAACCCCCCCTGGGTCGGCCCGAATCGGGTCGACCCGACCTGGGTCCGGGTTCGACTCGGTTCGGTGCAACCCGGCCGGTCGGGTCGGCCCAGCTTGGCTCGGCCGAGCGGCCGAGCGAGGGAGCCGCGGGGCGCTGCCCCCGGGGGATGAAGGTGTCGCGACCCGGCGTGGGGGCGCGCTGGATTAGCGGACGCGGAAAAGCCGCGTCCCGTGTGTGTCGGACCCGTGTGGCCGCGGGTCCACTGGCCGCCGCCGCTGCGGCTTCAGCCGCGACGACCCTGTCTGGGTGCGCGCCGGGGCGCCGCCGGTGGGTTCCGCGGGCCATCGGAGTTGCTCTGGTGGTCCGATTTCGTTTTCGTCTTCACCGTAGCTCCTCCCGGGTCCCGTACTTCACTGCGTAAACAAAGAATAACCTCTGCGGCATGTTTTTTCGTCGCCCGCCAATCCTCACATCAACGAAGAACTGCGAAGGGTTGTCGGGCCGTGTTTGTTTGGCCCGCACCCTCCGCGTTAGGTGATAACAATCAGGAATAAAATATTCAACACATGAATAACAAGTAAGGCGCAATTTTAATAGAATTAAAATGGAACTTGATCCGGGTTATTTGTTTTAAAATAAACAATCACGGGAATATAAATCACTTCACAAACAAACCCCTACCTCTCCCTAGTCAGTGATCGCGCGTTCTTCGCAGAATTGATCATCGTGGAAGGAGGCGATCGTCGCGTCGTGGAAGGGCGCCGCGTCGTCGCGGAAGGGCATCGCGTCGTCGCGGAAGGGCGTCGTGTCATCGCGGAATACAGTGTCGCGTCGACGAACTCTGAGGTTCAAGAACATGTAGATTTAATTATATTAATTAAATCCATGATGTTGCTATAACCCAAAAGGAGATTTGAAAGAAGAAACCCAAAATCTCCTACCTCAAGCAGTTGGTGATCGGAGATCGTTGCGGGGAAGAACGTCTCGGAAGGAGCGTCGTCAATCTCCGAGGGTGACGGCGTTCTTCGCGTTCTTCGCATTCTTCGCGAAGGAGGATGAAGGCACAAGATTTCTGTCAAAAGCCTCTCAACGAGCAATCCTCAAGATGTCGTGCGTTGGTCTTATTTTATTATTATGCCAACAGATTGTAAACAAGTTAAGAAATGATTAAATTAATTCATAGAATTAATTTAACGAAGTTAACCGCCCAATTAAATGGTGCGTTAAGAATTTATGAAAACGGGTCAGTTGACTTTCATAATGACGGGTTTTCGCGGGTGTGTTACTTAGCGGAAAAGAAACGGTGGGGCTCGTGCTGGCCCCACCTCACAAATATCCTACCAAGAGGGTAGGATATTTTTGGATATCACTCCATCCGCATCAACATAGCTTAAGAAGCTTTACGTGGCTTTCAAGTGGCTTTAAGTGAAATAAAATAAAGTTTTTCGTACCAATTATTTTATTTCTTAACTTTAATCCCAAAAATTAAAAACCACACCCGAGGAAACGCAACTCCGGAAGAGGCGTTTCTAAGAAAATACTGGCACTGCAATTCCATCGGTGCCCTCAGAATTCGATTCCGAGCACCGGTTTAAGAGTTAGAAAAACCCGCTCGTCTGTTCACTGAACGTACCTGAGCCAAACTTCGGAAAATGATTCCGGACACACCGGTCCTCGAAATCAGGTGCCGTCAGAAACTACGTTCTTGTAAAATTCCAAAGAAAATTAAGAAAAAAAATCCCTTGAAATTTTAGGGTCTTTACATTACTCCCACCTCAGGGATTTACGTCCCCGTAAAGATACATCATAAACTAGGGAAACAAATTTGGGTACTGAGCACGCATCTGAGCCTCCCGCTCCCAAGTGCTCTCCTGGAGGTTCCCATGCTGCCATCTGATGCGCACTAGAGGAATCGACCATCCACGTAGGACCTACTCCTGTCGATCCTCGATCTCCACTGGGACCTCTGCAAAAGTCGCCCCATCTTCAACGTCAAGCTCCTCATGGTCAATGATGTGTGTCGGGTCGTGCACGTATCTCATCAGCTGAGATACGTGGAAGACGTCGTGAACCCGGTGCAACTGAGGTGGTAGAGCCAGGCGATAAGCCACCTCTCCAATCCTGCTGAGGACCTGGAAAGTTCCGATGAAGCGTGGAGACAACTTGCCGCCTCGGCCAAAAATTCGTAATCCACGTCGAGGTGAGACATGCAAGAAGACGTGGTCGCCATCCTCGAACTCTAGTGGCCTCCGCCTCCTGTCAGCGTAAGACTTCTGCCGGCTCTGAGTTGTCCTCATCTGCTCCTGGATGACCTGGACCTTCTCTGTCGTGGCCCAGACCATCTCTGGTCCCACAAGTGCTGACTCCCTAGGGTATGTCCAGCACAAAGGATATCTGCAAGGTGTGTCGTACAATGCCTCATATGGTGTCATCCCGATGGTGGAGTGGTAGTTGTTGTTGTACGCGAACTCCACCAAGGGTAGGTGGTCCTCCCAGCTGTGACCAAAGTCGAGGACACATGCACGGACCATGTCCTCGAGGGTCTGAATGGTCCTCTCCGTCTGACCATCCGTCTGAGGGTGAAAGGCGGTGCTCAGACGTAGCCGCGTCCCGAATGACTCCTGCAACCCCCTCCAAAGCCGGGAAGTAAAGAGAGCATCTCGATCGGAGATGATAGATGATGGCACACCGTGAAGCCGTACAATCTCTTGAACGTAGAGATTCCCCCAAGCTCTCCACTGAGCCCTGCTCTCTTACGGGTAAGAAGTGAGCCGACTTGGTGAGTCAGTCGACAATCACCCAGATGGAGTCGTGACCTCTGGAAGTGCGTGGAAGTCCAGTCACGAAGTCCATAGATATGTCGTCCCACTTCCACTCCAGGACCACCAAGGGTTGTACCAAGTCTGTTGGTACCTGATGCTCTACCTTCACCTACTGGCAGGTGAGGTATCGAGAAACGAACTCTGCCACAGCTTTCTTCTTGCCTGGCCACCAGTACTTTCGTCTGAGGTCCTGGTACATCTTCGCCACTCTACGATGTACCGCCAAAGGAGAAGTGTGAAACTCTCTCAGCACCTCCTCCCGTAAAGTGACTGGTACCAAGGTATGTCCTCTAAAAAGGATGTTGTGCTCTTCTCAAAAGGAGAAGCCATCAGGTGCATGTACTGAGGATAACTGTGCACGCCGCGTCTCACAGTCGGTGTCCCTACGCTGTGCCTATCTGACCCGCTGCAGTAGTGGAGGAGTGACTGAGAGAGACTGAAGGAAGACGGCTCCATCTCTATCCACGAAGCATATCTGCAAAGCAGCTAGCTTCTATGTCTCCTCCTCAAGTAGATGAATGCCCGTCCTCCTGCTGAGAGCATCGGCCACCACGTTCCCCTTCCCAGGAGTATAGACTATCTCAAAGTCATAGTCCTGGAGGAACTCGAGCCATTGCCGCTATCTCAGGTTCAGGTCCTTCTGTGAGAAGATGTACCTGAGACTCTAGTGGTCATAAAAGACTGTAAAGTGCTCGCCCATCAGATAGTGTCGCTATGTGTTCAAAGCGAAGACCACTGCTGCTAACTTCAGGTCATGGGTAGCGTAGTTCTGCTCATGCGGCCTCAACTGACATGATCCATAGGCGATCATTGCCCGATCTTGCATCAGGACACATCGGAGTCTGGTCCCTGATGCATCGCAGTAGACTACGTACCATACTCCCTCCTCAGGCAACCTCAAGATAGGTGCGCTAGTCAATCTTTGTCTCAGCTCCTGGAAGCTCTGCTGACATCTGTCTGACCACAAAAAGGTTTTCCCCTTCTTCGTCAAAGCTAAGAGTGGTGCCACAACTCTAGAGAAGTCTGGCACAAATCTCCGATAGTATCCAGCTAGTCCCAAGAAACTCTGCACCTCCGTCACGCTCCGGGGTGGCTCCCAAGCTAGCACTGCCTCGATCTTTGCGGGATCCACTGCAACTCCCACCTCAGAAATGACGTGTCCCAAGAAGTGGACATCACGTATCCAGAACTGACACTTCGAGAGCTTTCAATAAAGCTGGTGCTCTCGGAGTGTGTCTAGTACAACATGTAAGTGATAAGCGTGCTCCTCCTCAGTCGTCGAGTATATCAAAATGTCGTCGATGAAGACTACGACAAATCGATCGAGGTATGGCTGGAAGATCATGTTCATGAGGCCCATGAACACTGCTGGAGCATTGGTTACGCAGAATGGCATAACCAAGAACTCATAGTGGCCATACCGACATCTGAAGGTCGTCTTCTACACGTCCTCATCTTGAACTCTGAGCTGATGATAGCCTGACCTGAGGTATATCTTCAAGAACCACCGTGCTCCCTTGAGTTGATCGAAGAGGTCATAAATCCTCGATAGCGGATACATGTTCCTCACTGTCACCTGGTTCAGGCGATGATAATCGACACAAAGTCGCAAGCTCCCGTCTCCCTTATTGGAGAAAAATATCGGTGAAGCCCAGGTTCAAACACTAGGTCGGATGAATCCCTTGCCCTGCAAGTCCTCCAACTGTACCCACAGCTCTCGAAGCTCGTCGGGGGCCATCCGATATGATGGAGTCGATATCGGGGTTGTCCCGGGGTATATGTCAATATCAAAGTCTACCTCTCTGCGAGGAGGTAGCCCTGGAACGTCGTCGGGAAAGACGTCCGCGTACTGACCCACCACTGCAGGAAAACTAGGACTCTGCACGTCAACTGCTCCTAGGATGAGGCTATCCAACTGATGAGTGATGGGTTGTCCTCTCCTCTACGGAATCCCATCCTGTGCTGTGAAGGCTCCCTTCTCACCGATGAAGGTGAACCTCCTCCCGTCGGTGCGTACACATCGCACCTTGCGCCTAATACAGTCAATCTGTGCATGGACTGTAGATAACCAATCCATGCCCAAGATGACGTCGTAAGGCCTCGACGCCGCTACAAGAAGATCCCATCCGAAGTTCTCACCTCCTAGAGTAAGCTCACACTGCCGGCACCAGTGCGTAATCATCGAGTCTTCTCCCGTAGGAGTCTCTAGCCGTAAGGATCGAGCCAACGGCTCTGTCGGAATCTCCGAGATCCGAACAAGGGCAGCGGCTATGAAAGAGTGACTCGCTCCTGTGTCTACAAGAACTGCAGCAAGGGTGGAATAGACACAGATCGTACCTCAAATCATCTCGGGGCGCGCCGTGGTCGTAGGCCTCCGCTGCCTGGAGTTGTGCCTGTCTCTGCCTGCTAGCTCCCTGTGGTCGAGGTGGACCTCCTGGTGGTGGTGGTGGCAAAGCCTGAAAGCGTCGCCCACCACCTGCTGCTCGGCCAGCTTCCCTGCCTCGTCCACCTGCACCCTGCAGACCGCCACGATCGACCCTCTACCTCTGCCTGGGTGGCCCCTCCACCGTCTGTTGCTCCTCGGCACGGCAGGTCGGGCAGTCATGAGCCATGTGGCCCTGCCCGCCGCATGCGTAGCACTGCCTGCCTCTTGAAAGACTGGCTCCACGATGTGTGCCCCACACTGCTGAGCTAGTGTCCTAAGGTCATCTGCCGGAAGGTCTGGTCTGCCTAGACCCATGAGTCATTCGTCGGCTACCCGCTGCCAAAGACTCCGCTACCTGCCGCCCTGCGGTAGGTCTCGCTATGGACTCAGCAAGAAAGCTCTCGATCAGAAGGGCTCTCTCCAGTACTCCGGCCTAAGTCGGAATGCTGAGGGAGATCAGTGATGCCCTGATCTCGTGTCTCAATCCCTGCTCAAAGGTCCGGTCCCGGAAGAACAGGTCCCATACCATGTCGGTCGAGTAGCGCGAGAGATCGGTGAATCTCGCCGAGTACTGGGTGACCATCAAGCTGCCCTGCTGCAGCTGAAGAAGCTCCTGGATGTGCACCGCACGGAGGGTGGCTGAGACGAACTCTGAGCGGAAGAGGTCCTCAAAGTCTTTCTAGAGGAGAGATGCCTCATCGTGCACCTGAAGCATCAAGATCCACCATCGTCCTGCTGCTGCGTGTAGTAGGTTCGCTGCGAGGATCACCATGAGGTCTGCTAGTGTCCTCACTAGCCAGAAAACTCGCACCACTGCCTCCAGTCAGTCCTCGGCTGCCTGGGGGTCCGTCTCCCCGCGGAACCTGGGCGGTCGCTGGCACTGGAACTCATGCAGTGCACTAAGGTGATGTGCATCGTCAGCGGCTGGTGCTGGAAGCATCGGTGGTTCGGCAGGTAGAGGTACCGCCGATGCCTCTGCTGTCAAAGGGCCCTGTACCGAAGCCTCGTCGCTCGGCAGGCTGTCGTCACGTACCACTCTCGGAACCCTAGTTGGCTACCGTCGTGGGGCCATCCTGAAAGGAAACAGGTGTTCCACGGTCAGAACAATATACCTGGTGAGCTGATACAAAGTAATCACAAAGAAAACATGAAACACACATGCAATCAATGTTTTCGTGCATTAAGTCGGAAATCAGAATTCAGGGTCCTGGATACGGATACGTCGGCCGCCGCACCAACACTGGACTCCTTGGACTGATAACCACAACCAATATGCTAAACACTATTGCTTCACATAGAAAAAAAGATCAGAGTCCGCGGTAGAACCGAATTCCTCTAATACCAATTTGTCACAACCCGTCCACGGGGCCCGTGTCGTGACTACCTCAAGCCCGCCTTCCATAGGTCAAGGGCTGGCGACTAGCACCAAGGCGTAAATCCCGGTAAAAAGGGAAGACATTTCCTTTGTAAAGTAAACAAGCACCATAGAGTAAGCAAGCGGAAGTAGTAAATACTAAGTAAAAGCTGGTACAACAGTAAGTGCAGAAAAGTAAAGGGGGCCGGAAATACAAGCACAACTGTAACGTAAAATTGAAAGGGGAAAAACAGCAACTGAAAGTAAAGTCGCTACGTCGATCCGTCCACTTGAAGTCCCTCCTAAAGGGTGGGTACAGATAGACTCCACTGCTCCTCGGGTCCACCTGACCGCTCTGAGTACGTCCTGCCCAGCGGTCCACCTCCAAGTACCGTCCTGCTCCGCAAGCCTCCACCACGATCAGCGATGTCCGTCATCTGTAACCAACACAACGTAGTGCGGGCATAGCTCGTGCAGGGGTGAGTATAAGCTACTCAGTAGGGACCCTGAGACCCCCAAAGGTCTCCGAAAATTCACAAAGGATAAACCACAAAGGAAAGATACAGCCAGGAAGTAACATCCGACACGACTTAGGTATATGCCCATACATATACCTAAGTCATCAATTCTCACTTGGCTCCAACATCTGAGCTCAAGTACAACCCAGTCCACACAGAAAAGAAAAACGTAAAATCCACACAGGATAGCTCAACACAATCGACAAAGGAAAGTAAAACATAAATCCACACAGGATAGCTCAACACAATCGACAAAGGAAAGTAAAACGTAAATCCACACAGGATAGCTCAACACAATCCACAAAGGAAAGTAAAACAGAGTTTCAGCTCACACAGGTATACTTCTTTTAATGACGATAGAGATGATCACTGATCCATCTAAGTCATCAGACCCACAAAGGATCGATATGTACTAACCCCCGCAAAGACCCACACAGGATCGGGCCCACACAGGACCTGTAGGCGCTGGCTCACACAGAACTGCTAAGCGCTGACCCACATAGGATCGGACCCACACAGGATCGGTAGCATTGATCCACACAGGATCACTGAGTGTTGTATTCGTCGCCATCGAATCCACTGAGGATCTCTGCACAGTCGTCGTCGCAGTCACAGTAGCAGTTCCAGCCAGCTCTAGGGTTCCCGCACACATCAAGCTCTTTCGGGAGGGTCTGCTCCACGAGCCGAGAGGCTGATACATCAACTGACATATAGTCCAGAGTTGATGTATCCAAAATTTCTGTATCGTCAACAGGAACTCAACGTCGCAGACGGCACGTCAATCGGACGCCCGGTCTGAGAGTTATTGGCTTTTTCGTCCCAGGGGCCCGGTTGGTTTTTAAGGAAAATCCAACCCAATCGTACTCCACCTGCGTCCAAACCTCGGGCGGAGTATTCCAAAAGATCCATCTCACTTGGAGGAACTCAATGAAGTCGATGGCACGTCAATCGGACGTCCGAAGCTCAAGATATGAGCGTTTCCGCTCCGAGGGCCCGGTTGGTTTCGTGTACGAACCAACCCGGCCGAACCCAAAGTTTTCCGAAACCTTGAGTGAGATATACCGGAACGACCTTCTCGATCCAAGGATCGCATCGCCGCTGACGGCGCGTCGTTCGGAGGCCCGTAGCTCAAGTTACGGGAAAAAGACCAAAAACGGTCTGAAGACGGAGGTTCTGGGCCCGGACCGACCTGCACTACTGGAAAGATGATCTTTCCCTACACTTCTATACCAACGGTTTGTAAAAACCATTGGTATAGCTACCATTTCCCAACGGTTCACCAAAACCGTTGGGAAATCCATAGATTTCCCCACCTTTTCCAACGGTTTGGAAAACCGTTGGGAAAGAGTGACCCTTTCCCAACGGTTCACCAAAACCGTTGGGAAAGGCTATCTTTTGAGCCTCTTTCCCAACGGTTTTGGTGAACCGTTGGGAAAGCGGGACCCTTTCCCAACAGTTCACCAAAACCATTGGGAAAGGCTGTCTTTTGAGCCTCTTTCCCAACGGTTTTGGTGAACCGTTGGGAAAGAGGGACCCTTTCCCAATGGTTCACCAAAACCATTGGGAAAGGCTGTCTTTTGAGCCTCTTTCCCAATGGTTTTGGTGAACCGTTGGGAAAAAACACCCAGAAATTCAACCTTCGGCCTAAAGAACTCGACCCACCTCTAACCTATCCCAACGGTTTTGAAAACCGTTGGGATAGGTTCTTTTTTTTTCAGATCTACTAACTGAGAACATTATATAAATCAAAATTTTAAATAATTATGATAACAAATATATATATTTATGAAATTATGTTTACAAAAGTGATGTTAGCTTAGTGGTTAAGTCGTTCGATTATAAACGAGGGGTCCTGGGATCAAATCCCAGCGGATTTTTGATTTTTGGAATTTATATACCAACGGTTCCATTACCGTTGGTATAGATTTCATATTACCTATACCAACGGTTTCCAAAACCGTTGGTATAGGTCTATACCAATGGTTTTCCAAAAACCGTTGGTATAGACCTATCCCAACGGCTTACTTGGCTACGGTTCTTCAAACCGTTGGTATAGGCTATACCAACGGTTTGGAGGCCTATACCAACAGTTCCAAACCGTTGGTACAGGTTAGTTTTCCAGTAGTGCCGGTTCGGCGCGACCCGGCCCGGCCAGGGAGCGACCCGGCCGGTCAGGTCGGCCCGGCTCGGCTCGGCCGAGCGGCCGAGCAAGGGAGCCGCGGGGCGCTGCCCCCGGGGGATGAAGGTACCAGGGCCCCACGTGGGGCCGCGCTGGATCAGCAGACGCGGCAAAGCCGCGTCACGTGTGTGCCGGTCCCGCGCGGCCACGGGTCCGCTGGCCGCCGCCGCCGCGGTTTCTGCCGCGGTGGCCCTGTCTGGCGGCGCGCCGGGGCACCGCCGGTGGGTTCCGCGGGCCATCGGAGTTGCTCCGGTGGTCTGATTTCGTTTTGGTCTGCGCTGTAGCTCCTCCCGGGTCCCGTACTTCACTGCGGAAACAAAAAATCACCTCTGTGGCATGTTTTGTCGTCGCCCGCCAATCCACACATCAACAAAGAACTGCGGAGGGTTGTTGGGCCGTGTTTGTTTGGCCCGCACCCTCCGCGTTAGGTGATAACAATCAGGAATAAAATATTCAACACATGAATAACAAGCAAGGCACAATTTTAAAAGAATTATAATTGAACTTGATCCGGGTTATTTGTTTTAAAAGAAACAATCATGGGAATATAAATCATTTCACAAACAAACCCCTACCTCACTGTAGTCGTCGAGCGCGTGTTCTTCGTGGAATTGATCTCCACGGGAGGAGGTGATCGTCGCGTCGCGGAAGGGTGTCGCGTCGTCACGGAAGGGCATCGCGTCGTCGCGGAAGGGTGTCATGTCATCGCGGAATACGGTGTCGCGTCGACGAACTCCGAGGTTCAAGAACATGTAGATTTAATTATATTAATTAAATCCATGATGTTGTTATAACCCACAAGGAGATTTGAAAGAAGAAACCCGGAATCTCCTACCTCAAGCAGTTGGTGATCGGAGATCTTTGCGGGGAAGAACGTCTCGGAAGGAGCGTCGTCAATCTCCGAGGGTGACGGTGTTCTTCGCGTTCTTCGTGTTCTTCGCATTCGTCACAAAGGAGGATGAAGGCACAAGATTTCTGTTAAAAGCCTCTCAACGAGCAATCCTCAAGATGTCGTGCGTTGGTCTTATTTTATTATTATTCCAACGAATTGTAAACAGGTTAAGAAATGATTAAATTAATTCATAGAATTAATTTAATGAAGTTAACCGCCCAATTAAATGGTGCATTAAGAATTTAAGAAAACGCGTCAGTTGACTTTCATAATGATGGGTTTTCGCTCATGCGTTACTTAGCGAAAAAGAAACAGTGGGGCTCGTGCGGGCCCCACCTCACAAATATCCTACCAAGAGGGTAGGATATTTTGGATATCACCATATCCGCATCAACTCATCTTAAGCAGCTTTAAGTGGATTTCAAGTGGCTTTAAGTGAAAAATAAAATAAAGTTTGTCGTACCAATTATTTTATTTCTTAACTTTAAGCCCAAAAATTAAAAACCACACCAGAGAAAACGCAACTCTGGAAGAGGCATTTCTAAGAAAATACTGGCGCTGCGATTCCATCAGTGCCCTCAGAATTCGATTCCGAGCACTGGTTTAAAAGTTAGAAAAACCCGCTCGTCCGTTCACTGAACGTACCCGAGCCAAACTTCGGAAAATGATTCCGGGCACAACGGGCCTCGAAATCAGGTGCCGTTAGAAACTGCGTTCTTGTAAAATTCCAAAAAAAATTAAGAAAAAAATTTCCTTGAAATTTTCGGGTCTTTACATATATTCTACATATTTGACATATTATATCATGAATCACTTTATTATCATGTTAATTAGTATTCCTTGTAAATATTTAACTTTCAATGTAGTTCATTTTCAGAATCCCAAGAATGTATTATTTATAATTGGTGTTTTAAATGTTTAAAATAATTTACCCAAATCATTTATATTACATATAAATATTAGTTATATTATTTAAAAAAATTCTTCTTTATAAATCAATGAGATTTTTAATTCATCTTATAATTTTAATAAATATTTAAATCGATTTTTCCCATTTTTTGTATATGTGTAAATTATGTAATGCATTAAATTTTTTGAAAAAATATTTTCTAATGTATACTAAATGAAAAAAAATTTATACCATCGTGAACATTTTAATTATTAATAATCTATTAAATATTTTCATTATTTTTCAAACAAAATTTTATTCCAATTATTCTAGTAATTTTTTGTTTTAAATGTTATTAAATGATATGGGTATTATGTTTCTTTAAAATAATTGAAATAGATTTCATTTAACTCATAAATATATATATATATATATATATTTACCACTCCTCATTTAATTTCATTAGAATTCTCTGATTTTAATATTCCATTAATTTGAATCCTTTTTTGAAAAAGATCTTAAATTTCTCCATTAATCCATATGAAAAGTGTTTTGGAAGGGAAATAAAACATAATTTTATAAATAATTGTATAATAGTTTTAATGAAAATAATTTATATTTTTATTCCATTTTTTTCAAATGTATATAGGATATACCATATATAAATTTATATATTAAAATCTACCAATAATGATAATAGGATTTGAATCATTAATCAATCAATTCTTTAGTATCAACCGATCAATTTCATGGTTTCATCTTATGTGATACCAAATGGAAATATTATATAACCCAGTTTTATTTCATGGGTATCTCATATATTTAAACATAACTCAATAGTCATTATTACTTACATTGGATAAATTATAAAAATACCATCTACCTTATTTATATGGATATCTGATGATGAGGTTTTGTGTTAATATACTAAAAACCAAATTTCTTTGTTATAGATTAATTAAGCTATGGTGGAATTAAGAATGTTTTTATGTTTTTTGGAATTTAAATATATGGTATTTGTTATATAATAGCTTTTACTAGAATTATATATCGATAAAATGAAATGGGAAAATAAATATCTCTTTATAAAGCATTTAATTGACTAGGTACTGAACCCAATTCCATAAGGGACTCTATCCGTCAATATTTAAAATTCATAGGGAGTTAACCCAATCCACTATGGGATTTTGTAGACAATGGGAGTATGTTTTTTGTACAAATACATAAGAAAGTAATAGTTTTCATATGATTTAAATTATTCAACAATATTATTCCAAATTTGTATTCCCATGTTTTATACTAATGGATCATGGATTATGATTATATCATGATTGGTGTCTTATTTTATGCTAAATATTTCTTCCAAAACTCACTTTTTGTGATCTATTTTTTTCTAAGATCCTATTATGACATTTCCATGATAATTTATTAGGTTATAATAGTAATATGATCACCTTATACTCACTTATGATCATTTATTGTTAATTTCTTTGTTTACCCTTGTTTATATTTTGTGATTTATTTTCTTATATCTCTTCTTCCAAAACCTATATAAAACTCTATTATATAATATTAGTCTAAAATCTCATTCATGGGGAGAATTATTATTTATAAGATATAGAATCTATGTAAAAAATTTAATTTTTTAAAATGAAAAAACTATCAATTTATATTTAAAGTGATAGGTTTGGTTAAAAAATACTTTTACTCTATCTATATTAAACAATAAATCAAAAAAATCATTGGTATGTATATATATCAATAATGATTTTTAATAATGTAATTATATATTGATAAAAATGTGATTTTTTACTTTTTATCCAAGATGGTATGAAGATAATAAGTTTTTATCATCAAATCATGGGGTGAAGTTTTGAGAAATTATTAATTCCATTGAAGATCCTGGAAGATATTTTTTAAAATATAGAAAAAGGAATATTTACATCCACCCACTCAAGATAAATTTTCTATCAAAAATTCTTTATTTTAATATACCCTTAATAACCTCTATTTTAAAAGAAATGGAATCAATGGAGTATTTATGTTTTGTAATAAATAATTTATGGGAAGATATTTGGGATGATGAGGTGAGCAATTCTTAATTTGGTTGTTTCAATTGTCACAATTTCTGATGTCCATCTAAATCTATAAAGAGGTATCATACCTGACATGTTTGAAACATATTTAATTTATTATAGAACTATAAATTATATTTTTTCACGATGATTAAATAAATTATTTTCCAAATCTCATAAAATATGTGGTCATTATTGTTGATTCAAAAGCTCTCTTTTGACTTCTATATCATGTTTTGGAAATCAAAAATGTCTTATCTTACTAATAGTACTGACTTTGTCAATCGTATCTTACTGACTCTGTCAATCATATCGTATTGACTATGTCAATCGTATCGTAATGACTCTGTCAATCATATCATACTGACTCTGTCAATCGTGTCGTACTGACTCTGTCAATCGCATAATACTGACTCTGTCAATCATACTCACTTTCATATATATTACTTTGTGTCATATCAATACATTACATTTAGTAATACTTATAATACTCATACTTCCATTACTTGCCTATTTTGGTACTTAGTCAAAAAAAATACATGTTTCATATTAATCATACTCTTGTTTATCATCATCATATGTCTTTTGTTTTAACCAATACTATGTCGTTGAGTTAGTTAAAAACTAATCAAAACGATGTCATGCTTTCTATTTTAATGTGACCGTTATAATGCCAGGTATCCAAGTCCCTCCGAGTTTTTCGGAGAAATATGACCGTCAGAGGAAATGTGACCATTGGAACCTGAGGCCTATAAACAGGAGGTCATTTGAAGCCGAGAAAGAATGACAGTGATATAACTGTGATACTTTTCTTCTATCAAGTTCTAGAGAGAGAAAATGTGACTTCTCTCATGCTTTGTGCTTTGTGTGTCCGATCATCATATCGAGGGATTTCAAGTAATTGAAAGATATAGATGCTGATTACCTATAAAATCGAGGGCTACCGGGGATAGGCAGACAGACGTTCCGATCATCTTATCAAGGGAAGTCAGGGATAGGCAGACCGACGTTCTGATCATCGTATCAAGGGCTGCCGGGGATAGGCAGACAGATGAACCGATCATCGTATCGAGGGCTTACCAAGGTGGTGGTAAGATAGACCTCTTATCCTAGGTGAAATGATAACCCTTCTCTTTGGGTTGAAAAGAATTGTAATACTTTTAGATTTCCGCTGCTATTTGTTTTAGAAAGTAATTTGTATTGTTTCCTTTCTTCATTACACTTTCAATTGTAATTGTTTCAATTAAAATTATTCTATTACAATTTGTATTAATATATTCTATTCGGTTTATGGTAGAATCTCTCACACTTGTATTACTCTGATTATTGTATTCATCTTGAATACAATTACTTTACTTTTTTAATAGTATTACATTACTTCATACCTTTATATTCAATACAATTGTGGTTGTTTGAATTGTATTAGTTTAAGATCTTTTAGACTAATCTCTAAGCGTTTAAAATCAAAGTTTTAAACATACAATTCACCCCCTCTTGTATTGTTCCATCTAATATACATATACATATATATATTTGATCCAACAATTGGTATCAAAGGAGTTTTCCACTTATTATTATTACTTGCTATATTATTTTTAAACTTTCATTTTTAACTACTTACTACACTAATGTGTGGATTGGAAAAGACTTTGTTTTATTAGATGGCAGGAATGAATATTGGGTCTATTGAAAACCTAAATTCTTCCAGACTGCCAATCTTTGATGGGAATGATTATGAGTACTAGAGAGATCAAATGAAGACGTTTGTGATCAATACTGGTGTAGGAAATTTTATAATGCTTACTGGGGGTTACAAAATTCCTGACAAAGAAGTCAGTACTTTCACTAATCAAAAGAGGAAAGAATATCAACTGAATTACAAGGTACACAATAAATTATTATGTTCTTTGACTAGGAATACATACAGCCAGATATCTTCTTGTGAAGCAGCCAATTGTATTTGAATGAAATTGGAAGACACACATTTTGGTACATCCTAGGTTATAGAAACAAGAAGAGCAATGCTTCAAGAAGAGTATCATGGTTTTATTTTTCCTTATGGAGAGCCAGTATATAAAGTGAAACAAATATTTATGATAATTGTCAATAGTTTACAATCTATGGGGTAAAAAGGTCTTGATGATGAAGCTCTTATAGATAAGATTATAGATATAATTCCCAATGAATGGGAGTCAAAAAGGACAGCTATTGATGAAAATAGAAAAGTTTCCAAGATTACTCTTGATGAACTATTTGGAACTCTTTTACAGCATGAAACAAGAATGAAAAGAGATAGTGATTTCAACAAGAAGAAGAATGGAAATGGTACTGTAGCTTTTACACATAAAGCTAAAACACCTGAAAGGATAACAAGGTCCAAAGCCAAGAAAGCTGTTATATCTGATTCAAGTGATTGTGATCATTCAGATAATGAGTTATCCAATCTTGCTCTAAGGATGAAAAAGATTGTGGGAAAGAAATACTTCCAATATATATTCAAAAATAAAGATAGAAAGGATAAGAAAGATTCAGAGGTAACTTGTTATGAATGTAAGAAAGTAGGACATATAAGGCATGATTTTCCTTTACTAAAGAGAAAAGATAGAAAGGAGAAACATTCAAAAAGAAATAAGAAAAAATATTAAAATAAAAAGAATGTCTTGAAAGAAAATGATACTTGGAGTGCAAGTGGTAGTGATTCTTCAGACAATTCTTCAGAATATGAGTCCTTGGGACAGATAAATATTGGACTTATAACTAGACTACCAATTGAAGATCATTGTCTTATGGCCAAGGTACAAAATGTTGAAGCTATTACAAATGTCTCTTTAAATAAAAATTATATTGGTAATAAATATTATAAATCTTCAAATGATGATTCCTCGTCATCAGATGAGGATACATTACCTTCTTTTGAAGAAGTATCTAGATTTTCTATACTACTCGAAAATGAAAATTCTAAACTTAAGAAAAAGCTTGATAAAGAAAATTCTAGAATTACAATTTTAACTAAAGAAGTATCAGATCTTTCCAATGATCTTGATATGAAAATTTCTGATTTGGAAAGTATTTTAAAAACCATTGATAAAGTCAAATCTGATAAGGATAAACTTTCTAAGGATCTAGAAAGTGTGATTTCTAAGAAAAAAATTTTAGAGCTTAACCCTAGTTCAAAATCAAATGTTTTGGAGGATAAAAATTTAGTTTTAAAACTAAATTTAGAAATGTTTTCTTTGAAAAAATGTTTGTCAAACTTAACTTATGTCAAGGAGAACGTTGACAAAATGTATTCCCAAATCCGACTTTTGAGGAATCATTCTGGACTTGGTTATACTTATTTCAAACCAGTTTTTAGTAATAATTATTTTGTTCCGCAGAAAACACCTTTTTGTTCTAGGTGTCAATGTGGTGGACACTGGAAAAGAGAGTGTTCTCTTAATAAAACTCAATCTTTAGGATTTCATAAATCTCATTTTGTAAAACAAATGTGGATTCCTAAAATTCTCTTTTCTAACCCTTTTGGATCCAAACAAGTTTGGATTTCAAAAAACTAATTGTTACTTTTTCAGGAAAATGAGAAGTGTACCAACAAGAATATTTGATACATGGATAGTGGTTGTTCTCGACACATGACCGGAAAAAAATATCTCTTTTAAAATATTATCAAAACAAAAGGAGGAAAGGTTACCTTTGGAGATAATTCTCAAGGAAAGATTGCTCGTATAGGTAATATTGTTTTTCTTGGAAAAGTTCTTATCACAAATTTTTTATCTGTTAAAGGTATTAGTCACAATCTCATCAGCAAAAGTATATGATCCTTGTCAATTTGGCAAGAAACATAAAACTAGCTTTAAATAAATTAATGAAGTTTCAACTTCTAATGCATTACAGCTAGTGCACATGGATCTTTTTGGTCCTTCACAAACTGGAAGCATTGGAGGAAAATACAATGTATTTGTTTTAGTTGATGACTTTACTAGATTCGCATGGGTATATTTTCTAACAAAGAAATCTGAATCCTTTTCCTATTTCAAAACTTTTAGAGCCCAAGTTAAAAATGAGAAAAAACCACCATTGATAACTATTCAAAGTGATCATGGTGGTGAATTTCAAAATTCTGAATTTAAAATTTTTTGTAGTAAGAAAGGTATTACTCACAATTTTTCAGCTCCAAGAACTCCTCAGCAAAATGGTGTTGTTGAAAGAAGAAATTGTATTCTTTAGGAAATGACTAGAACCATGTTGAGTGAGTACTCAATTGCTAAGCACTTCTGGACTGAAGCTATTAGTACTGCTTTTTATACTATAAATTGTTTTTTAACCAGACCTTTTCTTAATAAAACACCTTATGAGTTTTGGACTGGCCGAAAACCTAAAGTTTCATACTTCAATGTTTTTGGGTGCAAAGTATTCATTCTTAATACAAAAGATAATCAAAACAAATTAGAACCAAAATATGATGAAGGAATCATTCTAGGTTACTCCACAACTTCTAAGGCTTATAGAGTTTTCAATAAAAACACTTGTACTGTTGAGGAAATAGTACATGTTAAATTTGGTGAATCTGATCCTTTTGTTTTTAAATCATCCCAACCTACATCCTCATATGTGTTTTCAAAAAATGATTATCAACTTTTGTTAGAAGATCCTTATGATAAGGAAAATGTTCAAGAAGATACTTTTGAAACATTTACCACAGAAGAATTTCTACCGTATGTTGATGAACAGGTTTTACCAAATCCAAATCAATTGTTTCTTAGGAATCATCCTATTGATAATATCATTGGTGATGTAAATCAACCTGTAAGGACCAGAAATTTCTTAAGAAATGAAATAGAACATCTTGCTTTTCTTTCCCAATTTAAACCCAAAAGTCCAAGTGAGGCCTTAGGTGATAAAGATTAGATCAAAGCAATACAAGATGAACTAAATGAATTAGAGGGGAATCATGTCTGGAATTTAGTTGAAAGACTTAATGAAACAACTGTAATTGGATTAAAATGGGTTTTCAGAAACAAATGCGATGAAAATGGAATCATTGTACAAAATAATGAAAGACTTGTTGCTAAGGGATATAATCAACAAGAAGGAATAGACTATGAAGAAACATATGCTCCTATATCTAGACTTCAATCTATTCAAATTCTATTATCCTTTGCAGCATACTTTACCTTCAAACTATTTCAAATGGATGTTAAATGTTATTTTCTAAATGGTTTTGTTCAAGAAGAAGTTTTTGTCGAACAACCTCCAGGTTTTCTAGACCCAAAACATCCAAATCATGTTTTTAAACTTACCAAATCCCTATATAGTCTTAAACCAACCCCTAGAGCATTGTATGATAGACTTACAAGATTTCTGTTACAAAACAAATATACGAAAGGTACATCAGATCCAACCCTTTTTAAAAAAATGGTAAATAAAAATGTTTTGATTGTTCAAATTTATGTTGATGACATCATATTTGAATCAACTATGAAATCTTTAACTGATTATTTTGCAAATTTAATGAAGTTTGAGTTTAAAATTAGTATGATGGGTGAGTTAACATTCTTTTTAGGTTTTCAAATTTCTCAAAAACCAGAAGGGACATATATATCTCAACATAAGTATAATAAAGTCTTTCTCAAAAAGTATGGATATGACAAAACTAAAAGTATTAGCACTCCAATTGGTACCTCAAATACACTTGATCTTGATGAAACTGGGAAACCAGTAGATCTAACAATCTTTAGAGGTATGATAGGAAGTTTTCTATACTTGGAAGCTAGTAGACCAGATTTAATGTTTTCTGTATATTTATGTGCAAGATATCAATATAATCCAAAAGAGTCTCATTTAAAATCCGTAAGGAGAATCTTTCTGTATTTAAAAGGCACTATGGATTTATGACTTTTTTACTCTTTGGAAAATGATTTTGTTTTAAATTTTTTTCAGATGCTGACTTTGGTGGTTGTAGAATGGATAGAAAAAGTACATCTGGAACATGTCATTTATTAGGAGATTCTCTGGTTTCTTGGTCCTACAAGAAACAACACTCGGTAGCACTTTACACTGCTGAAGCTGAATATGTTGCAGCTTGAAGTTGTTGTGCTCAAGTGTTGTGGATGCAACACACACTCACTAACGATAGTTTGAGTTTTTCCAAAACCCAAATTCTATGTGATAATACTAGTTCCATAGCTCTTAGTAAGAACCCAACACATCACTCTCGTGCAAAACACATGGATTTTAGGCATCACTTTCTTAGGGATCACAGACAAAAAGAAGATATTATTTTACAATTCATCAAAATTCATGAACAACTTGCTGAAATTTTCACAAAACCATTACCTTCCGATAGATTTGAGTTTATAAAACAGAATCTAGGAATGATTACACTAAAATAATCATTCATATCTACTTATTGTTTTTATATTTCTCCTTTCACTAAAGAAAATCCTCTTAGAAAGTGGGAGAACATTTATTACTATGTTTCTTTTTATCTAATGATCCTTAATTATTTACTCTCCTGGTATGTGTTTCTGTCTATCTGTTTATCGTATTGACTGTTTTATCATATCATTTATTTTTCTGTTTATTGTATTGACAGTTTTATCATATCATTTATTTTTTCTGTTTATCGTATTGACAGTGTTATTGTATTATTTATATATCTTCCCATTGTATCGTCAGATCATGGTAATGAATTTCTTTTCCATTGTATCGTCAGATCATGGAAATGAATTTCATTTCCATCGTATCGTTAGATCATGGTAATGAATTTGTTTTCCATCGTATCATCTGATCATGTTAATGAATTTGTTTTCCATCGCCATCTCAGTTAAAGGTAACAATATTGTTTTCCATCGGCTTGTTAGTTCATTGTAACAAGATTGTTTTCCATCGGCTTGTCAGTTCATGGTAACAAGATTGTTTTCCATCGGCTTGTCAGTTCATGGTAATAAGATTTTTTTCCATCGTCTTGTCAGTTCATGGTAACAAGATTGTTTTCCATCGGCTTGTCAGTTCATGGTAACTAGGTTGTTTTACATCGGCATGGCAGTTCATGGTAACAAGATTGTTTTCCATTAGCTCGTCAGTTAATGGTAACAATATTGTTTTCCATCGGCTTGTCAGTTAATGGTAACAAGATTTTTTCCATCATCTTGTCAGTTCATGGTAAAAATATTGTTTTACATGATCTTGTCAGTTCATAGTAACAATATTGTTTTCCATCGGCTTGTCAGTTCATGGTAACAATATTTTTTTCCATCGGCTCGTCAGTTTATGGTAACAAGATTGTTTTCCATCAGATCATCAGTTAATGGTAACAAGATTGTTTTCCATTGGCTCGTTAGTTAATGTTAACAACTTTTTTTCCAACGGTATGATGATTGATAGTATTATTTTACTTCGCACACCTATGTTTTTTTCTTTCACTTTATACTATCTAAAACCAACAATTACCTTACGATCTTCGGCAGGTACATACTTTCTTCATTTTGTTCATTTTTTTCATTTTTTTTGTTTTAATCCTATCTGTTGATCTTATTTATTCTAATCTCAACTATAGAAGATAAATGGTCACCCTTTTTGCTTCCTATAAATAGCCCCCCTTCCCCCAACCCACATTGGTTTTTCAGGTTTTGAGGCGAAACTCTGCTCCACTGAATTAAGTCATCGTTCGATCTTTCAAGGGGATTCACCTATATGTCTCAATCCTCTGATAATACTCCCACCGAAATGTCTTCAAATACTTTTACAGAGAAAGACTTTTTCAAGGAAAGGTTAGTTTCTCGAGACTTTTTTGATTCTTACGATTCTACAATCAGAAGAATCATTTTGTTTCGAGGCTAGGAACATCTATGTGTTTAAAAACCAGTATCTCAAGATCTAATTCTTTTTTATGGAGTCACATAGTTTTATAAAACTGTATCGTTTGATAAAAATATGACTATCAACTTTGCTGTGTACGATAGAAAGATTTCTACGTCTGTGAGTCAAGCAGCACATTTTCCGAATGTTTTGATATAAGGTGATTATTTCTATCCATCTCATAAACTACCAAAGGAAGTTGGTACATTTAACAAAGAGAATTCTGAAAAGTCTTTGTTTATAATAAATGAAGAAAAGAGGAAAGTAGCTCATCTTTCTCCGGACAATAGGTTTGTAACTATTTGGATGTAGGTTTTCTTATCCCAAGGAAAGGAGATAGAGAAACTCTGAATGTTTCTGATGTTTTTATGCTTGACTATCTTGTAAATATGTGAAAAGTAAATATCATGGGATATGTTTTTAAAACTATCAATAATGTTAAGTCAGGAGGAATTAAGTCCTAAATGATTATGTATCCAACTATTCTTACAAAATTCATTCTCAAGAGTATGAAGTTTTGTAATAGTCCTTTGAAAGGAAATGTGATAGATATGAAGCCCTCCTGGATTAGAAAAAGTACTTTGAAGAAGTTGAATGTTTTTTTTAACCCAAATTAGAAACTTTTTATAAGAGATTTAGAAGAAGAATCAGCTCAGAATCAATCGACACCTATGCCAGCCAAAGACAATCCTTCTATTGGTGTTCCTCAAAAGTCAGATCCCCAAACCAGTTTAAAGCCAAAGAAGAAACCAAAGTACAGTAAGGAGGTTGTGTCCAAGTGGATAAAAGAAAGAGAACATAGCAAGGAAGGTGATCCAAAGTTCGGTCTTGACCCAGCTGAAGCTTTCGTAGAAAGAATAAGGGTAGAGGAAACCCTTCAAGCTGAAAAGAAAAAGAAGTCTGTTTTAAAAAGAAAGGCTCAAGAATTTGATATCTCTAAAGTACTCAGAATGGTTGAGGATGCTAGTGCTCAACTAACAGAATAAATACATCAAGAACCAATTGTACAGAGTCTTCCAGATAAAGAAAATGGAAAACAGATGTTGGAAGAAATAGAGGATGTTGAAGAAGAGAAAGGATATTTTCTTTTAGAATTCCTTCCAAGTTCGAAAAAGAGTAGATAAGAATCTTACCAAAATAAGAGTGAAGGTATTCAACAAGTTCCTCATGGCGATCAAGCACCGGTTGAATCTTTTGAAACTCAGGATAAAATACCCTCTCAAGCAAAGCAAGGTGCTTAATCTTATCATACGGAAAAAGTTATTTTCATCAGTGATAAAGTGGAGGAAGAAAGAAAAGAGAATGAAAAAGAAAAAGGAAAACAACCAGTTGTAGACTCAAGATGATCAAATGAACTGCATTCGTACGATGAAGACACTGATTCAGAACAAACAATTTCTCTCAAGATAAGTGATTACATTGTTCATGTTTTAAGAAGGGTTGAAAAGACTATTCCATAATTTCCCAGGCTGGAAGTGAAAATTGATTTTATTACTGACAATCAGAAAAAGAATTTTGGTTCTGTAAGAGAACCAAGAAAGAAAGTTTTTTCAGTTGATGTTGATTTGAAAGATCTATCTGAATCTTTGGCTGCTCATAAGAAGTCTTGCAACAGGATGACCAAGTGGTCATATAAAACCGAATTCTCGGTGAATGACCATGAGATAGAAATTGAAGATATAAGGAGGTTGTAAAATGATCTTGAGATTGCTTTCAATAATCTTGACAAAGAAACTATTTAAAGGCTGAATCAGGTAACTCATGGAGCCGATATTCCTTGAGTGAAATTATTGCAAGAGAGAATGAATGCTTTTCAGTCTGCATTCTCAAAGGTTTCAACTTTCAAAGATGAAATGGTTTTTTTTGAAGAAAAAAATTTTGTGTTATCCAAAGATAACAAGAATCTGTAAGATAGAATTGATACCCTTGAGGAAGTAATCAGAGTCTAGGAGGAGACTATCAGAAATCAATATCAACTTTTTTCCGACCAACAATATCTTCTCAGATCTCAGGGTGATTCAATTTCTAAAGACAAGAAAGAAATCAAAAAGATGAAATCTGTTCTTCATGAATTGATAATGAAGGAAAAGGAAAGAGAAAACAAATGATTGTTGTTTTTGTTTTTCTTTTCTAATGGAACCTTTATTTGTTCTGTAATGAATTTTATGATTCTTTTTCTTTTGTCCTCCATTTATTTTATCTAACTCTTTCAAGAAACCCAAGGTTACCCCATTATTTTTGTAAATCACAAAGGGGGAGAATGTTTTATAAAGGGGGAGAATGTTTTACAAAGTGAGAATGATTTAATAAAATACTTAGAAACCAAGGAAAATCTGTGAATACAATCCTTAAGAAAGTATACACCTAAGGGGGAGTTAGTTGTAATAAAATTCATATTCAGAAGAGTTTACAATAACTCAGGGGGAGATAAGTATTTCTTATTGTCTTTACTTTGTGTTTTGTGCTTTCCAAAAAGGGAGAGATTGTTGAGTCAAAAGTTCTCCTTTGACTTCTATATCATGTTTTGGAAATCACAAATGTATTATCCTACTAATCATACTGACTTTGTCAATTGTATCGTACTGACTATGTCAATCGTATTGTACTGACTATGTCAATCGTATCGTACTGACTCTGTCAACCGTATTGTACGGACTCTGTTAATCGTATCGTACTAACTCTGTCAATCATATTCACTTTAGTATATCTTACTTTGTGTCATATCAATACATTACATTTAGTAATACTTATAATACTCATACTTTCATTACTTGCCTATTTTGGTACCTAGTAAAAAAACACATGTTTCATATTAATCGTACTCTTGCTTATCATCTTCATATGTTTTTTGTTTTAACCAATACGATGTCATTGAGTTAGTTACAAACTAATCAAAACGATGTCATTCTTTCTATTTCAATGTGACCGTTATAACGCCAGGTGTCCAAGTCCCTCCGAGTTTTTCGGAGAAATATGACCGTTAGAGGAAATGTGACCGTTGGAACCTGAGGCCTATAAATAGGAGGTCATTTGAAGCCAAGAAAGAACTAAGGTGATATAACTATGATACTTTTCTTCTATCAAGTTCTAGAGAGAGATGTTGTGACTTCTCTAATGCTTTGTGCTTTGTGTGTCCGATCATCGTATCGAGGGCATTCAAGTAATTGAAAGACAGAGGTGCCGATTACCTACAAAATCGAGGGTTGTCGAGGATAGAAAGAAAGACGTTCCAATCATCGTATCGAGGGCTACTGGGGATAGGCCGACACACGTTCCAATCATCGTATAGAGGCCTGCTGGGGATAGGCAGACAGACGAACCGATCATCGTATTGAGGGCTTACCAAGGTGGTGGTAAGACAGACCTCTTATCCTATGTGAAAGGATAACCCTTCTCTTTGGGTTAAAAATAATTTTAATACTTTTACATTTCCACTGCTGTTTTTTAGAAAGTAATTTGTATTGTTTCCTTTCTTCATTACACTTTCAATTGTAATTGTTTCAATTACAATTATTCTATTACAATTTGTATTAATAGATTCTATACACTTTATGGTAGAATCTCTCACACTTGTATTACTTTGATTATTGTATTCATCTTGAATACATTTACTTTACTTTTCTAATAGTATTACATTACTTCATACCTTTATATTCAATACAATTGTGGTTGTTTGAATTGTATTAGTTTAAGATCTTTTAAACTAATCTCGAAGTGTTTAAACTCAATGTTTTAAACATACAATTCACCCCCTCTTGTATTGTTCCATCTAATATAAATATACATCTACATATTCTATCCAACAATTATAATATGTTTGCAAAGGATATGAGACATTGTCTGGGTGAGAATGAATCATTATATGATAAATGATAGCCTCTTATTAAAATTTTTAATCTATATAACAATATCATCCATGTAATTTAACATTGAAACCCCTAAATTCACCCAACATAGATTCAAATGAGGAGAACCATTCATAAATATAAACAAAATTAATTTCATCAACAGGTGGTTGAAATATTTCCATGATCATTCACATTTCATTACCCAAATATCACGGAAAAGGTGAGATAATAGTAATATGATGAACTCAAATGTTTTTAACCTATATATTTTTTCAGGTATTCCCACCTATATAAAGTTTTTTTTGTGGAATATATTTCATACAAATATATCCCCATAAAACACATTAGTAACAAAATTATTCTCTAAGTTATCTATGTGGATGAAAATGATGATAATAAATTTTATGTAATTTGTTATTGGAATCATGTATTCATTAGAATTATAAGGGTATTTGAGGCCTTTTTTATATAAGTAATGGTACAACTAAGATCACATTTGGATGTGGTCAACACTGAGGGTGTGGGGGAGTCAGGGTTGGAATACTTTTAATATCATTTTACTTTTATCCCACAATCACCAATTCACATATTTAGAGAGTGGATCTCTCTTTAAATTTATCTATTATGTTTGGAATATATATACATATACATACACATCTAAATACATACAAGAGAATAGAGAAATGTTCTAGCAAGGATCACCTCTTTAAGGATTAGTAGGTCCCTTGTGGATTGGGTTTATCATCTCAGGTGAAAACAATTATTCTTTTTATGATATAATTATTGGTAAAGTATATGACCTTGACCTTATTATCTTAGAAATGACAAGGTATAAATATGTAGAGGGATTGCCAACCAATTTTATAAGATAATGTATATGAACCACCATTATTAAATATAAATTATGATGGCATCAGTCCCACTTGGACTATATTAATGATCATCTTTTACATTTTAGAAATCATCTGGGATGCCCCATTTATCAGCATAATTTTATAGTTGTTGAATATCTAAAAACATCCTCATGTGTGTGATTAATTTTTATATTCTACTCATAATATTTTATTCTGTTTTAGTTCATTGTTTTATCTCAATGAAATTTTATTCATCCCATCAATACACAAGGTATTTTATAGGTCAATATATCAGTTCATCTCCTTATTTATCTATTATACATATAGATTATTTATTAGGTGTATGTGGAGTCTAGTCTTCCTCTTCTTCTTTTTCTTTAGTTCACAAGTGCAACACTAGGTCTTGATTCCTTCTCTTAACATGTAAAATATATTTGATACACACCCAATAGAGTATCTCTTAATATAACCATTCTTTACCATATAATATATATATATATATAATTGTTATATCATCATCAAGTAATCCTATTATTCAAAACAAACCAAAATGTTGGATCATGTTCTTATTTTTTATGAAGGATCAATTTTTTCCCCCATAAATCAAATCATTCAAACCTCATGAAATCTCATCATTTAAAGTCATGCATGTTTTTATTTTAAATTTTCCTATAGACAATTGATATATAATTATTTTTAATTCAATAATTTAATTCATTAATTCTATTTTGAAATCCCCATGTGTGCATTAACTTCATTGATATTTCACATATGTCATTGATCCTTGATTTATTTTAACACCCATTTTTTGTGAAATGTTTTCTATAAATAATTTTAATTCTTCAGTAGATTACAATTTTATAGAATCATGTGTTTAAATGAACCATGAATCACCCATTAGTATAAATTGACAGTTATATCCTTGCACTTCTGTTTTCAAAAAAAATATAACTATGATATGAAAATGTATGGTGAATTCATTGGCTTTTAATTGTTTATGTAAAATATTAATCAATTATATATATTTTTTATTGTTAATAAATTATGTGAGTTATAATTGGTAAATGAAAATAATGAAATATATAGTTTATAAAATATTATTTATATTTATCTAATTGATATTTTTGTCATAGGGTATAAATAAACCATATTTTTTGTAGAAAAAATATAATTTTTAAAAGTATACTTTAATGCCTCATAATGGATAACCAATTTTAAATTAAGATATTGTCATATAAATAAATTTTTTTTGAATAAATAAACTTATTCTTTGGATGTGGGATATAAAAATTTACTTTGGACTAATTATTGATATTTTTTGATGACATTCATGTTTTTATGAATAGTAATCAAATATAATAAGTTTTAATTGAAAAAAAGTTTTTTAATCCATATAATGTATATGGTTAAATTAAAAAATTTAGTGGTTTTAATGTATAAATAGAATATATTTTTATTATTAAAAAAATTAATGTCATCACTATTAATATTAAATTGAATTTAGTTGTAAAAACATTTCAATATTTTGTAATGTTTTAACTTTTAAAACTCATTCTCTCTTTTTGAGAATGAGAATAATATTAAATTAATTATTGCAACCAATGTGTTATTAATTTTGAATAAATGGATTGCATATTTGAAATTTAGTAGGTCCAAATTATGCAAATATCTTTATTTTTTTTGGTCCTTATGAAGCGTAATTTTGGTAATTCTTATTAATATAGTAAAAGGGTAAATCGAGTAACTAATGGTATGAATACTATTATAAAATTACCCGAAAACTTGTGATAATATCATTTTATGAGTGTTTTGACCTAAATCATAATTTTTTCGAAATTGTGTCCTTTTGAAGCATCTTGTATGAGATTAGGATATTTAATTAATTTTATTTAATGAAAAATTGAAAATGACTTCCTCAAATGATAATAACTATCTCATTTTTATAAAATATTGTTACATAGGAGATAAATTTTATTATAAATACTCAATTATAAGATAAAATATTTGACTTACTCATGATAATTTATTTCTAATGTTGAGGAAATAAATAACAACCTTAAAGAGTTATACATTATTGATGCATAAATTATTTAATTGACGAGATATCAATAAAATATTTATTATTAAAACTCTAATTTCTGTCAAAAGACCAAAAAAATATCAAATATTACTAGTCAAGTATATCTCGACAATAACAATCAAAGGGTAGATTTATTGAGCATTTGGAGAATTATATAAGTGATTTTTACACTTATATTATTTTATGTAATGTTATGTTAATGTTGACACATTCATGTTTTAAAATTGATAACATTTAAATGTATGCATTTCTAGAATGTAAATTCAACTAATAGTATTCATATTTAATCTAATATATTTAACTTCATCATTGTATATTATTTTTAATTTTTAATCAAAAAATAATAATTATATTAAATAATTACACAAAATTGATGTAGTAATTATTTTATTAATAGAGATAACAAATAAATGTTTTTAACAATATTATCAAAAATATAATTTGGGATTATTGTCACACCTCGTCTGATGCATTATTAAATTTTAATTATTTTGCATCTCATTTTGTAGCTGTAGTTTGAAATGGTTATATTTTAAAAGAAATTTGGGATCATAATCTGGTGTGTGACCATATGCATGACAATGTGTAGTTCCAAACCATAATAAGAGAACCTTTTGTTATTAGAATAATTATTTAAACGGTGCGCAACCAGGTACATGATCGTGCACGGGAGCATGCATGGCATCCAAAATTAGTTAATAATGATATTATTATTTTGGTTGGTTTTACTACTTCAGTTTTATTATTAAATGTTTATTTATGTTAATATTATTATTAGGTTATTTTTATTATTATTATTTATGTTAACATTATAATTAGTTTGATAAAATTAAATTATTATTATGGTTATATAATTAAGAGGATGTTATTTTTAATGTTATTTATATAATTATTAATTTAATTAAAATATTAATTAGCTCACAATTATTTGTTAGTAATTTTTATTAAAAAAATTATCATTGTATTTTTACCAATAATATTACTATTATTATTGAAAATGTGTTATTAAATCATTATAATTAATAAGTTGTTTCTATTATAATTAATTTTAGGTTTTCTTTTAGGTTTTAATTTACTTTCATTTCTATTTTTTCATTATTTTCATTTTTTCATTTTCTTCAAATTCCTTCCCCCTCTCCCCATCATGCATGTAAATCCCCACAAAACCCTTCCAATGACACTATTTCCTCTCTTCGCTCTTTCCTCTCGACAAAGTGGGTACCATCGACTCGCATCACTGTCCTCTCACCATCGTCGCACCATCTCTGTGTCGCTTCTCCCGGGATCTACTGCACGTGCCACCCTACTTCCCTTGAACAGGCGTACCACACCTCCCCTCAGCTACGTCGTAACACACAGGCACCTCACACTATCATCCAGTGACCTTGCTACATTTTCCCTAGCACACAACCCTACAACACCCTTATTTTTGGGCACGATGAACCTCTGACAACCCCACTATTTTCACCCTGGTTCTGCTCGCGCTAGTATTTTTTCTTCTAATTTCAATAGTAGTTTTTCTTTGTTGGTCTGGTTTGATTTTGGGTATAAGTAGTCTCTTGTTTTTATTTTAGGGTCCAATAGGGTTATAATTTGTCTAAATTAATTAATTAGGCTATAACTTAGTTCTTTGAGGTGATGTTGAAGTGCATTGGACTTTGCACACCAATTTTTGCGAAGTAGGTATGTATAGTTATAATTTAATAAATTAATGAATGTGTTTAATGATTTTCATGTGTTATTTAATTGCTTTACAGGGTGCAAAATTGGTTTGAATGAGGTTTGATATGTTTTTTATTACTAGTATAATTTTTATACAATATGATTTTGTTACATTTTGTGAAAAACACATGTCGAGTTGTTTATCACTATTTTATAAACTGTGATATTAGTTATTAAATGGTTTATGGTCTGCAAGTATTGTTTTCGTGTGTGTATGTTTTCGAAAGTGAATTTGTGTAATGAAATGGGGGTATTTTTGTGTGTATTCTTTGTCATGAATTTCACAATATGTATAGTAAATTTTTTACGATATTGATAGTATGTTTATATGTTACTTTTTTTAATTTTGGTTTTAAGTTGGCTTTTACTATTTGATGTTGAGTGTGTTATTGCTGGAATCCTATGATGTGTTATTTTGAAATGTTTGAATTATTTTTAGGTGTTTAATTGTTTTATTAAATTATATGGATTCTGTGTTGGAATTCCCAGTAATCGTTTTCCTCTACGAGTGTCAAGGATTCCAACATATACATTCATAGGGTAAGTCATATATATAAGCCCTCTTTGTGTATATTCTCTCATGGAATGAGGAGTATGTGCAATGAAGCTAGGGGTGTATATATATATATATGTATTTATGTATGTATAAATGCATGTGTGTGTATACTCCAAGGGTTGATTTGAGTGGTCGTCGACAAATAGATACATGTTTGAGGTTGGTTCCCTATGCCTAAGTCTTTAACATGAATTCCATGATTGATATATTATTATTAAAATGTTTTTTCTTCAAATTTAATATGAAATGTATACGTTATATACATATTTATAATCAGTCAAGATATTTAAAAAATATGGACACGTACTCGGTTATTAGATATTCTTTTAAACCATTAAATGTGAATAGTTTGAATTATGCATGGTAAGAACATTTATATTAAACTTTTGACTCTATGGATGTTCTTTTATTCATTTAAAATGATTCTTAAAATTCATGTTTTAGGTTCTAAAGGTTTTATGACTTATGTTTATGCCCAAAAATGAGTTTCTAAAAAAATTAAAGACACATGTGGTTTTATAGTGGATTTAGTGTGCATAAAAATATGGAGAATGTTTTTCATATGAGAAATGGTGGTCCTTGTAATTGTGTATTCACATTTCTATTGTCTGAATGTGAATGTGTTGATACATATGAGATGATAGAAGTGGAAATATAGCACATGGGAAACCAAGGGTATATAGGAGGGAGAAATAGTTCTAGGATGCAAGTGATTCATAGTGTTTCTTCCCTAATTCACATGGCATGTCTGATACATACAATAATTTTAAAGACTTTGATTTTTCCATTTATGTTTTTATAAATTATATGGGAATTTTAAGGGTCCGTGAATATTGATGGCATGTGATTCTGAGGCCCGGTGTGCCCGTAATGAATTTATGAACATTTTTTGGGTACGTTCAGTAAACTTGCGAGTGGCATTTTGTAAATTTTGAATTGGGGCTCAAAAATAAAATCTAAGGAAACCGTTGAACTCGTAGTGCCAATATTCGCTTAAGGATACCTTCATCTCGACCGAAGTAGGTCGAGGGTAGAAGTTAGTAATTTAGTTATTCGATGGAGAAGACAAGTAAAATAAATAACATTTTATTTTTCTTTTTGAAACCACATTTTTGAATTGTGGAGGTGGGGATCGCACAAGGTTGGTCAGGCTTTTATGGTTGAGCATTAAATGACATGTTACAGAAATTGTGTAACCGCAACTCTCTTTATTTAATAGGTTTCATTAAATCAAAATTGATGAAACAACTTTTTAATTAAAAGTTATTTTATTAAGAATTATTGATAGAATTGGGGGTTGTTTCACCACTGGAGAAAGGGAGAGGAGGCCTTTAATGGATGATCCTCTAACAAAGACAATCTCTGAATGAAGAATGAGGATGATGCTTGAGCCTAGATCAAAAGCGTCTTGAGGGAGTGACAAGCACCGACATCATCTTCAACGTCTTCCCCCTCATGACACCTCCAACGGACGATCGAGGTACAAGTGAATTTATGGTTATTATTCTTTAATTTATTTTATGTTGAATCTTTCTCCTCGATCCGCGTGCTACAGGTATAATCCGATTGGTACTGGCCAAAAAACACGGCCTGATCCCTCTGCATTTTCATTATTGACGCGTTCTTCACGGCGGAAGAGGATGGTGATCGGTGTCATTAAGGAACAAGTGGCGAAGAGAGGTGGAATCAGGCACATGGTAGGTTGCGTGGTACCGGTGCAACACACGTGGTGCCACCATTAGCATAAGAGGATGCGGCCCATCGGTCGCAGAGGTTGGAGGATAGTGGTCGACACGCCGTCTGTCCGCATGGGTAGAGGGCGGCGCGCGTCTGCACCGTTGGTTGAGCAGGAGGTCACAGACCATCTACCGCAACAGAGCAGGATTGTGTCTGGAATTCCGGCTGGCTACCTGGAGAAGTGGAGGTGCACATCTGCACCACCGGAGTAGGAGAACGTGGACACTTGGCCTTGGCTGAGGTCATAGGGCAGCCAGTGTCTAGACGGTCGTGGGAGGTCAGCGGTGCTGACTCGCTGTTGGGAGGAGGACCGGTTGGGGATCTATCTGGCCGCACCACAACCCATAGGGACCACTATAGTGGGTATCACATGAAAATGCAGCAACACACCATCCAAAAGGTACTTTGGATAGTTCAGGTTACCAGGGGACGCCACCCCCCGGGTGTCAGACAGGGTAGTCCACACCACGGCGGACCACCCAACATAATGGGCCCCACTAAAGTGGGCCTTGCCCAGTGGGGTGGGTCGGTCTAGTCCATGGCCCAATGGGCCAGGCCCCCCATGTCTTAGCCCCTCTTGGCAGGACCCGAACCGGGTCGGGTCGACCCAGGCCAGGTCGGACCGGACCTAGGCCCATCCGGACACAGAAACACTTTTTTTGGTTGTATTATGAGAACTGGGCGTCCTCTTAATGAACTATCTATGGAGTTGGGATCCTTGGATTGAGGTGGTAATTTTCATATACTCCACATGGGGTTTTGATAATGTTTGAGTACGGCCGGGTTGGATCAAACCTGAATCCAACCGGGCCCTCAGAGCTGAGACAGAAACAACTTACAGGTCGAGCGTGTGATTGACGCACCGTCTATTATGTTGGGTCCATTATGATGTGGAAAACCTTTGGGATACTTCTTAAAGGGACTTAGAGGTAGTTTAAAAATCAACCAATTTCATGGGGAGTGGAACCTCCCAGAATTAAGCATGATTAGTGCAGGAACCCAATAGTGGGATGTAATGTGGAGGAAGAACATCGATCCTATGTGGGTCAGCACTTAGCTATAATGTGTGGGTCAGTGCATACCAATATTGTGTGGGTCAGATATTGTGTGGGTTCTCACTCAGTGATCCTATGTGAGTTAGTTCATACTGATCCTCTGTGGGTCAGATCCTATGTCGGTCAGTGCTAAGCGATCCTCTGTGCGTCACCGCATGCCGATCATATGTGGGTCCGATCTTGTGTGGGATAGTGGGAGTTAGATTCTTATCGATCATATCTTGGTTAGTGGGGGTTAGTTACTTATCGATCCTGTGTGGGTCAAAGGGAGTTAGTTACCTATCGATCCTGTGTGGTTCAGATGCAGTTCTACCTAATTGAACAAGATGATCGGACTTTATGACTAATCATCTATATTTCTATACTTAAGTTATACCTAGTGTGAGATAACTCTATTACCATCATGGTATTACATATGCGGTACATATACTTTCGTCGTGTTACCTATGTGGTACTTCTACCTTCGTGGTGTTACATGTGTGGTACTTCTACCTTCATGGTGTTACTTGTGTGGTACTTCTACCTGCATGGTTCAACCTTTGGGGTACTTCTACCTTCGTGGTGTTACCTTTGTGGTATTGTTCCCTCTTGTTTGAGATGAGTATATCTTGATAACATAGGTATATGTATGGGAATATAACTAAGTAGATTTGATTTATATTTCTTCATGCTTTGTGGTTTATCCCTTGTGTAACTCTAGGAGACCTTAGGGGGGGTCTCAGGGTCCCTACAATGTATCATTACACTCACCCCTGCATGGGATACACCCACACCTACCTATGTCTTTTGCAGATGACGGAAATCACTGATTGAGGATGAAGGGACACATCTGGAGGCTATAAAAAGGTGGACCTTAGATGAGGCATACCGCTGAGATGACCATACGAGAGTTGTACCTACCCTTCAGGTAGGAACATTGGATACTTTACAAATGAGTTGTTTTCAGTTTTACTTGTACATTCCAGTTTTACTTGTACTCTATAGTTGGGCTTGTATTCTGACCCCCTTTACTTACTGTACACACTCGTTTTACTATACAGTTTACTTTGTGATCGTATCTTGTGGTGTGCTTGGTTGTCTGAGTGTACAGGTTACAAAGGCAATGCCTTACCGGTTTTAAGGATATTCCTTTTCAGTGCTAGTCTCCAGCCACTGGCCTATAGAAGGTGGGCTTGGGGTAATCACGGCATGGGCCCTAGGGTACGTGTTGTGAAAAATTTGTATCATAGGATTTTGGTTCTACAGAAGAACTTGACATCTGATCTTTTCTATGTAGCAATAGTGTTAATTATGATGAGTATGGTTTTCTATTCAGGGAGTCCAGTGTTGGTGCAGCGACCGACTTATCGATGCACCAAGACCCAGAATTTTGATTTCTGACTCAGTGCGTGGAAACACTGATTACATGTGTGTTTTTGAAATGATTTCTTTGTGATCTCTTTGAGTTAGCTCACCAGGTATAACATATTTACCATGGCACACCCATTTCTTTCAAGATACCTCCATGCATATAGCCAGCATGGGTTCATGTAGAGTATGTGATGAAAACTCATAGAGCAATGATGCCTTGGTGTAGGGGCCCCTTATGGATGTTGTACCATGGAATACTATACCTGTAGTACCACTACCCATTGGGAAGATGATGCCACAAGCCCCGATATAAGAGGGTGCATGCCGCTTGAGTGTGTTTCATGAGTTCCAGCACCAATGTCCACCAAGGATCCGGGACGATGCAGATCCACAGGTGGGTGAGGATTGGTGGGAGGTCGTGGTTAGTGTTTTTTTCTGGTAGGGACACCAAATGATCTCATGGTGATCCTTGCCACCAGTCTTCTTCAGGTAGCAGTGGGTGGATGGTGGATCCTGATGCTCCTAGTTCATGATGAGTTGACTCTCATCTGGGTGGACATAGAGTGCCTTTTTAGGGCAGAGTTTGTCCCAACGACCTTACGCTCTGTGCGTGTATAGGAGTTTCTCCAATTGAAGCAGGGAAGCATGATCGTGGTTCAGTATTTAGTGAGGTTCACCGACCTCTCTCTCTACTCCTATAACATAGTTAAGGACCCTTTCATCAGGGACTAATCCTTCGAGCAGGGTCTCTGATGAAAGAGTAGAGCTTTTATGATTTCTCTCAGCATCCCGACATATGAGAGGGTGTTAGAGAAAACATTCTTAGTGGAGGGCATTCTTTAATGAGTAGTAACCAGCAGCGAGACCCTGCACTGGGCGTCACATAGAAGATTCAGCGTAAGCCGGTAGTAGATAGATGATTCAGAGGTAAAATATGACAACACCTATAGGTGTACGACCTCATGATACAAGGTAGGTGGTGCGGGGCTCTCGCAATAGAGTAGGACATGTGAGGATCCGGCAGTGTTCCTCGTGAGGTAGCTAGGGTCACATAGCTCACGAATCCTCGTCCCTCCGTATGGTTGACCACCCTATGGTCGAAGGACCTCATGGACCAATATGAAGATTTGATCGAGGAGGTCCATTGGAAGGAGGTTAATGTGGTAGAGGAGATGACAATGTAGCAGGCGATGGCCGACAATTCGAGGTTCTACCGCCACCACCATAAGGTGGTCTACCCTGACCACAGGGAGAAGGTGGACAGGGTTGAACTCAGCTCTAGGAAACTGAGGTCTACAACCTCGATGCTCTAGAGATGATACGATGTACGATCACGGTCTACTCCACCCAAGTTGAAGTACTTATAGACATAGGTTCCAATCACCCATTTATTGCCACGACCCTCATTCAGAGCATGGAGATTCCAGTGGAGCCATTGGCATGATCCTTACAGATAGAGACTCCTACAGGAGCGGATTTAAAGATTACACACTATTGATGGTAGTGTGAGATTACTCTAGGAGGCAAGAGTTTTGGCTGAGATCTTTTAGTATCGTCATCGAGGCCTTACGATGTCATCATGGGTATAGACTGGTTATCCATAGTCCATACTCAAATTGGATACATTAGGAAAAAATTGTGGTGTTTCCACATAGATGGAAGAAGGTTTTCCTTCACCGGTGAAAAGGGAACCTTTTCAGCATGCGATGGACTTACCCAGAGGAGGTTACAGCCAATCAGACATCAGTTGGATAGAATTACCCAAAGAGTGGTTGATGTTGAAAGTCTGAGCTATCTTGTAGTGATGAGACAATATGCTGATTTTTTCCCCGATGATGTTCTGATTCTACCTCCATGTAGAGTGGTGGACTTCTAAATCGACTTGTACCCATGAACAACATTGATATCTACACCAGCATATCGAATGGCTCCCAAAAAGCTACAAGAGATACGTGTATAGCTGGAGGACATTCATAGAAAGGGGTCTATTAGGCATAGTGTTTCTCCTTGGGCAGCCCCAATTTTATTTGCAAATAAGGCGGATGGGGGTTTGAGTCTCTTGGTGAACTATCGATACCTGAACTAGGTGATCTTGAAGAACAAGTACCAACACCCAAGGACTGAAGATCTCTTTGATCATATAAAGGTAGAATGGTGATTTTCGAAGAAAGACCTCATATCAGGCTATCACAAGATCAGGGTACGAGACAAGGATGTTCATAAGGCGGCCATCAGATTTCGGTATGGACATTATGAGTTCGTGGTTATGCCATTTTTTGTAACAAATGCCCAAGCAATGTTCATGGGACTCATGAATTGGATCCTCTAGCCATACCTAGATCGCTTTGTGGTGGACTTCCTTGATGAAATCTTAATATACTCAACAAAGGAGGATCATCATGCCTATCATCTACAAATAGTGCTAGACACAGTCTGAGAAAACTAGCTTTATGGTAACCTCTATAAGTTCCAGTTCTAGATATGAGAGGTCCACTTTTTGGGACACGTCATCTCAGAGGCTGGAGTTGCGGTGAATCCAGCAAAGATCGAGATTTTGCTTGCTTGGGAGCCACCCAAGAGTTTCACGGAACTGTGGAATTTTCCTATGTTTGGTCGGTTACTACCGGAGGTTTGTACTTGCATTTTCCATAGCTGTGACACCCTTATCAGTATTGACGAATATGGGGAAATGCTTCATCTGGTTGGATAAAATCCAACAGAGTTTCAAGGAGCTGAGAGAGAGAATGACGAGTTCCTACATCTTTAGGCTACCAGAGGAGGGAATTTTGTATGTCGTCTACTGCGACACCCCCGTGACCGGACATGAATGATTCATGAGGAAGGAGTGAGCAGTGATCACGTACAGTTCTCAATAGCTGAGACAACATGAGCCGAACTACACTACCCATGGCCTGGAGAAGGTGGTAGTGGTATTTTCCTTGAAGATCTAGAGACAGTACTTGATGGGAGAACATTTTACAGTCTACTGTGATTAAAAGAGTATCACGTATTTCTTATCTTAGAAGGAACTGAACCTAAGACAGTGGTGTTGTCTTGAGTTCCTCCAAGACTATGACATTGAGATAGTCTATACTCTTGGGAAGGGGAACGTAGTAGTATATGCACTCAATAGAAATATGTTATACAGTAGCTGAGTGAGGAAATAGAAAATATATCTTCTTTATGGATATCCTACATGGATCGAGATGGATAAGCTTATCTTTAGTCTCTGAATGTCACTCCCCCACTCCTTCTGTGAGTCTAGGAGGTGTAGCTTGGGGACACTGATTGTATGGCTCGACGTGCTCTTATATCCATAGGACATGAACCTTATAGATTTTCTGTAGGTGGGGAGCACGTCGTCCTCTTGAGAGGACGTACAATGGTACCAATGATGCTATGGGAGGAAGTGTTGAGAGAGTTTCAGACATCCCCTATTGTAGTAAATCCAAGAGTGGTGAATATGTACCTAGAATATTGGCATCAACACTAGAGGCCGAGAATAAAGAAAGAAATATTATATTTTGTCTCTCGGTGCCTCACTTGTTAGCAAGTGATGGAAGATCACCCGCTTCCAGTAGGATATGTCCAGCCACTAGTGGTTTTAGAGTAAAAGTGGGATGGAATTTCTATGGACTTCGTGACATGACTTCCACGTGCATCCAAGAGTCATGATTCTATCTGGGGAATCATTGAATGACCCACCATGTCAGCCCACTTTATACCTATCTGATATCATTTAATAGTAGAAAGCATGGGACATCTCTACGTGCAAGAGATTGTACAGATTTATGGAGTTCCATATACTATTGTCTCTTATCGGGATTCACATTTCACTTTCCCCCTATGAAAGGGGTTACAGGAAGCATTTGGGACACAGCTTCAGTTTAGCACCACCTTCAATCCTTAGATGGATGGTCAGACAGAGTAGACCATTCAGACCCTTGAAGACATGTCATGTTCTTGCATCCTAGATTTCGGCAGAAGCTAGAAGGATCACTTGAATTTGGTGGAGTTCATATACAAAAACAACTATCACTACACTATCATTATGAAGCCATTTGAGGCGTTGTGTGGACGGCTTTGTAGATCGCCTCTGTGCTGGACTGACCCATGAGAGTTAGCACTCGTGGGACCAGAGATGATATGGTCTACCACGGAGAAGGATCAAATCATCAAGGAGTGGATGAAGACTGAATAGATCAGACAGAAGTCTTATGGTAATAGGAGAAAGAGACCTCTGGTGTTCGAGGATGGTGACCATGTCTTTCTAAAGGCCTCATCTCAATGAGGTTTGTGGAGATTTGGTCGGGGCGACAAGGTGTCTACGAGGATCATCGAACCCTTTCAGGTGCTTAGCAGAGTTGGCGAGGTGGCTTGCCTCTTAGAACTTCCACCTCAGTTGCACTAGGTGCTTGATATTATCCATGTGTCCTTGCTAAGGAGATACATACATGATCCTTAAAACTTCATTGACTATGGTGAGATAGACATCGATGATGGGGAGTCATTTTTAGAGGTTTTGGTAGAGATAGAGGATCGACAGTAGAGAGTTCTATGTGGAAGATCTATACCTTTGGTGTGTATACGTTGGAAGCACGAAAACCTCCAGGAGAGAACTTTGGAGTATGAGTATCAAATTCATGCACAGTACCCCCACTTGTATTACTAGTTTTTGTGGTGTCTTTCGGGGACACAAAGCCCTGAGGTGGGGAGAATGTAAATACATGAATTTTTCAATGAATTTTTTTTAAATTATATGGAAATTTTAAAAGTCTGAGAAAATTTAAGGCACGTAATTCCGAGGACCGGTGTTCCCGGAATGAATTTATGAAAAAAATTTCGGGTACGTTTGGTAAATTCGCGAGTAGCATTTTGTAACTTTTGAACCGCTACTCAGAATTCAAATACTAGGACACTGTTGTACTAGCATCATAGATATTTTAAGAGGGAGACCTTCACCTCGACTGTAGAAGGTCAATTGTGGAAGTTAGTTTTCAATTTTTCATAGGATAAGAAAAATTAAATAAATAATTCTTTTTATTTTTGAATCCTCTTTTTTGAATTTTGGTAGTGAGGAACACACGAGGGTGGTCGATAATTTAAGGTTGGAAATTAAATGCCCGGTAACACAAATTATGTAACCATAAATCTATTTAATTAAGATGTATCATTAAATCTAAATTGAGGAAGCAACTTGGTAATTAAGAGTTTTTTAATTGTTTTTATTGAGAGAATTGGGGGTTGTTTCTCCATTGAAAAAAGGGAGAGGAGGCCTTTGAATGAATATCCTCCAACAAAGAAGATCCCCCAATGAAGAATTAGGACGACGATGTAGCATGGATCGGAAGCGTATTGCAGGAGCGATGAATACTGACATCATCATCATCGTCTTCCCCCTCACGACACCTCCAACGGATGACCAAGGCAGGGTTGTGTTTATGATTATTTTTTGTTAATTTAATTTATGATGAATCTTTCTCCTCAAGTCACATGCTACCGATCTAACGCAGAGAGTACAGGACAAATGAACACGGCCTGATCCCTCTGCATCTTCATTATGGATGCATTTTTCATGGCAGAGGTGGATGGAAACCAGTGCCATTAAGGAATAAGCGGCGAAGAGAGGTGGCGGTCGGGACCTAGCCGTCTTCGTGGAACCGGGGCAGTGCACATCGCACAACCGATAACGTAGGAGGTTGCGACCTATTGGCCGCATCGTTGGAAGGATAGAGGCCGACATGTTGGCCAGCCGTGTGGTGATAGGGCGACCCACGTCTGCGCCACTGGTTGAGTAGGAGTCCCCAGCCTATCGGACGCCATAGAGTAGGGCGGTGGTGGATCGCGGGATGATGCGGTGTCACACGTCCATGCTGCTAGAGCAGGACACCGTGGCTGCATGGTCGTGGCAGTGGTCAGAGGGCGGACGGTGTCACGTCGGCCATGGGAGGTCAGCGGTGCCGACTCGCCACTAGGAGGACCTGTAAAGACCCGGAAATTTCAAGGAAATTTTTTTCTTAATTTTCTTTGGAATTTTACAAGAACGCAGTTTCTGACGGCGCCTGATTCCGAGGCCCGGTGTGCCCGGAATTAATTTCCGAAGTTTGGCTCGGGTACGTTCAGTGAACGAGCGAGCGGGAATTTCTATCGTTTGAACCGGTGCCCGGAATCGAATTCCGAGGGCACCGATGGAACCGCAGCGCCGATAATTACTTAGGGACTCATGTTCCGGAGTTGCGTTTACACGAGTGTTGATAATAAAAATTGTGGAAGTTTATTTTATAACTACACTACAATTTTTATTAACTTACTCTAAGTGTTAGCTCATGGTGGAAGTTGGGTAACCACCCAACCTCCCTTGGGAGGTTATGAGGGTGGTGGGGCCCACACGAACCCCACCTCTTCATATCCTCTAAAACCCCTCAACTCCCACTTAAATTATTTTAACATAGTTATAACTTATGTCTTAAATGAGTTGATTTTAATGTGGTGAGTTGTGTGAGTCTTTTGAGTTTCAAACACTTGAATTTCAAAAGCCATGTGAAGTTAATTAAATAAGTGGAGAACTTATTTCATTTGGTTGGGTTGTGTTTTTTGAGAGATTTTGGAAAGAAGGCTTAGAAGTCTTGAAGTTTCTTCATCCTCTTGACAAAGAACGCGAAGAACAATCGGACATCGATGAAGAACGCCACGTTCTCGGGAACCGTCTTCCGCGACGCCATACCCGCAATACCGACGACGTCTTCTTCCGCGACATCTCTTTTCACGACGTCGAATCTCGTCACCTCTTAAATCAAGGTAGGGGTTTTAACTTTTTAAAGTTATGTGGATCTCTCCTTCGAACTTGAAGGTTTATATTTGTCGGGCCTTGCTTCCAAATCTTTTTATTTAATTTAAAAGATTGTGAAAGTTTATCATTCATTAAAGGCCGATTGTTAGCAAATAACGCGAGGGGGCCGGACCGCACGAACACGGCCGACCCTCCTCCTATTCATGTTGATTTTGTTGTGGATTGAAATGGGTGTGGCGCGGTGCCGTCGCACTACGCAGGATCATGCGGCAAGAAACGCGCGGCGTCGTCGCGCCGCGTCGTTAAATAATGCAAGGACGCGACGCCGCTGCGCCGCGTTGAAGAAAGTTGAAGGCGCCGCGGCCGGAGCGGGGCCGCGGTGGAGGGGCGCGGTGCTGTCGCACCGCGCCGGACAATGAAGGTCGCGGCTGGTTCCGGGCCGCGGCGGAACGAGAAGACAGGCGGCCAGTCGGGCCGCCGGTGTCGGAAGCCGGAAGGGGGACAGGCCTTGCCGGTCCCGTTGAGGAAGAACCGGCCGGCCAGGTCGGGCCGGCCGGAAGGGAGGAAACCGGGGGAAATAATTTCCCCTGGCCAGCCTTAATGGCCCCCCCATTATGAGGGGGGCCGGTTTCACAAAGGGGGGGGGGGGGGGGCAGGCGGCCCCCCGTTTTCTCGAAGGCAGGCCCCCACGTGAGGGGGGGCCGTTTTTCTTTAGGCGCGGAAGGTTGTCGCGCCGCCAGCTGAGGAAAGGCGGGGGCTTTGCCCCCCGCGCGCGGCACACGAACGGCGCCCCGGCCGCGCCGCCGTGCTGGCCCGCGCCGCCGCGCCGGACCGCGCCGCCGCACCGGGCCGGGTTTTCCAAGCCGGGCCGGGTCGTCGGGCCGGGTCGCCGCCCGGGGCGGGTCGACACGGTTCGGCCGACCCAGGGGTGGTCGGGCCGGGTCGGCCTGGGCCCAGACCCCCAGTTTCGGACCACTTTTGGTCAAATGCTCGTATCTTGGGCTACGGGCCTCCAAACGACTCGACGTCAGTGGCAACGCGATACTTGGATCGAGACGGTCATTTCGGTATACTATACTCAAGGTACACCGTCCTTTTCGGGAGCCTACGTGGTTAAAACTCCATAGTTAAGCGTGCTTGGCCTAGAGTAGTGATCAGGATGGGTGACCTCCTAGGAAGTTTCCCAGGGTGGGTGTGAGACGCAAAAGCCAATAACTCTCAGACCGGGCGTCCGATTGACGCGCCGTCTGTTGCGTT
Source organism: Viscum album (assembly GCA_963277665.1). Classification (NCBI taxonomy): domain Eukaryota; kingdom Viridiplantae; phylum Streptophyta; class Magnoliopsida; order Santalales; family Viscaceae; genus Viscum; species Viscum album. The sequence goes on along the minus strand of OY728129.1, from coordinate 1,263,237,356 downwards.
GCGTTCCTGTTGACGATACAGAACTTTTGGCATCCTCCACCTGAGAATTTGGATGCATATGGATAGTGGCCGGGTTGGATCGCACCGAAATCCAACCGGGCCCCTGGAACAGAAAAGCTGATAACTTTCAGACCGGACGTCCGTCTGACAAACCGTCAGCGGCGTTGGTGATCACGTTGAGAAACGGTCCCTATGAGTATACCCTATGAGAGTTCGGGTACAGATGAGATATGTCCGGGTTTGGTTCGCTCACGAAACCAACCGGGCCCCTGGGACGAAAAGGCTAATAACTCACAGACCTGGCGTCCGATTGACGTGTCGTCTGTTGCGTTGAGACACCTATGACAAGGCAGTCCTTTGAGATACTTCTTCATGGGACTTTGAGATACTTGGAGTATCGACTTGTAGCTCGTGGAGCGGACCCTCCCATAGACGAGCATACAGAGTACGGAGACCGTGTAGTTGGCTGAGACCTGACGACTGCTTGACCGACTCGACTTGGAGTGAGTCGACTAGCCCAGTGGATGGAGCACTACTTTCTGAGGTGCAGACCCATGGAGGATGGAGCACTACCTGTGTGACAGTGCAGACCCGCGGTACTCGTCCGGAGAGTACCTCAGCAGGCTACTAGGGGGTGTGCACTACTATGTTTGGGTGACATACCTCAGCGGGAAGCACTACTGTGTCTGGGTGGCTGACCCGCGGTACTCGACAGGAGGAGTACTTCAGCAGTATTAGGTTAGTGAGCAATACCTCGGAGTCGTGACAGGACCACTGTACACTCCAGAGACGGAGCTCTTCAGCAGTTACGGTTTCGATAATGAAAATCCTGGTTTGAGCTGAGACTTTTGACCTTGTGTTTACCTCATGATTGAGATGGGCCACTTGCTAACTTAGGTATATGTATGGGCATATACCCGGATAGTGGTTATCCATTGATTTCACAATCCTTGTGTTTCCTCATGATTGAGATGGGTTACTTGATAACTTAGGTATATGTATGGGCATATACCTAAGTAGAGGTTATCTGTTGAGATCTTCTTTGTGGTTATCCTTGTTGGTTTAGTGAGACCTTGAAGGTCTCAGGGTCCCTACTGAGTATCGTTATACTCACCCCTGCACGGGCTATGCCCGCACCTCGTTGTGTTGGTTGCACACGACGGGCAGTGCTGACAGAGGCCGAGTGTTCGAGGACTGGACGGTACCTGGATGTGGACTATACGACGAGATGGTACCCAGAGGAGGACCTCACGATGAGACGGTACCCAGAGGTGGACGTGACGACGAGGCGGTACCCGGAGGTGGACCACTGGGCGGACATACTCGGAGCGGGCGACGGGACCCGAGGAGCAGAGGAGCTATCTGTACCCACCCTTCAGGTGGGATTTCTAGTGGACAGCTCAGCGTAGCAGCTTTACTTTTCAGTTGTTGTTTTCCCTTTCGAGTTGTACTTTACAGTTGGGCTTGTATTTCCGGCCCCTTTTTACTTTCCGCACTTACTGTTGTACTCAGTTTTTACTTAGTGTTTACTTCTTCCGCTTGTACTATGTGTGATTGTTTACTTTACAAAGGAAATGCCTTCCCTTTTTACCAGGATTTATGCCTTGGTGCTAGTCGCCAGCCCCTGGCCTATGGAAGGCGGGCTTAGGGAAGTCACGGCACGGGCCCCGAGGACGGGTCGTGACAAATTGGTATCAGAGGAGTTCAGTTCTACCGCAGAACTTATAACTCTGATGTTTCTTTCTATGAAGCAATAGTGTTGAGAGTACCGAGTTTGGTTTTTAGTTCAGGGAGTCCAGTGTTGGTGCGGGTGGCCGACGTATCCATACACCAGGACCCTAACAACTGATTTCCGACTTTGTGCACGAAAACACTAATTGCGTGTGTGTTTTCAAAGGTTTTCCCTTAAAATAGCTCAAACCAGGTCAGCTCACCAGGTATAAAACGTTTGACCGTGTCACGATGTTTCTTTCAGAATGCCTTTTCACGGACGACCAGCTAGAGCCCCGAGAGTGGTACGTACTAACAGCCCGCCGAGCGACGAGGCCTCAGTACAGGGCCCTATCCCAGTTGAGGCACTAGTGAAGGCACCAGCGGTTATGCTACCCGTTGGGCCACCGATGCCACCAACCCCAACAGTAGGCGATGCACGACGCTTGAGCACGCTGCACGAGTTCCAGTGCCAGAGGCCACCCAGGTTCCGAGGATAGACGGACCCGCAGGCGGCTGAGGTTTGGCTGGAGGCTGTGGTGAGAGTCTTCAGGCTAGTGGCGATGCCGGCAGACTTCATGGTGATCTTTGCTACCAGCCTCCTTCAGGCAGCAGCAGGCAGGTGGTGGAGCCACTTGTTCCAGTTTTGCGATGAGATGAACTTCGCATGAGACGACTTCGAGACCTTCTTCAGGGTGGATTTTGTGCCAGTATCTCTACACCCGGAGCGTGTACAGGAGCTTCTGCCTTTGCCGCATGCTTTTCAATCAGTAGCCGAGTCATCTGTGGGAAGTAGACAGATGATGCAGAGGTCCAGGAGGACCATACTAGCAGTTAGACGATCTCGGGTTTTAGGACCGGTGGTGCGGGGCACCCGAGGTGGCGTCAGATCCAGGCGTTCCAGAAATGGACAATGTTACTCATACGGCGGAAAGGGTCACCTGGCACGTGACTGTCCGAATCCTCGTACGGTTGATCAGTGGGTGTTGGAGGAGCCACCGAGACAGAAGCAGCGACTAGTGCTTGAGCAACAGCCGAGCAGTGGACAAGGCAGTAGAGCTCCTAGAGCAGGTGGGCAGGATAGGAACTAGTGGATACGTCCTTTTTTCTTCTAGTTCCATGTTTCTTTGTATTCGTGTCTTTGTATTATGAGCTGCAATAATAAAAAGACACTTATATTTGTTTGCTTTCCTGTCCTTTTTTTTGGTTGATACTGAGTGGTCCCGGTTAAACTTTTGACTTGACCCTCACTTTCGAGATTTCTACTGGAGGGGACCCAGTGACCTCACACTGATGCCGATAGTGTGACTCGACCCTTGGAGGTGAGAGTGATAGTTGGATCTCTAAGTAGATACGTCGAGGCCTTACGACGTCATCCATGGCATGAATGCATCATTCATGTCAGGATTGATTGTATTAGGCAATGAATGTGGTTCATCCAGGGGATGAGACCGGGTTTCTCTTATCGGAAAAGAAGAAATCATAGCAGCTCTTGTGAGACTAAAGGAGGTCCAGGGCATCCAAGAGAGGATGAAGACTGCACAGTGCAGTAAGAAATAGGAAACCGGTTCCAGTCTTAGAGACTCGGGCATGTTAAGAAGAGGAAGCTTAAAGGAGAGATGAGTCTACGAAGCAGTAGACGTGGAGGCAGATCTAGGAGAGCAGCATGAGGTGGTGTACATCCTAACATGGTACAACCACCCGCCTTAGTTATCCCCTCCAAGCTCAGGGAGCTGGAGGGCGGTGGAAGAATGCGGCTGCATGCGGTCAAGGAGTGTGACCCAATGGCTCTAAAAATGATTCAAGGGAGAGTCTGTGTCCACTACTAGCTGTTGTAGTAACAGATGTCGATATGAATCATTCCTCGCTTTCACAAATATTGTTCTAGACCAAGATTTTCCGGTAAGCCGTGGACTTGACCCTCACGTCTGGAGATACCTTGGGAGGAGACTCGATAATCACACTTACACCGACGGTGTGGTCAGACCCTCGAGGCGAGAGTTCCGGTTGGAATCTCTTGGTGACAGCGTCGAGGCCTTACGACGTTAGTTTGATTATGGAATGGGCAATAACTGTTCATACTCAAATTGACGGTTTTAGGCAAACGTCGGGATGGGTTTCACTTGGTCGGTGGAAAAGGAAACCCCAGGCAGCGCAGGGTAACTCTTGCACAGGAGGGTGCGACCGATCACTCTTGAGATGGTCAACCTTACCCTCGTGGTAGCAGCCTTTCGAGTTCCAGTTCTAACAGAAAATGGAGACCTCTGGAGTTCGAGGTTGATGATCACGTCCTTATACGGGTCTCACCTCGACGAGGTTTACGGAGATGTGGCCAAGGCGGCAAGTTATCTCCAGGGTTCAGCGGACCTTCTTAGGTCCTTAGCTGGGTAGGCGGGGTGGTTTACCGCTTGACCCATTCACCGTAGTTGCACCAGGTGCACGACGACTTCCACGTATCTCAATTGAGGAGATACGTGCTCGACCCTTCGCATACCATCGATCATGAGAAGCTGGACGATGGCGATGGGGTGTCTTTCACGGAGATTCCAGTGGGGATCAAGGATCGACAGGAGAAGATCCTACGAGGACGATCGATTCCTTGGGTGCACTTTCTTTGGCAGTATGGAAACCTCCAGGTGAGTACATAGGAGCGGAAGGCTCAGATGCATGCTCTGTACTGCTTTTGTGACCCTAGTTTGTGTTGAAGCTTTACGGGGACGTAAATACCTGAGGTGGGAGTAATGTAAAGACCCGTAAATTTCAAGGAAATTTTTTTCTTAATTTTCTTTGGAATTTTACAAGAACGCAGTTTCTGAAGGCGCCTGATTCCGAGGCCCGGTGTGCCCGGAATTAATTTCCGAAGTTTGGCTCGGGTACGTTCAGTGAACGAGCGAGCGGGAATTTCTATCTTTTGAACCGGTGCCCGGAATCAAATTCTGAGGGCACGGATGGAACCGCAGCGTCGGTAATTACTTAGGAACTCCTGTTCCGGAGTTGCGTTTACATGAGTGTTGATCATAAAAATTGTGGAAGTTTATTTTATAACTACACTACAATTTTTATTAACTTACTCTAAGTGTTAGCTCATGGTAGAAGTTGGGTAACCACCCAACCTCCCTTGGGAGGTTATGAGGGTGGTGGGGCCCACACGAACCCCACCTCTTCATATCCTCTAAAACCCCTCAACTCCCACTTAAATGATTTTAACTTAGTTATAACTTATGTCTTAAATGAGTTGATTTTAATGTGGTGAGTTGTGTGAGTCTTTTGAGTTTCAAACACTTGAATTTCAAAAGCCATGTGAAGTTAATTAAATAAGTGGAGAACTTATTTCATTTCGTTAGGTTGTGTTGTTTGAGAGCTTTTGGAAAGAAGGCTTAGAAGTCTTGAAGTTTCTTCATCCTCTTGACAAAGAACGCGAAGAACAATCAGACATCGACGAAGAACGCCACGTTCTCGGGAACCGTCTTCCGCGACGCCATACCCGCAATACCGATGACGTCTTCTTCCGCGACATCTCTTTTTGCGACGTCGAATCTTGTCACCTCTTAAATCAAGGTAGGGGTTTTAACTTTTTAAAGTTATGTGGATCTCTCCTTCGAATTTGAAGGTTTATATTTGTCGGGCCTTGCTTCCAAATCTTTTTATTTAATTTAAAAGATTGTGAAAGTTTATCATTCATTAAAGGCCGATTGTTAGCAAATAACGCGAGGGGGCCGGACCGAACGAACACGGCCGACCCTCCTCCTATTCATGTTGATTTTGTTGTGGATTGAAACGGGTGTGGCGCGGTTTCGTCGCACTGCGCAGGATCATGCGGCAAGAAACGCGCGGCGCCGTCGCGCCGCGTCGTTAAATAATGCAAGGACGCGACGCTGCCGCGCCGCGTCGAAGAAAGTTGAAGGCACCGCGGCCGGAGCGGGGCCGTGGTGGAGGGGCGCGGTGCCGTCGCACCGCGTCGGACAACGAAGGCCGCGGCCGGTTCCGGGCCGCGGCGGAACGAGAAGACCGGCGGCCAGTCGGGCCGCCGGTGTCGGAAGCCGGAAGGGGGATCGGCCTTGCCGGTCCCGTTGAGGAAGAACCGGACGGCCAGGTCGGGCCGGCCGGAAGGGAGAAAACCGGGGGAAATAATTTTCCCCAGCCAGCCTTAATGGCCCCCCCATTATGAGGGGGGGCGGTTTCACAAAGGGGGGGGGGGGGCAGGCGGCCCCCCGTTTTCTCGAAGGCAGGCCCCCACGTGAGGGGGGTCCGTTTTTCTTTAGGCACGGAAGGTTGCCGCGCCACCAGCTGAGGAAAGGCGGGGGCTTTGCCCCCCGCGCGCAGCACACGAACGGCGCCCAGGCCGCGCCGCCATGCCGGCCCGCGCTGTCGCGCCGGACCGCGCCGCCGCGCCGGACCGCGCCGCCGCCCCGGCCCGCGCCGCCGCGCCGGGCCGGGTTTTCCGAGACGGGCCGGGTCGTCGGCCCGGGTCGCCGCCCGGGGCGGGTCGACCCGGTTCGGCCGATCCAGGGGGGGTCGGGCCGGGTCGGCCCGGGCCCAGACCCCCAGTTTCGGACCACTTTTGGTCAAATGCTCGTATCTTGGGCTACGGGCCTCCAAACGACTCGCCGTCAGTGGCAACACGATCCTTGGATCGAGACAGTCGTTTTGGTATACTATACTCAAGGTACACCGTCCTTTTCGGGAGCCTACGTGGTTAAAACTCCATAGTTAAGCGTGCTTGGCCTAGAGTAGTGATCAGGATGGGTGACCTACTGGGAGGTTTCCCAGGATGGGTGTGAGACGGAAAAGCCAATAACTCTCAGACCGGCCATCCGATTGACACACCGTCTATTGCGTTGAGTTCCTGTTGACGATACAGAACTTTTGGCATCCTCCACCCGAGAATTTGGATGCAGATGGATAGTGGCCAGGTTGGATCGCAACGAATTCCAACCGGGCCCCTGGAACGGAAAAGCTAATAACTTTCAGACCGGACGTCCGTTTGACGAACCGTCAGCGGCGTTGGTGATCACGTTGAGAAACGGTCCCTATGAGTATACCCTATGAGAGTTCGGGGTACAGATGAGATACGGCCGGGTTTGGTTCGCTCACGAAACCAACATGGCCCCTGGGACGAAAAGGCTAATAACTCACAGACCGGACGTCCGATTGACGCGCCGTCTGTTGCGTTGAGACCCCTATGACGAGGCGGTCCTTTGAGATACATCTTCGTGGGACTTTGAGATACTTGGAGTATCGACTTGTAGCTTGTGGAGCGGACCCTCCCAGAGACGAGCGTACGGAGTACGGAGACCGTGTAGCTGGCTGAGACCTGACGACTGCTTGACCGACTCGACTTGGAGTGAGTCGACTAGCCCAGTGGACGGAGCACTACTTTCTGAGGTGCAGACCCATGGCGGGCGGAGCACTACCTGTGAGACAGTGCAGACCCGCGGTACTCGTCCGGAGAGTACCTCAGCAGGCTACTAGGGGGTGTGCACTACTGTGTTTGGGTGACATACCTCGGCGGGAAGCACTACTTTTTCTGGGTGGCTGACCCGCGGTACTCGACAGGAGGAGTACTTCAGCAGTCTTAGGTTAATGAGCAATACCTCGGAGTCGTGACAGGACCACTGTACACTCCAGAGACGGAGCTCTTCAGCAGTTACGGTTTCGATAATGAAAATCCTGGTTTGAGCTGAGACTTTTGACCTTGTGTTTACCTCATGATTGAGATGGGTCACTTTCTAACTTAGGTATATGTATGGGAATATACCCGGGTAGTGGTTATCCATTGATTTCACAATCCTTGTGATTCCTCATGATTGATATGGGTTACTTGATAACTTAGGTATATGTATGGGCATATACCTAAGTAGATGTTATCTGTTGAGATCTTCTTTGTGGTTATCCTTGTTGTTTTAGTGAGACCTTGAAGTTCGTAGGGTCCCTACTGAGTATCGTTATACTCACCCCTGCACGGGCTATGCCCGCACCTCGTTGTGTTGGTTGCAGACGACGGGCAGTGCTGATAGAGGCCGAGTGTTCGAGGACTGGAAGATACCTGGAGGTGGACTATACGACGAGATGGTACCTAGAGGAGGACCTCACGACGAGACGGTACCCAGAGGTGGACGTGACGACGAGGCGGTACCCGAAGGTGGACCACTGGGCGGACATACTCGGAGCGGACGGCGGGACCCGAGGAGCAGAGGAGCTATGTGTACCCACCCTTCAGGTGGGATTTCCAGTGGACAGCTCGGCGTAGCAGCTTTACTTTTCAGTTGTTGTTTTCCCTTTTGAGTTTTACTTTATAGTTGGGCTTGTATTTCCGGCCCCTTTTTACTTTCCGCACTTACTGTTGTACTCAGTTTTTACTTAGTGTTTACTTCTTCCGCTTGTACTCTGTATGATTGTTTACTTTACAAAGGCAATGCCTTCCCTTTTTACCAGGATTTACGCCTTGGTGCTAGTCGCCAGCCCCTGGCCTACAGAAGGCGGGCTTGGGGTAGTCACGGCACGGGCCCCAAGGACGGGTCGTGACAGGACCGGCTAGGGATCCAACTGACTGCGCGTGTCCCAGCAGGACTACTCTGGCGGGTCTTGCATTCCAACCAAGCACAACACCATTCTAACAGTCATTTGGACCCTTCGGGTTATTGGGGGGAGGGTTCCTCCCCCCATCTGTTTGCTTGGGTGCACCTGGCTACGATGGACCACCAAGTTGAGCGGGCCGCACTGCGTCGTGCCCAGTGGGCCCCACCCATCGGGCTGTGTCACCCCCTTCGTGGGCCAGTCTAGATTGTAGACCACTAGGCCAAGCCCATCGCAGCCCATCTCATCTTGGCCAGACCCAGACTGGGTTGGGTCGGCCCGCAGTGGGTTCACATGGGTCGGACCGAACATAGGCCCATCCGGACCCATAAACACATTTTTGGCCTTATCTTGATAACCAGACATCTGTTTGAGGAACTGTCTATAGGGTTGGGATCTTTGGATTGAGTCAGTCCTTTATTTATACTCCACATGGGTTTTGGATATTGTTGGAGTATGTCCAGGTTGGATCAAACTCAAATCCAACCATTCCCTCAGAGAAGAAACACTAATAACATATAGACCATGAGTCTGATTGACGCGCCATCTATTGTGTTGTGTCCCTTATGATGTGTTGGACCTTTGGGATACTTCTTCATGTGACTTCATGGAAGATGATGTATCAAATGATGTCTTGGGGAGTGGAACATCCTAGAATCAAGCATGCTTAGTGTGAGAACCAAATAGCTAGCTTTAACATAGAGTAAGAACATCGATCTTATGTGGGTCATCGCTCAGATATTCAATGTGGGTTAGCGCATACCGATCCTATGTGGGTCAACGATCAGCGTTCCTATTTGGGTCAACACATACCAATCATGTGTGGGTCAGATTCTATGTGTGTCAGTGTTCAGCGATCCTATGAGGATCAGCGCATACAGATCATGTGTGGGTCAGCGGGTTTTTTTACCTATCGATCATGTGTGGGTCATCATGGGTTAGTTACCTATCGATCATGTGTGGGTCAGTGGGGGTTAGTTAACTATGAATCATGTGTGGGTCAGAATTAGTGATACCTAATGGAATATGATGATTTATCCATATGACTTATCATCGGTATTTATGTAATTAAGTTATACCTGGTGTAAGTGGAGTCTATTACCTTCGTTGTATTACCTGTCTATTAAATCTATCTTTGTGGTGTTACTGGTGGGGTATTCTAAATTCGTTGTGCTACCTGTGTGGAACTTCTACCTTCGTGGTGCTACATGTGTTGTACTTCTACCTTCGTGGTGTTATTTTTGTGGTACTTCGACCTTCGTGGTGTTATCTTTGTGGTATTCTTCCCTCTTGTGTGAGATGAGTATATCTTGATAACTTAGGTAAATGTACGGGCATATACATAAGTCGTGTTTATGTATATTGCTTTTTGCTTTGTGGGTTTTCCTTTGTGGAACTCTAGGAGACCTTAGTGGGGTCTCGGGGTGTCTATAGAGTATTGTTATACTCACCCCTGTACGAGATACGCCTGCACCTTGCTGTGTCTTGTGTAGATGACTGACATCGCTTATCGAGGATGAAGGTGCTAGGTCTGGAGGCTGTTCGTAGATGGAACTTAGACAAGGCATACTGCAGAGATGACCGTACGAGAGATTTACCTACCCTTCAGGTAGGATCCTTGGCTGGTGTTCACATGAGCTATTTTCAGTTTTACTTGTACATTCTAGTTTTACTTGTACTTTCCAGTTGGGCTTGTATTCTTGCCCCCTTTTCATACTTTACACACTTTCTTTTACTATATTTTTTACATTGTGCTCGTATCTTGCAGTGTACTTGGTTGTGTGAGTTTACAGGTTATAAAGGCAATGCTTTCCGGGTTTTTGGGATGTGCCTTTCTGGTGCTAGTTGCCAGCCGCTGGCCTATGGAAAGTGAGCACGGGAAGTCACGACACAAGCCTAGGGGGACAAGTCATTACAAAAGTAACTAAACATTTATGATGATTTTTGGGACCATTAGGTTATGAAAGTGTTTCTGTATAGGTGGATCTGGCACAATAAATGATATTTTTTATAGCTACTCTTACTTGGAGACTGGAGGATCTAGGGACCCACACGAGATAGATAAACCTTATGGGATTTGACCATGGTGCTCACTTATTACATTGTTCATGCGGATTAATTTTAGTTGCATTTTTTCAATGCATATTACATATTTTTTTAAAAATATACTTGATTTTTAAAATATCTTTTCTAATTTTTAAACTTTAATGCATGCTTGGATTATTATTTGAAAATATTGGATGTGAAATGTTTTCCTTAAAAGTGAAACTTGTTACATTAATTTTCATAGAATTTAATGCATTATTTAAATAGGACTTTTTTTAAACTATCATGGTTGGGTATATTTTTAAGGAAAAAGGCATAGGGAATTGTTTATTCTGCTCATTCCATTTGAGCATCTTAGTGCTCACACCTGCTATATTTTCATTTTCAGGATCTGTTCATGGATCGCTCTTGGTGAGTGTGGTTATATGTTTAGTGGTGACACATGGGGTCACCTAGAGGTAAGTCTACATGGTTGAATTTATTTTATATTCCATTGAGAGTGTTGTTTTTCTTTTCAATAGTTTATATTCAGACACAAGTCATTTTATTATTGGATAAACCATTCCCAACTGTCTCACGAGGATATCTGGCACTTGATTCTAGCCCATGGGATTAGGAACACCCTTCAGGACATGTCGTAGATGTGGTAATGAACCAGGACAGATGGAGACCGACTTATTTCATGATAAAATGGTATCAGAGGAGGTTTTTTTCTTATTAATTGGGGTGTCAGGTTGGTCAGGGATAAGACAGTCGGTACTTGAGTGGTAGGTGTAGGAATATCATCCATAACTCTTACTCGTTTCGATCAATGACTAACCAGGGATTGTCTGAGATTTATATTTTTGGATTTGGTCTTTCTGGATGGGGGGTGATAATTGGAGTAAAACTATACTGCATGCAGTCTCACATTGAGTAGCGACCCTTGTGATGACCCATTGTATGGTTTGAAACTCCTAGTGGATGGTGCTTACCTAGGGAATGGTCTGCTAAACCATGTGGTCAGGTATAGCACGACCACTGGTTCTCCATCTAGCTGATTTATTATTGGTTATATCATGGTTCAGTTTTTGTTGGTGCGAATGGGGTTTTTTAAAAGGAAATTAGAATGTGGGGTTTATCTTATTTTTTCTTATAGTGATTTTGGCATGCTTTTTGGGGTTTGTTTCACTTTGACCTTATTTATGGAATTTTGGCATTGGATTTTTTGAAATTTAATTCCTAAAATAATGTCTTGTGTTGTTTGAAATATATGTTAATTATTTTGGAATTGGGAGTAATTTTGAAAATATTACATGAATATTATAAGAAGTTCTGTAAAATGGTTGGAATATTGGTAATGTTTTGTTTTGAAAGTATAAGAACCTTTTTTCTAATTTTATTCTGATGGGTGCTCACATGTGCATGTAGACGTGATTAATAAACAGTTGATGGATCTTGTGGACGGGTGCCTGAGTGGAATAAAAATGCATATTTATTTTCCATTATATAATATCAGTGGTGAGTGATTGATTTCGAAGGATTCTTCTTGTTTTCTGGAAGGTTACTTGTTCTCTAAATTTTGTTTTTTTGATTAAATGGTTTTGGAAATTACAAAATAGTTTTCAGTTCGGAATGAATGTGATGGTTTAAAAAGAGTTGTTGGGATATTTTGTAATATATTTTGTTTCTCAAGTGGGTGTTTTTATTTGATAAAATTTGTTGTTATAAAGTGGAATTATTGTATTTGTGTCTGAAATGTGGATTTTTTCTGATGGGATGTCTTGTTTTTTTGGAAGGATAGTTTTGTGATTCATGTTCGGGATATTCCCCTAAGAAACGTCCCATGGGTTTCCATCAGGCCTCTATTTGTTCTTGGATCTTCTCAGATGCTAAGTGGAGTGATGAAGGTGGGTTATGCTCAGTTTTAATGGTTGATTATAGGCGTTGTGGTCGTTATAATTTCGTTGAGTGATTTCGGAATTTTGGGAGTGTCTCCAGTTTTTAAGGGACTCTAAATTTTGTGTTGGTGTAAGATACTTTGTGTATGATTGGAGGAGTGGGACTAAACCAGTGAACAATGATCATTCAATTTTTGTTGTGAATGGGTATGTCTTGAACGATTCTTAAATCTAACTTCATCTAGTGGTAATAATATAGGAACTTAAGGCGAGGGAATGTGGTGGTGCTCTTTGGTGCTCGACCAGTCAGTAGATGGCGAAGGAGGTGTGTTGTCTCATCAACAAGCCAGTTTCATGTTCCCTAGAGCGGGTGTGAAGTGATTAGTTTAAAACTCATAATAGTAGTTGGTATTTTTAATATTGTGGTAACAGAAGGTTTCTAATTTAATGATGATTGTGAGCCTCATGGACTAATTATTCGAATGCTCATTTAATAAGTTTGTGTTGCATGTCTCGCATATCACTCAATCACCAATCTCTAGTATGGTTATTCGGGCACTCTATGTCATTCACTGCAATCCTCAGATGGTATTTTGGTGTACTGGCCTCTTAGGGCATGAGTAGATGTATGTAGCTTTCTTTTCAAGTAGATGATGTTCCAGTTAGAGGTGGTCAGCTTATGTTTGTGAGGTGGTTGGTGCTTCAGGCATCAGGGCCCCAGCCATAGGTCTCAGGGTGAAGCTTAGATGAAGATAAAATTCCTCGGATGTGGGATGAGTTTGGTCTAACTTAATTCTCCAGTTTTAGGATGGGGACAACATAAAATTACCCATTTTTGGTTCCATCTCTGAAGGCTTAATTTTTGATGTGAGTTTAATGAATCACATGTATACATATTGTTGTCTTAATTTATGGGAGTTCAACATGGGAATTAAAGAGTTTTGGAGAATCTGTATTCCTGTAATGTCATCGGGTGTGCTCTATGAACCTTCATGTGGTCGGTTTTGGATCGAAATTGTACTCAATTTGGTATTGCTCATGTCTGTGGAATTGACACGCACTTGTCTAGTATTCCTCCTGGGTAGGTGTTTCCACTATCAAACAACTCCAATATGGTGGAGATTTGGCTAATTTAGGAACCATCAGTGTAGGTCGTCCCATGTTGGTGGGTTCGTGATGAATAGATTAGTCTGTATCACTCAAAATAAAAGGGGAATTCCATGATGATGTTGCGGTGTTAGGGATGTTCTAAAATGATGGGCAGGACAACTGCAGCTCTCACCGGCATCCCCTCTCATTTTTTGATTAGTTAAACTAAGGGAACGTGGAGGATCAATCCTATGTTGGAGGTTTTATAGGTTTGTGAGTCGTTCTGGTATGGAGAACCAAAGTATGACAGAAATCCCAATATGGTGGGAAGACCACCATAGGGAGAACTTTTGGAAAAACTCTTTTTTCAATGTGTTCTTGGTGCGGAATCTCTTTACTTTTCATCTGCATGACCTTAATCATGGTAATTGAATTTATCGGGTAGTGGGTCACTTCACGAGTGTTCTTGGGTATCTCGAGCGGCCCTAGTGATCCCTAAGTTTGGGTTTGGGGTGTTAGATGTTGTAGTTGTGTTTGTAGGTAATTTACCTTCCCTTGGATATTTTTCATAGAGATTCTAGTTTTGAGATCTATTGAGTTTCAGTTCATGGGTCTTTTGAATGATCATTCTTTGGGTGATTGTGTTTTTGTTTTTGGTATCATCACGTTATTGGATGGACTCTTGGGTTGACCAAGTTTTTTGGGACTTTTTTGGGGAAGAATGTGTTAGGGTGGGGAGAATTGTCACACCCCAACTGATCCTTTAATTTATTTTAATTATGTTTGGACTAATTTTTGAGGTATTGGACAAACCTGTATTATTTTAAATGAAATTTGGGTTTATATACCAGTGTGTGACCATACAGGCAGCTTTGCGCAGTGCCCAACCTTAATAAGAGAATGTTATATTATTAAAATTATTATTACACGGGTGCGTGACTGAGTGCGCGACCTTGCATGCAACTATGTGTGGTGTCCAACCTCAGTTAATAATGATATTATTATTTTGGTTGGTTTTATTATTTTAGTTTCATTATTGGTATTATTTTTATTTAAGTTAATATTTCAATTATGTTACTATTATTATTATGATATTAGTTAATATTTTATTTAGTTAGCTAATATTAAATAATTATAATGGTTATAAAATTATCAGCATGTTAATTTTAACATTATCTCTATTATACTAATTTTAATTAGGTTATAATTATTTTTAACTTATTTTTATAAAAAATGTAGCATCATATTTTTTAACTAATATTTCTATTATTATCAAAAATATTTTATAAATCAGAATAATTATTAAATTATTTTTATTTTAAATGAATTTTTGATATATTATTTGGTTATTTTATTTTATTTTCTTTGTTTTCCTCTTTTTTTCTTTTTTTTCTTTCCTATACTTTCTTCTCCATCTTAAATTCATGCTAATAGATCCCCCCAAAACCCTACTTGAGACAATCATTCCTCCATCTTCTCCTCCTTCTCGCTGGACTGGCTACTAGCTACTTGTGCCGCCACCCTGCCACCGATATCACAACATCCCTACATCACTTCTACCCGGATCTGTTGTGCACGCTTCCATGATTATCTTGTAACGGCTTGCCACTGCTCCCCTCAGCCACTTCACACTACACAGACGTGTTATACTGGTGTCCAACAACCTGACTTCTATTTTCCCCTTCACACAGCCGCACACTGCCCCTGTATTCCAACGTAACGTAACTATGTCATCCCCTCTCTTTTCACCCTGGTTCTTCTCAGGATGGTAAGTTTTTTTTTGATATCAATAGGGGTTTTTGTTTTTATTTAGTTCGATTTTGGGTATAAATGGTCTCATGTTTTTATTTTAGGGTCCAATATTGATATAATTGGTCTAAATTCATGAATTAGGGTATAACTGAGTTTTTTGAGGTCCTCTTGATGTGTGATCGACTATTCACACCAATTTTTATGAATTTTCTCTACACCAATGTATGTGATTTCATGTATAGTTATTTTTTAATGAATTAATTTATGTGTTCAATCAGTTTACTGTGTCATTCAAATGTTTTTCATGGTGTGAAATTGGTTTTTGTGAG
Source organism: Viscum album (assembly GCA_963277665.1). Lineage (NCBI taxonomy): Eukaryota > Viridiplantae > Streptophyta > Magnoliopsida > Santalales > Viscaceae > Viscum > Viscum album. The sequence goes on along the minus strand of OY728129.1, from coordinate 1,263,221,974 downwards.
GTATGATATGAGTTGTTTTACTAGTTTCATGTTTATGAAATATGATTTTGTTTCTTATTGTGATAAAACCCACATCGAGTTATTTATTAGGGTTTTATAAACTGTGTTGTTAGTTATTAAAAGGTTTAAGGGATGAGGATATTGATTGGTGTGCATATGTTTTCAAATGTATATTTTACTAATAAAATGGGGGAATTTGTGTGTGTATTCCTTTTTGTTCATTTCCCAGTATGTATTGTAAATTATTCTAAAATATGGAAAGTATCATTAAATGTCACTTTGTTTTATTTTGTGTTTTAAGGTGGACTTTTCTACCTGAAGTTGAGTGTGTAATTGGTGGAAACCCTTGATGTGTTATTTTGAAATATTTTATATATAGTTTAATAGTTTAATTGCTTTATTAAATTATATTTTAAGTATGTTGGTCCTCGCAATAATGGTTTTGGGATGTAGGTGTCAAGGATTCTTATATGTTGATGTATAGGGTAAGGCACATATATTTATCTCATATTTGTTCATATTCCCTCATGGTGCAAGAATTATGGGAAATGCACCTAGTGGTGTATATATATATTAGTATAAATGAATCTGCATGTATATGCCAAGTGTTGGTTTGAGTGGTCATTGAAAAATTGCGACATGTTGGAGGTAGGTTACATATGCCTAAGTCTTTAACTTGAATTCCGTGATTGCTTTAGTTTTTTTAATTTTTTCTCCATTTTTTATATGATAATCATACATTATATATATATAATTGATCATGGTCTTTAAAAAATATTTCTTCGCACATGGTTTTTTTTGTTTTCTTTTAAACCATTAAAAATGAATAGTTTGAGTTATGCCTGATATAATGATTTATTTTAAACGTTTCAATATATATTTGTTCATTAGTACCTTTAAAATGATTTTGAAAATTAATTTTTTGGTGTCTAAAGGTATCATTACTTATCTGTATTGTGAAATAGTTTTTTTTTATTGTTTTTTAGATACATATGGTTTGAATGTGGATTTGGTGTTCCTGTAAATATAGGGAAGGTTTTTCTTATGATAAAAGTATGTTTTTTAAATGTAAATTCACATTAATAGTGTGTTAAAGTGTATGTGGAGATAAAAATGTGATGGGAGAAGTATAAATAGAGCACATGGGAAACCATGGTATCTTAGTGGCCACACTAGTTCTAGTGTTCTAGTGATTCTGAGTTGTTCATCCCTGCTTCACTTGGAAATTATGACGCTTACAACACTAACTAAACATTTATGAGGATATTTGGTACCACTTTTTTATGGATGTGTTTTCATACTAGTTTCTCATGAACGAGAACATATATATATGTTATGATTACTCTTCCACCGAGATGTGATGTTATAGGGACCCACACGAGCTTGATGAGCCTTAGGGGATTTGACCATGGTGAACTATTATTACTTGGTGCTTGAGGAGTAATTTTATTTATAAATATTTAATTAATTTTCCCTCTTTTGTAAAAACTATAAGTGAATTTTAAATTGTCATCCTTCATTATGAAAGGTTAATGAAATCTTGGAATCTCCTTTGAAAATATTGGAAGTGAAATTTTTCCTTAAAAGTTAAACATGTTATTTGAATTTTAGTTGAATGGAAATCATTATATTAATAGGCATTATTTTCAAACTAGCATGATTGGGTTTCTCTTTAAAGAAAAGGGAATAGGTCTTTTTTTATTCATGGAATTCCTAATTAGAATCTCAGTGGTTATGCCTGCTATTTTTTCTTTTTCAGTTTCTTGTATTGGATCACTCTTGGAGAGCGTTGTTATATGTTTGGTGGTGACCCATGGTGTCACATGGAGGTATGTCTATATGGTTATCATTAATTTATCTTCCATTTATATTTTTTTTCAGTTTATAATAAGCTACCAAGGTTTTATTTAGGGGCCAAAGCATTCTCATCTGTCTCACAATGATGCCTGAAACTAGTTTCTAGTCTGTTTGGATCTGGGATGCCCTTCAAGCCATGTAACAGACCGGGTCAACTGCATGGTCATATGGTGACCCAACTTGGTTCATGAACTAATTAATAAGTCCAATTAATTTTCTGGATTACCTTGACTTTATAATAATATAATAAAAATATGGTTTGATGCAATCTTTTTATCTTAATATTTTAAAAAATCAATAAATGTAATGGTGTCATAATTGAAACTATTGTTTGTTTTGAAAAATAATGATTCATTAATTCCTTTAAAAATCATAAAACGTTTTCAAAAATATTTATTAATTATTTTTTGGTATAAATTTTTTATAATATATATTTATGGTATAATTTATATCAAATAAGTTATAATTTCACACTTTTAATATTTTAATATTTGTTAGCCTAGTAAAAAATTAAAAAGAATAACATAATGTTAACAATAATATTAATATTTAAATTAATATAAAAAATGTCAAAAATTTATTGGATAATGATATTATTATCCAATATCATCTTATATTCGAAATGGGTATATTATATAGGATTTGTGTAGGGTATGATTTTATTATATATCATTATTTGTGGAGTTTCAAAAAATTCCCATCACCTCAATTATAAAAGGGAACCTCCTCCCTTTATTATTCACTTCACCATGACCCATAAATCTCAGTCATAACCAACCCCTTTCCCTTATAAACTTCATTGTTACATTATATAGGTCATGGTATTCATAAATACCAAATATAGTTTTCTAAAGAAATTTAGATGTAGCACATCTAATAAGAGGTAATATCCTCTACCGATTCTTTCAAATTTATTTCTTCTTGTATGTCCCCTTAATGACTTTCATCATTATAAATTAATATATCCAGAATCACTTTAATTCTGAAATTTTATTATAATTATGAAACATACATTTTTCACCTTCTATCCATCATACAAAAAACTAAATCACCACCTGTGGGTATATACGGCTTACCGTCTCCACATCGTGGTGTAATATATTTTTCAGCACCACCTTAATTGGATATTTATTATGATGGAACTAATATTTATATATATGTATACATTATTATTATATCATAATATTTATTCTTAAATATTATACACCATCACTTGAATACAATTCCATAATTATGGGACGAATATCGTTGCTCATGTGTACATACGACCTACCTTATCCAAGATGTGATGTGATTAATTATACATGATATTCCATAAAGAAAAATTATATAAATGAATTTAATTGATATTTATGATATATATAATCTGAATATCATTGTGTAAATGATATAACTATAACCTAAGAAAAGGGACTTGTCCAACAAAACATTTGTAAGAAAATAAAGAATTTAATGGCCAATGGATGAGAAAACATTTTACTAAAAGAAGGATTAAATATGATAATATATGATATCATAAAAATATATATGAATTTTTAATATGTAAATAAAATTATTTGAATCATTATATAGTATATTCAAATACATACAAAGGAAATCAGACCATATGTAAGGGTTAATTTTTCAATCTCATTATTATCTCAGATTGGTTATTCGTAAGTATTTACTAAGTTATATTTAACATCCACATCCAGGTTTTCTAAATTTATATTCCAAATATTTATTAGATATTTCTAAAAAAATAATTTCAATTTTACCCCTCGGTGAAATTTTATTAATCGATATGAAAGGAATATTTTGTCGTTATTTGATATGTGGTACTTTTTTACTTTTCTAAAAAATGTACAAGAAAAATGTTTTATTACTTATCTATCATCAATTGATTTTTACATCTTCATAATGTTTTACTTCCATGAATATTCAGCAACATGATTTCATTTTTATTTTTAAATAAATTATTTATTATTAAAAATTTTCTGTATTTTTAGAAAAAAATATATTTTTGAAGAAGAAATGTTATTTTTTTAAGTTGTAATTTCACGTGTTTTAATAAATTATTTTCCATAAATGATGAAATAATTTAATAGTGTTTTATTTAAATAATACTATCCATATTATTCCAGTTGTTTTATTTTATTTATTATGAACTAATTTTTATGAGATTCAATGGATTTTTATTTATTATTTTATGATGGAATGATGTCTCAGAAACCCATCTTATTTATAGGTTTATGTTATGATGAATGATTTTTATTTCTGGGGTACATGTAAGAATGATTTAATTATGAGATGATTAAGACCTATATCTCCCTCCAATGTATTGGGAAATTATTTATATCTCATGAGATAGAAATCACTATAACATGAAATGATCTCAACTCAGAAATACAAAACTGGAACAAAGAGTGATCTTGGATTAGTAATGGGCCTTTTCGTCTATGATGGTCTTAGAAATGAGCCTTCAGTGATATGAAATTATTTTCTATGCTTATTCATATTCCAAAAAACATCATGTCTTATCTTATGTATTTTGAGATTATGTCCATTTATTTTTAGGAATTTTAATAATTTATCCCATGAGATGATATCACAACCTTTCATATACAGGATTATATTTTTAAATGTTATGTTCTTATGTATTGTGATTAATATATGATTTATATCTACCTTGTTTACCCTTACTGAGTACCTAATATCACCTTTTCATTTTTTTCTTTTCTCCATGTTAGGAAGAAGGGTATTAAGTATGATATCTCAAAAAAGAGTATAGTTATAACAAAATAACTGGGAGATACTAAATATTTCTTATCAACTATATGAGTATGTTTCCCAGTTTCTAAAGATAGAGTACCTATATGGTCTGATAATGTCTCTATTATATTTTTCAATTTATATTTTTCAATAATGAATTAATATCATTTATGTTCATTTTGGGAAGTGGTATTTGGTATTAGAGGAAAGGTATAGTTAACCTTTGGAAGCAAGAATGATAAAAACTTTTTAAGAACCCAATGGATTTTTTGATTTATAGAATATGATCCTAGTGTTTTATAAATGATATTGAATAACCTAGGATAAAATCTAAATAACCTAAATTGAAATATTATTTTTATTATGTGGTTTTCCCATTATGTTTATTTATTCTCATATTGGGATTCTTGGATTTAAATCAATGGCTTAAACCCAATAGAACCATGTTAATGATGACTGTGACATGAAATGAAATGATTTTCCTTCTGAGAAACAAAATGTAATGGGGTCTAGAATAAAAATTCATGTATCTATTATCATACAAATTTCTCAAATTATGAATCCTTCAAGACTTCCAAACAATCAAAGTAGGGAATAAATCATGTTTAGTCTTTCATGAGGCAACACCCCCCAACTAACATTGGGACTTCTGATCCATTAGTGGCTAAACAATAGATCAATACATCTAAAAATATATTTCCAATTCTCAAATATTGAGAATGTGATAAAGTCAATTTAACAGTCTTTCATTTTTAAGGTGAAGATGATGAATGGTGGAACCTCACCAAGAATATACAACAATGATATGATATTAAATCCATGGAATAGGGTGAGTTCAAATACATACTTTTAAAGTAGTACATTCCTCATATTTTTTTAACAATTATGAAGAAGGAGTTTCATTAGGCTAAGAAATAGAAAGGTGAATCTGTTGGTACCTATGAAGAAAATTTTACATGTCCTGCAAGGTATTCATCTGGAATTGTTATCCAACAAGAGAATAAAATTGATCGATTATTTAGATGCTTAATACCAATTCCCTAATTTGAATTATAAAAAATGGAAATCAATACTATGGAGAAAGGATTTGATGTGCTGGAAATATTGAGATGATGAATGGAGTAACCCATCAAGCCTATAGGATTTATAGGAATATAAAATAGAATCCAACAGAAAATATAAAGACCACACTGAAAAAAAGATGAGTTTTCCATTATGCACATTGTGTGTAATGAAAAATAGAGTAAATTTCCTTAAAAGGACTAGTAAATATTTTATGAGTTTAAAGGATGGCCATTGGGCAGTTGAATGTCGATGTGATGTGAAAATGATGTCTAATGATGTGAATCCAGAAAATGTTACATATATTGGACCTTTTAATATTCATTGTTATATATGAATTGATATGGGTCATTATTCCAAATAAATTTTATAATACAAGGGTTACTGATTATGATCAATGTCATCCAATTATTAATGCCAATGACAAAGGCAAGTCACATTTGAGCACAATCGGCGATGTGGATTTTGATAATGAGGTGCTGAAGGGTATATTAATCATTCACTCTAATGTAGAAATTGTATTTTTTTAATATAGATCCACCCAATCTTTTATTTCTGAAGAATTTTCTATGGTTAATTCCATATTACATCAACAATTCAATGTTGAGTTAGCTATGAGAACTCTTAATTTCACAACGGCTGCTACAAGTGTTTATAACTATTATGCTGAGGAAGATTTTGGGAAATTACTTCCATAAAATATTATTATCCTTAAAATAGTGGAATTTTATGTTTTTCATGGCATGAAATGACATTATCTATATGGATCTCATATCAAATTCCGTGGAAGTGATGTTACATTTCAAATTCTAGAAAAATACTATAATCATCTATCAATGCATGTATGATTATGATATTCTATTGAAAATGTATCCCATTTTTTGGGTCCTGATTCCTATTAATTATGGTAATATATCTGCAATGGTCTGGGAGAAACTCACAATTAAGGAAAAAGCCATTGTATGGGAGTCTGATGATGTATTTCTAGAATATTTTATAGGTCTTACTCCAGATCATGAGGTTAATTTTTCAATTGAACTCATACTAGTTGTTATGCCCATTTAAACAAAAAACATATATAATGGCCCCAATTGAGTTATAGGAATTGAAGAAGTAACTATAAGAGAATCATTACAAGGGATTCATATGACCTACTGCATCACCATGGGCTACACCTATTCTGTTTATAAAAAATAATTATGGATCACTAAGACTCTACATTGATTATCGATAACATAAAAAAATGAATATCAAGAAAAAATATCATCTTCCTCATATTTATGACTTATTCGAACACCTACACGGAGCTCAATAATTTTCCAAGATTGTTCTTCATTTATTATATCATTAATTTGAGGTCAAGAAAGAGGATATACCAATGATAGATTTCTTTACAGGGTAACGACACTATGATTTTATAGTGATTACTTTTGGTATTACGAATTCCCCCATTATATTCAGGGAATTAATTAATAGTGTCTACATAGACTATCTTGATTAGTCTCTGTTAGTTTTTATAGATGATATTATTGTTTATTTGAAAATCAAGTCAGAGCATGAAGATCAGATGATAATTAAACTGAAGACCCGGAGAAAGGATAAGATTTATGAAAAATTTACCATGTTGGAATTTTGGATTCAAAAAGATTCATTTTTGGGTCACATAATCTCAAAAGATGTGATATATTTGGATTAAGATAAAATAGAAGATGTTGTATGTTGTCCGAGACCAATAATGGTAACTGGGATCTGATTTTTTCCATGCTTGGATAGATATTATCGATGTTTATGAATGAAATTTTTTGATTATCTAATCCACTCAATAATTTAACTTGGAAAGGGATAATGTTTCTGCGGATGGGGAATGTGAAGATAATTTAAATGTGCAAAAATAAGGTAATCTAGTGAAACTATGCTAACACTGCCTTTTAGTGAAGAATATTTCTTAATCAATGGTGATTCTTCAAAAAATTGACTAGGATGTGTTCTCATGCAACATGATATGATCATATCTTATGCCGAAAGATAGTTGAAAATCCATGAGAAATATTACCCAACTCTTGATTTGGAGTTATCTATGGTAATTTGTGCATTAAAAATATAGATCAATTGTCTTTATGGTGAAATTTGTGATATTTGTACTGATCATGAAATTATAAAGTATATATTCACACAAAAAGAGTTTAATATGCGCAAAGAAGATGGTTGGAGTTGATGAAAGATTATGACTGATCCATACATTACCACCCTATGAAAGAGAAAATGGATGAAATATGCATTGAGTAAAAAGGACCATGCTTGATTATACATGATGACGATCATGAATGATCCAATATTTAAGGATTTGTAATGGATGGAACGTGAAATTTTAAAATGTGGGTACAAATCAGATGATTCTCAAATAATTTTCAGCCAACTTTTCAAGTGAAGATCAATGAGGCACATAAGGAAAATTCATATCTACAAAAGAAGGTAAGAAATGTTCCTAAATTCAACCTTGATTGTAATTGATTAATGAAGTTCAGGAAAAGAGTTTGTATTCCACCCATCCTATAATTAAAGTGAGAGTTATTTGATGAGGCTCATAGTTCATTATTCTCTATTAATCCTAGAAGAAAAAATATGTACTCGGAACTGAAAAAGTAATTATAGTGGGATTACATGAAAAGATATTTTTCTGAATATGTCCCTTGGTACTTGGTTTTTCAAAAAGATAAGGTTGAGAGACAAAAGTCTAATGCAATGTTACAACCATTAGGCATACCATAATGGAAATGGTAAAACATCACTATAGGCTTTGTCATCGAACTTCCCAATACATATAAAGGCCATAATGATATATGGGATATAGTTGATAACTTTATGAGGTCAGAACACTTCATTTATATTACATAGGATTTCTATTTTGATCATCTAGCTATGATTTATGTAAAAAAAGTGGTAAGATTGGATGGAGTACCACTTTTCATTATATCTGATCGGGGTATGAGGTTTTTATCATTGTTTTAGTTAAGTATTTAGTAGGATAAGGATAAAGAGTTATGTTTTTGCACTACTCATCTTCATTAGATAGTTGGTTATTATAAAATGAAAACTAAAACTATAGAAGTCATGTTGTTATATTGCTATTTGGATTTAAATGGTTTTTGAGATCAACACCTACCTTTGGTGAAATTTTATTATAATACTTTCATTCACTCCGGTATTCATATGTATCCTTATGAAGGCCTATATGGAAAGAAATAAAAAACTCCAATTTTATGGGATGAAATTTGGAAAATAAAACTATTAGGACTTGATTTGTTGATAAAATGGATGAAATTTTCGATTTATTCCATAGAACAATAGAGTATCTCATAGTCGAAAAAAATGTTATGGTGAAAACCGAATAAAAGACAATTATTTAAAAGTTGGTGAGAAGGTGTGACCACTAATATCTCATTGTAAGGGATTAATATGATTTTGAAGTAAGGGAATGATGATCCCTAGGTTTATCTATCCTTTTAAAACCATGGATCATGTTGGGAAGGTAGCAGACATATTTGTTGATCGCACAAAATATCTCTAAATTTCAAGATGTGTTCCATGTAACTATCTTGATATTGTACATATGTGAACATTCAGCTGTACTAAATTCATAATTCATAATTAAGGAGAAATATATTTCTTATAAAACTAAAATGATAGAGATTTTGGATCATAGAGAAAAGGTTTGGTGAAACAAAACAACTCACTTGGTTAATTTTTTGTGGTGGAACCACCGATTTAAGGATCCTATATAGAAACTTGAGGATATGATGAGGGAGATATATCCTTATCTATTTCTATCCATGTGACGAATTTCAAGGGAAAATTCAGCCTTTTGGTGGTAGAATGTAAAACAGGGTCGTTTTTATGAAATATTTTCTCTAAATAATTTTGAATCATCAATAGATTTCATTTCACGGAATCATGAGTATAAATGAACAATGATATTTACATAGTATAAAATAATTGGTATAAAAAAAATTTCGGTTCAGATGAATAAATTTATCTTAGTTATGAAAATGTATGGTGAATTTATTGGCTACAAATTATTTATGAAAAATATAAATCCAGTATATATATATGTGTGTGTGTGTAATTTTGTATTAATAAATTACACAAATTATAACTAGTAAATTATTTTAATGAAATATATATTTCATAAAATATTTTATTATAATTATCCAATAGTTATTTAAGATATCAGTTATAAATAAACCCTATTTGATGTATAAAAACCTATATTTTTCAAAAGGATATTTTTATGCCTTTTAATGGAGGACCCCTTTATAATTATGATTTTGACCCATTAATAATTTTTAAATGTCATCATGAAAATTTTCTATTGATGGGGGATACAAAATTTTACATTTTATGATTCTTCGATATTTTTCTAATGATATTAATATTTTGATAAATAGTAAAAAATACACTAAATTTAATTAGAAACATATTTTTCTTTGGAATAATATATATGGATAAATTATTAAATTTAATGTATTACAATTATAAATGTAATGTATTTTTACCATTCAATATAATTTATGTCATCAGCATTAATTTTACATTGAATTCAGATGTAAAAACATTTGAATATTTAGTAATCTTTTATCATTTAAAACACATTCTCTCTTTCTAACAACTGGAATAATTTTAAAACAATTACTGAAACTTCATGGATTTGAATTTGGAAAAAAGGATTCCATATATGGAATTATTTGGTCCAAATTATGTAAATATCTTTATTTTATTTTTGGGCATTATGAATAGTAACATTTGTAATTGTTATTAATATGGTAAAAGGGTAATTTGGGTAATTTGGCGTAATAATGCTTTTATAAAATTACCCGAAAACATTTCCTAATATAAATGAATTATTTTTTTTCTTCCTAAATCATCCTTGGCATGAAATTGTATCCATTGGAATCCACATTGATAATATTAGGACATTTAATTTATTATATTTAAAGAAAAACTAAATATGTCATACTCAAATTTTATTAACTATATAATGTTAAAAAATAAGCTCATATATAATATAAATTCGATTATAATTACTCATTTGATACCCGTATTTTTTTTATTTATCATGAGAATTTATTTAAATTTTTTTTGAAATAAATAAATACCATGAAGACTTATACATTATTGATGCATAAATTATTTAATTGACGAGAAATCTATAAAATAATTATTATTATAATGGTAAAAACTATTAGAATCCAAAAACATGACCAGATAGTATTCATATAGTATATATAAAACATAACCATCCATATATCGAGTTATTGACTATTTGAATCCTTATAGAAGAGATGATGAAAATTATATTATTTTATTTAAGGTGATGTTAGTATCCACACATTCTAGTTTTAAAAATTATAACATTCTTAATGTGAGGATTTATAGAATTGAAATTGGACTAAAAGTTTTATTATTAAATTTAATATCTTTATCTTTATCCTATTATATTATTTTTAAATTTAATTAAACAAAATATGTATATTCAATAATTATAGAAAATTGATGCAGTAATTATTTAATAATCGGAGATAACGAATACAATTTCTTAAAAAATTAACATTAATATAATTTGGACTAATTAATATGTCCAACTAATTTTATAGATTACCATGAATTCTTATGAATATAATAATAATATTTTCATAAGTTAACTTGTTATATTAATAGTTCTAAATATCAATGAATGGAATATTATCAAAATTGACACAATTGACTTTTTAGAACAACAACGTTTTATTAAATTATTTAAAAATAATAAAACATTAAAAAAATATAATATGTATTATATCGTCTAAAATATTCTAATGTATATATTTATGGTATAATTTACTTCAATGATGTAAATATTGAATCCATTTTTTATTTAAATATTTTTCACCCAAATCAATATTTAAACATAATAACTAAATGTTAATTAAACAATTAATGTTTAAATTGATATTAAACATCTCAATAAATTATTTATTGATGATATTACAACCCTATCTCATACCATGTTAGATATTGGGACATGTTTTAGGTTTTTGGGTTGGTTTCTATTTTATTATAAATTATTATTTATGGAGTTTCAAAAAGTCCCCCTCACCTCAATTATAAAAGGGAACCTGCTCCCTCCCCTATTTACTTCACAGTGAGAATTAAATCTCAGACATAACCTTAAATTTTCCCTTCTAAACTTCATTAGTAATATTATATCATTTTCGTTCAACTTTAATGGCCAAATTAAGTGGTCTCTGAGGAGATTTAGAGGAAGTGCTTCGAAGAAGATGCAATCTCTTCTACTGATTAATTCGAACTTAATTTTTCCTCTACATAATCTTCATGATTTGATTCATTATAACGTAATAAATATTGTCTGACGTATATATTTTTATGTTATTATAATTATGAAACATCCTTATTTCACCTTCTACATATCCAACAAAAAATAAAATCACTATGTTTATGTATGTACAATGTATTGTCTCCATGTCATAGTGTAATATGATTTCTCCACCATCTAAATTGGATGGGTATAATGATGGAAATAATTACTATATATAATTATTATAATATAATATTGTTCTGAAATATTATACACCATACACTTCAGAACCATTCAACAATAATGGGAATGATATCATCCCTCGTGCGTACATACGGCCTACCATCTCCACGAGGTGATTTGATTAATTCTACATGATTTTAATTAAAGCTTGATTATATAATAGCATTGAATGAATAAATAAGATATATATTATACCAATATAATTCATTAAATTATATAAATATAACTTAACAATGTGAACTTATCTGAAAAAACATGTATAATAAAATAATGACGTCGTTGCATGATGGATGAGTAATAATGTTAATAGAAAATAGATGATAATTTGATCATATATGATATCATAAAAATTACTAAGATTATTTAATTATTAAACAAAATTATTTAAATCATTATAATGGAGATTCATGTATATTCAAAGGAAATATGTCCTGAGGTATTGTATAATTTATCAACATCTTTATTAACTGATATTATTTTTCGTATTTATTTACTAGGGTATATTTATCATCCAAATCCATGTTTCCTAAATATGTATTAAATATATTCTTTCTATAAAAATAAGATTTTTTTAATTTCAATTATACACATTGGTGATTTTTTATTGAACTGTATAAATAGAATCTATTATTGTTATTCGATATGATGTACTTTTTGACTTTTTTGGAAAAAGTACGAGGATAAGGTTTTATTAATTTATACAGAATGAAAAGATTTTTATTTCTTCATAATTATTTTTTCCAAGAAGCTTCCCCTATACTATTTTAGGTTTATTTTCAAATAAATTAATTAATTTTAAAATTTTATGGAATTTTGAAAATAGAAAATGTTTTTTATGATAAAAGGATATTTTCCTCCAAATTAATTTCAAGTGTTTTATCAAAAATATATTCCATTCAAGATGAAATTATTTAATGTACTTCTATTTCAAGTATAATATCCCAATTATTCTTATTATTTTATTTTTTTAGGATCAATTTCTATTTATGAAATCCAAATTTTTTTTATGGATTATGTTTTGATGGAATGATGTTTATGTAACCTATTTTATTCATTAGGTTATGTTATGATGTTTGATTTATGTTTTTGTGGAACACGTAAGAATTATTTCATTATGAGATGGCTGGTACATATATATCCCTCCAATGCATTGGGAAAATATTTATATCTCCTAAGATATGCATGGAATGAAAGGGAAATGATCTTGGTTCAGTAATACTTGATTTGAATGATGAGTGAACTCAAATTAGTAACGGAATTTGTCTTCTATAATGGTCTTAGAAATGATCCTCTATTAAGATGAAATTATTTTATATGATTATTTGTATTCTATATAATATTAAATCTTATGTTATGAAGTATTCAATTATGTTCATTGATCATATTAATTTTCATTATTTATCACATGGACTGATATCACGATCATTAATATGCATGATAATATTTTGAAATGTTATGTTCATATGTCTTATGATTTTGATATAATTGACATATCCATTTTTTTATCCTTTTTGATAACCTGTGAGAACCCCATTCATATGTTTATTTTCCACAGGTCATGAATAATTGTATGAAGTAATATATGTTTCAAAAATAAGTTTTATTATGAATAATTAAGTGGGAGGTAATGAAAATGTCTTATGAACCAGATGTTTATGTTACCTAGTTTTTAAAGACACCATACCTACAAAGTCATTTTATGGATTTATTATATTTTTTAGTCATTATTATTCATAATAATTAATATAATTTAATGTTAGGTATGTTTTTTTATATTTATGGTGTAATAAAATCAACAAATATATTCCATGTTCTGATAGAATCATGGTCTAAACAAAGCATAATGATATCTTGAAATTGATCATGTGAAAAATCATCATCATGATTTGTATAATATATATCTTTAAAGGTACTAGAAATTAAGGACATATGGTCAAAAATAATATTATTAATGACTTATTATATATCATAAATTCTTACACTCAGTATTAGAAATCATACATTCCATGATGTCTTAGTATGAAGTTCCCCATAAATCAAAAAACATTATAATCTTAATATTTAAATTAGTACTTTATTAAGAGGCATTAAATTTTAAAATAAAATACTAATGATTTTACGATGTGATAAGATGATGAAATATATTTTCCACTCAACAGAAAGTGAATATTCCAATGAATTATGATAATATGATTGAAATATGTTTCTTATAGATTCCATATGATCTTCTATTTCATCCCCTTATTAAAAAAATTATATATCTCATACATAGAATATTCATTAATAGATTGATTTTATGAAGATAAAGTGGAATTCAAACACACATATAGATTCAATCATCCAAATGAAAATTCTAAAAAAATACAGTATATAAAAATAATAATCAACAGAAATAGAATGATTTATGAAAATTAGAAATTTAAAATCAAACATTAGTATATATTATTGAATGTGTCAATCTACCATCTCAATGGATCTATCTTGTGAAGAATATAATTGACCATATTAATGGATCAACTATATGGAAAATGAATGTATCATATTGATTAACATCATGTTAAGACATTAGATGTATCAAAATTTTCATTTACATAGATATTAACATATGTCCTTCCATAATCCATCATCCATTTTCACAATGATACAATGTGTATCTGTATAAATACTCCATGGAACAATATTCATCATTCTGATCACTAATGAATTTTGTACACATAAACTTTATGGTACCACACATATTTAATCATAAAAAATAACAAAAACAATCATCACACTCATTACCATCGTTATCCAATTATATTTTTATAAGAATAGAACACTTATTTTAACCAAATTTATTGAATTTTATATACATGTGAAATACAAAGAAAAAAATTTTCATATATGCATTTCTATCATGTGAATGATTATATAATAATAAACTAGAACAAACTCTAATTCTCAAATCACAATCTATATCAATTAATCAATCTCAGAAAACATCAATGATTTTAATTAATTTATCATATAAATATCGAACATCTCTCTATTCTTATATGTTGTGAATCTCTGATAAGAATCCATTATTCACAGATACAATCATTTAAGCCTATAGGCATGGGACTGATTCATAATTACTATGCGAACCATATAAACAACTATTTTCTATGATAATAGAATTATTTATAGTTCTCAATTACTCAAAAATAATGTAATCAATTCTTAGAATGATCTTAAGTATTCTAAATATTCTTGGGTTATACATATTACATCCATTTTTCCTAATTTACCACATATTATCATCATTCATATTTCTTCACTAATTGAAAAAAAAATCTCAAAAAAATATTGGATTATTATTTAAAAAAATAAATTCTCTTTGTTATTCATTATCTGATGGGAACTATTGGATTTAGATCACATTATTGTAAATACCTACACTTTCCATGTAATTTTTTTTAAATATATGGGATTTTTACTAGTCTGTGAAAATTGATGTCTCGTGATTCTGATTCCTAGAGTGCCCGAAATGAATTTCTGATCTTTTGTTTTGGTACGTTTAGTAAACATGTGAGTGTGTTTTTTTAACTTTTAAACCAATGCTCGTAATTGAAATCCGAGGGCACGGATGAACTCATAGCACCAGTAATCGTTTAAAGATACTTTCACATCAACGGTAGTTGGTCGAGAGTGAAAGTTAGTTTTTGGCCTTTTTGAGGAAATAATAAAATAAAATAAAGCAAACTTCTTTTTATTTTATTTGTTGTAACCACTCCATATGGATGTTGGTAGTGGGGACCACCAAACCATAACATCCCATGAGAGGTTATGGTGGTGGGGACCACCTGAGAAAAACCTCCGAAGTTTGATTTAAAAGGTGGGGACCACCCGTACCTCTTAATAAGGGAGAAACATCTAAACTCACTCATTAATGTAGAGGAGCCTCTTGAGCTTCCTACATATTAAATTGTGCGAACACCCAACTTTATTATGCCAACATAAATTTATTGGCCTGACCCTATTTAAATCTTATGTAACATCATCGTTGAAACTTTGGAAGGTTAATAATAATTGAACCATCATAAATTCCATGATCGTTACATACCTATCCCCATCTCTTATATATATAGAGATTGGGAGGAGCATTTTTTATGGATTCACCAAACGACAAAGTGTTGGTAAAGTGCCGAGATGCCCAACACATAGAGGATTACACTCTCCAATGAAGAAAACTTCACTGACGAAGAATGATGACATCGAATTCTTCCTTGGGACACTCTTCAAGGTAGATGTTTATTGATTATCACTTCCCATGTTCTCCCCTTATAATTATTTTGCAGGATTTTGGAATATAGTTGGACGAGGGTTGTGGGAAATGATGTTTTAAAATATCTTCCATACATGTTCATGCTTCATTATTTCTGAACAGATTTTTATCACTCTAAATGCGGAGGGTGTGGGCCACACAAACATGGCCCGACCCCTCCATCATTCTTCTTTGGTGTACTCTTCGAAATAGAGGAAGGCAATGAAGGCGATGAAGGTGACATAGGCAACGAAACCAACACACATGGCCTTGCGACTTGCGCTGCCCCCGCGGCGTTCCGGTCTCTCGGCTAAACCGGTTGCTCACCTCTGCTCTGCGCCCCAACTGAGTCGCCCCGCAGCGCTCCAGCCTCATGCTCGAACCGGTCGTCCGCCCCGGATACGTGCCATGGCCGATCCGCCCCACGGCGCTCTGGCCTCCCAGCCCAATTGGCCCCACACCCCCAGTGCATTCCAGCCTCCTAGCTGAATCGGCCCCACGCCCCCGTGGTACCCCAGCCTTCCGACTAAACCAGCCCCTGCCTCGGCCAAACTGCCCTCAACGCGGCCCTCTGATCCGCCCCGTCTCACACCACCACAGCCTTTCGAGCCTCCCCGGCTCGCACCGCCCACCAGTCTTCTGAGCCACCCTGGATCGCACCGCATGCCATCTCTCTGAGCATCCCCGTCCAAGCCTCCCCACGGCCTCACGCCCCCACGGCCCCCCGCGGCCCACCGCAGCCCCTCGCGACTTTTCGGGCCGGACCAAGAGGGCCAGACAGAACCAATGGTCCGGGCCGCACTACTGGCCGAGCCGATCTGACCGGGTCGGACCGGACCTAGGCCCCCTACGACCCATTTACCTTTTTTCCCCATAACTTTGGCACCAGATGTTTATTTGAAGAACTGTAAGTAGAATTGGAAACCATGGAGGAAGAAGGTCCCATTGAGTTATACTCCACTATGTTTTGGATTGAGATGGGATATAGTCAGGTTGGATCGAGCACGAATCCAACCAAGCCCCAGGGTCTAAAAGGCTAATAAGTCACAGAACAGGCCTATGATTGATGCATCGTCTGTTGCATTGAGACCCCTATGACACTGAATACCATTTTTATTCTATTTCATGGGACTTCATGGCAGTTGTATAATCGACCAGTAGCTTATGGAGTGGTTCCTCCTGGAGACGAGTGAGCATTTCTATGGGAACCTAGTAGATGGATGAGACTTGATGGCCCGACCCATCATCCATTCTTCTTTGGTGTATTCTTCGAAATGGAGGAAGGTGATGAAGGTGATGAAGGTGAAAAAGGCAACGACGCCACCACCCATGGCCTCCGTGGCCTGCACTGCCCCCGCGGTGTTCCGGTCTCCCGGTTGAAATGGCTATGTGCCCTAGTCAAGCTACCCCGCAGCACTACGACCTCCTGACTGAACCGGTCGCTCACCCTGACTCTGTGCCCTAGCCGAGCCACCCCACGGCGCTCCGGACTCCCATCTGAACCGGCCCTGCACCCATAGTGCTTTTCGGCATCCTGGATGAACCAGACCCAAGCCCCCATGGCACCCCGACCTCATGGCCGAACCAGCCCTTTTCCATGGCTGATCTGCCCTTGCCGCAGCCCTCTGAGACTCCCCGTCTCACACCGCCCCTGGACTTCCGAGCCTCCCCGGCTTGCACTGCCCACCGGCCCTCTAAGCCGCCTCAGCTCACTCCACCCTTCAGCCCTCCAAGCCACCCCAGCTTAGCCGCCACATGGCCTCCTTCCCTCGCAGCCCCCTGCGACCCCCACAACCCCTCGCGGCCTGTCAG
Source organism: Viscum album (assembly GCA_963277665.1). Taxonomy (NCBI): domain Eukaryota; kingdom Viridiplantae; phylum Streptophyta; class Magnoliopsida; order Santalales; family Viscaceae; genus Viscum; species Viscum album. The sequence continues at coordinate 1,263,203,612 of OY728129.1, read as the reverse complement.
GCCAGTCCGACCGGGTCTGACCGAAACCGGACCACTATGACTCATTTGCCTTTTTTGGCAATAACATTTTCATAGGAAGTTTGTTTGATGAATCGTAAGTGGCAATGGAAACCTTGGAGTGAGATGGTCGCTTTGAGCGATACTCCACTGAGTTTTGGATTGAGATGGGATATGATCAGTTTGGACTGAGCACGAATCCAACTAGGCCCCTGAGATGAAAATGCTAATACCTCACAAAACAGGCGTCTGATTGTTGCATTTTATATTGCGTTGAGACCCCAATGTTGTGGCAGTCCAATGTGATACTTCTTCGTGGGATTTTGTGGGAGTTGGTTAATCGACCTATAGCTTGGGGAGCGGATCCTCCAGGTGATGAGCGAGAATTTATGCGGGAACCTAGTAGCTGGCCGAGACTAGATGATTACTGACCGTTTGACACATAGTGACTTTACTGGCTCGTGATACATTTTGATGACCTGCGGGCCCATATGATGTTATAACCTAGTCATCACTTCATTATATTCAATGAATTCACTCCAAGTGTCCGAAATAAATTTCCTACAATTCCTTAAGAAAACTATTCTTGAATAAATAAATAGACATCCATATAATAAAACACATGGAAACTAAAAACATCCCCATTCAATGGAATAATGTGGATTTCTAGGAGACCATCCATTTATCAACATAGAATTAATGGGGATATCATTAAAGTATCAAGAAGTACACATATCAATGAAATATATGGAAAAGGGTACATTAAATTTTATGGGTTATCCTTGGAATATAGTAGTTGATTTCAATAGTTTTCATTGGTATGATACAATGTAAATGGTCAGAAAAAATCCTTCATCATGGTTTATCAAGTTCATGTGAACATTCCAAATAATATCCTCTAGGAGTTACAAGAAAGTTGTTTAGAATTATGACTATTCAACATGCATTATTGTTATGGTTGATTCACTTCACCACAATCCTTTTTGTGTGATTACCCCTAAGTTCATGTATTCCATGTTCTCATCCACATACAAGTATCCACAGAGGTATGTTTTTTCTAAAAAACTACACGCACAATTATTTTATTAAATCATATTATGGTTTTTTACACATTATAAAAGATTAATTTTTTATTATGATTTTGGATACTCTTGTATCAAATGAATATAAGGGAGTTATAAAAAAATAGGCATCAAAATAACATTAAATTCATTATAAATATGTTCAAATATATTCCATGGAATTCTAAGAACCCCAAAAAATGAAATATGTGCTGAATATAGCATGAGTTACAAATAATGAATGTTTATATGGAACACCCCACGTATATACTGTGGGGAAATTCCAAAAGAACATCATGAAAGGGAAAGATTAAAATTGGTCTTAAAATTACACAACTAATATTCATTTTATTACATAGCATATAACATAGGATGTATATAGTTCACATTAAGGAAATTAAGAGCATAATACAAAACATGTCTCAGAGAAGAATTTGATATGAAAAACTCTTACCTCTAATCCCAACATCTATGAATTAACATTAATCAAATGTATCACAATATTGTATACATTAACGAAATAATTATGAACCATACTATTATACATTCTGTAATATCAAAAGTTTTTATGAAATATATTTGTTCTAATTAATTGTAATTCATTAATGGATTATGTTACACACAATACATAGTTTATCATGATCACAAATAATACAAATTTTATCTTGTGTTCCATGCAACATCAATGCCCTTTGATGACTTATGTTACACAGAAGACCAAGTGTTATAAAACAAAAATATATTATTATTATTATTAATATAGTTATCATCTATCCATTGGAATGAAGATAATGAAAGATATTAACTATATTTTTAAATATTATTTTACACATGCTGATAATATGAATTCATTAGTAACAAATTAATTACAAATGAAAATGAATACCAATTGAATATAATGGAAGTAACTTCCCATATAATGATTGAATATGTTTCTAGTATATTTATTAATATTTCTAAATATGATTTTGGTTTTATCATAACATTGATGCTAAATCCAATAACATACCCAATTGGAAACAATGAGTTTCTCCAAAATCATTCGTTTCACACAAGACTGAGATACATTGAAGAATAATTTATTTTTATTATTTTTATTCAATATAGTCCTTTCACAGCCTTTTAGAGGAAGAAGTGCATTGAAAATATTTTTTGACATTTTTATAATTATTATATTAGAAAATAAAAATCATTCTTGATATAAAAATATAAAAATAAATTTGGGTGAATTTTTGGTAATTTTAATAGAACATTTATATTTTGATGAATTGTAAACAATACCAAATTTTATTTCTAAACAACTTTTTCATCCAACATTTTTATATAGTTAAATATTTTTATTAATTGGTTTTGAATTATAATTATATAAAATTTACACCAAATAATCCTACTTGGTTCATCATAAATAAAATCATTTGGAATTTATATATATATATAAACTATAATTTTTTTCAACATTTTTACATTAAATACTCTTTTCGTCATACTATCTATGAGATTAAATTTAAATTGACTTCATCCACTTGTATTATTATAATTTTGTTAAATTTATTCCATGTTTAGAATGAGTATAATGTAGAATATAAAATAAATTTAAATTATTTTCCTACAAAAAATATTATTTAATGTGATTAAAATTAATTACAGTGATTTAGAGGAAAAAATGATTAATAGGGGACTAAACCATATGCATAAGATCCAAGATTTCATGCAAACATTACCAAAATTAGTTTAACATTTAAATTTAATCCCTAGAATCCCTTTAATACAATTTTAAGCATTATTGGTGCATCGTGAGTTGGGAAAAAAGTTTTTTAATTCTCTCTCAACAATAGACAAGAATTTCCCTCATCCTCCACTATAAATAGGCACTCATCCTTCTTATTTCTTCACAACTATAAATCCCCTTTGGCTAATCCATACCCTACAAAAATAATACCACAACATCTTTACCATCACCCTATATTCCAAATATTTGTTATAATGAATATTAACAAGTCCTCTGGTCCCAATCAAAATGGTTTACCCAAAAAAGAAGAGGATAAAAACACACGTGACAATTCAAACTCAAGGTAAGGGATTCTGGTTTCACTTTTCCATTCATGAGGAATAAATCATAAAAACTACATACTTATTTAATGTGGTGTATCTACTACCCATTTATATATAACATATCATGAATTGTGTAATCTTAAGGGTATTTAAATGTTTCATTTTATTATTATTAATTTTTGGGGTTTCCAATTCATATGTTACCACATTTGTAAGGGATTTTGTCTCAATATCCTTTCATTGTGGAAATTCATGATGACGTGATAATTTATTCATTAATAAGGTTTAAATGTAGACCCTTTTATATTATATAACCATATTTCATTTATTCCCATGTTATTTAATTTTTATTTTATTTTTTTCAACCAAGGGGATTATGATTTAAATTTTCAACGTGTAATGGGACACTCTGAATATTTAAATATTTAATTAAGAAAATCCATGTAAATATTAATGATATTACTTTATATATTTATTTATATGGATATAGAAGGATTATAGAGGACATTTTATGTCTAAATTTACATTAATTAATAGGATTTCCAATGGATTCATATTATGTGTCTTGAAATGAACATTTTGACAAATGAGAAATGAAATTTCATATTGTTAATGTATAATGATAATAAAATTTCAAGTCATGAGGAATTTTAATTTAATTATATATTCCTTTTAATCCATACATGTTTTCCTAAAATAAACCTTTTATTTCTTATGACTTGGTTATTTTGATATTGAAAATGGGTTTTCAAGGGAAATAGTGTTTGGGTATTGAAAATTGATTCTCATATAAAATAGTATTGTTATTAGAATCTGTTTTTATATGGATTTAGAAAGTGAATTGATTGGGTTTTTTGTGACTATATTCTAGACATGATATGGTACATGAGAGTTATATGAAATTGGCGAGACCGATACATCTTATATGAAGGGTTTATCCCTATTATATCTCACAAGTGAGCACCATATTAATTATACAAATCAATGAGACAAATTATATCTCATGTGAAATGGTTGATCCCAATACAGCTTATTCGAAGGGTTGATAACAGTTATAGCTCAGTGGTGAGCCTGATATAGCTGATTAGAAGTCTGGTCCCAATTATAGATCTATAATGCATTGGGTAATGAGAATTCATGTAGTCTTCCTTATGTTTTTTCCTATTAATAGGATTTTCAAACTATTTTATGAATATGACACTATAAATCAACTAAAGGAGTTTAATTGCTCGATTTAGTTTTTAATTATATTCCATGAGGAAAATTTGTTTTTTTATTCATGTGAAATTGTTTTATTTAATAATCTCAAAGGAAATTGATGATAATAGTAAACATTATATGTGTTTTTATTTTTTTACTAAACTAATGTTCTTATTTATTTTAATATCCCTTACTGAGCTTTTGGGATCATCCCATATTCTGAAAAAAAAATCATAGGTTTTAAAGATGGTTAATAGAAATGAAATAGTCAACATATAAGTCTTGGGGATTTTCCATGAAATGAATTTATGATTTATTTAAAAATATTTACATTTTGGAAAAAATGATATTGTACAGAAGTTTCCACATTGTATTTTATTATTTCTTATGAATGAGTTAGGGAATAATTCTCTAAAAATAGGAACATGAAAATATCCCCAATGTAAAAGAATGTAATTTATTGACTAAGAATTAATATGTCACAACCCATTCCCCAGGGCCCGTGATGTGACTACCTGATGACCGCCTTTCATAGGATAGTGGCTGGAGACTAGTGAATAATAGGAAAATCCCAAAAGAAAAAGAATTTTCATTCAAACATGTACAAACATAGAAAGCTAAAAATTCAGAATTTAAACATAAAGTAAACCACAATTGTCACTGAGATAACTACTAAGAGTAATGTATAAACTGAAAGTACAATGGGGCTATAATACAAGCCCAATACCATATGGAAAATTACAATATCCATGGTCTATCTACACGAGACCCCTCCTGAAGTGTAGGTGAATGGTTTATGGTTGTGGCCCTAGAATTACATCTGTTCATCATGTCTCATTGTCACCACCTGGTCTCGAACAACCAACGGTATCCATCGTAGCATCCGTCCATCCTATCTCACTAAGTACCACCTAGTCCCAAACCACCAAGGTCTTTTTCGAAGTGTTCATCACCTGCACGGGACACGACACATATGGGCAAAGCCTGTGCAGGGTTGAGGAACACAATACTTAGTAGGAATCCCAAACCAAAAATGAAAGAACACAAAAAATCCCAAAGAGAAAACTCCCAAAAACACATCTCACACTAGGTATAACTCAATATATAGAAAGTATGATTTAGCAGTTCTATAGATGAATCATATTTTACTACCTAGGGACTCATCCCCAATGATCCACTGAGGTCAGTTAGTCTGCTAGACCACTGAGTTCAGCTCATTTTCTGAACCACTGAGGTATGCTCATATGTTGAACCACTGAGGTACACTCGTAAACTAAACCCCTAAGGCAAGATCATCTGCAGAACTTCTAAGGTATGTAGATATAATTTTCTACTCATGTAGGTATAATATAATATATACAAAGAATGAATATCGGTGGTAACATTGAACAACTTGCACAGCTGAGGTACTCATCCCTGATGAGTACCATGGGTATGATGGGTTACACAGAGACACTCCCCACTATAGAACTGCATGGATACATTGATCTTCATCCACCTTAGGTCATCATACTGAGGATCTCATCCCTGATGAGTACCCTGGGTCTACAAGGTCACATATAGTAGCTTCCCACTGTGGGCATGTAAGGTCACATAGAGTCGCTTCCTAGAAAGCTCATCGTTGCTGATTCACATAGTGATTCTTATAGTGGATCCACATAGGATCTATTATAGTTGATATACATATATTTTCTTATCAACAATATTCTGGTCTCAAATTGCGGTTGGATTTCCGCAGGTATCACACATGACTTCGGAAGAATCCACTCCCCCAACCATTATTTGTTTATTCAAATTCTATGAAAACCATGTTAGATCAGTCCAAAAGATTTGACATGTCAAGAGGGCCCCAACGCCATGAAAATATCATTAATCGAACACCCAGTATAAATGATATTTTTATTTTAGAAAAAATATGTTGGTTGTGTCAGGATCGTGTCAGGCCAACCTGAAAAACCTGGCCTGGGGGTCCCTCATGACCCGACCTTGTTCAGCCGTCCCGACCCTACCCTATTGTGTTTGGGTCGACCCAAACAATTTCTGTGTCGATTCAACCCACCAGGTCTCCCAGTGTCCCAGATTCACCAATCCCATCCCGCACTGGATGGCGGATTTTCTTTCCCAACTCGGGCCACCCTGTGGCCCCACATTATTCAAATGGCTCAGCCCGCAAGAGTGGACCTACATACCCCAGCCTAGAAATGTTTGTGGGATAATATATTCCAGCCCAAACACTATGAGGGTTTTCAATTCATGAACCTCGCATATGGATTAGCCCACCACCATATCTGGTCTTGCACGTTGAATCTAATGGACTGCGTACATGCGTGAATCCGCGGCCCGCACGGAACATATCGCTCATCCTACACAGCCGATTTCCCATGTCCCACCTCTTCCAGCTACTGTCTATAGCATCCCACCTTTTTATAACATAAACTTTCATTACATTACACAACACTGAGGATCTTTAAGGTTTAGTGTCTTGGAAACCAGGAACATAATACATGAAAACAACATAAAACATTCTTCTTAAACACTTGAAAGGATTATCCTTAATTTCATCCTAGGTTCATTACTGCATCTCATAACCTGGGTACATACATCAAAAGAAGGGGTGAACCGAAGGCCCAGTAAGGGAAACAAGAGAAACATTTTACATGTGAACTTGAGATACTTCAATAAGGTCAAGAAAATAACTTTAAGGCATGAGAAAGGAATCATGAGGCATTTCATAATAAAAATAACATTTTTTCATAACTTGAAGATGCGTACACATCATTTAACATAGACAATCATGAACATATCACCAAGGTCCATCCCCAAGGTGTCATTTGAGAATCACCAAGGTTATTCACCAAGGTATCGTGAAAATTGTAATCTCTAGTGGTTACATCATTACCCAATGCATTGGAGCGCTATCAGGGCGCACCCTTAAATTTGCCTTTATTATCATGTGATCCACATATATCATCATCAAACATTTCATAAAGAAACCATACAGCACAAACTAAATGGTTTTCATTTCATAATCATAACGTTTTAAAAACTGCTTTAAAGACATGATCTTAATGTCACTTTAAACCCACGGAAAGGGAAAGCGGGTCTCATGTATGTAAATCCCAGAATTTAAAATAGAACATTTTGATATATATGTGAATACCCTTGTAGAAATAAGATCTTTGAGTATTCAATTTATAACATAAAATAATTTTGGGAAAAGAGAGAGGCATTTTGAGACGAAAATTCTGCAGCATAACGACTATGTTGCAAGGTTTTAGAAAACATTGAAAAGAGAGGGGACATGGGTCACCCACTCATAAATGATCCATAAAACAGTAGGGGGACAGAATATAATGGATTTAAGAACATGGTAATGGAATTTTAAAGATATACCATATGAAATGAAAAACATGGAAGTGAGACAAAAATAAGATTTCTCTTATGAAAATTCGGCAGCCTAACGGCGTCACTTAAACTTCAATAAAAAATGATTTGACAAGATCAAATAGAGTCTCTCATCATATGATCATAAGGGATCAGTATGATAGATATAGAGATCATAACCCAACATAATAAAAAATAACTTGAAAGACTTGACATGAAAATCGAACTTGAAAAATGAGAAGGGTGAAATAATCCCTTAAAATTTCTGCAGCCTAACGGCGTCACTTAAACTTTCATAAAATGAAATGATGAGAGTAAGAGGGGATATATCATCATATAAACATGAAAAGGGCAGTAATAGGAATATAAAAGAACATCCTCTCACATAATAACATGGATCATAAAAGGAATGACATAAAAGAGATTACATGAAAAGAAAGAGAGAGGTCGGATCCCTTACCTTAAAACGTAACTCTTAAAACTCAAAGGTTTGGACCTTGAGGGCTTGGGGGAACCTTGGGAGGACTCCTTGGAAGGTAAGGAGACCAGAACATTGTTGGGGAAGAGTTGGGAGTGAAAAATAAATGAGGAAAGGGTGGTTATTTATAGGGAAAGTGAGGGGACAATGCATTAATGGCCAAGGGACACCTCACAAGTGCTTTTCTCAAAACCATGTGTTCTCCCATGGAATTTACCATAGAGTTAGGCCAAATGGGGCCCCCAAAACAATAATTCATCACCTTTGGGCGTAAAACCCTTAAAATATCTCATAAAATCATCATGACACAGTTATGATGTCATTAAACATACCGAAACCCTAAAACTGCATTTTTACTATTCACTGAAAAATTCATCTTTCTCAGAAAAATCCCAAAATTTCACCTTAACCAAATATAGATGCTCTAATTACATTTATGAACTCCATTTTATAAAAATAATTTTCTAAATATTTTTAATTTAATTTTTAAATAAAAACACTATTCATCGAGAATTCATTTTTTCAGAAAAATCCCCAAAAATTATCATAACATAATATCGATGCTCTGAGTTCAAAAATAAAGTCCTTTTTATAAAAATAATTTTCTAATTATTTTTAATTAAATTTTTAATTAAAAAACACTATTCACCCGAAAAAAACTAATACTTGACTAATAATTTATGAAACCGTTATTTACCCATTTTATTGAATCACATTATTTAATCTAGGTGTCTAAATTATATTAAAACTTTCTTTGAGTGAAATTACTAATCTATTTGGTCACATTACTAATCCTAAGCGTAAAATCACTATTCATAATTTACTATTAATCAAAAATTAAGTTGATCTTATTAGACTCCAAATTCCTTACTGAACACTTTTGTAGAAGACCATTTTTTTAAAATCATTACACATCATTAATTATTTAGGGTTTACATAAATATTTTAAAATATCCTTTTTTCAAAATTCATCAATAAAATACATCCTAAAATTATCCGGACATTTAAAGTTTCACAAAAAACACTAAAGGAAGAAATCTTAATTCATTCATCCCAAAGGATTACACAAAGAAGCTAGGGTCTCATCACATAGCCCCTTATAACATCAGAATATGACCTAAGTGTAAGGTGTGATATGGTGAGAGAATCTGAGGGAGGCTCAGATAACATTTCCCTAGTAGTAATATCTACTAACTTGAACTTCTCCCGCGGGCATTTCCGTTCAAGATTGACATGCTGGAGTTCGGATTGGGCTTGGTCCAAAGCGAAGCCCACAGATGCTACCTTCTTCCGAAGCTCTGATAAGTGGGCTTCATAAGGTTCGAGTCTACTGGATGAAGCCATCGACTCCTCTTTCTGCATTAACCATTAACATCTCTATTAAATCGTTAAGAGTAAGTTAATATACTATTTAAAAATTTTGGGTCGTTACATTCTTCCCCCCTTAAGAAATTTCGTCCCTGAAATTTTATACTTGAGGCCTAGTCGAAAAGGTGAGGGTACTTTTGCTTCATTATTTCCTCAGGCTCCCAATTCGTTTCTTCATATTTATGATTCCTCCACAACACTTTCACAAGGTGGGTAGTCTTGTTTCATAGAACCTTGTCTCTACGGTCCAAGATCTCCACTGGATGCTCCTCATAAGAGAGGTCATGTTCCAGTTGTACCACCTCTGGGTTCACTAAATGCGAAAGGTCGGTTATGTACTTCCTCAAGAGAGATACATGGAAGACATCATGAACTTGAGCTAGGTTCGGTGGAAGTGCTAGAAGATAGGCCACTGCTCCTATGCGATCAAGGATTTCATAGGGTCCAATGTACCTAGGGTTGAGCTTCCCTTTCTTCCCAAACCACATGACTCTCTTCCATGGAGAAATTCGAAGGAAGAATTTGTCACCAACACCAAACTCCAAGTCCCTTCGATGGTTGTCAGCATAGATCTTCTGCCGACTCTGAGAAGCCTTTATGTGTTGTTGGATGGAATGAACCTGTTTTGTCATATCTTGCATAAGATCAGGCCCAAGAAGCTTTCTCTCACTAGCTTCATACCAACAAGTAGGATTTCTACATCGCTTTCCATATAGAACGTCATATGGTGCCATCTGAATACTCGAATGGAAGCTGTTGTTATAGGAGAACTCAACTAATGGGAGGTTTTTATCCCATCCACCTTTAAATTCCATTGAGCATAATCTTAGCATGTCTTTGAGTGTCTGAATAGTCCTTTCAGATTGGCCATCAGTTTGAGGATGATAGGCCGTACTAAAATTCAATTCAGTATTCAGAGCATGTTGAAGACTTCTCCAGAATTTTGATGTGAATCTTGGATCACGATTAGACACGATGGATAGTGGTACTCCATGCAGCCTAACCACTTCCTTTACATATATCTTGGCAAGTTGATCTAGAGAGAAATCTTCCCGAATAGAGATAAAATGGGCGGTCTTAGTGAGACAGTCCACAATAACCCATATCGCATTATTTCCATTGGATGTTTTCGGGAGACCAGTTACAAAGTCCATGGTAATATTATCCCACTTCCATACTGGTATGGGTAGCGGTTGTAATACCCCCTTGGGAAGTTGTCATTCTGCCTTTACTTGATGGCACACCAGGCACCTTGTAGTGAAATCATCAATCTCTCTCTTCAAGTTATCCCACCAATAATGATCATGAAGGTCACTATACATTTTAGTACTTCCCAGATGTATAGAGAAGGTAGAGCTATGAGATTCATCCATCAATTCTTTCTTTTTCTCCGGAATAGATGGAACACATAGTCTTGTACGGAATTTTAATACACCTTCATGATCAATATTGAAATCAGGGAACTTCCCATCCTTTACAGCCTCAAACTTCTCATGCAGTAAAGGATCTTCTTTTTGAGCCTTCCTGATCTTCTCTAGTAATGAAGGTTGAGAAATCATTTGGGATAAGGTTGATGATTTCCCTTCCCATACAATTCCCATGTCCAGTTTTACTATATCTTTAATCAAGGGATCTCCTAGGATCATCATTATTTCCAGAACAATAGGATCTTTCCTGCTTAACGCATCGTCAAGTTTGTTTTCTCTTCCAGGGTGATAATGAATTGAACAATCATAGTATTTAATAAGCTCCAACCATCTACTTTGTCTCATGTTCAATTATTTCTACGTGAAAATATACTTTAAACTTTGGTGGTCGGTGTATATATCACATTTCTCCCCATAAAGATAGTGCCTCCATATCTTTAGAGCAAAAACAATAGCTGCTAGCTCTAGATCATGCGTAGGATAATTTTGCTCATGAATCTTCAACTGTCGAGATGCATAAGCAATTACCTTGTCATTTTGAATGAGGACGCACCCAAGCCCTTTCAGAGATGCGTCATTAGAAATAACAAATCTTTCTCTGATAGAGGGTAGTGTTAACATAGGTGTAGCAACCAATCTCTTCTTCAGCTCTTGGAAACTTTCCTTGCATTCCTTTGTCCAGATGAACTTAACCCCTTTTTGAGTCAACTTGGTTAGTGGATTAGAAAGCCCTGAATATTTTTTCACAATCCTCCTATAATATCCTGCTAAACCAAGGAATCTACGAATCTCAGTTACTATTGTGGGTTGAGGCCACTCCTCCACAACCATTGTCTTTGCAGGGTTAACCGAGATTCCTTCATTGGTTACGATGTGCCCCAAGAAAGACACTTGTTGTAACCAAAACTCACACTTGATGAAATTTCCAAAGAGCCTCTCCTTCCGCAGAGTTTTCAAAATAACCCTCAGATGATCTTCATGATCCTCACAACTTTTTTAATATATCAAAATATCATCAATAAAAACTACCACAAAGTTATCAAGGTAGTAATTAAATACTCTATTCATAAAATCCATGAAAATAGCAGGATCATTAGTCAAGCCGAAGGGCATAAAAGTAAACTCATAATTCCCATATCTTGATCGGAAGGCAGTCTTTGGAATATCTTCCTTCTTCACCCACAGTTGATGATAACCAGATCGAAGGTCAATCTTGGAGAATAATTGAGCCCCACGAAGTTAGTCAAATAAATCATCAATTCTTAGAAGAGGGTATTTGTTCTTCACTGTGATCCCATTCAGTTCTCTATAATCAATGCATATCCGCATTGATCTATCCTTCTTCTTCACAAAGAGAACTGGTGCTCCCCAAGGAGACACACTCGGATGGATAAACCCCTTCTCTAACAAGTCTTGGAGTTGTTTCTTTAACTCTTCTAGCTCCACATTTTCCATTCTATATAGAGTCTTTGATATCGGTTGAGACCCAGGTGAGAGTTCAATGGAGAACTCTACCTCTCTTTCTGGGGGAGGTCCAGGTAACTCCTCAGGAAATACATCCATGTATTCCTGAACAATCAGAACATCTTCTATTTGTATGCTCCATTTTCCTTCTTCATCATCACCGATTAACTCCATAAAGAAAGCTATAGGAGGTGCTTCTAGATAGGGATCAGTTCGGGATATCTCTCCTTGGAAGATAATTGTAGGTCGTTCATTCAAGACTACTGAGATTTCCTTACTTATGCATTTGATCTTAGCATTATACTTTGAGATCCAGTCCATCCCTAGCATAATGTCGAATTCCATCATGGGAATGACTACTAGATTTGTGATAAGATTGTGCTCACCAAAGTAAACACTAGAGTCTCTAAATACTGTTTATGCAAGGATAATCCCACTTGGAGTCTTGACTGATAACTCTACCTCTAGTAGTTTGGGGATTGATTCTATATTCCTTGCAAACTTGGAGGAAATAAAGGAATGCGTAGAACCAGAATCAAATAAAGTACTTGCTAGTTTTGAGAGGACAACAAGAGTACCTGCTACCACATCATTCGGAACGTAAACTTTAGTTGTTGTGATAGCGAAAGCACAACCTTTCTCCCTTGGCCTCTGCTGAGGTTGATGGTGATTCCCCTCCACGACCCTCAGATTTGGACATTGATTAGCAAAGTTCCCAAGCTATCCACACTTGAAGCATGTGACTTCAGGTAGGGCCAGAACCATCTTTCCTCTGTCGTTAGTGTTGGGAAGTTGAGGATTCACATCACTATGACAATTCCGAGAAATATGGCCTTCTCTTCCACACCTGTAGCACTTACCACTTCTGATCAAGCAGTTCCCTGAATGCTTCTTTCCACATTTATTGCATGTGGCATGTTGCATATGCTTTCCACCTCTTTCTTGATCAAAACTTCTTCCCAGTCTTGGTTCTAGAGTTCTCTTCTTCTCATTAGATTTGTGAGACCACTGTGTCTCCCCAAACTCTAGTTCAACTTTCATAGCACTTTGAACTATTTCTTCATAGCTATCATAGTCCCTGTTGGCTAGATTCTTTCACAGATGAGGTCGTAGTCCACCAAAGAATTTATCAACCTTCCCATTAGGGTCCATGACGAAGCTTGAGGTATAACGGGAAAGCCTTGTGAAGTTCATCTCTTAGGTTCCAAATGATTCATTCTCCTTTTTCTTTAGCTCGAGAAATTCTTTCTCCATTCTTGTTCTCATCGAACGAGGGAAATACTTATTAAAGAATATTCCCTAGAACTCTTCCCACTCCATAGCTTCCATACCTCCTCATGGATTCGTGTTTTTGATCAGTGACCACCACTGATCAGCTTCTCCCTCTAGGTGGTAAACAGCAAGGGTGACTTTTTCTTGTTCCGAACAAATAAGTACAGAAAAGATCTTTTCAATGGAGCTTATCCATTGTTCCACAACCAATGGGTCAGTAGATCCACTGAATGTTGGTGGTAGTTGACGCATTAAGGACTCAACAGAATGTTGTTCCCTTTGTGGTGAGATCGGCCTCTCATCTTGATTCAAGTTATTACTCATAACTTGAGTCAGTTGGTTCATCATTCGTGTGAATGTTTCCATTCCAGCTACCATCGGAGGGCCGTCAGCACATGGTGCATTGCGGTCACCATCTTCACAGTTCCTCCTATTGCCCACCATTTTCAAAAAGAATAAAACCCTAGTAAGAAACTTATTTCATTTATGAATCTTTTAACTAAGACTTCATGCTTAGACAATTACACTTCTCTATAATTCCTTCATAATGATTCACAAAAAGCTTATGATTAACCAAACATATCCCCCGGGAGTGTCGTAACCAAGAGTACAGCAAGGCCTGTTATCGTGCACCAGTTCCCGTTCGTGTCTAGCTCAAAGCGGTGTTTTCGGGTTTTACCCCTATGTACATCTGTGCCAGAGCCACCTCTACCTGCTCGTATCCAGACAGGGATGTATTAGTTTGATAAACCACTTACTCAGTACTTACCAAAATACCAGGAAGTTTTCATATATTTAAACTTTTATATAGGGTTATTACTAAAGTTTTTATATCCTAATTTCCACAAATAACTAAACCATCCTTTGATACCAACTATAGCATCCCACCTTTTTATAACATAAACTTTCATTACATTACAGAACACTGAGGATCTTTAAGGTTTAGTGTCTTGGAAACCAGGAACATAATACATGAAAACAACATAAAACATTCTTCTTAAACACTTGAAAGGATTATCCTTAAGTTCATCCTAAGTTTATTACTGCATCTCATAACCTGGGGACATACAACAAAAGAATGGGTGAGCAGAAGGCCCAATAAGGGAAACAAGAGAAACATTTTACATGTGAACTTGATATACTTCAATAAGGTCAAGAAAAGAACTTTAAGGCATGAGAAAGGAATCATGAGGCATTTAATAATAAAAATAACATTTTTTCATAACTTGAAGATGTGGATAAATCATTTAACATTGAAAATCATGAACATATCACCAAGGTCTATCCCCAAGGTGTCATTTGAAAATTACCAAGGTTATTCACCAAGGTATCGTGAAAATTGTAATCTCTAGTGGTTACATCATTACCCAATGCATTGGAGTGTTATTAGGGCGCACCCTTAAATTTTCCTTTATTATCATGTGAGCCAAAAATATCATCATCAAACATTTCATAAAGAACTCATATAGCACAAAATAAATGGGTTTCATTTCATAATCATAATGTTTTAAAAACTGCTTTAAAGACATGATCTTAATGTCACTTTAAACCCACGGAAAGGGAAAGAGGGTCTCATGTATGTAAATCCCAGAATTTAAAATAGAACATTTTGATATATATGTGAATACCCTTGTAGAAATAAGAGCTTTGAGTATTCACTTTATAACATAAAATAATTTTGGGAAAAGAGAGAGGCATTTTGAGACGAAAATTCTGCAGCATAACGGCTATGTTACAAGGTTTTAGAAAACATTGAAAAGAGAGGGGACATGGGTCACCCACTCATAAATGATCCATAAAACAGTAGGGGGAAATAATATAAGGGATTTAAGAACATGGTAATGAAATTTGAAAGATATACCATATGAAATGAAAAACATGGAAGTGAGACAAAAATGAGATTTCTCTTATGAAAATTCGGCAGCCTAACGACGTCACTTAAACTTCAATAAAATAGGGTCTCTCATCATATGATCATGATAGATCAGTATGATAGATATATATATCATACCCCAACATAATAAAAAGGAACTTGAAAGACTTGACATGAAAATCGCACTTGAAAAATGAGAAGGGTGAAAGAATCCCTTAAAACTTCGGTAGCCTAACAACGTCACTTAAACTTTCATAAAATGAAATGATGAGAGTAAGAGGGGATCTCTCATCATATAAACATGAAAAGGGCAGTAAGAGGAATATAAAAGAACATCCTCTCACATAATAACATGGAGCATAAAAGGAATGACATAAAAGAGATTACATGAAAAGAAAGAGAGAGGTCGGATCCCTTACCTTAAAATGTAACTCTTAAAACTCAAAGGTTTGGACCTTGAGGGCTTGGGGGGCACCTTGGGAGGACTCCTTGGAATGTAAGGAGACCAGAAATTAGTTGGGGGAGTGTTGGGATTTAAAACTAAAGGAGGAAAGGGTGGGTATTTATAGGGAAAGTGAGGGGACAAGGCATTAATGGCCAAGGGACACCTCACAAGTGCTTTTCTAAAAACCATGTGCTCTCCCATGGCATTTACCATAGAGTTAGGCCACATGGGGCCCCCAAAAAAATAATTAATCACCTTTGGCCGGCCAACCCTTAAAATATCTCATGACATCATCATGACACAATTATGATGTCATTAAACATACCGAAACCCTAAAACTGCATTTTTACTATTCACTGAAAAATTCATCTTTCTCAGAAAAATCCCAAAATTTCACCTTAACCAAATATCGATTCTCTAATTACATTTATGAACTCCATTTTATAAAAATAATTTTCTAAATATTTTTAATTTAAATTTTAAATAAAAACACTATTCATCGAGAATTCATTTTTTTCAGAAAAATCCCCAAAAATTATCATAACATAATATCGATGCTCTGAGTTCAAAAATAATGTCCTTTTTATAAAAATAATTTTCTAATTATTTTTAATTATTTTTTTAATTAAAAACACTATTCACCCAAAAAAAACTAATACTTGACTAATAATTTATGAAACCGTTATTTACCCATTTTATTGAATCACATTACTTAATCTAGGTGTCTAAATTATATTAAAACTTTCTTTGAGTGAAATTAATAATCCATTTGGTCACATTACTAATCCTAAGCATAAAATCACTATTCATAATTTACTATTAATCAAAAATTAAGTTGATCTTATTAGACTCCAAATTCCTTACTGAACACTTTTGTAGAAGACCATTTTTTGAAAATCATTACACATCAATAATTATTTAGTGTTTACATAAATATTTTAAAATATCATTTTTTCAAAATTCATCAATAAAATACATCCTAAAATTATCCAGACATTTGAAGTTTCACAAACAACTCTAAAGAAAGAAATCTTAATTCATTCATCCCAAAGTATTACACAAATAAGCTAGGGTCTCATCACATAGCCCCTTATAACACCGGCATATGACCTAAGTGTAAGGTTTGCAATGGTGAGAGAATCTAAGGGAGGCTCAGATAACATTGCCCTTGTAGTAATCTCTACTAACTTGAACTTCTCTCGCAGGTGTTTCCGTTAAAGCTTGACACGCTGGAGTTCGGCTTGGGATTGGTCAAAAGTGAAGCCCACAGATGTTACCTCCTTCCCAAGCTCTAATAAGTGGTCTTCATAAGGTTCGAGTCTACTGGATGAAGCCATCGACTCCTCTTTCTGCATTAACCATTAACATCTCTATTAAATCGTTAAGAGTAAGTTAATATACTATTTAAAAAGTTTGGTTCGTTACACTGTCCCAATGTCAAAGGCTCATACTACACATCTGGGTCTTGAGTCATCCACAACCCACCTTGGCACACTATCGTGGTGCACTACCTCCCGCCCACGACCGCTGTTATCACGCCTGCAAGATATTCCACAGACCATCGGGTCTGCTCTGGTGGTTTGTTCACCAGACTGTCTCTACCTCCGACCAACATGGGGTTCCATATTCCCTTTAACAAAAAAAAATATTCACCATATACTCAGTGGTTCTTCCACGTAGAATTCCCAAGAACCCACAATGGTGGAGGGGACCGAGCATTGTTAGTGTCGCCCCACATCCTCCATGTTAGAGATTCGAACATGGGGGTATAAGATTTTGGTTCTATCAACAATTTGACCCCAATGGAAATCCAATAGAATAATCTCCCTCCCAAAAGAATAAGATATCCTCAAATCAACATGTTAGTGAGTTTATCCACGTTCGTTGTTATATAATAAAGAATGGGGAAGCTCAAAACACAAAATTATAACCATACTTGGGATACTCTCATTATTGAAAGATTCATCCATGTTGATTTAAGTTTCATTCAAACCCATTGGCGTTAATATCTCTCTAGTCTCATTCATCAAGGTACATCATTTTCTCTAGAGATTCACTGTCATTCTTATTTGGATATAATTTCCTTGATGTTGGTCAGATCAATTCTATCTCTGATTCTCAAACCTATTATCTCATAAAAAGAGAAATACATCATAGAATATTTTTACATTGCGTTGTCTTGTCTTTACACAATTTAATTAAAGATAAATCCTATCTATTAGGCTTCACTTAATATGACATTTCATTGTTTTATTTATGGAATGAAACATTTGGCTTATCGATGTGTTGCAGCAAAACAAATTTTGAATAAAATATACACCATATGTTCATTTTCTTTTTCATAAAACGATTGAAAATCAATGTTTCTTCTTATCCCGCACCAGCCAGGGTTAGGATTATTCATAGGTAATGTCCCCATTCTGGATGCAACGTTTTCCTCATATTTTCAATCTGATAATTTTTTTAGAAGTTTCAAAACCACACACGAGAGCCATTTTTATTCACATAAAAAACTAAAAAAATATCTTCCACCCATGTCCTACATCGGTCGAGGTGAACCTCCACCCAAGGGAAACACACCATCACAAGCTCAAAAGTACATTTTGATTTCCAATCAGAGTTATATTTTAGGATTTATAAGGATTTAAATAATAAATTAATTGTTACATAATTATTTTATTTAAGGTAAAAAAATAACATCTGTTGTTGGCATATGTCGGCCAACATTAGCCCCTTTCTAGGAAAATCCCGATGCTCTGAGTTCATTAGTGACCTTATATTTTTGATCTGGGCACTAGGTTAAATGTTAGGAAAACCCACTCACACAGTTATTTACAAAACATATAAAAAGTTCAAAAATCAATACCGGGATAACCATGCCTTAGAATCATGTTCCATCAATGAGTCTGGTCTCTAAATAATTCCTTAAAAAATTTCATTGAATTTGTAGGATATTTCATTACCCACACATTTAGGGATTCATATTCTCGTAATCCAAAACAAGAATAAACCAAAAAACGGGGGTACTGATCATAAAATCTAATCCGCCTGCTCAAATGTGTCTTCTTAGAGATTCTCGTGCTGTCACTAAACATAAAATAGTGGAATTGACCATCCATGAAGAATCCACTCCTTTCGATCCTCTATCTCCTCCTAGTACAATATGAATGTCACCCCATCATCAATCTCCATGTCATCGTGGTTGATAATGTGATAAGGGTCTTGCATGTATCTTCTCATGTGGGATATGTGGAAAATGTCGTGAACCATCTCTAACTGTGTTGGTAGAGACAAGCGATATGCCACCTATCACACTCTATATACTATCAGAAATGGTCTAATTATCCTAGGAGTTAGCTTTTATCCTAGGAAAATCCTATGTATCCCTCATCGAGGTGAGACTCATAGGAATATGTTCCCCCCTCCTCGAACTCCATGGGTCTCCTTCGCCTATCAGCATAAGACTTATGTTGACTATGTAATATCTTCATTCTCTCTCAGATGTCGTGGACCATCTTTGTGGTAGAAAGTACCATCACTATACCCATGAGTGCTGACTCCCTTGGGTCTCTCTAGCATAACAATGACCTACATGGCCATCAGTGTAGTGCACTGAATGGTTCCATACTAATGGTGGATTAGAGGATATTATTGCATGAAAATGCCACCAATGGTATGTTTTCCTCTCAAATACAACCATAATAAAGAACAGAAGCACGAATCATGTCTTACAGGTTCTATTTCGTCCACTCCGCCAAACCATATGTTTGTGGGTGAAATTAGCACACAAACGTAGTCGAGTCCTAAATGCATCCTATAATCCCTTCCACAATCTAGATGTAAGACAAGCATCATGATCTGATACTATCATAAATGGGACACCATTGAGTATAAATATTTCATGCATGTAGAGGAGCCTCAAGATCTCTACAGAACCCTGCTCTCAAATGGGTAGGATGTTGGCCGACTTGGTGAGTTAGTGTATGGTCACCCAAATGGTGTCATTCCCCATGGTCGAACATGGTAAGATCATTGTGATATCTATCTAGATTCCATCCCAAATCAACTCCAGTACTATGAGGGAATTTTTAAATCCTACTGGAACCATGTGCTCAGTCTTCACTTGCAAAAAAGTGAGGCATCTCGAGAAAAACTCGGTTACAACCTTCTTCATCCCTGGACACCAGTAATGACATCAGAGGTCTTGGTTCTTCTTCTCCACACCTGGACATATCACCCAAGGGGATGTATTGAACTCCCACAACACATCCTCCTACAATGAAACTAGTATTATGATGTGTCCTATGAAAAGGATGACTTGCTTCCCAACATTTCAATATTCAACAAAGGGATTCCCTATGCACATATGAGCACGTGTAGTATCACAGCTATAATTTATGAGTTTTTCCTCCTGAAACATGTTCGAAGATTAGAGGGGAATCCAAAATCGAATATTGATAAGCTACCTTATCTCTATCCATGAAGGATGTCTGAAGTGAGGCCAACTGATCTGAGGCCTCGTTTAGTAGCTGTGAAATCCATGTCATGCTGAGAGAATCTTCTCCCATGTTCACATTCCTAGAAGTATAGACCATCTCAAATTAATTTTACTATAAGAACTCTATATAATGTTGTTGTCTCAGATTTAGATCCATCAGAGAAAAGATATACTCGAGACTCCAGTTGATAGAGTAGATGATGCATCATTCTCAAATAAGGTAGTGTTACCACATATTTAGTGAGAAGACCATAACTGCCAAATCAAGATCGGGGTTCTTGTCAAAATCCATCATAACTACCTAAATGACCATGTTCTCCTTTCAATCAATGAAAATGGAATCCCCTTTTAACCGATCGATTACATTCGTTATCCCTTTGGAAGTGGTTACTATTTATCTATGGCCTTTTAGTTAATGGGGATGGTAATCCACACATGACCTCAAACTATATGTCATACTAAAACCTTCCTATGTAAGTATCAAACATACTCCATCAACTCATGTAGCATTATGAAACCCATATGATATACTGATTCTAATATCGGTTCCATCTCAAGGTGCATAATTATGAAGAATTCCATCTCCATATGGCGGTGGAATCCTAAAAACATATTCTAGAATGATGTCCCTGTACTCCACCACTACTAGTGAGAATAGAAAGGTTAACACTTCCAATACCACATGGGTATGGATGGACACATGCGACTACCCCATTACCCTATCCTCCATCACCCTAATCCTTCTTTGGACCACATTGGGGTGGTGGTTGTAACATTTAAAAATGTATACAACCTCATACTACTCTCCCATCTCCTAGGCCACATCTTCCATCCTATAGATTAATAAGTTCCTATCACTGTCTCTGCCCTGGTGGCCCATACAACATTTCATTATTAGGACGATGGGTTGGAAACTCTCTAGTGAGATTTCCCCTACCATATCTTCAAAATCATTACATATTTCTAGGATGAATCGACTCACCCTACAATCATGGATCTATAGATCCCATGTAATGGGACCTATTCTTTGAATGAAACACATGTCCAAGTCTCTAAGACTAACATCATCATCCTTCTTTACCACTAACGACATCGACTAGCTGTATCTACTCATCCAAGGGACATTCAACCACAATGTTTCTCTCTAACACCCTAGAAAACGCTAGAATGAACAGATGAATGGTGCTGGCTCAGATATTACTAAACACTTATCACTCAGAGATCTAATCCCTAAATCACTATTCATGTCATATTTATCAAGTACCTGGATAGGTAGGTATTCCCCGATGAATAATCATATACTGACATGTCATCCAACCAATGAAATAGAATTTATTAGGCATGAATTACAAATAACCTTTCTGGAAAGATCCCTTTCTCAAATAAAGGTTCTCAATATCGGACTGCAAGATAGTTACCTCATCAAAATAACGGGTACTTTAAAAACTACAATCACTCTATTGAGACATGTATAAGGCTCACTACTTGGACCTCCATCTGATCAATGGTGCCCCTATTAGATCAAAATCATTGTCACCACCTCATGAAAATCTATAGCCACCATTGAGGAACGCTCGCCTTAGAACCTAAGGGTTCTCTATCTTTGAAACTCATGTATCGCACTGATCCTACATGATTCCTCTACCGATAACGCCGATAGTAGCTGCGGAAAAATTGTTGGTGGTATCGCAGGGACACCATCCGAAGTACCCATAATGGAAAACAATCCATTTACCAAAGCCTCATCACTCTGTCAACAATCCTCGGTGTCACAAACTAGAATCCTAGTTTGTTGTCTATGTTATGGAATCTGGAAAGAGAATTAATACGAACCATAGTCAAATTACTATACCTGTTTAGCTGAATCTGACTCAAGAGATCATGGTAAAAGACTCAAACATGTATTCAACCTGTATTTTCATGTTCTGATTCTTAAAAATGAGTTTAAGATCTCGGTGTATGGTAACTTCGACCACTGCACCAACACTTGACTTCCATGTATTAAAGATGAAAACGAAATACTTAACACTATTTCACCATCAAAATTTATAAACTCATATCTTTTATAGTACAACTGACCTCATTTGATACCACTTTTCCACGACCCATCCGACCAGTCCATTCCATGAATACCCCAAGATTGATTTCTTTAGCCCAGGGGATAATGACTAGCACCAAATATGAATTCATCAAAAAAGGGAAGGAATTTTCCTTTAAAACTGTAAACACACACAAAGAAGAAACTACAAAAAGTAAACAAGAACTAAACCACAAATTTCATTTAGAAAACTACTGAGTGTATAGAACCAACTTAAATTACAAAGGGATCAGAATAAAATACCAAAACCACATTGAAAAGTAAAATTGACATGGTCTGTCTATGTGAGAAAAAAACGGATGGGTAGGTTATGTGTGTATGCCTTTATCTATAGAGGTAGGCACGCCCATCTCATATCACTAAGTACCACCTGGTCCTAGACCACCGTGGTCTCTGTGGAAGCGAGTGTTTTTCTTGTCTCACTGAGCACCCCAGTTCCCGGGCCACCAAAAATTCCATCGAAGCGTCGATCACCTACACAGGACACGACATGTGTAGATGAAGCATGTGCATAAGTGAGTATCAAAATAATTTGTAGGAACCACAAACCAAAAATTAAATAGCACAAAGAAAAGACACACCAAAAAAACCCCAAAGAAAATACATCACACACTATGTATAATTCAAAATCTAGAAAGTATGATTTATCAATCACAGAGCTGAAACATCTTATACTTCTAAGGGACTCATCCCCGATTAGGATATAAGTTATTCTCAACTTCTAGACCACTGACGTTCACTCGTTTTCTGCTCCACTGTGGTACGCTCATTTTTTGAAGCACTGAGGTACACTCATCTGCCGAAACCCTAAGGCACGCTCGTATCCAGAACCACTATGTTATGCCCAAGGTACTATCACATCACATAAGTATATAGTAAATTATATAAAGTAAGACTATCTGTAATAAAAATGATCACCTTGTACTACTAAGGTTCTCATCGATGATTCATACCATGGGAATGCTGGGTCACATAGGGCCACTCCCCAATGTGGTCCTAAGTGTCACACACAGTTGATTCCCATAGAGGCCATCATACTAAGGTACTCATCCCTGATGAGTAATGTGGTTCTACCTGGTGACACATAGCCACTCCCCACTATTGGTCTTCTAGGTCACACATGTCTGCTTCCCACTTAGGCATTCATAGTTGATCCACATAGGGTTACATGTAGATGATCCACATAAGTTCACTTGTCACCTGTCTTCGGGTCTCATCCAGCAGTATGATTTTCCACATGTAGCACGGTTGATTATGTGAGTATATAGTCTTCAATCCATTCTTCATATTTCAACCACATTGAAAACAACCTTATAGCATGCCAAATAAATGCCTCATCATGAGGGTTCCATGTCCACAAAAAGCTATTCAATAGGACAAACGATCTGAAAACAATTGTTATTTTAGTAAATAAGGTCCAATTTTGTCTGGGCCTAGTCCAACCCAGCTTAACCGACCCGACCAACCTGGAATGGGGGTCACGCATGACCCGACCAGGTTTGGGTGATCTGAACCAACCCAGTTGAGTCTGGGTCTGCATGGTTTGGCCTGGCTACTAGGACATGCCCATTGGGAATTGCTAGAACCACCCTAGTTCGGTCATGGGTCCAGCCCACTGTGTCACCTAGTGACCCAATGCTATCCATATCAGCCCACATTGGTGGACCGGTTTTTGGGCCCAGCCATGGCCGCCTAGCCCGAGCCGCCCAGTAGCCCAACATACTCTAGTTGGGGCTGCTCATCGACCTTGTTTGTGCCCCCAGCCTAGCCTGCACAACGGTCTGGTCTACACCATCTCAGATGCCATGAGGAAGTCCTATTCTTATGTCCCATAGATATCTTAGCTGAGAACCCTGTCTAGTCTAGAATTTGGTCCCCTCTGGACCACGTGCCAGTGAAATGACGCAGCTCATGCGGCGCGGGCCGCTCCACCGACGCGGCCAGTTGTTCGTGTCCAACCTCCAACAGTGTTTGGCTTGCTGCTGATGGATCCTTCTGCACCACCATATGCCAAATCATCCAAGGAACAACTTATCCTGTTGTCTTCATGCATCCCCCCAACCCATTTACTCCACCGCATACCGCTTCCACCAATGGCCAATAGGATGTTCTATGAACCACTGAGTTTTCTCTAGTGGTCCCTTCTTCAGACTATTTGTACCTCTGACCCCTTTGGGATTCCATTTTCTCTGTTATGACCTTCCTTGTCAACTTGTAGGTTCATCCATGAATAACAGACATGAACAGACAATGGCAGAGGGGCACGTGCCTTGTTTGATTCATCCTTCACCCCATGTTTTAGAGTTTAAATATTTGGTGATGAAGATTTAGGTTCTATGAACAATTTATCCCTGATGAAAACCCCCATGAATAAGATCCCTCATGCAAGAACAATCAATCAACGGATCAACCTATTTTTGGGTTGATCCACACGAGTTGTTTTAGAAATAAGAATGGGGAAACTCCAAAAACAAAAGAAATCCCCTACATAGGGAAGGTTTGTTTCTTTAGAGATCCAACCATGGGGATTCATGTGCCTTTTGAAGCCGTTGTAATTCATCACTCTCATGTCCCATTATTCGAGGTGTGTTGTTATCTCTAGAAATTCGCATGAATTCTCCATTGGATAAAATTTACTCATCATTAATTAGAGAAATTCTATATATGATTCTCTAACCCATTATCTCATTAAAAGATAAATGTGTCGCATTGTTTCTGTTACGCTGCATCATCACGTCGTTGTACATTTTAATTCATGAAATATTGTATCTCATATGTTTCAAATTATGGGTCGTTATGATATTTAATTTATGGAATGAAATTGGAATCTCATCTCTGTGTTGCAGCGAATCAAATTTTTAATAAAATAAATATTTATTTTTATTTTTATTTTTCATTAAACCCACGAAAAATAACTTTTTCCCTAGACCCACATTGGTCGTGTTTAGGTCCATTCCAAGGTAATGTCGCTATTCCGGACCCAACAATATCCTTATATTTTCAATATTGGCACCCATTTAGGAGATTCCAAAACCACAAATGTGTTCCATTTTAAATCTATTAAAAACTCAACATCTATATTTCACCCTTGGCCCACGCTGGTCGAGGTTAAGATCCACCTAAGGGAAACATACCCAAATGATATCAGCAATACTCTCATATTTCCAATCCGAGTTACCATTTAGGAGTTTTAAGGACTTCAAAATAAATAATTATTACAAAATTATTTTATTTATGGTCATAAACTAACTTCCACTATTGGCCCACCCAGGACAACATCAGATGATTTCTAAGTAAATGTCGACATTTTGAGTTCAACTGTGCCCTCTGGTTTTTGATCCAGGTACCGATTTAAAATATTGAATAAACATGCTCGTAAATTTATTTAAATGAACATATAAAAAGTTATAAAATCTATTCTGGGATCACTGAGCCTTAGAATCAAGTGTCGTCAAAGCGTCTGGTCTTGAAAATATTCCATATAAAAAAATAAATTGAATTTACCGGACATTACATAAGCCTATTTAATGCATAATATAAAGGCTTTATAGTTGGTGTTAAATTAATTATTTAGGCAACTTTAGAGTTTATAATTGAGTTAGTAAAATTATATGAAAATATTTTACATTATTTTTATGTTGAAATGATATAGAATTTAATATATCCATATTTATTTATATAAAATATATTTGTTTGGAGTATTTTTCCATAGACCAAATATATAAGCTATAGTGGGAAGGCAACTAGGGGAATTTATTTTCAAATCATTATCCTATAATTGATGGAAAAGGCAATGATTAGTTTCTTGTAGTGATGGATCATTTGACCAATGATACAAATGGTGGTGGTGCCCAAGCTAAATAGTAACCCATCCTACTTTTATGAACATGATGATAGTGGATAATTTCATGAGGAAGCATCCCCTATAATTTGATGGATCATCTTACCCAGTGGTAGCCGAATGAAATATCAATTCCATATTGAAGATATTTGATGTCATGTGATGTTCAGAATGTAAGAAGGTAACTCCTTCCATCTTTTATTTTGAAGGTAAAGTTGTTCAATTATGTTATTTTGATAAGAATACAAGATATAAATAAGTTCTTGATTCTCACAGAATGATAGGAATTAAAGGATCATTTACATTAAAAATAATTCCATATTATTGTTCATGTTAGAATGGGGAAATAATTCCTATAGTTTAGGAAAGAAGGTGAATATTCTATGGATGCATATGAAGAAAACATCACAATATTTTATATGTATGTTCTGGACAATATTTAAGACACATAAAATAAAATTAATAGATTTTACTGAAGACTCAAACCATGTCAATAATGATATTTGGAATCTTTATAAATTAAATGTTCTGAAAAAATGGTTCATTGTGCATAGAATGAGGAAATCATGTTTTACAACACTTACATACCACTAGATTATAAGCATAAGAAATAGTCAAAGTGACATGAAATAGAGAGGAATCCCGCTAATAATTTGAGTGGTATTCCTCAAACATTTTCCAACTGTGGTAAAATACATTTTTGGGAATGCATATTTTGAACAAGAATGTGTAAACGGTGTTGTATATTTGGTCACAGGGTATATAACTGGAAGGAGAAGAGTCTTAAACTGTACAAAAATGTGATTACTGATAACCAATCAATATTAATAAGCATTAGATACTATAATTTGTTATGTTTTTCTAACATATCTATTAAAAACAAAATAATGGTGGAAATCATCCCGATCAAAAGAAAAAAAGAGATGGTGAAATCAATTTCTACTTATACAGTTGATGTTGGTCTATTTACTGATGTGATGGAAGCTATAGAGAGTTTTAGATATTTTTAAGGTGGATCATTTTCCCAATGTATTAGGAACACATATTTTTGAATTTGAAATACCATATGTGACATTTATTGAGTTTCTATATATTTAAATGTTATATGATTAAATTTTATTTGAGGTTGAATAACTCTATTTGTGTGGATGCTAGTTTAATGGTATTCAAGAACATTAGGGTTATATATCAATGGATTGATTTAGTTTTAACTTTGGGTATTACTATTTATATTTAGAGATTAATTCATTATCTCATCACATGAATATTGGAATTATCATAATATGTGCTAACCATGTTGGTTTTGGTTAATATCTAAATATAGGAGAAATATTGTGTTGTCCTTTTGAGGATTATGTGATCCATTTTAATTTCATTCTATTTCTTTAGGCATGAAGGGTCATTGAGGATACTCAATTTTTGGAGAAATAGACGAGTTTGTGGTGGACATTGATTAAATGATGAATCTATACTCATCAGGTATGTATATTTCCTTATTTTATTAGTATATATATTGAATGAATCCATAATATTTAGGAAAATGTCCTTGAATAAATAAAATGTAATCAGATTGCCGTATTTTCTGTGGATATCAATGAAATTTTACACATCTATTTGGTTTTAAGTTTTGTCACCATTGACTTACTCTTGAAAATGTTCTCTATCACTCACTATTATTCCAACTAACTAGTTTCCCTTCCATATCCATCTATTAATTTAAAACCAAATATTATACCCATATGGAAACCATGTTATGAGTAACATTGGGTGACCGTTATGTTCTCCAAATCCCCTTTTTACGAGGTTGTTTTGTTAACCCTTTTCACAATTTGGGTTTTACTAAAGTAGCTCTTAAAATGATAATAATTTTAATACCAAGATGAATTTTGTGGGAGAAATTCATTTTAAGGGGGTAGGATGTAACATCCTGAAATTTTATGAAATATATTATTTTAAATTAATTTTAATTCATTAAGGGATTTTGTTACACTCAATATATAGTTTAGATTTAATCACATGAAATACCATGTTTATCTTCAGTTTAACAAAACATCGACTCCCTTTGATGACTTATGTTTCACATAGTTCTGATTATTATTGGACACAAATTTAATATTAATAATATTATTAAATTTATAACCTAGTTTTGGTAATAGATGTAATGAAATTGATTAAATAAATATTGAAATTTTAGATCACACATTTTGATAATATTAATTCATTTGTTACTAATTGACATTAAATGAATATAAATACCTACTAAGAATAATGGATGGAATATTCCAAATAATGAAAAAACAAGTCATTTAAATATTTATTAGTGTGTATTAATTAGTTATTAATTTTTCATTAAAAGGGATGCTACATCAAATATCATACTTGAGATTAAATACTGATTTAATTTTAAATCTTTTTTTATATACCAAATTGTTCTATATTGAAAAATAATATACATTTAATATTATTAATTTATATGATCATTTTCAGGCCTTCGAATGGTAGAATATATTTAAAAATAAATTTTTTTCAAATAAAAAAAATTTATATGAAAAAATAGACATCATTTTTTAAAATTATGAATCAAAATTAATTTTGTGTGAATTTTTTTTATTTTTATGATTAATTTCATATTTTTATGAATAGTGAACAATACATAATTTTAGTTCTATACTTATTTTTCATACAATTCATTTATATAGTTAAATACTTTTTTTGATTTTTTTAAAATTATAATTATATCAACTTTATATTATTTAAACCAGTTTCTATCTTTAGAAATGAAATTTGACCATGAATTTATATATAAAAACATAGAAAATAGTTAAATAGTTTTACATTGAAAACTTGTTTAATCATCCCATCTACAGGATTAGATTTAAATTAATTTATACCAATTTGTCATTGGAAAATAGTTTAATGGATTTCCTATTTGGAATTATCAAAATTTATTATTTCTAATAAGGTCAAATGTGTTTTTGACCAAAACCATATATGAAATTAATTAAAATAAATTACAACGATTAAGTAGAATATTAGATTAACAATGGACTTAAGATTAATCATAAGTGCCAAAATTATATAGACACTGCTCCAAAATACAATGGTTGTTCATATTTCGACCCTATAATAACTTGGCTCGATAATAGAATATTATTTGGGAAACATTACATGGATAAAACGTGGTTGTAATTCCCACTTAAAAAAATTACAGGAATGCCACTCCTCCTCCTCTATAAAAATTCACTCACATTTCCCATTTCATCACACCTCTCGAGTGCCTTTGCCATGCCAAACTAATTCCAAAATAAGCTCTTAAAATACTTTCCATCACCTGAGTGGCCTAAAATTATCTAGAAATCAAACCAAGATGTCCAATAGTTCAAACCAAGTGGTGTTACCACCAAAAGTGGAGGATAAAGACACGCATGAAAAGTCAGACTCAAGCTAAATGATTATTGTCTCACTTTTAAATTTATGATGAATACATGATAATCACCAGATAATAGTTTTTTCCACGTACGAACTACTCATTTAGATATATCATATCATGAATTATGTTATCATTATGTTATTTAATTTCTTCATTTTATTATTATTACTTTTGGGGTTTCCAATTCATATGTTTCCCCAATTCTAAGGGATTTCATATCAATCCCCTTTAATTATGGCATCTCTTGATTATAGGTACATTTTCTCTTTTACATTTTGTATATAGAGTCCATTTGAAAGTCAATATCCATATTTTATCAATTATCATATTATATAATGTTTTGATAAATTATATTCCTTCATGCATCTTATGAATTAAATTTCCAATGTGCTCTCGGAAAATTTGAATGTTTAATTATTTTATTATCAACTCATTTTCTCTATGTTAATATTATTAATATTTTTTACATATTTATTTATATGAATATAAAAGGATTATTAGGGAAATTTTTTGTCTAATTTTAATTTCACGAAAATCTTTTCAAAATTAATTTTTTACATTTCTTGAATAAATTATTTTGACAAATGAAAAATGAAATATCATATTGTTAATTTAAGGTTAAAATTAGATTTCATTTCATTGTAAAATTTATTTGACTAATATCATCCTTTACAACATTTCATGTTTTCTTAAATGAAATACACTATATAATTTTACATGATTAATTTTCTATTGAAATTTTGTTTTCGATTTATATAGTGTTTGTGTATTGAAAATGGGTTCTCAAAAGAAATTGCTATTTTTATCCGACTGTGTTTCCATAGGGATTTAAAAAGGGTTTTTATGCTTTTTTGGATGAGAGTTTTTTACTCTTGATATGGTACCTTAACATCATATAAAATGTGTTAGCCAGATAGAATTTAGATGAATGGTTGATCCCCATTATATCTCACGGGGTGAGCTCGATATACAATACACAATTGGTTGATCCTGATTATAATTCATGGGAAATAGGTGAGATCGATAGAGCTTATATGAAGGGTTTGGGAGCATTATACCTCATAGGTGAGCTGAATATAGATTATAAGAAGGGGGATCCCCACTATAGATCTCTATTGCATTGGGTAATGATAATTTTAGATGACGAGATTCTAGTTATTTCAATAATTATGGTATTTAAAGAGTTTTAAGAATATGATTATCTATTTCATCAAAATGAGTAAAATTGACTACTAAGGGTTTCAATGATTTTCCGTGAGAAAAGATTGTGTTTTTTATTAATGTGAAAATGTTTTTTTAATATTATCATTGAAATTTTATTATAAATGTGTACAATATATGTGTTTTAATGTTTTTACAGAACTAATTAATATCTTTATTTTTATATCACTTATTAATATTTTATGTTCGTCCCATGTTTTTAAAATTTCTTCACATGGATTATGTATCAGAAAGGGAACCGAATAAGTATAGTTTGATTTCATGGAGATTTTCCTTGAAAATAATGATGTGTATGTATTGTCTCAGCCATACCCTATAAATATTTTTTCATTTCGATGCTCAAAATTACCCATTCTGTTTTACAAAGGATATTACATTAAGTGTATTTTCGGAAATTAATAATCATTATTATCCTTATTTTGGAATTATATTCAATCTTATTCTTTTTATGGAATATTCATCAATGTGTTTGATATGCTCTTAGCATGTTCTGTAAACACTGTTCATCATATACATTGAAGAAGGTAGCATAAGGAACAAACCCTACGTTTGTGTTAAACCTTCTGCAGAAGATCGGAATGTATAGATAAATAACCATACAATTAGATGAAACCTTATGTTTGAAAAATAGAAATCATATGTATAAAGAACATTACATATGTATGGAACCATATGTTTAAGAAGAAAACATATGGATCATCGACATTATTTTTTTGATCAACCTTATGTTTTCAAACATACATTTGGAGAATGAATGCTATACAATTAAACCCTTATTTTGGTATTTTTTTGGTTTTGTGAAGGCATCACATGTTAGACTTTTCATCATCAGAGATTTTTATTTACAATAATATAAGAGTTTCATGCAACAGTCTTGGTCGAATATAATTCCAATTTGAAGCTCATTTTTGAATTATTCAATGGTTGTTATGATTTATTCAACATAATCATATTATGTGGGGAAATTATCTCATATTATTAAGGGATGATACAACTACGCGAGCTATTACATGAATTTGAATTCTTATGATTTATCAGCCGATTTTCACATATCAGGAATTGAAAAAATTATGCTCTCTTCATTATTTAATATATTAGTGTATTATATATATATATATATATTTATTTATTTATTTATTTATTTATCTCTGTTTGTGTGTGTATAAGTTTATGATTCAAAGAAGAATATATATATATTGAGATATATATTGTGTCATATATTTCAGCACATATTTTTTGATTGAATCATCATTCTTGTGAAGATAATTTTCAGATTTAATACAATAATAGACCAGACTCTATTTTCTATAGAAGAGGCTATAGTAGATATATAAATATTTTGAATCACATATTTTATATGTGACATCTGTTACTTATTATTATTGTTTTTATTTCAATGATATATTGCATCCAGATCACTTTAAAACTACTATTTCATGAAGAAACGCTTTTTTGAAGAAGAAGATCCATCAACGGTTAGTTGTTATTGCAACTGTGTCATTAAACTAGAACATTTTTAATCAATAACATTTTTTTGAGAGTTTCAACTGCTAATACTCTGTTGTGGTGTAGTATTAAATTCACGAACTAAGTTGTGGTTTATTGGTTTTTAGTTAATGAGCCAGAATGCAGTATTTTTTTCCTTAGTTGTAAATATTTTATCTTCCTACACTCAGTTGTTGATGGATCGAATGATATGAGGAATTGAATAGTGAAATTTACTATACACACAAAGAGAGTAAATTGTGGAGTGTACTAGGGGATCTTTATGCCATGAACCACAATAAAAATTTTTGTTCTATATTTCTATTTAATTTTTGGATCAATCATTCATATAGAAGACAAACACCACTCATGTACATAATCATTAGTTGACATTAGATGTCAGAATTGTGAAGGACCTTGAAATGACAAAATTCACCCCCTCTTGTGTATATTGATATATTCCAACCTAACAATTTTTTTAAAGGGGATCATTTGGAAAAATATATAAAAACATAACAGTATACGGTATATAAATAGATGGAAATGACTGATCAGAGAGAAGGAATGTTAATGGTTCATGCTCCTTATTTTATTGGTGAAAATTATCGATGCATGAAATCACAGATGATTATCTTTTTTAAGAATTTTTGATTTAATGTCTACTCATAGATAAATTCTCCTTATATAACTCATGAAAATCCTGAAACTATGATTACTACTAAAGATGATGTGTATCACATGAATTCAAAAGATATAAATGTTATTCTATGTGTTCTTGGACCAAATTAATTTAATTTTGTATCATTATGTTCTACTTCATTGGAAATGTTACCAAAAATTAATGTTTCCTATGAAAAAATTGACAATGTAAGACAAATGAGGGATGAAACAACAAAACTAAAATTTGAAACATTCAAAATGATTGATGGAGAGAGTACCACAAAGATGAATGGAAGGATTATTGAGATTATCAATAACATTACAGCCTTTGGTGATCCTATCAAACAATAAGATCACATATTTTAAGTACTATGAATACTTCCTAATGAATGGAATTGTATATCAGATTCAATTCAACAATCATCACCTGTAAAAAATCCCACCACTTGTTGTTGGTCTCTCCCACGCGGTGAGAGCTCCCTCTTGGGATTTCCTAGGTTTTTTTCCCCGGTCTTCGGATGGCCGGTTGCTTGCTCTATCTCACTTTCGATGGGAGAACCCTACCCCTTCCGATGGATCGTGGCTAGTTCATCATATTCCCCTCGGATGGTGTGATGTGTGCTTCTCTTCTCCCATATGTCTGAGATCCGGACCATCACTCAGTTATCCATGGCTTAGGGCCACTTCTGACTTCCTTTTGGGTGGTCTCCTCACCTGCTTCTCCGTGAATGCTTCGGCGGCGATACGATTCACAGCGGCTTAGTTCTGGACCTCAACGACGGATTCTATTGAAATTTCCCTGATCTATGGAGATCTCAAGCGGTGGATATGATTCGTGGAGACAAACATCTACGGATCTGATTTTACGCAAGTCGGTGGTTGTTTTTCTGTCTCCACAGCAACTTTTGTGCTTCACTCATCCAAGTGATGATGTACTGGTTCATGTTGACCTTGTGATAGGGTTTCAGATGTTTTCTACTCGTTTCGCGTTTTAGCCTCCTGGCTGTGCACCTATTCAGTTGTCTCCTAGTTCGTGAAAGGTTGTTTGCAAGGATCTCTTTCCCCCAGGTTCATGAAGATCGAGGAATGGGTACGCACTGTTCGCGAGGCCCGGAATGAAGTTGCTTAGTCGCGACGACTGCTCATGAAGTGTAGTCGCGAAGGGTGGGTCGGGGCTGAAGGGTTCACATGGTCCTACCGTGAAGTCTTCCCACATTGTTACTGATCATGAAGGGAAGGGCGCGACTGAAGGAATCCCACGGTGCGATCGGTACGGACCTGGATGGAGGATTTGTGGGTCGAGCCTTGAATGCTCAAGGTTTGTGGGTTGGGAAACTGACCACAGACTCAAGGTGCGTGGAATTTGAACAAATTTAAAAGAAAAAATTAATCAAAACAAAGTGATTTACATCATGGAATCTAATGTAATGGAACAATGGACGAAATTGTCTTTGACAGACAAAGAAAAAGCGCTGGTTGAGACATATAGGAATGAAGATATGCTTCTTGGAAAACATATGTCGCTGCTGGTTGTCGGAAAATTTGTGCAGACAACCCCAGTCAATAAGTGGGCCCTCAAAAGCACCCTCCAAAATCTATGGAAACTGGATGCTAGAGTGTCTATACAGGAAGTAGATAATAAACACCTAGTTTCTGAGTTCTTCAATGAAAAAGATAGGGACAAAATACTCAAAGGTAGGCCATGGTACTTTGATAATCAGCTCCTCGTCACTTTAGAATTCAAAGGTGTGGATGAAATCCAACAAATTAACCTTACACATTCCCCCTTATAGATACGCTTCAAAGGAATCCCCTTTTATGGGAGAACATAACGGTTTATGAGAGAAATTGGAGATTTCATTGGTCATTTACTTGTATGGTACTGCTCCGACCCAATCCAATGGGGAACCGTGGTGTGGATAAAAGCCGAGGTTGACATAGTAGTGCCTCTGATGAGGGGCATGTTCTTGAAAATCGACAACTCTAACACCTGAACCTCATTTGAGTTCAAGAAACTCCCAATTTTCTGTTTCTTTTGTGGGCGTATTGGCCTTCTAGAGAGAATGTGTGAAGAAAAGAAAAATAATGATCTAGGAAAAATTGTTTGGCAATATGGTCCTTGGCTTCGAGCCAAAACGCCAACATATTTCTTCATCTCTGAGGCGGAAGAACTAAGGGATCGAGACCGTCTCATGATGGCTCACACTAAACAGGAAGAACCTGAACATGAGAATATCATCATGCTTGGACCACCAGAGATCCCTAAGGACAGACCAACATATCAGAGGGTGGCTAGAGGGTCCCCCAGGGAATAAATGCCAGGAGAAATACTGTGGAAAGACACGTGATCTGTACGAAGAAGAAAACGAATGAATCAGATAGAGCTATTACCCTCCTAAAATACACTATCTTACCATCAACAGAACCATTTCCAAAAGATTTAGAGCCACCAGATCAAAGTCCAAATCCCAAGAAATTGTCCATCGAGCCTTTTGATCCTGACCCTAATCCATATATAGCCATGTCAGTCATCTTTCAACAAGGTGACTCAGAGATTTCCGGAATAACACCAATATGCCCAATTACTCGTCATACTTGGAAAATGGCTTACTATGCAAGAAGAGATGGGAAAATAGTTAATCCCAAAACCTAGTGAACTTAAACGATGAAATTAAAAAAGTAATTCCGCTGAAAGATCTCTAAAAAAATGGAAAATGGCAGGTGACACAACGATCTCAGAGATCCCAAAGGCAGTAGAGGGTATGTTCTAGCCCCACCTAGAGCAATGATTATCTTATGATGGAACTGTCATGGGCTTGGAAACCCATGAACAGTTCTCATGTTCTAGCTTCATTGCGCTCAATGTCACCCTGATATGGTTTTCCTATCCGAAACCATATTGGAAAACAAGGACACTACTTCTCTTGCTCAGAAGTGGAGCTTCCAGGGTTGCCTCTCGATTTACCAACAAGGCCACTCAGGGGGGATATGTCTACTTTATAAGGACAATGTTGAAATTAGGATCTTATCCTACTCATCGCACCATGTGGCAGCAGC
Organism: Viscum album; assembly: GCA_963277665.1. Classification (NCBI taxonomy): domain Eukaryota; kingdom Viridiplantae; phylum Streptophyta; class Magnoliopsida; order Santalales; family Viscaceae; genus Viscum; species Viscum album. The sequence goes on along the minus strand of OY728129.1, from coordinate 1,263,167,301 downwards.
CATCCATGAGGCCCAAACCCCGCCATGGAAGTTTGTGGGTTTTTACAGTTGGTCGTCTGGTAATAAGAAGTGGAAATCTTGGGATCTACTTTGCGATCTGCGGAACGAGCTGACAATCCCTATTCTCTTTAGTGGGGACTTTAACGAGATCTCATATCAGAAGGTAAAAAGAGGTGGGGCTCTACATTCTGCTAAGTCGATGTCAGACTTCAAGGAGGCTATTTTTAGGGAGGATTTGGTAAATCTGAGTTACACAGGTAGCCCATTCACGTGGTTTCGTTGTAATATGGATGAAACCTGTATTGCTGAGCACTTTGATAGATTTCTAGGCTCATCGGATTAGATGAATTTTTTCAGAATGTTTCACATCAGACACCTGACGCTCAATTTCTCGGACCATTGCCAGATTGTCATTGAATGTTCCCAAGGTGATCGCATCACTAAATTCATGAAACCTTTAAGATTTGAAAGCATCTGGGAAAAATGCTATGAATGTAAAGATGTTATCCGATCAATTTGGATGTGCGGTCAATCAGACATTGGTTCCAACCTCCAACAGGTGGCAACTGATCTAAGGTCGTGGAGCATTAAAAAATTCCCTCAAACTGACAGGCACTGTGAAGCTCTTGAAATAAAGTTGGTCAACCTTCTCAACCAACCCCCGTCCAGTTGCAGTCTTTACAGCATCGGAGCCACCGAACGAGACCTGGATGCTACCCTATGTATCAAGGAATACTTATGGGCAATGTGGGGGAATGAAATCCAAATTGTAGAAGGGGATTAAAACACCTGATATATTCATCATAAAGCATCAGCAAGGTGGTGGAAAAAATTTATCTCTTGCATCTCTCACCTGAATGGGAGAAATGTCAATGACATAGAAAGAATCCATAATCTTATTTCTAATTTTTTCCAGAATCACTTTACAATAGGAAGCCTTAACATCTTGGCTGAGGTGGAGGAGTGCATCAAACCCATGATCACTGAGGAGATGAACAGACATCTTACCAAAGATGTCACAGATGATGAGATTCTTCTAGCTCTGAAACACATTCACCCCACCAAGGCCTCGGGGCTGGACGGCTTCCAAGACCTCTTCTTTAAACAATACTGGAACATTATTGGTCCTGACATCTACATTCTAATTAAGAACATTTGGGCAGGGATAACAAACATTTCCACCATCAACCAAACTATCCTTATCATCATCCCCAAGATCAAGAAGCCCCTTGAGGTCTCTGACTTCAGACCTATCAGCCTCTGTAATGTCTCCTACCAGATCATCTCAAATATTCTTATTAATCAGATGCGTACTTGGTTACCTGAAATAATCTCGGAAAATCGGAGTGCTTTCATGTCCAAGAGACTGAAAACTGATAATGCCATTGTGGCCCATGAAGGGTTCCACTATATGAAAACACTCTCCACCACGAAAAGAGGATTTGTGGCGTGTAAACTGGATATGACCAAGGCCTATGAAAAATTGGAATGGCATTTTCTCAGATTCGTGATGCTGAAAATGGGCTTATGCTCAACATGGATATATTTGATCATGAAACGTGTCTCGTCGGTCTCCTTTCATATTAATGTCAATGGGGTGCTTACCCGAGGCTTCTACCCTACCTGAGGCCTTCGCCATGAAGACCCTCTTTCCCCATTTCTTTTCATATTGGTGGCTAATGTTTTGTCTAACCTTATTTCCAGGGCAGCATCCTCACATACAATTCATGTGGAAAATTTGTGTCGTGTAAGCCCACTGGTGTCACATCTCATTTTCACTGGTGATTGCCTTATTTTCTCCATATCCACCCATAATGAGTGCCTTGCTATAGTCCATGTGATCTACCAGTATGATAGGGATTCAGGGAAAACAATTAACCTTTGAAATTTGGTAGTCTCTTTCTGCTATGGGGTTCCACCATCAAAAAGGCAAGAACTCTATGTCACTGCAGGTATTCATATGGTCGAGAAGCATCAAAAGTACCTCGGGCTGCCCACAGTGATTGGCCGGTCCAAAAAATAAATCTTCGCATCTTTTTTGGACAGGATTGAGAAAAAACTCCATGGATGGACCCCAAATAGAATCTCCAAAGCCGGCAAGGAAACCCTCATAAAAGATACTCTTCAGTCTATCCACATCTACTTCATGTCCCCGTTCAAACTTCCTACTACAGTTGTTAACCAAATCCACTCATGTACTGCCAATTTCTAGTGGGGAAAGAACAATGGAAGGAATAAAACCCACTGTATCTCTTGGAATAAACTATTCCAAACAAAATCGGAGGGAGGTATGGGATTCCAGGACCTCTCTCACTATAATGATGCATTGCTGGCTAAGCAAGGGTGACGCCTTATTCTCCGCCCATAATCTCTCTGTGCGAGGTTACTCGGAGCTAATTAATTCCCCCACAATGATTTCCAGGATTCCTCCTTGGGACCACGTCCTACCTTTCTCTGGAGAAGTATCTGGGGATCCCTTAGTCTTCTGAATAATGGGTTGGGTTGGAGGATTGGGAATGGATCAATTGTTAAGGTTTGGAATGATCCTTGGTTGGTCGATAAGGAAGGAGTGCAGGCTTCATCCCCTTCCTATAAACGCTGATTTGAAGGGGCAACTGTCGGTTTCCTTTTGGTTGATAATGGGATTGCATGGAACCTGGAAAAACTTAACTACTGGTTCAAATAAAGGGACAAAAGACTTATCCTGAGTACACCCTATGTTCCGGATGCAGGCCCTGACCATCTCTACTAGATTAATGACATCTCGGGATCCTATATAGTGAATTATGGCTATCGTCTTTCCCTATGTACTCAGAAAGATGGAGGTGATGGGAGGACCTTGGATCTGCTGTGGAAGCTCAATGTCCCTCCAAAAATCCGCCACTTCTGGTGGAAGGTGTGCACTAGCATCCTCCCGACCAAGGACTTTCTAGTCCACCGTCACATTTCCAGTGACATGTTGTGCCCCCTTTGCTCGAACACCCCAGAAACCACCCTCCATGCTTTAACCCAATGCCTAGGGGAAAGGGAGGTATGGCACACTTGGGGCCCCTGTACGAATCTCTCACTAAACGTTGTCCCACACCTCCCCTCTATCATGATGCGATGGTGCTCCTTTCTTTCACCAGCCAAATTGGGATCACTTGGAATTTTGGCCTAGATCATCTGGGTGCGTCGCAACGATGCCATTTTCAACCACATCAACTAGACCCCCAGTTTTTGGATTGAACGGGCGGTATCATGGATTGCGGGATGGAAGCAGCACACGGGACAACAAAATCCATTTGGGAGCCAATTGTCTTCATCAAATCGGTGCCCTCCACAAGAATGTATTATCAAGATTAATGTGGATGCGTCTCTTCCCATGGATAGACCAGTTGGTCTTGGCCTTGTGGCCCAAGATCATCTGGGGAAGACAATCGCAGCAAAACATGAATCACATCACATTCATTGGGAACTCGTGGTTGCGGAAGCCGCCGACATCCTTTCTAGGATGATGTTCACTAAAGATCGTAGCTGGGACTCAATCCACCTAGAATCAGATTGTCTAGTCATTATCATGTCTATTAACCTCAACGATGGATTTTTGCAACCTTTTGGTTCACTCATCAAGAAAATCATTTCCCTCCGTCAGACCTTCACATTTTACAACTTCTCCTTTATCAAATGGGAAGGTAACTGGGCTTCCCATTAGGTGGTGGCCAATGGCCCTCCTGACAATGACCATCTATGGCTGGACCTCTTTCATTCATGTTTAAGTGATTTTACATCTAATAATTTTTTTTAATGATTACGTCTTTTGACCCAAAAAAATCAGCTATCAAAAAGATGAACATAGGAGAATTTATTTGGACACTGATGATGTATGAATCTGAAATAAATGAAGAATCTAGATATCAATAAGTCTCAGTGAAAAAGGACAATAAAAATATTAAGATAACATCTTAGAAGTAATGAAAAATAATAAATCAAGATTTTAGAGAAGAAAATAATGCAGATACATGTAATTATGAAATTGAAGTCGCTCAATTAGCCAAAATGTTTAGAAAGTATTATTAGAAGAAAAGAGGATTCAGAAAACCCATCAAGAGGGTTGAGATAGATGCAAGAGATGTTAGATTTTTTGTAATGAAATAAATTAGGTCATATAAGACCTAATTCTCCTCACCTAAAATATGAAAAGAGAAAGATAGAAATTACATATCAAAAAAATTCTTAATGTGAACATAATGGGAAAAAATCAATGAAGTCTAAATAGAGTGTTTCTAAAGAATCCAGTAGTTCATTAAAATATTATTTAGAAATGGAAGAATCAATAATGAAATAAAATTTGTAATTCATTGGAGATGAAGCTAAGGTGGAAACATATCATTCATCTGAATCTAATTTAGATTTAAATTATTAAAATAATAAATTATCTACATAATGAAAAGTTTAGAAGGAAAATATGAATCCTTATCTTTGAAGAAAAATACATTAAGGAATATTAAAAAACTATTTTTGGAAAAATAGAAACTTTATATAAACTAAATCAGTATTTAAATTGAAAAATCTAACTCATCTACCACAAACTTTACTAATCATGAAACTATGATTAAAACATTACAAGATGAAGTATATAATTTTAAAAGTGTTTTTATCTTTTTTACAAAATAATAAAATGTTCTGAATGAAATTCATTGTAAAAATTTCATTATAAATAAAATATTTGGTATAGGATGTTATGGTAAAAATATAAACAATATAAGAATTATTTTGCTCCCAACTCAAAAACCGTTACTTGTCATTTCTGTAGAACAGAAGGACATATACCGAGAAACTATTTTTTAAGAAACCCCTAAATAAGTGGAATGAAAAAGGATTTTATTTAAAATAGTTTATATGAAGTAAATGATACGAGTTGTGGAAAAACAATTAAGATATGGATTCCCACCTCTCTTCTATTTTACACTACTGATCCCAAGAGAATATGAGTACCAAAAATTTTTTTTTTATAAATTTCCTTTATAGTTAAAATGTTATAGAAAAAGAAAATATATATGTTATATAGACAATGGATGATCCAGGAATATGAGTGGAAACTCATAAAACTTCATTACACTGACTCCAATATATGGTTATCTAATCATCATTGGTGATAATGCAAATATAAGGATATTTTGACATAGATATTTAGGAGATCAAAAGGCAGTCTCAATCAACAATGTACTATATGCAAAAGGGAGGAATCATGACATTAAAAGTATCTCTCAACACTATCTTGATGTATATTATGTTGATTTTTATAACAATTCCTACTATTTATTTAATGATAAACAACTTAAGTTTATAGTACCTAGAATAGATAATTTTTATACTTTGGATATAAATTCATTGGGTAAACGAAAAGTGAATTGTTTAACTGTTAAGATAAATGATTAATGGATTAGGAATATGTGATGTGGTCATTGTAATATTTATTATATTTAATAAATTGTCTAAGAAACAGTTAGTTTCTGATTTACCTAGCCTTAAGTTTGACAGTGAGAGATTTTGTGATACTTTCCAAATTGGTAAACAACAGAAACCATCGTTCAAATCTACTAACAAAATTGCTATATCAAAACCTGAATAACATATCCATAAGGAGCTATTTGGACCTTCAAGAGTAGCAGGTTTGGAAGGAAAATTATATTTATATTTTTTAGTTGATTATTATTGTAGATTTACATGGTACAATTTTCAAAAACATAAAATTGATGTTTTTACTATTTATGATTTTTTTTGTAAAAATGATAAAATTGATACAAGTATTAAGACAATTTCATTAAGAAGTGATTATGGTAGAGAATTTTTGAATCATGAAATCAATTCATTTTGTTCTAATCGGGGTATTAAACAAACCTTTTCTGTTCCAAGAACACCTATACAAAATGGAATTATTGAAAGAAGAAACAAAACTATTCACAAATTAGCAAGGACTATACTGAATGAATTCAATCTTCCTATATATTTATGGGATGATTTTATAATCACATATTTGTATATAATGAATAGAGTTTTAATTCGGCCCATTTTTAGAAATCCACCTTATGAACATTGGAATAACAGTGATCTGAAATAAAGTACTTAAATGTTGTTGGATGAGATGTCTATATCCTAAACACTAAGGATTATCTAAGTATGTTTGATCCAAAAGATGATGAAGGAATATTTTTTGGATAGTATGATACCTCTAAATCCTATTAAGTTTTGAATAAAAATCAAAGGATTGTTGCAGAATCAGTTCATGTGATTTTTGATGAAGCAAACCCTTTTATTAAACAAAAAGATCAAATTGATGAAATCATTTACTCTTATCTCAACATGAGACATGAAAACCTAAATTTTTTTTTGGAAGAAATAATATAAAATTCAATATTGTTCAGATGAAAATGATATTGATGATCCTAATATTTTTTAACCTATACAGTTTAGAACCCAAAAGTATCATCCTTTAGTATCTATTTATGATACATAGACAAAAGAATGAGAACTATAAGTAGTTCTAGAAACCTAGTTTAATTATCTACCTTTCTATTTCAATTTTATCATAAATATTTTGAATAAGACATAAAAGATGTGAGTTTTATGTAAGAAATTAATGATGAGATAATCTAATTCAAAAGGAATGACATTTGGCAATTAGTTGAAAGACCATCATATTATCTAGTTATAGGCAATAAGTGGGTATTTAGAAATAAACAAGATGATCAAGGGATTATAAAAAGTAACAAATATAGATTTTTAGATGAAGGATATCATCAGGAAGAAGGCATTGATTATGATGAAACCCTTTCCCCTATATATATACTAGATAAAATTAGTATCCTTATAGCTTATGCATCTCATATGAAGATCAAATTATAGCATATGGATGTTAAATTTTCCATTTTATATTTAAATTTAATTAATGATTTTTAGGTTGAACAACTTCTTTGTTTTAAATATTGTCAAAAACCAGAATCTATTTCTAAACTTACTAAAGCTCTCAATGGCCGCAAACAATCACCTAGAGCATGGTGTGAATGATTTTGTTTAGTTCATTTTAAAAGTGTATTTATTATTATATTTACTGATCCAACCCTTTTTAATAAAAACATTTATTATAATACATTAAAAGTTCGAATATATTTTGATGATGTTAATTTTTTTTCAACCAATGAAATATTTGTAATTATTTTTCAGAACATATGCAAAATGAATTTGAAATTATAAGGATCGGAGAAATGAAGATCTTTATAGGACATAAACTTTATCAAAACAATTATAGAAATATTATAAACCAATGTAAATATATTAATGATTTATTGAAAATTTTGGGTCTTGAGAATTACAGGAAATATAAAACTCCCATGTTCACAAATATAAAACATGATTTGGATTAAGATAGAAAACCAAGGGACAAAAAAGTTATATAGAGGTATGATTGGTAGTTTATTATATCTTACTACTAGCCAATATGATATTAGGTTTTCTATATGTTTATTTTCAAGATTTCAAACATATCCTAAAAAATATAATCATATTTCTCACAAAAGGATTTGTAGACATTTAAATGAAACTGTTTTTAAATATCTTCTTTATAAATAAATTTATGATTTTAATTTAATATCATGGCCAGATGAAGATTTTGGAGGTTGTTGATTAGCTAGTAAATGTACCTCAGAAACCAATCACTTTTTAGGAAAATATTTATTATCATTTTCATGTATGAAACAACACTTTGTTTCCATATCAACTATGGAATCCTACCTTTTTATAACATAACTTTCATTACATTACACAAAACTGAGGATCTTTATGGTTTAGTGTATTGGAAACAAGGAACATAATACATGAAAACAACATAAAAAATTCTCTTTAAACACATGAAAGGCTTCTACTTAAGTTCATACTAGGTTAATTACTGAATCTCATAACCTGGGGACATACATCCAAAGAAAGGGTGAGAAGAAGTCCCAGTAAGGGAAACAAGAGAAACATTTTACATGTGAACTTGAGATACTTCAATAAGGTCATGAAAAGAACTTTAAGGCATTAGAAAGAAATCATGAGACATATCATAATAAAAATAACGTTTTTAATAACTTGAAGATGTTGCTACAAAATTTAATATTGAAAATCATTTCTGTTTCACCAAGGTCCATCACCAAGGTGTCATTAAAAATTACTAAGGTTATTCACCAAGGCGTCGTTAAAAATAGTCATCTCTAGAGATTAAGTATTTACCCAATGCATTAGAGCGCTATCAGGGCGCACCCTTGACATGTCATTATTATCATGTGAGCCACATATATCATCATCAATCATTTCATAAACAACCCATTCAGCATAAATGGAATGGGTTTCATTTCATAATCATAACATTTTAAAAAAACTGCTTTAAAGACATGATCTTTGTGTCACTTTAAAACCCATAGAAAAGGAAGGTGGGTCTCATGTATGTAAATCCCATAATTTAAAATCGAAAATTTTGGTATATATTTTAATACCCCTATAGAAGAAATATCTTTTAATATTTACTTAATAAAATAAATGAACTTTAGAAAAAGAGAGAGACATTTTGAGACGGCAATTCTGCAGCATAACGACTATGTTTTGGGGTTTTAGAAAATATTGAAAAGAGAGGGGAAATGGGTCAAACATTCATAAATTTACCATAAAACATTATAGGGACTGAATATGAAGGATATATGAATATTTTAATTAAAGTTTAAGGACATACCATTTGAAATGAAAAACATGGAAGGAAGACAAATATTAGATTTCTCTTATGAAAATATGGCAGCCTAACGGCGTCACTTAAACTTCAACCAAAAATGATTTGACAAGATCAAAATAGGGTCTCTCATAATATGAACATAAGAGTTCAATATGATAGATATAGAGATCATACCCCAACATAATTAAAAAGGAACTTGAATGACTTTACATGAAAGAGATTACTTGAAAAGAAAGAGAGAGGCCGGATCCCTTACCTTAAACGTAACTCTTAAAACTTAATGGTTGGGACCTTGAGAGGCTTGAGGGCACCTTGGGAGGACTCCTTGGGAGGTAATAAGACCAGAACTTCGTTGAGGATGGTTTTGGCATCGAATGGATTAGATGATGGCTTGGTATTTATAGGGAAAGTGAGGGGACAAGGCATTAATGGCCAAGGGACACCTCATTGGTGGTTTTGGCAAAACCATGGGCTTGCCCATGGTATTTGCCCATGGTATTGGCCACTTGGGACACCTCACACAAAAATTCATCCCCTTTAGTTGACCACCCCTTAAAATATCTCATGACATCATTATGACACAGTTATGATGTCATTTAACATACCGAAACCCTAAAACTGCATTTTTACTATTCACTGAAAATTCATCTTTCTCCGAAAAGTCCCAAAAAATTACCATAACATAATATCGATTTTCTGAGTTCAAAAATAAATTCCATTTTATAAAAATAATTTTCTAAATATTTTTAATTAAATTTTTAAATAAAAAACACTATTTACCCGAAAAAACTAATACTTGATTAATAATTTATGAAACCGTTATTTAACTATTTTATTGAATCACATTACTTAATAAAGGTGTCTAAATTATATTAAAACATTATTTAAGTAAGATTACTAATCCATTTGGTCAAATTACTAATCCTAAGTGTAAAATCACTATTCATAATTTACTATTCATCAAAAATTAAGTTGATTTTATTAGACTCAAAATTCCTTACTGAACACTTTTGCAGAAGACCATTTTTTGAAAATCATTACTGATCATTAATTATTTAAGGTTTACATAAATATTTTAAAATATCCTTTTTCCAAATTCATCAATAAAATACATCCTAAAATTATCCGGACATTTGAAATTTTACAAACATCCCTAAAGGAAGAAATCTCAATTTATTCATCCCAAAGGATTACACAAATAAGCTACGGTCTCATCACATAGCCCCTTATAACACTAGCATAAGACCTAAGTTTAAGGTGTGCTATGGTGAGAGAATCTGAGGGAGGCTCAGATAAAATTGCCCTAGTATAATCTCTACTAACATGAACTTCTCCCGTAGGCGTTTCCGCTCAATCTTGACATGCTGGAGTTCGTCTTGGGCTTGGTCCAAAGCGAATCCCAAAGATGCCACCTCCTTCCCAAGCTCTGATAAGTGGGATTCATAAGGTTCAAGTCTACTGGATGAAGCCATCGACTCCTCTTTCTACATTAACCATTAACATCTCTATTAAATCCTTAAGAGTAAGTTAATATACTATTCAAAAAGTTTGGGTCGTTACATTCTTCCCCCCTTAAGAAATTTCACCCCCGAAATTTTATACTTGAGGCCTAGTCGAAGAGGTGAGGGTACTTTTGCTTCATTGTTTCCTCAGGCTCCCAAGTCGCTTCTTCATACTTATGATTCTTCCACAACACTTTCACAAGTTGTGTAGTCTTGTTTCGTAGGACCCTGTCTCTATGGTCTAAGATCTCCACTGGCTACTCCTCATAAGAGAGGTCATGTTCCAGTTGTACCACCTTTGGGTTCAGTACATGTGAAGGGTCGGTTATGTACTTCCTCAAGAGAGATACATGGAAGAAATCATGAACTTGAGCTAGGTTTGGTGGAAGTGCTAGTCGATAGGCCACTGCTCCTATGCGATCAAGGATTTCATAGGGGCCAATGTACCTAGGGTTGATCTTCCCTTTCTTCCCAAACCACATGACTCTCTTCCATCGAGAAATTCGAAGGATGACTTTGTCGCGAACACCAAACTCCAAGTCCCTTCGACGGTTGTCAGCATAGCTCTTCTGCTGACTCTGAACAGCCTTTATGTGTTGTTGGATGGAATGAACCTGTTTTGTCATCTCTTGCACAAGATCAGGACCAAGAAGATTTCTCTCACCAGTTTCATCCCAACAAGTTGGAGTTCTACATCGCTTTCCATACAGAGCCCCATAGGGTGTCATCTGAATACTCGAATGGAAGCTGTTGTTATAGGAGAACTCAACTAATGGAGGGTGTTGATCCCATCCACCTTTAAATTCCATTGAGCATAATCTCAGCATGTCTTCGAGTGTCTGAATAGTCCTTTCAGATTGGCCATCAGTTTGAGGATGATAGGCCATACTAAAATTCAATTTAGTATTCAGAGCATGATGAAGACTTCTCCAGAATTTTGATGTGAATCTTGGATCATGATCAGACACGATGGATAGTGGTACCCCATGCAGCCATACCACTTCCTTTACGTATATCTTGGCAAGTTGATCCAGTGTGAAATATTCCTGAATAGAGATAAAATGGGCAGTCTTGGTGAGACGGTCCACGATAAACCATATCACATTGTTTCCTTTGGATGTTTTCGGGAGACCAGTTATAAAGTCCATAGTGATATTATCCCACTTCCATACGGTTATGGGTAGCGGTTGTAATACCCCCTTAGGAAGTTGTCATTCTGCCTTTACTTGTTGACACACCAGGCACCTTGTAGTGTAATCAGCAATCTCCCTCTTCATGTTATCCCACCAATAATGATCACGAAGTTCTCTATACATTTTAGTGCTTCCTTGATGTATAGAGAAAGTAGAGCTATGGTCTTCATCCATCAGTTTTTTCTTTATATCCTGAATAGATGGAACACATAGTCTTGTATGAAATTTCAATACACCTTCTTGATCAATATTGAAATCAGGTAACTTCCCATCCTTTATAGCCTCAAACGTATCCTGCAGCAAAGGATCTTCTTTTTGATCCATCTTGAACTTATCTAGTAATGAAGGTTGATAAATCATTTGGGATAAGGTTGATGATGTCCCTTCCCTTACAATTCCCATGTCCAGTTTTACTAGATCTTTAATCAACGGATCTCCTAGGATCCTCATTGTTTCTAGAACAATAGGATCTTTCCTGCTTAATGCATCCGTGACTTTGTTTGCTGTTTCAGGGTGATAATGAATTGAACAATCATAGTCTTTAATAAGCTCTAACCATCTCCTTTTTCTCATGTTCAATTCTTTCTATGTGAAAATATACTTTAAACTTTGGTGGTCGGTGTATATATCACATTTCTCCCCATAATGATAGTGCCTCTATATATTTAGAGAAAAAAACTCCCGCTAGCTCTAGATCATGCATAGGATAATTCTGCTCATGAATCTTCAACTGTCGAGATGCATAATCAATTACCTTGTCATTTTTCATGAGGCCGCACCCGATCCCTTTCAGAGATGCATCACTAAAAATAAATAATCCTTATCCGATAGAGGGTAGTGTTAACACAGGTTAAATAACCAATCTCTTCTTCAGCTCTTGGAAAATTTCCTCGCATTCCTTTGTCCAGATGAACTTAACCCCTTTTCGAGTCAACTTGGTTAGTGGATTAGAAAGCAGCTAAACCAAGGAAACTACGAATCTCAGTTACTGTTGTGGGTTGAGGCCACTCCTCCATAACCATTGTCTTTGCTAGGTCAACCGATATTTCTTCATTGGTTACGATGTGGCCCAAGAAAGCAACTTGTTGTAACCAAAACTCACACTTTGCTGAACTTTCCAAAGAGACTCTCCTTCCGCAAAGTTTTCAAAATAACCCTCATATGATCTTCATGGTCCTCACGAATTTTTGAATATATCAAAATATAATCAATAAAGACTACCACAAAGTTATCAAGGTAGTACTTAAAGACACTATTCATCAAATCCATGAAAATATAAGGAGCATTAGTCAAGCTGAAGGGCATAACAATAAACTCATAATGCCCATATCTTGATCGGAAGGTAGTCTTTGGAATATATTACTTCTTAACCCTCAGTTGATGATAACCAGGTCGAGGTTCAATCTTGGAGAAGAATTGATCCCTATGAAGTTGGTCAAATAAATCATCAATTCTTGGAAGAGGGTATCTGTTCTTCACTATGATCCTGTTCAGTTCTCTATAATCAATTCATTGCCGCATTGATCCATCCTTCTTCTTCACAAAGAGAACAGGTGCTCCCCAAGGAGACACACTCGGTCCGATAAACCCCTTCTCCAACATTTCTTGGAGTTGTTTATTTAACTCTTCTAGCTCCACATTTTCCATTCTATATGGCGTCTTTGATATCGGTTGAGATCCAGGTACGAGTTCAATGGATAACTCTACCTCACTTTCTGGGGGAGGTCCAGGTAACTCCTTAGGAAATACATCCATGTATTCCTAAACAATCGGAACATCTTCTATTTTTATACTCCCTTTTCCTTATTTATCATCACCGATTAACTCCATAAGAAAGCTATAGGAGGTGCTTCTAGATAGGGATCAGTTCGGGATATCTCTCCTTGGAAGATAATTGTAGGTATTTCATTCAAGACTACTGAGATTTCCTTACTTCTACATTTCATCTTAGTATTATACTTTGAGAGCCAGTCCATCCCTAGTATAACGTTCAATTCCAACATGGGAATGACTACTAGATTTGTGATAAGATTTTTCTCACTGAAGTAAACACTAGAGTCTCTAAACACTATTGATGCATGGATAATCCCACTTGGAGTCTTGACTGACAATTCTACCTCAATCAGTTCAGGGATTGATTCTATATTCTTTCCTAACATGGAATAAATAAAGGAATGCATAGAACCAGAATCAAAAATTGTACTTTCTAGTATTGAGAGGAAAACAAGAGTACCTACTACCACGTCGTTTGGAACGTCAACTTCAGTTGTTGTGATAGCAAAAGAACGACGTTTCTCCCTTGGCCTTTGCTGAGGTTGATGGTGATTCCCCTCCACTACCCTTAGATTTGGACAGTGATTAGAAAAGTGCCCAAGCTGTCCACACTTGAAGCATTTAAATTCAGGTAGGGCTGGAACCATCTTTCCTCTGTCATCAGTGTTGGGGAGTTGAGGCTTCACCTCAATACGACAATTCCGAGAAACATGGCCTCCTCTTCCACACCTGTAACACTTTCCACTTCCGATCAAGCAGTGCCCCAGATGCTTCTTCCCACATTTATTGCATGTGGTAAGTTTCATTTGCTTTCCACCTCTTCCCTGATCGAAAGTCTTCCCTAAATAGGGCTCCAACGACCCATTCTTGTCATTTGATTTATGAGACCACTATGTCTCACCAAACTCTAGCTCGACTTTCATTTCACTCCGCACGATCTCCTCGTAGCTATCGTAGTCCCGGTTGGCTAGATTCATCCGTAGATGAGGTCTCATTCCACCAAAAAATCTATCGACCTTCCCACATGGATCCATGACAAAGATAGAGGTATATTGTGAAATTCGGGGGAATTTCATCTCATAGCTTCCAACAGATTCGTTCTCCATCTGCTTCAGCTCAAGAAACTCTTTCTCCTTTCTCATTCTCATGGAACGAGGGAAATACTTGTTAAATAATATTCCCCAGAATTATTCCCACTCCATAGCTTCCATCTCTCCTCTAGGCTTCGTGTTTTTGACCAGTGACCACCACTGATCAGCTTCTCCCTCTAGGCGGTAAAGAGCAAGGGTGACTTTTTCTTGTTCTGATCAATGGAGTACAGAAAAGATCTTTTCAATGGAGCTTATCCATTGTTCCGCAACCAATGGGTCAGTAGATCCACTGATTGTTGGTGGCCGTTGACGCATTAAGGACTCAACATAGTGTGGTTTCCTTCGTGGTGAGATTGGACTCTCAGCTTTATTCAAGTTATTACTCATAACTTGAGTCATTTGGTTCATCATTCGCATGAATGTTTCCATTTCAGCTTCCATCGGAGGGCCGTCAGCACATGGTGCATTGCGGTCACCATCGGCACAGTTCCTCATATGGACCGCCATTTTCTAAAACGATAAAACCTTAGTGAGAAAATTATTTCATTTATAAATCTTTTATCTAAGACTTCGTGCTTAGACAATTACATTTCTCTATAATTACTTCATAATGATTCATAAGAAGCTCATGATTAACCAAACATATCCCCCAGGAGTGTCGTAACCAAGAGTGCAGCAAGGCCCGTTATCGTGCATCGGTTCTCGTTTGAGTCTAGCTCAAAGCGGTGTTTTTGGGTTTTACCCCTATGTACATCTGTTCCAGAGCCACCTCTACATGCTCGTATCTAGACATGGATGTATTTGTTTGGTAAACCACTTACTCAATACTTACCAAAATACCAGGAAGATTTCCTATATTTAAAATTTTCTATAGGGTTCTTCCTAACATTTTTATATCCAAATTTAAGCAAATAACTAAACCATACTTTGATACCAACTGTGGCATCCTGCCTTTTTATAACATAACGTTCATTACATTACACAAAACTGAGGATCTTTATGGTTTAGTGTCTTGGAAACAAGGAACATAATACATGAAAACAACATAAAACATTCTTCTTAAACACTTGGAAGGCTTCTCCTTAAGTTCATCCTAGGTTCATTACTGCATCCCATAACCTGGGGACATACATCAAAAGAAAGGGTGAGCAAAAGGCCCAGTAAGGGAAACAAGAGAAACATTTTACATGTGAACTTGAGATACTTCAATAAGGTCATGAAAAGAACTTTAAGGAATGAGAAAGAAATCATGAGACATATCATAATAAAAATAACACTTTTCATAACTTGAAGATGTGTCTACAACATTTAATATTGAAAATCATTTCTATTTCACCAACGTCCATCCCCAAGGTGTCATTAAAAATTACCAAGGTTATTCACCAAGGCGTTGTTAAAAATAGTCATCTCTAGAGATTAAGTCTTTACCCAATGAATTGGAGTGCTAGAAGGTCACACCCTTGAAATGTATTTATTATCATGTGAGCCACATATATCATCATAAATCATTTCATAAAAAACCCATTTAGAATAAAATAAATGGGTTTCATTTTATAATCATAACTTTTTAAAAAAACTGCTTTAAAGACATGATCTTTGTGTCACTTTAAAACCCACAGAAAAGGAAGGTGGGTCTCATGTATGTAAATCCCAGAATTTAAAATAGAACATTTTGGTATATATGTGAATACCCCTATATAATAGAGCACTTTGATTATTCACTTAATAAAATAAAAGAACTTTAGAAAAAGAGAGAGACATTTTGAGATGGAAATTCTGCAGTATAACGGCTATGTTTCGGGGTTTTAGAAAATATTTAAAAGAGAGGGGACATGGGTCAAAAATTCATAAATGACCAATAAAAAATTAGAGGGACCGAATATGAAGGATATATGAAAATTTTAATGAAATTTTAAGGGCATACCATTTGAAATGTAAAACATGGAAGGAAGGGGAAAATTAGATTTCTCTTATGAAAATCTGGCAGCCTAACAGCGTCACTTAAACTTCAACCAAAAATGATTTGAAAAGATCAAAATAGGGTCTCTCATCATATGAAAATAAGAGTTCAATATGATAGATATAAAGATAATACCCCAACATAATTAAAAAGTAACTTCAATGACTTGACATGAAAGAGATTACTTGAAAAGAAAGAGAGAGGTCGGATCCCTTACCTTAAATGTAACTCTTAAAACTCAATGGTTGGGACCTTGATAGGCTTGAAGGCACCTTGGGAGGACTCATTGGGAGGTAAGGAGACCCTAACTTCATTTAGGATGGTTTTTTAGTCGAATGGATGAGAGGATGGATTTGTATTTATAGGGAAAGTGAGGGGACAAGGCATTAATGGCCAACGGACACCTCATTGGTGGTTTTGGAAAAACCATGGGCTTTCCCATGGTCTTTTCCCATGGTATTGGCCACTTGGGACAACTCACCCAAATATTAATCCCCTTTAGTTGACCATACCTTAAACTATCTCATGACATCACCATGACACAGTTATGATGTCATTTAACATACTGAAACCCTAAAACTGCATTTTTACTATTCACTGAAAATTCATCTTTTTCAGAAAAATCCCAAAAAATTAACATAACATAATATAGATTCTCTGAGTTCAAAAATAATTTCCATTTTAAAAAATTAATTTTCTAAATCTTTTTAATTACATTTAAAAAAAACACTATTCACCCGAAAAAACTAATACTTGATTAATAATTTATGAAACCGTTATTTAACCATTTTATTGAATCAAATTACATAATCAAGGTGTCTAAATTATATTAAAACTTTCTTTAAGTGATATTACTAATCCATTTGGTCACATTACTAATCCTAAACATAAAATCACTATTCATAATTTACTATTCATCAAAAATTAAGTTGATCTTATTAGACTCTGAATTCCTTTCTGAACACTTTTGCAGAAGACCATTTTTTGAAAATCATTATACATCATTAATTATTTAAGGTTTACATAAATATTTTAAAATATCCTTTGTTCAAAATTCATCAATAAAATACATCCTAAAATTATCCGGACATTTGAAATTTCACAAACATCACTAAAGGAAGAAATCTCAATTTATTCATCCCAATGGATTACACAAAGAAGTTACGGTCTCGTCACATAGCCCCTTATAACACCAACATAAGACCTAAGTGTAAGGTGTGCTATGGTGAGATAATCTGAGGGAGGTGCAGATAACATTGCCCTAGTAGTAATCCTTACTAACCTGAACTTATCCCGCAGGCATTTCTGTTCAATCTTGACACGCTAGAGTTCGGCTTGGGCTTGGTCCAAAGCGAAGCCCAAAGATTCCACCTCCTTCCCAAGATCTGATAAGTGGGCTTCATAAGGTTCGAGTCTACTGGATGAAGCCATCAACTCCTCTTTCTGCATTAACCATTAACATCTCTATTAAATCCTTAAGAGTAAGTTAATGTACTATTCAAAAAATTTGGGTTGTTACATCAACAACTGAGGAAAAATAAGTTTATGTATGTAGTTTCCATGCCAAATTATTGTGGATGAAAAACAGACTAATGGAAACTGGATTATATTTTAACAGTATGACAATTTTGATAATAAAAGTGATAAAATATTTCCCAAAAATCCAATAAGTCATTCAATAAGTATGAAAATTGATACTAGGCATTATTTTCAAAGACTTCATGTTCTTAAAAAGGAGATATCTTTAGAGTTTGTAAATACTGAATATAAACCAGGTGATATTTTAACTAAATCACTACCAAAGGTTTGTTTTGAATTTTGTAAGTGGGAGTTAGGATAATTTTATTTTTAATTAAATTATAATCTCTTTATCTATTTAATGTTTTATTTTATTTTATTCCATTATTTTTTATTCCAATTTATATCGGTTACATTTCTTTCAAGAATATTTTCATTTGATTTGTGTTTTTATTTTTCCCTATTATATTTTAATTTATTTATTTTTACATAAATTTATTCATGCCACATATTTTCGAAAAATTTCATAATTATAATATGTAATGACACATGAAATAGGCATGGTCAAAAACGTTTTAAATACCTAATATTTTCATTTATCAACCCCTTCTCAAGTAGTGAAACCTTCATTTTACATCATCAACATTCTATTAACTCTTTTTTCTATTGGAATCCTAGACCCAAATACCTCTAATCTATTGTTTCGAAGAAATAATGAAATGTAAGAGAATCGAGTAAGGTGAATCTTGTAACCCGAAGCACCATAATGTTTTAGGAAGAATGATTATGTACAAAAAAGTAGTTGATATAAAATTGATCTATTAGATAAATATTCTCCTGAATCAAACATTACCTATTGAAGTATAGGAATCTATGTTTAATGAGAAGAAATCAGAGTTCCTTTAAGTGGTATAACTAATATTTTACCATTATAGTCTTCATTTTAGTTTTGAAAGTTCTGAATATACAGATTATGCAATAATACATGTTACATATTTTTTTGTTTCATCGACTGAAATTTTTCAAATTTTGATCTATCCTTATGTGGTAATTTTTTATTTTGATTTGAATTTTATCAGAGATAAGGATCATAAGTCTAATGACATTATGAATTTTCTGTTTGGTTCAATAAAAATTTGGAAAATGTTTTTCAAGGATATCTAGGTAGAATAAAATTTTTATTGTTATGTTTATTAAAATAGGAATTGATCCAATGGTGGAAGATATTGAGACTATTCTTTATCTAGACATGTATATCAGGTTTCTATCTTTGAGTGAAATAGAGCTGAATTTTCCATGTTATATGTTTATATATTTTCACTACTGCTGTTAGAAAGATTATAGGATGACTTTTCATCCTTATTGAATGATTATTTTTCAATTTTTTTTAAGAAAGGAATGATTCATTTAATATATTATCGAATAAAATTTCATCATAGTAATGTAATAAATACAAGAAAATTGAGGAGGAAAGGTTTTTACTGGCGTATTGTAAAAGGAAAACATTGGCTAGTTGGTGAAGATGACCAAGAATGATCATGATGTTTTACATTGGAATAGCAATGTGAAATTGGAAATGAAGAAATTGGTGAAACTTGATGTGAAGTAAATTTCAAACCAACCAAATGAAAATTTTTAATTTTTGAGTTAGAAGATGATGAAAAGGTTGTGCAATTATAATTTCTTGTAAAACCATAGAAATGAGTAGATCAACCTTGTGAATAACAAGTTTTGGGTTTATGTGAGGATACCAAGTCAGTACATTTGGAAGAAACATTTATTTAGGAAGATGAATAGGTTGAAATAAATATAAGAGATCTATGTAATGTTGTTTTACCAGTAATCCTGGAAGAAGAGTCAGCTATTTAAGAAGAGAAAAAGTTGATCAGATCTAAAAATATAGCTACTATTATTTTTCAGAATCTATTTCTCTCTATTTTTGATCATGTGGATAATATACATCATCCTACAATTGAACAAAAAATAGATTTTCTTTACAGTATCACATTTTCAAGTGAAAAGTCAACTGAGGAACTCTTTGATATGTCTGTGAAAAAGTCTCCTTCAAGATATTTAGAAAGTGTGGTAGTGGGACAGTCACAACATCTAGAGGAAGGGACATTTGATTCCCTAACTAGTGAAGATGACGAGCATGTCATTATATTTAATATGACACAGGTCGAAAATTCAAATCATTGTTCAGAGCTAGAAGTCTCAATATAAAATTATAGGATCTTAATGAATATTAGGTTTCAAATAAGTAATTTAATGATGTCAAGCTGGAGATGTTGAATGAAGTTGGAAAGATTAATTATGTAGTTGTTTATAAATCAGAATGTTCAGATCTAAAGGGGAATTATGGGAGTCAGTTTGTGTTAATCATGTGTAGAGTTGGTCAAAACATTACATATATATATTCTCCTACTACCAGTCTATATATGATTTTAATATTTTTTTCAATCACCATAGTCATGGAAAATATTAATGATCATATTCAAAGTCTTCAGTTAAATAGTTCTCCTATATCTGCTCTGTTGGAAAATTAGAAATTTCATGTTGACCAACTGACTCCAAATGAACTAGGAAATAGATTTATGTTCAATAAATTGAAAAAACATTGGACCAATTTATGCAGCAAGAGGGGAGTGTTCATGACTTTTTTATATTCAATGTAGTTGAAAATTTTCATATTAGTCATGATTTCAAATTTTTGTTTTCTGTAATTAGGGGACAGTCTTATGAGAAAGATTTGGTTACATATGGAAGAGCTTAAATACATGTTTTATGCTTCTCAAAATCCAACAGAACCACAACCGAGCAAAATCCTACTCAACCTTCTATACCTTATCAATTTCAGTTGAAGAATTAAGTTTCATAGTTACAATGAATATAGTATTTATACAATTTTGTTATCAATAAAGTTTCTTGATTTTATGTTTTGTGTTCTTTATTTAATGATTATGTCTCTAGCCAAAAATCTAGTATAATTTATTTAAATATATTATTATAGAATTCACTTACTGATCAGTTCAATGTAAAATGTGTTTTAATATTTTTTCTATATATTATTTTCGATCTCACTAAAGTGGGAGAAATTTTGATAATCAGAACATTTATTTTTAACAAAATAAATTTTTCAAATCAAATTATGAATTATTTTTCTTTTAATTGTTTGATATATTATAGATACTATTATTTATTTTATGGGTTTTTTGATATTCAATTAGGGTGAGATTGTAGGGCTTGTAATGTCTCAACAAAAATCAATAAATCTTATTGATTTTGATGCTCACAAATACCCTTTTTTTACTAAGGATAACACTTAAATGGAATTTTTTGAAATTAGTATTCAATAAAATCATTATTTTTAAAATATATTCAATCTTATTGATCATATGGAATATTCATCAACGAGTTTGAAACACTCTTAAACATGTTCTAAAGACATTGTCCATACTGTACGTTGAATAATGTAATGTAATGAACAAAACATATGTTTGTATTAGACCTTATGTTGGATGATTAGTGTATATGGATAAATAACTTTACATTTAGATGAATCCTTACGTCTAACAATGACATATCATATGGATAATAAACCCTACGTAAGTGCAGAACCATTCATTTGATAATCAAATGTATGGATCATCGACCTTACTTTTGTGATCAACCTTATATTTTCAACCTTACATTTGGAGAATGAATGATAAGCTGTTGAACAATATATTTTGTATTTGTTCATTTTATGAATGAACCTTATGTTTGACTTTTCATCATCAGAGATTTAAATATATGATTTCATTTGAGTTTTATACAACTTTCTTTGTGTAATATTAGGCCAATTTAATGCTCATTTTTTAATGATTCAAATTCAGTTAAGATTGATTCAAAAGAATAATATTATGTAGATAAATTAATTCTTATTCTTAAAAGAAGATACAACTAACAATTTAATGCTCATTTTTTAAGGATTCAATTCCCGTTAAGATTGATTCAAAATAATAATATTATATTTTATGTTTGAAACTAGATTATTGTGATTATATTTTTCATATCCACTACAACAATCGATCAAACTCTATTTTCTACAGAAGATGATATAGTGGAGATATACAAGTTTTGAATCCCATATTTTCTATGAGACTATCGATTCTACTTAATGTTGTTTTAATTTCAAATATCTATTGCATTCAGATAGCTTTGGAACTACTATTTCTTAATTTAAATCTTTTTTAAAGATGAAGATCCACTTAATGTTAGTTGACATTTCAACTGTCAATCATGACCAAAACCTTTCTAATCAATATATTTTTATTGATAGTTTCAATAAATAATAATCAGTTATGGTGGAGTATAAACTTCTCAATCTAAGGTGTGGATTTTTGGTCTCTATTAAATAACCAGAAGGATCAGTTTCCTTCCATATATTTAACAATGTCAATTTTCTGCACTCAGTGGTAGATTTTTCTTATTATATGGGGACCTAACTAGTAAAATTCAACAAACTCACAGTGAGATTAAATGGTGGAGTGGAGTAGGGGATATTTTTTCCCTAAATCAGTATAAACAAAAATGTTTTGTATTTCTATTTTATCATTCGATCATATGTTCATTTATAAGATCAACACTTTTTATCAACATATTCATTAGTTGCCATCAAAATGAAAGAGTTGTGAAAGATTTTGAAAAGACAAAATTTGTCCACATTTTTAGAATATTGGTATATTCTAGCCTAAAAATAATTCAAGATTTATTTTAAAAGTTTTAGATTAAATAAAAATTGATACAATTTATATGTTTCCACATTGTATTTTATGGTTTTGTCATGTATGAGTTTGGCATAATTGAATAAATATCCAAACCTAAAAAGATGCTCAATATGAATTAAAGGAAATTATTTTCTAAAACTCAATATTATATAATTTTTTGGCTACAGATTATTATAATCTACTTTATAATCATCTTAAATATTTATTCTCTATAAATTTTACCTTTTATCCACATTCAGTGTTTATAGTCTTGATCATTTGTATAATTTTCATAATAGCATTGTTCATGTTCATTATTATTATGAATTTCATCATCAATATATCGTTGATGATATTATAATGGATGATTTTAAATTATTTATGGTTTTATTAATTTCATTAATGAGTGTTTTAGTCATTATCCATGAATTTGAAATCGATAATATAAATGTTTCTGTGATTCATAGTGATCGATTGGTGTTTTCTTATTTAATGAAATAAATATTGTTATAACCAATAAATAATCCAAAAATAGTATTTAAACATTTATAATATATTGACCCAATAATTATTTTCACATATTACTTTATTCTATAAATTCATAATATTATTCAATTAGGTGGTTTAACTGACACAAATGTGAATAAACCGTGATTAATGAAGGATAATGAGGTGTTTTTGATACATAAGTTTCATATTGATATAATTTAGGTTATATTACAATGATATTTCAAAATTGGAATATAATTAAAAAATATGTTATGGATAAGATAATATGAAAAAATGGAATGAATGATTATCCTCATATTATGCATTTTATAAATTATCGAATTAATGATAATTTTCTATTGTTCATATTCTTATTTCACTCAAAATTTATTATACATAACCTTAATGATTTCATAAATATAATATTCATTATTTACTCTAATCCTCATTACTATCCAGGAAATTAATTGATGGAAAATGAAACATGATGCTTTGTGGAAGTAGTCGTCCTCACAATGCATGAATAAAAATTTCATTCTCTAAGGGGAAGGGAAAATGTGGTTAGTAAATATTTAGAAAATATAAAAATATTATCTATAACATAAATAATATATTAATAATATAATACATAGAAAAATAATTTTAAATGGAATAAGAAATACAGAATAATTTTGTGAAAATATTGAACATACGTTAAGAACTTTTGATTTCACTTGAACAATTTCTTATAAAGGAAAAAATTATGATCATATATTTTGGTCATCAGCATATGAGTTGGGAAATATGGGAGAAGTATTATAGGAATATTTTCTAGGGTAAAACGAATTTTTATAGTTCTATTGATGGTGTATTGTGAGGCTACCCTTGTATGTGGTGAGAATTTCAGTTTTGTAAATCTTTCCACTAAATAAAAAAGGGAGAACATATCGAACATGTAATGTTGATCCAAAAATTGATAATAATTGAGTGGATGAGGAGGTAAGATCAATCATATCTCAATTAATCAATTTTTATCATGTTATTATCATTTTTCAAGATCACTAACTGTTTAATTATAAATTTTAACCTTTTTTACCATAGTAACTACTTTTTAACTAAGTTGATAACTTATGACTAAAAATAATGTTGTCCTTACTATCTAATATAGACCTATGGATTTTAAATTTGAAATCCATTTTTTCTTATACTCTATTTATATGTATTAAAAATTAATTTTAATATAATAAATGTATAGTTCATTAAATAAATTTTTGAGAAATATATTACCTAATTTTTAAATATCAATCATTTTCCCTTCAAATATTATCCAAATTTCACCTTTACAATGTAAATTATAAAATCCATTTTTTTCAATAAAAGGATTTCCAAAATTTATATACCCTACTTATATACTAATAATGACATATAAGATATATTATTTTTAGAAATGATATATTGAACTATTAACATTAAAATATTTTATTTATAAAAAACCAAAAAAAATTAATTATATGATATTTTTTAAAACGAATTTAGAAATGGAATTTATTTTTAGAGAGGTTATAGCACTCAGAATGTAAGAATATAAATATACACTTGATTAATGGATCTTAGTGTTTATATAGAATGATAGTTAATTATATTATGTCCACCTAATACCTAAGGTTACATTTATTACATCTCAACTTCCATAGATAATTTTTCCCACAAAAATATGGTATATATAAACTAATGAAAAAAATTGGAATACCATCCTCATAGATTCTCTAGACTCTCAGGTTGCCTCCTCTAGTTTTTTATTTCTCCAATGTAGATTCACCAATTGGGTTATCTCATTCAATAACACTTTCTATATTATTTCATGAACTAAGGTAGGCTCTTAATTATAAGTCAAGTCATACTCCAAATCCATTCCCCCATATGTGAGAACATGTGTTGGACTAGAATTTATTTCATTTGTAATTAATCAGGTAGGATGTTGTGTACATTTGAAATGTTTTCCAACACAGAAAATTGGAATTCTATATCTCAAATTCATTCTAATATATCAAAGGGACCACTATAAATAAGTCTTAACATCCCCTTTTTACCAAAATGATACAACACACTTCCATAGTAAAAACATCAGTAATACGTGATCAATTACTTGAAATTTTATGTTTTAGATATACTGTCTAAAATTAAATAATTTTTATTCTAGGATTCTTTAATTGGATCTGGTATAATTATTAATTTAACAGTAATATATACTACAATATTAAGAAAAACTATGTTTATTTCTCCACTTTCATCTCAAAAGGTTGGAGTACAATACATTTTTCAATAAAATACTTCATATGGTTACATTTGGATAGTTAAATTGAGGATATTAATGAATAAAAATTATACTAAAGGTATATTTTGATCCCACATACTATTGAAGTCAATATAACATGATATCAATATGTCATAAAATGTATGGGTAGTTTATTCCAACACATATTAGTTTTGGGAAGAGAGGTGGTGCAAAAATTATTATCAGTTTTGAGATACCATTTAGTGATATTATTGAATTTTGTTGTGAATTACTTGTTAGATATGATACAATTTATCAAGGAACCCCATAAATCTATAAATTATTATTAATATTGAGACAGGAAATGTGATAAAGTAGTAAATATATTCTTATTTATATAAAATGAGATAAAAATGAAAAAAGATTAATCATGACTCATATATCATTTTTTCCCATATAGTCTTTTGAACTACAGTGAAAAATACCATTGAAATATAGTACAAATTCCATATAAGTATAGGTTTAGTTTTCATGAGTCCCTTATGAAATTTTCTTCCAGCCTTTACTTACTATAATACTAAACATTTGGGAAAAATTTCCATAACTTCCCACTTTATTCTATCCCGCCATAAATATTATCTTAATCATAATATACATTGTTTCTATGATGGTGTATTGACTAATATTAGCTATTTGGTTCATATAGATTTTTATATTTTTACTCTACAAAAATCAGTTGTGATAATCAGTTGGATAAATGGGATCCTCAAATGTTATACAATTTTTCAGTTCTTCATTCATAGTTTTAAGTAATTCATGATCATCAAATGAAAATAAATTATTAAGGGAATGAAGTTGTTTTTTGGATAGGGTGTCGATGGATCTGGTCCAATCTTGGTTATGATACATATAATGAGTGGTGTTTATTCCCCTTATAAAGTATTCAAATATTTATATATATAATGTATGAACTAATGTATAGCTTGCAGCCTATGGCCTCCTAGGGGTCAAATTGTCCAATTGTTTTTTCCCCGTAGAAAAGGTCATTCTAACTTCTAACCAGGATAATGTTTGAAAATAGATATATTCAAAACGAAGAACAATAAACTGAGGGTCACGATGCTGGTCAATTGATAGAAATGCATTTTTCTCAGGATGTAAATCATGTTAATAGTAGAGATGTAAATGAATTTTATTCTTCTACACCAAAATGGTTAGAGGATAAACATGTTATGGTTCTTTCCATTTGGATAGGAAAAAAGTGAAATAAAATTCTAGGGACTAGAGAGAATTTTCAGACCATTGCATGAAAAATACAAGGAATCGAAAATAATAATAACACCATCACAAACCTATATTGATTAAATTAGTGGGGAAGATAGTTGTGCCACATGGAGTTATCGTCAAATGAATCGAGGGAATCTTGAACTAAATGGTTCCATAAGACTCAAACCCCACTAAGGATGGTGAACCATTAGAATTTTAAAAGATTGGATACTCTTTGGGTTCTTCAATTCTCAATTTCATGATGATGGCGACATTTAATATGCTCAGAAAGGGTCATAAGAATCAATTAATTACAAAATCCTTTGAGATTACACCTTGATAGTGGTGGAGAGGAACATTATAGATTAGAGGTGATGCGACGACCACAAATTTTATCAGTATAATATCACATCTTATAATTATTTTATATCGTATAAAACACATACTTCATATAGTGAACCCAATAAAATAATTATTCTCCTATATTAATTATAAAATAAGTGGTATTTATAGAAATTAATGAAACTATGTCGATGGAATAGTAACCCAACCATTAGAATTGTAATATGAAAATTAAGAATAGTAACCTAGAAAATAAAATAGCAACCTCACCTATGAAAGTAGAAATAAAATTTAGGCATCTTATAAATTATAATATGATATATCTATGTCATGGTATAAGTAAATAAATGTTTTAAAAATTATAAACTGAGTGTTGGTACTTTTGTATGTAAAAAATATTTATTTTCAATTAAATAATTAATATAATTATTTCAAATAATATATATTATTATATAATAGATTCATAAATTAATATTTTGTTGTATTATAAATATAACATGACATTATGAGACCATAATTAATTGTTTAAAGTGTCATAAAAATGGTTATAATATTAAAATCTATATTTTTTTAATAAATGTTTATTTTAATTAAAATATATATTTCTCTAATTTAGATAATCATTTTCATAAAATTGAGTCTATTTTTGAAATTTATTCATAAAAAAAATTTTGGGTTAATTTCATTTTTATTTTTCTAAAATACATGACTTTTTTATTAATAGTGCATAACGATAATTAATGATATTTTACATTTTAATATTATAAATAGATTTTAGAGACATGGATGATGAAAGAACCCATTATATATAACTCACATGCACTATAAATGTTAGTTAGTCACAATAATAATTATTATTAAAATACATTGGCAATAACATTAAACCAAAAAAAATTACCAAATCACATTTATGATCCAACAATAAATACCACACATATCCACCTCTTATACTCACACCATCTACACTTTAGATCTTGATATTATTATACCCAATACCTCTACCAAACCATTTTCACACATACATGAGCTTCTCTTCTCAAAAAAAGTCCAAACCCATGTCCCTTAAGGAGGTTCACCTCGAGACAATAATCAAGAGGTAAAAACCTTCACCTTTCTAATTTAAATTCATTATTTCTTCTACCTCATCCTTTCCAACAATGTAAAAATTTACATGATAAATTTAATATAAGATATATATATATATACTTGAATTTTATTTTTTATGGAATATACCTTTTCAAATCTCATGTATTCTCTTTTTATTCAAAAATGAAAATGTCATATGTTAGTTGTCAATTCAACGCCTTAATGGAAAATATGTTTTTTTTTTCAATTACACCTCAATGGTTAGTTTTAAAACGATTATTATGGTTAAAAAATTTTAAAATATGTCTATAATATATTTTTTCTTGTTCTGGAACTAATATATATATATATATATATATATATTCATTATAGTAAATAATAAAACATACCTAGTTTGTGATGGTAAAAAAACCACCAATAAAATAAAACATTTATCAGTAACATTATATCTAACGAAGCCTCCTCACACTAGAAATATAAAATTATATATGGTAACATATAAAAAATTTTAGGTGCTTTAATATCATATAATTACTCTTAAGGGGGTTTTCTTCCATTTTAAATGATATTCCACAATTAAACACAAGGGAACTGATAAAAAAATCATGTAATGAATGAACCCATAACAATGAAATAAAACATTATAACCCCTAGAGATGGTCATAAGTTATCTTAATAAAATTGTAATAAATAAAATATAAATTTAATAGGATTTGAATTAAATTATTAATGAATATAATTTTATTATCCAATATATTAATTAAGAGTGATGAACACATTCAGACATAAGGTAAGGGATATCTATGAACCTATAAATTTCCATTAGGTTATTCATTCTCCATCTTTAAAAATATTTAATTATTAATTTTTATTATATAATTCTTAAATATTTTTTTATATATAAAAAAAATAATTATCCATATCCATTAATTATTATTTTATGGGAAATACATGTTTTAAAATTTTACCTCCTCAACATCATCTGATAAGAATGCCTGATTGAAGGGAACATCTCTATTTATTTCCCATATTCTATTAAATTACATAATATATTTTATGACACCATTATTTATATAAAATCCCTCATTTCATCATAAAAATATATCTTATTTCATTTATTTTTTTATATAAAATGTTTTTCCTTTGTCCTCTTTGAATCTCAGTAATATTATCCCTCAAAATAATTGGGTCATTTATAATGATTCTTATACATATATTTTTCATATTTTCAAGTTAGTTGAAAATATTTTTTCTTTATTTATTCCTATTTTATCTTATGAATGTAAAACTGTGAATTAAATACATTCTTTCATGGACACCACTATGAAATACGTTTTGGGTATACCTTATGACATGATTATGATTCCAATTTCTTTCAATGGATAACCCTGATATTTGATAGTTCATGTTGACAATATATGCATGGACATGGTATGATGGCTGATCCTAGATAGAAAACCAATGCATTAGGTAATGACTACAACCATGAGAAAAATGGTTGGGATAAAGAGTAACCCCAATTCCCTTATAGGACCTTTGTAACATATGATATATGCTTGGTAGTTGTCCTTGACTTATATTTATTTCATGTTGTTAGTTTATTCAAAATTTCAATGCATTCATGATTAGATGATCCCATGTTCCATATGATTTTATTAAATATGAATTTTAATGTTTAACTCCTTCTTATGAAATCATTTTATTCCATCTAACACATGTTCTATGATGTATTCTATGTTTATTCCATTATTGGGATTTTACCACATCCCATTGTTGATCTATTTCCTATGTTATAATATGTAGATATAAGATCTAAAAGGATGTTATGATCTCATTATAGAGTTTAAATTATATATGTATTTATTTTGGGTTCATGTATTATAATTATGTACCTAGTTCTCCAATGTGAGTAAACCATAAAAACCACAAATTTTATTTGATGGTAAATTGTGGTTAATATCATGTAATAATTTATAAAGAAGGATAGGGTCACTATAGTATGTATCAGTGAAATGTCAAGAATTTTTTGGAGACTAGGGCATTAAACATTTATTTTAAATCCTTGTGATAATTCAACCACCATAGAGAAGGTATAGTGAAAGTTAGGGAATCAGAAGTTCAAATTTGCTTTTATATTATAATTTATCATTTTATGGTCATAGTTATGTTTTTATATTCTCATAATATTAAAACATGTTTTCAATTTATTTTAAAAAATGAAATTTTTAGGGAGAAATTTTATAATGGAGGTATAATGTAACGTACCCAAATTTTATCAATGAAATTTCACTTCTTATAAATATTTTATATAGTATAAAACACATAAATCACATGTAGA
Organism: Viscum album; assembly: GCA_963277665.1. Classification (NCBI taxonomy): domain Eukaryota; kingdom Viridiplantae; phylum Streptophyta; class Magnoliopsida; order Santalales; family Viscaceae; genus Viscum; species Viscum album. The sequence goes on along the minus strand of OY728129.1, from coordinate 1,263,136,998 downwards.
ACTCAATAAATACATTATTATCATAAATTAATAATGTTATAAGTTTTATATATAAAAACTATAGAACCTCTACCGATGAAATAGTAACCTAACCATTGGAATAATGATATGAAAATTAATAATAGTAACTCATCCAACATAATTTTAACATTATCAATGAATGTTTAAAACAATTTAGGAATCTTATAAATGAAATTATGATATATTTATATGATTGTATAAGTAAATAAATTTTTTAAAATGATAAATTAAGTGTTGGTGTTTTTGTAACCCATAAATAATTATTAAAAATTGATTAAATATTATATTGATTTTAAAGAAAATATATTTTCATAAAATATATTAATATATTAATATATATTATTCTTATAATTATAAGACAATTTTATGAGAACATAATTAATTTTTCAATGTGTCCTAAAATTGGTTATGATATTAAAATTGGAATGTCTCAAATAATTGATGAATTTATTAAAAAAAATACTCTAATTTAGATTTAATTATCAAAAAATGGATTCAATTTTTTAAATATTAACATTCAAAAATAGTTTTGGATATTTTTAATAATTCTTCTAAAATAGTTTAATTTTAGTGAATAGTGAAATAATTTAATTTTTGGTATTTAACATTTTAAGAAAAATAAATATATATTCGAGTCATGGGTGAAGTATTCACACATTCGTTTGAATAAAAATGCATTATTAAATTTACATAGTCTCAAGAATCACCCCAATTGATTGTATTGAGCCAAAATAAAAAACAAATTATGAAAATAATAATAACTACTCTCTCCTGCAACTATTAAAACCCACCTCACAACCTCTTCTCTTTACAACATAGTATATTTTTATCATTCCTATATTCTAAAAAATTCCTCACCAAAACATATTTTTTACATTTATGAGATTATGATCTAAAAAAGTCCAAACCTATTGGCATACATAGGTTCTCCAGTAGACAATATTCAAGAGGTAAAACCCTCCACTATTCTATTTTAAATTCATTATTTCTTTTACCACATTCATTCATCCACATTCAAAAGTTACATGATAACTCCTGTATAATATATAACTATAATTTTATTTTTATAATGTAATATCTATAAAAAACCTCTTCTCTTATACTATTACTCTAAAAATGAAAACCTCATTTGTGATGTGTCGATTCACCACCTTCGTGGATGATTAATTTTTATTTTCAATTACCACCATCATGGATAAATAAAAACCATTAGTATGGTTATATAATATTAATATAAGTATATTATATATTGTTTACTATTTTAAAAATAATATATATATATATATATATATATATTCAAAATATAAAATGATAAAACAAAACAAGTTTTAAATGATCAATATACTAGAAAAACAAACTAAATGTTTATCGTTAACATTCTATATTATGAAAAATCATTATACCATAAAGAATAAAATGAAATATGGGATCATTTATAATAATGGGTGTGCATCAATAAGATATAATTCCACTTTTGGATATTTTATTTCAGTTGACAAGAACTCCTATAATTAGTCTCTAGGGAACTGATCATAAAATCAACAAAAATTGATCTATAAAAAATTGATGTTTATAACCCACCAAATTGTTCATAAATAAAATTAATAAAATTATAATATGTAAAATATTTTTTAATAGATTCTAAACCAAATTATTAATGAAACTAAATTGATTGTCCCAAAAATTATGTGCAAGTGAAGAAAACTTTCATACTTATGGTAAGGGATCTGTACGATCATCCCAATTATCATTTGGTAATAAATTATATATCATTAAACATATTTAATTATTAATTATTATTATATACCTCATCCATATTATAATTTATTGATTAAACTTATTAATCCATATCCATTTTTCCTTATTTTCTTAGTAAATAATGTTTTTAAAACATTCCCTTTCTGATTACTTCTGATAAGTATGCTTGATTAAAGTGAACTCATATATTTCATATCCATTTTCAAATACACTCCTTAAAATTTTTAAGCCATCATTATCTCTATAAAGTCCCTACTTTAATAAAAAAACATATTATTTTATTTTCTTACAAAGATATAATTTAGTTTTCCTCTTAAAATCTCTATAATATTCTCCCTCAAACAACACTAAAGTGGCTCATTTATAATGTTTTTTAAAAAATTATTTTTAATGTTTTCACTTCTGTCAAACATCACATATCTTGATATATTCCAATTTCCCCTTTTTATTTTCCATGAATGATTTATGTCCATATATTCATGGACACCATTATGATATTCCATTTGGTTATTCCTTATGGCATGATTATGATACCAATTTCTTTCCATGTGTAACCCATATGTATGATTCATAATGAGGAACGAATATGCATGTGGATGTTATGATGGGTGTGACCAGATAGAGATCCAATGTATTGGGAAATGATTAGTGTCCTGAGATTCCATTTTGGTATAGGGGTAACCCTAATTCCTTTAGGATACTTTTTCCACAATGTGATATAATCTTGAAAATTAGCCTTCAATCATGTTTATGTCTTGTTGTACATTTCTAACAAATAGCTATAATTCTATTATTTCATGATACCATGTTCTAAATTTTTTTCTTACATATGTCTATTCATGTTTTATGACAACTTATGTCACCATTATATTCCTTCTAAACCATGCACTATGATTTATTCATATGTTTATTCCCTTGTTGGGATTATTAGATAATCTATATTTTCATGTATTCCCCAAGTTATTTTATACAAATGTAAGAGATCAAGGGATGTTATTAGATTATTATGGTGTTAAAATAAAATTTGTTTTTATAATGGTATAATGTTTTATAAATATGTACCTTTTCCTACAAAGACAACCTAATTTAGGATCCATAGATTGTATTCGATTTTTAATTATGGTTAAAATAATTCAATAATTTGTTGAAATGGATAAGGTCACAATAGGATATATCCAATGCATCTTTACATACAATAGATGTCATGGTATAATATGAAACTCAATATTTTGTTCTTATATTTTGGTCCTCCAATTTATATGTATCATTTCTTGACTTTATTAAATCTATTTTTATCAAGGTAGAGAAATAGATCATCTCACAACCATAAAATGATATTAGATAAATATATTTAATGTACTAAGGTGAACTATTTGGGAAACATCTGTAGTGATATACGGTTCAATTTTTGAGGTTTTAGGTTTACCACATTTCTAAAAATGTGGGTTTTTTAAAGGAATAATGAAATTAAAATGTTATTTGTCTAATGATGTAATATTCCTTTGTATGTTATTTTCATCCTAGTAGGATTTCAATATCTATATTTAATAATGATTGTTTATAAATTTCTTGAAAAATGAAATATGGAAAACCTTTGATAAAAATAACCATATCTATATTAAATAGATCTCTATATATAGTATCCTTGTTAATCCTCTTCGTCATTAGAACTCAATAGTCCCACATATTTTATGCATTTTCCACATTTTTTTCATCCTAGGGTGTAGAATATTGAGAAATTATTGATTTGGAGTAGTTATAATTATGTTAATTACCTCATGTTGAGATCCATATAAGAGTAGGTATACTTATTTCAATTATGGACCATATGTTATATATATATATATATATATCACTTGATTTTCTATATAGGTTGTGGGTCCATATTTTCGAAGAAAATTTTATAGATACTAGATCAAGGGAATATGTTTTTTAGATTTTCTCATTGATTTTCATTTCCCTTGATTCCCATCAAATCACCTTATCTTTATGAACACGAGAATAAGATAGTCTTTTCAACAATTAAATACTATATTTTCAAAATGAGAACTTTACTAAGGGTATTTTCAATACTTGTGATTTAATTTTAATAAACTTCATGTCTTCAAATAATTCATTGTTCTCCTTTATACTTGTTAATGTTAACCCCTTATATGTTAACATGGTTAAAAGGGTAGAAATATTGAAAAAATCATGAACATACAACAAATAATAGCCTTATTAACAAAGGAAACATCAACGATCAATTGTTTTCATTTTTTTAGGCCATTAATATACTACAATTATCAATTATGGGTCAAACTGAATTCCATTAATAAAGACAATATGGAAAAAAATAATATTTGTTAAGGTATATTTCAAAATTACTATATTTTCCATATATTTAGGTTTTTCTGGAGGTCCCCAAAATTATTTTCTAATGAATCATCTTCTTTATAGCTCTTTGAGTACGTAAAGATATCATCAATGAACACGACCATAGAGATATCAATATATTCTTCAAATACTCTATTAATCATATCTATATTGAAATATGTTGTAATAATCAATACTATGGGAATTACCATACACTCATAATGTTCATGGACTATTTGGAATTACATCATTATAATTACATCCTTCTTCGCCAATAAATTATGTTAACCATAGTGATGTTAAATCTTAGAAAATTATCATGTTACCAGATGTTAAAAAAACGAGTTATCAAGAAATGCTAAAGGATATTTATAATATATAGTTATTGAATTGATATCCATATACTTAATACACAATCTCATTAACCCATCAATATTTTTCAAAAATAAAATAGTGATCCTCAATGGTGAAACAATAGGGTATAAAAATCCTTTATCACACAACCCATGAATCTTTTATTTCTACTCCACTAGTTCCATTTACAGAAAATTTCATATTTATATATAAGACTCACATTATGGCAATGTAAAATTGATAATTCAACTTAATTATCAAGTGTATGTCATATTTTTCTTCACAAAAAATATATATTAATAATTATACAATAGGTAACTCTTATATTATAGTGATATATTACTAATCCATAAATCACACATGATATTGAAATATTACCATTAATTCAATATGGAGTGATACTAAGGTGGGAGGGGGTCCATTCATGATTTAGATGATGTTGTATCTATACTAATTATATGAGATTCCACCTCCCCATTGTGAATCATAGTCAAATTTTATTCATTTTATTTATATATACTATCAAATCTTTTCCATGACAATGATCATATCAATGTTATCATAGGTATAATATAAATTTTTGAAAACAGGGTATGATAATCCATAATAATTGGAAATTTTTTATGAATATTTTTTATAATAAGATTTTATTTTACTGTATTAATTGATAACTCTGTAATGTTCTATTAGGGAAATATGTTATTTTTGTGTAAAACAATGAATTTATAAAAAAATGTTAAGAACTAGAATCAAATAAAACCTTACCATACATTGAGGGTACAATCAAAGTACCAAAATCCTTTTCTTTAGGAACATTTATTTTAGAAATTGTTACCACATACAATTATACTTTATTTATTATCCATTTTTCAGGAAAATTTAATTAATGTTTGGTTAATTGGTTCACATGTTATCCCTTATCCTTAAATTTAATGAATTATAAATATTCATATTTTTCCTTTTCATTGAAATTTCAATCCTGGTTTTCTTTTTCACTATGATTGTAAAAAATGTTGGTTCTATTATTTTAGGCCCCATAGTATTTCATCCCATAGTAATATTATGTTTTATATCACATCCTTACTTTATTAATTTTATCATATTGTTATTCCCATGATGCTTAGTCATCCACTTCATCTGCAAATTTCCATTTTATAAATATCTATTCGATAAATCATTTTTAATCTATACAGTTTTTGATATTGTATCCTTATAGGATAAAAACGTGTAACAGACCAAAATCCTTGAAGTCGAATCAATATTTCTTTATATTTTTTCATATATGGTACAAAACATTTAAAGATATAACATTAATGTTATCCTTGTACTCAATAACATTTTCCTCCACCATTGGTCTATTATTAAGAATATTCCTTTCCATTTATACTTTAACCTCATGAATAATTTATTATTCATAAAATATATCCTTATAGGGTACCCATAAAATTGGATCTATCTTAGTTCCATCTTTAATGTTTTGAATTAGTGACCACCATTGTTCTATATCTCTTCACATATGATAGTCCTCCGTGATTAATTTTTTTTTTGTTTCACTACATCTCAATGAACCAATTATATTGTTAATGTATATGATCAATCACCCAACTAACAATGAATTACAAGTTCCATATGTTTCTAGAGGTTTTTGTGACATGATTCAACAAAACATATTTACACAATGTTGTGGATGAACAGTTATATCTATGACTGTAAAATTAATTTTTACAACTTCATTCAACTAAAATAATATGTTTATTAATTAATTTTCCATAACTCTTACTTAATTATCAATTTTTGGGAGTATATACATAAATTTTATATGGGTGTTGGTAGAGTTCCCATTACTAATATTAGTTTACATATTTATAAAATGTAATACAAATAATTATATCTTGGTATTTAACTGTAATATATAATTCCAATTATGTTTTCTAGAGTGTTACATAGAAATTTTGAGGTTTTTTTGGAATATTGTGTATGTATATAAAAACATACCTTAATCGACTTAAATGTTTTCATGTATCATTAGAGTAATAGAAATTACACCTATTAATGGAATATAATGGACAAGGTACATTAAATGTTCGAGGATATACATAAAATATTTGTAGATGGGATTACTAGTTAAATTGGTTGGGTATTATGGAAATATAAATTAAAATCCTTTTTCATGATTTATAATGAGGGTGTGAACATTACATATCACATCCCTAGGAGTGTCTAGTCAATTGTGCTATATTATTCTCATTCATAATGTATCAGATTGATAATTGAGATAATTCCCAACCAAACATTTTTGGGTAATTACCCATAGGTTGTTCAATTCCATATCTACATACACATTACTATATCTTCTAATTGATTAATTTTATATGATACTACACACATATTTACTTTTCCAAAACGTTGTATGGTTTTTAATCATTTGAAAATATTGAGATTTATAATGGATTTAAGAAAATTTTAATAATAAAAAATTGTGTGGAATAATATAGAATTATAAATCCAGTGAAATTCATGAAGAATATGGTTAAATATCATCCATTGAAATGTGTTCACCACAAAAAAAAAAGAAATAAGTGATGAATATAACATGATTCTAAATGAATAAACAATGAGATGAAACACCCCATATTTGGATTGGTTAGAAATTAAATAAAAAACTTATTATGGTGAGGTCATAAAATTAATCATAAAATACCAATAATAAAACTAATTATATGATAAAACATACCAAATAGTTATTATATACATTATATGATGTAATTTATGTGTATAATAATAAACTTATCTCAATGTGATGAATTTGAGTTGAAAAAACCATAACTCTTGTCATAAAGTATACTAATGTACATTCAACTATTATATCAGAAACATATCTGTCTTAATAATATAAATCAAAATCAGAAGGGCATAAAATCTCATTTACACAATTCATAAATATTCATTCTCTAAAAAAATTCTCTCTATTTTCCTCATCCGGTGTATAGAGTTTTTATCATTTTTTCTAGTTTTATAATAGTGGTGTATATATTCATACATCTTAAAAACACATCATTAATAGGTCAGGAAATATTATATTTTGGATTATTTATAATTATTTTTGGGTTTTAAAATTGCATTCACCAGTTTTTTTATACAGTTTAAAAAAGAGTGTATAAGAAGCATTTTTTGGTGTTTCAAAATTATTTATGGGGGTTTTATTAATTAATAAATTAAATATTGATATAAAATTTCTGAAATAAAAAATTATATATTTAAAAAAAGTTATTATATTATAAAATTAATTTTGTAACCATAGTAATTCATGATATAAATTCATTTTATTGTTTATGTAGGTGGTCAAACTGACCTAAACTTGAGTATACCATGATTAATGGATGGTTATGATGTGATTTAGTTACATTATATACAGAATAATAGCATAATGATATAATTTTGTTTTTATTGTGTTTATATATCATAATTAGATGGTATGTCCAATAACAAGTAATTTATATGAATATATTTCATAATTTTAATAAATGATTATCCCCTTAATAAACTTTTAAAAAAATGAATTAATGATGATCATTTATTGATCATATCATTAATAAGTTATACTATACCATTACTAATATAAACATTATAATATTTATCTGATAATCCCATCTTTAGATCCATCATAGTATGGTGGTGAATGAAAAAAATACATGAAATTTGGTGAATGTGGTAGTGCACACAATGCAAGAATGACAGTTGTGTTTTCAATATAAGAAAAGGGGTATTTTTTATAGTTTTAATTTCTAAATAAAAAAATTTACTACAATATAAATTGTTATTTCATCATATATAATTGTTAAAAATATATTTTTATATGTTATGACAAATGGAAAATATATTTTCAACATAATTTAACATTCATTATGAACATTGGGTTTCTCGTGGAGGATTCCATTGAATGAAAGGAACTATGAATATATATAGTAGAGTGAAATAATATCAAGGTTAGGTAATTCATGTAGTGTTTATATAGAAAATTGAATTATATTTTAGGTATTGAAGCGGTGGTGGGAGACACCTTTTAAAATCAATGAGAATAGATTTTTTTAAGTATTTCAACATTATATAAAGGGAGAACATGTTCAACACGTAATGTGTGTCCAAAAATATAAAATAATTGAAGAGGACATGTGATAATGCCCATAATTTCACAACTAATAAATTCTACAATTTTTTTCGTCTTTCAGACTCTTTAACCTTTAAATTACTACTTTTACATTTTTATCTTTTAGATATACAACTATTTTTTACCTTTTATATCATAATATATAATCATAAAAAATTTGTAATAATTAATTAGTTTAGAATTAATTATTTTAAATTTTTAATCCATTTAAAAAAAATTCCAGGTACATCTCTCTTCCATATTTTCATTCGAACCTTATGGGTCATGTCTTGTTCTGTGTTAGAGATCCTTTTTTGGGGGAAATGACATCTAGTTCATGGATGTATGTTATTCAAATAAATGAATTTTTGGAAATAAAGGAAACTTGATAAACCGAGAGACGATCCACGCATGTATTAGAATAGGGTTTATACTTGAATTAATAGTGTCTAGGTGTCGATGGTTTAATTGTTCAATGAGATTTTGGTTAGTTGATAATCCTTAATAGGGTTTTGGGTTTTTTATAAGGAAAATATGATCAAAAAATATATATATATATAATAGTTACACATCATGTAACTATAATAAACAGCCTGTAATTGTTTCCAGGCACATTTTTCTAGTGGATTTCGGTCATAAACGTATTCAGACCATGAAGAGATTACACACTCTGTAATTATATTACATGTCATGTATTATTTGATTTAAATAAATATTAATCAATGGGGATGAGTTTTTTCATATTCCACTTAATATAATCTCTTGACATGTAACAATATTAAATGAAATTTAATTCAACGACCTGCAATTCTAACGTGTTCCATGCAGATGAATTTTATTTCCAACTATGTATGGATCTCACCTATTGACTAGAGTGAACCTTAGATGAATTTTTAGAGGACATCACGTAAATATGGGCATCCCATTTGTGCAACTTATCCCTGGGTTTGTGGTAATCCATTGGTTCCCTCTTCACATTGGTCATTCTCGGATAGTTGTGTAATAATCTATTGATTGTGTGTGATATTGGTTTTGATCATTATGGTTTTTTTAAATAACCTCCTTATTATCATTTACACCTTCTTCCTTATTGGTGTTTTCCATTATAAATTTTCTTTGATCGTTGGTTAAATGTTTGGGTCGAATTTATAACCCTGTAGTTTGATATTTTTCAATTATGTGTGATATTGAATTTGAACCAAATTATATCGTGTCAAAAAATTTAAATAATCAATTTAATTTTTACTTGGATTCCATTTAGATACAATTGGTTATTGACAAGGATTTTCTATGTCATTTAGGAGGGAAATATCGTGAATATAAATGAATTGAATAATGAATCAATGTGTGTTTAGCTTGACAATGAATATGGGTGATTACTTTATATAGATTCACCTTTGTTTGGATTGTTTAGTGATATAATTGGCATGTTATTGGTTATGAAAAACTGATATATGAAATGTAAAATTAAAATATAAATGGTTATTTTCATAATTAACCATTGGGTTATATGATGTGATATAGTGACATCCTTATGGTTGTGAATTGTGTTGTGATTTAATTCTATACTGCTTACATAGGTTGTTGGTCTATTGATTTACAATGAAATTCTTATATAGAGGGTGTGGACCAGTGATTGATGATGAAATTCTAATATAGTGGTATTGTTTTTGTGATACAATTTTTAATGATTATATAGTAGGATATTCATACAAAAATATACTGAAATTCTTACATAACAAGATTGACCCAGATTAAATGATAAAATTTTTATATGGAGTGTTTGTAATATATTTATGTAATTTATACCTTGTTTATAATGTTGTGGTTGGAATGATCTGAATACATGTTTAGATTTATTATGTCATGGAGCGGAAGTAGGATGATTTAATACTAATTTAATTTTTTAATTAATTAATACACTTATTTATTGTTGTATTGAATACACTTATTATCATACTAGTTATGATTAGACGTGATGGTTTCAAGCTACTGAGTCATACTCACACCCAATTTGGGAATCCAATTGGTTCTTAAGTAGATTATATAAATGTTGGTTCATACACGGTCAAATGACCTTATTATTGGTTTTTTTCTTGCTGGATGGGTGAGTGTTTTTTGATGGGAGTGACATGATGTCTGAGGCTGAGGACACTTTTTCCATTTATTGATTCTTCAACTCTTATACTATATTACATCTATACAATCTTCTGTTACACTCCATATCATCATTACATTAATAAATAATTATTTATTTTATTATTCATATTTCTTTTATTGTTGATATTTTGATGCAATTTATGGTTTTATTTTTTTTGAACTCTAATACAAAAAATTATTTGTACTGGTATATGTTTTTCTATAGTGCAGTAACTCTTTAACATTAGGAATAGTCTGAACACTATACTTATTACACTCCAACTACTAGTTGGTAGCCTTTGGCATATGGGGAGGAACACATGATGTCTCATAAACAACCTGTTTCAAACACATGAGAGTGTTCCTATTCAAGAGACATAAAAAAGGTATCATAGAACACATGTTTTCTTTTCTTCTTCATTAATTTTTTGTAATGATATAAATGAGACTAAAATGTGTTGAGAATTGGTATTGATATTGTTAATGGTAATAGGTAACCCATGTATGGGGGAAAATATTAGTGTCGAGGTGTGGACATCAATTTATACTTTTTTCTTGTCACATTTAATGTTATTTCACCCTGAGTGATTCACACATTGTGTGATGTTATAGTTTTATGATTTCATTTGTAATTGAGATTTATACTTTTCACCCATTATTGAGGGAGATGAGTATGCATGAATCATAAATAGCACATATGGATATATATTGACATGAATTGTTTATGATAGGTACATATTTATTATTCATTTGATATATGATGGCCTATTTAAATGTGTTATTGAATACATATTACAACATTGAAATGAAATAATTGAACTATTATGTCATGCTAAAACACTTCTAATAGATTCTTAGAGAGACTAGGAGTCAGTGGGTCTCTATTATTATAACCTTTTGATGGGGAATTTATTATTACTCACATTCTAAGGAGTGTGTTTTTAAGGTAAAAGGAATTTCGTCACAACGTATTCAAGTTGAGTGTTAGGATATTGATAATCAATATTGCGTAACATAGCTAATCTATATATCCACGTAGTTATTTAGGATTAGATGGATGTTTAGCTTCAAAAAAACTTCCTGATGGTCAAGAGATCCATTTAATGAAAGATTTTTCGCAATGTTCATTTGATTTTTTAATGGTTGGGGTCAGAACCTCATTTTTTATTAAGGAAAAGACCTTTTTCTGACTGGGTAGAGGGAGATAAATCGTATTACCTGAATTCTCATGATCATGCAGTCTAAATACAAGGCTCGAAATCCCATTTTTTCCCAAATGGCTCTTTTGTGAATATTAATGATACAACACCAAAGATTCTACTCTACCTGTTATTGTAAATCCACCGCTACAGTCCTACTACAGTACACTCCACTTCTAGAGAAACACCACTACTAAAGTGCTGCTTCAATACACTGTTATAGTGATGCTACATTACTCAGGAATTCCTCCAAGACTTATATTTGATCCTGTGTATTTTGTATGCCTGGTGGTATAAATAGTATTAGATATAACATCTATATACATTCACTAGGGATGGAGGCCCCATGATAATTGAGATCTAGATGGATACATTCTTTATGATCCTTAAGAATCTAGAGACATCTTAAAAAATGGGGGTGTATCATTCTTCATATATTATTCATAGACCATCCAATCATTGGTGGGACATTATAGAGTATGCAGGGATGTGAGAGGAGTTATCTTGGAAGGAAATTGAGATGAATTTCCTGAGCCATTTCTATCCTATGATGTTGTGGGATGATAAAGATCATTCATTCATGCACCTAAAAGATTGGAGAATTCCTCTAATGAAATAAACTAAATGTTTCACATAACATCAGTTCTTTTGCACCATCCTTGTTAGTTATGAGAATTCAAGTGTGGGACATTTTAAAGATGTTGTTTTCTATGATATCAGGTTAAAGTTGAAGATATCCCGTCTGAGCAGTTTTTCATATGTGATGAATCATGAACTCATCAAAGAAGGGAATATTATTGAGTACCCTCGTAAAAGTAGTGATTTTTTATCAGAGAAAACAACAAACTCTTCTTTTAGAATATATAATAACTCTAGTTATATTTTTCACTGGGGTAGATATGGTTAGAGTAGTTACTGATGTGGGAATCCATCTCATGACAGGGTTTTATAGTATTATTACCAGTGTGGTAGGATGGCCCTCACATTTCCTCAATATCCAGAACCCACATTGTAGTGTCATGATTCGGGTAGATTGGGTAGAAAAATAAATGTTTGTATGGGAGTACAATTGCAGATATGTGGTAGGGGAGCCGGACACGTACTAGATTCTATGAAGGACTCTGTTACGCCTCAAAAGACAGGTTTCTAGAGTTCCAAATAACGTTATAGTCGAGGAAGGAGGCATGGAACCATAGTGTAGGAATTCTAGTAATAATAAGAGGTTATATTCCATGGGATTCATGTTTGGGCCCATGGTAGAGGGTCTGGTCCATTGCATGTTAAGACAGAATACTCTTACTATTATCGATGTGTGACTGTCTACTGTCAGAGGCATGATTATTCTATTATCTACCACTTATTTTTTTATATTAGAGAATCACATTCCGTTCTATAAATTGTTTTTAAAATGGTTTTGTCTTTGTCAAGGAAATATTTTATGTTTTTTTGACCATTGAAAAAACACCCGTGGGAGTGAAATCAGAGAATATCAAATGTTGAAAATTGTGTTCTCTAAAATTAGTGGATAAAAATTATTTTTGGAAACATTTGTTCTATAAATGATAGGCTTAAATTTGATTCTTTTTATGGATTGTATAGTTCTATATAAGGATAATATTGACTGTTTCCCAAGGATATTTACCTTTTTATATCTAGAATACAATAATTAATCTCACTCGGGTGAGTGGGATGATCAGGCCGGTCATTTAGGACCAATTCATTGCACCTAGGATTATCTCAGGACTTAAATAAAATTTCATTCTATTGATTATGATGGGATGTATAATTTTTTAATTCCTTCAAGGAAATACCATTTCTAGGATTTTTTTTGAAGGAATATATGCATTACTATCTAATGGATAAATCATGTTTCGTAACAAGTTTGTTCTAAGAGAAGAAGCAGTTTGTATCCCTCCTTACACAATGTCACCGATAGATCATGGGGAGTTGAATGTACAGATATAATATCTTGAAGATAATTTTTAATATGTAATAAAACATCTTCTTAGTTTTCATTACTTCTCTTCTCAAAGAACGAATTTGAGATATTGGGATTTTGTGTGGATTATCAGAGGTTGAACCAGATGACGGTCAAGAACTTGTATCCTCCTCTACACATTGAATATATTTTAGATCAGTTGAGGGTTTCTATGATAGTATGTAATACCTATTTAACCTGAGGATAACATTATGTGGCGATAATACTATTTGATATTAGTTGTAATAATTATAGGATTAGATATGGCTGGTATGATTTCTTTGTGTTGTCGTTTGGTTAGACTAATGCACTGGTTGTATTCATGGTCTTGATGAATTGATCTTTCACCTTTTTTCACGATTGATTTGTGGAGTTTTTCCCAATGAAATCATAGTGTACTTCTAGTTAGTAGACAGTCATTTCAAACATCTTGAAATCATCCAGAGTATATTGAGAGATCATTAGATTTACATCAATCTAACCAAATGTAGTTTCGAGATTGATAAAGGGAAAATTTTGGGACATTCCATCTCATAGGTAGGTGTTTAGTGGACCTAGAGAATGATTATTCCATGGTATCTTGGTAATAGCCCAATAATTTCATCTAAAATCAGAGCATTCTCAGTACAGTAGTTTATTACCCGGGATTTATCAAGGATATTTCATATTTCATAGCACTGATGTCAAGGATGACAAATAATTGTGTGATGTTTGTTTGGTCTTTTTATTATTAGAGATATTTTCAAGAGATTAGTGGATGGATGACCTCATCACCTATCATCACTTTACCCACGTTTTGTAAAACATATTCCATTCATTTTGATGTATCTGGATTTGGACTCAAAGTAAGTCTGATGTGGGATGATTGAATGGTTTCTTATGGATCTATATAGGTAAGAGCACATGAGATAAATTAACCTACTCATATTTTAATTTCAGTATAAATGGTACACACCATAATATTATGGTGGAATTATTTCATGGGTGAGTGGTTTTTGGTGTACATATACCACAATTGTGTCAGTTAAATCTTATCTCAGTGGGACTAGAACATTCATCCTATGAGGTGGGTCAATTATCTTCATTATTTTGACATTGAGTAAGATTATACACTATTAAAGGGAAAAATAATTTTCAATGAATTGATCTAATTGATACAATAAATGGAAGTATGGTAGTCTTGCGATGAGTGGAAGGTGATGAACTGGTTTTCAAAAATGTATCATGATTTTCTGTAGTATCAGGGAAGAATTTATCTAACTTCAATATATAATATACCTAAGGTTTTAGATCAGATTATGATTGATAATTTTTATAATATAGATGGATTATTTCTAAGAGGAAACTTATATGTTGGAGGGACACCATTAATATAGTCTATTGGTAGTGGAAATTGTCTTTTTTTTCCTTGGATAGTTATAGGTTCTTATGTGTTTCTATAATGAAATGAGGATATATTTTAGTTATTCTTGGGGGAGGTACATCCTACTTTGAAAAAGATGTATCATAATCTCTGTATATAGTAATTGTGGTTAGGAATGAGTAAGGTTATATCAGGCATTATAGTGATATATTTCACTTGTAATCATATGAAAGTTAGGCATCAGAGTCCTGATGGTAATTTGTTTCATTTTCCAATTAATGTGTATAATTGGGATGACAACTCAATAGATTTTGTGATAGTATTATGTTGGAAAAATACATAATAAAAATGTGTTATGGGTTATTTTGGATCGTTTGACGAAGGTATCCCACATTGTACCTAACAGGTAGACTTTAACAGTCAATGATTAGGGCAATCATTACATGCATAATATAGTTTGGATGAAATGTTTTCTGAGCAGTACCATTTCAGAATGAGATCCTTGTTTCACATCACGTTTCTCATAGGGTCTTTATAAGGATTTAGGATCATAGATTATTTTTAATAAATACTATCATCCTCACACTAAAGATAAATCAAATAGGACTATTCATGTTCTGGATGATATGTTATGAGCCTATGTTCTAGATATTTGTGGTTCTTGGAAATTGTATATTCAACTCAGGGATTTATCGTTTAAAAACATCTTCCAAGAATCAATCCTAGTGGAACCCTTTGGGGATTTTTATTGTAGGCTATGTTTTTTGCCTCTTTATTTTTTAGAGGTAGATGAGTCAGTGTTTATTGGGAGTAGTCTCATGCAGGAGATTTTTGAGAAGGTTCATTTTATCGGACATCGGTTGGTGACTGCATAGACTAGGTCGATATCATACATTGAAAATCATTTTTGTCCTCTATAGTTCAGGTTGTGTTATCATATTTTCCATTTTGTGTTTCCTAATATTGGGAAACATCGTATCATGAATGATGGGAAGCTAGCATCCATGTTAGTTAGTCTATTTGAGATAATGGGTAGGTTCAGTCTAGTAGTGTACTGATTATACTTTCAACAATTCTACAGTTCCATTTACAATGTGTTTGTTGTGTCACAACATTGTACATATTGTTCAGACCCTTATCATGTGATATAAATCAAACACATCTAGTTTAGTGATGATACAACATTTGAGGTGAATCAGATACAAATTTTAGACCATAGTGATATGTTATTATTAAGTAGGACTATACCATTAGTTCGAATGAATTGGAATCATAAACGAATTCAGGAGGATACATAGGAGACAGTTTGGGATATTCGAGTATAGTGGCGAGAGATGTTCACTGAGTCCCCATTCGGATTCTAGGAGCTTCTCGAGGATGATTTGTTATATGGTGGGGATGTTGTAAGATCCCATCCTTTTCTAGGTACTTCTCTCTTTGGTTTTTTTTCATTTGTTGTATGTTGGTAATGTCTTTTTTAAGGACATATATCCTTTTTTAGGGAACGAAATAATTTTTGTGGAATGTATTTTTTTGAATACATGATGTCATGGGTTGTGAGGAAACATATGAAAAATAGAGATGAACAATAATGGGAGCATATTAGGGTTTTTATTTGAATTAATACACTCAAGGTATAAATCAGTAATGTGTTACCTTGGGTTCCTGGTATGTTGAGAATACATTGTGGGGGTTCAGTTTTTTATAACTAAAATGGGATGAAAAAAAATCTAAAAAATAGTTGCACATTTTGTAACTGTAATACAGGCTATGTAATTCTTTCTTGGCACATGTTATGAATGGTTTCCTACTGTGAACTGGTTCACTATATGAAGATTTTACACATAATGTAATTTTATTAAATATTGTGTGATGTTCAATTAGAAAAAATAATAATCCATGCTATTGTTTTTTTGGCATATCCCACCAAAAATAAATCACAACGTGTAACTATATTACATGCAGTTTAATTCTGCAACCATCAATTTCAATCTATTTCATGTGGTTGAATTTTAATTCTAAATTGCATTAACTTCTCTTTTATTGAAACTATAGATCCATCAAGGAATTTTTCGAGTGTGTCTCTTATATTTTGGAATCATGTTTGTTCCATTGATCCTTAGTTAAGTATTACTACCTAGGTTCCCTGTTATCTTACATTGTTTTCATTCCATTGCGGTGTGATATATTGGCCATGTGAAACATTGGTTTTTATGTTTTGGTTTTTAATATATTAATCTTCTTATGATCATTTTCTAATTATAGCTTGTGAGATTTTGTAGTTGGAATCATTTTTTGATCATCAGTGATATGTAGCGGTATTAAACATAACCCTATGGTTTGAAAATCATCAATATGTGTGATGTTTCAATTGAAAAAACTTATAATGCACTGAATAAGTTATAAGATTGAATAGAATTATTCCATGTTGTCCATTTGGATCCAATTTATTATTGACATTGCATGTAGCTTTCATTTGGGTGAGTGAACTCTTCAATATGAATTATTTTTTCAATTACATATACTATGTTTATAATGACATTGATTAGGTTGAATTGTTAATATAGATTCAGTTTGGACTGTTTTTTTTTTGAGATATATTATATGGTATTAGTTATGAACAATTGATAAAGAAAAGGTGTTATTGAATGATAAATGATTATTTTTATAATTAATCATTGGGACAATTAATGTATATTGGGATATTCTTGTTTTATGAACTTGTGTTGTGATTAAATGTTATAAATCTTATATAGGGTGTTATCCTGGTGACTCATGCTAGAATCCATATATAGATGGCTTGGAAGAGTGAATCATGTGGCAATTGTTATATATCAAGCTTGGCCCAGTGAAACATGCTGAAAAACATATATAGTGGGTTATGCCTAGTAATACATGATGAAATGATTATGTAGTGGTCTATTCCTAGTAACACATAATGAAATGCTTATATACTAGTCTAGGACCATACTAAATTTTGAAATGGTTATATTTTGTGTTTGACCCAAATTTGTGTACTTTATATATAGGTTATATGGTTTTGGACATAATGGTTATAATACATGTTCAAAGATATTATTGCATGGATTTGAATCTTGTAGATAATGTATTAATTAAATTGTTTAATTAATCAATACAATTGTTTATTATATTATTTATTATGCTTTTTATAAGACTCGTTTTTCATAGACATAGTTGTATTAACCTACGTTGTTATACTCACACCCTCTTTAAGTCATCATTTGGTGCCTGAGTAGATTATAGGGATATAGTTCTAGACAATGGAATCGGGCCTTGTGGTATATTAACTACTTTTTAAATGGGAATGAGTTTCGCTATTGGAAAGACACAGGGTTAGGCATCCCGGAATTTTGAGTCTTTTGTTGAGTCTTATTGTATTTTATTTTTTATTACTTCTATCATAAAATCTAGTTTCATTAATTACATCATTACAATATTCCATTATTACTAATTATATTTTTTATTTGTCTATGATTGTTAGTATTCGGATGTACTGTACTGTTTACATTGTTTATATACTCTGATATTTATATTATTATTACAAGTATTAGTTTGTTTTGTTCTATTGTAACTCTGTAAGCAAGGGTATAGACTCACCACTATACATATCTCAACCTAGTGGATAGTAGGAAATCTATAACGTATGGGTAGGTATGATTGAGGTCTCATAAGAAACACATTTCGACCATGTGAGGTAGTGATTTATCAAGGGATGTTACACATTTTCATGATTTTATATCTGTAACTCTAATATTTATATTTAATGTATATAATGTATAATATTGGAAACTAATTTTGAGAATAATATTACTTGAGTTTTATAATATCTATCATTGTTTTGGAGATAATATTCAATATTTTAATATGTAAAATCTTACATTTAAAAAATATATTTTTCCAGAAAATGATTTATAATTTTCAAAATCATAATTATACACAGAGAGTGGAATAAATACATAATATTAGAAAAATTGGTATATTTTACTATTCACTTAAAAATCATATTTCTTATAAAAGACACAAAAATCATCTTAAGATAATATATTTTAGAAAATTTAAAAATACAATTGAAACAATAAAACTATATCATTCATAAGTAATATATTTATTTATAGTCATGAATAAAGTCTCTTTAGATTGTTAATTGAATGATTGGTTTGGGTATGGTCTTTACCTTCTATAGTAGGGTCTCTAGTAATACCCGTAAGATGTTTCTTAGTTATAGGGAGTGAATGAGTTGGGTAATCTCTTGATATTTTGTCTTCAATGTATATATTTAATTATATTGATGAGGAATATATGTGATAAATATCTCAACTATATCATGACATGGGATTAAACCAAAATTGAAGTCCCTTGGTTTTTTGGAAAATTGGTTGGAATCATGTTAGTCTACAAAACATTTTGGTAGTCAAGATGATCAAAATCATCTTGGATAGACCACCCTGGTTTCCTTATGAAAAAGACCCCCGAAATCAATGGGATCCATGATTGTGATTCCATAGAGCATTATATCTTTCCAACAGGATATTCCAAAAGATTCATTTTATCCATGGATCATGTGATGGGATGGGTGGAAGTCAGTGTGAATAACCTAATTCTATGAGTCTAGTGGTTTTGGAGAATGTCTCAATTTGATATTTTAGGGGGTTCAACTTTGGTGGAATTATTTATGGAAGGTCATTATAGTTATCCAAACCATGGAATATGATCTTGAGTAAGATAAGTTGGAGGTCTAATTTTCTATCTAGGATATTTGATGAAGTGACTAAATTAATTTGAAACGATTCACAATTTAATTCCACATAGAGGTGGGGATTAAACACCATAGGGATCCTCCATCACCAAAATTAGTTGTTCTATATGAGTAGTTAGGGTCATATAGGGACTAATTGAAGTAATACTGAAAAAGTATCCTCTCATTCTTATCTCACTTGTAAAAGTGGTCTACATTTATGTGTGGTACCTCATTAGCATTGGGGTATACTATTCACATAGGGAACTCTTAAGACTCTTATTCATAAGTCTTCCATGGAGGCCTCCTCTTCTTGAAGGTCCCTCACATGCCACTTCCCTTTTTTTCTAAAATAATTAGTTACATAGGGTATAATTTATTATTAAACAATATACTTCTCCATGGAATTTCTCAATGTAATAGGTCACCCTTCTAGGAGTTTTCAATCTCATTATAGATTGTATCCTTTTTATATTTTGATATGAGTATTGGGTATTTATATTTAAACCTATCTAACTATTTTCCAGAAATGGCCTTCCGCATAATTATTACATTTATATATAGTACGACGATGGTAAATAATTTAAAGTCCATGAATTTATATATAATATTTGTTTCAGGAATATATATTTTTTATATTATATAATATTATACGCATACGACACATAAGGAATCCGAAAATAACATTTTTAAGTAATGGATACTTATAAATTAGTCAATAATGAAACCCATGAAAATTCAGAACATTAAAATTTGATAAAAAAATTAAAATATAAAAAATTGAATAGTAAAATATGTATAATCCCTATCTACTAGAATTCTCAAATTGATGTAAAACAATATGGTAAAGAAAAAATATATTATTAAACCTGTCAACATTTTAGAAAATCAAAATATAGAACCTTAGCAGGGATTATAGTGAATAATGAATGAAGGAATAAAGATTCATTTATAGGAGGAAGTATAACCATATGATTTTTCATGTGGACATTGGAATAGTATATAAATTATTATGAATAATAATATGATCATTGGGAAACATTACATGACCATTAGAATTGTAATTTTACCTAATGATACTAAAATTTAATATAAATAATAATTATCATATGTAATGAATGAAAGTATAAATTTTTTCATTCCATAGAATATATATCAAGATTAAAAACTCAAATAACTAATAACATCTTTTTTAATACATTATATTTTATTGTATTTTGTAATGAATAAATTTTTATATTAAAAATTAAAATTTACAATGTTATTAAATTATCTAAATAATAATAATGTTATTTTTTATATTTATCACCCAGATGTTTCCTAAGGGTAAATTCATCAAAAAAAATTTGTGAAACATTAATTTTTATGTGAATAATAAAAATAAATTTCTCAAATACTAAAAGTTATATGATATAACAATGATATAATAATGACTTAATAAATAATATTGTTGTATATATGTACCAAAAATAATTATAATATTCATTTCAAAATGTTAAACATAATTTCTAAACGTAAAAAATTAATTTTTGATGCCAAATAGTATAAAGTGTCCATTTAAGTAAACATTTTCTCATTTTTCTCAATTCTCATTGGTTCAAATATTGTATTAGAATTATAAAGTGTTTTAAATTACTCTAATCATGTTATTTTGTAAAATATATTTCATTGTTTTGATGAAAAATTACAATTGGGTGTTCTACCTTTTATATAATAATTTATTAATTATTATAACCTAAAAATACATCCTTCCACAACAATAATAACCACATATCATTCCCCTTGTAAAATGTATTATCCCTCTAATTCCAAAGAAAAATATAATCGAAAATTTTATCTATTGATCACATTATAATAATTAATGTTTTTATAGAATCACTCTACTCAAATAATTAATTGATTTTAATGCCATAAAAGAGAAGCAACAACAATAATAGGTTAAGTTTTAATTAGCTTATTATAAAATATTTACAATTATATACCTTTGTTTTCTCCATTCCATTGAAAACAAAAAATCTAGAAGTTAATTATGATTTATTTCATTAATATATTAATGATTTTAACCTATTGAAATGATTATATTTATATTTCATTTATATTGTGTACCTTGATTTCCTTATTTTATTACAATATATCATCAACGGTCCATTAACTCTCCCTCATCCAAGGATGTAGCGAACTCTATAAACATCACAATAATTAAAGATAATTATGATAAAATTTTCATATTTAGCTAATTTATAAATATATATATATATATATATATATATTATTTGGCAGTAAATCATAATAATATTTAACTTATAATAAATCATGATCTTGAAATCGATATATGACCTAATATTTATAAGAAAATATGATTTCAAATTATTTCACCATTAACAATGGGAATTAAAAAATATAATTCAATTAATATAGTTGATCATGATTTAAAAAAAACAGATATAATTCAATTCTAGTTCCATGATTTAATAAACATACTTTTATTATACAAGAGGTATTAAATAGATGAAATAAATAAGGATATAAGGTAAGGGTATTCTCAAACCCAACTCTATTTTTGGGTGTTGTCTCCACTTTGAAATTATTTTCAATATAAATATTCCTATAATATACTTAAATTGTATTTAGACAAATTTATTTTTTTATTTCAATGTATATACATGTTCTTACCAAATAGAAATAATTTTTAATAAAATTTCTATGATTTTATCAAATTGAAATATTTTTAAACTAACATTTCGTTTACTCTCCTTAAGTAACTTCTTCTCCAGATAAGAATGATTTTTTTAATAAACATTTATGATTTATATTATCCAATTGGGAACTCTAACAGTTATCATTTAATATATAATTTATTAAATCCTTATGAATATCATTCCATTTCATGGGTTATTTTATGAGTGTGGTTGTTATATGTTCTCCTTCACTATGGTATGCTTGATTATGAGCATGTATGATGAAACAGGTGGGTTTGAAATTATATATCCCTATAATTAATTTCTTAATTTGATATATCTCAAAGGATTATGTGTATAATTCTGGAAAAAAATATTTTTTTTTCCCAAATATGATGTTAAAATATTTTCACATATGTTATGGCTTAACATGATGATGGATTTCTTCAAAACTTTGTGTGGTATTTAACAAATATTTTATGATGATTAATTAATATTCATATGCCACATTCCATGACATTATCAAAAAAAATCTCCATTATTTTGATGAAGATCACATACATATTATATGGTTCAGGTGATTCTGCTTTACATTTTTTTATTGATTCATGTATCCTTTTCCTTATATTTTATCCTTACACTTATAGGTAATTTCACTCAACCCTTTCATTGATTAATATAATCATGTGGTTACATGTAGTAAAGATATCGTGAGTAAATTTTGGATGATAAAAAATAATGATTTATATATTGTGTATGTTATAATATTTAAATGAAACAAATCATCATAATTTTCCCAATATATTAATCATTTTGATAATATAATTGTTTACTATTAATTTATTTATCAAAAAGATGATTTAATAGTCATATTAAAAATGTCTGGTTGTTACTTTTTTTATTAGATAATATCTTTTTTGGGGGATATGGAGTAGAAAACATTTTTGAAAACCCTAAGTTTAACTATAAGTATAGGTAAATATCATATTTTTGTATAATGTGTGAGAGAACATTTTTTAGTAATGAATTATTTTTCTGAATACAATAAGTTGATACAGATTTGGAATATATTTACATTATGTTAATAAAACTAAAAGGTATCATTGGGTATTAACATGACATGTACCTATTTTATGAAAAAGGGGCCTTGTTTTACACCGAGTGACACACTCCTATGAGATATACATTATATAATCTCAATATATATTGAAACTGTTATGAATGATATATAAAAAATTCTAATTATTCCTCATAATGATTGAAAACTATTAAACTACATGTTCCTAAATAAATTGTTTTTGTAAAAGGTTAAATATTGGCATTGATTAATTTATGTCTTCAAAATATATTTTCTCCTAGAATTTATTTATATATTCATTTATTAATTTTGTTCTATTCAAGAATTTTCAATTTTAGAAAATTATGGAAATATAGAGAATCCATACTAACCAACCATATGATGGAATATTCTATTATTTTTTAATGAAATTCCCAATTCGATGGGTGGTGGAGGTCAAAACATAATAGAAATTTTTAACTAGTTATCACTTTATATGAAGAGTATCATAAACCAAGTGAAGGTTCTAATTTTTTCCAATAAATATAACCTATCAATCGAGTCTTTTAAGTCACAAATACCACCTATATTTGGTGGAACTTTATATCTCTATTTCTTAAATTAGTTGGATATCACAATTGAGATTATATTTATTATGCTCCACTACAATAAGATTGGGAATTTTACCTTGGGAGTATATCATTTATATTATGAGGCTGGTCAACTGTGATAATTAATAAAGAATAAAAATATAAAAAATGAAAATGAATAAATGTAATGGGAAAACGTTTTGAATATAATTATTAAAAATTATTACCCTTAATTAATTGTAAAAATATGGAGATATAATTACTAGGTGTTAGTATTGATGAGAATTAATCCATCGCATATTATAAGGGAAATTTCATAGGGATTGCATGATATAACTTGGTTATTGATAATTGAAATGATTAAATATTGATAGATTACTGAGTGTTTTAAAACCAAATCATTTAACGGAATTATATATAATAGAATTTGGGGGTAATGAATAAGTAGTTTAATGTTCTATCAATTTAGAGATAGTGTTTGAAATATACGCTCATGAATATAGAGATGAGAAGATAAAGATGAACTTTCATGAATATGGATTGAATGAAAAAATTGGAATGAAAACCAAACCACGCACATTTCATATATGTTGGAAGAAGAAAAATGGTAATTACCTTAATAGATAAAGGATGTTCTTTTTGTCGGGGGAGAAGGAAACCATGCTGCAGAATGTTGAACAGAAAAGATGATGCAGACCAAAATAATGGAGGAAATGATTTAACCTACCAATAAACAACCAATGGTTCTATGCTTCAATGATAATGTGCATGTTCAAAATTTAAGATAGTTTACTAAATCATGTGTCGTCAAGGGTAATCAACTTCCACATCCAAAAAATATGAATGGCTAATGGAATGTGTATACCATCAGCACCATTGATCTGCAACATGGAAATGATGTCACAAATAGTATGATTTATATTCACACATGAATCTAAATTTTTTTACTTTATAATAGATAAGTAAATTGATTTATACATTTAATTTTTTATAGAATAATAAAATCCCATCGATTATACAATGATGTAGATATATCTATAAATACTCCTAGTGTTGTGATCAATATATCCCTAGTGTTGGGCTATTATCCTTTTAGCATATGTGGCAATATTCTTATAAAAAATAAATAATCCTTCTATTGAGATATTTTGAAGTTATATTAAGAATGTGTTGGATCTTAAATATGGATATTACATCAAATTTTTGGAAAATTTTAACTCTTTATATATTCCAAAATATTGAATGGTTTTTTAGAACTTCATTGAATATCAGGACACACATTTAGAAAATCTACCAATGCAGTGGGTAATGATACCAAGTAAATAAGTATATCCATCTCAAATCATTGTGTCAATGGAAAGAATCAACCTTGGGGAAATTATCCATGTTTTGTAATATAATAATGTATTTTCCAAATATTTTACAACCCACTCCCCTGTATTCTAAGTTTGGTGTCTCAGTAGATTATTTACATAGAGCCACTCTAATCCCCAATTACCTCTATAAGTTAGACCCACTTAAATTTTATGAGTTAATTAATTTGAAAAAGTTATTTTGGACATGGGGATAATATTCTATTTTGATGGAACCAATGTTTTCATTGTCGCCGCCAACCCTAGGTTGCGATGGCCACTCTAGTACCTCACCCCTTAGAGGGGAAGTGTCCTTCTCTACCACTTACAGTAGATTTAATAGTTCCCTTAATCTCCTTTTCAAACCCCAATTTCATTCTCATATACTTCGAATTTCTCTATGCCCAATAATACTCGAATGTTTCGACTGATCATTAAAATTTTATTTCCCAACCTATGAATTCAATGATGCATCATCTATGATTCCTCTTACCTTGATTATGATCTTCAAGAATCACAGCTTACCAATGTATCACATCGATTGTTTTATTTTTGATTCATCTGGTTAGGAAGAGTGATCGTCGATAGGGATGTTGGACTCCAAATATATCATGATTTGATTTTCATCTGAATAATTATTGACTATTTATAGGTTGATCATGCCTCATACCTATGATGGATCATGTATCAATCTAATAAAATGGTAATTTAATTTTCATATAAAGATATAATCACCCGAAATTTCAATTTGGGTAAGGTTTCCAGAACATCTAATCCCCATTCAAAACCCTTCAATCATTCAAATGCCAGGAAATATGGTAAGTAGTTATCTCTATTTGTATAGAAGGAATAGGGATGTGTTAAATATGATCATATTGAGGTATTATGTTGAAGTGGATGTGTCTATGTGACATGTAAAATCCTTCTAAATTGTCTTGGGTGAGGAGTTCGATTATTAACATCTCATTTTGTTTGAATCATGGTATGGGTTAAGTTCATCATGAATGAAGCTAGAAAATATCATGTATGTTTTCTAGAGTGGGTGGTTGAGGAAAAAAGGCACTAGTTTGGATGTTCTAGATACTCGGGCATCACTTGGTCCTTATGTTGGGTGTACCAAGCTACTGGATGTGAATCACAATGAGTAAATTAATGGGGTTGAAGGTTTTGTGGTTTCTAGTGTTGTGATGTCTCGTGAAGCAGTTATGAAAAAGAAAGGGAATTTCATTCTGAATTGAATGTCACTAGAATCTTTTACATGTTGATACAGTCTATATAAGGCCCTTTAAGTGTTTCTATGGTCACATGGGATGCACATGTGAGTTCTATAGTTGATGTGAATCTTCATTTAAAGAACGGTTGTGTTAACCAAATTGTGGTTAATGAAGTAAATATGGAGGTGAAAAATGGATTGTCAAGATGATAATCATAGGCAAGGAGTGTCGGTGACATGAAATATTCAAGCCTGGGCTCGGATAATGTAGATAATCATGATTATATAGAGGTCCATATGGATTTGATTAAGAAATTTGTGTAATAGAAATATAGATGAAATGATCAAGATATTTGGGAGAATCCTCCATGAATGGTCAATGATAACACTAATATTAAATCAATGTTAATGGGTTTAGTATTTTTTAATCCTATAAGTTCAGATATTATTATGTAGGAATCAAGGAATGAGGATAATGACAGTGACACACAAAATGATAATTTACATGAGGAAATATAGAAAATTCATAACTCATCAAAAACTATTGATAGGTGGGATAATGTTTTGGATGCTATCAAAGTGAATGAAGAAAATCTACTGGTGGTATATTGGATTGCAGGATAGGGATAGATACATGAGTCCATCATAACCTGTAACCACTTTTCAGATCTTGAGGGCTTGGATCAAGACTAATATAATTTCATTAAAGTTAAAATAACTGATGGGATAACGATTGAGGAGGATCACCCATTCTATTATTCATAGGATGGTTTTGGATGGAAGAATACTAAAATCCTATAAAATTCATGGAAAAAAATTTCCAGAAGTCTTACTGGGACTCAATTGGTGGGAACATGACAAAAAGGAATAAAACAAAATTGTGCAAGGATTACTCCCACATTCCAAATCCAATGGAGTCCTATTCAAGTAAAAAAATCTATCAAATGAGATGTAATACATTCCTTCTTCTATTTTTAATATGATGTGGATTCCTAAATATGTTATATCTATTCACGAGAGGTTGGTGGAAAGAAAACTAGTGTGGAGAATGTTGTTAGGGGAAATCCATGAGGCTTCTTGTCCATTCAGAGGATGGAATGATGGAGGATATTCAATATATAAATTATAATCATGAAGTGGAAGGTATGTTGTTGGGTAGGACACTTTGAGTAGTTGGAAATAATGAGTGGACAACATGGATCAACCAACATGACCTTATACCGATAGGGGGTTTTATTGAAGTGAAGATATGTAAAGTGGCGTATACACAATTGTGGGATAAGCTGGTGGATAACAATAAATATATCATTATTGATGATCCATATACATTGGTTTACTATTTATCATTGGAAATCTTAAGGGAGGAATTATGTATGGGGATTAAGTTCAATTTCAGTAATTTTGTTATCACTTATGAGAAACATCATCCTAGTAGAACTATGGATGTTTCTCACATTTCCTTAAATATCTTTTCTAATAAAATATATAATTTTCAGTCAACAAAATTGTGTATGGTCTTTTTTTGTTTTCAGTCCTTCACCTGGAAGATCATAGAGTTTCAATGAAATGGGATCTTATAGTTCTGATAACTTTATTGGAGGTGACTTCGCTTCCCAATGTTTTCCAAAATGTTAGGGTCAAAAATTTGGATGATGGTTTTCATTATATAAATTGGATTTCATTGAAGTGATTATGAAAATATGGAAAATTCATGAGTTTGGAAAATATTGGTTCATGAGTGGTGTTTCTAGAAGGATCAAATATAATTGATGGCAATATCCTTTATTACAATAATTGGATATTTACGATAGTGTATAGGGTTCAAAGGAAATCACCATGATTTCAATGAACATTGTGAATGGAGAATTTCCATGGAGCATCGGGATTAGGGAAACACCATGAAGATATTTTTGAAAATAAAGAAAAATGTGCCAAGTGGAGGTGAAACATTGAGAATGCCAAGCCTATAAATTCTAGTATACCCCCCACTTCAGTTTAACTAAAATTTTCAAGGAAAATCTGGAAATGTGTTGATTTCGTGAAGCTAATCTCTCTTTAAAAATCTAACTCTTTAAGTGATCTTGAGAATCATGAAAAAATATTAGTTTTGAAAGTTGAGAATACATCTGATTAATGTGTTCTTCATGATGATGGGGTCTTCCATAGTGACTCATTGATCTTAATGAAGGATTTTTTTATGTGAAGGCATGGGATCGTTGTGATGATAGTTTTTCTGAGAAGGAAGGGATATTAATGAACTCTATAGCTTCAAAAAATGTAGTTTTTGAACATCAGTTTTTACGTGAACAAAGCTGTTAGAGTGCATAAATTTTGTTCTGTGATGCGTGATTTGTTTTCTGATAGACAGGGATAGGGACCTTAATACCAATTCATTGAATCAACCTTCATGTTGAAAAATTATTTTAGAATTCATTGAAAGTAGTGAGTATAGGGGAGTTGAAAGAATTGTTTTGAGGGATATAGTGTGCTATCCGTAAAATAGTGTAATGGAAATGTTCCTAGAATAGAGTTAATATTTATGAATTTTTTAATTCTATATATAGTGAATAATAATTGATTTAGGTATAACCAACACACTATCAGCATATCCTCCATGTACTAGCCCTTAGTGGTGATCCAACTAAAATTGTTGTGTTGTCTTGATGCTTGTAAATGTTTGAATTAGTCAAAATTACCATCCAACTTTTTTAATATGTTCCAACCAATGATGGAACATGATCCTTCACTTGTGAAGAATAAGTTGACATCCTAATTAACCCATATAATCTCAGGGTGTTCTTAAATACTTCATGTGTTATTAGAGGGTACAAGTTACAAGTGTGGAATTTTTCCTTTTGTGTTATCTTGGAAGATAGAGTTAATATAATTTGGTTCCCCATTTTGATGAAAGTAACATTATAATATTGAAGAACATGATAAAATCACATCTAATATCTCTTGTAGTGGATGTTATTTTTTTTCAGAGCACATGGAATATGGGTCACTTATCCAGCATGACTATCTATTACTCATAAAAACAAGAAAATGTTTGAGGAAGATTCAAAAGCACAAAATTCACTCACTGCAGCTATGTGTGACAATATACATCTAAAGGAAAGTATACTCAATTCATCCAAGTCTAGGTGGAAAATGATTGGAAATGAATAAATGTAGAAAACAAAGTAAAATATGTCAAACATCATGTTTTTCAAAATAGTTTTGATGATTAGAATATGAATCGTGATGAAAATGAAGATAACTTCTTCAATTGAATTAATGATTTTTTTGGATCTATGCATGGACTAGGTGAAGAAACCAATGACATTGACTTTTTGAAAAATATTACTAAGAATACATCCACCTCTATATAGTGAAAAGGAGTTAGATATTATTGAATGGGGTCTATCTAAACATTCTCTAGATGATCTACCGAGTAGTCTGGTGGCATATTAAATGACAGTCAAATCAAAAGATGTAATAACTCGAGTAAGCAATGAAATGTCAATCAAAGTCATTGAAAAAACATGAGGTGTGTGGAGATACATATGATAAATATAATTAGGAAAACGAAATTATTTCTCCTATTGAAATGAAATTCAACTAATGAAAATGGATATTTGAAGAAAATCTTCCCTAGGACTATAATCATATTGATAGAGTTAGGCACATTGCCTATCAGTGCTCATGGAATATAGAGGATGCAGAAAGTTAATAGGTAAATTCCTAGAAGTCTCATAAAAGGTTTTATCAAATGGAAGACTTCAAGTATAGAATTAATTTATAGTGTAAGATTCTATTCTGTAATGAAGAAGAGACTCACGGTTAATTCATTGAATAAGAATAAGAAGAGTTCGAATATAGAACCCACACAAATAAGACGACTACTACAGATAATTCAAAATCATCCAAAGATAGAGATATAGAGAATCAGTTTATTTCTAATAATGATATCATGTTTCAACTTAAGGATTCTTTTTGAAATATTTAGAATCAAAGTAACATATCCAAAATATTGGAGATTTGTTGTAGAATAATCATCATAATATGTTTATAATCATGACGATGAAATTAAATGACCTGAATTAGTATTGAAAGAACAATAAATAACCTTTTAAAGTAAAGAATATATATAATGTAAATGAATCTTAATATTGAAAAATACGAAAAGGATATCAATGAACATACATACATAATGGAGTTGAATTCGAATACTATTGAGGGTCTTGAATAATTTTTTACTCTTAGGATTTATCATTAAAGTGAATAAAGTTCAATGGAAACAATGAATATAATATAGTTTGGATGATTATCAGATTTTAAGCTGATAGATAGATCCAAAAATGGATTTGATGGAGTAGATAAGGCTTTGGATGATCAAAGATACACATATATGGAAAAAAGAGGAGTTAGTTCCGATGTTGAAACACTAAGGGTTTGAAAAAAGATGAACCAAAATAAAGGGAAGAATATAGTTAGACATATCACAATGTATCCTAATGTATTAACAAGGATATCCCCAAATCAAACTAAAAGGATAAATGAAAACTATCCAAAATTTTCTAGAAATTATCATCAATTGAACTCATTTCCTATGAAAGGATACATGGGGGGAAATATATGTGAGAAGACATTTCCTTTTTTGAAATTTCAATTCTATGGATATTTGGGCCATATCATTTCATAGTTTGAAGAGGAAATATTCAATTTGAAAGGATAAGTTATGGGAAGTAAAAAATATAGAATGAATTCATATCCTAGTTATGTTAGAATAAATAATTTCTATGGATTTTTTTATTGTTGATATAACATTGTCGATGAAGATGTTTATTGCTAGCATATGAAAGCAATGAACAATTCAATTAGAACATAGAGACAATCTAATAATCTTCAACCATATGATGTTTCCCATAAAAACATATTTTCTCCTCTGTGAGAAGTGTATATGTTTGATGATCCTATAAAAATAGAAAGTAAATTTAGAAATACATCTTCATCATTAAATCAATATAATTTTTATTGGATGGAAAGTTAGATGATTGAGAAATCCAATCATACTGAAGCTGTATTCAAAACTACAAAGAAAAATAGAACATGGAAACCTGATAGTGGATGTTCATAACACGGGATGGGAAATTTTTATTTATTGAAGTATTTAAAGGAAATGGGTGGTGTAATAGTATGGTTCATTAATGATGGTTCTTTAAAGATCCAAGAAGTTGGAGTACTAAATTGACAAGTGATGAGTTTACGAAAACCGAAGTTCATTATGGGGGAGATTTGAATCATAATCTCTTGAGTGTGAGAGAAATATGTTACACAAGAATAATAGTAACAATAAATTATAATGGTTTAACTATTAATGTAATTATAGGGAAATATCTCATGAATCGATATAGAACATGTTCCAACAAATATCAGGTTTATAATAAAGCGAACATTTGGTACATGATAGTTGAAGAAGATAACATTTTGTGGGACCGATGGTTGGGTCACATTAATCAACAAAACGTGGAATAGATATCATAAATGATTATTTTCATTGATATCCCTAAAATGAAGCATTATAAGAAGAATACTTGTGATTCTTATAAATGAGGAAAGATGGTTTGTAGTTCATATCTCCCAAAGAAGAAAATGGAATTGAATCTCCTTGATCTCATCCACAATTATTTATGGGGACCGATAAATGTGGGGGAACATATGGACAGAGGTAAATTGTTTTTATTGATTATTTTATTATAATGAATTATTTGACAGTTATTCACATGAAATGAAAACTTCTTGATTTCATGAAAACATATCATTGAATAGCTGAGATTTATACTGGGAAGAAAATCATAGTTTTGTGGTTTAATAATGTAGGGTAATACACATCCACTGAATTTTAAAATTAACTAGATAAACTTGAATACAACATGAGGGGGACACTATGAAAACTCTAAAGAAAAATGCAGACGTTGAATGTATTAATCGATTGGTGAAAAATATTTATAGAACTGTATTGATTGAGAGTCACATCCCTCACCATTACTGGAAACGGGTTTTTCAAGAAGTAGTGTATAATCGAAATAAAAAATATATTTATATCAAAGAAACCAAGAAAGAATATGAGTTATGGAATAGAAGGAAACATAATTTTAATAATTTTCATGTTTTTGGAATTAAATGTTTCATCCAAATCAAAGAAGAAAATCAAATGATGAGTGGTGATGCTATTGATAAGGGAATATTCCTATGATATTCAGTAATGATAAAATCCTTCAATTGTTGTAGTAATCATCATAAAAATTTGAAGATAACTGGGATTTGAAGATCATTGAATATAATAACACAAATTCATGAGGTAATGTTTATGCTATGATGATATGAAATGAGAAATAACACACACTGGGATTATATATAAATAATTTAGTAGAGTAATACATTCAAAACATTTAGGGGTCACAACGCGATGTTGATTCTGAAGAAAATCCTAAGAGAAACCCATGTATAATAAAAATTCATATGAAACATAGAGGATAAAATCAAGAGCATAGATTGGTAAATATAACATCATTGTGGATTGGGAAGCACTGACACAGTCAAGTGGAATGAATAATAATGTGAAATATTCCTTCCTATCAGTTATGGAACCATCATCATATTAAGAAGCTGGAAAGGATGAATCATGGACTAATGTGATGAATGATGAGTTATATTATATTGAAAAGAACCAAACATGGGATCATGTTATGAGACCCCAAAGGCACAATGTGATTGTTATGATGTTGATATTTATGAATATATTCGATTAGGAAGCTAATGTGATCAGAAATATGGCATGATTGGTGTGTAAAAAATTTAAAAATATTGAAGGTGTTTATGTTGAAGATTAATTTTCTCCAATGGAAACACTAAATTGGCTCATGCTTTTGATTTCCATGTAAATTAAATGAAGTTACAAAGCATATCAAATGGATGTCAAAACAGATTTATTGAGTAATTTTCGGAAGAAAACGTCTACATTGATCAACCAGTGAGTTTTTTCATGGTAATTATGAAATTAAGGTCAACATATTGAAGAAGGAACTATATGGTATGAATCAAGAACCACGAGCATGCTACTCTAGACTAGATTTGTAAATAAAGAAGTTTGAATTTAAAGATATAGTGGATCACAATTTCTGTATGAAGAATAATCAGAAAGATCAATTCATGGTACTATTGTTCATAGATGATATTATATTTTGAGGAAGTAGGCATGGAATAATGGATGAATATTCTAACCACATGAAATAATAATTTGAAATTTCCATGATTGGTGAACTCAAATACATCATGGGATTGAAAGTGATTTAGGGGAAGGAACACACTTTATTTCTCAAGAAAATTATGACATAGGCTTACTAAAAAATCATTATGCATGACTCCATACCAATGTAGAATCCAATTGTGGTTAGAACTAAACTAGGAAATCATTAGGATGATAATTTTTTAGATCCCACCATGTACAAGAGAATCATTGGAATCTTATTGTAATTAATTACAACACCGAAGGATATTGACTTTGAAATAATCATAGTAGCCTGCTCTCAATGTATTCAGAAAGAAGATCATATGGTGTTAGTCAAATTAATCATGAGGTATATTTTAGGTTCTCATAATAATGGATTATACAATACTATGGTAATATATAATGAACTTTTGGAATTTTATGATGCTGACTACACAGGAGATGTTTTTGATTAAATGTACACAATTGGTGGAGAATTTTGTACAGTAATGAAATAAGTGGGCTGGTTGAGATTGAAACAGGAATATAATTCTCTTACACTTCTGATTTAGATTATATATATTATGATAAGGCTTGAACACAACTATTATGTATGAACCAACAATTTACTGATATCAGATATTAGGTGAAATAGACAATGGTGATTTACTATGATAGTAAGAGTGAAATTGATCTTAAAAATACTACTGTTTAGAATTTTTGTATGAAACACATTGAAATAAAATACACTTCATCATGGAAAATGTTTAATATGTAATTATTAAGATGGATCATGTTGGAATTGATGATCAAGTGGCATACATACTGACCAAGACATTATGAGAACAACTGTTTGAGAAGCATCGATTGATCCTCAGTGTTCTACCACCTCCTGGTGCATGAGGATGTTACGAGGGTTCCTCTATCACAAGATGAATTAATATTTTTATTCAATTTATTAAAATGATGTAGATTTATATTGTAGATACAATATAAGGGAGTATATTTTGATCTATATGTCAAAATATGGCTCTTTTTATTTATTTCCAATGGGGGAGAATGGATAAATTCTATAGTTCAATGGTACCAAGGAAGAGAATGTAAATGAGAGTGAAAAATTTATTGTTTTTGTGTTTCATCATAACGGGGAATGGAAAAATTCAACGAGTTTCAAATTTGTAGAAGGATGAGTTACAAAGTCATAGAATGATTTGAAAAGTCAAAGATTGGGAATTTAGAAAGCAATTCATTGTAATGTGAAAATAGTCATAACATAGATTTGATATATTTATTAATTCCTAGATATGAGAACCCAATTAATTCTTCCCCTATTGTTTTTTAATATATGTATTTTTCACATAGACTAAGAGTGTTGGATTCTATGTTTCTTGCATATTAATTATTGATTGTGGATGGTGCATCATTGCATTTACTGCAGATTCCCAAAAAAACCAAAGCGGTATATTCTTGGAACCATGTTTCGTCTTTACTGAAAATCGACTATGTTATTTTTCCATCCTTCAAAAGGAAGATTATAGATTATAGGGAAGGTGAGGGTGTTTGAAAGAGAACGACTCTTATATTTCAGGCTAACATCAGTATTGAAGTTGTCTTGTCATCCAAGTATTTTAAAATTTTGGAGTCCATAATTTAGAGGATGGATGTCATTGAGAATAGTGAATATCATTGCACTGATTATGAAAATATGGAAAAGGAATGAGTTTTGCGAATATGGGATTCATGGGTGGTGTTTTGCGTTGGATCAATGATCACTGATAATGATATCTACAATTATGAGAATTGTATCTTCACAGCTATGAAAATTTCTTGACGGTACACAACATGATTAATATGAGCATCATTAATGGGGAATTTCCATGGGGAATCATGAAAATCAGAGCACCAAGAATATATTTTTGAATGGTCTGAAAAACGTGATAAGACGTGTTAGATAATCACGATGGAAAATGATATAAATACGAGGCTATCCCAAATTAATTTAAACAATAATTTTAATGAAAAATAAAAAACACTCTGATTTAGTGAATCCATAGACTCTTCTTGAATCTGGATTTATATGATAGTTTCATAACAATTAAAATACAACTATTCTTTACTGATGCCAACGTTTTTCATTGAACTATGCTTCATGATGATAACGATATTCTGTGTTGACTCATTGAGCTTCATGATCGAGTTTGTTCTATGAAAGATAGGGTCCTTTGTGATGATAGTTTGTTTTTCGATAGAGAAGAGGTTTATGAAGGGTTGAGTTTTATGATGGAGCATCACGAATGTTAGTTTTTTAGATTCAATTTTTAGAGAACATAGTGAACAATGTGGATTAATTTATTTCTGTGATCCTAGAAGAGTATTGTGTTAGGAAGGGACAATGAATTTAATGTAAATTCATTGAAATACATTCATGTCTATAAAATGAGATGGAATTCCCTCAAATTAGTGAGCTTGGATGAGTTAACATATGTGTTTAGAGGGACATAGAGAGCTATACTTAAAATCATGAAAAGGAAATGTGCATAGTGCAGAGTGATTGTGTCTGAACATTGGTATTCTACACCTTGTGAAGAATATAGAAATTATGTATGACCAACACACTACTGGTGTATGCTCAGTGGAAAATCACATAGTGGTGAACAAAGTTAAATTGTTTTGTTTCTTTCTATATGTTAATGGTTTAATTACTACAAATTTTTATCAGACAAGTTTAACAGGTTCCTACCAATGTGGGAAAAAAATCCATTACTTGAGAATAAAAGGTTGACACCCTGATTCCCACCTCTACTCTCAGGGTGTTCTGGGGTCCTTAATTATTTGAATTTAATTGTTATATAATAGTGTAATTTGTCATTAAAATGATGTGTAATTGTAGTTGTTCACTAGTTGAAACGATCTGAATAAGATGAATATAAAATACATGAGTTCACGTCCATGGTTTTATGACATGTTCAATAAAATTTGGAAGTCTGAGAACAAGTAAAATGTGGATCTTCGTTAGGGATATCAATAGTTTAATGTTAATGAGGGAGATATTTAGAAGAAAAAAATCCATGCAAGGAATAGACACTACAAGTTATTAGTAATTCTCTTAGGATATACTAATTCCACAAAAATATTCCTAAACATGAAAATGTAGTCTTTATATAATGGCTTCACATATTTTTGGTTTTATTTATTATAGAGTTATTGTCTACCCTAGGAGAAATAAAGAACATTAATAGAATCCAAAGAAAATTCTATCTACATTAAGAATGGAGATAACATATTCTATGTTCAGAAAGTGTGACTTTTGATTAAAACAACTCATATTCTGAGTTCACATGATCACAAGTGATGGAAAATCTATATACCCTTCATAAAACATTAAAAATTAGGAAAATAAAGAGCCATAATTGGTGAAGTAAATATATATTTTTATTTGACTAGATATGTATAAATGATATTTTGTGTGAAATTTCCAATGTTTTTATTTCCAACTGAATATGTTAACCTATAATGTGTTAATGTATGTATGAATGAATTAATGTGGAGAATGCTTTAAATAACAAACAAATATGATATTTACTACATATGTACTCACAAAACCTCCAATTAGAGAATGTTTTTTGATATAGAATGAAGCATTTGAGAAAAATTGGGTTGTATACTCATGTTTCATGAAATAATATTAGCATATTCCACTTAACAGTTAGTGATACATGAGTAGAACATCCAAATGTATAATATAGGGTTTGAATATATGATATATTCTTTGAATATATAGAAGCACAACCTAAATGCTGAGAATTGGACATATATTCAAATCATTGGATAACAAATTGAATATTCATGTCGAAATATATTAACATTAATCCTCAAATATTTCAATTTTTGATCAAGGAATATGGTCTAACTATATACTATATTCTTGAAATTGGAATAAGGTAAATAGTTTTATTATCAAATAAGAACCAACAACACTATCCATGATTCATATATAGAATGACCCAATCATCATGGATAAACAACGAATGAATCTAGATAATATAATTGTTTGAAATACATATTACCTTTAACAAATTATTTCCCAACCTTCTAACCATGAGAAAATCAAGGTGTATTAAGGGGATAATTTGGAAATTCAAATTAATGTGTAAGAATTATTGGATGGTAAGAATTAAGAACTACTAATTTATGAATATGGTTTCATTAAGATTGTAAATAAAAATTGGGTACCTTCATCACCATGGATAATTAATGTGCTATTGAATAATGTGCATATATCATATCTCATTATCCATACAAGAAGTACCAATATATATTTTGATCCTTAACACACATTTAGTGGTTCAATATGATGAAACAAGCATTTGAGTATATAATAATGTTATTGGGTTTTCATCAAGATAAGGAAGAGTGATAGAAGTCCTTGAGGGTGATGAAACCATTTCTCATACCCATAGGTAAATGGGTGAAAATCATCATAGACCACGTCAATAGACTCGCAAATTAATCCAATGAAAGAAATATGAAATTGGTTGTAGTGGGTAGGACCACCAAGACATCCCACGTCATGAA
Source organism: Viscum album (assembly GCA_963277665.1). Taxonomy (NCBI): domain Eukaryota; kingdom Viridiplantae; phylum Streptophyta; class Magnoliopsida; order Santalales; family Viscaceae; genus Viscum; species Viscum album. The sequence goes on along the minus strand of OY728129.1, from coordinate 1,263,098,211 downwards.
TATTTTTGATCATTTTTCACCGGAAAATTTTATAATATATAAATAAATGAAGTGTAGATGATACATGGGGAACCATTGTCAATAATATCTTATCATGGTCCAAGGTTCACTTATAAATTTTTGACATATCTTCAATATATTCTCAATACTTAATTGAATTTCATTACATCCAATCACCCCCAAAATAATGGATTATATTAATGGACAAATAAATCAATCAAGGAAATATTAATATATATATTTATGTAATTTAATATAGTATTGGATAAACATATCCCATTGGATGAGTTCTCATACTAAAATATATTAAACTCAAGTATTCAAGTGGATCTATATGTAGCATTATATGGTGAGTGATGTTGAACAACTATATTTTGGAATGTAGTTTGACAATGAAAGATACACGGTGTAAATTTGTGAAAGAGGTGAAATAAATGGTTTATTCCATAATATATTATATGAATATTATTAGAGTTTTTAGAAGATCTATATTTATAACTATTGAAGGGATCATGTTTTTGAAGATAAAGAAAATGGTTTCCTTTGAATACCACCATGGAAGGTAGTCTTGCAGTTTGGAAGGAATGGAAAGATAAACCCGAGGGATATTGTCCCCTTTGACATGCTTGATTACATAGGATCAGTGGTCTATTGTCTAAAACCTCAATCAATCCTAGATCATGTTCATGATTTATTTCAAGTATCTGTTCCAATGAAGTAAATACCTGATCCCACAAATGTACTAGATATAAATGTGGTACAAATAGAGAATGACCACTCTTATTTGGATAATCCATTAAAGATCCTAGACTATATAGACAATTTTATAAAAAATAATACAACTGAACTTGTAAAAATTTTGACGTAGAACCATTAATATAATGATATGAAATGGGAACTAGAGAAAATATAGATAAAGAAGTACCCTCATATATTAAAAAACAAGAATACATATTGAAATTTTGGGATTAAAATTTATAAACGGGGGAAGAATGTAAAGAACCTAACTTTATAAATGATATTTGTTTCCTGGATAAATTTGTCGTGAATTATTTTGTATTATTGACTCCAATATGATTTCAAACCAAAAAAACTTAATTTTTTTAATGAATATTGTAACATTAATTAAAAACTAAACAAATGAAATTTCAAATATAATAATAAGAAAAAAATAGAAAAAGTATAATGAGAAAATATTGATCATCTATATCATATTGAATTTTTTATCGCACGAACAAAACTATTGTATAGAAACATAATATTTGAAAACCAAATGATATTTAGAAAAACCAAATATATAATGGGAGAATATTGATCATCTATAACATATTGAATTATCTATCCCATGAACAATAATATTGAAGAGAAAAAAATATTAGTAAACCAAAAAATATTTAAGAAACAAAATATAGAACAATGGGAGGAATTATAGTGAATGATGTATAATGAAATTAGGATTCATTTATAGGAGATAATATGATCATTGTAAAAATAAAGTGACAATTGAAATAGTAACCTAGCTATCATCAATAGTAGCAAGATTCTTTGAAATAGTAACCGGATGACTGGAATAGTAATTTGACCACAAAATAAAAAAATAAAAAAAATAATATTTATCATGATTAATTTTAAAAAATATAAATATTATAATTCCATAAAATAAATACCAATAATAAAAATCAATTAAATTATAATCAGTTTTTCTTATAAATTCATATTTTAATGTATTTTATAAAAATTATATTTTTTTCACTATGAACTAAAATGAAATATCATATCAAATAATTTAAATTAAATTAATATTTCTTTTAGAATTATTAGGTTTAAATTTCCAAATTGATATTTATAGATTTTTTTAAATTTCAATTTGTTTATGAATAATAAAAATTCACTTTTTAATATTCAATGTTTATGAAATGTTAATGATGTAATAATAACATAAAATATATTAAATGTGGTATAAAATCCCAAAATGAATATAATAAGATTAATGGGTAATTTATAAACAAAAAACAAAATATAAAAAGTTAAAATTTAATTTAAAATGTCTGAAAGTCTAAATTTTCCCTTTAAATGAACATTTTATCATTTTTTTATTTTCATTTTTATTAAAAAAATATATTTATTTTCTATTTATTGAGGAAACACCTAAAATAATTTTTCCAATTAAAATAAATTTCAAACTCTTAAAAATAATAACATTTTAAGGTTATCCATTGATATATTAATTTATTAATTATTATAAATTCAATGTACCCCTCTCAGAAATTATAAACCAACACCCATTTGTCCCTCCATGTAGAAAAGAATTTATCCATTATTATAAAAATCCAAAAATATAACAAAATTCCATTTATTAATCACCTTATAATTCATAGGGAATTTTTTCAGTCACTAAACTCTAAGATTTTAAGTAGTTTAGTTCCATTGAGAAGACACAACACTGTGAAGATGATAAATTTTCATCATCTTTTTATCTCATTTTCGTCATCATTTCCTCATTTTATATAACCCTATAAACCCAATAGTTATTAAATTAATTAAGTAATTTTTAAAATTATATTAATGGTTTAAACTTATATTAATTATTATATTTACAATGTATTTATATTTCATACTTCCCTTTCCTCCACATTTTACAATGTCCCATAAACTATCGACTAACCTCCAATGAGGAAATTGTCAACTCTATCAATATCACAAAAATTATATATTATTAGGAAAAAATGTTTATAATATATAAAATTATATATATATATATATATATTTATTTAATATTCACAATATATAAATAATAATAATTCACAATGATTAAATCGATGTAAGATGCGATATTTTAAGTAAAACATGATATGAAAACATTTCACCATAAATAATAGGAATTATAAAATATATTATAATTATTAGAGTTGGTCATGAGTAAAAAAATTAAGGTAATTTAAATATAGTTCTATATTATAATATGATTATATTTGTTATATAGGAAGAAAAAAACATGATGATATAAATCAAGATTTATTGTAAGGGGGTTGTCAAACCTATGTCCCTTTTTTGGGTAATCTCATATTTAATATTATTTTTAGTATATTCATTCTTCTAATGTACTTAAAATATCATTAAAAAATTATCCCTTACGTTTTTTTGGAAAAAAAAATTCTTACCCTTTTGAAATGATTTCTAAACCAATATTAGAGATTTCTCGAAATGAATTTATTTTATAAAAACATCATATTGACTCATCATTATTACTTTCTTCTAAACTAAATAATGATGTAGTTTAATTCCCAAATATGATATACATTATTCATTTTTTAACTCTAATGATTATTCATCATATTATTTTTTTAAAATTTTTATTTACCCCATTTAATTCCATTTGATAATTTCTTAACTACGATTGTTATGTATTCTAATTACATCTGGAATGCATGATAATGAGATTTTATTATGTGGAATGTGGGATTCAAAATATATTCCCCCAATTCATTTTTATGTCTAATATATCTCAATATTTTGTGTATTATGTGTCAAAATGATGATATATTTGTTCATAATTATGATTTTTCAAAATATGGACATATGTTATCCATGAAAATGATAATAGATTTGTACACAATTATCTATTGTATTTGGAAACTATTATATTATATTTCATTATCATGGATATTCAACATTCAAATCCCTTTAAAAATGATTCCCATGTTCTTATCATGACGATCCCACTATTTTTAAATACTGATGATGATTATGCTATACCATATACTATTTATTCATTTCACTTCTTCCATCGATTTTATACATCTCTTTATTGGGCTTTTAGATCATGACATTATTTGGTGTATATCCTTGGTTATTACATAAACTAAGAATATATTGATATAATTTATGAGGATAAATTATATTGGTTTATATAATTCATATGTTTTATAGTGTATAAATTATTTATGAACCTAGTTTTCAAATGATATTAAACATGTTGATCCTAAAATGTTTTTATACTATGTTATTTATAATAAAAATTATGTTATGTAAATGTAGGAAAAGTAGGGCCACTATACGGAAGGATCAACATGGTCACATAGTGTGTTTTTCGTCATGTAGGGTATTTTCAAAACACACCATCTTCACAAAGGAGTTATTCTATTGGCTCAATATAACATCTCTAGTGATGCACAAATGAAAAGGATTCATAGATTATATCTAGTAGTTTTTTGGTTTCATAACCCTTAATATTAATCTATAGTTTTGATGTTATACACCTTTCAAATATCCATTTATTCTTCATGGATGATGGAAATTTGAAAAGGGTTAATTCTTAAATCACATGTTATGAACCAAGAATTAGTGTTCCTTTTCATTTTTCTCACCTGGATTTTTATCTCACTTTGATATTGGATCTTAATTCCATGGACGTTTCCTAATATATGTGTCTTTTCAATCTAAAAATTTTGTAAAAATCAAAAAGGAGAAAAAACGTTTTGGATATCCAAAAATGATATCTAAAAAAATGAAATGTTTTCTATTTGAATATATAGTAGAATGAAATTATAGAATTTAATGGGATTAAAATAACCATTATATTATTATTCTATTAAGATTTATAGTTATCAGATATAACACCCTTTAAATTCATATCAATTTAGAAATATTTTTATGTATTTAATATAAAAAAATATTTCTATATTGATGAAAAAAAAATTAATTAAAAATAAAATATTTGTCATAAAATAAAGGAATTTAGAAAAAAAATAACTAAATAATAACATATTCTAAATTTAACTATATTTTAAATGTATTTTTTAAAATTAATTTTTTAATATACTTTCTTAAAAAAATTGTTTCTTAAAAATTGATTTATAAAAATAATCTAATTATTAATAAAATCAATTAATAACATAAAATGAAAAATTATGTAATTGTGGGAATGAACCATTATTTTTTCATGAATAATTTCTTTTATGTATTAATAAAATTTTAACAATATTTTATAAATTATTATAAATATTATCATATTTAGAGTATGAAATTTAATAAAAAATATTTTTCTGATTAAAAAATGAATAATCATCCATTGATTAATTGTAAATAAATTAGTAATAAATATAAAATCACATATTATTTATGTAATTTGTTTTTTAATGAAATAAAAAATAAAATAGCACCATCATTAATGGTTGAGTGAAACCTTGCTAAAACATTTCATAGGTAATGATTAGTGAAAATAAATGAATAGAAAACACATATTCATAAAACACCTTAATCATCCCATCAGAATGAAATTTATTGTTTTGAGGATCAAAAAAGAAAAAGGTCTCTCAGGCATATTAGTAATATTTTATTCATCTAAAAATTATTGATTTATTTTAATTCATCATGTAGTGGATTCATTTATCCCGCCTATTCTAATGGATTTTTTTGGGTCTATATTTCCCTCAAGACATACCATTAAATTTTTTGAACATTCTCTATGAAGTTTTAGAGTGTTATCATTATTATTACATCCACTAACAAGTATATATTTTCATTATATCATCGGATCACCACATCCAAATCATGAGACCATCTAGTAGGCCTTATAATAATAGTTCTAAAAGTATCAAAGTAGTCCTCTAATTATTTTGGTATCTTTTAGTTATCAAAATTTGTTTCCTATCTATAAAAATTAGGTTGTTTAACTTTATTTAAAGTAGAATTTATTTCTTGGGTATCATAGGTGTATAAAATTTAATAATATCCAATATAATAATATGTTTCATATATAATTATCCTACATATAATGTATAATCATGAACCAATATAGTATTTCCAACTATCTAGTAATTTACATTTGTAGTTTCAAATTCACTAGGACCAACTTCCTGATAAATTATATTAGTTGAATTTTTTAAATTTGAAATCTCAATATTTGATAGACCCTCAAGGTATCCCTTTAATAGTTCATTTACAATACATTACCAAACATATAATGAAATGTAATACCAAAAACATACACTTCTTTAACATGAAAAAATGTTATAGAATCGTCACATTGATTGAAAAATAGAATATCCTTCAATACATTGTTTTGTAAATAAATATCCTCACCCTGGATCTAATGAAAAAAATATAGAGAAATAGATGAAGTACATTGATTGAAAAATTTAGTTCTACAATTTATTTCATTCAAGGTTATATATTCACCTTCTGTTTATTCAATAAAACCCATCACAATAATATTCCATACACCCACGGAGGGACATCCTTTGAATTACTGGATAACGAACTTCTAAGGGTTTCTAAATTTTCATTACCTAAATTGGTCTCCAAATTCATATTCATCAACTATTTGGATCACGTAGCTTCAAGGATGGACATACCTTGGTCTGAGTGAACTCTATCATAGGATATATAATCCGTTAATGTTTATTCCCAATGTGTATCATGAAAACAATCTCTTCTTATCACCATGAACCTACAAAAATAATATGTAAAACTACACATAAAATAATTATACCCATATCACTTATATTTATAATGTAAAATTGAAAGATAATCATAGATAACTTCTTTATAAAACCAAACCTATCAGTATAGGGAAAATAGGCTATACCAATTTTTTGGAACCATTATTATTGTACCTCAAACCATTTTTATATTCTATACAAATATTTGTTTTAGTCATTGTGTTATTTTCACTCTTTATAGACATAAAAAAATGGGTTGGTATAAAAATTCATATCGGTTTTGTATCACAATAATTTGGGATGAATTGATATAAGTAAGTTCACCTGAATTTTATGTACCATTGGTTTTACCGAATTGTTGGTATAGTTATTCTATTGAATGAAAATTTAGATCTTGATTTTTAATTACAATACACCTCTTTAATATTCCAATTACATTATCACTATTATATAAAAATATTGTTGTTAATATTTATATGTGTGTATGTGTGTGTAAAAAATAATAATAATTTTTAATGAATTTGATTTTATTATTATTATTATACATAAATAACGGTGTAATATATACCAATATTTATGTTTAATCATTGAAATATGTGAAATTTACCAAAGGTTTGTGGAAAACAATAGTATAGTCATATTTATAACAATTTTTTTATCAAACCATTGGAAAATGTGTCCATATACCACACCTATAACAATATTTGGGAAAAACCATTGGTATAGGTATCCAATATACATATACCAATGGATTGGTATAATAATAATCTATTGCCCAAACCCATACATCTACTCAATGTTCTTTAAACCATTGGTATAATTATTATTTCTATTAGTGTGTTTATTCTAAATCCAGACGAATTTTGGCAAATCATTAGAAACATGAAATACACCATCTCTGTCCACTAATGGGCATGAGACATTTAGAGTTGATGAGTTAATTTTGATTGGGCAGACAAGAGTACAATTAATTGATATAAGATATTTAAAATGAATTATATTTAAATAATATAATACCAATACAACACAAAACTGAATCAATATATGCTCAAATCAATCAACAGAATATGGGACCTATTATTCACATCCTTCTAAAATCCAATGATATCTTGGATTCTTCATCGCTGATATCTATAGTGTTATTCATTGGTATTTATTCCAATGACAACTATATCTTCATCAATATGAGTTTTATTAAAAGAAGATAAACTAATTACTACTATTGTAATTTAGATCAAAACTTTATTAGGATGGCCACCATGAATGTCCTCATCCTATGCTAGATAAAAATAATTTTCTAATTCCATAATTTCATCATCAGGGAATGAAATTTTTGGAACCCATTTGTAATGAAATAAAATAGAATAATGAATCCATTTCTGTAATGATGTTTTGAACCCTGGATATGGTAATGTTTTCAACATGTGATTTTTAGGGTTGGAATCAATAGTTTGGTTCCTTACTATGACCATCCCAAAATTATATACATTAATTGATAAAAGGTATATTTTTAAATGAATTGTTTTTTTGGAATGTTTGGTATTTTTAGTTTAATAAATTAGAAATATATATAATTAATAATTTTTTAATTAAATAAATTTAATGTATTTATATACTAAAAAGTTTCTATATCATATGACATTAATTAATTGGTAAAAAATTAAAATATATTCACATTTATGATTACCATTACATTTTTTTTTAAAACTGTACAACAAACATATTTAACAATGAATAAGAATATTATTGTATAAGAATGAATAAATTAAATTATAGAGTTTATACATTTAATATAATTTTTCACTAATTTATTTAATATAAATAATTTGGAATACGAATAACCATAATAATTGTTTAAAAGTCATTGTTTTAAAAATAGTTTTGGATTTCATTAAGAAGTTCAGTTCCCCATTATTGTAAATTGAATTAGAATTAATTTTTCCGTAATTTATAATCAGTATTTTGAAATTAAGCAAGAATATAAATTTTCTTTAATAATAAAAAATATTTTTTTGAGGTTCAAATTTAATTTCTACTATAAATTTAAAGTGAGGTAAAAGGGTTTAACTAAGAGGTAACAACATTATATATCTTTAATCATATTTTTAAATTAATATAATAATGCGATTCATGAAAAATCATCCTCTTATTCTAAATTTTATCAACATTCAATGATAAAATTAATACCATATTTTAACATCAAAGGTAATTATAGAATAATAATTTTTCATATATATATTTCTGATTTAGATATTAATTTTAAATTAAAATTGATTTTATTTCTGATAGCATAACTGACAAGAAATAATGGGTTTTTCTGTAATATAAAGCCACACACAAGACTGACTTATAATTTATTTATAAATTTGTTAATAATTTCAATAATATTATTCTGGAAATGATGGAATTAATGAACACAAGGACATCTGACATCATAAAAAGATCATTTTTGACTCAATTTCAAAATTTTAACAAAACATCTGAGATGAACTTAAATAATAATGTAATTGCTATAACATGGTAATAAGTGAGTTAAATAGAATAATAAACATTAAAAGGGTTTTTAATAAAGTATAAATTAACAAAGGATTATTATTCATGAAGATAAAGAATGTACAAGACAAGTAAGACTTGAGGTATGGGACTTCATCTCAATTTCATTTCATTGAGGTATATCTTGATTTTATGGACCTTTAATATCCTATAAGGTGTATATATTTCCCTTTTGACACTATATATCATGAATACATTTATTATCATGATATTTAATGTTTCTTTAACTTTATGAGTCTTATTCAAGTGTTTCTCAAGTGGCAAGGGTCTTTTAAATTGAGAAAATTTCTTTAATTTTTTGATGATTTATACTAAGAAATATTTCTATTTTATGTCCAAGATATAAAAATGGTTTTGATGATTTATTTATATATACATGAATATTTTAATATGTTTATTATTTTATAATGTTTCAATGTGGCATAGGACATATTGTTTCAAAAATCATCTTCTTAAATGTTATAATCTTGTTCTAAAAATGGATTGATTATTTCAATAACATGGAATGTTTTATTGAACATATACATCATGAAGAGAATTTCTTGATGATATATCTCATTAATGCGTTTATTTTTTCGTTACATGTTTAAAATTTTATTTTTAAATAATTCTTTTAATTTATGAGTGTGAGGCCACATAAAAATGAAATGTGATTTCAAAGTGGAAATGTTATATTTCCATTACACAAGTTTTAAGTGAAATGATTCAATTATGGTTCATGGGAATTGTTTATGTGTACGGTGGTTCTGTGATAAAAAAAGGGAAGGTGAGGCCATGATATCTCTTTAATGAATTGGGTAATGAGACAAATTTAAATTATACAGTTTCTCCTAAGAATTTATGGAAAATTCTATGATGGGTATTCCAAACGTAATAATGAGGGTCACTCCTAATATAGATATGAAAGAAACAATGTAATTATGATATATATGACAAAATATTCTTTTATGAATTATGATTAACATGAACTTTTACAAGATTCTTTTAATTTCAAGGGTTTATAAATATTTATGGAATAATTTTTTCGTTCTTTATTTTAGTTTCCTTACAGATCATTTTGTTATCATCCAATGTTTTAATTTGTTTTCACAAGATATAAGGATTTCTATGTGAAGAATAATTCAAGGATATTTCCTTCCAGAAAATGAAATCATGTTTACTTTTAAATATTTTATATTTTGAATGAAATTTTGATAATCTTGTAGGTGTATCCACATTGTATAATGCTTTAATTATTATGTAATAGTTATGTCCCAATTCTCTAAAACTATAATCCTGAAAATATCCTCATTGTGAATTTTTGAAATAACTCAAGATTATGTAATGATTAAGGTTGGGGCCTTATATTTAGTATCAGAGGAAAGTAAAACCTTAGTTACCGAGCCAAAAATTAAAATTTAATTGAGATAATTTCCAAAAATGCTGTAAGGATGTAACATCCAAGGAAATTATAGAATAATACATTTTTATAATTATATTTATGAATTATATGGTAATATGACATATAAATTGATTGGATGTCTAACAGTGTACCTGACACACAGTAATTGGTTTCTCGTAATTCTTATGTTTCACACAAGACTATGTTATAATTTATGTATTAATATGATAATAATGTTATGAATATTATTTTAGAGATGATGAACTTAATGAAGACATGGAGGATTGACATTATACAAATTTTATTTTTGAATCAAGAACTGAATATTAATAAAACGTATGACAAGAAATTAAATAATTATGAAAGTATTATAAAATGGTAATAAGTGATAAAAAGGAATAATAATCTAGAAAAGTGTATCTATGTATTTATAAATTAATCTATGATTATTATTTAGGAAGTTAAGGAACATATGAGACAAGTCAGACTTGAGTTAAGGGACCTTCATTGAAGCATATCATGATATTTTGATCCATTAATATCTTATAAGTTATATATATAACCTTTTTGTCATGTTATATCTTGAATTAATCTATTCACTTGATATCTAATTATATTTAACATTATGAATCTTATTCAAGTGTCTCTCAAGTGTAAAGGTGTTTTTAACTAAAAACCTCGTTTTAATGTTTTTATGATTTATTCATATAAATATTTACATTTTCTGTACATGGTTTCATATGATTTTAAGTATTTATTAATATGGACATTAATGATTTTAAATTTTAATTTCTTTCAAATTTTTCAAATTGTAATGGGATGCTTTGGTTCAAAAATATTATTTCTAATTATTTTAAATATGTTTAATAAATGGATATATTATTTCAAAAACATGGAATGTTTAATTTATCGTATACATTAAGAATTAAATATCTCACAATTATATCAATTTAATGACTTGATTCATAAACTACATGTTTACCCTTTTATTTTCAAATAATTTATTTTCAAGTATGAGTTAAAGGATTCATAAAATTGAAATGTTATTTCAATGTGGAAATGTTATTTTTCCATTATACTTGATTTATGATTTATGATTATGTTGTGGTTCATGGGAATTTTTTATGTATACTGGTGGTTCTGTGATAAACCAAGGGAGGTTGAACCCATGATATCTTTATAATTCATTGGGTAATTAGAATGATTTAAATGATATTTTTTCTCCAACGATATTTAGGTAATATACTATGATGGGTATTCTAAACGTAACCATAAATTTTACACCCTATATAGTTATCAATGATAAAATGTATTTATGATATGAATGCCTCAAGTAGCCTTTCTGATTTATGATTTCAATGAAATTTTTCAGGATTTTTATGATTTAAAGGGTTTAAAAATGTTCATGGGATAACATTTTCTTTCCATATTTTAAATCACTTATGATAATTTTTGTTCTCATCCCATGTTTTTAAAAATATTTCATAGTGAATAAGGATGTGAATGAGAGGAAGATGTCATGGATATTTTTATCATGAAAAAGAAATCATATTTACTTTTAAATGATTAATATTATGTAGGAAATTGATACTATTGTAGTCGTATCAACATTGTATAAATTTAACATGTTATGTTATAGCTATGTCATGATTCTATAAAATTAGAAACCTGAATGGATCCTCAATTTTAATTCTTGACATAACTCAATATTATGAAATTTTTATGCCTCGGGATGTATATATACTACTTAGGAAATGAGTATTTGTTGAAATGAAACAAAAAAATACATAAAAAACCCCATCTTATACACCTTGAAACCCACTATTTTCTTTTGAATCCCTATTGAATATTTTATAATGTACACTCTCCAAAATCATTCATTGACATTTGGTATCCTCTTGTTCAATAAAATAATATTTAATGTGTAATTTAAAAAAATACATTTTGATAATTATATAATTCAACAATATAAGTTCCTAGTTCTTCATAATAATTTTAAATTACATTAACATATCAACTATTTATAATTATAATTATATAAAATCTTTTATATACATTTACATATCTATGAATCTCTAAAAATAAAATTACTATAATATACCTCAATTCTCTTACCCAATCTTTAGTATGACATTTTTTGGTTTGTATTTGTTAAACCTGCTACATGAATGATGTAATACCATCTTCACTATTTCCAATAAGACATGGTATCATTAAATTAATACTAGTAATATGTGATATTAATGTGTAATTAATATTATGAATATGGTTTAATATGGTTTACATAAAAATGGATGATCAATATAATGTAATTCTTTTTTAAATGTAAATTACACGATACATGGTAATCATGATTTCTATTCCAATGAACCATACCCATTCCATTAATTATGTGATCATTTTTCTAAATAATTCATTGAAACCAAATGACCATAATAAAATAAATAATATATTAATGATGAAATATTTATCAATTATTGGGGACTAACATATCTATTCTAAATCTATAATGAATAAATAAAAATTAAAATCACATGATGAAGAAAATACAATAAATAACTAATATAGGTTTAATTAGTGAATTTAAATAAATAATATAAAGTTCCTAGATATTTTTAGGGTTCCAAAATTAGTGGAAATAATTCTTATGATTATTATACTATAGGTAAAGTGTTTTTTTTTGGATATTCAGTGTTAATTTAAGTGTATATCATCACAATTTTGTTTCAATAAATTATGATCAATATTCATTATATTACATTATGTGGTGAATATACATCCTACTAAATTTATTTAATCTCAATTTACTTGTTATATAATATATTTCGAATGTATACCGAAGATTTAAGGGTTCAAAAACAATCTCACATTGAAATTAAGATGGTGTATGAGTAAATTTTTATTGGGTGAAATATTAATTTTGATCTCTCTAAAAATAAATATAAATTTTTCAATTATTCTAATTATTATATATTAAATTAATTATTATCATTTCACCACACTTTCATTCACAATTCCACCAAAATAATACTCATAAATGGTATAGAATCTATACTTTTTGATTATCAATCATTCTCCTCAGATTACATCTAATCTATATTCTTTAAAAAATGTCTCATATAAGGCCCCGGCCTTAAACCTTACTTAACATTGAATTAAATGAATAATTCACATTGAGGATCTTTTCAGGTTTAGAGATTTAGAGAATTAGAACATAACTATTACATCTCAAAAGATTTACAAAGTAGACACTTCTACTAAGTTTCCATAGAATAAAAAAAACTCTTAACAAGAAACATGTCTAGTTCCATGTTTTATATAGCATGACTTTCCCTTGATCCCATCCTTGACACTATTCCACATTAAGTCTTGTGAAAAACATTTCAAAAAAACTTGGGGTGAGCATAAAAATCTCAGTAAGGGATACACAAAGAATGAAAACAGTTAGTTTATCAAAACAACAAGTAAACTATGTATACTTTATCAAAGTAATACTTTTAACCTTTATGAAGTAGTAAAAACTCTTCACTAAAATAAAAGATCATTACTTACCCTTTTGTAACAAAAAGATTACCATAAAACCCATATAAAGATCACATAACATATAAAGGTAACTTGGGACATAAACATACTTAAGTGGAATAACCATACGGTCGACTTCCACACATATCACTTAATGGAATAGTCATACGGCCAACTTCCATACGTACTTAATGGAATAGCCATACGACCGACTTACATACCCAATGCATTGGAGGTTATAACGTAACCACCCATCCTGGTATTCACGGCACCACCCGTCATATGGTTCATCACGTAACCACCCGTCAAATGTCCAAGTACCATTATAAAATCATAAGACATAAAACAAATATAATTGAAAGAAAACATTTCCACACTTTGATCACAATATATCACATAAATATATTGACATAACAAATCCATTATAAAAACCATTTTCAATACCAAAATACATAAAAGAGTATATGGTATTTATTTCATTTTAAAAAAACATTATGGCTTGTTTAGGAAGCCAAAGACCAAATAATACTCGTGGCGGCGGAAAAGGTCGTTGTCACCGCGTACGTTAAAAGAAACATTATTTTTTGTCATTTTGTAAAACGATTTGTAGAAAAGATTAATTTTGTATAAAAGTAAAAGTCAAAGGGTTTTATACACCATATAAAATAAAGTTGTGTATAAAACGAAATATGCCTCAATGAAAGGAGATTGAGACGAAGTCCCTTACCTCGGGTCCGACTTGACTCGATCGTTCTTTAACGTCCTGAATAAGAAACTTGAGTTAATTTATATTTTATTAAGAACCTTTTTCAAGTTCATTATTCCTTTTATATCACTTATTGTCATGTTATAAACATTATGTAACCATTTAAATTAATAATGTTTGTTTTTTCGATATTTGGTTCTTAAGTCGAAAGTGGACTTCTTACAATTACATGTTGTTCGTGTGGTCAAAGGTTATTTATATCTAGAATGAAATTCCTGATTTGGATATCATATATATCATATATATCCAGAATATACATGTATTTATAATATTACATAATCATTTAGAGGTAAGAAATGAAATTCACCGTTCATGGAGACGGTAAGTCGTACGTACGCATGAACACTACTTTCATTTCTTTGTCATATTAATGGAATTAAAACAAAATGAGAGGTATGTATATTTTAATTACAGAATTATATTAATCATTTATATGTAACATACATCATATATATCCATTATATATATGTACTTATAATAGTACATTACATTTGGGGATAAGAAATGAAATGCACCGTTCATGGAGACGGTAAGTCGTACGTACGCATGAACACTGCTTTCATTTCTATCTCATACTTTAATGGAAATAAATAATAATGATATAGAGGTATATTATAATTTTAGTATAAAATCATATATAATAACTTTAAATCCATCCTTTATACGTCCCACATATGGCATTAACGAATCACATCACTTTGAGGGGGCGGTAGTCCGCACTTCCTAAAATGAAGATATCGCGTATACCCATAATGGAAGACATAAAGGTAAGAAACAAATGAAAAATAAAGAAGATTAAGTAAAACATAAACATATTATATATCATATATAAATATAGTGACATCTTAATGGCCACCTTTGAAGGTGTTATATGAGTGTTGAACAATCATCGTTTCGTGAGGCAGAAATTCGCCATCCACGGAAACAGTATATTCTTTAACAATTAGATTTAGGTGTGTGTAAGTGTAGCTAGAATACTTCTTATAACAACAACCTATTATATTTAATATATTGTAGTTGTTAACAAAGAAAATAATAAAAAGAGTTTAGGGTTTGGAGAAGCAAAATAAAACAAAAGGACTCAAAAGAAGACATTACCTTAAAATCAGGTAACTCCCTTTGGTTTGAGCTCAAAGGCTTCCTTGGGAAGACTTCTGCCCAAAGTGAGGCTTCAAGGAGTAATATAGGTAAGTGTAGAGACAAAATGGGCAGGGGTTGTCTGAGCCAAAGGCTTTGGGAGTGTGGGTAAGGAGGTAGAGGTGGGGGCCTTTTATAAGAGGAGAGGAGGGGCACTCTTGTAAAGTTACAAAATGTTACTTTATTTTCAAAAGAGTTTCATATTTTAAAGGTCCCAAATTGATTTATTTAGATTATAAGGTGATGAGGGTTAGAAATAAACTCATCCAATAGGTTTTTTACATGTGTAGGTCTTATAGTTTACATTATCTTTCCATTTTATTTAAATCGTTAAATAATGAGGTCATCGCTGCATCATCATGATGTCATAAATAATTTAATTTATTTAATGTCTAAAAATTATAAAAAAAATACTATGATGTAGTAAATATTTTTATCTTTCTAATTATTATTTATAGTCAAAATTATGAATTGTATAACTCCATGTAAAAAAAAATTAGTAAAACATCTCATGTGTGTGTCATTTTTACTTTAACATTAAATAAAAAGTTATTTATGTCATTTCCCAACCAAAGTGGATCCATGGGGTCCCCAAGTTGACTCATGTCTTGTCTGGGTCGTCCATGACACATCCAATAAGGGTAGGACATGTGTCAAGCTCATATCATATTATTAAAACATTATTTTTACCTTAAACTACACTAATTACCTCTAATCGCGATTAAGAACATAAGAGTTACTATTCACCAAAAAATTATTTTAATCTCATTGAACAACATTTTAATTTTTAATGACAACCATGTATGTCATATTTTTGAAATTCAAAACACAGAAGTGGTAAAATTTCATTTAAACAAAAAATCAGTTTTTATAAGTACCACTTAGTGGTTTCACTATTCATCAAAAATTGAAGTTTTTCAGAAAAATACCAAAAATTCACCCTAAGATATATTTGATATTCCGAATTCAAAAATGAAGTCTATTTTACAAAATTGAAAACATATAAGTAACATTAGTTAATTTAATAATTAATTCCCACTGTCATGACAAATAGCGTGTTTTTATGAAACAATAAGTATCAAAAGATTGACACTAGTTTAAGTCTGATTTCAAAGTGAAATTAATTCCAACAACCACTATTGGATTTAATGGTAAAAATATTTTCTAATTTCACTTTAAAACCAATTCAAATGATAATCTAATCATATAAATAAATTAGATTAAAAAGAGGTTTTGAATTAAAATACAACATTTTACACTATTCATTAAAAAATGAACTTTATCGGAAAGATACCAAAAATTTACACAAAGTAAATTTTGATGTACCGATTCTAAAGAAGAGTTATATTTGGTCCAATAGAATTTATAAGATTGATGAAAACTATATTTAATTACGGTTCACCATCAAAAGGTGATAAGTGAACCCTTAGTGAAAATTAGGGTATAAATGCCTAAAATTGAATTATTTCCGTATTTTAAGACTTTATCTTTTATTGGATAAATGTAAAAACATTTAAAAACATATATAATCATATTTTAGTTATTTATATCCATTCCCGCCAATACAATGGCTACATGTTAACTACCATTTAAAATAATATTATTATATTACTAGTGTGCAACGTAAGTTTTCAAAGGAACTCATCGTTGCGTATCGGGTACGCTATCAAACATAGAAACCCCTTTAAAGTAAAATTAATATTTAATTTGTAAATATTAATAAATACAAAAATGTTTTATTCATTATTTACCTGGGATGTTACATCCTTCCCCCCTTTTGGGAATTACTTCCTCGCAATTTTATTCACTTATCAAAATATGTGGGGGTCTTTATCCCTCATAGCATTTTCAGATTCCCACGTTGCCTCTTCAACCATATGGTTTTTCCATAAAACCTTTACCTGATAGATTACCTTATTTTGTAACACTTACTCCCTGTGGTCAAGAATCTGGACCGGTTGTTCCTCATAAGATAGGTTCTCTTCCAGCTGAACTACCTCTGGAATCAAAACATGAGATGGATCTGGCATATACTTTATCAGCATCGAAACATGAAAAACATTGTGTACTTGAGATAAACTCGGAGGTAATGTCACTCTGTATGCAACTGATCCAACTCTCTCTAGAATTTCATATGGTCCAATGAACCTTGGACTCAGCTTTCCTTTCTTACCAAATCTCATCACACTTTTCCATGGAGAAACCTTGAGAAAAACATGATCACCTACCTTGAAAGATAGATCCTTCCTCCGGTTGTCCGCATAACTCTTCTGCCTGCTCTGAGCTGTTCTCATGTGTTTCTGAATCAACTGAACCTTTTCTGCCATCTCTTCTACCAATTATGGTCCCATCAGCTTCCTTTCACCCACTTCATCCCAAAATTCTGGAGTTCGACACCGCTTCCCATATAATGCCTCAAATGGTGCCATCTGTATACTAGAATGAAAACTTTTATTATATGAAAACTCAACCAAAGAAAGATGTTGGTCCCAAATTCCTTGATAATCCATCGAACAAGCTCGTAGCATATCCTCCAAGGTCTGAATTGTTCCTTCTGACTGCCCATCTGATTGAGGATGAAAAGTTGTACTAAAATTTAATTCAGTACCCAACGACTTCTGAATGCCTTTCCAAAAGTTAGAAGTGAACCTGGAATCACGGTTAGATACAATGGAGAGAGGAACTCCATGTAACCTGACTATCTCTCTAATATACAAACGGGAAAGTTGATCTAGGGAAAAAGTATCTCGTATAGTAAGGAAATGAGTATATTTAGTCAAGCGATCAACAACAACCCAGATTGCATTATTACCTCTAGATGTCTTCAGTAATCCCACGACAAAATCCATGGATATATTTTCCCATTTCCACTCTGGCACTGGTAAAGTCTGAAGCATCCCTTTCGGTAACTTCCGCTCTACTTTAACCTACTGACAAGTCAAACACTTCACAGTAAAATCAGCAATATCCCTTTTCATTCCATCCCACCAGTACGTAATACTCTCGCAGATCTCTGTACATCTTAGTACTTCCAGGATGAACTGAAAACAGAGAACTATGAGCTTCATATAACAACTCTTTCTTCAACTATGAATCACAAGGCACACACAATCTCTTACCAAATCTCAAAACACAGTCATTATCAATGTTGAATTCAGGTAACTTACCCTTCTGTACCAACTCTACCTTTTTCTGCAACTCACTGTCTTGCTTCTGTGCTTACTTGATTCTGTCTGATAGAGAAGATTTCACTGATACATGAAACAAAACAAAAGAACATCCTACACCAAAAACTTCTATGCCAAAGTTCATAAAATCCTTAACTAAAGGATCACGTTCCAAATGCAGCATTACTAACGAAGCATTACTTTTTTGACTCAAAGCATCAGCCACTTTATTTGCTTTTCCCGGATGGTAATGAATTGTACAATCATAATCCTGGATTAATTCCAGCCATCTCCTCTGTCTCATGTTCAATTATTTCTGAGTGGATATATACTTTAAACTTTTGTGATCAGTATATATTTCACACTTTACTCCATAAAAATGATTCATCCAAATTTTTAAAGCAAAAACAACAGCAGCTAATTCCAAATCATGTGTAGGGTAATTTACCTCATGAGTTTTCAACTGACATGAAGCATATGAAATAACCTGATCATTCTGCATAAGGACACAGCCTAGTCCCTTCAACGAAGCATCATTGTATATAACAAACTCACCATTCCTGGAAGGAAGTGCCAAAACTGGAGCATTCACCAATCTTCTTTTCAACTCCTGAAAACAATCATCACATTATTTTGTCCAGATGAACTTAACACCCTTCCGAGTTAGCTTAGTCATTGGACTAGATAACCGTGAAAAAATTTCAACAAACCTTCGGTAGTAACCTGCCAAACCAAGAAAACTATGGATCTCAGTTACATTTGTGGGTCTTGGCCATTCTTCAAAAACTTTTGTTTTAGCAGGATCAACAGTTATGCCATCTTTTGAAACAATGTGACCAAGGAAATAAATTTGTTGCAACCAAAACTCACACTTGCTGAATTTCCCATAAAATTTATTTTCTTTTAAGGTTTGAAAAATAACCCTTAAATGACTTTCATGCTCCTCTTTACTTTTAGAAAGCACCAAAATATCATCAATGAAAACAACCAAAATTTTTCACCTGAGTCAATTGATCCATCACTGCAACAAACTGTTTAGTTCTGATTCTGACCATCTCAGGATACTGATTTGAAAGGTCATTTCCCTCTCTATCCCTTCCCAGAAAATCTGTTCTGTTTCCTCTATGAAAAACCATTCTTATCACAGAAATATCTTAGGCAAAGCAACATGGTAATCTTTAAATGCTATATCATTTTAATCGTACCATAAATTAACTTATAATTTTACACTTTTCTAACTCCTAAAGTTGTCTAAACTAACCTCTGATACCAACTATAAGGCCCCAGCCTTAAACCTTACATAACATTGAATTTAAAGAATAATTCACATTGAAGATCTTTTCAGGTTTAGAGATTTAGAGAATTATAACATAACTATTACATCTCAAAAGATTTACAAAGTAGACACTTCTACTAAGTTTCCATAGAATAAAAAAACTCTTAACAAGAAACATGTCTAGTTCCATGTTTTATATAGCATGACTTTCCCTTGATCCCATCCTTGACCCTATTCCACATTAAGTCCAGTGAAAAACATTTCAAAAAAACTTGGGGTGAGCATAAAAAGCTCAGTAAGGGATACACAAAGAATGAAAACAGTTATTTTATCAAAACAACAAGTAAACTATGTATACTTTATCAAAGTAATACTTTTAACCTTTATGATGTAGTAAAAACTCTTCACTAAAATAAAAGATCATTACTTACCCTTTTGTAACCAAAATATTACCATAAAACCCATATAAAGATCACATAACATATAAAGGTAACTTGGGACATAAACATACTTAAGTGGAATAACCATACGGTCGACTTCCACACATATCACTTAATGGAATAGCCATACGGCCAACTTCTATACATACTTAATGGAATAGTCATACGGCCGACTTCCATACCCAATGCATTGGAGTTTATAATGTAACCACCCATCCTGGTATTCACGGCACCACCCGTCATATGGTTCATCACGTAACCACCCGTCAAATTTCCAAGTACCATTATAAAATCATAAGACATAAAACAAATATAATGGAAAGAAAACATTTCCACACTTTGATCACAATGTATCACATAAATATATTGACATAACAAATCCATTATAAAAACCATTTTCAATAACAAAATACATAAAAGATTATATGGTATTTATTTCATTTTTAAAAAAAACATTACGGCTTGTTCAGGAAGCCAAAGACCAAATAATACTCGCGGCGGCGGAAAAGGTCGTTGTCACCGCGTATGTTAAAAGAAACATTCTTTTTTGTCATTTTGTAAAACGTTTTGTAGAAAAAAGATTCCTTTTGTATAAAAGTAAAAGTCAAAGGGGTTTATACACCGTATAAAAGAAATTTGTGTATAAAATGAAATATGCCTCAATGAAAGGAGATTGAGACGAAGTCCCTTACCTCGGGTCCGACTTGACTCGATCGTTCTTTAACGTCCTGAATAATAAACTTGAGTTAATTTATATTTTCTTAAGAACCTTTTTCAAGTTCATTAATCCTTTTATATCACTTATTTTCATGTTATAAACATTATGTAACCATTTAAATTAATAATGTTTGTTTTGTCGATATTTGGTTCTTAAGTCAAAAGTGGACTTCTTACAATTACATGTTGTCCGTGTGGTCAAAGGTTCTTTATATCCAGAATGACATTCCTGATTTGGATATCATATATATCATATATATCCAGAATATACATGTATTTATAATATTACATAATCATTTATAGGTAAGAAATGAAATGCACCGTTCATGGAGACGGTAAGTCGTACGTACGCATGAACGCTACTTTCATTTCTTTGTCATATTAATGGAATTAAAACTAAATGAGAGGTATGTATATTTTAATTACAGAATTATATTAATCATTTAGATGTAACATAAATCATATATATCCATTATATATGTGTACTTATAATAGTACATTACATTTGGGGATAAGAAATGAAATGCACCCTTCATGGAGACGGTAAGCCGTACGTACGCATGAACGCTACTTTCATTTCTATCTCATACTTTAATGGAAAGAAATAATAATGATATAGAGGTATATTATAATTCTATTATAACATCATATATAATAACTTTAAATCCATCCTTTATACGTCCCACATATGGCATTAACGAATCACATCACTTTGAGGGGGCGGTAGTCCGCACTTCCTAAAATGAAGATATCGCGTATACCCATAATGGAAGCCATAAAGGTAAGCCACAAATGAAAAATACAGAAGCTTAAGTAAAACATAAACATATTATATATCATATATAAATATAGTGACATCTTAATGTCCACCTTTTAAGGAGTTATATTGTTGGATTGAATATATGTATATGTATGTCTATTAGATGGAACAATACAAGAGGGGGGGTGAATTGTAGGTTTAAAAACCTTTGAGTTTTAGCAACAAAGAGATTAGTTTAAATGATATTAAACTAATACAAATACAAACACCCACAATTTTATTGAATATAAAAGGTATGATGTATTGTAATACTAATGTAATGTAAAACAATTGTATTCAAGGTGAACACAATAATCAGAGTAATAAAAAGATGAATGATTCTACCTTAAAGCGTATAGAATCAATCAATACAAAATGTAATAGAATGATTGTAATTGAGACAATTACAATTGAATATGTAAAGAAGAAAGGAAACAATAAAATTCCCTTTCTAATATAACAGCGGAAATGTAAAAGTATTACAATTCTTTTAACCCAAAGAGAAGGGTTATCCTTTCACCTAGGATAAAAGGTCTGTCTCACCAACACCTTGGTGAGCCCTCGATACGATGATCGGCACGTCTGTCTGCCTATCCCTGGAAGTCCTCGATATGATGATCGGCACGTCTGTCTGCCTATCCCTGGCAACCCTCGATACGATGATCGGCACGTCTGTCTGCCTATCCCCGAAAACCCTCGATACGATGATCGGCACGTCTGTCTGCCTATCCCCGACAGCCCTCGATTTTGCAGGTAATCGGCACCTCTGTCTTTCAATTACTTGAAATCCCTCGATATGATGATCGGACGCACAAGGCAGATGAGAGAAGTCACAGTGTCTCTCTCTAGAATCTTGGTAGTTCACAGAGTCTCTTCATCCGTTCTCTTCGTTCATCGTTATTCTCTCAGCTTCAAATGACCTCCTATTTATAGGCCTTGGGTTCCAACGGTCATATTGCCTCCAATGGTCATATTGAAACAGAAAGCACGACATAGTTTTGATTAGTTTGTAACTAACTCAACGACATCGTTTTGTTAGGACAAGAGATATATAGAAAAGAAAAACAAGAGTACGATTCATATGTAGTGATTGTTTTTGACTAAGTACCAAAACAAATAATGATCATCTGAATAGCAGAGTCAGTACGATACGATTGACAGAGTCAGTCCGATACGATTGACAGAGTCAGTACGATACGATTGACAGAGTCAATACGATACGATTGACAGAGTCAATACGATACGATTGACAGAGTCAGTGTGGTACGATTGACAGAGTCAGTACGATACGATATGGTCGGTACGATCAACATTGTACGATACGATAGACATGATAAAAGACAATTGTAATTTCTAAAATATGATAGAATGCATTTGTGATTTCCAAAACATGATATAGAAGTCAAAAGAAGACTTTTGACTTAACAATCTCCCCCTTTTTGGAAAGCACAACCCATAAAGTAAATGTAACAAGAAATACTTATCTCCCCCTGAGTTATTGAAAACTCTTATGAATAAGAAATTGAATACAACTTATCTCCCCCTTAGGTATGGACTTTACTAAGGATTGTATTCGTAGATTTTCCTTAAGAGCATTGTAAAGAATTCTCCCCCTTTGTAAAACAATCTTTTCTTTGAAAAAATTCTCCCCCTTTGTGATTTACAAAAAGAAAGGAGTAATCTTGAATTTTCTGAAAGAGTTAGTAAAGCAATACAAGACAATGGATAAAAGAAAAAGGATCATAAGTGTTATTACAAAACAAAGACAAGTTCCAAAAGAAACAAATACAACAATCATTTGTTTTATCTTTCCTTCTCCTTCTTTATAAGCTCATGAAGAACAGCTTTCATCTTCTTGATCTCCTTCTTGTCTTCATAAATTGATTCTCCCTGAGTTTTGAGAAGCTCTTGTTGATCCGCAAAAATCTGATCTTGATTTCTGATGGTCTCCTCCTGGACTCTGATTACTTCTTCAAGGGTATCAATTCTGTTTTGCAAATTCTTGTTGTCTTTGGATAACACAGAATTTTGATTCTTCAGAAAAACCATTTCATCTTTGAAAGATGAAACCTTCGAGAATTCAGATTGAAAAACATTCATTCTCTCTTTCAAATCTTTCACTGAAGGAACATCGGCTCTTTGGGAAGACAAAAGATTCAACCTTTCAACTGTTTCTTTATCAAGCTTGTTGAAAGCAATTGCAAGCTCATTTGATAACCTTCTTATATCTTCAATTGCTATCTCATGATCATTGATTGAACTCTCTATTTTGTACGACCACTTGGTCATCTAATTGCAAGCCTTCTTATGAGCAATCAAACTTTCTGATAGAACTTTCAAATCAGCTTCTACTGACAAAACTTTCTTCCTCAATTCTTTCACAGATCCGAACTTCTTCTTTTGATTGTCAGTGATAAAATCAATCTTCCCTTCCAGCCTTGGGAAATAAGGAATGGTCTTCTCAACCCTTCTCAAAACATGAACAATGTAATCACTTTTCTTGAGAGAGATTGTATGCTCTGAATCAGTATCTTCATCGTACGATGCTAGTTCATACGATCTGCTTGAATCAACAACTGGCTGTTTCCCTTTTGCTTTTTCTTTCTGCTTTCTTTCTTCTTCCACTTTGTCACTAATGACAACAACTTTATCAGAATGAGAGGATTGAGTACCTTGCTTTTCTTGAGATGACATTCTGTCCGGATATCATTCCTGATCGGCATGAGGAGTTTGTTGAACACCTTCACTCAGCTTTTGAACCAATTCCTCACTACTCTTCTTTGAACTTTGAAGAAATTCTAAAAGAAAGTCTCCTTCTTCTTCTTCCACTTCTTCTATCTCTTCCATCACTTGTTTTTGTTTTCCTTCCTCAAGGAGACTTTGTACGATGGGCTCTTGGTGCACTTCTTCTGTTAATTGGGCACTGGCATCCTCAACCGCTTTCAAGACTTTAGAGACATTAAAGTCCTGAGCCTTTCTTTTCAAAAGAACCTTCTTCTTATTTTCAGCCTGAAGGGTTTCTTCTACCCTTATTCTTTCTGCAAAGGCCTCAGCAGGGTCAAGACCGAACTTCGGATCACCTTCTTTTCTTTGTTCCTTATCCTTTCTCCATTTTGCTACAACTTCCTTACTGTACCTCGGCTTCTTCTTCGGCTTTGAACTGGTTTGCGGATCAGACTTTTGAGTAACACCGGTAGATTGAATGTCTTTGGCTGGCATCAGTGCCAATTGATTCTGAGCTAATTCAGCTTCTACATCTCTGACAAAAAGTTTTGAATTTGGATCAAAACAAACATTCATCTTTTTCATCGTACTCTTACTAATCCATGATGGCCTCAAATCCATGGGTTTTCCTTTCAAAGGAATGTTACAAAACTTCATACTCTCAAGAATGAATTTCGTAAGGATAGCTGGATACATAATCATCTGGGACTTAATCCCTCCTGTCTTGACATTCTTAATGGTTTCAAAAACATATCCCATGAGATTTACTTTCCTCATATTTACAAGATAGTCAAGCATAAAGATATCAGAAACTTTCAGAGTTTCTCTATCCCCTTTCCTTGGGATAAGAAAACCTTGCATCCATAAAGTTACAAAACGATTGTCCGGTGAAAGATGAGACACTTTTCTCTTTTCCTCATTAATAACAAACAAAGTCTTTTCAGCACTTTCTCTATTAAACGTACCAACTTCCTCTGGTAGTCTGTGCGATGGACAGAAAGAATCCCCTTCTATAGAAACATTCAGAAAATGTGCCGCTTGTTTCACAGACATAGATAATTTACTATCGTACACAGCAAAGTTTATAGTCATGTATTTGTCGAAAGAAACAGTTTTGTAAAACTGACAAACTTCATCAAAAAGAACCGGATCTTGAGAATCAGGCTTTTCAACACACAGATGTTCCCATCCTTGAAACAAAATGATCCTCCAGATTGTAGAATTGTACGTATCGAAAAAATATCGAGATACTAACCTTTATCTGTTAAAGTCTTTCTCTGTAAAAGTATTTGAAGACATTTCGGCAGGAGTATTAGCAGAGGATTGAGACATAAAGGTTCTGCTGATGAGAAGATCGTACGATGATTTAGAGCTGGTGGAGCAGAGCTTTGCCTGAAATCCTGAAAAACCAATGTGGGTTTGGGGAGGGGAGGGGGGCTATTTATAGGCGATAAATAAGTGACCGTTGATCTTCTACGGTCGAAAAAGGGTGACCATTGATATTCTACGGTCAGGATTAGAGAAAACCAGATCAATGGTTAGGATTAAAACAAAGAAAGAAAATTTAAAAAAAATGAAAAAGATACCTGTCGGAGAACATAAGGTAATTGTTGGTTTTGATATCAATCAAAAGAAAATACAATCGTAAGGAAACAAAAAAGATATCATCATGCCGATGGAAAACAAATTCATTACTATGAACAGACCGTACGATAGAAAAAAATCTTGTTACCATGAACTGACAATATGATGGAAAACAATCTCGTTACCATGAACTGACAGTACGATGGAAAACAATCTCAATACCATCATCGGTCGATTTAATAGAAAATAAAATCATTACCAACATCGGTCGATACAAAACTATTGATACGATGGAAAAGAAATTCAATACCATCATCGGTCGATACAATACTATTGATTTATTGGTACGATGGAAAAGAAATTCAATACCATCATCGGTCGATACAATTCCAAGATTGATTGATACGATGGAAAAGAATTTCAATACCATCATCGGTCGATTCAATACCAAGATTGATTGATACGATGGAAAAGAATTTCAATACCATCATCGGTCGATACAATACTATTGATTGATTGGTACGATGGAAAAGAATTTCAATACCATCATCGGTCGATTCAATACCAAGATTGATTGATACGATGGAAAAGAATTTGATTACCATCATCAGTCGATAGTAAATGATACTATAAAACTGTCAATACGATAAACAGGAAAAATGAACGAAATGATAAAACTGTCAATATGATAAACAGAAGGGAAAAATGAATGATATGATAAAAACTGTCAATACGATAAACAGGAGGAAAAATGAATGATACGATAAAAACTGTTAATACGATAAACAGGAGGAAAAATGAATGATACGATAAAAACTGTCAATACGATAAACATGAGAAAAAATACACAATCCAAAGAGTAAATAGTTAAAGATCATAAGATAAAAAGAAACATAAATACATAGAAAGAAATTTCCTCCCCCTTTCTACGAGGAGTTTCTTACTATTAGGAGAGATGTAAAACAGAAAGTAGATATGAATGATTACTTTAATGTAATCATTCCTAGCTTCTGTTTTATATATTCAAATCTATCGGAAGGTAAAGGTTTTGTAAAAATGTCAGCAAGTTGTTCTTGCGTTCCGATGAATTGTAAAATAATATCTCCTTTTTGTGTGTGATCCCTAAGAAAGTGATGCCTAACATCTATGTGTTTTGCATGAGAGTGATGTGCTGGGTTTTTACTAAGAGCTATGGCACTTGTATTATCACAAAGAATTTGAGTTTTGGAGAAACTCAAACCATAGTCAGTGAGTGTGTGCTGCATCCACAATACTTGAGCACAGCAACTTCCAGCTGCTACATATTCTGCTTCAGCAGTGGAGAGTGCTACTGAGTGTTGTTTCTTACAGGACCAAGAAACCAAGGAGTCTCCTAGGAAATGACATGTGTCACGACCCGCCCTCGGGGTCCGTGTCGTGACTACCCCAAGCCCGCCTTCCATAGGCCAGGGGCTGGCGACTAGCACCAAGGCGTAAATCCCGGTAAAAAGGGAAGGCATTGCCTTTGTAATGTAAACAAACACCACAGAGTAAGCAAGCGGAAAGTAAACACTAAGAAAAAGCAGAGTACAACTGAAAGTGCGGAAAAGTAAATGGGCCAGTATACAAACCCAAACTGAAAGTAAAGTACAACTCGAAAGGGAAAACAGCAACTATAAAGTAAAAGCCGCTACACCGAGTTGTCCACTGGAAATCCCACCTGAAGGGTGGGTACAGATAGCTCCACTGCTCCACGGGTCCCGTCGTCCGCTCCAAGCACGTTCCGCCCAGTGGTCCACCTCCAGGTACCGTCCTGCTCTGCAATCCTCAGCTAAGATCAACGCTGTCCGTCGTCTGCAACCAACACAACGTAGTGCGGGCAAAGCCCGTGCAGGGGTGAGTATAAGATACTCAGTAGGGACCCCGAGACCCCTGAAGGTATCTCAAAATCCACAAAGGATAAACCACAAAGAAAGGTACAATCACGAAGTAACAACCGACACTGCTTAGGTATATGCCCATACATATACCTAAGTCATCAATTTCAAATACGCTCCAACCTCCGAGCCCAAGTACAACTCAGTCCACACAGGAAAGTAAACATATTCCACATAGGAAAGAAAAACGAAATCCACACAGGAAAGTAAACGTATTCTACACAGGAAAGCAAAATGAAATCCACACAGGAAAGTAAACGTATTCCACACAGGAAAGTAAACGTAATCCACACAGGATAGCACAACACAATGCACACAGGAAAACAACAGGATTCAGCTCACACAGGTATACTTCTTCAAAGGACTATAAAGATGATCTCTGATCCATCTAAGTCGTCAGACCCACGAAGGATCATTAGGTAACTAACCCCCGCAAAAGACCCACACAGGACCTGTAGGCGCTGGTTCACACAGGACCGCTGAGTGCAAGGACCCACACAGGATCAGACCCACACAGGATCGGGCCCACACAGGACCTGTAGCACTGATCCACGTAGGATTGCTGAGTGCTGTAGTCGTCGTCGTCGAATCCACACAGGATCTCTGTACTGTCGTCGTCGCAGTCACAGTAGCAGTAGTAGCAGTAGCAGTAGCAGTAGTCACAGTCAGAGTTGCAGCCAGCACTAGGGTTCCCGCACACAGCAAGGTCGTACAGGAGGGTCCGCTCCACGAGCCGAGAGGCTGATACATCAACTGTCACAAAGTCCAGAGTTGATGTATCCAAAAGTTCCGTACCGTCAACAGGAACTCAACGCAACAGACGGCGCGTCGATCGGACGCCCGGTCTGAGAGTTATTGACATTTTCGTCCCCGGGGCCCGGTTGGTTTTTAAGGCAAAACCAACCCGACCGTACTCCCCCTGCGTCCAAACCTCGGGAGGAGTATTCCAAAAGATCCGTCTCACTAAGAGGAACACAACAAAGCTGACGGCACATCAATCGGACGTCCGTAGCTCAAGATATGAGCGTTTCCGCTCCGAAGGCCCGGTTGGTTTCGTGTACGAACCAACCCGGCCGAACTCAAAGTATTCCAAAAATTTGAGTGCGATACACCGAAACGACCGTCTCGATCCAAGGATCGCGTTTCCGTAGACGGTTCGTCATTCGGAGTTCCGTGGCTCAAGTTATGGCCAAAAGACCGAATTTGTCTCGAAAACGGGGGGTCTGGGTCCGGGCCGACCCGACCCGACCCCCCCCCCCCCTAGGTCGGCCCGAACCGGGTCGACCCGAACCGGGTCGAACCGACCCGGGTCCGACCCGGCCCGGCCGGTGCCGGACCGCGCGTAATGCCTCTAGCTTCGTAGTTTGTGTTGCCTTGTGACCTTGTTCTTTAAGTTGAAGTAATAAAAGACACTTTCCTTGGTGACTTTTGTTTTCTTGTCTGTTGTTTGTTTTTACTAAGAGGTGCCGGTTAAAAACTGTTGACTTGACCCTCACTTGCGAGATTCGTACTGGAGGAAACCCAGTGACCACACACTGATGCCGACAGTGTGACTCAACCCTTGGAGGCGAGAGTAACGGTTGGATCTCTTGGTAGCAGCGTCGAGGCCTTACGACGTCATCCATGCCATGAATTAACTAATCATGACGGGATTGACTGTATTAGGCAAGGAGCGTGGTTCATCCAGGGGATGAGACCAGATTTCACTTTTCGGCAAAGGAGAAATCTTTGCAGCTAGCCTCTTTGCAGATATCCTTCGTGGATAGTGATGGAGCAGCCTTCCTCCAGTCTCTCACAGTCACCCCTCCTCTACTACAACAGGTCAGAGAGGCACAGCGTGAGGACACTGATTGTGAGACACGGCGTGCACAGATATCCTCGGGACAGGAACCTGATGGTTTCTCCCTTGGAGCAGAGCACGACATCCTTTTCAGAGGACGTACCATGGTACCAGTCGCTTTACGAGAGGAAGTGCTGAGAGAGTTTCACACTTCTCCTTTGGTGGTACATCCTGGAGTGGCAAATATGTACCAGGACCTCAGACGACAGCACTGGTGGCCGGGCATGAAGAAGGCAGTAGCAGAGTTCGTTTCTCGATGCCTCACCTGCCAGCAGGTGAAGGCAGAGTATCAGGTACCAGCGGGCTTGGTACAGCCCTTGGAGGTTCCGGAGTGGAAGTGGGACGGCATATCTATGGACTTCGTGACTGGACTTCCACGCACTTCCAGAGGTCACGACTCCATATGGGTGATTGTTGACCGACTCACCAAGTCGGCACACTTCTTACCCATTAGAGAGCAGGGCTCAGTGGAGAGCTTGGGAAGTCTCTACGTTCAGGAGATTGTGCGGCTCCACGGCGTTCCATCATCTATCGTCTCCGATATAGATGCTCGCTTTACTTCCCGGCTTTGTAAGGGGTTACAGGAGGCGTTCGGGATGCAGCTACGTCTGAGCACAGCCTTTCACCCTCAGACGGATGGTCATGCGGAGAGGACCATTCAGACTCTCGAGGACATGCTCCGCGCATGTGTCCTCGACTTTGGTCGCAGCTGGGAGGACCACCTACCGTTGGTGGAGTTTGCGTACAACAATAGCTACCACTCCACCATCGGGATGGCACCGTATGAGGCGTTGTACGGCCGACCTTGTAGATCTCTTTGTGCTGGACAGACCCTGGGGAGTCAGCACTGATGGGACCAGAGATGGTCCAGGCCACAACAGAGAAAGTCCAGGTCATCCAGGAGCGGATGAGGACAGCTCAGAGCCGGCAGAAGTCATACGCTGACAGGAGGCGGAGGCCACTGGAGTTCGAGGATGGCGACCACGTCTTCTTGCGGGTCTCACCTCGACGTGGTATTCGGAGATTTGGCCGAGGCGGCAAGTTATCTCCGCTCTTCATCGGACCCTTCCAGGTCCTCAGCAGGATTGGTGAGGTGGCTTATCGCCTGGCTCTACCACCTCAGTTGCACCGGGTGCACGACGTCTTCCACGTGTCTCAGCTGAGGAGATACGTGCATGACGCGACGAACATCATTGACCTGGGGAGCTTGACGTTGACGATGGGGCGAATTTTACGGAGGTCCCGGTGGAGATGGAGGATCAACAGGAGCAGGTCCTGCGTGGGCGATCGATTCCTCTTGTGCGCATCAGATGGCAGCACGGGAACCTCCAGGAGAGCACATGGGAGCGGGAGGCTCAGATGCATGCTCAGTACCCTCATTTGTTTCCCTAGTTTTTTATGTATCTTTACGGGGACGTAAATCCCTGAGGTGGGAGTAATGAAAAGACCAGGAAATTTCAAGGAAATTTTTTTTCTTAATTTTCATTGGAATTTTACAAGAACGCAATTTCTGACGGCGCCTGATTCCGAGGCCCGGTGTGCCCGGAATTAATTTCCAAAGTTTGGATTGGGTACGTTCAGTGAACGAGCAAGCGAGAATTTCTATCTTTTGAACCGGTGCCCGGAATCGAATTTCGAGGGCACCGATGGAACCGCAGCGCCTGTAATTTCTTAAGAACGCCATTTCCGGAGTTGCGTTTATCCGAGAGAAGATGATAAAAATTGTGGAAGTTTAATTTATAACTTATCTACAATTTTTATTTTCTTGTTAAGTAGATTAAGTGTTATGTTACAACACTTGACCCTCTCTTAAGTGGTTTTAACCTATGTAAGGGAGTTAGGGGTGGGACCCACTTGGAGTTAACCACCCATGGAAGGATTTAAGGTGAGTTGGGGCCCACACGAACCCCACCCCTTCACTTTTCCCATAACCCCCTAACTCCCTCTTTATTTTGAAACTCCTCACCTCCCTCTTTATTTTGAAAATCCTCAACTCCCTCTTTATTTTGAAACTCCTTCTCTCCCTCTCTCCCTCATAACTCATGCCAACTAGCACTTAAATTAAGTTATTGAAACTCTTAATCAATTAAGTGTTTGAATTTTGAACTTACAATGCATGGCATGATTAAAATAAAATAAGGGGAAACCTTCTTTTATTTGGAGGTTGAATTGTGGTGGGAGGATTTTTGAGAAAGAGCCTTTGTGTGATAGAAGAAGGAAGCTCCTTCTTCATTGAAGAACGTCCTCCTCTCCGTGAAGAACGGTTCTTCTCCGATGAAGAACATCGATCCCTCAACTTAGAACGACTCGGTGATCACGGTTCTTCATCCTCTTTTTCCTCCACGGCAAGGGAGAAGACACCGACGTAGGGAACTCTCCAACGACAACGCGCATTCCTTCTTCATCTCCGCAACAAGTGAGGAGACGTCGTTTCCTCCTCGGACGTACTCCAACATCCATGGAATCGACATCCGATCTCCGCGACATCGTTCTCCGCGACGCCGTTCTCCGCGACGCCCGACGTGCGACGTCAAATATCCAAGTAGGGGTTTGTTGTTGCTTTATTTAATTATTTTCAGTTCTTGGTTCTATCATGACAAACTTGAGGATGAACCATTAAGTGTTATCGTCTAACGAGAGGGGGACCGGACCGCACAAACACAGCCGAACCCCCCTCCTTTGTTCTTGAATGTTTCTTGTGGATGAAACGAGATAGCGTGGTGCCGTCGCACCACGCGGGAATCACACTGAAATTATTGTGCGGCGCCGTCGCGCCGCGCCGTGGAAAGAATTATCATGAACGCGACGCCGTCGCGCCGCGTCGAAGGAAACCGAAGACGCCGCGGCCGGAGCGGGGCCGCGGCGGAGGGGCGCGGTGCCGTCGCACCGCGCCGGATGACGAAGGCCGCGGCCGGTTCTGGGCCGCGGCAGATCGTGGTGACCGACGGCCAGCCGGGCCGCCGGTGCCGGAAGACGGAAGAGGACCGGCCCTTGCCGGTCCTGTTGACAAGAAGTCGGCCGACCAGGTCGGGCCGGCCTGGTTGGTGGAAACCGGGGGAATTTAATTTCCCCGGGCAGTTATTTGGCCCCCCATTATGAGGGGGGCCGGTTTCACAAGGGGGGGGGGGGGGGGGGGGGGGCAGGCGGCCCCCCCGTTTCCAGCGAGCTCGGCCTTCGGCCGAGCTGGCAGCGCGCCCAGTGCGCAGCCTTGCGCCGAACCGGCGCGCCGGGCCGCGCCGGGCTGTGCCGGGCCGGGTCGACCCCTTTCGGGGCGGGTCGACCCGGTTCGGGCCATCCGGGGGGTCTCGGGCCGGGAGGGCCCGGGCCCGAAACCCCCGTTACCGAGCGGTTTGGTCAAATGCCCGTATCTTGGGCTACGGTCCTCCAAACGACTCGCCGTCAGCGGCAACGCGATCCTTGGATCGAGACGGTCGTTTCGGTATACTATACTCAAGGTACATCTTCCTTTTCGTCAGCCTACGTGGTTAAAACTCCATAGTTAAGCGTGCTTGGCCTAGAGTAGTGATCAGGCTGGGTGATCTCCTGGGAAGTTTCCCAGGGTGGGTGTGAGACGGAAAAGACAATAACTCTCAGATAGGGCGTCCGATTGATGCGCCCTCTGTTGCGTTGAGTTCCTATTGACGATACAGAACTTTTGGCATCCTCCGCCCGAGAATTTGATACAGATGGATAGTGGCCGGGTTGGATCGCACCGAAATCCAACCGGGCCCTTGGAACGGAAAAGCTGATATCTTTCTGACAGAACGACCGTTTGACGAACCGTCAGCGGCGTTGGTGATCTCGTTGAGAAACGGTCCCTATGAGTATACGCTATGAGAGTTCGGGGTACAGTTGAGATACGGCTGGGTTTGGTTCGCTCACGAAACCAACCGGGCCCCTGGGACGAAAGGGCTAATAACTCACAGACCGGGCGTCCGATTGACGCGCCGTCTGTTGTGTTGAGACCCCTATGACGAGGCGGTCCTTTGAGATACTTCTTCGTGGGACTTTGAGATACTTGGAGTATCGACCTGTAGCTTGTGGAGCGGACCCTCCCAGTGACGAGCGTGCGGAGTACGGAGACTGTGTAACTGGCTGAGACATGACGACTGCTTGACCGACTCGACTTGGAGTGAGTCGACTAGCCCAGTGGACGGAGCACTACTTTCTGAGGTGCCGACCCATGGTGGATGGAGCACTACCTGTGTGACAGTGCAGACCCGCGGTACTCATCCGGAGAGTACCTCAGCAGGCTACTAGGGTGTGTGCACTACTGTGTTTGGGTGACATACCTCGGCGGGAAGCAATACTGTGTCTGGGTGGCTGACCCGCGGTACTCGACAGGAGGAGTACTTCAGCAGTCTTAGGTTAGTGAGCAGTACCTCGGAGTCGTGACAGGACCACTGTACACTCTAGAGACGGAGCTCTTCAGCAGTTACGGTTTCGATAATGAAAATCCTGGTTTGAGCTGAGACTTTTGACCTTGTGTTTACCTCATGATTGAGATGGGTCACTTGATAACTTAGGTATATGTATGGGCATATACCTGGGTAGTAGTTATCCGTTGATTTCACAATCCTTGTGTTTCCTCATGATTGAGATGGGTTACTTGATAACTTAGGTATATGTATGGGCATATACCTAAGTAGAGGTTATCTGTTGAGATCTTCTATGTGGTTATCCTTGTTGGTTTTAGTGAGACATTGAGGGTCTCGGGGTCCCTACTGAGTATCGTTATACTCACCCCTGCATGGGCTATGCCCGCACCTCGTTGTGTTGGTTGCAGACGACGGCCAGTACTGACAGAGGCCGAGTGTTCGAGGACTGGACGGTACCTGGAGGTGGACTATACGACGAGACGGTACCCAGAGGTGGACGTGACGACGTGGCGGTACCCGGAGGTGGACCACTGGGTGGGACATACTCGGAGCGGACGGCGGGACCCGAGGAGCAGAGGAGCTGTCTGTACCCACCCTTCAGGTGGGATTTCCAGTGGACAGCTCAGCGTAGCAGCTTTACTTTTCAGTCGTTGTTTTCCCTTTCGAGTTGTACTTTACAGTTGGGCATGTATTTCCGGCCCCTTTTTACTTTCCACACTTACTGTTGTACTCAGTTTTTACTTAGTGTTTACTTTTTCCGCTTGTACTCTGTGTGATTGTTTACTTTACAAAGGCAATGCCTTCCCTTTTTACCAGGATTTACGCCTTGGTGCTAGTCGCCAGCCCCTGGCCTATGGAAGGCGGGCTTGGGGTAGTCACGGCACTGGCCCCGAGGACGGGTCGTGACAACATGTTCCAGATGTACTTTTTCTATCCATTCTACAACCACCAAAGTCAGAATCTGAAAAACTTTTTAACACAAAATCATTTCCAGAAGAGTAGAAAAGACATAAATCCATAGTGTCTTTTAAATAACGAAAGATTCTCTTTACGGCTTTTAAGTGAGACTCTTTTGGATTAGATTGATATCTTGCACATAAGCATACAGAAAACATCAAGTCGGGTCGACTAGCTGTCAAGTATAGAAAACTCCCTATCATACCTCTAAAATTTGTTTGATCTACTGGTTTCCCAGTTTCATCAAGATCAAGAGTATTTGAGGTACCAATTGGGGTGCTAATACTTTTAGTTTTGTCAAATCCATACTTTTTGAGTAGGTCTTTAATATACTTATGTTGAGATATATAAGTTCCTTCTGGTTTTTGAGAAATTTGAAAACCTAGAAAGAATGTTAACTCACCCATCATACTCATTTCAAGCTCATATTTCATTAAATTTGCAAAAGAATCAGTTAAAGATTTCTGAGTTGATCCAAATATGATGTCATCAACATAGATTTGGACAATCAAAACATTTTTGTTTTCCATTTTGATAAAAAGAGTTGGATCTGCTGTACCTTTTGTATAATTGTTTTGTAAAATAAATCTTGTAAGTCTATCATACCATGCTCTAGGGGCTTGTTTAAGACCATATAGAGCCTTGGTATGTTTAAAAACATGATCAGGATGTTTTGAATCTTGAAAACCAAGAGGTTGTTCTACAAAAACTTCTTCTTGAACAAAACCATTTAGAAAAGCACATTTGACATCCATTTGAAATAGTTTGAAGTTGAAATATGCTGTGAAGGCTAATAGAATACGAATAGATTCAAGTCTATCTACAGGAGCATATGTTTCTTCATAGTCTATTCCCTCTTGTTGATTATAGCCTTTAGCAACAAGTCTCGCTTTATTTCTTACAATGATTCCATTTTCATCACACTTGTTTCTGAAAACCCATTTTACACCAATCACCGTTGTTTCTTTAGGTCTTTCAACTAAAGTCCAGACTTGATTCCTTTCAAATTCATTTAGTTCATCTTGCATTGCTTTGATCCAATCATCATCACCTAAGGCCTCACTTGGACTTTTAGGTTAAAATTGGGAAAGAAAAGCAAGATGTTCTATTTCATTTCTTAAGGAATTCATGGTCCTTACAGGTTGATTTATATCACCAATGATGTTATCACTGGGATGATTCCTAAGAAACAATTGATTTGGGTTTTGTAAAACCTGTTCATCAACATATGGTAGAAAATCTTCTGCGGTAAATGTTTCAGGAATACTTTCTTGAACATTTTCCTTATCAGAATGTTCTTCTAATAATGGTTGATAAACATTATTAGAAAACACATCCGAGGATGTAAGATTGGGTTGGTTGAAAACAAAAGGATCAGTTTCATCGAATTTTACATGTATTGTTTCCTCAACAGTACAAGTGTTTTTATTGAAAACTCTAAAAGCCTTAGAGGTTGTAGAATAGCCTAGAAAGATTCCTTCATCAGATTTTGGTGCAAATTTGTGTAGATTATCTTTTGTATTCAGAATGAATACTTTTCATCCAAAAACTTTGAAGTATGAAACTTTAGGTTTTCGGACAGTCCATAACTCATAAGGGGTTTTATTAAGAAATGGTCTAGTTAAAATACGATTTATAGTATAACAGGCAGTACTAACAGCTTCAGCCCAAAAGTGCTTAGCAATTGAGTATTCACTCAACATGGTTCGAGTCATTTCCTTAAGAATACGATTTCTTCTTTCCATAACACCATTTTGCTGAGGAGTTCTTGGAGCTGAGAAATTGTGAGTAATACCTTTCTTACTACAAAAAGTTTCAAAATCTGAGTTTTGAAATTCACCACCATGATCACTATGAATAGTTATCAATTGTAGGTTTTTCTCATTTTTAACTTGGTCTCTAAAAGTTTTGAAATAGGAAAAGGCTTCAGATTTCTTTGTGAGAAAGTAGACCCATGTAAATCTAGTAAAGTCATCAACTAAAACAAATACATAGTATTTGCCTCCAATGCTTCCAGATTGTGAAGGACCAAACAGATCCATATGCACAAGCTGTAATGCATTAGAAGTTGAAACTTCATTAATTGGTTTAAAGCTAGTTTTATGTTTCTTGCCAAATTGACAAGGATCACAGACTTTTGAAGAATCATATCTAAGGTCCGGTAGCCCTTTTACAAGTCCTTTCTTTGAGAGTTTTCTTAGGTTTCTCAAATTACAGTGTCCTAGTCTCCTATTCCATAGCCACGACTGGTCTTCTATTACACTTAAACAAGGTAAGTTTTGGTTCCTAAGGTCTTCTAAGTTAATAGTGTAAACATTCTCTTGCCTATGGGCAGATAGAATGAACTCATCCTTGGAATTGTGAACTAGACACTTATCATTTCTAAAATTCACAAGGTAACCTTCATCACATAATTGACTTATGCTGATGAGATTGTGCCTAAGACCTTTAACAAACAAAACATTTGAAATAAGAACTTTTCCAAGAAAAACGATATTACCTATACCAACAATCTTTCCTTGAGAATTACCTCCGAAGGTAACTTTTCCACCTTTTGTTTTGATAACCTTTTCAAAGAAATCTTTGTTTCCAGTCATATGTCGAGAACAACCACTATCCATGTACCAAATGTTCTTATTGGTACACTTCTCGTTTTCCTGAAAAAAAAAAGAATTAGATTTTCGGAATCCAAACTTGTTTGGATCCAGAAGGGTTAGATAAAAGAATTTTAGGAATCCACATTTGTTTTACAAAATGATCTTTATGAAATCCTAAAGATTGAGTTTTGTTAAGAGAAAAATCTCTTCTCCAATGTCCACCACATTGACACTTGGAACAGAAAATGGTTTTTTGAGGAACAAAATAGTTATTGCTAAAAACAGGTTTGGAATAAGTATAACCAAGACCAGAACGACTTCTCAAAGGTCTAATTTGAGAATACATCCTATCAAAGTTTTCTTTTCCATGAGTAAAATTTGACAAACACTTTTTCAAGGATAAAATCTCTGACTTGAGTTTTAAAACCAAATTCTTGTTTTCTAAAACATTTGAATTTGAACTAGAGTTAGACTCTAAAATATTTTTCTTTGAAATTACAGTTTCAAGATCCTTAGAAAGTTTATCCTTATCAGATTTAACTTTCTCAAGGGTTTTTAAAATACTTTCAAAATCAGAAGTTTTTACATCAAGATCTTTAGAAAGATCTGATACTTCTTTAGTCAAAATTGAAATTCTAGAATTTGCTTTTTCAAATCTCTTTTTGAGTTTAGAATTTTCATTTTCAAGTAACTTAGCAAATCTAGAGACCTCTTCAAAAGAAGGTAATGTATCATCCTCTGATGATGAGGATTCATCATTTGAAGATTCATAATATCTATTATCAATATAATTTGCATTTAAAGAGACATTTGTAACAGCTTCAGCATTATGTACCTTAGCCATGAGACAATGATCTTCAATTGGTAGTCTGGCTAGAAGTCCAATATTTCTTTGTCTTGATGTCTCATATTCTGAAGAATCATCTGAGGAATCACTACCACTTGCACTCCACGTATCATTTGCTTTCAAGCCTTTCTTTGTCTTATAAAACCTTTTCTTGTTTCTTTCAGAGTGTTTCTCCTTTCTATCTTTCCTCTTCAGTAAAGGAAAATCAGGCCTTATATGTCCTGCTTTCTTGCATTCATAACAAGTTACCTCTGAATCTTTCCTATCTTTCCTGTCTTTTTTTTTGAATCTATATTGAAAATATTTCTTTCCCACAATTTTGTTCATCCTTCGAGCAAGATTGGCTAACTCATTATCTGAAAGATTACAATCACTTGAATCAGATATAACAACTTTCTTGGATTTAGACCTTGTAATTCTTTCAGGTGTTTTAGTTTTAGATGCAAAAGCTACACTTCCATTCCCATTCTTCTTTTTATTGAAATCAGCGTCTCTCTTCATTCTTGTCTCATGCTGTAGAAGAGTTCCAAAGAGTTCATCAAGAGTAATCTGGGAGACTTTTCTATTTTCATCAATAGCTGTCCTTTTTGACTCCCATTCATTTGGCATAATATCTATAATCTTATCAACAAGAGCTTCATCATCAAGAACTTTTTCTCCCATAGATTTTAAGCTGTTGACAATTGTCATAAACCTTTGTTGCACTTTACATACTGGTTCTCTATAAGGAAAAACAAATCCATGATACTCTTCTCAAAGCATTTCTCTCCTTGTTTCTATAACCTTGGATGTACCAAAATGAGTAACTTCTAATTTCTTCCAAATATAGTTGGATGCTTCACATGAATATATCTGACTATATATATTCCTGGTCATAGAGCATAATAAAGTATTGCGTACCTTGTAATTCAGTTGATATTATTGCTTCTCTTGGTTGGTGAAAGTACTAAC
Organism: Viscum album; assembly: GCA_963277665.1. Classification (NCBI taxonomy): domain Eukaryota; kingdom Viridiplantae; phylum Streptophyta; class Magnoliopsida; order Santalales; family Viscaceae; genus Viscum; species Viscum album. Next base: position 1,263,058,215 of record OY728129.1, on the reverse strand, counting down.
TTCTTTGTCAGGAATTTTGTAACCCCTAGTAAGCATAATAAAATTGTCTACACCAGTATTGATAACGAAAGTCTTCATACGATCTCTCCAATACTCATAATCATTCCCGTCAAAGATTGGTGGTCTAGAAGGATTCAGATTATCTATTGATCCAATATTCATTCCTGCCATCTAATACAACAAAACCAACTTTTCCACTCCACACGTTAGTGTAGTAAGTATTCAAGATAGTAAAAAGAAATAAATCTAGTAATACAAATCAGTGGAAAACCTCCTTTGATACCAATTGTTGGATCGAATATATGTATATGTATGTCTATTATATGGAACAATACAAGAGGGGGGGTGAATTGTAGGTTTAAAAACCTTTGAGTTTTAGCAACAAAGAGATTAGTTTAAATGATCTTAAACTAATACAAATACAAACACCCACAATTGTATTGAATATAAAAGGTATGATGTATTGTAATACTAATGTAATGTAAAACAATTGTATTCAAGGTGAACACAATAATCAGAGTAATACAAAGATGAATGATTCTACCTTAAAGCGTATAGAATCAATCAATACAAAATGTAATAGAATGATTGTAATTGAAACAATTACAATTGAATATGTAAAGAAGAAAGGAAACAATACAAATCCCTTTCTAATATAACAGCGGAAATGTAAAAGTATTACAATTCTTTTAACCCAAAGAGAAGGGTTATCCTTTCACCTAGGATAAAAGGTCTGTCTCACCAACACCTTGGTGAGCCCTCGATACGATGATCGGCACGTCTGTCTGCCTATCCCTGGCAGTCCTCGATACAATGATCGGCACGTCTGTCTGCCTATCCCTGGCAACCCTCGATACGATGATCGGCACGTCTGTCTGCCTATCCCCGGCAACCCTCGATACGATGATCGGCACGTCTGTCTGCCTATCCCCGGCAGCCCTCGATTTTGCAGGTAATCGGCACCTCTGTCTTTCAATTACTTGAAATCCCTCGATATGATGATCGAACGCACAAGGCAGATGAGAGAAGTCACAGTGTCTCTCTCTAGAATCTTGGTAGTTCACAGAGTCTCTTCATTCGTTCTCTTCGTTCATCGTTGTTCTCTCAGCTTCAAATGACCTCCTATTTATAGGCCTTGGGTTCCAACGGTCATATTGCCTCCAACGGTCATATTGAAACAGAAAGCACGACATCGTTTTGATTAGTTTGTAACTAACTCAACGACATCGTTTTGTTAGGACAAGAGATATATAGAAAAGAAAAACAAGAGTATGATTCATATGTAGTGAGTGTTTTTGACTAAGTACCAAAACAAATAATGATCATCTGAATAGTAGAGTCAGTACGATACGATTGACAGAGTCAGTCTGATACGATTGACAGAGTCAGTACGATACGATTGACAGAGTAAATACGATACGATTCACAGAGTCAGTGTGGTACGATTGACAGAGTCAGTACGATACGATATGGTCGGTACGATCAACATTGTACGATACGATAGACATGATAAAAGACAATTGTAATTTCTAAAATATGATAGAATTCATTTGTGATTTCCAAAACATGATATAGAAGTCAAAAGAAGACTTTTGACTTAACATATATGAGTGTTGAACAATCATCGTTTCGTGAGGCAGAAATTCTCCATCCACGGAAACAGTATGTTCTTTAACCATTAGATTTAGGTGTGTGTAAGTGTAGCTAGAATCCTTCTTATAACAAAATCCTATTATATTGAATATATTGGAGTTGTTACAAAAGAAAATAATAAAAAGAGTTTAGGGGGGTGGAGAAGCAAAATAAAACAAAAGGACTCAAAAGAAGACATTACCTTAAAATCAGGTAACTCCCTTTGGTTTGAGCTCAAAGGCTTCCTTGGGAAGACTTCTGCCCAATGTGAGGCTTCAAGGAGTAATAGAGGGAAGTGCAGAGACAAAATGGGCAGGGTTTGGCTGAGCCAAAGGCTTTGGGAGTGTGGGTAAGGAGGTAGAGGTGGGGGCCTTTTGTAAGAGGAGAGGAGGGGCACTCTTGTAAAGTTACAAAATGTTACTTTATTTTCAAAAGAGTTTCGAATTTTAAAGGTCCCACATTGATGTATTTCTAGGATAAGGTGATGAGGGTTAGAAATCCACTCATCCAATAGGTTTAATACATGTGTAGGTCTTATATTTTACATTATCTTTCCATTTTATTTAAATCGTTAAATAATGAGGTCATCGCTGCATCATCATGATGTCATCAATAATTTAATATATTTAATGTCTAAAAATTATAAAAAAAAAATACTATGATGTATTAAATCTTTTTATCTTTCTAATGAATATTTATAGTCAAAAATCTGACTTGTATAACCCCATGTAAATTTTTTTTAGTAAAACATCTCATGTGTGTGTTATTTTTACTTTAACATTAAATAAAAAGTTATTTATGTCATTTCCCAACCAAAGTGGCTCCATTGGGTCCCCAAGTTGACCCATGGCTTGTATTGGTCGGCCATGACACATCTAATAAGGGTAGGACATGTGTCAAGCTCATCTCATATTATTAAAACATTATTTTTACCTTAAACTACACTAATTACCTCTAATCGCGATTAAGAACTTAAGAGTTACTATTCACCAAAAAATTATTTTAATCTCATTGAACCACATTTTACTTTTTAATGACAACCATGTATGTTGGATTTTTGAAATTCAAAACATAGAAGTGGTAAAATTTCATTTAAACGAAAAATCAGTTTTTATAAGTACCACTTAGTGGTTTCACTATTCATCAAAAATTGAAGTTTTTCAGAAAAATACCAAACATTCACCCTAAGCTATATTTGATATTACGAATTCAAAAATGAAGTCTATTTTACAAAATTCAAAACATAAAATTCACATTAATTAATTTAATAATTAATTCTCGCTGTCATGACAAATAGCGTGTTTTTATGAAACAATAAGTATCAAAAGATTGACACTAGTTTAAGTCTGATTTCAAAGTGAAATTAATTCCAATGACCACTATTGGATTTAATGGTAAAAATATTTTCTAAATTTACTTTAAAACCAATTCAAATGGTAATCTAATCATATAAATAAGTTATATTAAAAAGAGGTTTTGAATTAAAATACAACATTTTACACTATTCATTAAAAAATGAACTTTATCGGAAAGATACCAAAAATTTACACAAAGTAAATTTTGATGTCCCAATTCTAAAGAAGAGTTATATTTGGTCCACTATAATTTATAAGATTGATCAAAACTATATTTAATGACGGTTCGCCGTCAAAAGGTGATAAGTGAACCCTTAGTGAAAATTAGGGTATAAATGCCTAAAATTGAATTCTTTCCGTATTTTAAGCCTTTATCTTTTATTGTATAAATGTAAAAACATTTAAAAACATATATAATCATATTTTAGTTATTTCTATCCATTCCCGCCAATACAACGGCTACATGTTAACTACCATTTAAAATAATATTATTATATTACTAGTGTGCAACGTAAGTTTTCAAAGGAACTCATCATTGCGTATCGGGTACGCTATCGAACATAGAAACCCCTTTAAAGTGAAATTAATATTTAATTCGTAAATATTAATAAATACGAAAATGTTTTATTCATTTTTTACCTGGGATGTTACATCTCATATATACATATTTGACTATATAAAATCAATTTTTATTAATTATTTCATTATTTTTTGGGATTTGGGATTTGGGAAATATTCAAACATTTTCCATTTGTGACATTTTTTATTAATTTATCTTTCTTTACAAATTTGGGAAAAGAATATTATTTTTTTAACATTTTCCATATTAATATATTTTCCCACCATTACATTTATTTTTATTTTTGATGCATCATTTCCATGTTTTCATGGTTTTTAATGTTACTTCTACAAATAGTTTTTGTAAAAAAGTTTCTATTATAAATTTAATGTTTTTAAAATTAATAGTTATATTGTTCTAATTTTTAAATGAAAATATTTAGTTATTTTATAAATTTATTTTCATCTATATCAACATTATTCAATATTTTAAATAATTATGTGGTGGTGTTCTATGATTATATCATACACCTTCTCCCTATAGATGGAAATTGATAATGTATTATATATGATTTCATAGAACCCATTTGGTTTCTTGGGGTTCATTAAGCTATAATGTAATTATAGATACTTTCAGGTTCATCTGGATTGCATATGTATGATTTTTTACAATGTATGGGGAGATTAATTATATCACTCCAATTAATTGGATAATTATTATAACTCATGATATTATTGGGAATGGGTATTAAAACCAGACCTCAGTGGGAATATATCCACTAAGTGATGAGTGTGTCTATTATAGTCTTGTAATTCATATAGTAAATACTAATATCTATTGAGCCGAAATTTCATGGAATAAAAAGTAAACATAAACCATTTAGGATCTCTCCTTATTATTTTATGAATCTTGTGGGGATTATACTTCAAAAAAGTTACGAGTTTATATAATTAGTTCTATTCCATATTCTTATCCCTATGTAATGTTTTCATGGACCATGATTATTAACCATATATCCTCCCATGAATTGTAATTGTTTTGATTACAAATATACCTCCATGATGTTGGTTTAACTGGAATGATATCATTGTACTTGGATAATCATTCCATAGAACATCTACAATATATTATTTTAAACTATCATTTTATTTTATTCATTTTAATCTACTATTATTTGTTTTTCATTTTTTCTTTGAATCATCCATTTTGGTTCCCCCTTCTCTCTTAATAGAATATCCCACTAAATAAGTATAATGAAAAAAGTATATTTATGGCACGATCATACTTAAAATAATAATTTGATGAAATTTTAAACACTTATAAAAAACATGATATAGGAAAATGATTAAGATCTTATGGATCTATGGGATGTTGAAGATTTTTATCCTCTGAATGATTTTTTTCCAATTCCTGCACTAGGTCATCCACATGTGTTGGAATGGAAGCTAAACAATTACAATAATCAAATCATAAATAGATATACGTAGGAAATGGAGGAAGATTATAAATTCTAGGATAAATATATAAGGTCTAGGAATACATCATAGTATATATAAATGGTATATGAGAATTTGAGCCTAAATTTGTTAATGATGGAAACATCGGTTAGAAAAAAATCTAGAGACTAAAGTTGAGGAAAACGTGTGGTAGATGGGATGTCTATTGGTAGGTCTAGGTGTGAAAAAAAATATATGTGTACTCTATATAAATCTAGTAGCACCCCCACTGATTTTAAAAAATTCAAATCCCTACTAGTATTCAAAGGATTTGTAAACATTGGTTCAGATGAATTTCTTTCAAATAAATGTGATAATGAATAAGAAAATATCATTAAATTTAATGAATACAAAAAACATTAAACTTAGTATACTCACTAAGGGATCCAAGGAGGCTGCCTTTCCATTCATAATCACCAATCATTATCATATATTCTCGTCCTTTTAATTTATATAATATCATTCATAATCATTATAATAATGAAATGTACATTTATTTATAATTATTTTCTAAATATAATGCATACAATGTAGAAGTCAAAAAAAATAAACAATATCATAACATGTTTTAGAATATGTATTTTAAAACCAAGTTGTCCATGTTTTGGAATACCAATTTTCTCAAATTAAATAAATATAATATAATTAAAAAAAACATACAATTCAAAAATAAAACAATATTTAGGTAATTATTGTATTACCAACCTAATAATTCCTTTTCAATATAAACTGATTGAACAGTGATAATATAAAGTTTCTTTAATATGTTACCCATCAATAATTTAGGATCAAACCCCAATATTAACAATTAGAATATTCAAGTCATCAAATAAAATATTTTGATCAACACCAATGGAGGAATCAAGGGTTTCATTTTCATCCCCACCATCATAAAAACAATGTATTGGTATTATATTGATAATTTCATGATAATAAAGTATCTGATGATCTTTTAAATAAAAAACATATTCTATAATAATGTACATAAATATAAATAATCATACATTCTAAATTTCATATTAATAAAATAAATAATATTCAACAGATGATAATAGAGATCGATTCGTAAAGTGGGTTGATAAATGAAATTCAATGAAACATTTGTCACCAAAACTACCCATCTCCAAGTGGAATGAAATAATTCATCACTTCTTTCCATACTCAAAACTGAGTAATATCCAAATACCATCCACTAACTCAGATAGTAACATATAACTACAAAAATCATAGTAAATTGGGTCTACATACAAATAGACAATTCCAATATTTTAAAAATGATTACATATACAATGATTACACTAAATTATTAATTTGTAATCTTTATAATTAATACATGTTATTCCAGATTAAAATAATACTAATATGGTAATACTTTTGTGTTCAATAATAAGAAAAATCATCAAATACTGAACTTTCTTTAATATCTTTGAAGATATGAAAGAAATCCTTTTGTAAAATTTATATTCCAATATATTTCTTTATATTTAATTAATGATCGATATAAATGGATTAAATTAATTTATTAAGAGGAAAAATGACTTTTAATGAAAATTTTATTGAGTTCTTATTAATATAAAGTCACTAACTTTATTAGCCAGGATTTGAGGCCTTATTTTATTACATTATAATAGATAGAATAAACCAATACCATGGAATAGATTAGTTTAGTATTTTTAGAAACTAAATTACATACCCAAACATTACATTACAACTTGAAATGAAATAGAATATATCCATTTCATTGGAACCATCCATAAACTCTTGGATTATTAATACAAGTCATTCATTAATACAACATTACATCCGGGGTAAAAAATAAACATAATAAAGGGGTGATATCATATTCTCAGTAAGGGTATGTAATATAGTTGAAGCATAAATAATAAGTAATTGTTAATAAATAAAATAATTCATTCCCTTAAACCATTATCATGACCATAATATGGAAGTAATAAAATGGAAAAAATAATGACAAACAAAAAATCTTATGAAACATAACCATCGATATTATAAGTGTAATAATAACATGATTTATCAAATATTGAAACTATAATTAGGGAATTCATAATTTCATACATCTAAATCATGTCCTCAAGTCCACGACAATGAAATCTGAATATAAATGGTTAAGGCCTTGGAAAAATCTTTTCTGTTTTGTCTCATTAGACCTACCAATGCATTGACAGGATATAGAGGACCCCACATGGAATATTAAAAAACAAAATCATTCTTCATATGAATGGTTTTAATCATATGAATAATATACATATGAAATTTAATTAACCTTACCTAATCTGTAAACATAATCACTTAAAATTCTGAGTAGTATAGTGCATGGTATCAAAATAGAACATCTATTGTCAAACTGATCATAAACCATTCAATAAAGTATGTTAGATGATAATATAAATTGATCAATCTCAAAAAAGAATAAAAATAAAAATTTGATTTTATAGAGATGAAAATAATGTAATAAAATGGTCAAGGAATTCTTCAGAGAAATACATTTTTACACTATAATGAATATTTCTTTCAGAAATATCATCTTTATTTTTCAAAAATGTCTGTATAAAACCAAAAATGAAAAAATATATTTTTTTATGATAAAATTTATTATTTTAAAATAATTATAGTGTCATAAAATATATTATGGATAGTCATTTCAAATGGGTAATAAATAGAGACGTTCCTTTTAATCGTCTTTAATATCGGGATGAATTGAGTAGGGATCCTTAAAAACATGTGTTTATTATAAATGAAATATTAAATGATATGGAAATATAATTATATAATTCATAAAAATAATTTATAATAATTATATAAAATAATTAATAATTACATTGGTGTATAGAAGGATGAGGCATATCTCGAATGAAAATGGAGGTTTGGGAAGAAACAATTACCTTATGTCTGAAAGTATTCTCCACGTGAACATAATGTGATGCATAATAAAATTAAATAAATTATTTAATTAATTCAGAAAATTTTATACATTAATTTGATTAATTATAGTTTTATTAAGTTCATTTATTACCTTTTGGATGAGTTAGAGTATATAATTTTATCATTTAGGAGCATTCGTTTTCTCAGTTTTCATGATCGATTTTATTTTATATGAGTAATGATGTTCATGTAAAATGTGTATAATTATATATAATTATAATTACATTTTATTATTAAAAATAATGAACTATAATTGGTCTAATACATTTATTTGTTCCCAGATAAAAGGATTAATCATTAGAAAACATGATAACAATAACCGTTTAGATTAATTTTAGCAGTTTTAGATCACGACTATCTAATTTTTTTATCATTTTTTATTCTATTAGTATTTTACATATAGAACATAAAATGGGATGTAATATATATTTTAGAATCCATTTCAACCATTAAAACGGTTTCATGAGAAAACAGGAAGATTGTGAAGTAAAATGAAAATGTTCCATCCTTGAAGGCGATGAAACAAAATCGCAGAGACGATGATTCCATTTCATTTAATAAAAGGTATAAGAGAAGTGGATTGATGATGTATTTTTACATTATGATAATAAAATTCACGTATATTTATCTTACTAGTGTTATCATTCTATTTTGGTTAGGTAAGGTGATGAGATAATTAGAAAAGGAACGAACATGAAAAGAAATTAAAATAAAAAGAAAGTTGTTTTTACCTCTTGATTTTCTCCTCCATGAGAACCTACACATGGGAATGTTTTTGGTCATTTTATGAAAATAAGAGCTCTCAGACGCGTGGTAGGATCATGTTTGGTGTATTTGTTAAAAAATTTACAATTCACAAATCGTGGGTGATGTAAAAATTAGGGGTGGTGAGGAGTGGTATTTATAGTGGAAGAGAGATGTGTTTTTTGAATATTTTATTCATTTTTTTATTATTTTTTCTCAAGATAATGAATTGTTTCAGAATTATATAAAAAATTATAAAATCAATGAATGATAGATAACTATTATAGGCTTACATCATCCATACATCACATATGGTTCAATAATTCTTGTATTTAGAATTTATAATTAATTATCATTTTTCACTATTCATTAAAAATTAACGTATTTTAGTAACATGACAAAAAAATTACCCAAACCATTTTTCAATGTGTCTAATTCAAAAAGTAACCACATTTTATGAAAATAACTTTTTAAATATATGAATTTTAATTTTTAATTGAAATCATCATTTGCATTAAAAATATACCTTTCAAAATTATAGCTGATTTTATAACACACATGAAAAATAAATAAGTTATAAATAAATAATATTAAAATAATTAAACAAAATATATTTATTTCTGAAAACATTTCATGTAAATGAGTTATCATTTAAATAATTTATTTATTTTTAAAATTATAATTAAATATTTATGACTCACAGAAATTCCAACACTTAATTAATATTTTTTCAAATATTCATTTACATATGATCTGATTTAATTATAGCATACTTTTATTAAAGAGATGATTAAAGTTTACTAATACATTCATGAATAGTGTTACAATTCATTTTTCTTGTTTAATATTCATAAGGATGATATTACTATTCCTAGGTTAAAATTATTATTCCATCATTATATGTTCTTTGACATCTTGAAATACCTCTAATTTCATTCATTTATCATTTATAATGTTTTATTGTTTTCTATAATTGATATAATGTGATTTTTACTATATGAAATTATTATAATAAGTGACATTGCTTTGATATAATTCTAGGCTTTTACAATTAATCAGAAGAGACATAGAAAATATTTTTATTTATATGAAAACAAAATTCAACTAAATTGAAATAATAATTTCAAATAATATATGAAATTATAGCCAATGAACATGATAATAAAAAATAAAATTAATATTAAAACAGATTTCATTTTCATACTTAATGAATATAAGAACTATTGAAAATAATAACAAATAATTCTGTTTTTATAAACATAGGTGTCCAAAAATAATAATTAACCATCAGAGTTTGTGAGAGTCATTAGAGTAAATTAGGCCATGATATGATAATTTCTCATAATAATAATTCACAATAAGAATCAAGGGTAAGTGCTAAATTATATAACATTGGGAAACACTAGATATCTTCTAGAGAATAATGTCCCTGTTTAATACATTAATGGGAGAACCATATCCACATAGTTCATTTTATATGGGAGTTCCATATCATTGGAGTGTATTTTCATTGGATAACTATAAATATATTGTCCAATTTTTATTATAGAACCACATCAATAAATAATTTCTTCACTGGGAGTGAAATATCCTCATAAAACTCTAAAAAATAATTTAAATCATATCACACGCAATTTCACATGGATGGATAAAAAAATATCTATCATTTTTTCCACAAATGAATCAAAATTATCTCCCATAAATAATTATATATAGTTATAGGTCATGTAATATCCCCTAATTAATTAATATAAAAAAATAAATACTTCATTAATTAATTAAAAAAAGGTTAATATATATTATAAATTAATATTAAATTGTGTTCATGAAATATTTTCAAATAACTAAATTGGAAAAAAAAATTATCTACTAGAATAACATATATTATGAAATAATATAAAAATAAACGATGTGAACCAGTATTCCAATGAATATGGAAGAATTGTGACTTAATCAAATCCTGATTGTGTTTTTATTCATAGTTAAAAAATGAATGTAATGATCAGTAGAATAGATTTCAGATTCGTTAATCAATAATATTATTTTATTGATGAAATGAATCAAAAAATATGAAAAACAAGAGATCCCTAGAGGATAATATAGGGGAGATCAGTAATTATATGAGGGTTTATTAGGGATTGTGTGTCGGGATGGGAGGAGGGAAGGATTATGTAGTTATCAGAATGTTCTATACTAACAATTTTTAAAAACTAGTTGATAGAAGCTAGTCTATATAATCATTTTGTATAAAACATTAGTACAAGATTAAATAAAACCACATTAAAAAACAATTGGTATATACAAATGGAAGGGACTAGATACCAATTGTTCAACTAAAACATTTGAAATGTGGAATGTGGATTGCCTCATTTTCTTGTAGTGATATCCACCACTATAAACTGACATGATTTTTTATTCACTACTGCATCACATGGATGGTATATATAAGTGTATTTAATGAAATATTTTTTTATTCCCAATATAAATATACATTTTGAAATATAAAATAACACTTATGTTCTGTCCAACTTGACCTTTAAAAATGAAAATGTTACTCATTCATATTTAGGGTCTACCATCTTCATGATTGTGTAGATACCATGAAATGTGTTCCATGCTCTTCTCTACAAAATGTCATCAACAGGGTTGCAAAAGTTTGTGGTGCAAATATGAATTTTTCATGGGGGTTAGTGAAGGTAGTGAAGGCATTAGGACGAAGGGACGAGACGACAGGTCGTCAGTGATCCCATGTAGGGGTGCGGGGGAACATCCCCCATGTTATGGAGCAATAAATTTGGTTAAGTCCCTAAAGAGGCGCCCAAGATACCTGCACACAAATACTTGTGTGACAGCATGCTGGAGCAGAATGAAAATATAATTTTGGCTAAGTCCTCAGTGTGACACTATAGTCTAGCCAAAACACCATCAGCATGCAAGGTAATTTCACACCAAATTAGGCATGCAAGAAAGTTGTCCTCCCAATTCCATTGGGTCTAGGGTCACTTATTTTCCTATAAATAGACCTTTGGGGCACTCATTTTTACATAAGAATTTTCCTGAATCCCAATTGATGGTCTGGTCTCCCTAGTGCTTCACCCAGGTCTCCATAAACATTCAAGGTAGTTCTTGAACACCTTCAGTAGATGATTTAAGGGAGGATCATTGGAGTTAAGTACTTTTAGTGTTTGAAAACCATAACACTTGCACTCCTAAGGCACCCAACCTCCCCAAATCAGAAATATGTGCGCCCTATCTATTCCTATCATAGTTACTTGAGTTCCCTACTTCTGGAATCCCCTGTGAATACTCTTGAAGTCTTGAGAGATGTATCACCCAAGTATTATCATACATTTTGTTCATCAGTTATGTGAATATCAGGTCTCCCAAGCCTACTTGCATGCCCATACATTCACAGCCTTCTCTACATGGGTGCCCCTATTTGATTCTCTTACTCTCTTCAGTCCACATGTCATCAAGCCTTCTTAAAATCCATTCATGGAAAGACTTCTTCTTCTTTGGCTCCATTTTCTGAAAGGGATTCTGTCGATACCTCCACCAAAACCTCCTCACTTATCAAACCTTCGGAAAAGGCACATTAGTGTGTCTCTTATTTGGGTTTGTATATCCACAGTCATAGGTTTCCCACATTTTTTTCACAATGGAGTTAGGATTAATGGAGTGTCTGTGGGTTTCTATATCCACGATAACATGGGCCTTTCTCGTATAAACAGTGTTGGGATGTTTCTGGTTTGGAGGAGGGTTGGGTCCTGGAACCTCTATTATCGAAGAGATGGTCTGGAACCAAAAATCTAGCTATGAGCGGCCAATTCTACTCATAATGACAGTTCAGACCACAAAAATATCTTATACAAGTGATTTTTTTATGGAATTATATTTAGATGAAATGATGGAGATAAGACTACCACGTTAATAAAAGAATTATATTCATGATCATGTAGTACCCACCAGTCTGGGCACATGCATTCTGATCAGATCCGAAGGATTTTTATACTTTTGGCATTCAATGACGCATTATTGCTAAAAATTCACTATGAAATGTCATCCCTTCCATGGCCATGCCAACCTCATTCATCAACCATTAGAGTTGCTACATAAAGCTTAATACTCCTTGTAGTTTTCCACATGGGTAATGGATGTAGTATGGCCTTATCCTCCAGCTACAGCTAAGCAGTTTAGGTTTTTTATTTATGCTTCTGACTTCATTTATTAATGATCTTAGGCAATACCACTCAATGAAGTCATATCCAAAATTATTGTTAGTTTTGTCAAAACTAACATCATCACCTGATTTGGTGTCCCTCATACTATTTTGATGGACATGAGGTACCAATTTTTGTTCGACTGAGGTACAAAAGATATATTAGGAACATAATAACAAATCAAACCATTCATCTGGATATCATGTCGTGGCCAATGGACAAATAGAGGCCTTCAACAAGACCCTAGAAAATTTACTCTAGAAGATGGTTGATAAAGATAAGAAATCATGGTATAATAAAATTTTGACTGGTTTATGGGATTATCGAACAACTACTCATACTACATCCCAAGAAACTTCTTTTTCATTGGTATATGGAACCGAATAAATTTTTCAAATTGAAATACAATTGACTTCACACAATGTTGCAATCAATGATCAGTTGTCTTTAGATGAGAGGTCACAGAAACAATTCAATGAGATGAAACAATTAGATGTGAAAGTATTGATTAAATTTCATCATTTATAATTCTATCAGTATAGAATAGCCCATGGTTTCAACATTACACTTCTCCTTTGTTCATTTCTTCCAAGAAAATTGTTATTGGTCTAAAATACTCTAATGAAACTAGTGAAGAGACCGCCAAATATTTGGGCCAATGTGGGAAGGACCTTATTCCATACATAAGGACTACTCAAATGGAGTTTATGCCTTATTATGAATGGATTGAGAGCTTATTACATCTCCAACAAATTCATGGTTCTTAAAGAAATACGTTGTGTAGTTTTACATATCGTCCTCGATGCAAGACATAAATCTGCACAGTACAATGTTCTAGCTGCAAGACTAAAAAACTGAATAGCCCTCACATCCTAGCTAAAATAATGACATTTATATAGTACAATGTCCAATTTCCAAGACATTAAACTGCAAAACAACCATTTGTGTCCATGCTTCATGACTTAAAAATTATTAGCATCCTCATCCTTGTCGCATGATGTTAAACTACATTTCACCATTTGTCCTTGTTACAAGACATTAAATTGTAGGGTTAACGTCTTCTATACTGGACGTTAGGAGATTGCATAAAAGAAAACATCATTGACATCATCACTGTTCTTTAGTAGAACATGAGTCAATCTCATTTCTATGTCTCTGTTAGATCTTCATTGTGACCTTACTTCCATAACAATGTATTGATTGATTATCATTTTTAATGGGATACGTCGGGACGCCTAAACCTCTAATTTTGGGACCAAATGAATTGAAAATATATTATAATTTTTTTTTCTCCTCATGTATATGAGTCAGATCTATACATAGTGTTTCCTTAAAATATATGATTTGGTCCTTATACCATTTTATGTCTTAAAATTTACCATTCTCTCAGAAAGTGTCTAAAGCCCCCATTCATCATGTCAAACTCTATTGGCATGAGGAATGGTTCTTTAAATAACTACGTATGACTTGATTCTCATCAATTTAGAATATATAGAGATTTCTAGATCTCCAATCTTAGGAGCAGCCACAAAATCCCCCTTTATTCCTTGTATAAGAATCAAATCAGCATAGGTAATGTTGTATGAAAAATTAATGACTTTATTATTTCCTTTATCTAGACATATAGTGAAAATTAGGTATAATCCATAGTCTAGTTAAAATATGTATTTCAATTTTCAAAATTGTTTCATCTTAATCCTTACCGCATGGCGTTAAACTGCATAGAAATCTAACACCCCGTTCTTTATATGTGTTACCTATATATTATAGAACAAACCTTTACTACTCATTATTTATCACACCGATCATAGATCAAGTGGGATTTGGAATTTGGTAAAATGATTATTTATATAAATAATGTTTCTCAATTTCTTATGGGGTTATAAATGTCCTCATTGCATGATTTAAAACTGCACATAGTAATTCAGAGGAAACAATGAATGTATCCATTTTACATACAAGTTAGATCAATGTAAAAGGATGTCAAACTCATGGCCAATATTGATTCAAATATTTATCATATTAATTGGGCATAAACCCCTTTCATATTTTTCACTCTTCATATTGAATGTTTTCAGATCTTTATAATAATTCATACAGTTTCTGATGACAGAGTTTCAAATACCCGAGAACCCTTTTTTCAAACTATGCAGCATGTGCCCTTAGGTGTCCTTGAATAAGTTGAATCCCTAGATGGCCTTTCATTCAAATGATTCCATTATTTTTCTATGCAGCATATTCTCCAGTGGCCCTACATAATACAACCCCCATAATGGTTTTGTAAAGTAATGATGACTTCATTCTTGGTTATAGTATATTTTTTCCCTTAAAATTTTGAATAAAATATACAATAATCAATTTTTTTAAAACATTCACTCAAGTATACTTGTTTCATTATCTTTCTCTGGATCTAAAACTCATCATGACCATGTTTTACACATTTCCCTTACCATGTGTTTAAAACAATATGAGATAACCTTGGAGTAACATGGCCACATACAACATACTGATTCCTTTTCCAGTCCTAGTCATATGACCAAAAACTAAATCCATCATACCACTTATGTTTGGGTCAGATATTCATAAAATTATTATTCTTTCAATTCTTTGGATATCCTGGTTAGAAATACCCTTTCCATATTCAAGTACCTTTCTCCCAATACCAAATCTTGTGATTCAGAAAATCTGAATTTCCATAAACATTCTTCGGATTTTAGTAGTAGAATGTTATATTTTTGAGATTTCATTTTCTTGACTTTACAGCTTGTGTCCTTAGGTGTCCTTCCATAAGATGCACACATAATCAGTCTATAAGTTAAAAGATGACATTATTTGTCTATACATCATATTCCCCAGTTGGCCCTGCATAACATAACCCCCAAAATGGTTTTTTCAAATAATGGTATCTTAGTTCGAGGAAAATACTTCCTCTAATACTTTTAGACCTTCTCCCATATAATCATTTGGATTAATAAATTCATAAATTAATAGCTACCATTTTCCCTTACATACCTTAATATGATAGTTTGTTTCCAAATAAATTATCAAGAAATTGGGAGAGTCTCATACCTTTGGTCAGAGCTAATGACAATAAATTAAATTCATCCAATGTCCTTACTACATGACTTAAAACTACACAGAACCAATATCCTCGTTGCATGACATAAAAATGCACACCACCGATGTCCTCACTGCATGGCATAAAATTGCATAGTACCAATATCCTCAATACATGCCTTAAAATTGAATAGAACCAATTTCCTCATTCAATGACTTAAAACTACATAGTACCAATCTCCTCACTGCATGACTTAAAATTGCACAGTACCAATGTCATAACTATATGACTGAAAACTGCACAGTACCAATGTCCTCACTGCATGACATAAAAGTACATAGTACCAAATTCCTCACTACAAGACTGAAAACTGCCCAATATGATACCATAAATTCACCTTTCTGGTAATTTTTTTACCATTTATCATCCACCATATTTGAATTGAAATGGTTTTCCTATTCATGAAATATGTCGTTATAAAATAGCCATTTCATTCATAAATTTTCTTTCCCTCTAAAAACCATCCAATATGGTCCTGATTCACCCAAATCATATTTTCCATTTTCTATCAATGGTAAAATATTAAATTCCAAAGAACTATTTTTCCTAACTATGTAGTACGTGCCCTTTGGTTTCCTTGCATAAGTTTCCCACATAATAGGACATTCAGCCAAAAGATGCAACTATTTTGCGATGTTGCATATATCTCAGTTGGCCTTCCATAATACAACCCCCATAACAGGTTTGTAAAAATAATGGTAACTTCATTAATGGAAGAAATAATCTTATATTGATACAAGTTTTAAATCTTGGGAACAAAAAAAAATTCATGGCTCAAGATTCTACTTTGAAATATTTAATGAAAATTAAACAAATTCTTAGCCACAGAGTCGTGTTTGGGATCTAATTTCAAAATTTATGGTAAAATCTATTCAAACTTAAATACTAGAAAATTATAGTAGAACATACATGACTCTAAACTAACTATAACAAGAGACACAATACTCCCTATAATGAGAACCTGCAAAGGGAACTCTGAAAAAAAAAATCGAGTCCCCACACAATAAACATACATTTTTGAATGATTTAAGGTAATATTGAGAAATCAAAAGTCGTGAGATATAATGTTTGTGGTTTTTTTCATATAACCCTAGAAAAAAATCAAACTATGATCGTTAGGCCCCATGGATTATGTAAAAAATATTACATACTTCCAAACATGATCTAGCTCCAAATTTAACCAAATGATGTTGGAATGTGTCAAAGTGCCCCACATTTACCTTAGAACAAGATTCATTGCATTCTGAATGAATCAAATTCTAAGGGAGGGATTTTGTAGACACCATGAAATGTGTTCTATGCACTTCTCTACAAAATGTCCTCAACTAGGTTCCAAATGTTTGTAGTGCGACTATGCATTTTTCATGGGGGACAGTCATGGTAGTGAAGGAACCAGGTCGAAGGGCTGGGACCGCAACCCGACAATGATCCCATATAGGGGTCCGAGGAGCATTCCCCATAGTATGGAGAAATAAATTTTCTTAATTCCCTAAAGAGTCACCCAATCTACATATGCACAAATACTTGTGCTCTACCATGTTGGGGACGAATGAAACAATAATTTTGGAAAATTCATCAAAGTGGTGACCTAATATAGCCAAAACACCATCTACGCACAAGGTAGTTTGTCAACCAATTCTGGCATGCAAGCCACTTTCACGCCCAATTCCATTTATCCAGGGTCACTTATTTGACTATAAATAGACCCTATGAGCCCTCATTTGTATGGATGAATCTCACTAGATCCCAATTGCTACTACGGTCACCATAGCACTTTTCCCAAGTCTCCTTAAACATTCAAGGTAGTTTTTCAACACCTTGAGTGGAGGGTTTAAGGGAGGATCATTGGACTTATGTCTTTTAGTGATAGAAACCCATAACAGTAGAGCGCCTAAGGCACCCTACCTACCCAAATCAGAAATACTTGCATGTTGCCTATTCCATTCACTGGAACTTGAGTGCCGAACTTATGGGATCACCTATGAATACTATTGAAGGATTGAGCAAGGTCTCACCCATGTATTTCCATACAAGATTTTGGTTGCTTAAGTGAACATCAGGTCTCCCAAGACTACCTGTGCACCCATACTTGAGCGCCCTTCAATACATGGTCACCACTCTTTGATTCACATACTCTCTTTAGTCTACATGACATCAATCCTTCTTCAATGTAATTCATGTAAAGGCTTATACTTCCTAGCCTCTCTTTTCTAAAAGTAATTCCTTCAAGACCACATCCAAAACCTCCTAAATTATAAAACCTTCTCGATGGGATGGCCTAGAACCTCAGGTCTCTTATTGGGAAGGTAATGTTGACACATTCTTTTATCCCTTTTGAACAAAGGATAAGTCTCCCTTCCCTACTAGAATCAATTTTAGGGCATCCATCCTATTGTAAGCCCATAACATCCATCCCTTCTTCCTTCCATTGGACCCTTGTTCAATGTGAAGAGAACATAGGGAACGATTTTTACCTCACCCACTTTCTGGGTCTCATTTCCCTCATCCACCATCGCAACCCTAGGCTCTCCCTCTTCCACTAAAGGAGGAAGAAAAAATTGAATGTGCAAGTGTCATTACTGAATATTTTACATCCTCTTTTTTCTCACACAGGTCATGAATCATGCATGCATAGAGAATCGTGAGGATTACAACATGAACAAAAACAATTAATTTTGGAGGAACTACAAGAACTCTAATTCATATTGAAACTAGAATAAGTAGGAATACCATTCAGGGTCAAAGATCACTATATATATTCTTCATGAATCTAACATAAATTTTTTAAATATGGGAATCCTTCTAATGAATAAGCCCCAAATTAAACCCTTAAAATCATTAAGGAATCCTTTTCAGGAAGAAATCCCACACTCATTTTTCTCAAAGAACTATATTCTCCTATGATTCTTATCAAACTACATCAGATTTGATTCCCATCAGTATGAGATACGTAGGAAGCCTCCTTGAGGTTCGAACCCAATACCATAAATCAACCCTGTTATACTTGGGCCATATTCCCAATAGGTTCTGAACCCACATGGAAACCCATATCGTTTCCACGTTCCTTGGGCTACATTCACATAAGTCCCATACCGAGGTTTGATTTAGGACCTTTTTCGTAGGGGTATTTATCACATGACCATAAAAGGTATGATGAGTCCCATTCAGTGGCACCAAACTAAGATGGTTCTGGTTCCTTTAACAAGGATACGTAGGTAACCCATGTTATGGGCACAATAGCATGATCAAAACAATACATAGACTCCCTAGATGAAAATAAAATCTACAGTTCCCCGTTTAGTGGCTTAAAAAGTAGTATCATCATAATTAATATTAGAATAATCTTGAATTAGTATATTAGAGGGAACCATTGATTGAAAACCTAGAATACATATAGATATCTACATTGATGAAGATCCTTTAATACATACTGATGATTCTAAATGTTACACATGTTAATAAGTGATTGAAAATTCCACGTGAAACTTACTTCATACACAGTAAATTAATAAGGATTGATGAAAAAATATTAAATTTATAAAGAGAGTCCTAGAGTAGAAAATAATTCCCCCAAAAAGGGTGTGATGAGTCCGACCTCCCATCCTCTCGACCAATATATGTCCCTATGTATCATAAAGTTTAATCTTAAAAAATTCCTACCATTAGAAATAAGGTCCCTTTTGGATGAAGAACTTTTGGTAATTTCCAGTTCCATAAATATTTCAGTGGAATCTTCCTGGAAGCATCGATTCTTAAAACCATAATAAACATTTCAAGGATATTAAAAAAAATGGTTAAACTGACGTGAATCCTTAATAAATATAATAATCATACCCACCTATTAGGACCCAATAAATTGATAAAGGAAGACTAGACAATGAAATAAATCTTGAAGGTTTCAATTTATAATTATTTTTCATTAATGGAATGTGTTGTTATTTCATGTTTTTCTCAGAATTCCCTTCTATCCAAAATAGATTTCTTCAAGGTAGTATCTGTGAAATTCGAAACCGCTACTCGAGTTGGATCCACATTCATAGGAAGGATGTCATATCTAACCCATTGACTTCAATGTTGGGTCACAAATGTTCTAGAAAAGGTATATCACTGGAACGACACAGTCCCGAATTTGGACACTGCTCGAAAATCCCTACAAGTCAATAACAATCCTAGATCATCTGACCAAAAATGACTAATGATTAAAAAATAGGCAGTGTCAACCACCATCTTCAACCGTTTTAGGTCCTTATCCCCAGAACTCAATAATCAATCCCTCCCATACTATATGGAGGGGGAGAAAGAGGCAAATCAAGGACACAAATCAAGAGTGCATGAGTCCTTCATGAGGACTCCAAACATCAATCATCATCAACGGAATCGCTTGGTAGTGAACCCCCAACAGGATGGGGGTGCTGTCTCTGGACGTTCGTACTGGGTCTCTCAGACCCGAGAATGCAAGACGAACAACCTGAAACAATTTCCAGTCAACAGGGTGTAGGTTCTCACCTCTACCTTCTTTGAATAATTCCATCAACATAACATCATGGAAATCAACGAACTTGCACATATGCCCATCCGTTTTAAGATTGCTGCTCAGGAGACTCATATGGCAGCAACCCACCAATCACACCGGATTAATATGGTGGAGTACCGTGAACCAGAACATACACCCGTTTACAATCACCAATTTTGTCAGTAGTCTCATCATCCACTATTGAAGTATGTACGTCCACCATACATGATGGGAAAAACAAACATGTACATTCATATTCCAATGTTTGTCAAGTATGCCAACAGTTTTGTTTGGTACCACCCGAAGAATTCAGTCGAAAAGCTCCAATGAAAAATTTGGGGCAGAACCATCTCTCTACCCCAATACGTGAGTACTATCAATAACCATTGATAGGAAAATGAGAATTGGAGTAGGGACAAACACATAGTCCAGATACGGAATGGACATATATTCTCGTTTCGACTGATGAAGTCAGCAGACAGATCTTATTGATGGTGAAAGGTCATATGCAAAGCCATAACCATACTCTGGAAGCATGCTAGGACATTATAACAACTACTTCATAAGTACTAGGGGAACAAACACATAATTTTTTCGTGACACAAGTGACGAAACATTGTCATTCCATTTCATAATAGGTACACACCTCTGTTCAGGTCCAAAAGAGTCATGGGGAATACTCCCCCATATCATTTGGACAACAATGTTAGGAACATATACCCTTTCCAATTGGAGGAAATTGGTCCATTCCAGTAACTAATACAAGGATGTCACATACACCTACCCATGATATCCAGTTTTCTTAGCAAGTGGCCCCAATTATGTATAATAGAACATATAAGATGAAGGCTCTCTAAGCACTCTTGGAAGATCCAGAGTCATGCTACGATTTGGATCCCTTTAATGCTGGTGTTCTTGAATACCTCAACAATTTATCTATTGTAGCTCAATATTATATCCTATCTATTCCAAATTATGGTGGTGTTCATAGTAATTCTGAAGTTCCTCATCGGGCACTTCATAATGAAGTCTAGCTTCATGAAAATTCGGTCAATCTAGAGTTCCTATCTTTGGATGAGATCCATGGAAACCCTCTACGTGGCCATAAGTATAAGGATAATAAAGAATTATCCCTTGTTATATTCTACCATGGAGATCCTCTTCATGATGGGAGTATCTGTGAAAGTTATCTCTGCAGTAGTATTTCACATTTTCATGACAATTCTAAAATAGGCAATATAGCGATGAAAAATCCATCCTATATTGAGGAACATCCAAACACAAGGTCAATCATGTTTTATTCCATGTCATTGACAGTTGAAAAACATCCTCAACCAGAAGATATCTTAAGGGAATGGTCATTCTTCGAACCTCCATTAGGTAATTTATATTCTAATATAGAGCATCCACATTGGTAATACCAAGTGTAGAAACTTCTAGTGAAAGATGATGAAGATGTGTCAAACATGTGGAAACAATTGTCTAAGGTAGAAGTATCAGTCATGTTCTGGACATTGTAAAATTCTCTGCATAACATTCATGAATTGAATATAGAAGACTGCATTCATGATATCTTCTTCAACTTATGGAGGAATCTTCATCATTTGAAGTCCAATTTATTAACACAAGATGAATATCAAAATTAGATAAAGGAAATAGAAGGATTTCAATGCCATATTGACTTGGGTCTCTCTCAGTTTACCAATATCCAAGGGTAAAAAATCATAGACAATCCTTCAGCATGCATGCCCTAATGATATATATAGGTTACGGTAGTTATTTTATGATTCCCCATATAGTGTTCATATAAGAAGATGGGTTGCACATGGAGAATTTCATTTCAGTGCACTCCAAAATTAGCAATGTCTGCCAAAAGTGGTATCATGAAATGTTATTTCCCACGATCTTCCAAAATCAATAAATTTTTTATGTAATCGAATTTACTCTCAAGAACATGCCTCGACCATCTCTCATCAGAGTCAAACCCAAATAAATGAAGTTATTGAGATACATTTAAATCAAGAATCTGAGAATCTTGAGATGGCGTCCTATTTAGTGGATTTTTGGCATCAGAGAATGAAAATGTCTAAAATAGCAATGTGATATTATGGAATAGGTGATTTGAGTGGTGGACGGATAATGCACCCAGCAAATTTCCAGTGAAATATTCACAAAATCAGAAGAGAATTTTCCCGAATTTCAGACTTATCAGTTCAAGAATCACACTATCTTGAAAGGATGCGGTCTCATTTAATTACACCATCTAATTCATTAAACAATGTTCAGATATTTGAAGAAGAAGAACAGGAATAGCCCTATCCTCTAGGGCTGGGGGATTTTTCACATCTGCAATACCCTCCTCGACAGAAGTCAGTTTCCTCCTAATTAGGGGATAATCCACAAGGAAAGCATACAACATAACTATCCAAGGATTCCCTTTGGGTTACTATATTCCAAATAGTTCCCAAGAATTCATCATATATGAGAACATAGTCTCATGGAAGATACAGAGGGATAAGATATTTCAATAATACTGATAGAATTCCATTAATGAAATATGCATTAGTGAATGTCATTAACACCACTACAGAAGATCCTCCATAAAATGATTCTAGTTTAGGGGAATCATAAGATGATGTTTTTCCCTAATATGGTATACAATAAGGAAAAGGAACATGGTGTGTGTACCTGAAATCATAGGCTTACCCCGAATCTAGGTATGCATTCAAATAACTAACTCCCACCCCTCTAAATTGAATCTAACAAGGAGAAAGGAAACTGTCATATTTCATCTCACTTTTCCACTGGAGAAGGTCAATATCTTTCATTTGAGGAGATATTTCAATGTAAGAATGGGAAATGAAGGAGTCGAAAAGACTCAATACATAGTTACTTTGAAGAAGCATTTTCGCTTGACATGCTCCCTTGCCAGGTCCTCCACATCCACATCATGTAGGAGATCTTAATCAATGAGTATTTGTAGTATCTGAATATGTAGATAAGGAATTCCCTCCATTGGGTACACACTCAAGGTAAGACTAGACACATCGTAATAGGCATGCTCTCGTGGGTTATCCAAGGCAAATATCAGCACAACCAACAATGGTTTTTCCGGTCTTTGCACCACCTCAAGCTCTAATTTCTATACCTGAATAGGTTTTATATCATCCATATGTTCCCCAAGTGCTTATGAATACAATTGAGGCATTAAATACTCCATTGGATGCTATTGAGGAACGGCGTGCACCAGTTCAGCCTGAAAAAAGAGATTACCATGAATAGGTGAATGCAATTCCTCCCCCACCAAATTTTGTGAACACCACATTCCAAATAATTAATGGTTTGGGTGATCCTAAACAACACATAACACATTTTGTTTCTCATTGTGATCCCATGATGGGAACTCCTCAATAATAAGAAGTAGTAATGCTTAGGTGTTTAGTGCAGTCATTACAAGGACCAACTTTTGTCTAGTATACAGGTTTACAATCTCGATCAATTACAGGATATGAAGACTTATGTCATAAATTCCTTCTTCATTTAAGCTCAAAGCTACCAAAGACAATAGTTTTTGATATTAACAATTTTAAAAAAAGGGATACTGAAAGAGTTTCAGATTCATTTCATGAGGAAAAGGATTAACAAATTCTTTAAGTCTATAACTCCCTCAAGAGGTGTTGCTGCCAATTTTTATAGAAAATATGTGTGATTAGTTACACACACCATTGATCCTTGTGTAATACATAGAAGGGAGATGAGACCTTACTTAAATTGATCAACAGATAGAAGAATCTATTATATAAACTAAGGCTAAAACTCGTGTAATTCCATCTGCTCCACAGAGGAGGATTGGAAATTCATAAGTCGCTACAGTTACACTGTAGTAAGAACATGTACCTACTTCTACTTCATGACCTTCATCATACAGAAGGGCTCGAACTCTTGGGAATCACTAGTAAGGGCCACCTCGTCAAGATGAACAAAGAGATAAAAGGCGGAAACAGTTTGATGAATTAAAAAACAAATATTATTCTTTCTAGAATGATGAACTTCCTAGTTACTTCATCTCAACATTGGAAAACAATTTGGTTCAGATTCCAAGGTCGAAGAAACCAAATAATGAAGGTGATGAAGATTTTATGAATTATTGTCCCTTTCACCAAATGTTAGGGCATCCCATAAAAGAAAGTTTTGTTTTCAAAGGCCTTTTACAAATGATGGTAGACTTTGAAGAAGTGAAACTAAAAAGTTCATCAGCTCAAGTAGAAATTGTTACTTATACTGATCCAGAGGAAGTTGGTGAATGATAGGAAATTAAAATAAAAAATGTTCAGAAATATGATTATTGGAAGATATGAAAAATGATTAACCAGAATTATGCCATTTTATGAACACAGGTGAAAAAACAGATTCTGACTTCGTCCACTCCCACCACCGTAAAACCATATCAATCAAAAGGTCATTCCTTAAAGAAGCATAGTGATTATAAGGACAAAGAGCAGTCCGATGAAGATGAGTTTACATTAAGGCCAATGTTTCACTTGACCCTGTAAGATTTCATGCCATCTATTTCAGAATAATGGACACCACCCTTCTAGAAAACACAACCAGAATTAAACCATCAAGAAAAATATTCATTAGGATAATAGTAGATCGATGGTTCCATCAATGTTATCCACTTTACGGATCCTTATACCGATGGTGATTCAAACTATAATGATCCAGAACTCTTTATACCTAATTGGGGAACCATAGGAAGAGGCTAGGGTCTAGGATACATGGGAATACATGGTATTTCTAGAATCCACCATTTTAATAGTACCCCTTATCGAACCATATATGTGGCCGAAACTAGTGGAAGAGCCCATCAGCGGGATCAACATGAATAAAGAGTTTATTCCATGAAATATAGGTTCGGTTCTGAAAAGATTATTTTGGAGGACCGATTAGAAGTACCACCATCTTTTTCTCATCATGTGAATAGATCGAGTTAGTACAATCTACCACATCCAAAAATATTTCCTGCTTCTACCCTAACAAAGGATACGACTACATCAAAAGAGTCCACTTCCAAAGCACCTACAAAACCGAATATCCATGCAGGGAAATGCATACATTTGGACCAAATGTATGATGTCATGAAACTATTGGCACTAGTACCGGTCACACTATCAAGTCTAGATTCTTGGAATCTATCATAATATCATCAGGAAGAACTAATTGAGGCCTTGTAAAATCATTAAGAGTTTGAAATTTATGTTGCTACTTTTGAGGATTACCATATAGAAAAAGATCATACAGAATGTCATGAAGTCATATATTTTATAGACGAGGATGAATATGATGTTCTACATGGACATATCAGACCTTTATTATTATCATGAATGGCCAATAATATAGACATCTGGAGGAATTTCATTGATAATGGCTCCGTAGTGAACCTTTTTCCCGTTCGTACACTTCCTCGATTGGGCCAAAATGAATAAGACTCATCGGCTTCAACATTAATGATTCTATATTAGGATAAGAATGAGGAAAAACCTATGGGAAAAATTACACTCAGAACTCAGTTTAGAGATCTTGTGTTAAATTTAGATTTCATGGTAGTTTGTCAGGGCACAACCTTCAATATTCTACATGGAAGGCCTTTTCTACATCAAAATGCAGCCATACCTTCATCATACCACCTGTGTCATAAGTATTATTTCAATGGTCAAATCAGGATGTTGTATTGTGACAAGGATCCTCTCAAAAAGTGTGTATTTCAATACATTGAGGCAGAGATTTATCACACAATGTAACATATACCATAACAAAGAAGATAACCAATGTTAATGCTCTGAATGGATTAGAAAATATTCCATAAAATTCATTCATACATTTGAGTACATATTACGTGTTTCCTAATAATAAAATTGAAAAGGTAATCCCAAATCTGGGAGCTCATCCTGTAACATCCATAATGTCAATTACGGAAATTGAGCCAGACCACTTGGGAGAAACTACTGGTCCACTAAGAAATGATGGAAGCAAAAAATGGCGGTTCTTTACTTTCATAATGTTAACTATTCCAAGCCTATACATCTTCAATGAGAGTAAAAAAAATAGAAATTATAGAGGAAGCCGAATATGTTTATTCTCAGTCCATCATTCCCTCTTTATTACCACAAGAAGTCCCTTCGTCATTAGTAGGGTCAGATATGGTGGCCTCTTCTTCAGGATATTCAAATATTAACTCCCCCTCTAACTCTAGGAGTTTTCCCCATCACCTAATATGAATGTGGAAATAGAATAGTTAACTCATAATGAAGAATAAGAGGGTGATATTAGGGATTATCCTACAGCATTTGAGGAAGGTGTCTCTACCATCATGGATGAGCTCAGAGAAATAAATCTGGGTATAAAAGAAGATTCATTCCTCACCCTAATAAGTGCAGCCACGACCTATAAAAAGAAATAGTTGTATAGTGAATTTCTAAAGAAACATAGAGATATATTTATTCGGAATTACCAAAAGTTTCCATAACTTAATCCTGATGTTTCCACCTATAATTTGGGTCTTCCAGAAAAACATCACAGATTCAAGCAGGTAGTAAGAAGAACACACCAACTCATGCCTCTAAAATTGAAGCAGAAGTTCATAAGTTATAAAGGCTAAATTTTTCAAGGATGTTCAATATACCTAATGGTTTTCCGACATTGTCCCAGTGAAAAACAAGAATGGAAAAATTATATTTTTCATTGACGTTAGAGATCTTAATCAGCGTTGTCCTAAAGATGATTTTCCAGTTCCGAATACCGAGCTTCTAATTGATGAAACTACTGGATATGAAGCTCTTTCATTCATGGATGGATACTAGTTGTATAATAAAATCTGTATGGCCCCAGAAGATGAAGAATCTACAGCCATTGAATCCCATAAAGGTGTGTTTTTCTATTGGGTAATGCCCTTTGGCTTAAAGAATGAAGATGAAACATACCAACGTTCCATACACCATATCTTCAATCCCATATTATGGGAATTTGTTAAATGTTATGTGGATGATTTTTTGGTTAATTATAGACAACATTCCAATCACATGGTTTCTTCAGAGACCATATTTCATAAACATCGGCAACAGAGTTTGATGATGAAGCCATAGAAATGCACTTTTGGGGTAACCTTAGGAATGTTACATTACTTCGTTGTATGCCATTGTGATATTGAAGTTGATCCTGAGAATAAAAATCATCCTTGGTGTGTCTCCTCCTCAAAATTTGAAATAATTAAGAGGAAAAAAAGGACACTTGTCCTATATTCAGCTCTTTATCGCCAATTTGGAAGGCATGTCTTTCCCCTTCACTAGATTAAGGAAGAAGGGAGTCACCTATCAATGGAAATTATACTACTAAAAATAATTTGATACCCACAAAAAATATCTCATAATTCCACTAGTATTAATGCCACATATTGAAGGAAGATCACTTATCCTCTATGTGACAGCGTTAGAGTGATCACTAGGTGCCTTTCATGCCCAAAAGAACAATGCTGGAAATGAAAATAGTCTTCACTATCTCTGTCGAACTATGCTTGATATAGAAATTCGATATTCAAGTATTGAAAAGTGATGCTTAGCATTAATATTTTCAGTATAGAAATTAAGGCACTACCTACAGAATCATGAGGTCTAGTTGGTATCTCGCAATATCCTGCTCAAATTTATCCTCATTCGTCATATGCTTATAGGGCATCTAGCACGATGGGCAGTTATTTTGAAACAGTTTAATATCAAGTTTATACATTAAAAAAGCAATAAAGGCCAAGATCTGGTCGAATTCCTTGATAATCTTCCATTTTAGGAATATATATCATTAAATAGTGAACATCCTGATTAAAAAGTCTTCTCTATTCAGGATAATTATCAAACCTGGGAAATGTATTTTCATGGTGCCTCTAGAAGACCTACTGGGAAGAGAATGGAAAACCCTAAACTAAACAATGTTGTGTTTGGAATTGTCCTTATTTCCCCAGAAAAGGCAGTGTTGCCTTATTATTTCCTATTTTCAGAAGGTGGTACCAACAATGAGATAGAATATCACGCTATCATTGTATCATTGGAATTGGCACTTCAAGTGAATTTGAATCACTTAAAAATAAAAGGTCATTAAGAATTGGTAATCAAGAAAATAAGTGGAGAATATTCTACTAGAAAAGAAGAATGAATTCATTTATGTGATTATGTCATAGGGTTAATGGATGAATTTACCTCAGATCCGACATTCTCTTATGTCCCGTGATCAGAAAATTCTCAAGTACACGGACTAGCTATTGCAGCCACAGTCTTGGAAGATCGAAATTGGGACGAGACAGTCATTAATATCCCATTGTATTGTGGTCTTACCATTATTTCAAACCATAATAGAGGAAATTAATGAAACTAACCATATTTTAGTTCCATATTGTCATACCATTAGATGGAGAACACCCATCAAGGAATTTCTTCAAAATGGATTACTTCCACCTAATATGGTTTATATAGAAGAGATCTAGGGACGAGCAGCCAATTTTACTATTTATGATAGTCCATAGCACTTAAAGATCTTCTACAACGAGGCTTTGATAGAATTATTATCAGATTTTTTGATGGATAAAGGACTGCAGATATCATGAAATAAGTACATTCAGGAGCTTGTGGTTCCCCCCGGTCTGGGCACAAACATTCTAATCAGATCCGAAGGCTTGGATACTTTTGGCCTTTAATGACGTATGATTTCACAGATTTCACTAAGAAATGTCATCCCAGGAAAGTGCATTCCATCTTCATTGATTAACCACCAGATTTTCAACATATAGCTAAATACTCCTGCCCATTTTCCATAGGGGGAATGGATGCTATAGGGAATTATGCTCCAGCTACAACTAAGTAGTTCAAGTATATTATTACAACTACTAACTTCATTTCTAAGTGGGCCAAGGAAATACCTCTCAAAGATTTCAGACCAAAGGAATTGTTATTTTTTTCAAAACTAACATCATCACAAAATTTGGTGTATGTCATACTATTTTAACAGATAATGGTACAAATTTTTGTCCTTTTGAGGTAAAAAAGTTATATCAGGAAGAAAATATCAAATCCAACCATTCATCTTGCTATCATGCGATGGTCAGTAGACAGATAGAATCCTTAAAAAAGACACTATCGTATATACTACTGAAGATGTCGTATAAAATAAGAAATCATGCCTTGATAAACTTTTTATTCTTTATGGTCATATTATAAAACTACTCGTACTACCATGCAAACAACTCTTTATTCATAGGTATATGGAACCGAAGCTGTTTTCCAATTGGAATGATATTTCTTTTACTCAGAGATGAAATCTGTGATCATTTTTCAACATATAAGAGGTATCAGAAATTGTTTTATGAGCTGGAATAATGATAGGAGAAAATATTGCATACTATGCATAATTTATAAGACTATTAGAACAGAATAGTGAGAGATTTTAACAGTAATGTTCGCGACTATTCAATTCTTCAAGGAGAATTGGTATTTGTCCTTAGGACACAAATGATACCAGGGAAGAAACCTCCAAAGATTGACCCAAAGTTGGAATGTCCTTATACCATACATAAGGTCTAGTCAAATGGAACTTATGCATTGATCTCAATGGATGAAGAGCTTATTACAACTCCAACCAATGAAAGGTTATTAAAGGAAAACATTGTGTAGTTGAACATATTTTCCTCACTACAAGAGTTAAAACTGCACAATTATATTTCCTTTTAGTAAGACTAAAAAAATTGGATATCCCTCACATCCTAGTTGTTGGATAGAAAATCGCGTAGTACAATTTCCTAGTTTCAAGATAGTAAACTACATAAAAACCATTTGCATCCTTGCGGAATGAATCTAAATTGTGTACCATCTTCATCCTTGTCGCATTTTGTTAAACTGCATGACACCATTTGTCCTTATTACATGTAATTAACCTGTATGGTTAATGTCTTTTATACTATTCGTTAGAAGCTTCCATAAACAAACATCATTGACATCATTGTTATTCCTCAGTAGCACATGATTACCTCTCTATCCTATGTATGAGTCAGATCTTCATAGTGACCTTATTTCATGAACTATATAGGAATTGATTATAATTTTCTACGAAATACGTAGAGACACCTAAACATCCAATTTTGGGCCCAAACGTAATGACAAAATATTTTTATTTTATTTTATCCTATTGTATATGATTTTAATTTACATACAGTGTTTCCTTAAGATATATAATTTGATCCTAATACCATTTTATGGATTATGATTTATTGTTCTCTCAAAATGTGTCAAATACCCCCATTTTAATTGTAAATCTCAATTGTCATGAGGAATGATTCTTTAAAGAAGTATGTACGTCTTGATTCTCATCTATTCGAGATATGTAGAGACCCCTAGATATCTAATCATTGGCCCATCCACAAAAAACTCTTTATTCCTTGTATAAGAATGAAACATGCATATGTAATGTTGTAAGATCCTTGTATGAATTGATTCTTGCCTTCATCATGACACACTGTGACACTTAGGTCTTATCTATAGTCTAATTACAAAATGCCATTCTTTTTTACACATTGGTTCATCTTCATCTTTACCGCATGACGTTAAACTACATGAATATCTAACACCCCACTTTTCACATGTGTCACATTTAAATTATAGAATAAAACTTTACTGCTCCTTGTTTCTCATACCGAGCATGGATCAAGTGGGCGTAGGAATTAGGTAAAATATTTCATTATATAAATAGGGTTTCTCAATATCTAATAGGGTTATTAATATCCTTGTTACATGAATTAAAACTAAAAATCATAATTCATAGGAAACAAAGATTGTCTCCATTTTACATATAAGTCATATCTATGTTAAAGGACATCAAACTCATTCATAATATTGATTCAAATATATCTCATATGAATTGTGCATAAACACCATCCATATTTCACATACATAATATTAAATGTTTTCAAATCTTCATTATCTTTCATACGGTTTCTAGTGATAGGGTTTTAATAACTGAGAACTCTTTTGCATGACTATGTAACATGATCCCTTAGGTGACCATGCATATGTTTCCTAAATAACTGGCCTGTCAGTCAAAAGATGTCATTATCTGGATATGCAGCATATGCCTTGGTTGGAACTGCATAATACAACCCCCATAATGGGTTTTTCAAATAATGACAACTCCATTCTAGGTTACAGTATCTTTTTCCCCTTCAAACATTGGTGAAAATATACAAGAATCTGTATTTTTTTTAAAAGCCATCCAAGTATACTTTTCCCATTATCTTTCTCCAAATATGTAACACTTCAAGTCCATGGTTTACACATTTCCATCAAAACAATATGAAATAATCTTGGAATCACTTGGCCACATATCACATATTGTTTCCTTTTATGGTCCTTGATGTATGACATAAAACTACAACCATCATACCTCTTACGTTTGTGTCATACCGTTGTAAATGTCAGATTCCTCTAATTCATTGGATATCTTCGTTGGAAATACCCTTTACATATTCAAGTACTTTTATCCATAAACATTATTCTACTTCTTACAGTAGAATAACAGATTTTTGAGATCTCATTTGCTTGACTATTCAGCATGTGCCCTTAGGCGTCCTTTCATAAGTTTCCCACATAACGGGTTTGTTAGCTAAAAGATGCCACTTTTTGGATTTGCAATATATTCCCCTGTTGGACCTGCATAACACAACCCCCATAATGGTTTTGTGAAATAATAATAACTTATTTCTTGGAAAAAACATATTTTAATGCTTTTATCCCTTTTCCCATATCATTATTTGGTTTCAGAAATTCTTAAATTACAGATTACCATTTTTTCTTCCATAACTGAATATGATAGTTTGTTTCAAAAAAAATTATCATGAAATTGGAAAAGTTTCATAGCTTTCATCATAACAAAGACCTTAAATTAAATCCATCCAATATTCTCTCTGCATGACTTAAAACTACACAATACCAATGTACTCATTGCATGACTTAAAACTGCATAGTACTGATGTCCTCACTACATGACTTAAAACTGCACATTTTAGATGTCCTCACTACATGACTAAAAACTAAATAGTACCATTGTTCTCAGTGCATGACTTAAAACTGCTGAGTACCAATGTCCTCAATACATGGATTAAAATTTCATAGTACCAATGTCCTCTCTGCATGACATAAAATTGCACAATAACAATGTTCTCAATGCATGACTTAAAACTGCACAGTAACAATTTCATCACTACATGAAATAAAACTGCCCAATATGATATCATAAATTCTTAATTCTGGTAAATTTTTACCATTTATCATATACCAAATATGATTATAAATGGTTTTATTATTCATGACATATGTTAGTATAAAATATCACATTCATTCTTAAAATTCCTTTCATTGGAAAAAACCACCCAATGTGGTCTTGCGTCACCCAAATCTTACTCTCCATTACCTATGAATAGTAAACTATTAAATTCATGAGAACTATTTTGCATGACTATGAAGTACATTCCCTTAGGTGGCCTTGCATAAGTTGGCCACATAATCAGAATGTCAGCCAAAATATTCCACGATTTGGCTATGCATCAAATTCCCCAATTTCCCCTTCATAATAAAACCCCCATAATATGTTTGTCAAATTAATAGTAACTTCGTTCTTGGATGAAAATCACCTTATGTTGATACATGTTTTAAATTTGGTTACTATAAAAAAATCATGGCTCAAGATTCCCCTTGGAAATATTTAAAGAATATTAATGCCATTCTTAACCAAAAATTCTTTCTTGGTATCTTATTTCAAAATTTATGGTCAAATATATTCGTCCTAAAATACTAGCCCTTTATAGTCCAACATCCATGGCTCTAAACTGCGAACATCATGAGACATGGTACTTACTATAATGAGAACCAAAATTGGGATCTTTGAACAAATGTTGAGTCCCAACTCACTATACATTCATTTTTCTATAATTTAGATCATATCGAGCAATAAAAATTCAAGAGATATAATTTTTTTTTTGGGTTTTTCATATAACCCTAACAAAAATATCAAATTATGCTTACTAGGCCCAATGGATTTGGCAAAAATTAGAGCATCATTCCAAACATGACGAAGCTCAATATTAAACCGAATGATGTTAGAATGAATCAAAGTGCCCTAATTTTACCATAGAACAAGATTCCTTTCATTATGAACGAATAAAATTATAAGGGGGGATTTCATTGACACCATGAAATGTGGTCCATGAATTTCTCTGATAACTATCCTCAACTGGGATCTAAAAGATTGTAGTGAGACTTTGTATTTTTCACAGTGGACAGTGATGGTAGTGAAGGCACTGACCCAAAGGGATTAGACTGTATCCTGGTAGTGATCCCAATTAGGGGTGTGTGGGTGAATCCCATGGGGTATGGAGTAATAAATTTGGATAAGTCCCTAAAGAGTCACCCAAAGTACCTGCGCACAAATACCTGTGTGCCACCATACAGGAGCCAAATGAAATTATAATTTTGTCCATGTCCTCAATGTGGTGCCCTAGTCCAGCCAAAATACTATCCGCGGGCATGGACCTTGCGAACCCAATTTCGGCAAACAAGGCACATGTGTTCCCAATTATATTTCACCCAGGGTCACTTATTTTCCTAACAATAGACCCTTGGGGCCCTCATTATTACAAAAGAATTTCCCTGAATCCCAATTTCTACTCTGGTCACCCTAGTGCTTCACAAATGTATCCTTATACATTCATGGTTGTTCTAAAACACCTTGAGTGGAGGAATTAATGGAGGATCATTGGACTTATGTACTTTTTGTGTTTGAAAACCAAAACTCTTGTGCACCTATAGCGCCCAATCTCCCCAAATCCGAAATACTTGCGCACCGCCTATTAATTTCACATGAACATGAGAGCCCTACCACTGACATAACTTGTGAATACTCTTGAAGGCTTGAGCAAGGTCCTGCCCAAGTATTACAATACATTTTGTTCATCGCTTAAGTGAACACCAAGTCACCCAATCCTACTTGCACACCCATAATTGTGCTCCCTTCTCAACATGGGACCACCTATTTGATTCATATACTCTCTTTAGTCTATAATCCATCAATCCTTCCACAATGTCATTCATGGAAAGGATTATTCCTCCTTGTCTCCCATTACTGAAGAGGATTCTTTTGATACCTCCACCAAAACCTTCTAACTTATCAAACCTTTTGGAAAGGAACATTAGCGTGTCTCTTATTTGGGTTTGTATACCCATAGTCAGAGGTTTCCCACATTTGATTCACAATTGTGTTAGGATTTAGGGAGTGTCTATGGGTTTTTATATCCATAGTAACATGGAAATCTCTCCTAGAAACATGGTTGGGAAGTTCCCGGTTTGGAGGAGGGTTGGGTCCTAGATTCTCGCTTCTCGAAGAGATAGCCCAGAACCTTAGGCCTCTGGTAGGGAACGTAAAGTTCACACTTTATTTTCTCCCTTTTGAACAATGGAGAAGTCTCCCTTTCATACCAGGATAAATTTTTGGGTAGACATCCTACTATAATCCAATATCCTCCATCCCTTCTTCCTTCCATTGGACCCTTGTTCAATGTGATGTGAACAACGCAAAGTCTTGTCAGCTTGCCCTCTTCCTGGGTCGCATTTCCCTCATCAACTGTCGCCATTGTTGGCTCACCCTCTTCCAATAGAGGAGGAGAAAAACAATTTGAAAATCCACGTGTCATTTTTTAATATTTCACATCCTCTTGTTTCTCACATCAATAATTACTCTTGTGGGCATAAAGATTCATGATTATTACAACATGTACATAAACACTTTTTTCTGAAAGAACTAAGGGAACTATGATTCCTGTTCAAACCATAAATCGTAGGAATCCCTTTTTGGGACCGAGCTCATTGGATATCATCTTCAATAATTCAACCATAATTCCTATAATCTTGGCATCCTCCATAGGAATAAGACCCAAATTAAACACCCAAAATCCTCAATGCATCATTATCCAGAAGTAATCCCAAACTCACTTCTCTCAAGGGTCTATAATTTATTATGAGAATTATTGAACTAAATGGTCTTTTATTCCCATTATATTTGATATGTAGGAAGCCTTCTTGAGGTTAAAACCCAATACCTTAAATCAACCATTTTTTTCATTGGGCCATATTCCCAACAGTGTCTCATCCTATTTGGAAACCCTTATCCTTTCTATGTTCCTTTGGGTTTTTTGACATAAGTCCCATACCAAGCATTGAATAAGCACCTTTGGCTTAGGGGTATTTATAACATGTCCTTAAAAGGTATTATGTATCCAATTCAATGGAACCTAACTACAAGGGTTCTGATTTCTTTCAAAAGGATATGTTGGTAACCCATTTTATGGGCATGATCCCAAGATCAAAACAAACCTTCGTCTCCCTAGATGACCATAAATTCCAGAGTGCCCCAATGAGTGTCTTAAAAACTAGTATCATCATAATTATGATTAAAAGAATCTTGAAATAGTATTTTAGAGGATACAATTAATGTAAAACCGTGAATACAAACAGATATCTCCATTGATGAAGAACGTTGAATACATACTGATGACTCTAAATTTTACACATGATAATAAGTGATTGAAAATTCCATGGAAAACATATGTGATACTTGATTAATTAATAAGGATTTATGAAAATATCAAAACTTTAAAAAGACTGTCTCGGACTAGACAATAATTCCCCCAAAAGGGTGTGATGAGTCCAACCTCCCATCCTCTTGGAAAAAATACATTCCTATGTATCATAAAGTCTAAACATAACGAACGCCTACTTTTAGAAGGTAGGTCCCCTATGGATAAATAATTGTTGGATGTTTTTGGTTCAATAAATAATCCCACGGAAACCACCTGGAAGAATTGATTCCTAAAAATAGGATACATGTTTCAAGGAACTATGAATCATATTGTAACATAGTTCATTTTTAATAACTGCATTTAATGGTTGGATTTAAATGTATCTTTTATGTATAAAAATAATAACTATATAATTATTTTTATTCTATACATGATACAATAATGTCCTCGTTGACCATAGTAAATTAGTTGAATTCATTTGGTACTTAAGATACAAATATCATCAAAATGTCTTATGTGAACATAAATAATTAATTAATTTGATATAAAATTATAATAAATAAAATAAAAGGGAAAATATATTTAAAATTGTTTTTAATAAATTAAATATTTACCAAAATATTATTATTTAGAAAGGGAATGAGTTTATGTGATGAGTGTGAATGAAGTTAAGTAATCTCTCTAAATAGAAATTTTCATAGGGGAATGACTATTATCTCTTGAATTCACATTATCTCTCATTTTAATATGTTTTAATCCCTAAAAATTATATATATATTTCACTCAAATATATAACTATATTATTCTCCCTTTATTTAATGGGGTAATACATCCTATATGATAATTTATAAAATTCATTATTTAAGAAATATTTTTTGATTAAGATTTGATGAAGGATTATTCCCAAATTTTTTCCATGGGATATTATTATGTTTATTTGTTTTTAATGATTTTATTCATGTGGAAAAAAAATCATGAAGATGTTCTGATATGTGTTTCCAGATATCACTCTAATGCATTCTGTAAAGATTTTGAATTACGAGACGTTATGTGTGGGATTTTGGAGTAAACCTAATACACTACTATACTTTTTCCAACATGTTATATTGTCTAAAAGGTTATCCTTAACATACACTTATGCTAATTTTTGGGCTGATAAGACGTATCCTGTATTAACATGATATTGTAAAACCATGTTAATTATGTTATGATCCCATTACATAACTCATGAGGAATCTCTATAATGGTATAATTTTTTACCTTTAAGACATGTTATTTTTTCCTATAATGCTTATTCACATACAAATATTTTCATTTCACCCCTTTTGATTCTGTAT
Source organism: Viscum album (assembly GCA_963277665.1). NCBI lineage: Eukaryota > Viridiplantae > Streptophyta > Magnoliopsida > Santalales > Viscaceae > Viscum > Viscum album. The sequence continues at coordinate 1,263,020,637 of OY728129.1, read as the reverse complement.
TTACCGTGTTATCATATTCAGATTTAGGAGATCAATTGGATTTATGATATATTTATGGAGATTTAAATAATGTATCATTATTTCCTTATTGATGTTATACATACCTATTCTTCCAAATACAGTAGGCATCTTCAATAATTGTTTTTTATTATAGGATCATTATGTTAAAATTAAATTAATAATATATAAAAAAGAAATGGGCCATTATATTCGTTATCAAATTATGGATAATTTATTTTCTGTATTAGGAATATAATAATATCCTAATAAGACTAGGGATAATTCCCAGTATATGAAAACATAATGTAATTTTGTATAAGTATAGATTGAATGGATTCCATGAAATTTAATCCTTGTCTAGATACTATGTTTTATTTTGGATCGGGAAAAACATTACATATTATTAAAAAACCTAAACAAGGAATATTCTCAATTAACTCATTCATCACCTACTGCACAAAAATGAGGCCCCTTTCAAACCTAGTATGGTAATACGATGTGATATTCATTAGAAATTCACAAATAATTTATAATCCACTATGAAAGACACGAACAAGTTGTTATTTTTGAAAATATAACAGTAACATTTACCAAGGATTTCATAGATTTTAACCTATAGACTCTTATGTTTCAAGATCATAATTATTTATATTATATTACTTATATGTTTATAATTTTCCAATTACTATTTCTATTCATTAATATATTATCAACATCGAGTTTTTAGTTTTCAGTAAATGGAGGTAAATAAGAAAAAACATGCCAACAACCAATGAGATATGAAGTTTTAGGATTAGCTAATTATATGCCTATACTTTTGGGAGATGGAGATGAAACATTCATGGTATTAGTGATAAAATGGATCAATTTATGACTAATAACATTAATAATTTGGAATTACCAACTCATAAGAAAGAAAAATTTGAAGTGATGTCCTTTGTGTTACACACACATCCTAACATTATTAGATCTATTGATACCCTCATCATCAAAAAAATTATTAACAACATTGAGAAGATATTATATTTCATCAGATACTAAGAGCATGAGAATATTTAAATGTTTTTTATCATATGGATAATGATGTCAAACAATGGTGGATGCTGATGAATAACATGAAGTACAATTGGAAAATTATTTCCATGGAATTAGAAGAATTAAATAAAATATTTTTGAGAAAATATTTTCCCTAACCCCACCATATATAAATTGAGAGGGAGTTCATTGGAGTGTAGTTGAGGGAAGATGAGTATATCAAGGAATATGGGGAAAATTTTCAATTCATATATAGATGCCTCTTGATTTTTCATCAACACTAAAAGTAATATGCTCCATTTATTCAGTGTGTTAATGAACTGTATATGAAATGTCCATGTGTCTCAGGACCTTGAACTCTATGAAGAGATTATTTTTCATTCCCACAATATTGAGATGAAGATCGATTAATCATAGTTCCCTTATGTTAATAGAGATAAAAATTATAATATGTGGTCTTCATTGAGGAAATCAAATGGAAAATAACTTAGATGAATGAAAAACTAGCATCTGGATTTCCACTGGTGTGGGAAGAATGACCCTAGAAACTATATCAGTGGGACCATAAGATGCTTCAAATGTAAAAAATAGGTCCATTGTGCTAATCAATCCAAAATTATATTAACAATACCACAAATTAGATCAAGGAAATGAATGATTAAATACAAACTCATCTTCTATTATAATTTTTCGAGTCCAAGGATTATGGTAACTATGTGTCGCAATTCCCTAAGTCAAGGGTTGTTGGAGAAAATTAATGAAAACAACTACCATGTCCTATATATAATGTAAGTTTATAATTTATCACTATTGATAAGGTGGATCTTGAAAATTATTTCATTACAAGTACACTTATTATTCATTCAATTATAGATAATGTACTTTTTTATTTTGGTCAAATCCATTATTTCATATCATTCATGTTTTGTATGACTATTCAAACACCGCATCAAAACATGGAATTTGACCTATTTATAAGAAAATAATAATGAAAATTTTTATCCTTAGTATATACCAACTTCTATGTAATTGATTTTTGATTAAATCTTCCAAAAATGACATCACAATTTCTATAGTGGATCTTGATATTATATTGTGCATGTATTGGATGTCATTTTATAAGGATAACATCAATTATTTTTTATAGGGATATCACTCAACACATCCCAAGACATCATCTAGTTCCCTTCATGTGTAAGGTTAAGGATGAATCTCTCCTAGAATATTCTAATGCATTGTGGATATTATTGTCTTTTGGGAAATAATTTCTAACCCAAATTATTTAGGAAAAGGAGAGAATAATGATTAAATAAATTCCCATTATGATATAATATATTTATGTATTCCCATGAAGTGTTACCTAGTCATCCTTATGATATAGAGGTAATGTTCTTAATAAAAATTATACCTTGATCTCATATAATATCCAAGACACCTTGTGTAATGGAAACAATTATTCTGAAGAAATGAAGAAGAAGTAGCATGATAATCTTACAAAGTGTTTTATATTCCTATGTGATTCACTATGTTGTACACTGGTTCTCTTCATCAAGATTTTGTAAGGAAAATTGGGACTATATATTTTTTAGCACGAACTCAAAAAAATGATATTGAACATGTTTACCCTACCATGGAGAGATGACATATTTAAACACTATGTGCAACCTAGTATATCTCTATGGTGGAAATTTGATCTGGAAATCACCAATTACTTGTGAAGAATTAATATATTACCAAGATATCCTTGAGAACATAGAATAGACAATTTGAGTCTATATTCATTCCCTTCAGACTCGCTAATAATCAAACAATGTTTACAGATTTAATCAAATTAGCCTTTAGAGATTACCTCATCAAATTTGAGGTAGTATTTAAAGATGATATTCTAATATATCCAATAACCAATGAGGATCATGACACACATTTGATTATTATGATAAATACATTAAGAAAGGGAAATTTTGTATGCAATGCATAGTAAATTTGGGTTCTGGATGAATGATTTATAATTAATGGGGCATGTTATCACAAGAAAAAGGATATCAGTTGACCACTCTAAGATAAAGGAAATTCAAGAGTGGTCTGAAGTTGTATCAGTAACCTAAATTCGCAGTATTATTTTATTAGTAATATATTCCAATTTATTTTTTGGAAGCATCTCATGATTTTTAAACCCACAAATGAAGCCATATATAAAGGTGGTAATGATTTTCTAGAGTAGTGAATTTAAAGAAATATTTAAGGAGTTGAATATGATTCTTTTAAATTCAACATTCCTATTGTTTCCCTCTTGTGCGGAACTTTTTGCGGTATATAGTGATGCATCAACGAAGGTTTTTGTATATGAAATAATGAAATATTAAAATGAAATAGAATAAACCGCAATGAAGTTGAATGTTCCTGATAAGAACTATCGAACACATGATCTAGAGATGGCTATAGTGATATATGGATTCAAAATATGGGGAAATTATCTCTATGTTGAGAACTATGAAATATATAATGATCACAAGTGGCTAAAATATATATTAACATATATGGATATTAATTTTCAGTGGTGTATATGGATATAGATGATCATAGACTATTACTAATCAATCTATTACCTTCATTTGATATTATAAAAATATATTATGCTCTAAGTATAAAGGATCAAGAAACACTATCAATGATAATAATTAATACAGATCTAATATTCTAAGACATATTATGGTGGCATAGGAGGATTCATAATTTAAGGAAAATAACCTTTCCTTTATCAAATTATATCTCTTCCATACCTTCTATAGAAGAGAGAAGATGTATAAAGAGATTATGTGGAAAGAAACAAGAAGGTGGATGTTATAAGAAATTTAAAATCCTTATAGTTCAACACTGATGAATAATGAGTTGTAATATTTTGGTCATGACTATCTGTACTTTCAAATGCTAAGATAATAAAATATTTTTATTTGATTCACATATCGAGACATTTCTATACATCGGGGGAGTACGATGATGTGTCATGATATTGGGTAGCACTATTTTTCGTACAATATGAAGAAGGAGATCATGGAATAAACATCAAATTAGATGGTATTTAATCTAGTGAAGGATGAAAAAAAAATTATAAGGGTATTATGAAACCATTACACATACCTATAGTTAAATTAGAATACATCACCATAGAATTTATCAGTGGTCTTCTAAATAAATCAAGAGTAAATAATTCCAAATGGGTTTTGGTGAATAATCTTACGAATAATACTCAATTAATCAAAATTCATGAGGAACTATCACCCAATAAAATATAAAGGTTATACATTATAGAGGAGGTGAGGGATAATAGATCACCACTATGGATTTTGTCTGACCGAGACCTAATATTTACCGTCATGTTCTAGATGACTCTCTAATAATTTCTCAATACTATATATAACATCAGCATAGATTATAACCTCCAAATTGATGGCCAATATGAGAAGACTATTTATACAATGGAATACATTTTGAGATAATGCTTGATGGTCATTAATGGTGGATTTGATAAACATCATACTTTTGTCAGGTTCTCAAAAAATTTTAAGTTCACTAAAGTATCCAAATGGATCCTTATGAATACCGTTATAAGAAGAGATGTAGAAAACATGAATATTAGGGTGAAGTTAGTGAAACAAACTAATATTACCTAAAATGGTTTATGAAATATTAGAAAATGGAAAGATTATTTTTTAACACATAAGGGAAACTATGAGTTGATTGAATAGATTTTCTAAAAATCACCGAAGAGACTTGAAAATTATATTTGGGGTAAAATTGTTTCTAAAAAATATATTAATTTAAGGGAATATTGGGATTTAGTATGAAATTATTGCTATACTCAAGGTAAATCAGTCCCATTGAGATTTTCAAAAGAATATGAGAAGTGTCTTATTCTCTAACAGATCCTTTAAGCTTATAAAAAGATTACGATGTATTCCATGTAGCCCTTATGAGGAGGTGCATGCCTAATCCATAAAATGTACTAAATTAAGAGGTGATACAACTGGAATAGTATCTTTGTTATGTGGGGATGTTAGTGAAAATCTTATATCATGTTGAGAATTCTATACACAATAAGACAACTAACCTAGTGAATGTACTATTATGGAACAATAAATATATTGTGGAATATTTAAAGCCGAAGGAAGACATGAAGTTGATGTACCCTCACCTTTTTTCACCTTAGTATATAATATTAATTTTATCAGGTGAATTTTATAATGTTGGGAAGAATGTAAAACTCCACGTTATTAAAATAGAAAACTACATTCAACAACATATATGACATGGAACAACAAACTGAAATGACCATTGATATATTATTATTTAAATATGAACATCATAACACAACTGTTAAATTATTGGGTATAAATAGGAAAAATATATTTATTAAATTTATAAAAATTTACAATTTATTATAGATATTAGGATAGTAATTAATCAATCAATTTAAAATAAAGTCAATTTATTCTATACAAATGTTTTTCTTCAAAGAAGATTTTTATTAAATTTAATGAGAGAATATTACAATTAATTTTTATAAAATTTATAATATTTTTATAAGAATTATATTGTTTTTTGAGTCATCATATCAAAATTTGCATATGGGTAAATATTTATATTTTATCGAAAAGTGTTATTTTTCCATGAATAGTTAAAAATAAACTTTTTTTTGTAAAACTATCATTTTCTCAATAATTTATGTTATTTATAAGTAAAATTATGTAGATAATTTTATTTAAATGTTACATAATTATTAATTAGTTATATATAATCAAAATAATAAAATTTAAGTCATTATTATACCAGATATTGGTATAAGTTCATTTTTGGTTTTAAAAAGACATTTTTATAAAAAAACCATAATACATCTTGTCTTATGCATCTAATTTTAAATTATTTTGTGAAATATTATATATATTTAATATCAAGAAATGGATTTTATATTTTTAATCAATAATTCTAAATTTTAAAAATTGTTCAATTTTTTAGTCATTATGAATATTATGTATAGTAAATAATTATTACCAATGTATGGGTAAATTAGATAATTATGATTAAAAAAATATGAATGGAAAATTTACAGTAATACATACCTTTATTTCATTACATAAATTAATTTTAACCATTTTTATCCATTCCGTGGATATATGGCCACAAAGTGTAATTTTTTTTTTGATTTTCCCTTTTTAATATTTAAATAAAATATAAATGCACAATGTAAATTTAGGGATTTTAGTATCTATAATATTTTGTGGAAGGGAAAAATCTTATGTTATTTTCTAAAAATTAATATGAATGATAAATGATATTTTATCATTGTAATTTATTTATAATTTGTTGTGATAAAAGGATTACATTAAATGTTTATGCAACACCAGCATACCATTTAACTGACTAATATTAAATAAATAAAAATATAAAAAAAATTAAAAGTAGTATTATGTTAATTATTTATTATTTTTCACATATTTTTTATATAAATATAAAATTTAAATATGTATTAAAATATTATATTACAATTCCTTTGTTTTCATATAGTTTTTTAAAGTCACAAAAACAAATAGTCCTTAAAAAGTAATTTATGTTATTTTATACTAAATAATATTTTATTAAATGATCTGAAATTCCAAAAAATCATATATTCATCCATGTCACTTAGATATGGTTGAAAATATCAACCATTTTCCATCTATGGTCCAATTTTCCATTTATAGTGATTTTGACGACCCCAAATGAGTAAAAAAATTTATGTATAGAAATAATAATATCTCATGATAATTATTCTAGAGTTCAATAATGTCATCATTGACCATATTAAACCTAAAAAATTCATTTTGGGAAAATGAGTCAAATATCATCAAATCACTAAATTAAAAATTAAATGATTACATAATTGAAAATGACATGATAATAAATAAAATAAACTGGATAATAAATTGTAAACATTTCAAAAGAAAGAAAATAATTATCATAATTTTATTTTTTAGGAAAATAATAAATGTACATTATAAGTTATACTCAAGGTATGGGTTCTATCTAAATAACTTCTTTCTTTATATTATAATCATTTACTCATTAATTAACTTTATCTCTCTACTTAATTTTCTGGAATACTTCAAAAAAATTTATATATATCTCGTACATATTTAGCTATCTTATTCTCCATTACTTAGATATGGAAATATAATCCTTATGATCATTTCACAAATGCATTCTAGAACAAATATAATTTTATTTTGATATTAGGGAAGATTGTACAAAATTTTTTCTTTCCATGTGTAATTCTTAGGTTTATGTCATATGATTGTATTCTATTTTTTAACACATAATCAAGATCATTTAATTATGGGTACACCCATATAGTGATATAATTCATTGTGTAAAGATTTTTTCTCATGTGATGTTATGTATGTGATTTGGTAGTAATACTATTCCTCTATGGGACTTTCCCACATAGTGATTTTCTCTTGGATGTTATCCTTATCTTATGATTATCTCGTGTTTTCTTTTTCTTCTCATTTCATTTATTTTCATTATAATTTGATACTATGTTTATTATGTTATGCTCCCATTCAATTTCCCATGATTATTCTCTTTTATGATATCATGTTATACCTTTAACTCCGAAGTTATGTATCCATTCCATTTATTCCATTACTAGTATTTTTATCTCACTTCATTTTTCTATGTATTGTCAATGATATCACATTGAATTATTGGGTATCAAATGGATTTTTAGCTCATTATACAGATTCAAATAGTGAATCTTTTTTATGTTGATTCTCGACATACATAGTATTTAAAAGAAAAAATAAATTTTTAGTACTTCATTTTTATTGGTTATATTTATGTTAAATACATGTGATAATATGTGTACAAATGAATGGTTATCAATAGTTTTGTCCATATTTTGTGGTTTTAATTTTTTTGACAGTATGTTTGAAAATCTGAGGGTTTATTTATTGATACTTTGAGTTGTAGTTCAGTTTCTAGTTGTTCCATGGATGAAATAGATATAATTATCTTATTAGAGACAATGTGGGATGGTACTACAAGTGTTTTGATATAGTCACCTAAAATGTAACTTGTTAACCTAGGGATAGAGTTGAGTCTTTATAAGAAAATTCATGTTCAAATTGTTGTTACTCATAGATTTGGTAATTTATTTTTAGTGGTCCATTTGGATGTTCTTCGATATAGTACATCCTGTGGGGTTTTTTGAGATAGTTTATTGTTATAGGATTTGGTTGGTCGAGATTTATACATTCCCTTTGTAGATTATGGGAGTGTGATTTCTGGGAGGAGACATATTGCATTATTGGAAAATCATTTATTATTTGTTCCATATTTTTAGATCTATTATAAATGGTGAGAAGTCCTATGAAAGTTCCCCCACATTAATAGGACATCTATTTGATATTTGGACGATTGGCCCTATGTATGGTTGATCAGTGTAGTTTGAGAAACTCAATAAGTTATCCAAGATATTTAATTTTTTGATGATAAATTATTTTAGAATAAGAATTATATTATCTTAGTCATAGTCATTATAATTTCTCAATGTAGAATGTGGAATAGTGGGGAGAATTATAACACCCAGCATGTTACTCTGGAAATTATTATAGGTTATTTTAGGTTATTAATGGTTTTTTTAGTTGTTAAGGAGTTTCATCCCAAAGCCTTAAAAATTTCGGATTTTTTAATGGTTCACGATTTGGGTTAAATCATGTTAATACCCATACATGGTCCATTCCATCCCTTATATACAGTTCATATTGAATGTGTATGGTTTATTCCACACAAGTCGAGTAGAGTTCAGTCCATACCATGCAGATTAGTAGGATAACTATGTGCGATAAGAATTATAAATGGGTAATTGAACATGTTTTTATCATATTTAATTAAATCATGTGAAAATCCTATATGTCCCCCTATAATTTGAAGGATTCTTTTGGAATGATTCTCACATGTCTTGTCTAACTATGTGGAATCCCCACTTATAGCCATGTGATAGGGTTTGGTAAATGTAGTGTCAAACACAATTTTTTCACACCATTTGGAAACCTCTAGCCATTGGGGCATAAAAATTTGTGACGTGTGATTTTAATCCTGGGTTTTTACTTGTTAGGTCTTGAGAAGGACCTATTGTCACTTTCTTGGGTGTCGTATATTAATGGTGAAATATTCAAGTGATTTTTTAATTGAACTGAGGTATGCAGTTTATTTTGTTTTCTTTTATTACATTCCATTATATATTTGATGGTTTTAAAATGGTTTTCCATTTATGTCATTCATTTATGTATGATCTATGAGGAAAAAAAATTATTAATGTAATTTTAACACTTAGAATAAAATGTGATTCAAATCCAACTTTTTTTTAAAATTACGAAAATGTTTTTATAAGATTAATTTTGTTTTAAAACTGGTGATAAAACTAACATGACATTATTATATTTTTTGAATTGTAAAAGTGTGTTTTAAATCTTTTATTTTAGGTTTTTAATGAATTTGAAATTATTTAAATGTGTATTTCAACATTAAATGGGATTTTTAGACCATCTGAATGATGTTTTGAAACTCATTCATGGATTTTAGTGATTTTAAAGGATGTTTTATAAAATGTTTGTATTCCCATTTGCGTTTCAAAAATTATCTACTATTTTTTTTTCCAAAAATAGAGTTATTTCACTAGACATTCCAAGCATGTTTTGGAAATTTAATTTATGTCACTTTGTAAAAATTATGTTTTCATTAATGGTGTGAGGAAATCATTGAGATACATTTAATTTTTTACCTTTGGTGGATTGGTATCATGTGATGGGATTCTTCCTACTCTTACATATTTGAATAGTTTACGTGAATATTTCAGATTGGGGAGGTTTCACGTGCAGATGTATTTGGTGAGGATTGAGTTATATTTAATGTTTCCTATTTGACTTTTGTAATGGATCATCTATGATCAATATAATTTATTTTTTCATGAACTTTATATGATTATATTAGTTTAATTTTATGATTTTTTACACTTTTATTGACACTGGGTTTGCTAAGGACTGTTTCCTAGATAAATTGAGAAAAATATACCAAAATACGTAGCATGACATTGATCAGGTTACCAATTTTTTATAAGGTAAAGAATGAAATACATGGTTGTATTTTTTTAAATAGTAAAATTTGAAAATTATGAATGAGACTGGTCCAATAGTGTTTTCTTAGGTTCTTTGTCTTTATTTTAGGCCTTTATTACTATAACCATATGAGAATCCCAATGATGTTAGGATCATAATATATTTGTTGTATTGTATCTCTCCATTCTATTATATTGTCCGCTACTTCTATTATTACTTCATAGAACCTATTTAATTATTGATTTTAACATTATCATGAGAAAATGATACAGTGTGCCAAGTCCATGTGTTTTCCTTATTATTAATGATGTCGTCACTTTTAAAAAATTCATAAAAGGGTTTTGTGATTGGTTTATCTAGAATAAATTTCAATGTATGGTTTCATTTTTCATTAAAATGGTTTTATAATTTATTTTAATGTAGAATTACTTAAATTAAAAAAATGCGGGATATTTTTGGTGACAGAGATTAAAATGGTATTTTTAATTGTATTGTGCACGACTCTCTATAACATAATTAGAAGAAAATGTGTTTGGTTTAATATGTATTTAGATTTTCAAGTATGTTTTATAAATCCACATATAAAATTGGTATCCCCTTTTGAGTTTTAAATTGTGTATTTTGATGATATGTTTATGAAATTGTTTTTATGTGTTACTTTAAAATAATAATTTGGTAAAATGGAGATTCTCCTAAAGAAAAGTGTCTCCCAAATATTTCACCCCTTTAGTGAAAATAAAGAAAATGAGTCCTAACATGGTTATGATGTGTTTCTTATTTTTTTTTAAAAATTATTACTCAAAATATATTTCACTATATAATTTTAAAATAATAATTTTTTTGAATTAAAATGAAAGACACATTATAGAATCAGATGGTGGAAACATACCTGGTTATTTACCTAATTATTATATTTTAATAATCTGTGTTCATTAAAGTTGAAAATTTTCTCATTCATCATTTGAGGGATACATTGACTAGGGTTGGCAACTAGGGGTCATAGGTAGGCTTGTTTACATAGTTTTGGGTTTCATTTTTGTTTTTTGTTTCCTATTTTATATTTTGGATAGGTTAATTTTATGCTTAAAAAATATCTATAACTTCTTCCATAGTTGATTCATTTATGTATTATTTTTATATTTTTTATGATGTGAAAAGTAATTATTTTATCTTGAGTAGATGTGTCACGACCTGTCCCTCAGGGCCCGTGCTGGGAAAACCCCAAGCCCGACTTCCATAGGTCAGGGTCTGGATACTAGCACTGAATAGGAATATACCTAATACGGGAAGGAATTTCATTTTTGACCACTATAGACACATAGTCAAAGAACACAACAAGATGAATCCACGATGTAAACTGCTGTATTAAAAGAGTGTTGAATGTAAAGGGGATGAATACAATACCAATAGAAACTACAAGTACAAAGGAAAGGTAAAAATAGAACTGAAATTTACAAACAACTTGTGTATTGTTCATCAAGGATCCTACATGAAGGTTAGGTACAACTCATTAAATGTAGTCCCAGTGTCACGTCATGCAAGATGGTCCACCTCCGGGTACAGTTCAGTATTGGCTCCCTCAACCTCTATAAATGATGTTAATCGTCTTCACAAGATAGGACAAGGTGAGGGCATAACATGTGCAGAGGTGACTATAACTATACTCAGTAGGGACCCTGAGACCCTCGTAGGTCTCCGAGAGTGCCCCATAAGTAATACCACAAATCAAGTCCCCAATCTCAATAACGAAGTGATAAACATCAACTCTACTTAGGTATATGCCAATACATATTCATATGTTATCAAGATATACTCATCTCATACATGAGGAAATAATACCACAAAGGTATCACCTTGAAGGTAGAATTACCACATAGGTAACAACACAAGTCTAGAAGTACCACACAGGTATCATCAAGAAGTTAAAACTACAACATGGGTAACACCGCAATGATAGAAGTACTACACATGCAACACCACGAAGATAGAAGTACCACATAGGTAACACTAAGAAGATAGAAGTACCACTTAGGTAACACCACGATGATAGAAGTACCACACAGGTAACACCACGAAGATACATGTACAACACAAGTAACACCACCCAAGACAGAAGCATCACACAGGTAACACCACGGAAATAGAAGTACCACACAGGTAACTCCGCGAATATTGAAGTACCACATAGGTAACACCATGAATATTGAAGTACCATAGAGGTAACACCACAAAGATAGAAGTACCATAGAGGTATCCCAATGAAGATTGAAGTACCACATAGGTAACACCACTAAGATAGAAGTACCACAAACGTAACACCACGAAGATAGAAGTACTACACAGGTAAATCCCCGAAGATAGATAGACCACACGGGTAACACCAGTATGATAGAAGTACCACATAGGTAACACCATGAAGATAGAAGTACTACACAGGTTACACCATGAAGATAGAATTACCACACAAGTAACACCCCGAATATAGACGTGTCACATAGGTAAAATAATGATGATATAAGTACCACACAGGTAACACCACGAAGATTGAAGTAACACACAGGTAACATCACAAAGATAGAAGACTCATCTCACACTAGTTATAACTTAGTTACAGAAGTATAAATTATTAGTCATAGGCTAGATCATCTTATTCTGGTATGAAGCACTACTACTAACCCACACAGGATAGATATGAACTAACCCCCATTGACCAACACAAGATTTGACCCACATACGATCTGTATGCGCTTACACACATAGGATCGCTGAGCACTGACCCACACAGGATCTCATAAGTATAAACCCCCGCTGACCCACAATGGTTCTGACCCACATAAAATTGGTATGCACTGACCCACATAGGATTACTGAGCACTGACCCACACCAGATCTGATAGGTACTAACCCCTGATGACCCACACAGGATCGGTATGCCCTGACCCACACATGATCACAGAACATTGACCCACACATGATCAGATACGTACTAACCCCCACAGACCCACACATGATCTGACCCACACATGATCGGTATGCACTGACCCACAGAGGATCGCTGAGTGTGTACCCACACAGGATCTGATAGGTACTAACCCCTGCTGACCCACACAGGATCGGACCCACACAAGATCGGTATGTTTTGACCCACACACGATCCTTGAAATCCATCCCACACATGACCTGATAGTAACTGACCCACACATGATCGATAGATGTTGACCCACACATGGTCAATGTTCTTCCTTCACATTACATCTTGTTGTAGGATTCCTCGCATCAGGTGCACTCGTGTTCTGTAAAATCTTCCCCTAGATATATCGGTCATACCTCAACCACCTATATTCTCCCCAATAGAGAAACCCATAGGACTTCTATGTCGTAAGGCTTCTAACGTGACAGACGGTGCATTAATTGGAAGATCCTTATGTGAGTTATACGCGTTTTATTTTCGAGGGTCCGGTTAGATTTGGGTTGGAACCAACCTGGACGTACTTCAAGTGTTTCTAAAACACATTTAGAGTATACCAACTATACATTCATAATACATGGATCCCAATTCCATAGATGGTTCATCAAATGGTTTTCTGGTTCACAATATATGGCCCTTTATGTATTTCTAGGTCTGATTGGGTCTCGGTTCGGTCGGAGTGACTTGACCCGACTGGTCTAGTCTGGGCTGCGGTGGGCTCAGCCCAACCAAAAATGGGGCGACTCTCAAAGGGAGGCCTACAATAAGGTGGTCCTTAAATGGAATTACCTTAAGGGAGGCCCACAATAGGGTGTCCCATAAGGGATTCCTACAAAATGGTCACCCGCAAAATGGCGGCTGGCAAAAGGGCGGCCCGACCCGTAAAGGGGAGGCCTGCAAAGGAGGCCCGACCTGCCAAGAGTGTGGCCCGCTGGGGAGGCGGCCCAACCACAATGAAGCATGGTCCATTGGGGGGGGGGGGATCATGCTAAGTGGCATGGGGGAGTGGCTCCCCTAATTTTCCAAATGGCCCGGTGTTCGTTATGCTCCTCTGTAGCAGCGGCACCACATGGCACATCCAGGTCGCTTGTGTTACCCACTGGAGTGGGTCCTACCAACCCCTGTTGTGGCTGATCAGTGTGTTAGCCGTCTTCTCTAGCAGCGCGCGACGATGCACCACTCCACCACTCATAATCAGCCGGTGTGTTGGCCGCCTTCCTCCAGTCTACCATAGAGGACGAGCTACGGCCCAAGTCCTTTGGCCGCATGCTGGTCGCGCCGCACTCACCTTCCGCGATTAGCTAGTGTACTAGCCACCTCCCCCAACCACTGCGGCTGATGAGACGTGGCTAGATCCTCTGGAGGCACGGGTGTGCCTCCTTCCCCGTAGTCAGTCGGTACCGGCCACCGCCTTGGTCCCTGCTGGTGTCTGTCGACGGTAACGCTGCTCCGTCTGACTTCCACAAAGACCGAAGGGGGTATCAAGGTAGAGGAGGGTCCGCGCTAGGTTCTTTGGGACTGTGAACTCCGATTTATCTTTTAATCATGAGGGAGATAAAGAATCAGCACAATTTTGGAATTTAAATAAAATTAAACCCTTGTCTTAAGAACGATGCAGAAACCCCCGCGATTGATGAAGTGGGTTGATGTTCTCCATCCCCACAACTAGCCTTCAATGATGTCTCTAGATCTTCGATCTTCAGTTCATGGTTTTTGTGTCGCTCTTCATCGCTCTCCAGAACATGCTCCATCCTCCAAGGTTTTGGTGTCTCAAAACGTTGCCAGCACTTCATTACATGGTGAAGCAGTGTCGACACCCATCCCGAAACTCAATATAAATAGGAGAGGGGGAGGGTAAGTAACGACGTTGGGAATTAATGGGGGATCAAAAATTAGTATAATTATAATTAACCAACATTTTTGTTACATTGTATTGAATGTTCAATCCATTTATCTGCTTGAAACACCGCTGGTCCCACATTGCCGCTGGTCCGTTGGTGGAAACGAATGAAAATAACATAACAAAGTTATTTTTTCATTTCTTTTTAAAAGTCCAAGAACATAACTTTTTATCCAAACATATTATGGTTAATGTAAAGTCTCACATAATAGAATCTCTATGCTATGGATTCAATGGTTCCCTTATATTTTTAATCCTAGCACCGGTTCAGAAGTTTTGAAAAGACACCTGCACATTTACTGAACGTACCATAAAAACAGTTCAATGAATTATTAACATACACCCTCAACCCATGCTGGTCGAGGATAAGATCAACCTAAAAGAAATACGCCTCAATGAACCCAAATGTACTCACATATTTTTAATCTGAGTTACCATTTAGAAGTTATGAATTTTAACAATAAAATAATTTTTACTTAATTATTATTTTTAAGCCCGAAAACTAACTTCCACTGTTGGCTTGGGCCTTCAAATTTTTGTATTTTACTAAAGAAAGAATACCCTCATGAGATTATCAGTGGTCTCAGGTTTTTAAGTTGATTCATCGTTCATGAGTTATAAGAATTTGAAAAATAAAATAACATTAATAAATTATTTTATTTACAGTTATGAAATTTTCGGGTTTTCACACAGGAGGACTGCGCAAACTAAAATTATGTCGCCCCTAGGGTAAACCCTCCATCCTGAATGCAACAGTGTCCTCAAATTTTTGATCCAGGAAACCTTTTAAGAGTTATTTTACTTCTTCAGGAAAACAGATTATGTGTGATAAATAAATCATATCAAAACATCGACAGATCATTTGGGAACTCCGAGCATGGGAATCAAACGCCGTCAAATTTTTCACTCTTAAAATAATTCCAAATAAATAAATAAAATTATATGGAAATTTTGGGACATTACCTTCCCCCCAGATTAGGGATTTACGTACCCGAAATCCAAAACAAAGGAAAATCAAACAAATGAGGGTACTGAGCATGAATTTGATCCTCCTTCTCCCATGTGCTCTCTTGAAGGTTTTCGTGATGCCACCAAACTCACACCAGAGGATTCAACCTTCCATGAAGGACTTGTTTTTATCGATCCTCTATCCACATTGAAACCTCTGTAAGGGTCACCCCATCTCCAATATCTACCTCAACCAAGTCAATAACGTATGATGGATCATGCACGCATATTCTTAACTATAACACATGGAAAAACATTATCCACTCGGTGAATCTGTGGTGGAAGATATGGATAGTACACCACCTTTCTAACTCCGATAATAATCTATAAAGGTCCGGTGAACCATCCAGATACATTGATGACCCGACCTAACCTCTGCAAGCCTAATTGGGCTAAGACCCATAGGATGACATGGCCTCCCTCCTTGATCTTCAAGGGACTCTATCTCCTATCGGAAGAAGACATATGCCTATTCTGCGCAGTATTCACTTATTAACATGTGAGGAAATGTGATACAAACTCTACCACTCTTGTTGGGAACTGAAAACTCAAAACACCTACTGCCTCGAGGGTACATCTAGGTGACTCAAGAGTGATCATCTGCACCATCCAATTCATGATTTTATCATGTGTTGTCTGGGTTTCCTTTTTCAACAACCAAAGAAAAATCTCATTCCTACATTGTAGATAAACCACAACCTTTTTTTCCTAATACAATCAATCTGAGTATGAATTGTGGATGTCCATCCCATACTCAAACTAACACCGTAAGGCCTCAATGTTTCCACCAAGAGGTTTTAACTGAAACTCTATCCTCACAGGTCATATCACACCATCGACATAAGTGTGATTTTCGAGTATTCACCCAATGTTATCTCCAGATTTAAGGGTCAATTCAATGGTTTAAACAGAATCTCAAGTTCTTGAACAAGATTTTTGGTAAGATAGAATGATTGGTACATATGTCTATTAATACAACAACTAGTAGTAGACATATACCATGCCTCGAAACAGTCCTAGAGGCCATGGTTCACAATCATTTACCACATGTAGCTACTCCCATCCCCTGCCTCCAGCTCCCTTATCTTGGTGGGGACCGCATTTGTGTGGTGTTTGTAATAAGTCAAAAAGTATACCACCTCATACTGCAATCATATATCCACTTACACATCTAATGCCCCACAGATTCATCTGTTCCTATCACTTCCTCTTCCAGAAAAATTTTACACACCCTAGTCTCTGATACTGGCATCATTTTCCTACTTTACCAGCACTAACAATCAATGGTTGTATCAGCTCATCCAAAGAAAATTCAACCTCAAAGGTTCCCTCTAGCACCCTAACATAAGTAAGAATGCATAGAGGAATAGTGTTGGATTGTATGTACCTAAAAACACCTGATCGGAGGTCCAATAATTTATGAACTGATCGTACTATATTCATCATTAACTTGGAATGGTCAGTACACCTCGATAAATACTCATCTACAAACATGTCATCTTTCCAAAGCTATAGAAGCTCTACAGAACACTCATCCCTTAGCTTTTATGGAAAGAGACACCCTTCTTTGAGGAAGGTTCTCAGGCTTGCCCACTGAAAAGTCACCACATCAAATGATTAGGGTAATCCAAACCCAATCAATATCATACTAAGCCACATAGGAGGCTCTCTACTAGGACCACCGTCTGTTCCAATGGTGTCCTGTCTAGATGGTAACTCAGTCACCTCTGGAAGCCAGTCCTTAGGCGTTTGTGAGTCAGGCTCGCCTCAGAACCTAATGGTATGTGGTGTTGAAACATGTGTAAGGAACTAATCCATTATGTGTCCTCTACTGTTACCTCCAGTTGTAACTGCTACCCAATGGGTAATGGTGTTGTTGGTACATCACTCGAAGGTGTTATTGTAATAAGAGGGACCTGCACTGAGGCCTCATCACTCAGTGGGCCTTCATGATGTACTCTGTTAGGAATCCTAGCTGGCTATCTACATGGCTAAATCCTGGAAGAAAAAAGGTGTGCCACGGTCAATAAGTTATACCTGGTGAGCTAACTCAATGAGATAACAAGTAAATTTTTTTTCCAAAAACACACACAATTAGTGTTTCCATGTATTGAGTTAGAAATCAGAATTCAGGGTCATGGTGTATGGATTTTTGCCACCGCACCAACACAAGATTCCCCAAAATGGAATCCACACTTATAACACCAAACACTACTACCATATTGAAAAGAACAATGTGCTAGTTCTTTTGTAGAACTAACTCCTCTAATACCACTTTGTCATGACACGTCCCTCGCGGCCAGTGTCGTGACAACACCAAGCTCACCTTCCTTATGAAAGGGGATGGTGACTAGCACCAGAATGGTGTATCCCTAATATGGGAAGGCATTTTATTTTTATCCTGTACAGACAAACAGTTCAAGAACACAATAAGATGCAACCATAATGTAAACTATTGAAGTACAAGAGTGTTGAAGTAAATTGTCCAGAATAAAAGGCCAACAGAAAGTACCAGTACAATGGAAAGGTACAAATACAACTGAAAAGTACAAAAAACTCATTGATCATCCAATAAGGATCCTACCTGAATGATATGTACATCTTATAAATAGTAGTCTCTACATCACGTCATGCCAAATGGTCCATCTCCTGGTACAGTCGAGTCCTTTCTCCTTTAGCCTCGATCAATGTTGTTTTTCCTCTGCACAATAGACAACAAGGTGAGAGCGTATCCCATGTAGAGGTGAGTTTATCAATACTTAGTAGGGACCCCAAGACCTTATTATGTATCCTGGTGTTCCAAAGAGGAAAAACCACGAAGCAAGACCCCAATCTGATGCACGAAGCGATTAATATCAAATCTTCTTAAGAATATGCACATACAAATACCTAAGTTATCAAGACATAATCATATCATGCCTAAGAAAATAATACCACAAAGGTAACACCTTGAAGGTAGAAGTAAAACTCAGGTAACACCACGAAGATAGAAGTACCACATAGGTAACAACACATAGAAAGATATACCACATAGGTAACACAACGATGATAGAAGTACCACATAAGTAACACCACGAAGATAGAAGTGCAACACATGTAACACCATGAAGATAAAAGTACCACATATGTAACACCATGAATATAGAAGTACCACACAAGTAACACTGCGAAGTTTGAATTACCCCACAGGTAATGCAATGAAGATAGAAGTAGCACACATGTAACACCGCGAAGTTAGAAGTACAACACAGGTAACACCATGAAGATAGAAGTACCACACATGTAAGACGACAAAAATAGAAGTACCAGAGATGTAACAGCACGAAGATAGAAGTACCACACTGGTAATGACATGAAGATAGAAGTACCACATATGAAACACAATGAATATTGAATTACCACACAGGTAACACCACGAAAATAGAAGTACCACAAATAAAACAACACTAAGATGAAAGTAAGAAATAGGTAACACCACGAAGATAGAAGTACCACATAGGTAACACCACAAAGATAGAAGTAACACATAGGTAACAACACGATGATAGAAGTACCACATAGGTCACACCACGATTGTAGAAGAACCACATAAGTAAGATCACGATGATAGAAGACTAGTCTCACACAATGTATAAATTAAGTACAGAAGTACATATGATTGGTGGTAGGCTAGATCATCTTATTATGTTAAAAAGAACTGTTTTTGTCCCACACAGGATCGATAGGTACTAACCCCCACTGACCCACATAGGATCTGACCCACATAAGATCGGTATGCGCTGACCCACACAAGATCGCTAAGAGTTGACCCACACAGGATCGCATAGGTACTATCCCCAGCTGACCAATACTAGATCTAACCCACACAGGATCGATATGTGATTACCCACATAGGATCGCTGAGTGTTGAACCACAAAGGTTCTGATAGGAATTAACCCCCACTAACCCACACGTGATCAAACACACACAAGATCGGTATGCGCGGACCCACTCAGTATATCTGAGTGTTGAACAACACAGGATCTGATAGTAGATGACCCACACAAGATCGATTGATGTAGGCCCACACTGGGTCAATGTTCTTTCTTCACGTTATACCTTTCCTCAGGATTCCTCGAACCTGGTGTGCTCAGGTTCAGTAGAATCTTCCCCTTGAGATATCATTTGTACCTCGAACACCAATAAGCTCCGCAAAGGAGTTACCCAAAGTACCGCTATGTTGTTAGGGCTACAATGTGATAGAATGTGTGCCAATCAGACGCCTGACCAGTGAGTTATAAGCATTTTAGTTCTTATTCCCCGGTTGGATTCGGGTTCGACCCTACCTGGCCTTACTCCAAATATTTCCAAAACTCAAGTGGAGTATTGAAAAAGTAAAATCTTGATCCAAGGATCTTAACGTCGCATATGGTTTTTCAAACAGACGTATGGTTCTCAAGATATGGCCCTTTAAGTATTTCTGGGTTTTTTTGGGCCTGGGTTAGGTCCAATCTTGTTAGACTGACCCAACCTGGTTCGGGATGGGCCACGGCGGGATTGGCCCGCTAGGCCGAGGTTTGGCCCCGCCCAAAATGGGACGACCCACAATGGGAAGCCTGCAAAATGGAAGTCTGGAAGGGCGGACTGACCCGCAAAGGTATTGATCTTCCCACCATGTGTGTGGCCTACTGGGAAGGTGGCCCGCTTTGCAGGCACTCCACTGGGCAGGCAGCCCATTAGGCAGGCAGCCTAGTTGTGGTGAAGAGCGGCCCATGGGGGGCTCACTCTAGGTGGCATGGGGGGAGTGGCTCCCCGGATTTCCCTGAATGTCCCGATGGACATTCTGATGCTCCATAGCGGCGACGCCACGTGGAGATGTCATGTGTCTTGTGGGACCCACTGGAGCGGGTCCTGCTAACCATGTTACAGTCGGATGGTGTGTTGGCTGCCTTCCTATAGTCTGCCATGGATGAAGACCCGCAGCCCGAGTCCGTCGATGGCGCGCTGGTCACACAACCCTCTCCTTCCGCGACTAGATTTTATGCCAGTCGCCTCCCCAAATCGCCGATGATGACGAGCCATGGGTGGTTCCTCTTGTTGTGTATGTGCGGCGCATCCTTCCTTGCAGATACCCGGTGTCGGCCACCGCCTTGGTCCCTGTTGGCACTGGTCATTGTTACTGTCGCACCGGCAGTCTTCCACGGATAATTAATGGGGTAGCAAGGTAGCAGAGGGTTTGGGCAGGGTTTGTTAGGCCCGCATGATTCACATTATCTTGTAATCAAGAGGTAGATATATAATCAAAAAATTCATTGAATTTAAATCAAATTAAACCTCAACCTCATGAATGATGGAGAAACCCCCGTGATTTTGGTAGTGGGTCGGTGTTTTCCATCCCCACAAGTAGCCTTCAATGATGTCGCCCGATCATCGATCTTCAGTTCGGGGTTTCAGTGTCTCCCATCACCGCTCGCCAGAACCAGATCCATCCTCCAAGGGTTTGTCATCTCTACACATTGTCAGTACTTCATTGCATGATGAAGCATTTCGGACACCCCATCCCAAGCTCCAAATAAATAGGATAAGGGGAGGGTATGTAATAAATTTGGGAATTAATGGGGGATAATTAATTAGGAACCTTATATTTCTCCAACATTGCTTTTACTTAGGATCGAATATCAAGCCATTTATTGGCT
This sequence comes from Viscum album, assembly GCA_963277665.1. Classification (NCBI taxonomy): domain Eukaryota; kingdom Viridiplantae; phylum Streptophyta; class Magnoliopsida; order Santalales; family Viscaceae; genus Viscum; species Viscum album. The sequence goes on along the minus strand of OY728129.1, from coordinate 1,262,998,898 downwards.
TGACGCATTGCTGGTACCTTGTTTCCACTTTTTTGTTGGAGGAAATGAATGAAAATAAAATAACAATGTTATTTTATTCAATTCTTTTAAAAAGTCCCAAAACATAACTTTTTCACTAGACCTACTATAGTCAAATTGAAGTATCCCTTATGTGAATCCCGACGATGTGGATTCAGCAGTGCCCTCATATTTTTAATCAGAGCATCAGTTCAAAAGTTAGAAAATACAACCCATGTGTTTACTGAACGTACATTAAAAAAGTTCAATAAATTATTAACATATATCGTCGACCTGTTCAGGTTGTGGTTAGACTCTTAATTAGGAAAAAATTCCCCAACGAACCCAACAATACTCTCAAATTTTTAATATGAGTTACCGTTTTGATGTTTTGTATTTTACCAATAAAATAATTTTTACTTAATTATTTTATTTATTGCCAAAAAATAACCTCCACTATTGGCCCACACTGACCAATGTAAGTGTCTTCCTAAAGAAATAATACCTCACGAGCTCAACGGTGGCCTCAGATTTTTAATTTGATTCTCCATTTGTGAGTTATAATCATTTGAAAAATAAAATAACTTTATTTAATTATTTCATTTATGGTTATTCCATTTTTTTCTTTCCCCCAAGGAGGCCTGCACCGACAAAAATTAAGTCACACCTAGGGTAAACCCGCCATCCTGAACACAATAGTGCCCTCAGATATCTGATTTGGGAAACCGTTTAATAATTATTCCAATTTTTAGGAAAAATGCTTACACGTGCTAAATAAACCAAAAAAAACATTGACAGATCATTCCGGGAACTCTGGCCTCATAATCACACGCCATCAGATTTCACAGTCTCAAAATAATTTCATATAATTAGAAAAATGTTATTCGGAAATTCTAGGACATTACATGATGGTTAATTGTATTCCATTTCCACTGATCATACATATTATTGTCTGATCAAAAAATTTCCCATGTTATGGTTTTTGATTCCTAGGCACTACATCCAAAACTGTTGGGATCATGAACTCACATCGGTCCTTGTGACAATCTAGGTCGGTTCATTACATTATCATAAATGATACCAACTTTTCGGTTATTAGTGTGTGTGTGTTTTTGTGATATGTTTGATTTATAATATTTTAAAATGATGTTTAAAAATTTTATAAGCTTTTTTTTGTAATAACATGCATGATATATTTTATAATCATATGAATGTAATTTAATTTATTTTATCAAATATCACGTTTGAATGATTAGTCTTTTTCTAAAATGATCCCTTTTTATATTTTTATTCTCAAGTTAGATTTATCAAAATTTAATGATATTATTTATTTCCAAATAAGATGGATCCTTATGGAATCATTTCTTATAATATGCATAAAATCATTAGGAAGTAAAGTATTTCTAAATTAAATATTGAGGTTTTCATCCTAATGACCATAAAATCTCAAAACATTTTCAACACTATTTCCCTATCTTCAATTGAGTTTTATCATAAAAACTTATTTAATAATGACTTGAATGATCTATAAAGATATATAACAGGCCAATTAGAAGTACCCTAATCTATGAGTAATATATCCATCAATGATAAATCCAAATCAAGATCTTGAATCTTGATGTTATAGATCCTACATATGATAAGGCCACTAAGTAGATCCTTTTCTTTAGCAATAATAGTGAACCAATAACATAAAATAACACTATAAGAAACATCTAATAGACTCCATCTATTCTCAATGAGACCAAAACCTCTCAAAATACACATATCACATGACCTGTCAGTGTTCATTAACCTACCACATTCAAGTAATGTTCTTGTGCACCCAATAGTCAACCAAAAAGATTAGTCCGAGAAAATGTATCATCTAAGTTATAAAATATTAAATAATATGAGACATATACTTCCACATTATGAGTCCATAAACCTATATAATTATTGATATAGATATAACATTCATTCTAAGAAAGGATATGTGACATCTAATATTACTTTTATTTTTATAAGCATCATAAATTATCGATTATCTACTAAGAATATAAAATGGGATGTGGCTGAATCATTACCCTAATTATTTCAATGAAACTACTATTATAAAAAGAGAATTAAAATATTTTAATTATTTTGAATATAGATAACCCCATAATAAACCTCATAAAATATTCCACATGATGATAGCCCACTCATCTTTAACAATGAGGTGAGATATCCCTCCAGATTTATAGGACACACAATATCTACATTACTTGGCTATCAGTATGCCTTTCTTTTTCACCTCTCCATTGATGGGTCTACAATGATTATCGATATGTCATATATGAAATATTTAAATTTGTAGGAATTCCTTTTCACCAAAGCCTCCCAGTCCAATAAACTACACACTGTGAATAATTCTAGCTACCTCAAAGGTCCCCCACTCTGAATGAACCAAATGCATAAGGATCAAAGAAATTCCGGTCCTTTTCCTAATAAAAATATAATCATACTAGAATTTATCTTCATTTTTATGCACAAATAAAATGAAAAATAAATATAAACTGGATTCCTAAAGGGAGTAATCTAGAATAGGACATATATGAATGAATATATTAATTAATACATATTATATTTCCAAAAAAAACACCTCAACCCTCCCAATGATCAATATCATCTATTATTATAGGATTAAGATGTTTACTTAAATGAATCTCCCAAGATAAAAATTAATCCCTTTAACCTAGGAAATATTTGTGTTGATGTAAATATATGGTTCCCCCATGACTCTACCCCAATGAGTCCAACCCTCAATATTTCATTTTCATGTTTTTTCTAAAGTAAGAAGATGTATTACTCTACATTTCACATATTGATACTTACATATTATGTGGTTTTGGGAATCCTTCCCCACCAATTATAGTGTAACCTTAAAACATTATGAGAATCTTTACAATATTCAAAAATAATTCAATTGACATAATAATAGTTTAGGGATCCCTAATAACATTCATAAACTTCATGGGAATTGAGGATAAGACATTGTTATCCTAGGGGATAACACCCCAAAAAATATAAGTAATAAACTTCTAGTTTTTAATCTGGTAAGATATTTGGTACACCATGTAATACAAATAAAGGATCTTAGTTCTACATAGATTGATGGTGGGCCTTGATACCCCATTGGAAATTTCCTTCATACCATACCCATCCATTCTTCATTATTTTTCACATGTTGTCTTGATGTGTATTTGGAAATATACACCATAATTTTTGTCTTTTTGTTCCTTTGACAACTCCATTTTCTAAATGCATACATAATATTAATGAACCCTTGAATAAATTTTATTTTTTCAATAATTAATAAAAATATATCATCTACAAAAATGTGTAGAGATTCACTTGAGAAACAAAACATACCTCTAAAATGATAAATACTCTCTTCTTCTATAGATGAATTTATGTTATTTATTAAAAAAATTATTGACATAACAAAAATAAAATGTAAGATAATATCTCCTTGATTAATCCCTCATACAGAAATTAAGAATCCAAAATTTTTCCCCTAGATAGAAATAGATAACCATGGGAATGAGAAACAATAGATAACCCTAACATTAAATTTATCAAATAATTAATAACATCTCATATCTCTAATAATAAAATTACATTAAACCCTATTATAATATTTTCTATATAAACATTTACTATAACATTAGATCTAACCATATTCCTAAAAATGAATTCATCCATCTATTTCATGAGACCAATGGCACCATGAACGCTTTTATTATTAATTTAAACATGTTCTTCCTTATAGATAATTCAATGGATTATAAGAAAATGTCTACAATTAATTATACTATCAATATCATGTAGGGATGATTTTAATGTGAAATTAGTTAATATTTCCCAAGAAGAAAGAGGATCTATCACTTTTATAATATTAATAATTATAGTATCTTTATCCATTTGAAGAAAAAACCCACATGAATTAACCTAGAATAGTATCACCAATATTATCTTTGATAAGTTCCCAGGAATCAGTATACAAGGCCCTTACAACGTCATATAGTGTTGGAGTAGTCATAGGAATAAGATGAAAATTAGACTTCTTGATTTTGTTCACCCCCAGAACCCTTATAAAAATCAACAATTATTAAATTCTAAAACCTCATGGGAATGATCCAAAATAAATCCACCCTTTCACTATTCTACTAGAATCCCACTTTTCTTTCATAGATTGAGCCAAAAAATGATCCTAGAAGTTGGAAAAAACCCATTTTCTAATATCATCTTCGTTTCTACAATATGAATTGTTATTAATCATCATATTAATGTTACTAGTAAATTATCATTTATATTTCATGCATTATAATATGGAATATTCTTATCACCTCCCCTTCACCAAATATCCTCAGATCTCTCCCCGGCATCCCACTAAAACTCCAATAACTTCTTGGAATGTAGGATATATTTAATATTGTGATGATAAAATTAATCATTATTCCATTTATCATGTAGGATGAGATAAATTTCAAAAATATCATTTTTGATATTTTTAATAAATTATTGGACATTAAGAAATATTCCTTTCCTGGTAATAATATTTCCTTTAAGGTGCTATGGTTTATTGTATAAAAGAACTCATGCATGTCCATTCATGGAAATATTTTAGGATGTATTGTAGAGCCCCGAAGTTTGACGTACATGGACATTACATTACTTTTTCAGAATACTTAATATATAACAAAAACAGACACACAAGCATCGTAATAGTTTAGTGTCTTTGGAAACACAGAATATAATCTTCTAATCGTGGTGAAAGATCTTCAACATCTCCATTAATGATCTTACCCTTTTGTCTTCTTACCTAAAACCTTTCTTTAAATCCTATTGAAAATAAAACATATAAAGGGTGTGCTCAAATGCTCAGTAAGGGTAAGCATAGAGAACATAAAACAATCCATAGACATTTGAATGTAAAAAAAATGAGCATAAAATCTAAACATCAAAATCTTGAGTAAAGAAATTATTCCTGGAAGTATGTAAGGAATATATCATAATGGAACATCAATCATGATAAAATAGCTTGGAATTAAAACTTGTAATTGTGGAAAAAAATTAAGCACATGATATTATTTCCATAGTAGCCAAGGCATTTCTACCAAGACCATCTTAGTGGACAAGTCCCTTTCTGAATCGATTTCACTCCTTATTTCAGTCCTGTAACACTGAATCGGATTAACTTACCATTCCAGCCATGTCTATATCATGAGATATAAATCTTTACCCAATTCATTGGAGGTAGATATAGGTCCCACCAATATCATAATGAAATCATTCTTACTTGTGCCACAAAATAAACATAAAACATTCATCATAACCCAAAGAATAAAATGGGTTTCATAAACATCATCCCATCATCACATAATTCATATAAAACAAATGAATATTTCATCATAAGAAAAGAAAAACCAAGTAAATCATAGAGACATTATACATGAAACATACACATATGAAATAATGTCATCTTATATGGAAAATGGTTTTGTTAAAACACTTGAAATGAATTCTTGAGGAAAATATCATTTCTTCTTGAAAATCATTTTCTTTTCACAAAATGACATTCAATTTTAAAAGAAAAAGATTTTGTTGAAAATAGTAATGAAAACTTTTGGAGGAAGATTCATGGAAATAAGGCTTTATAAAACCATAAAAAACCTTTCATTATGTATAAGTTAAAAAACATTCTTCTCGTACTTTTTCCGGAAAGTCAAAAAAGTACCTCGTAATGTAAACAAAAGAAAGATTCCTTACATACCATGAAGTAAAAGTCAAAAATCGGTAAAAGGAAGTTTAAAATACATGAAAAAAAATTTATAAAACATGGGCATTAATGATAATAATAACCCCAATAAATACTTATGAATAACAATCTCGTATAAGAACGATATTGGAATAGTTATCCCTTACCTTAGGTCTGATATGATTTGTACGTATCCGAACCTCCTGTATAATGATTTAAATATTGTCATTGACTTATTAAAGAATCATATTTATTGTTATGATATCATATATGATTCACTTATAACATTATATTACCTGTTCTTTTGTAAGTTCCATGTTAAAGTAGCGTTTTGGGTAAAATCGTTTTATTTATCGTACATGTTTGGACTTTTTGTTCTTGATATTATTACTTATAACCTGATTTAATTAATTCTAGAATGTAAAACATGATTTATATATAATATATATTCAGAATATACATATATATATATATATGATATATCGATAAATGGAATGAAATACACCATTCATGGAGACGGTAGGTCGTACGTACGCATGAACGTTGTTTTCGTTTCTTTATTGAATTGAATAGAATTAAGTAGATGACATACATATATATATACATAAATATAGTATCATTATTATTTCATATATTTCATGATTACTTATTATATATACTTTATAATTATTAATGAATGGTTAACATGGAGAATGAATCTCATCGCGTCGTGGAGACGGTAGTCCGTACGTACGCACGAGCGATGATATCATTCCCATGATCGTGGAATTGTATTGAAGTGTATTCATAATATTTCAGAGTCAATATAACTTTACAATAATCATATATAGTTATATATTTACACAATTATACCCATCCAAGTAAAGTGGTGGTCGAAAACATATTACCCCACGGCGTGGATATGGTATTTTGTACGTACGCACGCCCGGTGATTTCATTTTCCATAGGATTGATAGATGGTGAAATAGGGTTGTTTCATACTTATAAAAACATATCAGTATATTATTGATACTTATTTCATTACTTCATAATGAAACAAATAATTAAGAAGAATTAGAAGAATAAATAATGTTGAAATAATCGGTAACAGACATTACCTCTTCTTTGAAGCGCCTCTTTGAGACCTCATCTTAGGGAAGTAAAATTGGTCTTTTAAGAATACCAGGACCTCTAGGATGTTTCTAGGGAAGTGGTGAAGTGAAATGGGCAGGGTTTGGCCAAGCGTGAAGGCTCAAATTGGTGTGAGGAGGAGAGGGAGGATGTTTCCTTTTATAAGGGAGGAGAGGGGCACCTTTAGAAATATAAGAAATATTAGTTTATATTAAATCCCAACCCCACTTAAAAACTTAAAAAGAGACAAATATCCGAATATTAGATGATATAGGGTGGTAATACCATCAAAAAATAAAATTTAGACATGTTAGGAATTTATTTTTAACATTATCAACTTGATTTACCCTTATTTATCAATTTAATTTTATTTGTGGTAATAATATTCTAAATTTTAAATTATTATAAATAATTACATATGTGTTGTTAATTTTCCTTAATTTGACACTTTATAAAATTTTAGACCATATAAATTTTAATTTATAATTTTTACATATTTTTGTGATTTTTAAACAATTTTATAATATGTTATTTTTATAAAATAACAATAGTGTCAATTTTGACACTATTAATTTATTTGAATTTAAATAAATTATATACAGAAGATATGTTCTAAATAAAAGCTTTAATAGATTCATAAAATAACTTATGTATCTAGAAAATTAGTTGAGCACATTAAATAGTTCATATAACATTTATTTTAATATTTTTAAGATCATTTCTTTGATATTTCAATCAATAAAATAATTTCAACATCACTATTGAGTCATCATTAATGATAATTATTTAATCCCTAAAAAATATAAATAAACTCATATGATGTAGATAATTGTATTATCTTTTTGGAGACTATTCATTTTATAAGTTTCATTAAGTTTATCACTAAATTAAAATTATTATACTTATAAGATTTAAGAAAGTGACATGTTGTCACTTTCTTTGATTTTAATAATAATTAAACTATTTTCATGGAAAAAAGTCCTTTAAATGAATATAATCCGACCCTTAGGTGATATGGGTAAACTTTTAGTCATCCAATAGGATTTTTTCAGGTGTTTGTGTAATTTTATAATCTTATATTTACCCTTAATTATTCGATTTACCTTTAACTATGGTAAATAAAATTTACCGTAGTTACAATTCATAATGCCCAAAAATAAAAAGTAGATTATTAACATAATTTGGACCCAATGATTCCAAATATTGAATCCCTTTTCCCAAATTCAAGACACAAAATTTTCATAAATTAAATTAAAATTAATCTCGTTGTCGAAAGAAAACGGGTTTTTGGTTAAAACATTGCAAAAAAATGAATTGATTTAACCTACGAATTCAAGGTAAAATCAATGATAATTACATAAATTATATTAAATGGTAAAAATATATTCTATTTTTAAATTAAAACCATTCAATATTATAATCTAACCATATAAATTATTATGATGAAAAAAGTTGTTTTTAATTAAAATATAGCGTGTTTTTACTATTCATTAAAATATGAAAGTTATCAGAAAAATATCAAAACTTTATCCAATGTAAATTTTTATATCCTGATTCAAAATGAGAAGTTTATTTTGTAAAATTGAACTTATAAACATGTCAAAAACTAGATTTAATGTGGGTGCGCCATCAAAAGGTAGCAAAACTGCATTTTTTTAAAAATACTTATTTTACCCGAAAAAATTATTTTTTTCACATAAAATGTTTGAGAAAATTTATAAGATGAATAATAATGTTATAAAATTCAAAATTTAGTTAATAATATTCATAATGTCTAGTACATGATAATATTATAACAATATATCATCGTTTAGTGACACCTGGTATTGCGTACAACACACGCTATTGAGGAAGGTCGTGATTGCGTGTAATGCAAGCCAAGTCAGGGTTGCGTGTTGTGCAAGACTCCTTCGTTGTTTCGTTATAACATAATCCAACCATTTTTCATTTATACATTGAATATATATATATACACTCAATGTTGCGTAGAATGACTATTATCAAACGAACATGAAATTGTGTGTAACACAATCTAAGAATAGTGTTGCATATACTGCAAGCTAATTCGGTGTTGCGTATAGAACAAGATAATATTTTTGTAGCATAAAACACATGACATAAAATAAATTAAAAAGAATACTTATCATAAAATATCGGGTTTTTGCATTCTACCCCTCTTAAAATTAATTTCACCCTCGAAATTTGTCAGGGTTATACATGGTTTTCTACTTGAATGTTTCTTTAATTGAAACCCACATCGTAAAATGAAATACCAAAAATTAACTTTAAAAACTAAAGTATGAAATGTAACGGTTACCCAAATTAACTAATCACTGGGTTTCCACATATGAGAACATAGGTGAAAATATGGATATGGAAGAGAAATCTAACCATCATGTTCTAATGGAGAGTGATATAGAGAATGGCTATGAAAAATCCAACAATCACAAAGCCAAATATTTGTGAGGATCTAAGGTACCATCTGATTCATCGGATATAAGGGCCCTAGGACAACATTTTTGGTTTTCAAGATCATTTCCCTAAAGTTGATGAATTAAAAGAAATACTTACATGATTTTGGTACAATCTCACTATTGTTCGTGAATTGAACAATTTCCACTTCATCTCTTAATGAAATGAAGTTGAATTTGTTATTCGTGAAGAGTTAGCAGATCATGTGATAGAATGATGGGTCATTCCATCTGTTTCAAACATAAGGTTAGCAAAAGTTATAAGCCCATCTTATGGTGAGATTAATCGTATATGATTCCAAAAATGGACTTATACTTTATTTATAATACCGCTTAATAAAATAAAAATACTTTCCACAAACCAGGGACTTTCTGTAGGCCAGTGGTAGGAGATAAAGGCCTGTCGCACTTTGGTTGTGGGTTCGATTTCCACAGCCTTGTCCGACGCGACGGGTTGTCGCCCGTCTTACAGGTTGTCCATTTTTCTAAAACTAAATTATAATAAGATTCTTTCAATAATATCAAAAAAAATCCATAGCATTAAACAATACTATCTAATGTATGACTTAACCCTTTCCCATCTTTAGACTTATCCAAAATACTTCTGTCCAATCTCATAATGTACAGAAAATGATTACTGGAAAGGTCACATAACAAAAATGTGAATAACATCATTTTGTCATATGATATATCTTGTTGGTCACATTCTAAACATGTGAATTCCTTAATCATGTGTTCTATTGAAACAGAAATTAACATAGAACCTTAGTGAAAACATGAATGCTGTCAAAAGGTAACTCTTTCCACATACCAAAATCCAAAAATTTCTATATACTCAAACCATGATATAAATTTTTCCCTTTATCAGTCATGAGCTCTTTTCATTTTCTCTTTATTTCTTCATTATGTTCTTATCATCTACTTTCCAAAAACATTTCAATCACTTTTCATGGTTACCATTACCATATTCTTATCAAAAACCACTATGGACCAATACATAAATATTCCAATATTCCACGATACTATATACAACATTATTTTGGAATCCCATTACATAAACACTTAATCATTCCACCACATCGTTGTCATATTCAACATCACAAATAGTAATCGCATGTGACCTCCCTTTTTCCTTTGACTTAAGTGGTTGCTCATGTGGATCATCATTAACCCTTGGATTATGGCATTGATTAACATAATGCCACATTTCATGGCACTTGAAGAATTGAAGTGTTGGTGGTGCATTCACTGCAGTCTTTTCTTTATCATTAGTAACCATTTTTCCATTACATTGAAACTCAGCTGCTCGATGACCTTCTTTTACACACTTAAAACATTTTCTAGTCCCTTTAAGACAATATCCACCACTCTTCTTTCCACACATTGAGCATAAAGAAAAATTCATCTTATTTTCACCATTATTCTGAGATTTCTCCTTGAACTCCATCTTTCATTTCTTGTCAAAACCATGGGATGGATATGTAACACCAACTTCCATTTCTACCTTGATAGGACAACGCACAATTTCATCATAGATACTGAAGTCTCTTATAGCTAATTCCCTTCGAAGACTTGGATTTAAGCCACTGAAGAATCAATCAACTTTACTTTCAGGTTGGATGATAAATCCAGATGCATACCTTCCAAGCCTTGTAAAATTCGCTTTGTATATACCAATAGATTCATCATCCTTTTGCTTCAGTTCAAGAAACTCCTTCTCTATATTTTTTCGAAGAATACAAGGGAATTACTTATTGAAAAATAATTTCATGAACTCGTCCCATTCCATGGACTCAATTTCATCTCTTGGCCATGTATTCTTGATAAGATTCCACCATTGATCAGCTTCACCTTCCAAATGATATACTGCTAAGATGACTTTATCATGTTTAGAACATTGAAGAACTAAAAAAATATTTTTAGTGGTACTAATCCATTGTTCAGAAACAAGTGGATCAGAAGACCCACTGAAAGAAGGTGGACGATGCCTCATGAAGGACACAATAGAATATTGTTCCCTTCTCTGCTCATTTGGAAGTCCAGAATTATTCATAGCTTATGTAAGTATAGCAATCATATTTTGAACTCCATCTCCCATAACATTGGTTTGTTCAGGAGGACAATAATTGCATAGTCAATTACATTGATCAACACGGTTCCTTCGGGTTCCAGCCATCGAATAAACCCAAAAAAAATAGCGTGAGAGGAAAAAATAATTCTAGGGAAAACAACATAATAAAGGGGGAGTACGTTCAATATCTAACATCTTAAGTTTAATTCTATGATCGTTACCGTAATTCTAGGATTATATCATATACTTATACTTAACCTTAGGTACATCCCTAGACATACCTTAGAAATATCTCTATGGATCTCAATAAAGTTATCGCATCCTAGTTTCCAAAGGTTGACTAAACATGTCCTCTGATACCAACTGTAGATACCCGAATCTTGACATACATGGACATTAAATTACTTTTTCGGAATACATAATACATAAAAAAACAGACACACAAGGATCATAATAGTTTAGTGTCTTTGTAAACTCAGAATATAATCTTCTAATCGTGGTGAAAGATCTTTAACATCTCCATTAATGATCTTCCACTTTTGTTTTATTACATAAAAACTTTCTTTAAATCCTAGGGAAAAGAAAAAATATAAAGTGTGAGCTGAAATGCTCAGTAAGGGTAAGCATAGAGAACATAAAACAATCCTTGGACATTTGAATGTAAAAAAACATGAGCATAAAATCTAAACATCAAAATCTTGAGTAAGGACATAAATCTTGGAAGTACGTAAGGCATATATCATAAAGGAACATCAATCATGATCAAATATCTATGAAGTAAAACTTGTAATTGTGGAAAAACATTAAGCACATGATATTATTTCCATAGTAGCCAAGGCATTGCTGCCACGACCATCTTAGTGGAAAAGTCCCTTTCTGAATCGAGTTCACTCCTCGTTTCAGTCCTGTAACACTGAACCGGATTAAATTAACATTCCATCCATGTCTATCTCATGAGATATAAATCTTTACCCAATTAATTGGAGGGAGATATAGGTCCCACCCATCTCATAATGAAATCATTCTTACTTGTACCACAAAATAAACTTAAAACATTCATCATAACCCAAAGAATAAAATGGGTTTCATAAACGTCATCCCATCATCACATAATTCATATAAAACAAATGAATATTTCATCATAATAAAAGTGAAACCATGTAAATCATAAAGACATTATACATGAAACATACACATATGAAATAATTTCATCTTAGATGGAAAATGGTTTTGATAAAACACTTGAAATGAATTCTTGAGGAAAATATCCTTTCTTCTGGAAAATCATTTACTTTTCACAAAATGACATTCAATTTTAAAAGAAAAGGATTTTGTTGAAAATAGTCATGAAATATTTTGGAGTAATATTCATGAAAATAAGGCTTTATAAAAAAATAAAAATCCTTTCATTCCTTATAAGTTAAAAAAGCATTCCTCTCGAACTTTTGCCGGAAAAGTCAAAAAAGTACCTCGTAACGTAAACAAAAGAAAGATTCCTTGCATACCATGAAGTAAAATTCAAAAATGGGTAAAATGAAATTAAAAATACATGAAAACATTTTTATAAAACATGGGCATGGATGATAAAATTAACCCCAGTAAATACTTACGAATAACAATCTCGGATAAGAACGATATTGGAATAGTTATACCTTACCTTAGGTCTGATATGATTCGTACGTATCCGAACCTCCTATATAATGATTTAAATAATGTCATTGACTTATTACAGAATCATATTCATTGTTATGATATCATATATGGTTCACTTATGACTTTATATTATCCATTCTTTTGTAAGTTCCATGCTAAAGTAGCATTTTGGGTAAAATCGTTTTATTTATCGTACATGTTTGGACTTGTTGTTCTTGATATTATTACTTATAACCTGATTTAATTAATTGCATAATGTAAAACATGATTTATATGTAATATATATTCATAATATACATATATATATATATATGATATATCGATAAATGGAATTAAATACACCGTTTATGGAGATGGTAGGCCTTACATACGCATGAACGTTGTTTTCGTTTCCTTATTGAATTGAATGGAATTAAGTAGATGAAATAAATATATAAATACATAAATCCAGTATAATTATTATGTCATATATTTCATGATTAATTATTATATATAATTTATAATCATTAATGAATGGTTAACATGGAGAATGAATCTCATCGCGTCGTGGAGACGGTAGTCCGTATGTACGCACGAGCGATGATATCATTCCCATGATCATGGAATTTTATTGAAGTGTATGTATAATATTTCAGAATCAATATCACTTTACAATAATCATATATAGTTATCTATTTACACCATTATACCCATCCAAGTAAGGTGGTGGTCAAAAATAGATTACACCACGACGTGGAGACAATATTTCGTACGTACGCACGCGCGGTGATTTCATTTTCCGTAGGATGGATAGATGGTGAAATAGGGTTGTTTCATACTTATATTAACATATCAGTAAATTATTGATACTGATTTTATTACTTAATAATGAAACAACTAAAGAATAATAATTATAAGAAGAAATAAAGTTGAAAGAATCGGTAATGGACATTTCCTCTTCTTTGAGGCGCCTCTTTGAGACCTCCTCTTAGGACACTAAAATTGGTCTTTGAAGAAGACCAGGACCTCTAGGATGTTTCTAGAAAAGTGGGGAAGTGAAATGGGTAGGGTTTGGCCGATCTTGAAGGCTCAAATTGGTGTGAGGAGGAGAGGGAGGAGGTGTCATTTTATAAGGGAGGAGAGGGGCACCTTTGGAAATATAAGAAATATTAGTTTATATTAAATCCCAACCCCACTTAAAAACTTCCAAAATGACTCATATCCAAATATTAGATGAAATAGGGTTGTAAACTCATCAACCAATAAAATTTATTCATTTTTGGAATTTATTTTAAACATTATCAACTTGATTTATCCTTATTTATCAATTTAATTTTATTTGTGGTAATAATATTCTAAATTTTAAATTATTATAAATAATTACATATGTGTTGTGAATTTTCCATAATTTGACTCTTTATAACATTTTAGACCATATAAATTTTAATTTATAATTTTTAAATATTTTTGTGACTTTCAATCAATTTTATAATATGTTATTTTTATAAAATAACAATAGTTTCAATTTTGACACTATTCATTTATTTGAATTTAAATAAATTATATACAGAATATATATTCAAACTAAAAACATTAATAGATTCATAAAATGTCATATGTATCTATAAAATTAGTGGATCACATTAAATAGTTAATATAATATTTATTTTAATATTTTTGAGATCATTTATTTTATATTTCAATCAATAAGATAATTTCAACATCACTATTGTGTCATAATTAATGATAATTATTTAATCCCTAAAAATTATAAATAAATTTATATGATGTAGATAATTGTATTATATTTCTTTAGACTATTCATATTTGAAGTTTCATTAATTTTATCACTAAATTTAAATTATTATACTTATAATATTTAAGAAACTAACATGTTGTCACTTTCTTTGGTTTTAATAATAATTAAATTCTTTTCGTGGAAAAAAGTCCATTAAATTAATCTAATCAGACTATTAAGTGATATGGGTCAACTTTTAGTCATTAAATAGGATTTTTTCAGGTGTTAGGGTAATTTTATAATCTAATATTTACCCTTAATTACCCGATTTACCTTCAACTAAGGTAAATAAAATTTACTGTAGTTACTATTCATAATGCCAAAAAATAAAAAATAGATTATTAACATAATTTCAACCCAATGATTCCAAATATTGAATCCATTTTTCCAAATTCAATACAAAAAATTTGCATAAAATAAATTAAAATTAATCCCGTTGTCGAAAGAAAACGAGTTTTTGGTTAAAACATTGCAAAAGATTGAATTGATTTAACCTACGAAATCAAGGTAAAATAAATGATAATGACATAAATTATATTAAATGGTTAAAATATATTCAATTTATACATTAAAAAAATTAAATATTATAATTTATCCATATAAATTATTACGATGAAAAAAGTTGTTTTTAATTAAAATATACCGTGTTTTTACTATTCATTAAAATATAAAAGTTATCAGAAAAATATCAAAACATTATCCAATGTAAATTTTTATATCCTGATTCAAAATAAAAAGTTTATTTCGTAAAATTTAACTTATAAACATGTCAAAAACTATATTTAATGTCGGTGATCCATCAAAAGGCAGCAAAACTGCATTTTTTGAAAAATACATATTTTACCCGAAAAATATATTTTGTTCAAATAAAATGTTTTAAAAAATTTATAAGATGAATAATTACATTATAAAATTCAAACTGTAGTTAATAATATTCATAATGGCTAGTCCATAATAATATTATAACAATATATCATCGTTTAGTGAAACCTGGTATGGCGTACTACACACACTATCGAGGAAGGTCGCAATTGCGTGTAATGAAAGCCAAGTCAGGGTTGTGTGTTGTGCAAGACTCCTTTTTTGTTTCGTTATAGCAGAATCCAACCATTTTTCATTTATACATTGAATATATATATATATATATATACTCAATGTTGCGTAGAATGACTATTATCAAACGAACATGAAATTGTGTGTAACACAATCTAAGAATAGTGTTACGTATACTGCAAGCTAATATGGTGTTGCGTATAAAACAAGATAATCTTGTTGTAGCATAAAACACATGACATAAAATAAATTAAAAAGAATACTTATCATAAAATATCGGGTTTTTACATTCTACCCCTCTTAAAATTAATTTCACCCTCAAAATTTGTTGGGGTTATACATGGTTTTCTACTTGAATGTTTCTTTAATTGAAACCCACATCGTAAAATGAAATACCAAAACTTAACTTTAAAAACTAAAGTATGAAACGTAACGGTTACCCAAATTAACTAATCACTGGGTTTCCACATAGGAGAACATAGGTGAAAATATGGATATGGAAGATAAATCTAACCATCATGTTCTGATGGAGAGTGGTAGAGAGCATGGCTATGAAAAAGCCAACAATCACAAAGACAAAAATTTGTGATGATCTAAGGTACCATCTGATTCATCAGATATAAGGGCCCTAGGACTACATTTTTTGTTTTCAATATCATTTCCCTAAGGTTGATGAATTAAAAGAAATACTTACATGATTTTGGTACAATCTCACTATTGTTCGTGAATTGAACAATTTCCACTTCATCTCTTAAAGAAATGAAGTTGAATTTGTTATTCGTGAAGCGTTATCAGATCATGTGATAGAATGATGGGTCATTCCATATATTTCAAACATAAGGTTATCAAAAGTTATAAGTCCATCTTATGGTGATATTAATCGTATATGGTTCCAAAAATGGACTTATAATTTATTTATCATACCGCTTAATAAAATAAAACTACTTTCCAAAAACCAGGCACTTCCTGTAGGCCAGTGGTAGGAGATAATGGCCTGTCGCACTTCAGTTGTGGGTTGGATTTCCACAGCCTTGTCCGACGGACGGGTTGTCACCCGTCTTGCAGGTTTTCCCTTTTTCTAAAACTACATTATAATAACATTCTTTTAATAATATAAAAAAAAATCATAGCCTTAAACAGTACTATCTGAGGTCTGACTTAACCCGTTCCAATCTTTAGACTTATCCAAAATATATCTGTCCAATCTCATAATGTACAGAAAATGATTACTGGAAAGGTCACATAACAAGAACATGAATAACATCATTTTATCATACGATATATATTTTTGGTCACATTCCAAACATGTGAATTCCTAAATCAGGTGTTCTCTTGAAATAGAAATTACCATAGAACCTTAGTGAAAACATGAATGATTTCAAAAGTTAACTCTTTCCACATACCAAAATCCCAAAATTTCTATATTCTCAAACCATGATATAAATTTTTCCCTTTATCAGTCATGAGCTCTTTTCATTTTCTCTTTATTCTTTCATTATATTCTTATCATCTGCTTTCCAAAAACATTTCAATCACTTTTCCTGTTTACCAGTACCATATTCTTATAGAAAACCACAATGGACCAATACATAAATATTCCAATATTCCACGATACTATATACAACATTATTTTGGAATCCCATTACATAAACACTTAATCATTCCACCACATCGTTGTCATATTCAACATCGCCAATAGTGATCGCATGTGACCTCCCATTGTCCTTTGACTTAAGTGGTTGCTCATGTCTATCATCATTAACCCTTGGATTAGGGCATTGATTAGCATAATTCGCCATTTCATTGCACTTGAAGCATTGAAGTGTTGGTGGTGCATTCACTGCAGTCTTTTCTTTATCATTAGTAACCCTTTTTCCATTACTTAGACACTCAGCTGCTCGATAACCTTCTTTTACACACTTAAAACATTTTCTATTCCCTTTAAGAAAATCTCCACCATGTTTCTTTCCACACATTGAGCATAAGGAAACATTCATCTTCTTTTCACCATTATTCTGAGATTTCTCCTTGAACTCCATCTTTCGTTTCTTGTCAAAACCATGAGATGGATATGTAACACCAACTTCCATTTCAACCTTGATAGCACAACACACAATTTCTTCATATCTATTGAAGTATCTTATAGTTAATTCCCTTCTAAGACTTGGATTTAAGCCACTGATGAATTAATCAACTTTACTTTCAGGTTGGATGATAAAGCCAGATGCATACCTTGCAAGCCTTGTAAAATTCGCTTCGTATATACCAACAGATTCATCATCATTTTTCTTCAGTTCAAGAAACTTTTTCTCCATATTTTTTTGAAGAATGCGAGGGAAGTACTTATTGTAAAATAAGTTCATGAACTCGTCCCATTCCATGGACTCAATTTCAACTCTTGGCCTAGTATTCTTGATAAGATTACACCATTGATCACCTTCACCTTCCAAACGATATACTACTAAGATGAATTTATCATGTTCAGAACATTGAAGAAATGAAAAAATATTTTCAGTGGTACTGATCAATTATTCAGAAACAAGTGGATCAGAACACCCACTCAAAGGAGGTGGACGATGCCTCATGAAGGACTCAATAGAATATTGTTCCCTTCTCTGCTCATTTGGAAGTCCCAAATTATTCATAGCTTGTGTAAGTATAGCAATCATATTTTGAACTCCATATCCCATAACATTGGTTTGTTCAGGAGGACAATCATTGCATTGTCCATTACATTGATCAACATGGTTCCTTCAGGTTCCAGCCATCGTCTAAAACCCAAAAGAATAGTGTGAGAGGCAAAAATAATTCTAGGGAAAACAACATAATAAAGGGGGAGTATGTTCAATATCTAACATCTTAGGTTTAATTCTAATATCATTACCGTAATTCTAGTATTATATCCTATACTTATACTTAACCTTAGGGACATCCCTAGATATACCTTAGAAATATCTCTACGGATATCACTAAAGTTCTCGCATCCTAGTTTCCAAAGGTTGACTAAATATTTCCCCTGATACCAACTGTAGATACCCGAAGCTTGACATACATGGACATTAAATTACTTTTGCGTAATACTTAATACATAAAAAAATAGACACACAAGGATCATAATAGTTTAGTGTCTTTGGAAACTCGGAATATAATCTTCTAATCGCGGTGAACAATCTTCAACATATCCATTAATGATCTTTACCTTTTTTTTCTTACCTAAAAATATTCTTTAAATCCTGGGGAAAATAAAAAATATAAAGGTTGAGCTAAAATGCTCAGTAAGGGTAAGCATAGTGAACATACAACAATCCTTAGACATTTGAATGTAAAAAACATGAGCATAAAATCTAAACATCAAAATCTTGAGTAAAGACATAAATCTTGGAAGTACGTAAGGCATATATCATAAAGGAACATCAATCATGATAAAATAGCTCTGATGTAAAACTTTTAATTGTGGAAAAACATTAAGCACATGATATTATTTCCATAGTAGCCAATGCATTGCTGCTAAGACCATCTTAGTGGCAAAGTCACTTTCTGAATCGAGTTCACTCATCGTTTCAGTCCTGTAACACTGAACCGGATTAACTTACCATTCCATCCATTTCTATCTCATGAGATATAAATCTTTACCCAATGCATTGGAGGGAGATATAGGTCCCACCCATCTCATAATGAAATTATTCTTACTTGTGCCACAAAATAAACTTAAAACATTCATCATAACCCAAAGAATAAAATGGGTTTCATAAAAATCATCCCATCATCACATAATTCATATAAAATAAATGAATATTTCATCATAAGAAAAGTGAAACCATGTAAATCATAGAGAAATTATACATGAAACATACACATATGAAATAATTTCATCTTAGATGGAAAATTTTTTTGATAAAACACTTGAAATGAATTCTTGAGGAAAATAACCTTTCTTCTTGAAAATCATTTTCTTTTCACAAAATGAAATTCAATTTTAAAGGAAAAGGATTTTGTTGAAAATAGTCATGAAATATTTTGGAGAAAGATTCATGAAAATAAGGCTTTATAAAACCATAAAAATCCTTTCATTCCATATAAGTTAAAAAAACATTCTTCTCGTACTTTTAAAGGAAAAGTCAAAAAAGTACCTCGTAATGTAAAAAAAAGAAAGATTCTTTACATACCATGAAGTAAAAGTCAAAAATGTGTAAAAGGAAATTAAAAATACATGAAATTTTTTTTATAAAACATGGGCATGGATGATAACATTAACCCCAGTAAATACTTACAAATAACAATCTCGGATAAGAACGAGATTGGAATAGTTATACCTTACCTTAGGTCTGATATGCTTCGTACGTATTAGAACCTCCTGTATAATGATTTAAATAATGTCATTGACTTTTTACAAAATCATATTCATTGTTATTATATCATATATGGTTCACTTATGATTTTATATTATCAGTTCTTTTGTAAGTTCCATGTTAAAGTTGCATTTTGGGTAAAATCGTTTTATTTATCGTACATGTTTGGACTTGTTGTTCTTGATATTATTACTTATAACTTGATTTAAATAATTCCATAATGTAAAACATGATTTATATTTAATATATATTCATAATATACATATATATATATATGATATATCAATAAATGGAATGAAATACACCGTTCATGGAGATGGTAGGCCGTACGTGCGCATGAACGCTGTTTTCGTTTCCTTATTGAATTGAATGGAATTAAGTAGATGATACATATATATATACATAAATATAGTATCATTATTATGTCATATATTTCATGATTAATTATTATATATACTTTATAATCATTAATGAATGGTTAACATGGAGAATGAATCTCATTGCGTCGTGGAGACGGTAGTCCGTATGTACGCACGAGCGATGATATCATACCCATGATCGTGGAATTATATTGAAGTGTATGTATAATATTTCATAATCAATATCACTTTACAATAATCATATATAGTTATCTATTTACACCATTATACCCATCCAAGTAAGGTGGTGGTCGAAAACAGATTACACCACGGCGTGGAGACAGTATTCCGTACCTACGCATGCGCGGTGATTTCGTTTTCCATAGGATGGATAGATGGTGAAATAGGGTTGTTTCATACATATAATAACATATCAGTAAATTATTGATACTGATGTTATTACTTCATAATGAAATAACTAAATAAGAATAATTATAAGAAGAAATAAAGTTGAAAGAATCGGTAATGGACATTTCCTCTTCTTTGAAGCGCCTCTTTGAGACCTCCTCTTAGGGAAATAAAATTGGTCTTTGAAGAAGACCATGACCTCTAGGATGTTTCTAGGGAAGTAGGTAAGTGAAATGGGCAGGGTTTGGCCGAGCTTGAAGGCTCAAATTAGTGTGAGGAGGAGAGGGAGGAGGTGCCATTTTATAAGGGAGGAGAGGGGCACCTTTGGAAATATAAGAAATATTAGTTTATATTAAATCCCAACCCCACTTAAAAACTTCCAAAATGACTCATATCCAAAGATTAGATGAAATAGGGTTGTAAACTCATCAACCAATAAAATTTATTCATTTTAAGAATTTATTTTAAACATTATCAACTTGATTTATCCTTATTTATCAATTTAATTTTATTTGTGGTAATAATATTCTAAATTTTAAATTATTATAAATAATTACATATGTGTTGTGAATTTTCCATAATTTGACTCTTTATGAAATTTTAGACCATATAAATTTTAATTTATAATTTTTAAATATTTTTGTGACTTTCAATCAATTTTATAATATGTTATTTTTATAAAATAACAATAGTTTCAATTTTGACACTATTCATTTATTTGAATTTAAATAAATTATATACAGAATATATGTTCAAACTAAAAACATTAATAGATTCATAAAATGTCATATGTATCTATAAAATTAGTGGATCACATTAAATAGTTAATATAATATTTATTTTAATATTTTTGAGATCATTTATTTTATATTTCAATCAATAAGATAATTTCAACATCACTATTGTGTCATAATTAATGATAATTATTTAATCCCTAAAAATTATAAATAAATTCATATTATGTAGATAATTGTATTATATTTCTGTATACTATTCATGATTGAAGTTTCATTAATCTTATCACTAAATTTAAATTATTATACTTATAAGATTTAAGAAACTGACATGTTGTCACTTTCTTTGGTTTTAATAATAATTAAATTATTTTCGTGGAACAAAGTCCATTAAATGAATCTAATCCAACTATTAAGTGATATGGGTCAACTTTTAGTCATAAAATAGGATTTTGGTAGGTGTTAGGATAATTTGATAATCTTATATTTACCCTTAATTACCAGATTTACCTTTAACTATGGTAAATAAAATTTACCATAGTTACTATTCATAATGCCCAAAAATAAAAAGCAGATTAGTAACATAATTTGGACCCACTGATTCCAAATATGGAATCCATTTTTCCAAATTCAATACACAAAAGTTGTAGAAATTAAATTAAAATTAATCTCGTTGTCTAAAGAAAACAAGTTTTTGGTTAAAACATTGCAAAAGATTGAATTGATTTAACCTACGAAATCAAGGTAAAATCAATGCTAATGACATAAATTATATTAACTGGTAAAAATATATTCAATTAATACATTAAAAACATTAAATATTATAATTTAACAATATAAATTATTACAATGAAAAAAGTTGTTTTTAATTAAAATATAGCATGTTTTTACTATTCATTAAAACATGAAAGTTATCAGAAAAATATCAAAACATTATCCAATGTAAATTTTTATATCCTGATTCAAAAGAAGAAGTTTATTTCTTAAAATTTAACTTATAAACATTTATAAAACTAGATTTAATGTCAGTGCACCATCAAAAGGCGGCAAAACTGCATTTTTTGAAAAATACATATTTTACCCGAAAAAGTTATTTTGTTCAAATAAAATGTTTTAGAAAATTTATAAGATGAATAATAACATTTTAAAATTAAAAATGTAGTTAATAGTATTCATAATGGCTAGTCCATAATAATATTATAACAATATATCGTCCTTTAGTGAAACCTGGTATGGCGTACAACACACGCTATCGAGAAAGGTCGCAATTGCGTGTAATGCAAGCCAAGTCCGTGTTGCGTGTGGTGAAAGACTCCTTTGTTGTTTCGTTATAATAGAATCCAACCATTTTTCATTTATACATTGAATATAGATATATATATATATACACTCAATGTTGCGTAGAATGACTATTATCAAACGAACATGAAATTGTGTGTAACACAATCTAAGAATAGTGTTGTGTACACTGCAAGCTAATACGGTGTTGCGTATAGCACAATATAATCTTGTTGTAGCATAAAACACATGACATCAAATAAATTAAAAAGAATATTTATAATAAAATATCGGGTTTTTACATGTATTAACTATGTGATGGATGTAGTTATCTTGAATATATTTTTTTCATAGAATAAAACCATCTAATTTTCCATTTAATATATCCCAATTGAAAAATTATTGGACTACGATCCGAAAAAAATACATGTATGATGAGGGAAGAAAGTAGTCCATTTTTCCAATGTGTGAAATAATACATGACATATTTTTTATTCCACTACTACACTTTATAATTATGTATCATTTTGTCTTAAGAAAATGATATGGAAGAAAATAATTTTCCAATGAAATGTGATAAATGTCATAATAATGGAAAAAAATTCAATTAGAAATATATTATGTAATTTTTATAAAAAACGAGTTATTAGTATCTATTAGAGACATACAATTGAATTATATATAATATAATAATATATAGTATTTATGTTATGAATATAATATCAATTGAGAGAATAAATAAAATTTCTATCAAAAATTGAAATTTTTTTAGATTTATTATAATACTATTCACATTTTTCATGATCTTGTACATTCATATAGATGGTTTATTCCTACCCTAGAATTAATATTATATACTCTATTATGAGAAATGTAGAATATTTATAGTAATGGGAATGAGGGATAACACCTGACTAGGTGACTCAATCATATTGGTTCCTAGAGGAGTTTTTTTATAATATGAATGATAGGAATTTGTGATAATATTTCTTCACTTGGTAATCCAATGGTTTAGTTTGATCCAAATAATTGGTTGTGTTTACCTAAATGTTATTTGATTAAGAGTATTGTATGAAATAGTTATGATATGTTCAAATAGAGATCATGGATTAATAAAATAATTATATTGAAGGATAATATTTTAGTTAGATTATATAATATAAATTAATAAATTGAATGATATTATACATGATAATGATAAAGATGCAATTTTTTTTGTTATTACTATTCACAAAAAATAATAACCCATATTTATCTTCTAGATCATCCCTTAAGAGGGAAAAGTTTTATCAATATGTGATAAGTTTGAATCATAATATTTGAGTTATTCATGAGAAATAATAAAAATTATATATTCAATAGAATCCAACACCTTATTATCTTTTTTATTTGTTTTCAATAAAAAGGAAAATTATATTTATAATAAGTATCATAATGATTTGAATGATATAATATTTATTTCATTATCAACAACATTTTCAATTATTTATCAGTTATATGGTGACCTGAAAATATATTAGGGGATTTAATGAGTGATTAAGTAATCAATGATTCATAAGTGCAGAGAATAATATGTTTTAGAGATCAAATTATCTATCTCTAAATAATGGGTATTTTATACATGATTCACATCAGATATTTTTATTAATGTTTAATCTCCCAATGAATGATTGAAATTGATCATGTATGAATTGTACATATGTGTTGTGAATGGATTATGGGTTAAATTAATTATATATAGAAATAATGAACCTTAAAATTCCTTGTTAAATTTAATTAATGATAAAATTACATTATCATGTCTTATAAAAAACAATAAATTTGAAATCTCTATCTTTTCTTGATTTGGAATTACTTTTGTTTGTAATAAAAACAAAATTTTCTATTTTAATGACTAAAATGTATAATTGTTCTAGAAAACAAATTAAATTCTTATATCAATTATTTATAGAAAATCCTATTGAAAATGTAAACAATAAGAAGTTAAAAATAAATGAATTGATTTACATGGGACTTTAGAACTATATCATAATATATATAAAGAATAATTTCATTAACCATATCCATAATGTTGGTTTATTTTATTGAAATGATCATGAATCATTTGATTTATGAAAATAATTATTATTTCATATTATTAAAAAATCACCTGATATAGTTATTTGGTAATGAGATAATTCTTTTTTGAACACATAAAGATAGTTGTATGTGGTCTAATAACAGAATTTTCTAATGGTGAATTCTATAATATCATTATCTTTTTAATGTCCTTAATATTATTGGGTATGTATATCTTCTATAACAAAATTATAAATCCTTGTAAGAATAAAGAGGGTTAAAAAATGAAGACTCAAATTAAATTGGAAAATTTATTCAATCAAAATTTTCTAATCAAGTTGGGAAATATTGGTGTTATGTATTAGATGAGTATGAATAGGGTTGTAATATAGTATCACAACTTACTAAAAAAAATATAACATTGTTAAAATGTATATGATAAATGAGAAATAAAATTATTATAGTAATTGGTTGTTCAAAGGTGATTCATAAGGACCTAAGAATTTAAATTTTTGGTCATACTATTAAAATAGATTCATTTTTGATAAATCATGTTCCCTTAATGGGTATTCAAGGGAAACCACATTGGAAATTGAATGTAAAGCATCACAACTTCTTCCATTGAATATTTTTTGTTGTGAGACATGTTTGAAATGTATTTCCTCATGTAAACAAAAATACAAATTAGATAATTTCCTTTTTATTATTTATCTAAAGGTTACAAAGAGATATTATTAATTTATTCATTTGGAGAAAAGTGTGTTTATATCCCAACACAATATATGTTTTCAAATTATTTTTGAAAAATATTTCTTTAAAGTAAAGTAAAAAATTGATTCCATTTTGGGATAATAAGATAATGTTAATATATATTTATACGTGAAAAACACAAAAAAATTGAAATTAATCAATTATTTATACACATGAACCATGTAGGTCAATTTTAATTTATCAAGAAGTTGAGAAATTGTTTTCATCAATTTAATGGAATGTGACGAAAAAGTCATATAATATGACCCAATATAATATTAATAGGTTATCATGTGTTTTGAAATTGGTAAATATTCATAGAATAAAAAATCCAAATATGGATACAATTGCCCTTATTTTTTTTGGAACCTAGTAGATCTACCTGAATGGGTAAAATTCATCAGCCATAAGAGGGAATTTATTATGTGGACTAACCTGGATGGTTGAGTGTCAATAGATTAATATTTCCTGGTAGCTAAATGTTATAAAACATTGAGGTTATTGACTCTGAAATTTTTTTTTTCCAATATACATGGTCAAATCCATTTTGATTCTTTTATCTATATAAGGGTATTATGATTATGAGTTATAGAAAATGGATGTAAAAACAATATTCATTTCTAAAAGTTTTTGGATTATGTATATATGATACTTTAATAAAATTGTGTTTATAAGGAATAATGATAATATATGAAATTATAAATGATATATTTATAGGTTGAAGTAAGATTAAAGATGTTGTATAATTAAATTTTATGAATCTATAAAAAAGATTAAAATTTATTTAAACAGAAAATAATCCTTCTGTATAAAAATTTAATTTTTTATAGTTGTTATTTTTTTCTATTTTATGTTGATAAAAAATTTCTCATTGGAAGTTAATTTATAATATTAAATTATGTTATAAATTATTCTATAATTGTAATCCCGTAAAAAGAACTTTTTGAAGCATCAAATATTCTTTTTATGTGGATATATAGATAAATAACTAAAAAAAATCTTAGTCTTGGTGAAAACATATACATTATTAAAATTTATAAAATGATTAACAAGTAAAACTATAAATAGGGGTTTTTACAATTGTAAAATTGAAGTTGTCTTTTTTATGATATAGTGTTTTAAATATTAAAGAAAATAAACATGTGAGTAAGATTCCACATGCTTTTTTGGTTGTGTAAATCATATGTGACATGTTATTTAATCATTCTAGTTAAACATATGGATTGATAATGATGATTATAAAATAATAAAATACTTGTGAAATTAATTGTATAGCCATGAATAATATCCTAAAGTACATGAGAATATTTTATGATGTATTCTTAATCATTAATGGTGAGTTTGTTCTCATTGAAAATGGTTGTTGTTGGGAGCCAAAGTATTAAACTTTTGGTCTATATTTCCTTCATACGTAGCCATCAATTGATTTAAACACCTATAATT
Source organism: Viscum album (assembly GCA_963277665.1). NCBI lineage: Eukaryota > Viridiplantae > Streptophyta > Magnoliopsida > Santalales > Viscaceae > Viscum > Viscum album. The sequence goes on along the minus strand of OY728129.1, from coordinate 1,262,971,605 downwards.
TAATTCATTTGATATTAGTGTGCTAAAACTGGAATATAAATTGTTAAAATATTAAATTCATATAATTTATATATTTTAACCAATATTCATACTTACTTGTAAAACCCATAATTTTTTAATTTTGATGGTAAAATGTTATTTATTTTTTAAATAATTGTATATATATATAGGTTCATAATATGCAATTAATTTGTGTAAGGAATCATATTCTCAATTTTAATTGATTTTACATTTACACAGATAAATTAAATTTTACTATATTCTATTAGATGTTTTTATTAAGAAGTGAAATATTGAAAATAATTTAAATGGTCTATTTTCATGTGATGGGTTCACATATATAACTTTAATGAAAATTTTAAATGAAAATCTACAACCATGATAATCCATTTAATCTATTTTAACTAGCACTATGATAGTCTGAGGTCATAAAATTATATATAGAACCATGTATCCATTCCTTCCCATGTTTTTCATCAACCTAATTCTATTCTCATGTTACCATCAAATGGAATTCATGGGGTACTATGATGTTTTTCTACATCATGTCAACATGAAATCACACCCCTTTATTAATGAACCATATGCAACCATGATAAGAGTCATTCTGTAAAGACCCGTAAAATTCAAGGGAAATTTTTTCTTAATTTTCTTTGGAATTTTACAAGAACGTGGTTTCTGACGGCACATGATTCTGAGGCCCGGAGTGCCCGGAATCAATTTCTGAAGTTTGGCTCGGGTACGTTCAGTGAACGAACGAGCGGGAATTTCTAACTTTTGAACCGGTGCCCGGAATCAAATTCCGAGGGCACCGATGAACTCGCAGCACCGATATTCGCTTATGGAGACCATTTCCGAGGTTGCGTTTATTGCGGGTTGAGTGTTAGTTTTTGGGTTTTAAAAATAAAGTTAAATAAAATGTGGAAACATATTTTATTTCTTTTCTTTGTTAGTTATAACCTCCCAAAGGGAGTTAGGGGTGGGGCCCACATCTACTTAACCTCCCTTGGGAGGATTAAGTGTGGTGGGGCCCACACGAACCTCAACTCCTTATCTTCTCTCAAAACTCCCCTATAACCCCCTTTAATTAATGTTTGACAACTTGGTTTAATTAATTAAGGTGGATTGATTTGAATTTCAAACCTTTGAAATTCAAGTTGATGTTGTGTAAATAAAATAAGCCTTAGCTTATTTTATTTTGTTTAGCCATCTTGAGAGGATTTGAGAACTCCATCTTCTTCTTCAAACTTTGACGAAGAACACTCAAGCTCTGACGAAGAACGCCGCTCCTCTCTTCTTCGTAGCCGGTTTGTTACCGAAGATCGACGACGCCTTCCGTGTCAATGAAAGGGAACGCCGCTTCCTCCTCGGACTTCCTTCGTCGGCTTACGAAGATTCACCAACGACGTACCTCTTCGGACGTACCTCTTCGTCAACAGAATTGACGAACGATTACCACGACGCCTGACCTCCGTGACGTTGTCTTCCGCGGGTCGTTGACGAACATCGTACTTGAAACCGAGGTAGGGGTTTGTTGTTGAATATTTTATTTACTCTCGTTCTTGGTTCTAGTATGACAATCTTGTGGATATTTATTGTTAAGTGTTATCGACTAACGAGAGGGGGGCCGGACCGCACAAACACGGCCGAATCCCCCCTCCTCTTTTCTTGATTATTATCTCCTTGCAAATGAACGAGATGGCGTGGTGTCGTCGCACCACGCAGGGATCGCAAGGCTATAATCGTGTCGCGCCTCGGAAAGTTTATCAAGAATGCGACGCCATCGCGCCGCGTCGAAGGAAACCAAAGGCGCCGCGGCCGGAGCGGGGCCGCGGCGGAGGGGCGCGGTGCCGTCGCACCGCGCCGGACGACGAAGGCCGTGGCGGAACGAGAAGACCAGCGGCTCGCCGGGCCGCCGGTGTCGAATGCCGGAAAGGGGACCGGCCTTGCCGGTCCCGTTGAGGAAGAACCGGCCGGCCATGTCGGGCCGACCGGAAGGGAGACAAACCGGGGGAATTAATTCCCCCGGCTGGCCAAAACCGGCCCCCCATAAAGGGGGGGCCGCGGTTACACAAAGGGGGGGCAGCGCCCCCCCGTTTTCTCAAAGCAGGCCCCCACGTGGGGGGGCCGGTTTCTCAAAGGCGCGGCTTTAGCCACGCCGCCAGCAGGGAAGCGGGGGCTTTGCCCCCCCGCCCATGGCACCCGAGTGGCGCCCAGGCCGCGTCGCCGCCAGATGGGCCGCGCCGCCGTGTCGGGCCGCGCCGCAGCGCCGCCAGCCGGGTCGGGTCGGGTCGGCCCGGACCCGGACCCCCCGTTTTCGAATCAACTTTGGTCTTTTGCTCATAACATGAGCTACGGACCTCCGAACGACGAACCGTCAGTGGCGATGAGATCCTTGGATCGATACGGTTGTTTCGGTATATTGCACTCAAGGTTTCGAATTACTTTGAGTTCGGCCGGGTTTGTTCGTACACGAAACCAACCGGGCCCTCGGAGCGGAAACGCTCATATCTTGAGCTACGAACGTCCGATTGACGTGTCATCAGCTTTGTTGTGTTCCTCTTAGTGAGACGGATCTTTTGGCATACTCCGCCCGAGGTTTAGACGCAGGTGGAGTACGGTCGGGTTGGTTTTTCCTTAAAAAACAACCGGGCCCCTAGGATGAAAAGGCCAATAACTCTCAGACCGGGCGTCCGATCGACGCGCCGTCTGTTGCATTGAGTTCCTGTTGACGATACGGAACTTTTGGATACATCAACTCTGAACTGTGTGACATTTGATGTATCAGCCCCTCGGCTCGTGGAGCGGACCCTCCGAACGAGCTTGCTGTGTGCGGGAACCCTAGAGCTGGCTGCGACTGTGACTGATACTGCTACTGCTACTGCTACTATGACTGCGACGACGACAGTACAGAGATCCTTAGTGGATTCGACGACGACGACTACAGCACTCAGCGATCCTATGTGGATCAGTGCTACAGGTCCTGTGTGGGCCCGATCCTGTGTGGGTCCTTGCGCTCAACGGTCCTGTGTGAACCAGCGCCTACAGGTCCTGTGTGGGCTCGATCCTGTGTGGGTCTTTGCGGGGGTTAGTTACCTATCGATCCTTCGTGGTTCCGACGACTTAGATGGATCAGAGATCATCTTTATTGTCTTTCGAAGAAGTATACATGTGTGAGCTGAATCCTGTTGCTTTCCTGTGTGGATTGTGTTGTGATATCCTGTGTGGATTTCGTTTTTCTTTCCTGTGTGGAATACGTTGTGGACTGAGTTGTACTTGGGCTTGGAGGTTGGGGCGTATTGGAATTGATGACTTAGGTATATGTATGGGCATATACCTAAGCAGTTTCGGTTGTTACTTCGTGTTTGTATCTTTACTTTGTGGTTTATCCTTTGTGGATTTTGGGAGACCTTCAGGGGTCTCGGGGTCCCTACTGAGTAGCTTATACTCACCCCTGCACGGGCTATGCCCGCACTACGTTGTGTTGGTTGCAGACGACGGACAGCGTTGATCTTGGCTGAGGCTTGCAGAGCAGGACGGTACCTGGAGGTGGACCACTGGGCGTGACGTGTTCGGAGCGGACGGCGGGACCCGTGGAGCAGTGGAGCTATCTGTACCCACCCTTCAGGTGGGATCTTCAGTGGACATCTTGGTGTAGCGGCTTTTACTTACAGTTTTTGTTTTCCCTTTCGAGTTGTACTTTACTTTCAGTTTGGGTTTGTATACTGGCCCATTTACTTTTCCACACTTTCAGTTGTACTCTGTTTTTACTTAGTGTTTACTTCCTGTTGCTTACTCTGTGGTGTTTTTTTACTTTACAAAGGAAATGCCTTCCCTTTTTACCGGGATTTACGCCTTGGTGCTAGTCGCCAGCCCCTAGACTATGGAAGGCGGGCTTGGGGTTGTCACGGCATGGACCCTGAGGGTGGGTCGTGACAAATTGGTATCAGAGGAGTTTGGTTCTACCGCGAACTCTGATCTTTTCTATGTGAAGAAATAATGTTTAGCGTATTGAGTGTGGTTATCAGTCCAGGGAGTCCAGTGTTGGTGCGGCGGTCGACGTATCCGTACACCAGGACCCTGACTTCTGATTTCCGACTTAATGCACGAAAACATTGATTGCGTGTGTGTTTCAAGTTTTCTTTGTGATTACTTATATCAGCTCACCAGGTATACTGTTCTGACCGTGGCGCACCTGTTTCCTTTTCAGGATTACCCCACGACGGCAGCCAGCTAGGGTTCTGAGATTCGAGTGTGATGACAGCCCACCGAGCGACGAGGCCTCAGTGTAGGACCCTTTGTCAGCAGTGGCACCGGCGGTAGCACTACCCGCCGAGCCACCGATACTTCCAGCACCAGACGCTGACGATGCACGTCGCCTCAGCGCACTGCATGAGTTTTAGCACCAGCGACCACCTAGGTTCCGTGGGGAGACGGACCCCGAGGTAGCAGAGGACTGGCTGGAGGTAGTGGTATGAGTTTTTAGGCTAGTGAGGACACCTGCAGACCTCATGGTGATCCTCGTTGCGAGCCTACTGCACGCAGCAGCGGGCCGATGGTGGAGCTTGATGCTCCAGGTGCACGATGAGGCATCTCTTCTTTGGACGGACTTTGAGAGCCTCTTCCGCTCGGAGTTCATCCCAGCCACCCTTCGTGCGGTGTGTATCTAGGAGCTTCTCCAGCTGCGGCAGGGAAGCATGACGGTCGCTCAGTACTCGGCGAGATTTACTGATCTCTCACGCTACTCGGCCGACATGGTACGGGACCCATTCTTCCGAGCCCGGACCTTCGAGCAAGGTTTGAGACACGAGATCAGGGCATCGCTGATCTCCCTCAGCATACCGACTCAGACAGGAGTACTGGAGCGGGCCCTTTTGATCGAGAGTTTCCTTGCTGAGTCTACACCAGCGCCGAGACCCACCGCAGGGCAGCACGTGGCAGAGTCATCTGCAGCAGGCAGTCGACGGATGACTCAGGGGTCCAGGCAGACCAGACCTTCAGGCAGACGACCTCAGGACTCTGGCTCAGCAGTGCGGGGCACACAGCGAGGAGCCAGTCTTTCGAGAGACAGGCAGTGCTACTCGTGCGGCGGACAGGGCCACATGTCTCGTGACTACCCGACCCGACGTGCCGAGGAGCAGCTGACGGTTGAGGGACCACCGAGGCAGAGGCAGAGGGTCGACAGTGGTGGTCTACAGGGAGAAGGCAGACGAGGCAGAGGAGCTGGCCGAGCAGCAGGTGGTGGGCGACGCTTTGAGGCTCTGCCACCACCACCACCAGGAGGTCCACCCCGACCACAGGGAGCAGGCGGGCAGAGACAGGCACATCTCCAGGAAGCAGAGGCCTACGACCACGGCGCACCCGAGATGATTCAAGGTACTATCTGTGTCTATTCCACCCTTGCTGCAGTACTTATAGACACAGGAGCGATTCACTCTTTCATAGCCACTGCCCTTGTTCGGAGCTCGGAGATTCCGACAGAGCCGTTGACTCGATCCTTACGGCTAGAGACTCCTACGGGAGCAGACTCGATGATTACGCACTGGTGCCGGCAGTGTGAGCTTACTCTAGGAGGTGAGAGCTTTGGCTGGGATCTTCTTGTAGCAGCGTCGAGGCCTTACGACATCATCTTGGGCATGGATTGGCTATCTACGGTCCATGCGCAGATTGAATATTTTAGGCGCAAGGTGCGATGTGTACGCACCGACGGGAGTAGGTTCACCTTCACCGGTTAAAAGGGAGCCTTTGCAGCACAGGATGGACTTCCGTGGAGGAGAGGACAGCCCATCACTCATCAGTTGGCTAGCCTCATCCTTGGAGCAGTTGACGTGCGGAGTCCTGGTTTTCCTGCAGTGGTGGATCAGTTTGCGGACGTTTTTCCCGACGACATTCCAGGGCTACCTCCTCGCAGAGAGGTAGACTTTTATATTGACCTGTACCCCGGGACAGCCCCGATATCGACTCCAGCATATCAGATGGCCCCCGCCGAGCTTCGAGAGATACGGGTACAGTTGGAGGACTTGCAGGGCAAGGGGTTCATCCGACCCAGTGTTTCACCCTGGGCTTCCCTGATTTTGTTCGCCAAGAAGGCGGACGGGAGCTTGCGACTTTGTGTTGACTATCGTCTCCTGAACCAGGTGACAGTGAGGAACAAGTATCTGCTACCGAGGATTGATGACCTCTTTGATCATCTCAAGGGAGCACGGTGGTTCTCGAAGATAGACCTCAGGTCAGGCTATCATCAGCTTAGAGTCAGAGACGAGGACGTGCAGAAGACGGCCTTCAGATGTCGGTATGGCCACTATGAGTTCTTGGTTATGCCTTTCGGCGTAACCAATGCTCCAGCAGTGTTCATGGACCTCATGAATAGGATCTTTCAGCCATACCTCGATTGATTTGTCGTGGTCTTCATTGACGACATTTTGATTTACTCTACGACTGAGGAGGAGCACGCCTATCACTTGCGAGTTGTACTAGACACACTCCGAGAGCACCATCTTTATGGTAAGCTCTCGAAGTTCCTGTTCTGGATACGTGAGGTCCACTTCTTGGGACACGTTATCTCTGAGGCGGGAGTTGTTGTGGATCCTGCGAAGATCGAGGCTGTGTTAGCATGGGAGCCACCCAGGAGCGTGACTGAGGTTCGGAGTTTCTTGGGACTTGCTAGATACTATTGGAGATTCGTGCCAGACTTCTCTAGAGTTGCGGCACCACTCACATCTTTGACGAAGAAGGGGAAACCCTTCGTGTGGTCAGACAGATGTCAGCAGAGCTTCCAGGAGCTGAGGCAGAGGTTGACCAGCGCACCTATCTTGAGGTTTCCTGAGGAGGGAGTAGGGTACGTAGTCTACTATGATGCATCAGGGACCGGACTCGGATGTGTTCTGATGTAGGAGCGGGCAGTGATCGCCTATGGATCACGTCAGTTGAGGCCGCATGAGCATAACTACGCTACCCATGACCTGGAGTTAGCAGCAGTGGTCTTCGCTCTGAAGACATGGCGACATTACCTGATGGGAGAGTGTTTTACAGTCTTTTCTGATCATCAGAGTCTCAGGTATATCTTCTCGCAGAAGGACCTGAACCTGAGACAGCGGCGATGGCTCGAGTTCCTCCAGGACTATGACTTTGACATAGTATATACTCCTGGGAAGGGGAACATAGTAGGCGATGCCCTCAGCAGGAGGACGGGCATTCAGCTACTTGAGGAGGCGACGGAGCAGCTAGTCTCTTTGCAGATATCCTTCGTGGATAGAGATGGAGCAGCCTTTCTTCAGTCTCTCACAGTCACCCCTCCACTACTACAGCGGGTCAGAGAGGCACAGCGAGATGACGCTGACTGTGAGACACGGCGTGCACTAATATCCTCGGGACAGGAACCTGATGGTTTCTCCCTTTGAGCAGAGCACGACATCCTTTTCAGAGGACGTACCATGGTACCAGTCACTTTGCGAGAGGAGGTGCTGAGAGAGTTTAACACTTCTCCTTTGGCGGTACATCCAGAAGTGGCGAAGATGTACCAGGATCTCAGATGACAGCACTGGTGGCCGGGCATGAAGAAGGCTGTAGCGGAGTTCGTTTCTCGATGCCTCACCTGCCAGTAGGTGAAGGCAGAGCATCAGGTACCAGCAGGCTTGGTACAGCCCTTGGAGGTTCCGGAGTGGAAGTGGGACGGCATATCTATGGACTTAGTGACTGGACTTCCATGCACTTCCAGAGGTCACGACTCCATTTGGGTGATTGTTGACCGACTCACCAAGTCGTCACACTTCTTACCCATCAGAGAGTAGGGCTCAGTGGAGAGCTTGGGACGTCTCTACGTTCAGAAGATTGTGCGGCTCCACGGCGTGCCATCATCTATCGTCTCCGATCAAGATGCTCGCTTTACTTCCCGGCTTTGGAAGGGGTTATAGGAGGCGTTCGGGACGCAGCTCTGTCTGAGCACAGCCTTTCACCCTCAGACGGATGGTCAGACGGAGAGGACCATTCAGACTCTCGAGGACATGCTCCGCGCATGTGTCCTCGACTTTGGTCGTAGCTGGGAGGACCACCTACCCATGGTGGAGTTTGCGTACAACAACAGATACCACTCCACCATCAGGATGGAATCGTACGAGGCGTTGTACAGACGACCTTGTAGATCTCCTTTGTGCTGGACAGACCCTGGGGAGTCAGCACTTGTGGGACCGGAGATGGTCCAGGCCACGACAGAGAAGGTCCAGGTCATCCAGGAGCGGATGAGGACAGCTCAGAGCCGGCAGAAGTCATACGCTGACAGGAGGCGGAGGCCACTGGAGTTCGAGGATGGCGACCACGTCTTCTTGCGGGTCTCACCTCGACGTGGTATTCGGAGATTTGGTCGAGGCGGCAAGTTATCTTCGCGCTTCATCGGACCCTTCCAGATCCTCAGCAGGATTGGCGAGGTGGCTTATCGCCTGGCTCTACCACCTCAGTTGCACCGGGTGCACGACGTCTTCCACGTATCTCAGCTGAGGAGATACGTGCACGACCCGACGCACATCATTGACCATGGGGAGCTTGACGTTGACGATGGGGCGACTTTTACGGAGATTCCGGTGGAGATTGAGGATCGACAGGAGAGGGTCCTACGTGGACGGTTGATACCTCTAGTGCGCATCAGATAGCAGCACGGGAATCTCCAGGAGAGCACTTGGGAATGGGAGGCTCATATGCGTGCTCAGTACCCTCATTTGTTTCCATAGTTTTTGATGTATCTTTATGAGGACGTAAAGTCCTGAGGTGGGAGTAATGTAAAGACCCGTAAAATTCAAGGGAAATTTTTTCTTAATTTTCTTTGGAATTTTACAAGAACGCGGTTTCTGACGGCACCTGATTCCGAGGCCCGGAGTGCTCGGAATCAATTTCTGAAGTTTGGCTCGGGTACGTTCAGTGAACGAACGAGCGGGAATTTCTAACTTTTGAACCGGTGCTCGGAATCAAATTCCGAGGGCACCGATGAACTCGCAGCGCCGATATTCGCTTATGGAGACCATTTCCGAGGTTGCGTTTATTGCGGGTTGAGTGTTCGTTTTTGGGTTTTAAAAATAAAGTTAAATAAAATGTGGAAACATATTTTATTTCTTTTCTTTGTTAGTTATAACCTCCCAAAGGGAGTTAGGGGTGGGACCCACATCCACTTAACCTCCCTTGGGAGGATTAAGTGTGGTGGGGCCCACACGAACCCCAACTCCTCATCTTCTCTCAAAACTCCCCTATAACCCCCTTTAATTAATGTTTGACAACTTGGTTTAATTAATTAAGGTGGATTGATTTGAATTTCAAACCTTTGAAATTCAAGTTGATGTTGTGTAAATAAAATAAGCCTTAGCTTATTTTATTTTGTTTAGCCATCTTGAGAGGATTTGAGAACTCCATCTTCTTCTTCAAACTTTGACGAAGAACACTCAAGCTCCGACGAAGAACGCCGCTCCTCTCTTCTTCGTAGCCGGTTTGTTACCGAAGATCGACGACGCCTTCCGTGTCAACGAAAGGGAACGCCGCTTCCTCCTCGGACTTCCTTTGTCGGCTTACGAAGATTCACCAACGACGTACCTCTTCGGACGTACCTCTTCGTCAACAGAATTGACGAACGATTACTGCGACGCCCGACCTCCACGACGTTGTCTTCCACGGGTCGTTGACGAACATCGTACTTGAAACCGAGGTAGGGATTTGTTGTTGAATATTTTATTTACTCTCGTTCTTGGTTCTAGTATGACAATCTTGTGGATATTTATTGTTAAGTGTTATCGACTAATGAGAGGGGGGCCGGACCGCACAAACACGGCCGAATCCCCCGTCCTCTGTTCTTGATTATTATCTCCTTGCGAATGAACGAGATGGCGTGGTGCCGTCGCACCACACGGGGATCGCAAGTCTATAATCGCGTTGTTCCGTCACGCCGCGCCTCGAAAAGTTTATCAAGAACGCGACGTCGTCGCGCCGCGTCGAAGGAAACCGAAGGCGCCGCGGTCGGAGCGGGGCCGCGGAGGAGGGGCGCGGTGCCGTCGCACCGCACCGGACGACGAAGGCCGCGGTGGAACAAGAAGATCGGCGGCTCGCCGGGCCACCGGTGTCGGATGCCGGAAAGGGGACAGGCCTTACCGGTCCCGTTGAGGAAGAACCGGCCGGCCATGTCGGCCCGGCCGGAAGGGAGAAAAACCGGGGGAATTAATTCCCCCGGCTGGCCAAAACCGGCCCCCCATAAAGGGGGGGCTGCAGTTACACAAAGGGGGGGCAGCGCCCCCCCATTTTCTCAAAGCAGGCCCCCACGTGGGGGGGCCGGTTTCTCAAAGGCGCGGCTTTAGCCGTGCCGCCAGCAGGGAAGCGGGGGCTTTGCCCCCCCGCGCGTGGCACCCGAGCGGCGCCCAGGCCGCGCCGCCACCGGCCGGGCCGCGCCGCCAGCCGGGTCAGGTCGACCCAGGGGGGTCGGGCCGGGTCGGCCCGGACCCGGACCCCCCGTTTTCGAATCAACTTCGGTCTTTTTATCATAACTTGAGCTACGGACCTCCTAACGACGAACCGTCAGCGGCGATGTGATCCTTGTATCGAGACGGTCGTTTCGGTATATCGCACTCAAGGTTTCGGATTACTTTGAGTTCGGCCGAGTTGGTTCGTACACGAAACCAACCGGGCCCTCGGAGCGGAAACGCTCATATCTTGAGCTACGAACGTCCGATTGACGTGCCATCAGCTTTGTTGTGTTCCTCTTACTGAGACGGATCTTTTGGCATACTCCTCCCGAGGTTTGGACGCAGATGGAGTACGGTCGGGTTGGTTTTTCCTTAAAAACCAACCGGGCCCCTGGGACGAAAAAGCCAATAACTCTCAGACCGGGCGTCCGATCGACGCGCCGTCTGTTGCGTTGAGTTTCTGTTGACGATACGGAACTTTTGGATACATCAACTCTGGACTGTGTGACAGTTGATGTATCAGCCTCTCGGCTCGTGGAGCGGACCCTCCGAACGAGCTTGCTGTGTGCGGGAACCCTAGAGCTGGCTGCGACTGTGACTGCTACTTCTACTGCTACTGCTATTGTGACTGCGACGATGACAGTACAGAGATCCTTAGTGGATTCGACGACGACGACGACTACAGCACTCAGCGATCCTACGTGGATCAGTGCTACAGGTCATGTGTGGGCCCGATCCTGTGTGGGTCTGATCCTGTGTGGGTCCTTGCGCTCAGCGGTCCTGTGTGAACCAGCGCCTACAGGTCCTGTGTGGGCCCGATCCTGTGTGGGTCTTTGCGGGGGTTAGTTACTTATCGATCCTTCGTGGGTCCGACGACTTAGATGGATCAGAGATCATCTTTATCGTCTTTCGAAGAAGTATACTTGTGTGAGCTGAATCCTGTTTCTTTCATGTGTGGATTGTGTTGTGTTATCCTGTGTGGATTTCGTTTTGCTTTCCTGTGTGGAATACGTATACTTTCCTGTGTGGACTGAGTTTTACTTGGGCTCGGAGGTTGGAGCATATTGGAATTGATGACTTAGGTATATGTATGGGAATATACCTCAGCAGTGTCGGTTGTTACTTCGTATTTTTATCTTTCCTTTGTGGTTTATCCTTTGTGGATTTTGGGAGACCTTCAGGGGTCTCGGGGTCCCTACTGAGTAGCTTATACTCACCCCTGCACGGGCTATGCCCGCACTACGTTGTGTTGGTTGCAGACGACGGACAGCGTTGATCTTGGCTGAGGCTTGCAGAGCAGGATGGTACCTGGAGGTGGACCACTGGGCGTGACGTGTTTGGAGCGGATGGCGGGACCCGTGGAGCAGTGGAGCTATCTGTACCCACCCTTCAGGTGGGATCTCCAGTGGACAGCTCGGTGTAGCGGCTTTTACTTATAGTTGTTGTTTTCCCTTTCGAGTTGTACTTTACTTTCAGTTTGGGTTTGTATACTGGCCCATTTACTTTTCCGCACTTTCAGTTATACTCTGCTTTTACTTAGTGTTTACTTTCTGTTGCTTACTCTGTGGTGTTTGTTTACTTTACAAAGGCAATGTCTTCCCTTTTTACCGGGATTTACGCCTTGGTGCTAGTCGCCAGCCCCTGGCCTATGGAAGGCGGGCTTGGGGTAGTCACAGCACGGACCCCGAGGGCGGGTCGTGACACATTCCATGGAAGACCTAAAACCATGATACCACCCCTTCTACTATAAAGCTCTCCACCTTCTGATCATGTGGGATCCAACTACATTTATTGCTTGATTCTATGAGAATAAAATTTTCTATTCTCTTAAAACTACCATTTTTTTGGATATTATACCATATCAATATCATACTTCCATTGAATACATGAAATCATCCTTCCATGAGGAATTCATAATACTATTCTAACGACCACCAATAAATAGTAATTATTGTTTTCCAAATCATGATTTTCAATTAAATATTCTACGGATGATTGGATCTAGGAATTTTGAGATAGAACACATCATCCATAAACATATTCCATTGTATTCATCAACTAACGAGTGTTTGAACACATTACTTATAGAGAAAAAAAATATTTCATGAAAATAACATAAATTTAAAGATAAATAACATAATATTACTATATTTGAGGATATATATGATTAGTATCACTCAAGGATTATATTAAGTCTTCACATTAACATAATAAAAAATAAAAATATTAAGACCCACCCTTTTTCGTCCATATAGATCTAATGAACCCCTTAGTACAGATAATATCGTGAGGATATATATCAAAAAATGGTGACCAAATATCCTAATAAGGTGACAAAAAACATATAAAGAATAAGAGTCATGTATAAATAGTAAATGGGTGAGCATAATTATAATCCTCATATCATAATCATCATATCATAATTATAAGAATATGTCAATCATTTGAAAAAGGCATGGATTTTGGGATATTCACAGTAAGGTAACATCATAACATAGTGGTCAAATATCACACATATTTTTGTACAAATCTAGTATCATGTCCATGAATAACATATGTTTATAAAATGTAACATCTTAATTTTGAACCAATATTTAATCAGCATCATTTAATAGAATGTGTTTTAAAGATGGATGGGACCTCCATTATCTCCAACTATATTATTATGAATTTGAATATATGTTCACATTAGTGTCATTATAGATTGTTTCAGTTAGAAAAATAGGAATTTCATATTCATATATCTACCGACCTAAATTTGTGAAGTAATACCAAGCTCTAAAAGGGAGAATTTTTGTCCTGGAAGATTTTTTTGATGTTATCTAACTGGATGCATAAATTTTTATTCATGTTTTTCATTCATTATAAATATCCAGAGAAGAATGAATGTATTAATTATTTAGATTAGTTTCTAATGAGGGTTTTTGAATGTTTCATCCAATGTGGACATGTTGAATACAATATTGTCTTCATGATTATATATTATGACTACTGAGAATGATGGTGTAGAAGGAAGGATGATAAAACATAAGGAATATCAAAATTTAATGTAGTAAATTTAGGGAACATTCTATTAGAATAAATTTTATAAAGCATGTATATTGTTAGGTTTGATTATATCCATAATATATTGGTGGAAGTAGAATTTTGATGATTCCATAATTTCTCAATGTATAAAAATAACAGTCCAAATAATGATGTGCTTAGATCAAATAAGATCTTAAAAATCTTATAGAATTTTTTACAGAATCCAGTGAAGAGTGAATCAAATAGGGGGTGCATTTCTAGTGCATTTTAAAAAAATATTAGAGAAAATAATATGTGGTTATGTCATAGTAATATAAAAGAGTTTATTTTAGGTCATGATAATCTAATAGTTACTAATTTCAGGTTTCCATGTGGAGGATTTTATGGTAATTCATGTTGAAGAAGTTTTAATTCTATATAAGGCTCGTATTAGCACACAACATGTATAAATAAATTTGGATCTGTGAGAAGAAAACGTGACCAATGATTATTCATGACAGTTAGTCTTGAACATTGATACACTACTAGAGGAGAGAATAAATATTCCATTGGAAAGTACAAGTAAAACATCATGGAAGGGAGAAAGTAACAAATGCATCATTGAGAGTCATTTTTGACTTGAAATAGATGAATCTTGATCTCTATATTTCCACTTTCTAAATCTCTATTCCATATATCGCATTTGAGTCTCTTGAACTAGATGTCGCATTGTTAAAATTATTTCTTAGGGAAATAAATTGTGGTACATATACTTTTAATAATTGATGACATGTTTTTTATTATTAAATATTGTTGTGCCTCTCATGATATAATTTCAAAATAGTTTAATCATTAGGAAAGATCAATTTTGATGAAATTTATATTAATCATTTGGAGGTTGGATGAATCATCAATCTGATGAGATGTGGTAATCATCCAAATATTGGTTATTTACTTGGATAATGAGATCCACTGAATTATATTTTCATAGAATGTGTAATAAATTACTAGTAAATTATGAAATAGTTTCAAACCAGACATTTCAAACTCACCTTGAACATTATCATCATTGTTTGCATCACTGATCATATTTTCTAAATATATTTTTGTTTTATCTATTTCAAATATTCTTTCTATTTTTTTTAAATAAAAAATAATAAAAAATAAATCAACTTTTTAACTATTTGAGTATTCTTAAAAATACCCCCATTGATATCTCTCCCCATCCTTGTGGTTCAACCCTTCTTTCATCTATTCTAGTATGTTATAGAAAAAATAAATATTAATTTTGATCATCACGTCAATGACCATGTCATATGAAAATATTTGAACTGGTGCTAGGAAAGGTGTTCATTGAGTTTCATAGATTTCTAAATTTTAAAAAAATCAAATATAAAAATAATAATTGAAACCAAATACAAAATAAAATTAATTTTTTGGGGGGAAACAACTTGTTTAAATTCTGTTATTACTCATGTTGTCCTTATATCCCATTTTATTAATGTTATATTGTGGGTAAATATTTTTTCCCTCATTCCCTTATCTCAAACAATGAAATTTTATATATTATCTAAAAAGTGACATAATCACTATAGGTTCTTGATTAACAACTTTATTAATGAAGATAATGAGAGATTTTGTGGTTCTTAGAATGTGTTTAATTATTTTCTAGTTCAATAACATTGTAATGGACATAAAATGATAATATTGTTAGAGTGTTTCATTAATTGATTAAATTATAAAGAAAATGTTTATTTTTAAAAACTAATATAGGGATTTATTTTTCCCTAAATTGATGAAAAATTGTGGAAGATTTAATGATGAACAAGTTTATGAAGATCAGTATAAACCCCACGAATGGAATGGTATGATTTCATCTTTAGACTAACATAATACAGAATTTTTTGAAATGGTGATCAGAGAAGGAAATAAATATTATGAACTTATCAATGTGGAAATTCATAATGTTATATAATGAACTGTGATTGATATTTAAATTACCAGACAATTTTTAGTTGAATTATTATTCAAGGAGGTTGAATTGAGAATCATTGAATAATTTTTAAAATTCAACATGACATTTATTTTTTAATTGGTAATGGAGGGTTTTGAACTTGATTTAGATGTTGAGTAAAATATGAAAATTGTTTTACAAATGGCTTCATATGACTCAAAAAATTATCAAATTGGAATTAATGTACCACTTCCTCAAATAGAATTTAAGAGATCATGTAAACCCAATATTGAAACAATTATTCTAATACAGCACAAAAAAATGAAATGGTTTAATTCTTTCCTAAATTATATAGTGCGCAACGAGCATGTTTTTACTAAAAAAATAGAAATCCTACATAAGATCCTAGTCAAAGTGGTCTTCTATGTAATTTTGGTAGTGGTTAGGGTAATTATTTTACCCCTATAAGATTAGTAAACCATAGTACTCAAATTATTATTATATAAAAC
Source organism: Viscum album (assembly GCA_963277665.1). NCBI lineage: Eukaryota > Viridiplantae > Streptophyta > Magnoliopsida > Santalales > Viscaceae > Viscum > Viscum album. Next base: position 1,262,955,703 of record OY728129.1, on the reverse strand, counting down.
TTGGTAAATGAAATTTGATGGTTTATTAATGAAAAACTACATCCATGTATTATCTTTGGTTAGTTTTTAGGGGAGTTTGGTTGAAGACTAAAAACATAGTATTTCTTTGTTTCCAACATGAGGTTTTAGTTTTCCACTATTTTTTAATTTAATTTGAATAATAAAAATACATCACATTATGATATGCATCCTCACATGAACCCATTCTCACATTTAACCAAAACTAGATTTCTTAACTCTATCTCAAATGCTTGGAAATATTACTGTGACATCCTATCTTAATTATTTTGGAATTATCTTATTTATTTTCAAAGATTGGATTTATTGTTTCCTTTATTTTGTCTCTGGAATTTTTTTTATAGACTATAGCATCCCACCCTTGGTACCACTTAACTATTCCTTGAGATGATGAGGCATAAGGTCACAGGTGCACCTCGCTATATTCTAAAGGCTACGAATTATAAGTGACGGCCTAGGCTGCATCCATTGGGAGGCTATTACCTCATAGATTAGAGTGGATCGCAATAGTATATGTCTATTAAAAAACAAGAAATATAAACTATTACAATAGGGATATTAATCCATAATAGAGGATTAATTAGTAAGAAAAAAATATTAGAATAATAAAAATAAAAATTATAAATTTTACATGAAAAATATATCATTCAACATAAATAAATAATAATACGAATCTAAACAACAAATATAGAGACAATATATGGTGACCATGATGTCATGTAACTAAAAATTGACCATATTGGTTACATGGGATATAGTCTTATACCACATTCGATACCAGAAATACAAAAAGGCAAAAAATAGATACTACAAGTATCATGAGAATGGACTCACTCACTGACTCACATACTCAATCCTAGATGTATCAAACCAGCATTAGAATTTGGATTCATCCCTTTATCAATAAATTTCATCATACTGTCTGCTTGGGTACTAAAGGTAGGACAACAAGGGCGTGAGATATAATTATTAAGACACCACCAATAGTGACTAGATTAATCCAGTTCGTGCAATATTAAATGAATAGTGTGCTGATAATATTAAAAGAAAGGAAATATTTAAATAAATAGTCACATCATTCAAGGATCCTAATAGTACACTAGATGACTCTACCTTCTTCATCCTATATAGATGTTTGAACAAAGGATACTTTAAAAATGATAAGGTGTGTACCTGTGTCAACGAAAATTAGGTTATTGTTGTGGAATGACCCTAAAATTGTGATTCATCTTTTCGGACATGCTCATAAGACATTAATCAGGAATTCATTATATTTAATAATAATAAGTAATGTCTTGTAATCCATGAGAAGAGACCATCAAATCTAGAGTGTCATACTAGGACTATCCAATGTGATAAATAAAGGAATAAAAAGGGTTATAAATGGATATCCTATAAGACCCAATATTGTAGATTCTTTCCGAGGAGAGCCATAAACAACCTATCTCGTATCACTTCTGGCATGGTGTATGTATGAACCACTGAGCATGTTCCCAATATATCACTTAGGGGATAAAGTATCATCCAAGGCATGGTATAAGAATTATACCAATGATCTCATAAAAGTGCCTCCCCTATGGAAATAGTGTCAATCATGGTTATATGAAACCTCTGAGAGGTCCTGTACAAGTCAACCCAAGTGTCTCTTCGGTCTTTTCAAATAGATCCAACCACTGAGAATGATGAGCCCATACAGGGCATCCATAAATCAAGACCCATTGTAACACCCTTATAATTTATAATATATCATTTATAAATTATTATTTTTTCTTGTTTGTTTTGTTATGAAACACCATTTTCTTCTTATGGTGCATATAATAATCAGTTGACTTCTATTACATGAAAGGCCCGATTTTACCAAACACCAGAATATTAATAAATTATTTTTATTTGATATAATATATAACCTCGACGTTAAATTAGAGGTTATGAATATTATTAATCTTATATTTATTTTTTCCTCATATAATGTTAACATTCATGTTATGGATTTCTTAGAAATAATATAAGAAAAAAATACAAGGTTTTTTGGTTAAAATAAGTATTTCAAAAAAATACAGTTTTTCCATCTTTTGAGGGTGCACCCATTTTAAATAAGATATTTGATAGTTGTATATAATCAATTTTACAAACTTAAATTATTCTTTGGAAGTGGGATAGAAAATTTTATTTTGGATAAATTTTTGGAATTTTTCTAATAACATTTGTATTTTGATGAATAATTAAAAATCATATATTTTATTTGAAAAAAAAATCATTAATAAAACAAACATATAGTGATAAATTATACATATTAGTGGTTTAAATGTATTATTATGTCATATTATTATCATTTAATATATTTTAGTTCATTGGAATTGTTTTAACACTAAAATTATATATAAACACATGTTAATCATTTGATTGATTTTACTTTTAAAAGCTTGTTTTCTCATTTTGACAATGAGGTTTAATTTTATATTAATCACTGAAAATATATGTTCTAAATTTTGAAAAATTGATTCCATATTTGGTATCATTGGGTCCAAATTTTTTCAATTAGTTACTTTTATTTTTGTAAATTATGTATAGTATCTTTGGTAAATTTTTTATTTCTACAATTAAGGGTATATTAGGTGATTAATGGTTAAATTAATATAATAAATTACTCTAAAACCTGTAAAAATCACATTGGATAACTAAATTAGAACCATGGAATCTATGGTTATAAATTTAATTACTCCATGGCATCATTCTCATGAATATGACATTAATATTATTAAAATCAATCAATATGACAAAATATTACACTATCATTTTATTATAGTATATTAATTTTTATATTTGTATAAACAAGAGATAACAATGACTGTAGGGAGTATCATGAAATCTAAAAGAATTAAATATATCTTATAAATATATTTATAAATTTTATTCATTAAATAATTACCAGTAATGTATACACAATAGCGATGTAGAAATTTTTTTATCAATATAAATATCAAATAAATTTTATTTAAAATATTAAAAGAAATAAAATTGAATTAATTAATGATTTTAGAGACTTTTATAGTTTAATATGAAATTTTATTAGATTAATAAATGTTTTTTTGATGTAATATTCTATGTGGTTTTTATTTAATGTCAAAAAAATGAATAGTGTTCAATTGACAGTATTGATAATTTTTAAAAATATCATTTTATTTAATTATTTAAAAATCAAAAAAATATTTGAGAATTACATAATGAAAACTGTAAGTACTAAAATTTAATAAATAATCCTATAATAGTAAATTTATCCCATATTAGTAAATATTAATAATAATTTAACATTTAGAATATTATTACCACAAATAAATATAAATATATCAAATATGTATAAATCAAAATGATAACATATAAAATATATTGAAAACATGTATTAATTTAATTTGATTAGATTATTTCAAACCATCTTCATCTTTTCATTTAAATTACACACATTGTAGCTATTTGAAACTGAAAATTAATTTGTAATATATTTTTAGATTTAGTGTTTCTAAGGGTTATCCTCTCCTCTCTTATAAATGTGCTCTTCTTCCTCTCTTTAATTCAATCATCTAAAGATTTTTTTAGGCCAAAACCTGACCATTTCCTCTCCCAAAATCTATAAATTCATCATATATGAATCAATGTGGGATTAAATCCATCATAGGGAGTCCTTTTCTGCAAACGAAATTGAGATACATAAAAAGATGTAATTGTTTTATCACCTCTTTCGAAGTTATTTTCTTCTTCTACATCATCTTTATATACTGGTTCCATAGAGGAATAATAAATATAATATCATCCATATACTAATTTGTTATTATAATTGCGGTATACCATTATACATCCTTTTATCCAGGCTATGAATATAAATATCACCATGCATGTGTACGTATAACTTACCATCCCCACACCGTGTTAAAATTTTTTATTCCAAAAATGTTATTTGTATGGGTATAATGATGAGTATAATGGATTTTAATAATTAATATAACATAATAATTATACTTTATTATTAATATACCATTAATTTCCATACCTTTTAACCATCAAGTGAATGATATTGTCGCTCGTGCGCACGTACATCCTACTATCTCTATGACACGGTGTGATTCACTCACTAGGTTAATAATTGAATAATGATTACTAAATTATTATGATAAGTTAAAATAATAATTATAAATTTAATTTAATTCTGGACAATAATAAAATAAATCATATTAATAAAAATCTTGACTTACAAAGCAAACTATTAATTGGAAAATAAAGGATTTTGATAAAAAAATTAATGGTAATATTTAAATACTATTAAAAAAAGATATTATATGATCATATATGATATCATAAATATGGATATGGTACTTGTATATTTTAATAACCTAATTTAACCATTACCTATGAGTTTAAAACACCATCGACTAATGGAATGTATGAGGTAAGGTTTATTTTCACAATTTATTTATTATCTGAGATTTATTATATGTATGTATCGATTGAGAAATCTTTTCCAACCATGTCCATGTTTCCAGAAACGTAATTTAAAACATTATCAAAAAAAATTTATAGACATTTTTACCCATGTTTGAATTTTTATAGAACATTTTGAATGGAATATTTTTTTCATTTTCTAAACAAGGTAATTTATAACCTTTTTGTCAAATTTAAGAAAATAATGTTTTGTAACATATGCGGTAAAACATGATATATTCCACTGTTATGACTCCCTAACATTTAAAATATATCCTTACATGCTTTCAAGGTTATTTTTAAAAAAAATCATTTATAATTTCCCATTATTTTAAATGGATTCAATGTAAAATGAGATATTTCATTCAATGGGTATTAATGATTTTGTTATATTATTTCCATGTATATCAACATCCTTTGTTGGATATTTTTTCATAATAGAGGTTGATTTAGTATGATACAATCTCTTATATTGTATTGATGGTTTTATGATATGTTTGACTATGAATGTGCTATTTTGATACCAATCATGGTTTATGGTTAATGTATTAACATTTCATATGCCAGTTTTAATATGAAATATTATGTTATGTTTCACCCTTTTCATAATAGGAATGCATTGTACTTAGTATATAATGGGTTTGTGCCATTACAGCCCCTTGGTGAATCAATATGTCTCATGAGATAAATTATATATGATATTGGTCGATGCATTGCCCATTTATTTTTAGATATGGATTTCACCAAGGACATAATCATTTGTGTTTAGATGTCTTAGATGAGACCTCGACTGTATATTTCAGATGTCCAACATTATGAAATTATTCCTTATGATATTATTTATTGATATTAGATGTGATTGTTCGACTAGAATAATATCCATGAGAATGTAAAAATAAAAATATTTTATTTATTTTTTCCATATTCTACTAAATATTATTATTAACAGGCTTGTGTTTTAGTTATATAAATTCCATAAATGTTATAATTATTTATGATAGCTTCCAGTTTATTGTTTAACGTTACTGTGAATTTGGGCTCACCAATTTTAATATATTATTTTCCCAGGATTCCCAAAATGTTTTATGTATGATATGCAGGGTTAAGCTAGAAAATAATGACATTATCAATGATGTGACTATGTTGCTTATTATGTTTTTAATTATAATGAATGGATCATGTATAAACTATATTCTCCAGGAAAACTAATCTGATATGTCATTTGAGACGTAATTCCTTGTAATCATGGAAATGTAATAAAATAATGCATCAGTTCTGGGAATCATGGGTAAGGGAGTTACATTGGGTATCAAATGAAGTTCAGCAAAAACCTTGGAAATTAGATTTAAGAAAAAAATATTTAGAAAACATAACTCTATGAATGAATTTGAGGACAAGTATAAGTACTAGATGCCATAATTTATATTTTGTAATGGATAACATAGGTTAATCTTATGGAAAATTGGAATGAGAATAAGTTTATACCATTTATGGATCTTATAGAAGAATCATCATGACTTTATCAATATGATAAATGTTATTCACATTTTGCTTTGATATTGGTTCAATAGGTTGAATATGTAAGGTTTTACATGAAATGATTATACTACAGATTTTGAAGAGGCTACAAAAGTAAAATGATATAATGGAGGTGTTAATGAATAAGATGTTGAAGCACAGTTAAGGGTTCAAGAGTGAAATTTAAATGTTTCATGTTATTTTGTATCTGGACTCAAAAATTAATACATCATTGGTTATATGGTAATAATATAATTTAGATATATATAGATTTTACTTATGTACTTGTAATTTATGGATTTGGGGGCATAATAGTTATCCTTATGGATTCAATGGTGATAAAATATTTACTATGTGAAAATAAGAGCTACATTACATTATTTGGGGAATTTGATGTTAATATTGATATGGGAAATTTATAGACCTTTTGGATAGTTAATTTGAAAGGATGTATTCTAATAAAGTATTATGGTTGGAATGGATTAAGATAAAGATTTGATATTATTGTTTTTGTTTAAATTATGATTTATTGGATTCATTGCTCTAACCAGTTCAGTTTCTATAAACATTTAGAAGTTTAATTTAAAATAGATCGAAGCATGGACGAAAGATGAGTTTATTATTAAGACATATATGTAAATAATTTAAATTAATACCTAATACTTTTTCCATGGGAAAGAATATTGAAACCAAAAAATATATCTTAGTAATTTTTTTGATGAATGAAAATATTCCTTATATCATTGGATACGTATAGCTTTGTGATTGTTAGCTTTCTCATTATAGTGTTCCCTATCACTCTCCATCAGAACATGATTGCAAGATTTTTCTTTTATGTCTATATTTTATTACACGGAACCATAGTATGTGATATATATAGAGACCTTTGTACTTACATTTATTTATTTTAAAATGGATGTCTTGTTAATCTATTTTTTGATATGGGATTTCCACCATGATATTTTGAAATGAAAAACCCCTAATATTCATTCCCAATTTTAAATTGCGAGGACACAATTTAATGGAGGAGGGGAGAATGTAACACCTCAAGACATTATAATATTTTCATTAAGAAATAAATTAATTTTTTTTCTGTTTTATTAAGCAAAACCATGTTATTCATACACTAAAGACAATAATGAGTAGTCATGAATTACACACAAGGCACAGTTCTTCCGAACAATATATATTAATAAAATATTATTATTTAATATAATATATAACATATCCTATATATTATAGGTTAATAATATTATTATACATTTTTTTAATTTTATTCAATATAATTTTATCATTCAATTTATGTGTTTCTTATAAATAATATAAGAACAAATTCAATTATTTTGTAGATAAATACGTATTTAAAAAAATGTAGTTAGCTACCTTTTACTTGAACACCCTTTTTAGATCAAATATTTTACCATTTAATATAATTAATTTGACAATATAAATTTCTTATTTGGATCAGGGACATCAAAATTTATTTTGGATAAATTTTTTGTGTTTTATTAATAACATTCATATTTTTATAAATAATGAAACATATTAAATATAAATTGAATATAAATATTTTAATAGAAATAACTTATAGTAAAAAATTATACATATAATTGGGTTTAATTTATAATTACATTATATTGTTATCTTTTATTATAATTTAGGTCATTGGAATTATTTTCACATTAAAATTAGATATAAAATACACGTCAATCTTTTGATGCTTTTTACTTTTGAAAAACCCATTTTCACATTTTGAAAATGGGGATTAATTTTAAATAAGTTACATAAATATATGTGTATTACATTTTGAAAAATGGATTTCATATTTGGAATTAGTGTGTCAAAATTATGTTAATATAATACTTATTTTGGTCATTATGAATAATAACTTTAGTAATTTTTTATTATTACGGCAGTTAAGGATATATCATGTAATTAAAGGAAACATTTATTGAATAAATTACCTTAAAACCAATAAAAATCCAATTGTACGACTAAATTATAACCTTATCCTATATAGTTCTAAATTTAGTCATGTTATGGCCACTTTACAAGGAAAATTACAATAATATTATTAAAATCAATGAATGTGACAAAATGTTACGCTCTCATTTTATATAAGTATATCAATTTTCATATTGGGATAAATAAGTTATATCATAAAATATAGGTGGTATTGGAAAATATAGAATAAATATATTTATCATATAAATTTATTTACAATTTTTAGAGATTAAATAATTGCCATTAAGGATGAAAAAATAGTGACACAAGATTTATTATTCATAGAAATATCAAAAACATTGTTTAAAAAATATTAAAAAATATTTAATTTTATTTAATTATGGTTTTTTTGAGAATATTATAAGTTAATAGTACATTTTAGTAGTATATTAAATGTTTTGGTTCAAATTTATTTTTTTGAGTTGGATTTATTTATGTCAAATAAATTAATAGTGTCAAAATTAACTCTATTGATATTTTATAAAAAAAATTATTAAATTATTTAAAAATCATAAATATATTTAAAAATTGAAAATCTAATGTTAAAATGTCTAAAATAACATAATGTATCCAATTAACGAAAATTGACCCCATATAATTATATATTTATAATTACTTAAAATTTAGAATATTATTACCATAATTAAATTTATCTAGATTAAATAAATATAAATCAAAATGATAAGGATTAACATAAAATAAAAACAAGTCTATATTATATTTGTTGATAGTATTCAAACACATCCTCATCTTATATTTTAAATAAATAACTTCTGTGAAATTTGAAAAAAATCAATTTATAATATATTAATTTTTTTAGTGTTTCCAAGGGTGCCCCTCCCCTCTCGTATAAAAGGGGTGTTCTTATTCAAATTAATTCACACCTATAAATCCATTTAGATTTTCTGAAACCTACCAATTTCCTCTCCCAACTTCATTAACATCATCCTAACGTCCTTACATTGGGAAGAATGTCATCCTAAGCAGTCCTTTTGTGCAAATCAAAATGAGATACGTAAAAAAGTGGTAAAATTTTTATAACATCTGTCAATGTTCTTTTCTTCTACTGCATACACATAATTTTCTGTTTCCATATAAAAATAATAAATCTAACATCATCAATATAATGAGATGTTATTATAAATATGGTACACCCTTATACCTTCTTTTTTCCATGTTAAGAATAATAATATCACCATGTGTGTGTATATATGGATTTCCATCTCAAAAAAATGATGAAATTTTGTATTCCACAATACTCTATTTGGATAGTTATAGTAATTAAAATAATTTATTAAAATAATGAATATGATATGACATTTATTTTTTTGATTAATATACATTCTATATCCATACCATTTAACCATCATGTGAATGATATTGTCACTCGAGTGTTTGTATGGCCTACCTTCTACATGGAACACTAGTATATTCTATCTCAGGTAAACTTCTAACTTTCCATTCTCTATATTAATTTGGATGTTTTATAGACCAATTTTCTTGATGTGGGATTGCAATAAAGATATTTTGAATAATGAAACCTTAGTTACCGAACCCAAATTTAAAAATTGTGAATACACAATTTATTGAAGAAGGGTATAATGAAACTCCCCGATATTCCTTGATAAAATTTTTTTTGAATAAATTAAGTATCTAGGTATTTACAAAACACAAATATAATCTTGTGAAATAAATAACACCATCATATCCATCACTACAAGAATCACTATGTTGGAGCACACTATGACCTATCAAATTAGCCGTTTTAAAAGTGGTTATAAATAATATTATCCCAATTTAGAATTTTTTATATATCCTATTTAATTTTAACATTCATTTTATGTGTTTCATAGAAATAATATATTTAAATAATTATTTTTTCCGATAGAAGAATTATTTTTTAGTAAATTAAGTTTTCCCTCCATTTCTTGGAAAACCCTTTTAAATCCAATATTTGTCACTTATATATTTTAAATTTCATAATATTTCATTCTTATATTGAATAGGGACATAAAAATGTTTTCTAAATAAATATTTGGAATTTTTCTAATAAAATCCATATTTTAATGAATATTTGGAAATACTACATTTTAATTCAAAACTGACATTTCATATAAATTATCTATATAGTTATATTGTCTAATTAGTTGGTTTCAAAATGTAATTTGATTATTTATTTTATCATATAATCGTATTTTGGTCATTGTATGTAATTTTACATTGAAATTGGTCATAAAAATATCAATCTTTTGATAGTTTTTAATTCATAAAAACATGCTTTTTGGATTGGATAGTGATAATTACTTTTAAATTTATTACTACCAATTCTATATTTTGAATTTGAAAAAACTCATTCCATATATTGAATAAGAAGCTCTAGATTGTGTAAATAGGTACTTTTTTTAAATTATCAATCGAAACTTCAGTGATTATTTTTATTTACTATGATTAAAGAGTAAATCAGGTAAATAAGGGTAAAATATAATATAATAATAATATTAAACAATCCTAACACATGAACTAATTAGATTTATTGATATATGTCAGTCCACGATCATAATTGGGTCAATTTTAGGATACCCTAGAGGCACATGGGTGTGATAATGACCATTCATAATGTTTAATTTTAAAAAAGGTAAATGTAACATAAACATGTATCTTCTAACTAAAACAATTTTAATATGGTTTATATGAATGATATATTATAATATAAATATTAATTAGAAAGATAAAAAAATTTCCTACATAATAGTATTTTATTTATTTTTTTGACATAAAATAAAAAAAATTCATTTATGACACAATGATAATGTACAAATTGCCTTATTAACGATTGATTGAAATAAATGGTAATATAATTATAAAAATAAATGTAATTTGAGATATTTGATACTATACATGAATTTTATTTATACAATTGACATATTATGGATGAGGTTATTCTTTGTTTCAAAGTAATAAATTTTTTTGGACTTTAACAGAAATCACATAGTAAATATTGTCAAAATTGACTTAAATGATTTTTTAAAACAAACATTGTTTTATTAAATGATATAATTTTCATAAAAATATATGATTAAAAAAATGAATTATATAGTTTCCAAAATTTTATTTATGATCCACTTTATCATCTCTTGGAATTTTATAGTAAATATAAACAATATTGTATACAAATACAAGAATACATGGTAAGAGTTATCTTATTTATCTACATATTAAATCCAAAAGATAAGGTTTAATTCATTACCTAAACATATCAAAAACCCCATTGGTTGAGAGTATTGAGACCTGAAGGCATCATATAATGGAAATAAATTACATGGGTTCCATTAGAAACCGAATATCAATTTGTAAGAAAATAATATTTAAAGACTTTTCTATAGTGTCCACCACCACTAATATAGACGGGATGTTATCCTCCTCCTTTATTCAAAACTCCAAATCCATTTTTCTCGACCAAATGATACCAAAAAACTCTTCATATATTCCCTCAATTCATCTCAGAGGCCGTCCATTTGGCAGAAAACCATCTTAAGGAGTCCTTCTGTGAAAATCCAAAGGAGACACCCGAAGAAGAGGTAATAGATTCATCCCCTCTTTCAATGTTCTTTTATTATTCTAATTACGCTTCCTAAGTTGTTAAAATTTTAAAATAATAACTCCAAAATCAAATATATTTGGAGATTTTGTTATGATAAAGGTACAAACATATTCCCCCTTTTATCAATCCTATGAAAAACAATATCACCATGCGTTTGTACGTACGCCTTAGTGTATCCATGCCGTGGTGTAAAATGTTTTTAATCAATACATTATTTTGATGGGTTTAATGATGAATATAAATGACTTAAATAATAAATATAAAATTATATTATATATTTAAAATTCTTATTTCATCCAATTGAATTCCATTTTACCATTAGGGAAATGATATTGTCGCTCGTGCGTTCTGCTTACCCTCTCCACGACATGATGAGATTCATCTTCCGCATTCACCATTCAAAAATAATTATTAAAATTTAAATATTATGAATTAGTTTGAAATAAATGTAATAATAATACCACTTAAATAATATATATATATATATATATATGTAAACAAATTTCATTCACTTACTTCCATTCAATACGATAAGGAAACAAACACAGTGTTCATGTGAACATACCTCCTACCGTCTCCGTGAATGGTGTATTCAATTTCATATATCTATTTCTTATATATATTTTAATGTTGAATATATAAGATATATAAATCATATTATACATTTTTGAATTATGTAAATCATTATCTATGTAATATGATCAAGAATAACAAGTTAAAACACATAGAAGAAACAAAGCGATTATTTCTTGAAAGTTTGCATTAACCTAGAATTGATAATTAATAGGTAATATAAAGTCATTAAAGAGTCATATTCAATATAATAAATATTATTTTGATTATGATATAAGTTAATAATATGTTAAAAAACATTATAAAATTGTTTCATACAAATACGGAGAATATCAGACCTAATTTAAGGGTTAATTTTCCAATCTCATTATTATCAGAGATTGTTTATGCATAGGTATATATGGGAAAATATTTATCATCCACATATGTGTTTCTTATATAGGTATTTATAAATAATATTTATATTCCTATACTATTTCTCAATGTCATTTATACCCTTGGTTGAATTTTTATAAACCATTTTGAAAGGAATCTTTCTATCGTTTTCCAAATGATGTACTATAGGACATTTTAAAAAAATTAAGGAAAGAATGTTTTTTCAAATTATACGGTGCAAGTGGATATTTTATTTCATTAAGAAACATTAATATTTTGAATCGTCCCTTATAATCATACTAGGTAGTTATAATATAAAATGTATTATTTAATAATTACTTTGGTTTTCAAATAATTTCAATTTAAAAATGTAATTTTCATAAAAACAATTAATAATTTTTTGATCACTTTATTCTAGGTAAACATCCATTAATAAATTTTATGATTAATTAAGGTAAATATATAATGACACAATCAACCATATTGTTTTCAATTTTTATTATATATTTGATTGTGGTTGTGATATTTTGATATCATTCATGGTTTATGGTTAATGTTTTGATATTTCATATGATAGTTTTAATAAGAATGATTATGTTTATTATGTTTTACCCATTTAATAAGAAGAATATGTTGGAATTTGTATCTATCAGGCAGGGCCCGCAATAGCCCCTCGATGCATCAGTAGTCTCAGGAGAAAATTATATTTGGTTTTTCACTAATGTCTTTCCAAATTACATGAGATGTCTTCGATGAAGCCTTCATGGTTGGATAATGTTGTCTCGCATTATGCATTACCTTGTTATGAGATTATTTATTAATATCACATGTGATTATTTGACTGTTATAATATCCATGTAAATGTTTAAATAGTATTATTTAAATTATTCTTCACATTTTATGTCCATTTTTATATTTACCAGGATTGTGTTTTAGTTTTATACCTTTCCTTAAATGTTTATTTTTTTATGATAGCTTCTGCTATAATTTATATCCTCACTGTGCATCTGAGATCACCCATTTATTATGTTTTGTTTTCCCAAGATTCCTAGATGTAAATTATTTTTCATATGATGGGAAAAATTAGATAATAATGGCGTTCCCAAGGGACTATAAATGTTGTATTTTTATGTTTGAAATTATAATGTAAATTTCATGATTGTAATATAATTTCCATGACTACTAAACTATAGGTCATTTGGGACTTGATTCCATATAATCATGCCTGTGTATTAAAATAATGCATAAAATCTAAGCTTCTGGGGTCAGGGTGATACTGATATGGGATGGGCACTAATTTTTACAAAAACCAATGGGCCAAGTGAGAATAGTTTTACTATTTCAAGGGTCATGTGGATAAACCTTCATATTTTGTGTATATTTTTATAACCAATATTTTCTTCAATGCCTAAAATGGAGGGGACTTTGAATGTGAAACATGGTTTTTGTTTAGGAATTCCATTTTATATCTTCAGTCAAAAAAGTTTTCCTTTTTTTTCTTTTTATCACAAGATATTTCCTAAACCATACAGAGTGTAAGTATAAGCAGATGAGACTCAAGTTATTTTTAATATTTCACTTTTTTGACTTTCATCCTTGTTAGTACTATGTCACTTTTTGTGGTATGTTTAAAGGCATGCATGGTGGACTAATAAAACTAGTTTTCAAATAAAATATATTTGACAATGAATATTGAAATAATACCACATGCAATGATTAATATCCAGAAATATCTAGATATTTTTTAGATACAATCATGTTGAATCACAAGTTATTATTTTTATAGTCACGAAAATTTAAATTTGAATTCTAATAATAGATGAGTTATCTCCCAAAAATGAATTTATAGATATACGAAAAACCTTTTATTTGGGATGTATTATACATGGAGAGTTAAGGAATATGATATATAGACAAATAATGGATTTCATTGGTAGTCAGGAATTTTATATAATAAATTGATGATAGGTCAACTAGAGGAACAAAATGTATATTTAGGTAAAGGAGTTTCAATGAATTTTGACATTCGTTTTTTTTATATATAGATTGGTTTATGATTTAGAAGTCTCATGAACATAGTGTGTCGATTTACCAAGGACTGATCTCTAAGAATAATTTAGTCCATCTCTACCGACTGAGGCCATGAATGAAAATGCACTTTTACATGAATTTGGTGTGTGAAGGAGGGTACATTTTGTCAGAAATGGGTTTTTGGTGTTATGTTGTGTAGTTTAGTGTAATGCAGTAAAGACATTATGGGAGATATTCAGTTTAAGGACATATAGTGAGGACACTAGTGGGTATATAGTTTTATGTCATGCATCAAGGAGATTAGGGTGGATGTGCATTTTAAAGTCATGCATTGAGTAAATTATGAGTTGTGTAGTTTAAATTCACACAACCGGGAAAAATGGTGGAAATAGTATAAGATCTTTGTCATTGAACAAATGTTTGATGATTCTCCTATTCTTGGTAATTTTTATAGAAATGTAATTCTAAATTCAGTTATGAAATTATATTTTTGTAAGTTCTGATTTGGGGGTTTCTAGATCATAAGGGTTGTATGGGGAAAAAGGGATTATGATTTTAGAGGATGTCTATCCTAATAAAGAAGTAACCAATTGTTGGAAAACCTGTTATAGGGCCTGTATTATATTTGTTTAGCGAGGGAATATTATGCATAACCAAACTTATGAATAAATTGGCATTCATACTTGTTATTTAGGTGACATTATGAAAGACCAAGTAGTGGAATTTACTTCATAGTTAGATAAATGAGATCTCAAGAAATTTGTTATTATAGTGCTAAATGATGATGAATTTTTATGTAGATTGGGATATTCACCATCATAGAATTAGGTTTATGGATAAATTTTACTGAGTAATGAAGATGAAATTAAAGAAATAATATCCCAAATATTTTTTTGAATAGGCTATCTAGGAAAGTATATCCCAAAAATAGGAAATATGGTGCGTGTAGTTTTTGGTCATACGTCCAGGACCAAAATATTATTGAAAAAAAGAATTATATGTGGTCAAATGACCTAGGGTTATTCAAATATGGTTTGATCAAATGAGTGGGTAAATGTGTAAACCGTGATCTTAAGTACTTTTAGGTCATCAAAGTTACTTTTTTACTGAGAAGAAAAACAAACGTACAAACATACAAGCAGCGAAAAGAAAAAACCTATGGAGGTCTAAAATAATGCAATCCAAGGGCATCCCTTCTGATCAAATTGACTCCTTCGGGCTTCAAAGTAGAAAAATCATGCAGTCGTATCGGGATAGAACCAAGAACATCCAAAGAAACAAGGTGGTCCGCCACTTGGTTACCCTCACGCCAGGAATGGCTGTTTTTAATTCTATCAGAGAGCATACCTTTGAACATTCTGATAATGTAAAAAATGTACCATGGAGGAGGGCATAAATCATTCAGGACGTCATGGAGAATTTTAGAATCTGTTTCTGCCTCAATAATATCAAGACCCTGCTGAAAACAAAGGGTAATACTCGTGAGAATCGCATTAGCTTCCGCCTGAAGAGAGGACAGATAGCCTAACCGAGAGGAGAAGGCCAGGAGGACCGAGCCCCACGAGTCCCGAACCACCCCACCTACTCGAAGAACACGTAATGAACATGCCCCATCAGTGTTAAGTTTGAGGCCCTTGGAGGTCGGAGACCAACGAACCCAGGCCCCTCTGTTAATTTCAGCACTCGGCTATGCATTACAAAGGCCAGAAAATAACTGGTTAAGGGAGGGAACCTCCCGCCAGATACCGAGAAGGGAAACCAGATCCGAGAGTAACCATATTGTCTTACTGATGATGGAGTTCCCCGAGCAGCGAGTCCCCTCAAATCTGCATTTGTTCCTGGCTTGCCAGATCGACCAGCACCCAGCCTGAAGAAGCAGCACACGGGCCAGCCTCTCCGGACCTCTCTCTCCCGAACCTTGAAACCACATGTCCAAAAACGGGAGGGTCCCCATAGAACCATCGCAATAAACTATGAAGGCCCCAAAAAACCCCAGATCGCCACCACCCAATCACTTGAGAAGAACAAATGATGGGTCGTCTCCTCCTTCGAAGCAGTGCAGCAAGAGCACCGTGAGGTAAGAGGAATACTGTAATGCTTAATGTTATCATCCGCAAGAATTGCAAGATGCCTTATTCTCCACAGGAGGAAGTTGTATTTATCGGGCACTACTTAGATCCATAACAGCTAGTCCCAATCATCCGAAATGACAGAATAAATCCTTGAGCGACGAAAATCCCGAGCAGAAAAGACCCCCGAGGAGGAAGGAGTGAAAACACACCGGTCAGGTTCCTGGGAAACATCAATCAATTTGAAAAGGGCCTTCTGTTCCAAATCTAGCACCGTGCTGATAAATCCCGGGTACAAAGTAACTTCCTTGAAGGAGATGGAAGGAGTTGGGCATCCTGGAAACCCCAACACTCTCCCCGACCAGTTATGGTCCCAGAAGGAAATATCACCCCTTCCAATAATCCATTGCGAGTGGCAGGTAAGCTCAGAAACCGATTGTGAAAGGTTTGGCCAAACCATGGAACCCCTTCCTTCCACCGAGGAGCGACTGCAAGCCATAGGATGCATAGTTTTCCCCCATAGAGTACTCTGGACCACAATTTCCCAGGCAAGATTAGCTTGCATGCTGCTGATAGTGTCAACCAAACTACACACATTAATCCCACCTTCACTAGTAGGCCTAGCCATCTTATTCCAAGAGGCCCAGCGTTTTTTCCTTTCCGCAATAGGATCCCAGATAAATCCAGCCAGAATATTGTCAATGCTGGAGATCACACCCTTTGGGGCCATAACCGTAGAAAGGGCATGAACAGGAGTGGCCAAAAGCACACTATTAATGAGAGTGATACGTCCACCAAAGGATAATTACCTATTTTTCCAGTTATGAATGCGATCTGATATCCTGCTGTTGTGGAAGTCAAAGACCTGAATCCAAAGTCTAACGGGGAAATTGGCGCCCCATGGCAGTGCATTGGAAAAAACCCTCTTTGCATGGTAAGGTTATTTTGAATATCAGATATCCGACTTGAAGAGAATTTGTTTGAAATGAAAAAGAGGCTTTTCTCTTTGTTGACAAGTTGACCACTCCAATGGCAGTACTCCTCCAGAAGCCTATTCAAACCAAAAATAGACTTTTTCCAGACATTAATAAACACAAGAGTATCATCAGCAAACATATGATGGGAAATGGGCATAGCCCTCATACTCTTTCGGTATGCAAGAATATCTCCGTTATTAATGCTTCCAAAAATGAGCCTGCTCAAGACCTCCTAAGTGAGAATGAAGATACAAGGAGACAAAGGATCACCTTGCCGGAGGCCACGGGTGGACTTAAAGAAACTATAGGACATCCCCAGAAAAGAAACCGCTATCCACAGAGAACTGAAACATCTAAAAAGAAGATCAATATTCCCGGAAAAGAAGACCATACTCTCCATCACCTTATTGATGAAGCCCCACTCCACACGATCATATGCTTTATTCATATCCAGCTTGATAGCTACATTTTATCCGTGGGTTTTGAAGTTGATGTCCCCTATAAGTTCATGTGCAAGGGAAATGGTACCTTGGATAGAACAACCTCTCACAAAGTCGTGCTTCTTCATGGAGATCCACCGAGGAAGATACATGGGCATTCTCGCATTAATCACACTAGCGAGGAGATTGTACGGGAAGTTTCACAAGCTCACCGGACGATATTTTGTGATAGAGGAGGGATTCCGTGTTTTCGGAATAAGGACCATGGTGGCGGCACAAGCAACCCTCGGCAGGCTACCTTCCCTGAAAAAATCTTGGATCCCAGTAATGATATCCGCTTTCACCACCTCCCAGGATCCCCTCTAGAAGGAGCTCGGGAATCCATCAGGGCCCGGAGCACTGTCCGGATGAAGATTCATCATGGAATTGAATATTTCCTTTTCATCCGGTAAAGAACTTAACCTCAAATTTTCCTGAGCAGATACACATTTTGGAATGACATCAAAGAAACCATTTTCCCTTCTTGGGTACCCACTGGGCATATGAGCACTAGGTCCAGCCAACAGATTCATAAAATAATAGTGGGCCATGCCTCCCACAACATCCCGATCCTCCATGTGAGAGCCATCTTCCAGAAGAATATTAGGCTTGATAGGTCTCTTCCTTTCTTTAATGCATGCATGAAAGAACGCAATATTTTTATCCCCTTCTCTGAGCCATTTGATTCTTGAGGCTTCCCTGACCTGCTGTTCCTGAGCCAGAAGCAAAACAACAAGAGATTCCTTTCTGTTAAAAAGTTCCTCAAAAGAATGATCCTCTCAAGCTTCTTCCAAACACACTTCCAGACTTTCAACCTCCCGAAGGGCTGTATCAATCTCGATATCAACCCGAGGAATGTCCTTTGCCCTCAAGGCTAAACGGCCCATTAGACGCCTCAGTTTGTCATGATGAGATATCGAAGAGTTAACCTGGCTCAGATTCCAAATATCACGAACCAACTCCTGATATCCCGGAATGGTCACCCATTTTTGCGGGAAGAAGAACCTTTCCCGATGGTCCTTTCCCGATGGTCCTGTCCAGAAGAAATCAACACTAAAAGGGGGGAATGATCAGAGATACCTCGGGCCAGGTGACGTACATTAGTGGTAGAGAACTGAGAGATGGCTTCCATATTGACCAAGCATCTATCCAGCCGACTCCATGAGCGGTGAGATCCCTTTTGGTTGTTGCACCAAGTAAAATCATCCCCAGAGTAACCCAAATCAGACAAACCTTTCCCAGCCATGAACGGATTGAAATCTCTACTAGCGTTCCTCTGAAAAGGACCCCTACCATTCCTTTCCTCTGGGGAGGCCACAATATTAAAATCCCCTTCGACAAACCATGGTAAGTTTCTTGGGAGAAAACCATTTAAATCACTCGAAAGCCTGGCACATTGAAGAGCGTCACAACTCCCATAAACAAAAGTCAAGAAGAAGGTGTTGACTCCAGAAGTCACCTTGCTAGTAATAAATTGATCTCCAGCCTGCATCATCTCCACAGAAGTATTCTTGTTCCAAAATATCCAAATGTGGTTTTTATTCGGAGCATCATGCATGGACCCATGTATCTTGATCTTCCACATAACATCCCAGATCCTGGCAGGATTTTTCTTAGGTTCAATAATGGCCACAACCGCAACCTTATGTTCCCTAATGATTGAAGCAATGAAATCAGTCTTCACCCGGGCACCGAGACCACGAGCATTCCATAAAAGGATTGGAATCATTGAAAAGGGAGAGCTCTGGCTTTGGATCCAGAACTAGTAGCCAGCTAAAAGTGGGAGAAGGACCTCTCCTTGAGAATTCTTATTTGCGAACGGGTACAAACCCCCTCACTGTAACACTTCCTCCCACCAACCGGGGAAGTAGATCCTTGAGAACTGGATTTAGACACACACTTGGGCTTGAGACCAAGCATGGGAGGATCTTCTAAAACCGAGGAGTTACTTGGAATAGCTTCCAGCTGCAAGTCTTTGCCACAACCTTGAGGAGGAGACTCTGGGTGATCATCGAAAAAATGCTGATCCACCTCATAGGACACTAGAACAGCCGGGAGAGCCACAGACAAACCAGAAAGCATGGGTGGCAATTCCAGAAGAAATATAGTAGGAGACCACGGCCCATAAAGGAACTCCTCCAAGAGCATACTCTTCAAGAAAAACGAAATGAGGTCGGGGGAGATAGAGATCTTTCCCGACTGTGAGAAGATCCCACCATTCGAAACACTAGGGACTAAATCCATGCACATAGTTGCATCATCCTCAAGGACAGGACCTGAAGGCAACTCGATCTTCTGAGCAGGGGAGGAAGAAACCTGAACTGGAGCAACCACAGGGTCAATGGATCCCCTGTTCAATCCCACGAAGGGGTGAAGAGAATGACCCCGCAGAGCACCTCTGGAGGGCGAGGACTTAGGAGACCACCTCTCTTCTTCCTGCCGACGCCTGCAACACACCTTGAGGGAATGACCCTGCAACAGGCAGTGAGAGCAGAACCGAGGAAACACAGGATAAAGGATCTCTTGATTCCAGCTAAGGCCATCCTGAACCCCCAGCGAAATCTTGCTCGGCGGGGGAAGAGAGGTATCCAATTCCAAATACATTCGAGCCACCAAAATGTCTTCACCGCTGGAGGTCCTGGCATCAGAGCACAAAAAACCACCGAGGGCATCTCCAATGGCCCTAAGGAAACCCCAATTCTAAAAAGGGAGAGTAAGCCTCGGGAGATGGATCCACACTGCAACCAACGGATTTTCTTTTCCCCTATGAACATCCCAAGACCAGTGCGACAGATTAAAACTCCAAAGGCCGAAAACACGAGGGGTCCGACACCACAATTGTAAGAAATCAGCTTCCGAGGACATCACCAGACCAAAAGACTTCCTGTGGATAGTCAATATCTGAACCACCGAGAGGAGGCCCCAAGAGAGAACAAATCTTCTGAAGACTGTTACGAGGGGCTTCGTTGAGCTGAAACGGGCCACAAGCGTCCATTTTAAGCATGCCTCCGCCTCCGCGAGAGCAGACACTGTAAACTCCAAAGAGAGGCCACCATCAGCCCACGAAACCTTCAGATCCAGGATGTGAACGTCTGGATAACAAGATCGATGTGCATCGCGAGATGAACCGCAAAGGACCTCCTTGAAGGATCCACCCCACGGGGGCGCCGGAGCAGGGAAAACATCATCACTGATCACTGGATCGATGGGTGCCGAGGCGGAGAGACCCTCTGGCGGGCGAGCCGAGAGACGCCCAACATAGTAAGAATTTGAAAAAAGCGGCGGCGCGTAAGGCGCGTTCTCCTGGCCAGGCGACATTTTTTTTCATTTTTATGTACTTTTAGGTCAAGTGAATGGATATGGGAGAAATATGAAAAAGAGGAACACTTTAAAATATGGATTCTTGCATACTGTCATTAATTCATAGAGGTACAAAAGTGGTTTCTCCAAATATCTAATTTACTGCTATTTGAAAACCACGTTATGGGGGATATATTATGAATCCCCAGCTAGGGAATATATTTCATAGAAAAGTAGTGGAATCATTTGGTTGGTAGGCCCCTTATGTGATAACTGATTTAAGGACAACTGGGGGTATATACTACATAGTCAGACAGAAAAGCTCTCAAGTTTCAGACATTCTGCCACAAAAAATCGATTAAAGATTTTGATGATATGAAATTATTTAAGATTAGTAGTATCAAACAAGAAAGATGTAATTTCCAATGAACAATAGAATTATTTGGACCGATATTGTTCACGATTTTGGAGTCCCTTATGTAGATATGACCCATATTTATAATGGGGACATTTACTCTTATCTTAGCGGGCTCTCTAAGGAGATGACCCAAAATAAATGCTCTTGCATATGATTTATTATTCATATGTATGAATGTTTATGATTTTTTATGTTTTGATGCGAATGGGCTCATGCTTAATGATATAGACATCAATAAATATCTCATAGGGGTGAGTATCAAGCCACACATAGTTCATAAATAATGATCTTCCACCACCAATGAATTCATAAATGGCGGATAATGGGGGATTCCTTGTCAGTTCATACATAAGATGAGAACTCGAATTAAATATCCACATGTAGATCTGAATCATACATGGGTGGAAATATGCATTTTATGCATCATGTTACAACTGGGCCCAAGATTGATAATTTGGGCATCCTTGCATATCTCATATGAGTAGGAATCCATCCAGACACAGTTCATTAAGAAGTTCATCATGTAAGTCTGATATGTTCATAGTGAATGTGGGATTTTATGTTGAGGCTAGACCAGGGGATATGACCCCCTAGTGTCAATTGGTATTCCAATATGATGACAATAATGTCACACAATGTTCTTGGAATTTTGTTTAGTTTAATGACATGCATGATGGATGAATGGGATGTAAAGCGAAGTGATGTAAACATTGTTATTAGGCCTAGTAATGAAATTTTGGGTGTCAAAACGTATCTCATAAGGGTAATAATAAAGACACATGTGGTCCATGATAGTCTCCTTGTGTATATATGATTAATTCATATAATGTAAAGGGTCTCAATGATTAATTTTTGATAGACCCAGGATTGGAGATCTGGGCATCACTACTTATCTTGTTGTGGTACGAATAAAGCTAGAAGTAGTCCTTAAAAGATGTTCGCCTCATTAATTATACATTGATGTGGGAAATGGGACTTTTTATAAGTTCCATACTAATGGTTGGGCCAATGCATAGAGTTTAGGTATCACTACATGAATAATTATAATGTGAATCTAGGAATAAGTCTTGGAAAAGTTCTATGTGTAGATCAGGTTCATGAACAGGGAACCAGAAAGGGGATCTTCTCATCCTAAACCAATTCTATATCCATGATTGGAGGTGTGGGAATCTCTACATATCTAATTGGATTGAGAATCAAGACACACGTATTTCTTAAAGGTTCTCCCTATGTTGGTTTGATTCGTACCCATAGGGGTGAAGTGACTTTTTATTAAACATTGCGGCTGGACATGAGATAAGAAATATGAGCGTCACTACATATAATACTATTTAAAATAACAACGCACAATTATTTCATGATAAATGTTCCCCACAACTATAATTTTTACATGTGGAAAAGTGATTTTGATAATTTCATGACTGGTGGTTGGTCCTAAAGTATGATGTCTGTGCATCACCATTTATCTTGTTATAATGAAAATCAATCTATATGTCTGTGAATATTCTCCTATATAGATCTGATTCATACACAAGGGAAAGGAAGGGTTTTTTAATTGCAGTCGGACCTGAGATAGGAGATTCGGTTGTCACTATGTATCTCATAGGAATGAGAATTAATCCATATGGAGTTCTTGAAAATTCTAGGTGTATTAACATCATGTCGTATAGACAAAGATGAACCGATGTGAAAATATAGAAAAATTGTAGCTGGAACAGGGGATATTACCTAGGTGTCGCTTATTATCTTTTTATGGAAATAATCAATCCACACATAGTTCTTGATGATGGTTCCCCACTTCAAATTAATTTTTATGTGAGAAACATGGCCTTTAATGCATTCTAAAATTAATGTTGGGCCCAAAATACCAGATGGCTTGAGAATCAAGACATATTTTCTCGAAGGGTTCCTAGTATAAAATTTAGTCTTACATATGGAAGGGTTAAATTTTTTCTTTTATTGTTGTGGATGGGCCTGATATATGAGATCTAGGTGTCACTACATATCTCTTTGGAATGAGAATCAATCCAAACATAGTTCATGATGAACCATACAGTTTAAAATCATGAGTAATGGACGATGGTTACCTGATATGATAGAAAAAAAATCTCTATAACCAAGATTGGAGATCTTTTTGTCAATAAATACTTCATTGAAAGGAGAATCATTCAATTCATAGTTATTGAATATGGTTTCCCATGTGGGTCTAATCCAAACATAGGGAATAAATGGGGCTCAAAATCCACTAGGGAGTGGAAAGTATGTGAGTATGTTTTATGCATGGAAGATTCTCATCATTAAAGGGACACAAGGATTGTAAATTCATGGTGTATTGCGATATTTCATAACATAAAATGATGGATATATCAACAGTATAGTTTAATTTCATGTGGTATGGACAAATGATGTTTTTCAATTTCGGGTCATGGGACTAGGACCTCATGCTATTCATTTTATCATTGTGTGATAGGGATGATGATGTGACAAAGATTCACATCATGAAACCCAAACACTGGTTGTAATATTGTTTATCAACATACAACTAGGACTAAATTTATGCGATTAAACAAAGTACTTATTCAGAAATATTTCATTGGTTGGAGTTTTAATGAGTTCCCCATCCATTTAGATTATGTAATAAGCTCCATTATAATAGACCATATGTATAGAATATGTTCCTTCCCTCATTGGTTAAAACTTCATTGGATTATTTCCTGGTCTCATTGGAGTCCTAAGGACCAAAATCAATTCTACTTACAATAATGAATGAAGGTTAACATAATTATTATAGGGCCACACTATTCAATTCTAATACACTTCCAAGTGGTATTCAATCACATTTCATCTTGTATCTCCATCAAATCAAACTATTTCAAGGACAGCACATCAGTCAATAATTGATCACCAATTGAAACTCTGAATTAGAGAAACTAAATTTCAATGGGTATAAATTCTTCTCTAATGTCTACCGACGAGGATAGGGTTTACCATGCATATATATAGGTGTAGTATCCATGTAATCCCATAAGGCATGAATGAGTTTATTAGGCCATGATTTTATATATTTATCTATAGTTTTCTTGAGATTGTTGTTCAACATTTTGTTTAAAGCTTCTATCATGGTATTTTTTTCTTCATGATGGTGTGGTGAAATGTTGGAATTGATATTGTATTCCATATATGACTTCCCTACATCAGTTGAACTGAAATTGGTGTCATTTTCATCAGTATGATATGAGGGGAACCCAATATAATAATGATATCATCTTTGAAAAAGCTAAAAAATCTATTTTCCTGAATTCCTTTGTTGAAATTACCTCATCCAATTTTGAGAAGAAATTGGTATTAGTAAGGATGTACATGAAATGCATAGTTGTAGATATAGGATAAGGTCCTAAAACATCCATTCACCATTGTAAAAATGTAAAAAAGTATTTAGATTTTTTTAGTATCTTTGGGGGTTGATCGATGAAGTTATCATGAACCTAGAAGGGATTACACTACTTAGTGAAATATGTCCAATCCAACATCATTGCTAGAAATATGTATCCAATCCTTTAGATTTTATCTGACAGCTTATACCTAGATAGGTGGGAACCATATTTTCCTACAATTACATCTTTTAAGACAGTCGTAGTTTCCTCCCAATCAATGTATTTGAGGATAAATCCACCATAGGCTCATATATATTGGATATTTTGGTGATTTGGGACATCATAAAGAGTGAAATTAAGTAATCATCACTAGATCTTCTCTCTTTAAACTCTATTTGGTGAAATTACTCCATCATTGTGATATTCAATTATTGGTGTCATTCATCCCATGGTAGGTAAAAATAGATTGGGAATGAGACTAATTTAACGGATTTCCTCTAGTCATATTTTAAAAAATGTAAAATATTTGATGATGAGCAATGATGATGATTTCCTCATTTTGGTTCATATCTTCTAGGGCTATAGATTAATTTTCCAATGCATTAGCTTAGGAATTTTGTGACTGCGAGATGTAAGACAATGTCAGTTTTGAAGGAAATTATTCCATTAACCCTCAGACATAATCACATAGGGGAATTAGATATTATTTTTTGATGGAATAATCTCCATTAATCTATGTGATTACTTACTCTGAATAACTCTTCACCTCTAGGTGGTCCGCTGGAACTTGAGGTACCAATTCCAAGAATTCATTGAGAGCCTGATATTTTTTCCTATTGTTGGTGACACTTTTTGATAATAGGAATGTTTATTGAAACACAACCATTTCAAGTGAGACGAGCTCAATTATTTTCCCCCATTTTCAGTGTGTAGGGTCTTCAATTATCTTACCTGTTGTACATTTGGAAGCACCATCAATATAAATTTCCTACATTGGATTACTATCTGGAATATATAAAATTTATTCATCAGGAAGTTATGTATTTACTGACATCTCTTATACAGATGGGTGGTCATCGAGGATGTCTGATATGGTTGGTCCCTTCACTACTTCCTCAGCAACAAATTGTTTATCAAACTGGTGTATGATAACATCAAACCGCTCCATGAGATATGTGATCATAGGACGACTAAGGATAAATTTGAACAACATATAGTGAGAATCCAAATGAATCAAGTTGATATATAGATAGTTCCTCAAATTCTAAACATAAATGATTAATGCTTGGAAACTATTCTCAATATTTGAATATTATGTCCTAGTGTTGATCATGGTTCAACTGAGATAATAGAGTTTTTTTTTACATTCCCAACATAGTTTCTTTGGGCAAGGAAGGCGCCTAGTGATTTCTCTATGGCTGTCACATAATGAATGAGTGGATTTACGTCCACATGTCGAATCAATTCTGGTGGACTCAAGATATATTTCCTGAGGGTATATAAACCTATTGGATGTCATTAGAATGTTGATATGTCAACACCTTCTTCATAAATTTGGTAATGGGAAATAGATTCCTTCTAGGCTACCTTTAAAACTATAGATATAGGCAAAGTGTCCCTAAAGTCCTATCAACTCAGTCTAGTTTTGAGGTGGTGACATGAAAAGGATAACTACAGTTTTCTTAGGATAGACTTGGATATCATGATGGAATACAACAAAATAGATAAAATTTTCAAACGTTACACTGAACGCATATTTTCAAATGGTTAATCATTAAATTATACTATCGAAGATTGTTGAATACAGTCTCCAAGTCAGTTCGGTGATGAGAAAGTTTTTTGGATTATACCACAACATCCCTACCATAGAATTCAAAAAATTACACCATGAAGGGTTTTGAGATGTGTTTCATGTCACGTTTCTTTGTCTCACCATCATTATTTGAGCCAATGGTCATTACCCGATAGAGAAATACGATTTGAGGGGATTTGAAGGCTGTAGATTCTTTATCATTTAGGACCATATAGATTTGGTTATACCTAGAATATCCATCCATGAAGGAGATATATTGTTAACTATATGATTCATCAATCATTAGTTCTATGATTAGAATCGGGAAGTGATCATTGGGATAATTTGAGTTTTAGATATATGAAATCCATGAGAAGGATGCATCTATAAAGGAGGATAAATTCTTGAAAACCATATAGGATTACTTTCAAGTTACCTTGATTTTTGAGAATTTTTACTAAATACCTAGTTGGGAATGATGTCATGTAAATAATGTGGGATTGGGATAAATTTCATGTGTCTTGATAATGAATGACATTAATTCATATTTTGGAAGGGTATTAAGGCTTATGATAGGATAAAAATGATGGTCACTAGATGACTGTGGTCAAATCACATTGTTCTACCTAGGAAGTAACTATTCCATGATCGGTAGATAGTAACAGCCTATGTGAATTAATTTTATATTCTTTAGAATAAGTAATCCTAGGCTGATGATCGTAGCCTACTATACATTAATCAAGATAGGGTCCATTGTTGAATATCCAATGGTCAGAGATGTTCACACAAATGGGAAGGACATTGGTTTTTTATCTTTATTACTAATTTCATAGGGTTTCCAAAATAGATCTAAGTAATAATTAGGATTGAAAATATATCTACTATTGATCCCTACCACAAAGTGGTTTAGCTACTCATAGTGTATGGTGATGTAATTTGATAAATAAATAAATTTATGCTTGAGTTGATGCGTGAATTTATGTGGGTCATAATAATAACGGGGTTCATAATTGTCAAGGGAATGAAAATGAGCATGCAATTGTGTTTTCAATAGATAAATCAAAACATTAGTAAATCACCTACATGAGATATAAAATAGAAATTGATCTCACATGTGATGTTGGAAATTGATGAAGAATGTCAAAAATTGATGAAACATGAAATTTGAAAGAGATTAAGGAAATAGTTCAATGTATCTTTAATTGAATTAAAATTTAAATCAATGAAGAGATTTGAGATTTATGGATAAATAGATTTAAGGAACATTAAAGGGATAAAAAACAGAGAAGAATAACCAATGGAATTTTTGTGAAATGCTATATCATATCTCTATATTTATAGGTGAATTTGTTCACAGCATGTATTGGAGGGACACATCATGTATTGTTGATAAAAATAAATTTATATAGTTTCTGGATCTCCCACTTTATTCAACAATATAAGGTAGATTTATGATGTTTGACTAACTACATGTTGTGTTCAGAGTGTTCATGAAGTGTACTGGCCTCCAGATGTTCCTCTATGAGGATTTCAGTAGGATTTATTTCCCAATAATTTTTATGGGTGTCAAAATATGTATTGATCCTTCACAACATATACTAGATATCTCCCATGATTTATTTAGGGCTTGGTCATGACTTGGCACGTGACTTGGTTATGTTGTGAAAAACTAGTACATGACATGTATGGACTGGTCGCGACGTGTACTCGATAAAATATGAATTTATCTGAATTTCGTCCTTGGAATCCTACAAATCCTTATTCATAAAATATTTACTACACACCAAGTTCATTATTGATTAAATCAATGGAAATCTATAATGACAGAAATGAAAATAGTGAATATATATTGGTAATATCAACCCCCAGCTAGAGTAATTGCTTGTATTCATGAAACGATGTATCCATAATGATTAAAAAAAATTATACACAATTTTTAAAACAACAAGCAATAATTATGTCCAGGTAATTAAAATTATAATGAAGAATAAAAAAGTCAGCTTCCTGAAGATGACCTACAATGAAAATTAGGCATGCCACATAGACTTGAATTTAAAATAAATTGTAGTCTTTTAATTACAATATTTCTACTATTCAATGAGTTTTATACCCGTATTCAATTTACGTCGCAATAAATTTACTCTCATCACATGGGGAATGATGAAGGTGGAGTTATGCTTATGACCATAGTATATGTTCCTAACCATATACTTGCATTGGATCCATTATCTCTAATGTGTAGATACAAGTATAACTTGTTCATGCGTACTTCAGCAGTATGGTTCTGACGACATTAAGGCTATGGGTATGTGGAAAAGAAATAAAAATTCATCTCAAAAGAAGGGTAATATCTAGAGCATAATGAATGAGTGTCAAGTCAATTGTAATAAATGTCCTCCTTCCAGCTAATCAAGTATATACTCTAATAGATCCAGTTGGGTCCATAAATTTTTCAATTATGCATACAATGATGGTTTTTTCCCATTTCTTTTTCTTTTTCATTTATATTTTCATAAATTCATATCTAGGATAGATCTAACATCCATCACATAACCACTTATTATCCTTTGAGGGATTCATTAGTCAAGAAAATGGTGATTTTTTACCTTCTTAGTATACTTCCCATTTAAAATTTTCTCGACTTTTGTATTTTCAAAGAAAAGGAATAAAAAAATGTCATGTAATAATGTAGATATAAATAAAAACTCAATTGTATAAGGAGTACACAATACATCTCATACCATTAAAATCATCCCAACTTTCTGACTACCTACCCCACAATTGTTCAAAAGTAGTATAATTCATTATATATGAGCATGGTATGAAGAAAAAATAGGCTTCAAAAATCAACATCCTATTAGATCATACATGGAAACAATGGGATTAATGGAGGATATATGTAAGTTGTGTATCATAAAAAAATGTCTAACAATGAGTGTCTCACAAGTTTTAAATATTTACTTGATCAGAAATTGCTTTGATAAGATATCAAGTCATGTTATAATTGGTTTCCATATCCCAAGTATCTATAAATAAATATTATCAAAAAATAATGTGAAATTATAGCCTTAGATTCCTCTCATCCAATGAGAATAAAAATAGGAATTATAATTGGTATAAATCATAGTAAATGGTCAAATTGATCCAAATTTCAAAAATGTTAAATCTGAATCAATTTTCTAAACTCAGCCTTCCTCTTAAAATTTTAACAAATACAAAACATGGATTCTATAAATTTCCAGGTTATATTTTTACTTAATTTATATGGGAAAATGATCATCATGATTCGTAGATTTATTATAATTACAAAAATTGTCTCTTAGATAGTTGAGAACAAAAAATAATTTAAGAGTATCATCAATGAAAAAACTGAGAAAACCCACCCCATATAGACACATAGAAAGAAATAGTGTCTTCACATTCCATAAAATGCCTTGTGAGTGTGGTAATGAATGAGAACATTAATGAATTTGAAATGGAATTTTTGAACAAATGTAACTGAGGGAATAGAGTGCTCCATAGATGAAATGGTATTCCATGAGGGAATTTGAGTTGTCGGTATGCTTAGTCTAGGAACCTGCAAAATGGTTTAGAGAGAAAATCATACAATAGAGTATACATTTTTTAAAAGGTCTAATCATCATAATAACATAATAATAGTAAGGTGAAGCAGTGAATAAGAATACATAACAAATTTTTTGATTGTTTTTAAATTTTTACATTGGAGTTCAATAAAGACTCAAAATGAAAATTGAAAATTACCAAATAATGATGAATATATCTACAAAAAAAAATCAACAATGGGTTTCCTCCAATAACGCACTAACATGACGTCGTTATCCAGACGGATGGACCATGACTTTATTTAGTGGTTCCACCAACGTAGTTGCTCATTTTTCTCTTACAATTACAGAAGGATGAATCTTTGAGTTCTAGTGGTTTCTTAGGTGGGTTGATGACTTCAGGGGATCTAGCATGAGCATGAATGAGGTGAGTTAAGAAAGGGATCATAGCTCTTTGTGGTTTTTGTTGTGCATATATTTCAATGGATTGTTGCAGATGTTGATGTTCCATGTTTATGACTTGATATTGTACCATTTGTTCCAAATCATATGGTGGTACCATATCATCGAGAACCATAGAATATTAAGAGAACCTATACATTTCTATGTAAAAAAATAATTAAAATGAAATTCAACACAAAAAGAGTGTAAAAATCAAATCACATTTATAAATATTTAATGTTTTTACAAAAGAAGAGATATTGAAATGAGAAAAATGAATAGTCAACCCCATCACAATTAAAAGTTCCAATGTTAAAAAGATATAAAACTAAATGATCTAGTTTCCGGGATGAATAACTCCTCCAGTGTCATCCTATGATCAGGGGGAGGAGGCCAACTGTCTGGTGATGTCAGCATCTGCAGTGGAAGGAGTAGAAAGAGTAGTAGTGGATGTAGTGGATGGTGGGGTGGTGGAGTTATGTTGTTGGGATTGGGTGGGTGGTGGAGAGAAACCAATCTGTACAAAGGCCATTTATCTGGAAGCTAAATCTATAAATGGTACCTCAAGTGTGGAATCAGCTGCTACGCCCTTGCCCGGCCGGGCCTTCATTGCTAAGAACTCTAACTGGGAAGCTGGTTCCGTATGGTTTTGAGGCTAGTAAGGATGAAAATAAGGGGATGATGAATATTCCAAGATGATGGGCTGGTTGGGGTGGTTGGTGTTGGGAATTTTGGAGACAAAGTGAATGAAATGTGGTGGTGAGTGGAAATCTACTGTAGGTTTTCCATTTTACGCTTCTAGTTAAACCAGATATTACTCATGGTGGTTTGGGATGTTATAGGAAGGGTTGATGGGGTAGGTGTATAGGAGGGAGGTGGGATGGGTGCGTTAGATATTGGGTGTGGAATGCGTCTGAACATGTGTGTCTACTACCTGCAATTGTTTGTGGCTCCTGCGTTGGGGAATCCTATTCTACTAGTGCCTAAAAGTACACATCATCTTCCCTCACTTACATCTTCATCTTGTGTTGCATTATAAGATCAGTAATAAAAAATGTCCTTGGATGGTGTTGGGAGGTGATGAATTGAACACATCAATGTGTCGGGCCAAATTTATATTGAATTATCTGGACATCAACATACCACACAAACGCTATGATTGTTTCTTGTGGTACTATACAAACTAGATATCCATGTTGACGGGTGGAACTCCCATGGCTATTGAAACAGTCAATACACTGACCTGACTAACACTTCCATGAGTCTCAACCCATGAAAACCAACCATGTGTCGTGGATCTGTATAGAATATGCAATTCTAGACCTTACAACCAAGTAGAATTCATGGGTTGATGGTCATGGTGTGACTAGGGGTTGAATGATATCATTGTCCACAACTACAGAGAAACTTCGTGAGGTGGTTGAAGTTGATGTGTAGGATATATGTCTTAGCTAATTAGATCCTCAGTGTAGATGTGTAGTCGTACCAAATATTATAAAAAATATTTCTCATGGGGTCTTCCACCCAATTGGAAATGAAGGAATTTGATGGCTATCACAAAGGTGGCCTGAAAATCCATAAATTACTTTTGAATGGTTTCCTTATAGACCTATAGAATATTGTCAATGTGAAATATCTCCAAGAGGTATTGGAAAACGATGAAGATATTTACTTGGGAAAGAACGAGAATTGCTAGTGGCGTGTTAGTATGCATGGGATTTTCAAGAAACTTGACATGTTTGACCTGATTTTGGATGTTAGTTAAATTGATCACATGAAGCATGTTAAGGTTTTCAATACATGATGTGGAGGTTGTGTCTACATTAGGATCATGGGAAGTGAGGGATTCAGGTGGTGAGAAAGCTTCAACATGTGCTTGCTCCTGATTATTGTCTACTGGATGTTCCTCTAATGCTGAGGATGATGAGTTTGAGGAGGAGGAGGAGGAAGATGTAGGTTTGGGTCATTTTGTGCGTTCCATGAAGGCAATGGTGAGGCTAGCAATAGAAGGGGGTCAATTTTTTAGGGAGTTGGATGAGGGAAGGGCGTGTGTATACTGTATAGGTTCAAGGAGTAGGATATTGTGGAGAGGGTTTGGAGGGTTTTGTGTTTGAAGGAAAAGGAGAGGATGGGAGGGAGATAATGATAATGTGGTTGACAAAGAGTGGTTGTTGGAGATGAAGGGTCGAGGGGTTGTGTGGGTCATGACCAATGGGTTTGTAAAATATGGTTTTTTTAAATTATACCTGACCTAGTACACAATCTGTATTGATGGATAACGTCATGAATGAGTTAATAAAAGTGAATTTTGGATGAAAGAGGTACATGTTGTGGACCATAGGTACATTACGAGTACTGAATAGTTTTTATCAACATTTATGATCTATTCGTCCTATCAGCTCGTGCCCACCCAATTCTCTAATATGATAATCCAACTCTAACCTAGTCTAAGATGTGCTACCCTAGGTTTCATCCCATTCAGTTCTTCCTTTTATGTCAGTTGCATGACTCCATTTAAGCATCAGTGAATTCAAGATGGTGACACATCCTTCCTAGAAGAGTTCTTCAAAAATATTCAGCCATTGATCGTTCACTTTAAATTGCACCACACATTATCACTAAATCTCAATATATTTTTAACAGAATACATGAACTACTTCAAATGAGCATAACCAATGAGACTTCATCTTTCCCAGGAATAGTTTCCATCTTGAGTTGAGTAACAAAATATTATTCCCAGGTACAAAGGTATGTTGTTCAATATGCTGATCATTATATTTCTTCATCATTACGTATAAATTCATCCATTATCGTATGCATATATTCTTATTTTATCAATGCAATTAATTTCTATAATCCACTTTTTCCATATGTCCCCAGATCCATATTCATTTTCTTGATTTCACAAATTTTTTGACTCTCCAACTCTACTAGAAGATGAATTTTTTTCCATAAAATAATATGAACGTGGTGGTTCCTATGGGTGTATTGTAGGCAGTTTTGAATGCCTATGGTGTATATTCCATCATGTGGCTGTAGTCACTTCTTCATATATTCTCACCCTTTTCAAAGATTTGTTTTACCTCTCTATTTGATTGTTCTATTTTACCACTTGTTTGTGGGTGGAAGGGAGTCCTAGTATTGTATATTTTTCCATACCACTATAGAATTACTCTCACAGATTGGTTTGTAAAATGTTTTCCCTGATTAGTAATGAGTAATCCTTGGAATCCAAATCTTTCCAAAATATTTTTCCTTATAAATCACATGAATAAAATTTCATGTCATATGTCTTAGCTTTATCTTCAACCCATTTTGATATGTAGTCAATCACGACCAGAATTTATCATTTCCCATATGATATAAGAAATGGTCCCTCGATGTATAATTACCCAAATATAGAACACTTCAACTTCCATAATGGGGTTTTTTGGTGTCTCATTCCTCTTTCTTATATTTCTTTTCCTCTATAACCTGTCACATATTTGTAAAATACCCCCTCGCTAATTGGTGTAGTGTTGGTGAGAAACATTTTCTTTATGGGATCCTAGCAGCTGTATTCCTGGGTCCATGATGTTCTCCAGTTGGTGATGTGTGATATATATCCATTAAATTTTGGTTTTCTTCTTCTGGAATGTGTCATCTCTATATGTAATCCGCACAATGATTCAATAGAAAAGGCTCATCCTAGTAGTAATAAATTTCATTTGATAAAAAATTAATGCTGGCAAGAGTGGTCTTGATATATGAATTCTATGGAAATATAATTGGCCATATATGAGAACCATGATTGAGAATTTATACTAAACATGGTTTCATTAGGAGAATCCACTTTTATGTTATTCCCCTTGTTTTAATTAATAATTATTAGGGTAATTCTAGATTAATGGCATAAAATAAAATTTTTCACCACTATTGTATCATTGATCATGATGTCAAATTACTATAGTTGGAGGTCAAAACACATCAACATTTGTTTGGCATCCTTTTTTCTCATTATAAACCTAAGGGAAGCATGATTATTGTGTACAATTACTTTGGATAGAACAATATATGAATCGAATTTCTCAAATGAATATACAATGGATAAGAATAATTAATCCGTAGTCATGTTGTTGAACTG
Organism: Viscum album; assembly: GCA_963277665.1. Taxonomy (NCBI): domain Eukaryota; kingdom Viridiplantae; phylum Streptophyta; class Magnoliopsida; order Santalales; family Viscaceae; genus Viscum; species Viscum album. The sequence goes on along the minus strand of OY728129.1, from coordinate 1,262,920,574 downwards.
CTATTAATACAATGTATGGATTTCATAATAAATGGGATAGAATATGTTTCCAATTTTTTGTCCTAGAAGAGAACCTACAGAATATTCACTAACATTAGACATTAACTCAAATTATTTTTCCCAATTAGGTTCAATGATAACTAGTGATGTTATCATACATCCCGTCAATGTTTTGAATTCTTGTCTAATGTCCTTAATTAATTCGAAAGAAACATACTTGAACAAAAAGTGTGTTAAAGGATGGTTAGATTTAGAAAAATCCATCACAAATTTTCTATAAAATCCATCATTCCCTAGAGAAATTATGATTCCCATAATGGTTGAGTGATATAGTAGAACATTGATGAAATTTATTTTTTCTAAATCAAATTCGATGACTTACTTCGAATATTGTGCCTAAGGACTACTACTCCTTGAACAATAAAATGATATTTCTATAAATTTATGTCCATGAATTTCTGAGAAATTATATATATCTAATTACATATTTCTTATATAGATATAAAATGACCTCCCATTGATAGAGAAATAATCCATGATGATTTGGATGAATTCATCAGCCATGTCATAGAAGATGTGTGTCATGCGTCTCTAAAATGTGGCTATAGCATTTCTATTTATGAATGACATTATTCAATATACAAATTCTCTGAATGGGATTAAAAATGTGGCCTTAAGTCATTTAGTGGGGTAAACTATAATATTATTGAATTCAGAATATCCATCGAGGAAAAAGTAGAATTTGTGTCCCACTAATATTTCTATAATATGATCCATGAATGTTAAGGGAAAATGACCCTTTATAATTTCTGAATTTCGGCATATATAATCCACATATACTCTCCATGTAATGATGGTAACTGTTGAAATCAGTTCGTTTCCATCAGTTCATTCTATCATGAGTCCTCCTTTTTTCACATGTTAGAGGTGACACACCCATTCACTATCTGAAATAGGTAAAATGAATCTTGCCTCCCTGATCTTCGGTAAGTCATTATTAATGAATTACTTCATTGGTGGTGTAATATATATTTTAGGTTTTCTCTTTAGCTTTGTATTTTCCCCATGAGGGATTATGTGAGTGCATTCAATAGGTTTAATCCATTCAATATAGGCCACTCCCTAGGCGATTGACTACTTTTGTATTTTTAGAACATCAACCAATTTCTCTTCTAGTGCTTGAGATATTTTAGTGATAATAAATATTGGTAAAAAGGATAACACACCTTTATATTAGTACTTCACTGTAATGGGATGTGGTTTTAATTCTAGTTGTGGTATCTTAATGATGGAGGGAATTAATGGTGGAATAGTGTCTCTTGTGAGTGGTTCATTGAAGCCTTCTTATTCAAAATTATACTGTTATTCCTTCTACTATAGGAAATAATTTATTTATTATGAAATGGATATGTACCCACCTCCTTTTTGGGTGAGAGATATTTAGTTTCAATCCTCAATATCATATGTGTAACACCCCAATCTTCCATGGTACGCTTCTCTTTGAATACTACAGTAGTGTGTGTTGTACGCAACTTTGAGTTCTAACACACCACAACCAATAAAACTAGTCGTTATGAATAGTAATACCCACTTTTAGAAATTTTAGAAATTTTATCTTTCAAAATGGACTTCATTTTTGGATTCAGAATATCGAAATTAGCTTAGGGTGAATTTTTGGTATTTTTCTGAAAACTATCATTTTTTGATGAATGGTGAAAAAAACTGAGTTATAGTTTAAAACAAAATTTTTATTTAAATAATTATTTATTTTATATAAATTTATTTTAGGTAAAAATAGATATATAATACCTATATATGTTCAATTTAATTAATTGGAGTCATTTTATAATAATTTTATGTTTATAAATATTTTATTGAACTTTTCACCATCTTTTACCCACCTCCTAGGAGAATTTATCAATTCACATAAAACATAATTTTACTACTTCTGTGAGTGGAATTTCAAAAATATGAGAGACTCAGTTATTATCAAGGAGTAAAATGTGGTCCAATAAGATAATTTTTTTGGTGAATAATAACTTTTTACTTTTATTTACCACGGTTAAAAGTAAATAGGGTTATTAAGGGTAAAATTATATTATTATTACCCTAACATATTTACTAATTCTATTGGATAAGTATAATTCGACCAAAAACAACCTTAGGAATAAAATATTAACCTCTTTGGTTCACATGGATTAGATTATGACATTTATTATTATTTAATTCAAAGAAGAGTTAAAAGAGTTAAAATCAAAGTTTAATAACTAAAACATATTAATATAGGTTTATACATTAGATAAACTCTATTATAAATATTCATTAGAAAGATAAATACATTTAATACATAATGGTATTTTATTTATAATTTTTATACATTAAATAATTTAATTTATTTATGACACAATGGTGATGCAATAATAACCTAATTAATGAAATATTAAAATAATTGATATTATATATATACAAATAAATGTAATTTTAGACTTCATATAAATTACACTAATTTTCTAGGTTAATATGACATATTAGGGTTGGTTAGATGAATCTTTTTCGAAGTAATAATGCTGTAATAAATTTAGCAAAAACAAAATACCAAATAGTGTCAAAATTGACATAAAAGAGTTTTTATAAAAACATATTATATTATTAATTGATATTCTATTCCTAAAAATCTATGTATCGGCCAAAGGACTTATATAATGATATTTTTATCATTAATGAACCACTTGGGGTTCGCTTGGAAGTATATAGTTAGTTTATTGGCCATATTATATAAAAATACAAAGACACATGGTAAATGTCAAACTATTTAACTAAGAGTTAAATCTAAAAGGTAATGTTAATATAGTAAACCAAACCTATCCAAAACCTATTGGTTGAGTGGTTTTCAACCCATATCCACCTTATACATTAAATAACCCATTTTGGAGTCATTATAAACCGAAATGAGTTTATTATAAAATAATATTTATAGCTTTTCCAAAGGTTCCCCTCACCCCTATTATAAAAAGGCACTCCACCATCTCTCTATTTCACACCTTAAAAGCTTTTTTTCTTGGCCAAACTCTTCCCAAATAACCTTTAAACAATCTTCCATTCATCCTAGAGGTCTTCCTTTAGTCATAAAGCCAATTTAAGGATCCCATTTGATCAAATCAAAAGGAATAACCTGAAGAAGAGGTAAATATCTCACCACCTCTTTCAAGTTCCTTTCTTCTTCCACTTCCTTTTTCGTTTTTGTTTCCATTCTAAAATAATTTCTCCAGTATATTCAATATACTGTGATGTTATTATAAATATAGTACAAGAAAATTCATTATTCTATCCATCCTTTAAATAACATGTCACCATAAGTACAAACGTACGGCTTACCGTCTCCACGTCGTGGTGTAATTGTTATTCAATACATTATTATATGGATGGGTATAATAATGAGGTGTAATTGATGTAAATAATAAATATTAGATAATAATGATTCTTTATATATGATATACCATCCAATTATATATTATTTTAATATCAAAATAATGATATTGTCACGCGTGCGTACGTACGGATTACCGTCTCCACATAGCGATGAGATTAATTTCTCATCATAGCCATTGAAGAATAATTTTCATTTTATGATTAATAATAATGTATAAAGACATGATATAATTCTTTATAAGAATAATTTACATCCCATCGATAACAAATATGACTCACATAACAAAGAATATGATGGAAAACGAATCTGTTAACACCTGAAACGACGATAATACTAAGATATTATTAACAACACAATGTTAAAACATCATATATGATATCATATTAACGTATATGATTCTTTAATAATTTAATAACAATTATTTCACCATTATAAATCAGTTTTACCTACCCTCGACCAAGGAAAAGTACAAGGTAAGGGTTTATTTCACAATCTCTTCATTATCCGCAGTTGAGTATACGTAATTATCTACTGGGACCTCTGTAACATCCACATCCATGTTTCTTAAAAATGAACTTAAAAACATTCTTACTGTTTTATAGAATATGGGTTAAAGTCATTTATACCCTTGTTTTACTTTTTATAAGATGTTTAAAAATTAATCTTTTTGTCGTTTTCCAAACATGGTCTTTTTTATCCTTTTTGACAAAATTAAGGTAATAATGTCTTTTTTAACATATACGGTGGGTGCAACTATTTTCTTCCATTATAAAATTGTCGACGATTCCCTTACAAGATTATAACAATTTTTTCAAAGTAAATGTTTTCTTTTATAATTATGTGACTTTTAAATGATTTCAAAAAAAGAGATATTTCTCTCAAATAGTTCTGATTTCATCTATGTCAACATCCTTTGATAGTTTTTAAGCTCATTTGACGTTGATATATTATGACACAAAACTTTAATATTGTATTGATAGTTTTGTTATATGTTTGACTATGGATGTGTTATTTTTATACCATTCTTTGTTTATAGATAAAGTATCGACATTTCGTATGCTAGTTTTAATACAAATGTGTACGTTATGTTTAAAACTGTTCTATGAGGAATTCCTTAGACATAGTAAGTGACGGTTGGAGCCCACTATAGCTCATCGATGCATCAGTAGGTGTCATGAGACAAAATAGTGTCTTGGCACAAGGCCTTTATAAAATCTTATTTATAGTCTTGGCATAATCCCTTGGCTATGTGGTTATGATAGTTTGGATTATGCATTCCATCATTATGAAAGTGGTTATTGATATTGCATGTGATTATTCAACTAGTAAAATATCCATGTGAATAAGTAAATGGAATTATTTCATTTTATTTTTTCCATATTATTCTAAAGCTCAAGTTTAAAATTCTTTTTTTAGTTATACATTACATTAAATGTTTATGCTTATTTATGAAAGTTTCTGCTATATTGTTATCCTTACTTAGCATCTGAGCTCACCCCTTTCTGTGTTTTATTTTTTCCAGGATGTGAAGAAGTATTTTATGACTGACCTGCATGGATAGTCTGATGGGATATGAGTGTGGACCATGAAAAATATTTTGTTTTAGTTTGTCACTTTATCATATAATGTATGACCTATAAATGTATCTAGTGTTTCCAAGTATACTAAACTAATCGGTCTTTCGAGACATGATCTTTTGTGATCATGAAAATGTTATGTAATAATACACAGACTCTGGTTAACTGGTATCGGGGCATTAAAGTTAGTATCAGGGAATGTTTAGTATAAATCATTGAAGATAGATTTAGATAAACTCTGATTAGAGCACGTAGAACTAAGATGGACTTTGAGGATTAGTATAGAAGAACATCCTAGAATTTTTTTATTGTATATATTTTGTGATTTTTTCGAGTAATACATCCCTATCTGGATACGAGCAGGTAGAGGTGGCTCTGGCACAGATGTACCTAGGGTTAAAACCCGAAAACACCGCTTTGAGCTAGACTCGAACAGGAACTGGTGCATGTCAACAATCCTTGCTGCACTCTTGGTTACGACACTCACAGGGGATATTCTTAGGATAATTCTCATTTTAGTTACAAACCATTATGAAGGGTTTATGAGTATATACTTTTTCAAAGAAAACATTTTTATGATTATGGATTATATCCATAAGTTGTTAAATTTATTTTAAGTGTTTTACAAGTTTGGATTTATGTATTTCGATTCATAAACTAATCTTGTGTATGACATTGTTTACAAATGGAACTTAGTGGAAGGAATGGAAACCGTATCAATGCATGAACTCCATGTAGGTATTGCCCTCTAGTTCAAGATAATTATAGTGGAGCTAGTGATACAACTGGTGCTGATCAATATATCACCATATTGGGACAACTCACACAGGTTATGAATAATAACCTTACCCGTATAGAGAACCCGGATACACAACGTGCACGATCAATGTTAGATCGTTTCATAAGGAAACAATCCAAAACATTCAATGTGAGTAAAAATCCATTAGTAGCTGATCAATAGATAAATTACTTAGAGAAGATATTCTATGCCTTGGTAAGTAGTGAATGTGAAAAAGTTATCATGGTAGTTTACCGCATAAAAAGATATGCAGATCAATGGTGGTTATTGATTCAAAACACAAAGGAAGATGATTAAGTATCCAATATGTAATAGAGGTATTTTAATGATCTTTTCATAGAAAAAAATTTTCCTCGTGACCATCTAGAAGATATGGAAAGACAATTTCTGAGTCTGAGGAAAAAGGAGGACGAGAATGTTGCAAAGTATGAGTCTAACATTACAAGGATAGCAAGGCATGATGCAGATTATATACGTAACCCTAGAAGTAATATTGATCACTTCTTTTATGGGTTAAAATCGTTCCTATGTCGAGCATTAGTCTCCTAATCCTTCTTGTCGTATTAAGATATTCTCTCATGTGCTGTCAAGATGGAAAAAGAATTCTCTATGTCTTACAACTTTAAAGAAAAGCAAGAGAAGAAGAGATCTGCTGATCACTCTGGAAATGGAAATAAGGGGAAGAAGGGAAACATTGAATATCTATCCTGTAGAAAGTGTGTGGATAAACACACCGACACTTGATTAAAGAGAATGGGAGTTTGTTAAAAGTGTGGTGAAAAAGGCCACCAAGATTGTGATTGCAAGGGGAAGAAAGAAGCTACTGATGTTCAATTCTAAAATTGCTGGGAGATGGGACTTTATGAAAATAAATTTCCTAAGTGTCAGGGGAACATACGTTCGAAAAGGTCAAGGGATCAAGGGAAAGCTTATGCTATCCCTACTGCTGAGTTAAAAGATCCAAAAGACATGGTGGCAGGTAATTTAATGGTTTCCTCATGTTTATAAAATGATTTATTGACTTTGGATCATCACATTGATTCATATCTTCCCATTTTTCTAATAAAATTAGATATTTCCAATTTGATTTAATAAGGGAGTTTTCGGTCAATAATCCTAAGGATAAAGAACACCTTATATTTATAAAAGAATCATCACCACATGATTCCTATCTAGATCCACCCCCAGTAGCTCAAGTAAGTTCAATTATTTGAGAGGAAAATAATGAAATAACTATGGTTGAGGAAAGGAATGTTCAAATAGAGGATGTACCTATTGTAAAAGAATATGTTGATGTTTTTCTAGAAGATTTAACTGGACATTCTCTAGAACGATAAATTGAGTTTTCCACTGACTTAATTCCTTGTTCAAGGACCATATCAAAGACCCCTTATAGAATGGCCACTGTGGAATTATTGGAACTAAAGAAACAACTAGGGGAATTGATTAATAAGAGATTTATTCTACCTAGAGTTTCTCAATGGGGAGCCCATGTCCTTTTTGATTGGAATAAAGATGGATCTATGAGGTCATGTATCGACTACAAGGTGATAAATGCTATAACAATAAAGAACCAGTATCCCCTACCTCACATTGAAGATTAATTTGACCAACTTCCTGGAGCTCAATACTTTGAAAAGATTGATCTTATATCTGAATATCATCAGTTGTGCGTGAAGAAGGAAGACAATCCGAAAAAAACATTTTGAACCAGTTACTGGCATTACGAGTTTACAATAATGCCTTTTGGATTGACTAATGAACTCTTTGTCTTCATGGATCTAATGAATAAAGTTTTCAAGGAATATCTTGATGACTTTATAGTGGTATTTATTTATGATATCTTGGTATAATCCAAAATCTATTAAGATCATGAAAATCACTTGCGTATTATCCTGAAGACTCTTAGAAGGCATGAATTATATGGGAAGTTTACCATGTTTGAATTCTGGTTTCATGAGATTTCTTTTCATGGCCATATTTTCTCTAAGGATGGAATCTCTGTTGATCCTTCTAAGTCAAGAGCAATACAAGAATGGCCATCACCGACAATTATAAATGAGGTACACAGTTTTATATGTTTAGCATCTTATATTCGAAGTTTCATCCAGAATTTGGTCCGGTTAGCTAAACCATTAACAAAGATAACACAAAAGGGGTTAAATTTGTATGAAAAAAATAGTGTGAAGAATGTTTTGAAGAAATTAAGATAATATTATTCAATGATCCTATATTGAATCTACCACTGAGGAATGATGGGTTTGTTATTTATAGTGATGCATCAAAGAAAGGACTTGGTTGTGTCCTTATACAAAATGATAGCGTTATTGACTATGTATCACGATAGCAAAAAATTAATGAGCAAAACTATCCTACTCATGATCTTGAGTTATCAGCTTTAATATTTTATTTAAGGATTTGGAGACACTATCTCTATGGTGAAAATGTGAGATTTATACCGATCACAAGAGTTTGAAGTATATTTTCTCACAAAAAGAACTCAACCTGAGTCAAAGGCGATGGCTTGAACTAATCAAGGATTATTATTGCACTATACACTACCACACAGGGAAGACAAATAAATTGGAAGATGCTTTGAGTAGAAAGGATCCTGGAGTTTTGAACAAGATGAGAGTTGTAAAGGATCCTATATACATGGATCTAGTAAATATGGATATGGGAATCACCATGGAAAGTGAAACATAAATACCTTTTCAAATGGTTACCAAACCATATTTACTAGAAATGATAAAGCGTTCTCAGACAGATAATAAAGTGTTTCAAAAAAAGATTAATGCTGTGAATGATGGGAGATTGTGTGAATTTGTGTATGAAGATGAAATTTTGAAATTTGGGAAGAGACTTTGTGTTCCCAATATACTTGATCTAGAAAGAGAATTGTTGGATGATGATCATAGTTTCAATTTCTCTATACACCATGGGAGCACCAAAATATATAGAGATCTGAAAGAAAATTTTGGATGGGACAACATGAAGAGGGAGATTTCTGATTTTGTTTCAAGATGTATGGTTTTTCAACAAGTGAATGCCGGAAGGAAACAGAATGGAGGGGTCATGCAACCTCTTTGCATACCGGAGTGGAAATGAGATAATATTATGATGGGCTTTGTCATGAGACTACTAAAGACTCCTACAAGGAACGATGCAATATGGTTCATGTTTTATCATCTTACCAAGTCAGCACATTTTCTTACTATAAGGTAAGGTTAACAACTTGAACATCTATCAGGACTATATATTAATGAAGTTGTGAGACTTCATGGAGTACCCCTATCAATTGTATCAGATCGTGATCCACGTTTTACATCAAGATTCTAGAAAAGTCTTCAGAAATATCTGGATACTGAGCTTCGTTTGTGCATTTCCTACCACCCCCAAACTGATGGACAATCAAAACGGACTATTCAAACCTTAGAATACATGTTGTGATCATACTGACTTGACATTCAAGGTTTGTGGGATCAATATTTACCTCTCACTAGTGGAAATACGGGCTTTAACGTCGTCGTAATAACGTCGGTTTTTTAAAAACCGACGCGAATAGTATATGCGGGGAATTTTTGGCGTCGGTTTTACACAAAACCGACGCCAAAAATAATTATGTTTTTTTTTTCGCGTCGGTTTTTCTAAAAACCGACGCGGAAAATTCTGTTTGAAGAGGTTTTCCGCGTCGGTTTTTAGAAAAACCGACGCGGAAAATCCGGTCGAAGAGGTTTTCCGCGTCGGTTTTTCTAAAAACCGACGCGGAAAACCTCTTAAAACAGGATTTTCCGCGTCGGTTTTTCTACAAACCGACGCGGAAAACCGATTAAAACAGGATTTTCCGCGTCGGTTTTTCTAAAAACCGACGCGGAAAACCTCTTCGACCGGATTTTCCGCGTCGGTTTTCATGAAAACCGACGCGGAAAATATAGTCGAAGAGGTTTTCCGCGTCGGTTTTTCTAAAAACCGACGCGGAAAACCTCTTAAAACAGGATTTTCCGCGTCGGTTTTTCTACAAACCGACGCGGAAAACCGATTAAAACAGGATTTTCCGCGTCGGTTTTTCTAAAAACCGACGCGGAAAACCTCTTCGACCGGATTTTCCGCGTCGGTTTTCATGAAAACCGACGCGGAAAATATAGTCGAAGAGGTTTTCCGCGTCGGTTTTTCTAAAAACCGACGCGGAAAATCCTGTTTTAATCGGTTTTCCGCGTCGGTTTGTAGAAAAACCGACGCGGAAAACCTCTTCGACTATATTTTCCGCGTCGGTTTTCATGAAAACCGACGCCGAAACTCATAAAAAAAATATATTTCGCGTCGGTTTTAATGAAAACCGACGCGAAAAGTCTTTTAAAAATATTCACGGACAGAAACCCTCATTTTGTTCGTCCGTCGAAATCGAGTTCCGCTGCGGCGCTTCGGACTCCCGACGACCTTCGAACTTGATTTGCGATCTTGAACGGCCATTGTTGAAGGTTTTTTGTCGTCTGCACGATTTTGGGTATGTGTTCTTCCTATTTATCTCTTGTTTCATATCCCATTGTTTATTTCTTTATCAATAACCCTATTTTGCGTGATTTGGATTATTGGTTAGATTTTAGTTGTAATTTATCATTATTTTTTGTTTGTATTATCATTGTTGGTGTAGATTTGATATTGTTTGTTTTTGGAAGTAATTATACCGGTCGCAGTTTGGATTTAACATCTCAATTCGGGTTGAATAATTATGTAAGATTTTATATTATGTTGGATTTTAAATAATTATGTAAGATTTTATTTTATTTTATTTCAAACTAGATTAAAAGGGGCTTTAATTAAAAGTTAGAAATTTTGTAAGGTGAGTAGTGGCCTAATTAGTATTTGTATACTCATGTTTATCTACATTTCAGTTTTAGGATCTTATCCAGTTCTTTTTCCCTCTTAGGATGCATTCTGTTTCAGTTTGGGTTAGTGATTAGTGGGGACTTGAGCTCAGTTATTGTTTTACTTATCAAATTATCCCAAGTGTGCCTATTATAGGTTTTTTACGGATTTATTTAAATAGAATATGTGTAAATTTTTTCCATTTAAATGATGTTTTTACTACTTAAAATTATGGTTAAAAGTGTATTGAATTACTTTTGTGAGGACTAGGTGATTTAGGAGATGAAGTGTATTGAGGGAATTAGTTTATATCTATTTATAGTTATTCTTTATATTATTTCTACTGATTCAAATTTTGTGTTGATGTATAACCTATGGATAGGTCATTTCAGATTTCTGATAGAAATATGATGTTAATTACACTATGATTAATGGGTGAAATCATACCTAGTGATTGTTTTAGATGCCTATAATGCTTATTGTTAGTCTATGAGGATTAGGTACTCCCCTCAAGTATGTCATGGTCTAGTTTAGGTGTTTAATGGATAGATATCTTGGGTTGGTTCATGAAAATGGTATCAAAACCAAGATTTTTCAGAGGGTTTGGGTTTCCAAGTTCCCTTTGTTATTTGGCATTATAATGTTATTATGGATATAGGTTATAAAAAATCTAGTGCTACACATTGGGAAAAGTGTCATAATATCTTTTCCATTTGAATCCTTGAGTGTTTATGTAATTCTAGGATTTATTGTTGGATTTTGATATTGATTTTGATTGGTTTTATGTGTTTGATATAAAAATGATGATTGAATTACCAATGATGTGTAATCTATTTGGGGGTTCACTTAATATTGGGGTGATGGTGGATGAAGATTTGTAGCTATAGGTCTATCCCCCATAGTTAGGCCAACCATATGGAGCCCTTTTGAATAGTTTTAATGACTCTTCAAATCCCACAAGTAGTTTTGTTAATCGAGTTCCACATGTGTGTTTTAATACACATTGTTTTAAATAAGGATAGTTATTGCACTATTTTTCACATTAAGTTTTCCATGATTCATTCATGTTACATCAAATGAATAAAAAAATAAATATAGTGTGATCAATAGTAGTCATAGTGAGAAATCATATTATCTTGTATGTCATTCATATAATATTTATATCATGGAACTTTATTTTCAAAAAATGAAACCTTTGATTTAACCATTTTGTCCTTGTATTTCAATATAACACACATGTATATAATATTAAAATTAACTGTTTACTATATTTGTAAACGTGTTTCATATTTGATGTCTTTTATCTGATTATCAATAGTTTTTATGGAATATGTTTTTGTTTACAATTTATCTGATAGATATTTAAATGTTTTTATGTTTTAATATATTCATCAATTATATTGTGATATCAGGTATTAATGGATCATAATTGGATTTATCTACGAAGAACTACTAGTGAATATGAAAGAGGAGTTGACAATTTTTTGGAATTTGCTAAACGGCATAATCAAAATATTGATTTGATTTTCTGTCCATGTGTGAAGTGTGTAAATATGAGAAAGTTAAACTTCAGAGAAATCAAAGATCATCTCATTTGTTATGGTTTTAGCCTTAATTATACACGTTGGATCTTGCATGGTGAAAGAACTGAAAATTCAACATCCAATGTTGATGACGATATTCATAATGAGGCAGAGGATCGTATTGAAGAATTAATTCATGATTTAGGTGTTGAAACCATCGAAAAAACACCAACTGTTGAACGATTGTATGGAGATTCTGAGAAACCATTATTCCCAGGTTGCAGTAAATATACAGTGTTATCAGCAGTTTTGAGATTAGTTAACTTAAAAGCAAAAAATGGGTGGAGTGATAAAAGTTTCTCCAGTTTACTTGAGCTTTTAAAAGAGCTTCTTCCAGAAGGCAATGGGCTTCCAGATTCCAATTATGAGGCGAAGAAAATATTATGCCCAATGGGATTGGGGTATAAAAAGATACATGCTTGCCCCAATGATTGTGTACTATATAGGAAAGAAAATGAACATTTATCAAGTTGTCCTACATGTGGAACATCGCGCTATAAGATGGATGAGAAAGTCAACTCAGATTCATTTTCAGGTGATGTCATGTAACGTTATGAAAAATCAATTTTTTTACTTTCCAATGATATCATCCAATATTTTTTTCAAACAATTCTGATAATTCAATTCTGGTTTATTTTTAGGTACCAAAATCAAAACTCCATCTAAAGCATTTTGGTACCTTCCAATTATTCCTCGTTTGAAGCGTCTATTTGCAAATTCAAATGATGCAAAAAGGTTAAGATGGCATTCAGATGAGCGCATTTCTGATGGTAACTTACGTCACCCGGCCGATTCACCACAGTGGAAGAGTTTTGATAAAAAATTTCATGATTTTGGAAGTGAAGTTAGAAATCTCAGAATGGGATTGTGTACTGATGGAATGAATCCATATCGGAGCCTCAGTAGCCAACATAGTTCATGGCCTGTTTTGCTGGTACTTTACAACTTGTCCCCACATCTATGTATGAAGAAAAAATATGTTATGATGAGCTTGATGATTTCTGGACCAAAACAACCAGGAAATGATATTGATGTGTATCTTACACCATTGATTGAGGATTTAAAACTGCTATGGGAGAAAGGTGTTACAGTTTTCGATGCATACAAGAAAGAGTATTTTCTTTTGCGTGCTATGATAATGTTCACTATAAACGACTTTCCTGCGTATGGAAACTTATCTGGATATAGTGTTAAGGGACATAAAGCATGTCCAATTTGTGAAGAACAAACTTCATATTATCAATTGCAGAATGGAAGAAAGACAGTGTACATGGGACATCGAAGATTTTTGCGAATTGATCATCCTTATCGTAGATTGAGAAAAGCATTTAACGGTTTACAAGAATACAACCTCCCCCCTCAACCATTGTCAGCTGAAGAATATTATGACAGAGTGAAAGATATTGATTCAACATTCGGAAAGAGAAAAAGTTCTGGTTTACAAAAACATATCTGGAAGAAGCAGTCTATTTTTTTCAAACTACCTTATTGGAGATTTTTAGAGATAAAACATAACATTGATGTTATGCATGTTGAGAAAAACATATGTGATAGTTTGATTGGAACTTTGTTAGACATAAAAGGAAAGACAAAAGATGGATTACATGCTAGATTGGACTTGATGTTAATGCGAATACGTTTGGAGTTAGCTCCCGCTGTGAAAGGAAAAAGAACATATTTACCTCCGGCTTGTCACACATTAAGCAAGATTGAAAAGATGAATTTTTGTCAGTGTCTTCATGGTATTAAAGTACCCAGTGGTTTTTCTTCAAATGTGAGTAATTTTGTGTCATTGAAGGATTGTAAATTAATAGGTATGAAATCACATGATTGTCATGTGTTAATGCAACAAATTCTACCAGTAGCAGTGCGTGGTATATTACCGAAAGCTGTCAGGAAGACAATCATCAGGTTATGTAATTTCTTTAAATCCATTTGTAGCAAAGTCGTTGATCAAAATTTGTTAGATTTGTTGGAGAATGAAGCAACTCTTATTCTTTGTCAACTAGAAATGTATTTCCCACCCACATTTTTTGATATAATGGTTCATCTATTGGTTCATTTGGTGCGTGAGATAAGAATGTGTGGGCCTGTTTATTTAAGATGGATGTATCCTTTTGAAAGATATATGAAAATTTTGAAAGGATATGTTAAAAATCCTTATCGACCAGAGGCCTCTATTGTTCAAAAATATGTATCAGAAGAGGTGATTGAGTTCTGTACTGATTATTTGAATGAAGTGGAGCATATTGGTCTCCCTCTATCTCGACATATGACAGTTGACAGAGAAGGTAGAGGGGTTCGAGGCTTAAAGGTAAAGTTCATTCCACGTGATGAAGTGATGCAAGCACATTTATACATTTTGAACAACACAGATGAGGTTCAACCATATATATCCTCACATATTGCTGAATTAAAGTTACGATATCAGAAAAGAAATGAAAAGTGGTTGATGATTGAGCATAAGAAGACATTTGTTTCATGGTTTAAAGAGAAAGTCACCTCAGATATATCTGTATCAGAAACATTGAAGTGGTTATCAGGGGGACCATCTTTTAATGTGATCACTTGGTCTGGTTTTGATATCAATGGCTACACATTTTACACAAAAAACCTGGATGACAAGAGTACCGTTCAGAATAGTGGTGTGATGGTATTCGCTGAAGCAGTGCATTTTTCGAGTGCCAAAGATAAAAACCCAATTTCTGCATCAACATCATATTTTGGAGTTATTGAAGACATATGGGAAATTGATTATATTAAATTTCGAGTCACTATTTTTAAGTGCAATTGGGTTGATAGTAATAGTGGCGTGAAACATGATGAATATGGGTTTAAACTGGTTGATTTGAAAAGATTTAATCACAATGAGGAACCATTTATCTTGGCGACACATGCAAAACAAGTATTTTATGTCATTGATCCGTCGAATGATCAGTGGTCAGTTGTTTTGCAAGGGAAAAGATATCATTTGGGTGATGATGATGATTCTGATGATGCTAGTGATTTACATGAGCGTTATTCATCTATTATGCAATTTTCAGATGATTACAATGAATATAAGACAGACATAGTGCATGCAGTACGTACCGATCATGATGAAGGGACGTGGGAAAACACTAAATTAGTCTCCTAATTTTTCTGGTAAATATTTATATTTTGTGTCTATTTTTAAAACTTACAAATGCATGCCTCTATTTTTACATATTTATTTTTCATTTCCTTGTTTCTAATTATTCAGTTTTCTAATGATATGCAGGTACCCAAAATTTCATTACACTTTCTAGTAGCAATGTCAAATACAGATAGAGATGAGCAGTTACCGAGGTATATCTATTTTGACATATTATTAAATATTCAGTAATATACATATTTAATGAAATAAAACTGTTAATTTATTAAAAAAAATTGCAGGACTACTGATGCGTCCTCGGCGGAGGAGACTTCTCCAGTTACTACTGAAAAATCAAGTTCTCTAGTTGGTAAACGTGGTATTACACGTTTACCAAAACTATCACTCGCTCGTGATGATAACAAATTACACATCCGTTTTGATGATAATAATAATGCAGTTGGCCCAAATGCAGTTCAGTTTGTCAGTTATATAGCGATGCAGAGCCGTTGCAGGATTAGTATTTTATATCCTGATTGGAAGTCAGTGGACAGGACGGCGAAGCAACAACTTTGGGAGGCCGTGACGGTAAAATATCTTTATTTATTTATTTTATCTCATTTTTTTAATATTATATAGTTTAAATGACATATTTTATTTTTTCAATTACAGATGACATTCAATTTTGAGGAAACCAAAGAAATTAGGAAAAGACATCTCTCTTTAGCGGCGGTTCGATGGAGAGATTTTAAAAACAAACTGACGAAAGATTATGTTTTTGGAAAGAGAAGGTTTGAAAGCCCATGTCTTAAGTATCCATATATAGATGAAGAAACATGGAAGCGATTTGTTGACAGTCGTCAGGAAGAGAAATTTCAGGTATTGTAATTGTTTTATATTTTAAAATTTATGCTATATTTTCCTTATTACTAATGTGTTTATTTTTATGTAACAGGCCTCCAGAAGATCTCATCAGGAGATCCAGTTGAAAAACGTATACCCTCATACTTTATCACGTGGAGGATACTCGTATTTGGAGCAGAAAATTATTGAAGAAAAATTTGAAGCATTAAGAGCTCGATCAAGTAGTGGTTCAGAAGAGGTCCAGTATGGTCCTCCATCTCCTCCCACTCGCCATGAGAAATGGAAACGAGCAAGAAGAAAAAAAAATGAACAATATCTTACAGACGAAGCTCATCAAGTGGCTGATAGAATTGTAAGTAAATATTAATTCTTTGTTAACAATTTTCCTTTTTTATAATTTATAAACACTAATATAAATTTTTTATTTTTCATTTCAGGATGAACTTCAGGAGAAAGAGACACAGGGCTCTTTTATCCCTGAGGGTAGGATGGATATCCTAGCCACTGCTTTGGGAAAGACTGAACACCCCGGCCGTGTTAGAGGATATCAGGCGGGTGTTAGTATTCGGAAGGTTTTTGGTAAGAGTAAGCAACCAAGAGACCCGGAAATTGAATCCTTAAAAGAAGAGCTGCAGGATATGAAACGGTCTATGGGTGATCAAATTCAAGCAGCAGTACAGAAGGCTTTATTAGAACACTTGGCAAGACAGTCACAGTCTGCTCATCCTTCCGAGGTATATTATTTACTGTTAACAATTTTTCTTTTCTATAAATTATAAACACTGATATAACTTTTTCATTTTTCAACATTCTCAGCCTACTCACTCAGACTATCATGCCTCATATGCTTACCCAACACCGTCTGGGCAGCCTTCCGAGGTATATTATTTAATGTCATCAATTTGTCTATTTTATAAATTATAAACACTGATATAACTTTTTCATTTTTCAACATTCTCAGCCAACTCACCCGGACTACCCTGCCTCATCTGCTTACCCTGCCCCGTCTGCGCAACCATTTGAGGTATATTATTTAATTTAATTTTTAATCAATTTTTCTATGTTAAAAATTTTAAACACTAATATACCCTTTTCATTTTTCTGACTTCTCAGCCTGCTCACCCTGACTACCCTGCCCCACCTGCTAACTTTGAGCCTCCACCTCCTCCATCGGATCAAACCTTATATTGTGAGTTGTTTGCGGGAGATCCTCATGTACATATTGTTGCGTTAGGACAAGTGTATTTTTTGGGGGACTCGGTACATCATCAGCCTATGCAGATGGGTCAGGTTAGAGTATCAGTACTTTTTATTATAGATCCTACTGCTCTACTACCATTTCCTACTGCGGAGATCACCAGTGTTGGGGAATGCATGGGCCATTTTTTACTTTGGCCAACTGCACTTCTTCGTTATATTTCACATGAGGTATGAGTTTTTTTAACTAGTAATTAGAAATGATTCCAAATTACTTATAATGTTTTCTGACATTTAACTTATATAGGAATATCTGAAAGCAAAAGAAACTGTACAAATGCAGCAAAATGTTCAAAAACAGTCGGCTGTAGATACTTCTGATATTTCTTCTGGGTTGAAAAGATTATCTCAGTGCTCTTCTTCCTTGAATTTTATCTATGAGTTTCGGATGACGCCCGATATATGTGGAAGAAATTATAAATTGAGAATATTGAAAGAAGATATCATGAATTTAGTTAATTTTGAAGAGATCGGGCTGAATGTGGTGCAGTTGTTTTCCATGTAAGTAAATTGACGTCTGAATTGCTATTTCTTTACTAAAATATTGTTATGTCATTGACTAACTATGTTTTCTTTTTAAATTAGGTATCTATACAGGATTCTTTTACAAAATGAAACTACAAGCATTTATAGCTTTATAGATCCAGAGTACATTTCCTCGGAAGTCAAACATGTGAAAAATGATGAAAAAGTTAAATATATATCCGAGAGATTATCACAAACAGAGATTCAGTGCTGGTTTTTGCCATTTGTTGATAAGTAAGAATATCAACATAATTTTGAACTCATGATCATTATAATGTCATTAATTATGAACTTTTTGTATTATAGGGGGCATTGGATGTTAGGTGTATTTTGCCCAAATGAATGCACCTTATATTGGTTTTGCTCTTTATTAGGAAAAGTGCGTAAAACGTTTTCCAACTTATTAAACAGGTAAGTTGTTTTTTTATTTTTAGAAGTTTGTTATGTTTAATTTTAATTGTTTACACAAGTTTTATTAGTTCTTATATAAAACAATGCAGTTCATGGAAACATTTTACAAATGAAAAGAAACCAACGAAAATCAAATATGTGGAAGTACAGGTAATTAGTTTTTATATTTTTGTTATATATTGGGTTTCATTATTAGTTAAATGTTTTATAACTGCAGTGTCATCGTCAAAATGGAAGCGTTGAATGTGGTTATTATATTCTACGATTTATGTACGAGATAATCACAACTGGGGAAACTACTGATTTTCATAAGGTTAGTTGTATTAACTTTTTTATATATTTTCATCCACTTTCTTCTATTTATTAATTTCATATCATTCAATATTATTGTAGGTATTCAATGATTCACAGTCATATTCTCAATCTGATATGATTCATATTCAATCTACTTTTGCGGACTATTTGTTAAGTCTGATTAAGATTTGAGGTATGTATACTAATATTTATAAATAATATTATATATGGGTTTAAAAAACTAACTCTTATGATATATTAGGTGTTTGAACCTACTAATAATCAAATGAATGCTTCAACAATAACAAACAATGAGCATGTCATATATTTCAGGTACGTGTATTTTAATTCTGATTTACTGAGTTTTCTCAAGTGCCTCTGCAAAAACTGTTTTATTGAATCTACTAATAATCAAATGAATCCTTCAACAATAACCAACAATAAGCATGTCGTATATTTCAGGTACGTGTATTTTAATTCAGAATTAGTTATTATATTTCTTTTCATTGTTATTTCTTAAAATCATTTGTCTGTACAGTGACAAATCTGTAGGGTGGTACTTGGATCATGAACATAGAGATTCGTATAGCGAAATAACATTCACAAACACTAAAAATTGTCTCCCTTGAATGCACAGCAATATCTTCTAGGCCTTTTTATTTTTTATGCAAATAAATATCGAAAAATGATTGCCGAGAAGCATATCACATAATACCTGAAACAACGCTTAGTGGGTTTGCACAAAGATAAAATAGAAGGCGTCAATTTTTAAGGTATGTTTCTTTATGTATCTTCAATCTGCATTTGATTTCAATTTTCTAACCTATTTTTTGCACTCAAATTTATTTCTCTGTTATTCCATAACTTAAACAAATAACAATAGTGAATAGGTAATGCACGTCTATACAGAGCAAATATAAAAACCTGAGGTTGGGGGTGGTGGGGATTCTATGGTGAAAAGACACCCCCAACATCTTCAGTGGGGGAGGTGAGGAAGAGGTTGCATCGGCTGAGTGTTCCTGGAATTTTGATCATTTCATTTTGGTAATTTACTTTGTGAAAAAATGAATGATTCAAATAAATTACACATTTTCATTTAATGTTTATTCATTGCACTAATAACTTGGATTGATTTTTTCACTCGTTTCATTACTGTTTTGACAGGATTGGTGCTATCTATGGGAGGAAACTTACAATGATTGATACTGAGTATGGTTAGATTAAGAAAATGCACCATGTAGGTACGTGTATTTTAATTCTGCTTTACTTTGAGTTTTCTGAAGTACTTCTGTTAAAGCTGTTTAATTGTTTTTGTATACTTCGTTATTTTTTTTCAGGGTTCCGATTTGTTTGGAGGAGAAAATATATTTATTTTATTTAAAAAAAAAAAAAAATTTACGGCGTCGGTTATTTTAAAAACCGACGCCGAATAATTTTAAAAAAAAATTATTTACGGCGTCGGTTTTTTTAAAAACCGACGCCGAAAGGGTTTTCCGCGTCGGTTTTTAGAAAAACCGACGCGGAAAACGCGGTTGAAAGCAGGTTTCCGCGTCGGTTTTTAGAAAAACCGACGCGGAAAATCCGGTTGAATGCGGTTTTCCGCGTCGGTTTTTCTAAAAACCGACGCGGAAAATCCTGTTCCAATCGGTTTTCCGCGTCGGTTTTTCTAAAAACCGACGCGGAAAACCTATTCGAATATATTCTCCGCGTCGGGTTTCCGCGTCGGTTTTTAGAAAAACCGACGCGGAAAATCCGGTTGAATGCGGTTTTCCGCGTCGGTTTTTCTAAAAACCGACGCGGAAAATCCTGTTCCAATCGGTTTTCCGCGTCGGTTTTTCTAAAAACCGACGCGGAAAACCTATTCGAATATATTCTCCGCGTCGGTTTTTTAATGAACCGACGCGGAAAATAATGTCTACATGTAGCTTCGGCGTCGGTTTTATAAAAAACCGACGCCGAAGCTCATAAGCGAATTATTTTTCGCGTCGGTTTCTATGAACCGACGCGAAAACGCTATTTTTAACGTCGCCTATAAAGACGTCGGTTTATAACCGACGTTAAAAATAAAAAAAAACCGACGCGAAAAAGTGTTTTTGCACTAGTGTCTGGTAAAATTATCCTATAACAATAGCTTCCATTCAAGTATTCAAATGGCACCATATGAAGTGTTATATGGAAAGAGACGCCACACACCAACTTGTTGGGATGATGTTGGTGAAAGAAAATTTGTTGGCCCAGAACTTGTTGACGAAGCGATTGAAAAGGTGAAGATAATCCAAACCTAAATCAAAGCGGCTCAATTTAGGAAGAAGAGCGATGACGATAACCGAATGAAGGATTTGGAATTTCAAGATGGAGATCTTGTTTTCTTGAAGGTATCACCATGGAAGGGTGTTATAAATTTCAGTAAGAAGGGAATATTGAGTCCCAGGTACATCGGACATTTCGAAATTCTAAAATTAATTGGGGCTGTAGCTTACCATTTGGCAATGCCGTAAAGTCTCTCCAAAGTACACGATGTGTTCCATGTATCGCTGTTGAGAAAATACATGCCTGACCCAATGCATGTACTCACCTATGATAAATTAGAACTGGAACCCGATATGTCTTATTGTGAAGAGATTTTCAAGATTCTCGATACATGAGAAAAAGTGATGAAAATACCAGACGACTCGTCTCGTAAAAGTTTTATGGAGAAACCATAAGATGGAAGAGTCAACGTGGGAACCTGAGGAACTTATGATGAAGAAACACCTGATTCTTTTTACATAGTAATACTCTAGAAATTTCGAGGACAACATCATTTGAAGTAGGGGATAATGTAACACCCCAAGCTTCCACGATACTCTTCTCTTGGAATAATACAATAGCATGTGTTGTACGCAACTTCGAGTTCTAACACACCACAACCAATCAAACTAGCCATTATGAATAGTAATACCCACTTTTAGAAATTATTAAATTTTATCATTCAAAATGCACTTTATTTTTGGATTCAGAATATCGAAATTAGCTTAGGGTGAATTTTTGGTATTTTTCTAAAAACATTCAATTTTTGATGAATAGTGAAAAACACTGATTTCTAGTTTAAAACCGAATTTTTATTTAAATAATTATTTATTTTATTTAAATTAATTTTAGGTCAAAATAGATACATAATACCTATATATGTTAAATTTAATTCCTTGGAGCCATTTTATAAAAATTTTAGATATATAAAAATTTTATTGAACTTTTCGCCGTCTTTTACCCACATCCTAGGAGAATTTGAAAATTCACATAAAACAAAATTTTACTGCATCTTTGAGTGGAATTTAAAAAATCCAAGAGACACGATTAATATCAAGAATTAAAATGCCGTTCATTAAGATAAAAATTATTTTTGGTGAATCATAACTTTTTTCTTTTCTTTACCATGATTAAAAGTAAATAGGGTAATTAAGGGTAAAATGATATTATTATTACCCTAACACATATCCTAATTCAATTGGATAAGTATAATTGGACCAAAAAAAACCTTATGAATAAAATATGAACCTCTTTGGTCCACTTGGATTAGATTAGGATATTTATTATTATTTAATTCCAAGAAGAGTTAAAATAGTTAAAATCAATCTTTAATAACTAAAACATTTTAATATAGGGTTAAAAATAAGATAAATTCGATTATAAATACTTATTAGAAAGATAAAGTTATTTCCTACATAATGGAATTTTATTTATAATTTTTAGATGTCAAATAATTTAATATATTTATGACACAATGGTGATGTAGTAATTACCAAATTAATGATATATTAAAATAATTAATATTATAAATATCCAAATAAATGTAATTTTAGACTTATTATAAATTCCACTAATTTAATAGGTTAATATGACATATGAGGTATGGTTAGATGCATTTTTTTGATGTAATAATGCATTTATAAATTTAGAAAAAACAAAATACCAAATAGTGTCAAAATTGAAAAAAAGAGTTTTTAAAACAAACATTATATTATTAATTGTAATTCTATTCCTAAAAATCTAAGGATCGGCCACCAGACTTATATAATTATATTTGTATAATTAATTAACCACTTGTGGTTCTCTTGGATGTATACAATATGTTTATTAAGCATATAATATAAAAATACAAAGACACATGATAAATGTCAAACTATTTAACTAAGAGTTAAATCTAAAAGATAAAGTTAATATAGTGACCCAAACCTGTATAAAACCTATTGGTTGAGTGGTTTGAGACCAATATCCACCTTATACTTTAAATAATCCATTTTTGAGACATTATAAACCGTAAATGATTTTATTATAAAATGATATTTCTAGATTATCGTGAGATGCCCCTCACCCCTCTTATAAAAGGGCACTCCCCCTTCTCCCTATTTCACACCTTCAAACCCTTTTGGATTCGCCAACTTCTACCCAAATAACCTCTAAATTATCCTCACTTAATCATAGAGGCCTTTTTAAGTCATAATTCCAACCTAAGAATCCATTTTGATCAAATCAAAAGGAAGAACCTGAAAAAGAGGTAAATATCTCACCACCTCTTTCTAGTTCCTTTCTTCTTCCACTTCCTATTTATTTGTTGTTTCCATTATAAAATAATAACTCCAGTATATTCTATATAATATGATTTTATTATAAATATGGTACAACCAAATTCATTTTTCTATCCATCTTTTTAATAACATGTCACCATACGTGCGTACGTACGACTTACCGTCTCCACGTCATGGTGTAATTGTTATTAAATACATTATTATTTGGATGGGTATAATAATGATGTGTAATTAAGGTATATAATAAATATAACATGATAATTATTCTTTATATAAGATATACCATCCAATTATATATTATTTTTGTATCAAAATAATGATTTTGTCGCTCGTGCGTACGTATGGATTACCGTCTCCACATAGCGATGAGATTCATTCCCCATCATATCCATTCAAGACTAATTTTCATTTGATTATTAAAAATAAGGTTTAAAGACTTGATATCATTATGTATATTAATAAGATACATCCCATCCATAAAAAACATGACTTCTGTAACAAAACATATAAAAGAAAAAGAGTAAGTTAACACCCAAAACGACGATAATACTAAGATATTATTAACAAAAAAATGTTAAAAGATCATATATGATATCATATTAATGTATATGATTCTTGTATAATTTAATAAAAATTATTTCACCATTATATAGGAGTTTAACCTACCCTAAACCATGGAAAAGTAAAAGGTAAGGGTTTATTTCACAATCTCTTCATTATCCGAGGTTGTTTATACATAATTATCTACTAGGACCTCTTTATCATCCACATCCATGTTTCTTAAAAATGTATTTCAAAACATTATTACTATTTTATAAACTATGGGTTAAATTCATGTCTAACCTTATTTGAATTTTTATAATATTTTTATAAAGGAATCTTTCTGTTGTTTTCCAAACATGGTCCTTTTTAACCTTTTCGACAAAATTATGTTAAGAATGTCTTTTCTAACTTATACGGCGAGTGCGGCTATTTTCTGCCTTTATAAAATCATCGAATCTTTCCTTACAATCTTATAAGAATAATTTCATAGTAAATGGTTTCTTTTATAATTATATTAATTTTAAATGATTTAAAAAAAAGATATATTTCTCTCAATTAGTTTTGATTTCATCTATGTCAACATCCTATGATGGATTTTAAGATCATTTGAAAATGATTTATTATGATACAAAATGTTCATATTGTATTGAAGGTTTTGTGATATGTTTGACTATGGATGTGTTATTTTTATAACATTCATGGTTTATGAAGAAAGCATAGACATTTCGTATGCTAGTTTTAATACGAATGTTTATTTTATGTTTAAACCTATTCGTATGGGGAATTCATTAGACACAGTAAGTGACGGGTGGAGCCCGCTATAGCTCATTGATGAATCGGTAGGTCTCATGAGACAAACTAGTGTCTTGGTACAAGGCCTTGAAAAATTATTATTTGTAGTCTTCGCACAAGGCCTTGACTATGTGGTTATGATATTCTGGCATTATGCATTCTATCATTATGAAAGTGGTTATTGATATTGCATGTGATTATTCTACTAATAAAATATCCATGTGAATAAGTAAATGGAATTATTTTGTTTTATTTTTTACATTTTATGATTAATTTAAAGTTTAAAAGGCTTTTGTTTTAGTAATACATTGCTTTAAATGTTTATGCTTATTTATTAAATTTTCCACTATATTGTTATCCTTACAGAGCATCTGAGCTCACCCCTTTCTATGATTTATTTTTTCCCAGGATGTGAAGAAGTATTTTATGACTAACATGTAGGGACACTCTGAGGGGATATGAGTGTTGACCATGGAGACTATGTTGTTGTTGTTTTTCATTTTATCATGTAATGCAAGACTTATGAATGTATATAGTGTTTCCAAGGCTACTAAAATAATCAGTCTTTTAAGACTTGATCTTTTTAGATCATGCCAATGTTTTGTAATATTGCACCAAATCTGGGTAACTGGGGTCAAGGCGTTGCAATATGAGTTTTGGGATTATTTAATTAGGTTGAACACCACCAATTATTCTCCATCTATGAATATATTATGTCCTTTTTTTACTTCTATCAAATCATTTCCTGTGTCTTATAATGGTATTCCATTATGATGAGGATTTATCATTCTTATTACAGATCTAGTACTAAGATGTCTTCTAGAATGATAAATTCCAAGACCATGACTGAAACATCTTTGATAATTCCTTAGGGTTACAAGAATGATTAGTCAGCTTGCTAGAATGCAACTCTAGTTGACTTGAGTTCTTAGATTCTGATATTGTAGAAAACCCTCCTCCACATTAAATTGATGTTGGATTCATTATCTCACAGGATTATACTACACATGCATTCTATGATAGCACAAGTAATTGATAAGAATTTAGGATATCTCGTATTTGGTGTAATTTTATACTGCACGACAACATAACATTACTCACTAAAAGATATGACACTATGATGTTCTATTTTCTTTTTTTGGGTAGCATATCATGGATTTGTTTTCATAAACTAGCATATGGGAAATGGTTTTCAAAAATGGTGTGATTATGTGTTGTTTCATGAACATCTCAATGAAAATATTATATTATGACTCTTTTATACCTTGTGTTTCTCTCACCGGAGATCAAAGATGTGGTTTTTATGGAGTTGGGGAAACATAAATAGGTTCCTTTTTATGTTCAATAGTGTGGTTTATCTTAGCAAGTTCTTTTTATTGGGCTGAGTGGTTATAGGATATATCAAATACTCCTTCTATTATGTGTTTCTTCTGAGGATCTTCCTATTGGTTTTCTTCTTTTCTACTGTGTTATTGAAAGTAAAAAAAATTCATATATCCCATCACTGCCTCGTTTGCTTCATATACTGGTTATGTCTCAGTATTACTTGGTAGATTACTTGGTAATCAATCTGACAAGGTCATTGAGGTTTTTCCCATTTAGAACTCAAGATTACTCAATGAATATCATTGGTTCTTCATTTATATTTCTTGATTTTACATTCATTGGTCCGACATTTGAACAAAATTGGGCAGGATATTCTCTAGGTTACTTTTAGGTGGTGGAGGTGGTTTTGGTGGTGTTGGATGAGGTGGATGCAATTTTTTTTGGGGGTCTTGGTTGGAAGGACTATTATTACACTTTTTGTTATGGTCTGGGTACAAGGATCATCGGTGGATACCATAATTTTTCCTTGATTATAGAATTGTTACTGGCCACATTTCGGTTTTAAATATCATTGATTATTCTGGGGTTGATGCTGAGTAGGCATATACTGATAATATTGATGTTTTTGTTTAAACAGATGGTTCTATTGATTGTAATTGAAATAAATACAATCCTGATGTTATTCATATCATTCCTTTAAATCCTAATAAATTTTTGGACCACCACACGTTTCTCATTATTTAATTTCCATTATAGGGGAAATAGGGTGTTGAGGTTGAGGTTGTGTAGATGGAATTTGAAAAGATAAAGATTTATTGTGAGTTCTTCCACTTACGCTGCTAGTTTTCTACTCTATTCTACCAGGTGCATAAAAATATGTGGTGTACAATAAACACTTTTCCATTGGATGTAATTGTTTGGGAATTCATCTAGTATTTATCATTTGGCTTCAGGGGTTTGGAAAATAAATCCTCCATCTACAGCAGCATCAACTACTGTTTGTGCCTCTCGCTGGAGTCCTGGGTAAAATGTCTATAATAGAATCCCTGTATCATGTCCATGATATTAAAATTTCCAAATAATCTCCTTAAATTTCACCCATAAATCCCAAAGAGATTCAATTTCTTCAGGATAAAGGTTTTGAATATCATTCTGGAACTTCTAGGTCTTGATTTGTGGGAAATTCTGGTCTAAGAATGTTTTGGAAAGAAAGTCCCAATTCATGATTTCCTCGAATGATTGTCTATTAAGACATTCCTTATCTCTATCTCTTAGTGACATTGGGAATATGTGTTGTCTTATTACATATGATAAGACTCCCCGGTTGCGAAATGTGTCGAAAACATCCAAGTAGATGGAAATGTGTTCATGTAGGTCTTTTCATTGATGACCTGTGAAGTGTCTAATATTCTAGATCATGTGAATTAGTGGAAGATTGATCTCAACTGTGTGGTCTTGAATTGGGAGATGAACAATGCTTTGGGTTGCAACATGGATTGATGGCATGACATAAGCCATGATTTACTTTTTGGGATTCATCGAGTGTTCTGCTAGAATTATCTGATCGGATTTTGGTGGGTTGGGACTTGTTGGATGATGTTTTTCGGACATTTCTAACTAGTGATTTCTAACAAGTACAATTTGACAAATATATATGGTACTTTCAAAACAAGGGTCCTTGAAAAAGTCACGGGACCTTGTACACACACTAATTTGGAAAACCAGGATTCAAGGGAATCATTTGAATGAGAGGAAAAGGGGTTGAGGCAAAGGTAATCCTAGATTATAGACCAGTGTTCTTTAAAAAGAATCATTTCTCCCAAGTATTAATTCCAAAATATGCTCTCACCCTCATGAATTGTTGGGTTTGAACATGCAGAGGTTAGATTAGAATTATATGTCCCAAAATTACTAACTACAAGTTCATGGTATAGTAGAATTGTGGGGTCAATCCCACAAGGAGTAATCTCCAATTATAGAGGTTCAATGGATTGAGAACCTTAAAGAAGCCCTTTTATGTTACCTTGTGGTTTTGGAATTTTTACGAAATCTCTAGTCGAGACTGAATTCATGTAATTAATGAGGGTTCTGGATAAATTTCGTGTATATGGAGAATTAATGACCTTAAATCTAACATTTTATGGGTCCTAAGGATTAGACTATCAATCAAGCAATGGTCACTAGTTGGCATGGATTTGGTAACATATGAAGTCACTATTCTATGATAGATAGATAGTAATAGCCTATGTTTATTATGATTAGCTTCTTTTTTAGAAGGCATCCTAATATTTTGATCAGATCCTAATCTAAATTAATCAGGATAGGGTCATTTTTAGGAATATCCCATGGTGAGGGACACTCACACAAATGGCGTAGACATCAGGTTTCTGTCCTGATTACTAATTATTTAGGGTTACCAAAATTAGATTTAAGGATTAATTATGCCTTCAGATACAACTACTCATGATCCATACCCTAATAGGGTTACATACACATAATTTATTTATATTTAATTAATTAAATTATAAAAATAATTCTTGACATGTTGTATGAATTTATTTGAATCACAATCATGCAGGGGTTAAGAATTGTAAAGGAAAAAAACAAGCATGCCATTGGGTTTTCAAAAGATAAATTAGAAAATTAATAAATTTCTTTCCGAATATAAGAAACATAAATGTATCTCACACCTAATGTTGGAAATTTATGATGAATATCGGTAAATGATACCTTTACAAGAGTCCTTTTAGTTTACCTTGGTGTTTGGAAATTTTTAATAAATCAATAGATTGGAATGGCTTCTAGTAATTAATGAGGGTTCAAGATCAATTTTGTATTTCTATAGAAAGTATAATATTAATTATAATCTTTTTAGGGTCTTAAGTCATAGGCTGGGATGAAAACGATGTCCTCTAGTTGACTTTGGTCAAGTCAACATGTTCTATATAGGAACTAACTATTTCATGATTGGGAGATAGTAACACCCTAAAGTCATTATGTTTAGCTTCTATGAAAAAATGTATCCTCGTCTAGTGATCGTAGCCTAATCAATATAAATTCTGATAGGGTCATTATAATGAATAGCTAATGGTCGGGTACAATCCCACAAATGGGGTAGAAAATGGTTGTTTATCTGGATTAATAATTCATTATGGTTACCAAAATTAGATTTAAGGATTAATTATACCTTTAGATATATATTCACATGATCCCTACACCTAGGAGGTTTATAAAATCAATGTAGATGGACATGTAATTATATAAATAAAGAAAATAATTCTAGAAATTATGATTGAATATATGTGAATCACAATCCTACAAGGGTTCAGAATTGTAAAGGGAATAAAAAGTAGAATGCAATTTTTAATGGAGAAGATAAATCAAAAAATTAATAAATGAATTGAGATGAAAAATGGAAATGTATCTCAGGAGTGATGTTGTAAATTCATGTTGAACATCAGAATATGGTGAAATTGAAATTTGAATGAATTTAAGGAAATAGATCAATGACTCTTGAATTGAATTAAGATGTAAAAAAACAATGAAATTTGAGTTTAAAAGAGAAAATGGGTTAAGGAACTCGAAAGGGATGAAAAAAGAAGAATATTTCCTAGAATTACTATGAAAAACTCTACCAAAACTTTGAATTTACAGGGGAATTTAGTCATGAAGTTTACTAGAGTTACAGTTCATATACTATTGATCTGTTTATATTTCTGTGGATTTTGGATGTCTTGTCTGCCACGTGCGTCACTAGAGTATTTATGATGTTTTAATATCTAGAAAAAGTGTTTGGAGTGTTCATGACATTTAATAGCCTAAAACTATTCCTCTACATGGATTTCTTGTGGATTTCTCACTCAACTGTTTTGACTAGTGTCATGAAGTGCACTGAGCCTTCACGACATGTACAAGTTGTTTCCACTTCTAGCATTGTGGCTTTGTCATGTCTTGGTTCACGACTTGGGTATACTATGAATTACTAGTACAGGATGTGTATGTACTGGTCAGGACATTTACTAGATAAAATCATAATTTTTCTGCATTTCTTCCTTGGAATCTTGTGAAGCCTTATTTTAAAAAAAACGACCATATACCAACTTTATTATCAAGTAAATCAATGAAAATAAATAATCAATTAAATAAAAACTATATATAAATTTAGCATATCAAAACACTTATTTTTCCATTCTACATCACCATAGGAACTATATTGGCTAACTACATTTGATATTTCACCTCTTGGATGAATTCAACTTTGATAATTTTGTCGAATTCAACCTCAAATTTTGAGGTATGAGTTGACTGTGTTCTTCTTACTACTTTCTTATATCCCCGATGATCTTATAGATACCCTAAATTATGGGTTCCCACCTTGGGGTCATGGCATAGAATCTCAATATAATTCAAAGTAAAAAAATCCCAGTGTTACTTCATAAAGGAAGAATACACCTCATTCTATTTTGGAGTAATAGCTTCACGAATTGGATTATGGCATGGATCATCCTCTGTACTCATATTTATTTCTATGAGTTCATCCACATTGGTGGATAAAAATTCGTCAAATGATAGAGGGGGAATCCATGAGGTCATCCACTTAATTAACTTCTTCATGTGTTACTTCTTCTGACCCCACTTGGAGGGTAGGTTACGAAGAAAAAACATCAGAGCTAGGGGAGGAGTTAGTATTTTGACATCTTGAAGTGGATGAAAACTTATCTACCTTAACTGATGATTAAGGGTATTTTTTATGCTCTAAATGGAATATGGTGAGTTTAGAATTTCCATCCCTATCATTTTTAATGAGGGCGACAGCTTCATCAAGTATGCTTCATGATGAA
Organism: Viscum album; assembly: GCA_963277665.1. NCBI lineage: Eukaryota > Viridiplantae > Streptophyta > Magnoliopsida > Santalales > Viscaceae > Viscum > Viscum album. The sequence goes on along the minus strand of OY728129.1, from coordinate 1,262,889,786 downwards.
GAAACATTTTGATTCTTAGTGGATGGAATTAATACATCTCCATTTAGGATATCATCATTTCATTGAATGTCACTGACTTCTCATGTGTTGTTTGGATCAGTTTTTGTTATTGACAATATGGATTACACTGAACGAGTGATTGGATTTGGGACTATCCTTTCAACTTCATAAATTGTAAGCATGTAATCCACACTATGATGCTTCAATGGGTTACAAGGGATCTTTTCAATTCAATTTGGTGCATTTATTATAGTAACATAATTTTCGATGGACCATTTTCCAATTTTTTATAGAACTCTTCATAAATTTACTATGATTTGTATGTTTTTAATGGGTCATTATCACCATGTAATGTTCTAATATTACCATTGATGCAATATTTGACACATTTGTGGTATGATGTAGTAATGGCCCCATGCTGATGTAACCATGGTCTCCCCCATAGATTGTTGAAATATGTATCATTTCAGACAACTTTGAAATATGAAAATGATATGAGATCCCCAAATATTGTTCTAGGTATAACCCCATTGAGAGGTTCATTCTCATTCTTTGCGTAACACGATAACATCAATGTGGAGTGAGATAAGTGGGATTCCTTGAGTCCCAATGAGTGATGTGCCCAAATGGGAATGATTTTGACTCCTGATCGATTATTAATAAAGGATCATCAGATATTTCTATCATTAATTTTTCCAGATAAGTTTAAGGGCCTGATGTGCCCATGTATGAAAACATCTGTATCCTGGCATGTTAATGATATGACTGTAAAGAGTTATGAATTTTCATTATCTATATAGTAAAAATACGAGTCCACTACATCAATTTCAAATCCTTTAGGTCTTGAAAAAGCTTCAATGAGAGCTTATAAGAGATCCTTCGACCAAATCAGGGCATCCATGATCAATAAATTGAAATGAAATTGGGCCAGTTGGTTCAACACATAATAGTTTTAATCCAGGGGATTGTGTTTTCTAGCATGGAGATGCACTTTTTAGGTTCCTTAGAGAGATGATGTTCCTGATGTGAATAGACCATATTTATAGGCAGAAGATGTAATTTCATCTTCCCTTGGTGGATTATATAAGCTAGGTCTACCCACTCATTGAGAACGTGGTGGAATAACCTCTAACCTATCATCCAGGATGATCATGTCAATGATGACCCTATCTTGTGTTGGAAAATTCTTGTATTCCTACTAATACCACTAGAGGGATATCCCATGAGTATCTACTATATAAACAGTTTGAGGAAGGGTGTGGTTAGAGTAGAGGATTGCAGAATGACCCTGTCTTCACCTGTATCCTCATCCCAAGATGACCTCTTCCCCCATGTCCCCTATTAACTTCAAGGAACTCAAGTTCATAATCAAAATCATCATTCTCATAGGAATCCATTAAGTGATTAATATTAATAGAGAGAAATATATACTCCCCTTATTATGAATATTATTCATGATAGGTTAATTCTTTTTGAGTTTTTTGGTAGGGAGGTGCCCGTTCTTTTCAGATGGACTGTAAGAAATCATCATAGGGCCTGGAAAACTTTTTCCTTGAAACAAGCTCTTATTATTCTTCTTTCTTCACATTATTATAGACATGTGTCTGTAGAATCAAAATAATGATGTAGATGATCAATTTAAATGAGGGGGGGGGGTGAATTTTATACTTTAAAAATTTCCTTAAACAAGGAAAGATCTATGTTTATGAAAGTTGAACTAAGCAAATTCAGAACACCTCTAACACCAAATGAAACTAGTTCAATAAATATGGTTCCGGAAATTGAAACATAACAAAAGATTACAATATGATATTCTACCATAAAGCGTATAGAATCTAAATGAATCAGAGTACAAGTGTAAGGAAATATAAGAAGGATATACTTTCCTTACAATACAAAAATACAGAAGAAAAACAAGTAGTAAAATACTAGTAACAAGATAAAAGTCATTTAACCCAAAGATAAGGGTATACAACAACCTTGGATAAAGGTCCCTTGATTTATACTTTCAAGCACATCTATCTTACCCACACCAGGGTAAGCCCTTGATACGAAGATCAGTGTCTCTGTCTTGCTATCCCTACAAGCCCTCAACTTCAAGGTAGTTGGAACCTCTATCTTCCTCAGTAAGGAAGCCCTTGAACATCAAGGTTGTCAGAACCTCTGTCTTCCTATCCCTGGAATCCCTCAAATGAAATCACCAATATTCAGAGTCACATGAAGCAATCTGAATGAGCGGTTCAGTACACACAAAGAATGAAAAACATCTCTCTTTATAAAGCACCATAACATCGTGTGGTCTCTAGAGTGATAAACCTCCTTCTCGAGCTCTTTCAAATGAGCTCCTTTTTATAGGCTCGGTTGGAACGGTCAACTACATCCTCCAACGATCATATTTTCCTTAAAATTCGGAGGGACCTGTACACGTATCACTAAATCAACAGTTTGTTAGAAACAGAATGGACGACATAGTTTTATAACAAAACTTATGTAACTTAATGAAATCCATCATTTTGTAATAAAACAAGTGTAAGTATAAGAAAAATTGGAATTCAGAATGTAAGAAACTAAAAGATTGGAGTCTAACCAACATAGAATTAGGAGTCTATAATAAAAGGATATTTGGATTCTATTTTATATGAATTCGGAACCTGATTTCTGTAGAGGTCCAGAGTCTGAATTTCTAAGGAAATTCAGAGTCAGGTTTCACCAAAATTCATAATCTGAACATTTAGAGTTAGGAGTCTAACTAATAAAAGTTCGGAGTCGAACTAATAAAAGTTTGGAGTCAAACTTATAAAAGTTCGGAGTCCAGAATTCAGAGTTGAACATTGTTATAGTTCGTATCCAGAATTCGGAGTGAAACTTTATTAGAGTTCGTATACAGAATTCAGAGTGGAACTTCATTATAGTTCTCATCCAAAATTTGGAGTGGAAATTTATTAGAGTTCACATCCAGAATTTGGAGTGGAACTTCATTACAGTTCTCATCCATAATTCGGAGTGGAACTTTATTAGAGTTCACATCCAGAATTTAGAGCCTAAAAACAGAATGCTTCATACCTTAGCATTATATGATTCTGAGGTTTTGGGTATGAATCCTATTTTCATATTTTAAGAAAAATATTGCTATGTATAAGAAAAATCCAGGATAGGGTAAATTTCTTTATGGAAGGAAATATTCCTTATCCAGGTAAAATATAGATTTTATTATGTATAGGGTGTTTGTGATATTCAAAACAAGAAGAAATGGAAACGTAATAAGGAAAACCTTATTGACTCAACAATCTCCCCCTTTTTGGAAAGCACAAACATCCTTACAAAAAAGAATATAAGGACTTTGAAAAATTTCATTAGACTTTGAAATTAAAACTTATCTCCCATTGTTCATGGATGATAGTGAATACAACTAACTCCCCCATAGGAATTGAAACCCTAATGATTGTATTCTGAAATTCCGAAGTGGATTATTCATTATCATTTGAATGAAAAATTTCGTAGTGAGCAACTCCCCCTTTCATTAAGGATATCTTCACTTAGAAATTTTTCTTCTTCATTTTAAATTTTTCTTCTCCTCTTTTTAGTGGTTCTTTTTCCTTATCCCCCTTAGAAGTAGTTCTTTTTCCTTCTCCCCCTTTTTGATTTTCAAAAAGAATTGAAGGGAATGGAAAAGAAAATATGGTACCTGAATCATTAGTAGATAATAAGATACAACCAACCAAATTTTCATTAGAGTTGAGAAAATTTTACAAAGAAAGACAATTACAATAAAAGATCGGAGTGTATTTATTTGTCTTCCTTTTCCTTTGGGATAAGCTTCTTCAAAAAGGTTTTGATCTTCTTCAAGTCTCTTTTTTCTTCCTCAACATGCCTCTCCAAGGCTTTGAACTTTTCTTCTTGGGATTTCAAAGCTTCTGCCGGAGCCTCCATGGCTTCTTTCTGCATCTCTATTAATTCATCTTGCTTTTAAAGCTTCTCCTTAAACTCAATCCAGAAATCAGTTTCACTTTTCCTGTTCTGAGCTACTGAGTTAATCTTCCCATTCAGGTCTTTAACCTGTTGATTCTGAGTGAATTGCTCAATGATCAACTCTTCCTGAAGATTCTTGATCTTGTTATCCTCGGTGTCAAAGGCATCCTTCACCTCATTCTGAAAATAATCATACACAGCCATGTCTTCTTCAACTTTCTTAGACCACAGAGTTATTTTGCTGCAAGATTTTCTATGTACATCATAATTGATAAGAAAACATTTATGGTCAGCCTAAATCTTTATACACTTATCCTTGACCATGGATAAGGAATCCGATTTCTGATTCATACTCTGTTGCATCATCTGGCATCTGGAATCCATAGTTGGAAAAATCGGAATGGTGTCTACCAACTTCTTCATAGATTCAACCACAAAATCGTGACCAAGAGCTGATGACTCCGAATCAGATAATTTGCTTGGAGATTTCTCATCCGCAACCTGGACTAGCTTCCTTCTAGATGAACCACCGACCTCTTTCTTTCTGATGATATCTTTTAATGGTGTATCCATGATCACTTTCTTCCCTTTATCAGATTTCAGAATTGGTTCCTCATTAGGATATTCTTCCCCGGATTAAAAAAATTGAATAATTTGATCTTCATCTTGTTTCTCCTTTTCTACTCCTTCCTCTTGAAAATCCTTCTCATAAGATTCTTCCTCATCATACAAAACATTTTCTTCTTCTTGATGTTTCTTATAATCATCCTTACTATCTTTCTCAACTCCCTTTCCTAGAGTAACTAAATTTTTAGATTCTGCCTTATCTTGATAATCCTCTACTTGCTTGATCAAGGCATCCAAATATTCACTTCCCTCTTCTTCTTATTCTTTTTCTTCTTCAACCTCTTCCTGTACTTCTTCTCCAGCTGCTTTTTCTACTTCAACAACCACTTCTTCACCCTTAGATTTTTCCGAAGTGAAGTACTTTATACTAGGAGTCTCTAGTAATGTTTCAGTAAGGAAGGTTTCCGGAACATGAATCTTCTCAGAAGCTAACTCTGTAGCTTTTAGAAAAGATTGCACTACATCAGTTTCAGATAACTTCTTTTTCATCTTCTTCTCTTTATCTTGCTTCTCTAACTGATCAGTAGTTATTTTTCTTAAGGCCTTAGCCTCATCATGGTCCAATATAAACTGTGGATCCCCTTCATTCCTCTTCCCTTTGTCTTCCCTCCACTTTGCAATAACTTCATCAGGATATGCTTTTTGTTTCTTCGGTTTGGGGGGAGCAGAATGAGTTTCCTTAGACGTGGGATTTTCTTCATCAGCAACCACTTCCTTAAGATTTCTCTTCTTCTTTGCCTTTTTAGATGGTTCTATAGTCTTTGTATCTTTCTGAACTACCTCAACCTCTTCCACAGATAAAGGGTATAATTCTCCGGATTTACTAGAAAATCCCATCTTCATCATCTTCAAAGTATCATCACTTACCAACATAAGCTTACAAAATCCAGACTTTTGATTTGCATGCAACCTTGAAGGATTCTAAACACCAAACTATCAGCTTAGATAGGAAGGCAGGGAACATGATTATCTGAGCTCTTAGGTTTCCTTACTTGATGTTCTTGATCGTAATCAGAACATGCCTCATCAAATTTATCTTTCATAGATTTACAAAGAAATCTAAGACATAGATATCACTTTTCTTCAGATTATGCTTGTCACACCTTTTTAGTACGAGAAAACCTTGTACCCATAGCTGTAGAATTCTATTGTTCGGAGTGAGATGAGCAATCTTAGCAGTCATAGAATCCTTAAGTCCAAGGAATTTTAATTCCTTCACCTTGTTAAAGCTTCCTTGCTCATTCAGAAGCTTGTCTGAGCAAAACTCAACTTCCCCTTTGTAGGATAAACCAACCAAGATTGCAGCCTTGGTGTAGGATAATTTGTAAGTATTTACATAAGACTTAATCAAAAAATACTCTCTGCCATCTTCCATCTGGAAGGAAACAGACTCATAGAACTCGAACAACAAATCAGTATAAACCAGATCCTGTTTATCTGACTTTGCTAAGAAAACATCCTCCCAACCATTCAATCTAATATTCTTTGATATAAGGGAATAAAACTTATAGAAATCTAGATGCACTATCCTTTCCCTAAAAACTATCCACTTTGAGATTGGTTTTGAGGTAGACATATCTTGGGATGTTGCTTCAACAGACATTCGGAACTGAGATATTTGAAAGATTCAGAACGGTTTTGCAAAAAACAGAATCGGTCTTAAGAAGAGCAGCAGGTATTCGAAACCCAAAAGCTTTGAAAAATCGATGTGGGATGAGTCTTGGGGTCTTCTTTATATAGGCGATGAAGTCGACCTTTCAACTTCCAAAAACCATTTAACGGTTGAAAATCTCTTTGTGTTGATCTGACGGTTAAAAGCATACCCGCATGAAAAAATAGAATCTGATCTCTTGAGGTTTTTTTAAGAAAAAACCATCGGATTTGAAAAGAACTATAATTCGAAAAGAAACTAAAACTCAAGGAAACAAAATATGAGTACGAAAATTTAATTAAGGAAATCATACCTTTCGGATTGGCCATGAAGTTTATTCGTAATAAGTGATATTCTTCTTGATGAAAAATTTGACTACTAACTACGAAAAATTTAATGTTTAAAAGACTTTGAGTACAAAAACATCATTATGAAAATTATGAGTACAAAAGTCCCAGTACGAAAAATATGAATACGAAAAATTTATTACGAAAATTCTGAGTATGAAAATTTTCATTACTAAAGTTATAGTTCCGAAGATTTCCATTACTGAAATTTTTGTTCCGAAAAATTCATTATGAAAATTTCAAGTTAAAAAATTTTATTAATAAAAACATGAGTACGAAAAAAATAGACTACGCAGAATTTTAGTTACAAAAGTTTAAAAAACAGACTACAAATTTTTTGATTATAATAACAATCAATTGTACTCCCCCTATGAAAAGGAGTTTGTTACTATTAGGGTAATTGTTCAACATGAAGTTAATGAAGAATGATTACCTTAGGTTATCATTCCTAACATCTGTTTGATGTATTCAAATCTATTAGAAGGTAAAGATTTCATGAAAATATCAGCAAGTTGATCTTGCGTTCTGAAAAATTGTAGAATGATATATTTTTTAAGTATGTGATCCTTAAGAAAGTGATGCCTAATATCTATGTTCTTTGCACGATAGTGATGTGCAGGGTTTTTACTAAGGGAAATGGCACTTGTGTTATCACACAAAATTTGAGTCTTAGTAAAAATCAAGCCATAATCTGTGAGTGTGTGTTAGATCCACAACACTTGAGCACAACAACGTCTAGCTGCTACATATTCAGCTTTAGCAGTGGAGAGTGATACTGAGTGTTGCTTCTTGTATGACCAAGAAACTAATGAATCTCTTAAGAAATGAAATGTTTTGGATGTACTCTTTCTATATATTCTACATCTAACAAAGTCAATATCCGAAAATCTTTAAAAAAAATCATTTACAGAGGTATAAAATAATCATAGATCCATGGTTCCCTTTATGTAGTGAAAAATTATTTTCACGGCCTTTAAGTGAGATTCCTTAGGATTTGATTGATATCTTTCACATAAGAATACTGAAAACATTAAGTCTGGTCGACTAGCTGTTAAGTAATGTATAATTCCTATCATACCTCTAAAAGATGTTTGATCTACTGATTTCACAACTTCATCAAGATCAAGTGTGTTTGAGGTACCAATAGGAGTACTTATACTTTTTCTGTTTTCAAACCCATACTTTTTAAGAAGATCATTAATATACTTATGTGGAGATATATAGGTTCCTTCTGGTTTTTGGGAAATTAGAAAACCAAGGAAGAATGTTAACTCACCCATCATACTCATTTCAAACTTAGACTTCATTAGACATGCAAAAGAGTCAGTTAAAGATTGCAGAGTTGAACAAAATATGATGTCATCAACATAAATTTGAACAATCAAAACATTTTTATAATCCTTCTTTATAAAAAGGGTTGGATATTCATTTCCATTAACATAGTTATTTTTAATCAAAAGTCCCGTAAGTCTATCATACCGGGATCGTGTGGCTTGTTTAAGGCCATAAAAAGCTTTGGTTAGTCTAAAAAAATGATCCGGATGTTTTGAATCATCAAAGCCAAGAGGATGTTCAACAAAAACTTCATCTTGAACATAACCGTTAAGAAAAGAACATTTTACATCCATTTGAAAAGGTTTAAAATTGAAGAATGCTGTAAAGGAATGTAAGATAAGAATTGATTTAAGTCTAGCTACTTGAGCATAGGTTTCTTCATAGTCTATTCCCTCTTTCTGATTATAGACTTTAGCAACTAGTCTAGATTTGTTTCTTACAATGACTCCATTTTCATCACACTTATTTTTTAAGAACCACTTTACTCCAATAACAGAAGTTTCCTTAGGTCTTTCAACCAAGGTCCAGACTTTATTCCTTTCGAATTCATTTAGTTCATCTTGCATGGCTTTGATCCAATCATCATCACCTAAAGCCTCATCAGTGCTTTTTGGTTCTAATTGGGAAAGAAATGCTAGATGTTCTACTTCATTTCATAAGGAACTTCTAGTCCTTATAGGTTGATTTACATCACCAATGATACTATAACTGGGATGATTCTTAAGAAACATCTAACTTGGGTTTTGTAAAACCTGTTCATCAACATAGGGTAGAAAGTCTTCTGGGGTAAATGTTTCAGAAGTATCTTCATGAACATTTTCATTATGAGAAGGATTTTCTATCAAAGGTTAATAATCAGTTTTTGAAAACCCATCCGAAGATATTGGTTAAGGTTGTTTGAAAACAAAGGGATCAGTTTCATCAATTTTGAAATGTACTATTTCGTCAATAGTACAAGTATTTTTATTAAAAACTCTATAATCCTTAGAAGTTGTGGAGTAGCCTAAGAAAAATCCTTCATCAGATTTTGGTTCAAATTTGTGTAAATTATCTTTAGTATTCAGGATGAATACCTTTCAACCAAAAACCTTGAAGTAGGAAATTCTTGGTTTTCTACCATTCCATAACTCATAAGAATTTTTATAAGAAACGGTCTAATCAAAACTCGATTTATAGTATAACAAGCAGTACTTACAACTTCAGCCTAAAAATGTATAGCTATAGAATATTCACTCATCATGGTTCTAGTTATCTCTTGAAAAATTCTATTTCTTATTTCAACTACACCATTTTGTTGAGGAGTTCTAGGTGCTGAAAAGACGTGAGTAATCAATTTTCTATTACAAAAAGTTTCAAAATCAGAATTTTGAAATTCTCCTCCATGATCACTATAAATAGTTTTCAGTGGAAGGTCTTTATCATTTTTAACTTGGGATCTAAAACATTTGAAATAGAAAAAAGCTTCATACTTCTTTGCTAGAAAATAGACCCATGTAAATCTAGTGTAAACATCAAGTAAAACAAATACATAGTACTTTCCCCCAATTCTTCCAGTTTGTGTTGGACCAAAAATATCCATGTGCACCAACTGTAATGTGTTAGTTATTGAGACTTCACTGATTGATTTAAAACTAGTTTTATGTTTCTTTCCATATTTACAAGGCTCACAGACATTAGAAGAATCAAATCTAAGCTCCGGTAGATCCTTAAGTAAAACTTTCTTAGATAGTTTGCATAAGTTTCTATGGTTACAGTGACCTAGTCTTCTATGCCATAACCAAGAATGATCTTCCATATCACTAAGGCATGGTAAGTCTTGTCTTCAAAGGACTTCTAAGTTTAATGTGTAAACATTCTCTTGCCTATTGGCAGAAATAATAAACTCTTCCTTGGAATTGTGTACTAGGAATTTGTCATTCCTAAAATTCACAAGGTATCCTTCATAATATAATTTACTTATAATAATGAGATTTTTCTTAAGACCCTTAACAAATAAAACATTTGAAATCAATGTTTTACCAAGAAGAACCATATTACCTCTACCAACAATTTCTCCCTGATCATTATCTCCAAAAGTTACTTTTCCTCCTCTGGTCTTGATAATCTTCTCAAATTAGCTTTTGTTACCAGTCATATGTTGGGAACATCCACTATCCGTGTACCATGTATTGTTGTTGGCATTCTCCCTATTTTCATGAAAACAAGAAGAGAGTTAGATTTTCAGAATCCAAACTTGTTTGGATCTGAGATTTTCAGATAACAAAATTTGAGGTACCCACATCTTCTTAGAAAAATAGGCCTTATGAAATCCTAGAGATTGTATTTTGTTTAAAGAACAATTCTTTTCCCAGTGACCACTACATTGACACTTGTTACAAAATAGGGCACTTTGAGGAACAAAATAATTGTTACTAAAAATTGGTTTTTCTTGGGTATAACTAAATCCAGATTTGTTTCTTAAAGGTAGTATTTGGGAATACATCTTATCAAAATTTTATTTACCATGAGTAAAGTTTAGAAAACACTTCTTTATGGAAAAAATTCAGACTTGAGTTTTATAACCAAGTTTTTATCTTCAAGATCATTAGACATGGAACTAGAGCTAGGTTCGAAAACATTTTTCTTAGAAATTTCTTTTTCTAGATCTTTTGAAAGTTTATCCTTCTTAGAATTTAATTTCTCAAGAATTTTTGAAAAACTTATAAACTCATCATTTTTTATATCAAGATCTTTAGAAAGATCTGATATTTCTTTTATAAGAATAGTATTCCTAGAGTTTTCCTTATCAAATTTTTATTGAGTTTGGAATTCTCAATCTCAAGATGTTCAGAAATCCTAGAAACTTTTTGATAGGTAGGTGAAGTATTTTTTTCATCAGAAGAGGATTCTTCATCTGAAGAGTTATAATACTTACTATCATTTGAATTTAAACAAACATTGGTCAATGATTCAACATTGTGTATCTTTACCATGAATTAATGATTGTTAATATGTAATCTGGCTATAATACCAAGATTCTTCTGTCCTGATGATTTATAATCAGAAGATTCATCTGAAGGGTCCCCTCCATTGGCACTGCAGGTGTCATTTGCTTTCAAAACTTTCTTAGCTTTGGATTTATAATACTTCTTTCTGTTCCTTTCAGAATGCCTCTCTTTCCTTTCTTTCTTTTTGAGCAAAGGGAAATCCGGTCTAATATGTCCAACTCTCTTGCATTCATAACAAGTAACTTCTACATCTTTCCTATCTTTCCTTTCCTTTTTCTTATACTTGGATTGGAAATATCTATGACCAACTATCTTGTTCATCATTCGAGCATGATTTTCTAACTCATTATCTGAGACTTCACTATCACGAGATTCTGATTTGATAACAACCTTCTTAGACTTGGATCTAGTTACTCTCTCAGGAGTCTTGGATTTCATATGATTTGATGTTGTTGTAAAAGAAACAGTACCATTTCCATTCTTCTTTTTGATATTTTCAGCATCTCTCTTCATTCTTGTTTCATGTTGAAGAAGAGTTCCAAATAGCTCATCTAACGAAATTTGAGTAAACTTCTTATTCTCATCAATTGTTGTTCTATTTGATTCCCACTCATTAGGCATAATATCAATAATCTTGTCAAAAAGGGCTTCATCATCTAACCCTTTTTCTCCCATAGACTGAAGACTGTTCACTATAGTCATAAATCAGTGTTGAACTTTACATATTGGTTCTCCATACGAAAAATGGAATCCATGGTATTCAGATCTATGCATAGCTCTCCTAGTTTCAATCACTTTAGAAGTTCCAAAGTGTGTAACATCTAACATCTTCCAGAGATAATTAGCACCTTTAAAAGAAGAAATTTGGCTATATATATTTATAGTAATTGAACATTGTAAAGTATTGCGTACCTTATAATTGAGTTGATATTCTTGCTTTTCCTGGTTAGTGAAAGTTCTAACTTCCATATCAGGAATTTTATAATAACCAATAAGCATAACGAAATTATCCACTCCAGTATTGATAATGAAAGTCTTCATTCAATCTCTCTAATACTTATAGTCATTACCATAAAAGATTGGTGGTCTTGTAGGGTTTAGATTTTCAATAGAACCAACTTTTATTCCTACCATTCTTAATAAAAACTTTGGCAACCAAACTTGTTAGTAGGAAAACTTCGTAATCAAAAAGTTCTGAGTGAAAAAGTTCAGAATGAACAAGTTTGGAATGAAAAATTTCAGAACAAAACTATCTTTCTAAGAAAGGATGAAGATCAATGCAAAAAGTGAGCAAAAAGACTTATATGTGAGTATAAGTATTTCAGTGACCTCCTCTGATACCAATTGTAGGATCTAAATAATGATGTAGATGCTCAATTTACATGAGGGGGGGGGGGTGAATTGTATACTTTAAAAATTTCCTTAAATAAGTAAAGATATATGTTTAACAAATTTGAACTAAGTAAATTTACAACACCTCAAACACCAAATGAAACTAGTTCTGGAAATATTGTTCCGGAAATTGAAATAGAACAAAAGTATAAAATATGAGATTCTACCTTAAAGCTTATACATTCTAAATAAATCAGAGTACAAGTGTAAGGAAATATAAGAAGGTTATACATTCCTTACAATACAAAAATACATCGGAAAAACAAGTAGTAAAACTACTAGTAACAATATAAAAGTATTTTAACCCAAAGAGAAGGGTATCCAACGACCTTGGATAAAGGTCCCTTGATTTATACTTTCAATCAAGTCTATCTTACCCACACTAGGGTAAGCCCTCGATACGATTATCGATGTCTCTTTCTTGCTATCCCTGCAAGCCCTCAACTTCAAGGTAGTTAGAACCTCTATCTTCCTCAGCAAGGAAGCCCTAGAACTTCAAGGTAGTCGACACATATGTCTTCCTATCCCCGGAAGCCCTCGAATGAAATCACCAATATTCAGAGTCACACGAAGCAATCTAAATGAGCGGTTCAGTAAGCATAAAGCATGAAAAGATTCTCCCTCTAGAAAGCACCTTAACAGGGTGTGTTCTCTAGAGTGATCAACTTCTTTATTGAGCTTTTTCAAATGAGCTCCTATTTATAGGCTCGGTTGGAACGATCGGCTACCTCATCCAACGGTCATATTTTCCTTAAAATTTGGAGGGACCTGTACACATGTCACTAAATCAACGGTTTGTTAGAAACAGAATGGATGACATAATTTTATAAAAAAAATTATGTAACTGAAAGCACGACATTGTTTTGTAAAAAAACAAGTGTAACTATAAGCAAAACTGGAATTCGGAATGTAAGAAACTACAAGTTTGGAGTCTAACCAAGATAGAATTCAGAGTACATAATGAAAGGATATTTGGATTATGTTTTATAGGAATTCAGGACCTGAATTCTGTAGAGGTCCAGAGTCTAAATTTATAAGGAAATTTGGAGTCTGGTTTCACCAGAATTTAGAATCTGAACTTTTAAAGTTCGGAGTCGAACTAATAAAAGTTCAGAGTTGAAATAATAAAAGTTCAGAGTCGAACTTATAAAAGTTAGGAGTCCAGAATTTGGAGTTGAAATTTTTTATAGTTCGTATCCAGAATTCGGAGTGAAACTTTCTTAGAGTCTGTATCCAGAATTCGGAGTGGAACTTCATTACAGTTCTCATCCAAAATTCAGAGTGGAACTTTATTAGAGTTCATATCCAGAATTCAGAGTGGAACTTCATTACAGTTCTCATCCAGAATTCAGAGTGGAACATTATTAGAGTTCACTTCCAGAATTCAGAGCCTAAAAACAGAATGCTTCATACCTTAGCATTATATGATTCCGAGGTTTTGGGTATGAATCCGATTTTCATATTTTAAGAAAAATATTGATATGTATAAGAAAAATCCAGGTTAGGGTAAATTTCTTTAAGGAAGGAAATTTTCCTTATACAGGTAAAATATAGATTTTCTTAAGTATAGGGTGGTTGTGCCTTTAAAAATAAGAATAAATGGAATAGTAATAAGGAAAACCTTATTGACTCAACAGTATCTTCTATGCGGATCATCCATTAAGGGACTGGGCATTAGATGTTGACATATTTTCTATAACAGATGTCACAGGAGACACATTAGGTTGTTTATTATGTTTTTATAGAATTTCATGTGTTTGGTTTATGGTTTTCCTGACTATCCAATCATTAAATTCCTGATCATTCTTATTTTTGACTTCCTACTATTCAACATACTCCTCTTAATCAGTAACAGTAAAACATCCTACCTGGGCTGCTGATTTTTTCTACTTCACTTTCCCAAAGTCTTACATCATTTGTTGGAGGTACTTAAAAACAAGAAACTCTTGGATGGGGTACCCAATCATTTTATATAATGGGAAATAGTCTAGTATGTCTAAATCTCTTTCATTTTAGGTTTATTTTCCCATGGAAACTGAACATGGTTTTTTTTATCAAGGATGAGATGAAGTAGCCAGGGACATAATAATTTTGAAAATAATAGACCTTATTTTCCAACTCCTCAAATAGAATTCGCCTTATATATTTTTGATCATCCTGATGAAGACATCATTTTTACTGATGTTTGGGAGGTGAAGCCCTACATTCAGAAGATGGTATTGAAGTAGGAGTGGGTACATGGTCCCCATTATGTGTAAATGTAGTGGCCTCTTCTTTTCCTGATATTCGTTCATCAACCTAATGTTATTACTCAGGATTTGTCTCTAGTCATTGCTATAGATTTTTTCACCTGTTTAGAAATTTAGGCTACATCCCAAAACCCTCTTGTTTATTTCATAGGGATTAATGATGGGTGAATCTCATCATATATATTTCCTACATAAATGGGAAGAAACTAATGTTGAGCTAGTGTTATATTTATGTATTATGTTAATACTTTCAAACGAGAAATGAAATCTGAAAATATTCCATTATTCTTTTTCTTTTAGTTTCTAACCTCAAAGACTTTTGTCTTATGTATCATTTAATTGAACAAGAATTGGAACTTTTGATGGAGATATTCCCATCCAATGATCGATTTAGACTAAAAACTCATGTACCACACAATATCTTTCTTGAGTAATTATCGTACTATGAGTACGAGTTTCACTATATCCTATTCCTTAGGGATTCCGATCATTGGATCCCATTGAGTGGATAAATGTTCAATGTTCTACTCTAGATCCCATGATCCATTGATGATTGGAATTGTTGGATTCCCAAATCTTTTCAGTGGATGATTCAGATCTACCCATTTGGGATAATCCTTTTTTTGTTGAACCAGTGTACTCCATCTTTCTATAGAATCCAATCATGTCGTTAATGACTCAATGGTGTTTATAATATTTTGAGAAACATATGGATGATCTGGGACCTGAACAGGTGTGGTAGATGGAGCATGAACTATTTCACTGATTGGAAATACCATTGATGGTGGTGCTACTAGTATTTTTATTTGATAACCCATGGTGATAGTCCTATAAGGATGTTCATGAACGTACAATTTTTGTACATGAAATTTTGGGAATTCATTATCCACATTATTAGTTATAAGAAAACCTCTTTTCAAAGTCTCTCCTACATGAAGTGAAAAATGAGAATATACATGTGGGGAATATATGGTAGGAATTCTTCCATAGAACAACTCTTCATTGAGTATTATCAACTCCTTAATATACTCCCCAGGACAAGAAAATAATTCCTCAAGAGAAATGTATTGAACTTCTATGGGGGAATGATGATACGTAGGCTAACCATTACCATTTCCATTATTGGGTTCCCTTTGAAGAGGTGGAAGTTGATTATTCGAGGGGATACCTAAATTTTGGGTAAGACTATTACTTTTTTTATGTACGCCTCCTTAATTTTATATATTGTAGACCAAATTATGAAAACAACATCATCTTATGACTCACCTAAACTAGAATCAATTTTACATGGACTCCCAATGTTATCATTGATGAAATTAACTAATGTATAATGAATTTATATCATTTATTCATTGTCATTGTGTGATATCATTATTCTGCGCCCTCCATGAGACTTTATCTTCATATTGGATGGTTCCCTATGAACTGTTTGTTGGACAGTAACCTAAATGGAATCCTTATATAGTTCAGGCGTGCCTTCAATTTTCAGATTCTCACTAATTTGGATAAAGAAAACTTCCTCTAAAGAGGGGATTATGAATCTGAAAAACCACCCAGCCCAGCGGATCAAGGAAATTCCTAATATTCTTTGTAAAACCATCATGATCTATTTGTTGACTCAGAGGGTTGGGTTATAAAATTCCACAACCCTGCAGACTGGGTTGTCTTATTGAATTGGTATGGTTGATATCCTCAAAACTTATTTTATAATTTTACACATTATGGTATGTATGTTGGCTGGTTTTATTATCTAGAACTAACCTGAATCACATTATTCGGAAGTCCATTATTCTATATTAGAAATTTTGACAATCTGACAGCTAACATACTCTATGTTGGATTCCCTCTTTATATTCATAGATTCTTAATTTAAATATATCTCAATAGCTTTCTCTCTTGAGGCTTCAATTTTGTGAAATATGGTGTTAGTATGTTCTTTTTGAGAATTTCATCGGTCATGAATAGAATTCATTTATTATAGATGGTCTAAGTCAATAACATTGTATGAGACCACTTTTGGAATGAATTATATTATTTGGAGTTTAGTGAAATGAAATGCTCCATGTCCACCTCATCCTATGATATAAACTATAGACGAGGTATCTATGATTAATCATCTCAACCTTAGTAATTCATCTGGGCATTCTAATTGAAGGGAACTTTGATGCTTCTCACTATTTATATGTTGCGAATCCATGGGAGATTCTATGAAAATTTGGCGCTACAAACCTTCTATTACCTTGACATGACGTTGATATTCGTTAAATGGTAATTATTTTTCTTTTAGATAATTATGATCCTTCCATATGTTGAGAGAATATAATAAATACAATATTCTCCCAACATCTCATAAATGTTGTATTGAGATTTGTCCAAAGGCTAGAACATGACACATATTTTACCCATAGCCAGTTTTTTTTTCAACATATCCTCTTTGTATTTTTTAGAGGTTCTTGTGCCTAATTAGACTAATGGTAGTGTTTATCTTCTCTTTAATCTGAATAAGAATGATTAATAGAGGGTTCCATTATTTAATTAGAAGATAAATAGACCAAGGGTGGTTGTGAAAAAGATCACCTTGTTGGGATATCATCTAAATGAGATAGAATTTCATCAAACAATGAAAAGGAATCAGTCCTAACTAGCATTGTGTTCTAAAGTGCCTAATGATAATAGGGAATTTTCATCACTTCATTGTCAGATGGATAATTCTCTTGAAAATGTGAATCACTGCTATAGAGAGAACATTCGCATAGAATTATATCATGGGGGGGGGGGGGCTTCACGGTGTATTGTAGTAAGGAAGATACTGTCTTTATCATTAGTCTTCCAGCCACACTAAGGGTTTCTATGGCTCTCATCATGTGGTAAGCTCTCAAGATTGATCGGATGGTCATGAAGAAGGAACTCATGAGGAAGCATAAAATAATGACCTTCATAATTATTTCTATTTATCTCGGAATTTTCTAATGTGAGGTTATGATCTAGTCTTGAAATATGTAAATGTCTAAGGGTTTTCTTAACTCTATTATTGAGTTGATCCCAATAAAAAATGGGCAAAATATTTTTCAAGATTGTTTTATAGGTCTTTTTTATGTGCACATTCTTACATGCAATTGGAGGAACTTTCTGGGAAGAGTGTTTATTATTTGTCTATGTATGTGCCTACCTTGGTGTGCAAATCTTAGTTGAAAATTAATATATAGTTAATGTTGGTGTATGTGACTGATCTACTTGTCCATATGATATGGTTTAATGTTCCCCATGACCCCCTTGTACTAGATAAGAGGTAGGAATCTACTCAGGCTTTACATGATGATGATTTAAACTATGTAATGGGAGACAAATATGTGTTCATCCTTCAAATATTTCTCTAACCATCATGATAGTGTTGTGGAATGTTTCTAGGATATGGGAAAAAATTGGTATCTTCCCTTTCAGAATTTCGATAATGTGTTTGGTGAATTTAGTGACCATAATAGAAATATACACCCATTTCATCATTTGATTAGGTGTGTTTGACTTATCATGTCCTCACTTTCCATCAAGTGGATACTGATAGTACACATTTTTTTGGTAAGATAGTTGAGTATGACCATTTACTGTCATTCGGGCTCTCTGAATGAATAATATTAATGATTCCAAATGAGGTTGTTGGAAGGATTTATGAATGATGATAGGCATGTGTTCTTTCCTACAGGATTCCACCATATTTGGTAGATTGGCTTCATTGAACGCCGCTGGAACAGTCTACTAGAAATATGGATGGGTGTAGGATGGTGTATATTACTACATATGGTACACCAATGGATTTGAACAGTGGGACTGGATGGGTGCTTCCATAAAAGTCTTCTAGATAGTAGAATGATGGAGTTTGGGTGTTTGTACTCACTCACTTTATTCCACAAAACTAGGTTAATGAAATTATTCATAGGGGGGAATGATCGAGTTGTACTCCTGGTTAATCGATTGATGTCTCCGATCGTCCATCGAGTAGTCCCAGGTCTGAGAGACCTAGGCTAGACAACAAAAGGAAACACCCTCATCATGTTGAGGCTTCACTGCAATGCGACATTGGCAGTAGTGGCTGTTAGTAGGATCCCATGGAAAGGACTATCGTGTCTTTAGGATAAGGACATATGTTTCATCTAGGTCAATCTCTCTGGATTATGGGAGGTATTCGTAATTATGTTCTCTGGATAAGATCTCGAAATGAATAAATATGGTTGTTGTCACTGTCTTCTTCTAGACCATCGGACTTCGATGACATGAATATTGTTGGTCATTTATGATCTGGAGGGAATGCTGGTCATCCTCCAAGTTTGGAATGGAACCTTGTTGAAAATACTGTCAAACCAGTGCATTAGAGATCCAACATAGAAGTAATTGATTCAGTGATGTAATCATTCATGCGAAAAGGGATTAGGACTAAGTAGAAACTGGGGAGTTCATGGATATATAAAGGAAGGAATATATTTGTAATATCAGGAGTTCTTGGAAATTTTTTCCTTTATATATAAAAAACAAAAATAATGAACTTTGAAATATCATTTGAGCAAAAAAAATTACATATTGATTTTCGTGTAGGTCCCTCTTTTATTTATTGATAGGGACCCGATAAATGTGTAACCCTATCATATTGGTTATAGATTCATGTCATGTTCAACCATTTTGTTTCCAATTGAATGTATATTCTAGTTAATAATCACAATTTCTAAAAGATTTCCAATGAATTTTTTTTGGAACCGAAAAAACCAATGGTCCTAATTATAAATGGGCATACATTCCAATGGATAGAGTGCATTATGTATTTTGACCTAAGACTATTAATAACTCACATTGTTAGATATAATGGGAGGTAGGGCTCATTACATCATTTTATGGGGAATTATTTCCTACTCTGAAACTCTCTTTTAGATTCAATATATGTTCATGTATCCTTCGTTAACTCCAATGCATGATGTGTGTTATCCCAATTTTAAAAATCAAATTTTATCATGTTTGGAATTCAAAATCATCCTTATGTATTTGGGGTTCTTCCTCAATGTATATATCAGTGTGTATCCGTGGATCCCAATTGATGGTATCCTCTTATATACTACATAGAGATTATTTGGTTGTTATTACGATGATGATCATTTTTAATACACTTAGAGGGGTAATATATTGTTTATGTTCATCTAGGTAGATTAATGTGACTCGGGATTTTCTCATTATCCAGGGAGATGTATGATTACATTGGAGATTATTATCATCTAGGTAAAAAAATTACGCTTGAGTTTATCATCTACCAGGGAGAAAAATGTTTTTTTGATGTTGTGGTCAAACCCATAGATGGGATACCTATGTATCCTCATGAATGGATTCAGAACCCATGTGTATTGGTGCTGTTTAATAGGGAAACAACATACCTTTTAAGGTCATGTGATAAGGGCCCAACCATATAGTTTAATGTCATGTAGAAAGGACATACCGACAGAAGGTTCATAGTTAAATCATAGCGCGAGACTTATGCCTAAGAATCCTGAGGATCCTAGATGGAATATGAGATTCCATGTCGAATTATTCTAACAAGGGATATTACCTTTAGTGTATAGGATTGATTTGGACTTTTTAGTATGAACATTAGTGAGGCATCTCACGTATATCATATGGATGGGAATAAAATCCCACGTAGTTCAATAAGTTTTGCCTGTGAGTATGGATATTTGATAAGATTATATTGGGCCTTATTCATAATTATGATTCCCTGATAAAAGGATTCATGATTGATGTATCAACTCATGATGGGTTGGGGGTTTAATTCGAGGTTTTCTCATAAGAATGATTCATAGATTAAGGGAATCGGGGTTAGACTCTTGAGTAGGATGTCTAGTGACCTCTGGCCCCTAGGGAAGGCCTCCTATGTATCCCAAATATGATGGAAAAGAGGGTTATCATTGTTCATTCATTTTGGTTGATTTTGTGTATGTTGTGATCATAAAAAACCTCTAAGACCATGTTAGTCATGATTAGTGTGAGAAACAAGAGGATGAGAATTATTCAAAAAATTACACTCTTTTCCTCTTTTTCAATTGAAATAGGTTTGGGTAATGATTGAAGAGGCCGAGGAAACCATGGAATAGGTTGGGTAAATGGAGGAAGATGCTATGGATACGAAACATCCCTATATTCACTTTACATTGGATGAGATTTCATGGTTAGAATGAAATGAAGGTGAAGGTTGAAGAAATGATCAATATGGAAACCTCTTACATGAGTGGATAGAGGCTTACACCCGTATGGTTTCCATATGATTAATTATATGAGAGGAGGGAGAATATTTTTGTATTCCATGGGAAAAGAAAGTTTGATACTTTTCGACCCTACAATGAACCTAGGGGGTCTGAGTCTTAAAGATGAGAAATAGAGGAATGATTCATATCCCTGGAATTCATGATTGGGAACTCCGCAACATTTTACTTATGGTAAGGGTCAATGTGACCATGGATATACAAATATATTGATTACTCAAATATCCCAACACTCTTGTAGGATATTTGTGGGAGTCCTCTAACTGTTGAAATTCAAATCTAATTGGGAGACACTATGATGTGCCTTTCCATAAGGATTTTTAAATGAGGAGGTCCTAGTGGAAGTCTCAACATGGTCCAATTTTGGTAAGGGAACATGTTAATGATATGACATTCCATGAGGTTATTTTAAAGAGTGTTTATGAATGGATCATGTAGGATGAAAGGACGAGGTTAACCAAAGTGGATCACACAAGGTGTGCACCACGCAAGGGGTTCACCACACAAGGGGTCTCTGTGCAAGGGGTCTCTGAAAATGTAGTCTTGGGAGAATTGGTTGCACCTAATTTAATGAACAACATGGATGGAAACAATTGGGTGAATCTTTGTGAAATCACTCATGAGTCTCTACATGGATTCCTAAAATAATGTATTGCATGTTCCTATTTGAGGAAGGTTAAGCAGTTTGAGTCTTCTTATATCAGGGGTGGGGGTGCACTGGTCTCACATGCACTATTTATTTTTGAAAATGAATGGAATTATGTGTCATTATATCCCTTTGATTATATCTCTTTGAGGTGTTATGAAAATACATTGGAGGTTTTGGAGGACTTGAGTGAAGCTCTAGGGAGACTAGAGTATAAATCAGCCATCGAAGAAAGTATTCCATACAAATAATGACATTAATGGTCTATTTATAGGAAAATATGATACCTTGGGAGAAGATGACATGGTGTGTATGTGGGTGGCACACAATTACGTGCATGCTAGTGGTGATATGGGATAATTTGGGAAAACCAATTTGTTGGTCAGAGTGGATACTCAAGAGGGGGGTGAATTGAGTTCCAATTAAAATTTCTATTAAAAAAATTTATGATAAAAAACACCCAAATTTAAAAAAAATTTAACTTTAGTGAATTTATAAAGATTGAATGTTTTCAATTAGTTTCTCAAGAGATCTAATATTTCTTAGTTAACTCAATATAATGATTAATTATCTTTTGAAATTAAATTACTGGATAACAAAAGTTATAAAAACATGCTATTTTAACTATCAGAGTAAGTTTAAAATAGATTTATATTTAAATTACATAGTAGTGGAATATTAAAAATAGTTTTAAGAAAAACAAACAATCACAATAGTTTTAACCAAGAGGCTCAGTCTAAAGCTGAGACTAAGTCCTCTCAAATAGTTTATATAAACTTTGATCAGCACCCTGGATCGGGGTTTACAAAAGTACTCAGACTGTCCAGGTCCTATGACCTCTACCACAGTTCTTCGTTGGAAAAACAAAACAATAGCACATATGATATCCAGGTCACACATGAACTATACCACAATCCATAGTGGGAACTAAAAGAATTAAGAAGGTTTGAGTTAGGATTTAAGATATCCTCAAGTTCAGCAAAGGAGACAGTGTGTGTCTAAAAATTACAGAGCACACACACTTCTCAAAATTTAAATAAAAGAAACACAATAGAGATAAACAGATAGAGATGAGTTTATAATGCTCTATGTGTTTTGAGTGGAGCTCTAGACTCCTCAGATTGATGCAGATGTAGCTTTGAGTCCTTCTCTGGTTTTGGTCAATAAAACAGAGTGTCATTTTTGTATTTGACATCCAGGTCCAGGATGATCAGTCTGATCATCTTGTGTGCAAGTGAAATCATTGAAGATATTTTCTCCTTGAATGTTCATGTTTTATGGATTCATTATGTATTCTTCCTTCTTCTTTGATGCAAGTTAGTCCTTGAGTATCTCTAGAAGATTGTCTCATATGTGCAAGGAAAGATTTATTGACCACCACTACCACCACCACCCGTATTTAGTAGTTCTAGGTTCTCTTATATACCTTTATCTCCAGCAATAGGAATGATTACCTTTTTAAAGGTACTAGGTATGGTTCCTAAAATTACATCCACTATCATTAATTAATAGCAGGTGCGTTAAAAACATCAAATATGACCATTTCTATATAATCAAATAGAAATAGAGTATAGAGAAACTGTGACAGATTTCCATCAGTAGCTCTTAATATAAGTTAGCTTTATTAGTATCTCTTCTGTATAGGTAGCTGTTATACATTAAAACAGTATTTCATAGGAATCTGTAGCTTCTCCTATTAGCATCTCCTTCTATCGGTATCTCTTTCTATCGGTAGCTCCTTCTAGCGGTATCTCCTTCTATCAGTTTCTCCTTCAATTGGTATCTCCTTCTATCGGTAGCTCCTTCTATCGGTAGATCTTTATATCGGTAGATGTTATACATATCTGTGACCTTTCTATATCGATGAATGTATGTATCAGTGACCCATACCAATGAGCTTATAACGGTGGACTTCATAATAGTAGCAGTTATTCTGTATCAGTCGACTTGTTCATACCAGTAGACTTATTCTATCGGTAGCTCAGGTATAATTGTAACTGTCTGTATACCGGTGACCTTATCCATATAGGTAGACTTATATACCAGTGTATTTAGCCATATCGGTATTTGTGTAGAAGCGACCTTTATATTAGTATCTGTTCGTATGGGTGGACTTCATATCGGTAGCTGTCTGCCTGTCTATTTGTATCAGTAGCTTGTATCGGTAACTATGTACCAATGACCTTTACATATCAGTAGACTATGTACTGGTAGGTATGTATCATTGACTTCCACACTTAATACTTATATGTTATATTCAAAACATATCCATATTGAGTTAGTAACATTTCTGAACATGTTTAAACATAGATAACCATTGATTAACAAATTCAATGATCAATTTCATATTTTATCAACTTAATAATAAGATTACATAGATTGAAAGAATAATTATTATATAGATAAACATTATTTGGGATTATCAAAGCTTATTGAATCATAATTTAGATTATCAAAACAGGTGAGGTCAACAATCTCCACCTTTTTTATAATCACAAATTATGATATTATAGTTCCAAAATAAGTAGTAATGTATAAGAATAAAATATATTGGGTCTCATGAAATTTCCAAATGTATCAGAGAATAGAGTATTACATGGAAATGTATCAGAGGTAAAGTTATAAAATAAATGTACCAGAGGTATGAAACAACTGTATTAGAGGTAAAATATATTATTCTCATATATTTATCCCCCTTATATAAAGTATTCTTATATTATGATCATATTTCAAATATTTCTCCCCCTTTGTGATTAACAAAAAGTAGTAAATAAATAATGAGAGAAGTAATAGAATCTTAAAGAAAGTAAGATCCTATGTATTTATTGGGGAAAAAAGATACAGAGAAATACAAAATGAATACAAGTGATTCCTATCAAATGTCATAGCCACTATTAAATCCACCTCCTGAATGTCCACATTGGATTTGGCTTTGGGTTCGGAGGTAGAATCAGGCTTGGGAACTCCAGAAAGCACCACTAGAGGTTGAGAAACAGAGACTGTCCCTGGACTGTAATGGGTAATCCTTGGATTAATCAATGGTGTCATGCTTCTAATTGCTTGATCCAGTGTCATATGAGGAATGGAGGCAGACTGAGCAGAGGCAGGCAGAGTTAGAGGTGCAATGATAGGAGTAATGTCTACATGCAAAAATGGCAGCAAAAAATTCCTAAAGTTCATATTGATTCCTCCTCCTCTCTCCGTAGCAGTGATAAAGTCATTATTTTTCTCCATAAACTTGTATTGAGCAGGAGTCAACTCCCTGAGGTTTCTCACTTGTTCATTGAATGGTTGAGTGACTTGATGTAGTTTCATGTTCTCTAACAGAAGCTTGCAATGATTGTTCAATTGATACTTAATGTAGATCCATTGAAAATAGAAATCCACTATGTCTTTGACCAATTTTTGAGAAGAAGTGGACTCTCTCATTAAATTCATAACAATATTCCCTACATCTCTAGTGGTAGAAACCACTTGGGTCAAAGCCGTAGAGTCTATAGAGCCACTAGTAGAAGACTGTCCAATCTCTTCTCTCATCACAGCTCGGATCTGATCAATATCCAAAGAATTCTAGGGAGTACATAGAGGTGAAATTGTAAAGGAAACTATTTCCTTAAAGGATTTAGTCAGCCCACTTATGAGATTTTTCACAAGAGAGTTCTGGGTGTTGACATGCTATTCCATGGAAGTCTTTTATTCCTCCAAAACTCATACCATTTGGCAAAATACACTCTTCACAAAAGCCAAGACTTTGTCATCTTGGGATTTAGAGCTCATATAAGACTCCATATAGAAAATTTATTTCTTTAGAGATTCGAAATCCTCTTCAAAGCTTGAAATTTGATTCTGGTAGGTCTTGAATTCATCTGAAACACCAGATACTGATCCAGTCATCATAGACTGAATAAAAGATATTAAAGAGGTTTCCATTGTTTTCTTTTCTTCCACAAAACTGGCCTATAGATCAAACTTCAACTGGTTTGAATCATATTTTCTTACCATATCCTCAGGTAAAGATTCATAATGGAGATTATAAGTGATAGGAGGTCTATTGATGGGTGTCACATTTTCTGAATCAGGATATTCCAACCCAAACACTAGAAAACCTGGGTCTTCAGCCTAGTCATCAATCTCATGAGAAACTGAAACAGTACCATGTCTGGTAGGATGCTCCCCCTCAATTATTTCATTCTACTATATATGTACAGAAATAGCACCCTAATAAGCTTGATCTTCCTCAGAAGAATCCTCTACAACCATCTTTATTTCTTCAACCAGAGGCTAGTCAGGAATAGGTGCAGGTCTAACTACATCAACCTCTATAGGCTTAGAAGTACTTCAAATCAATGGTCTCAAACTCAAGGTGTTCTCATCTGAGCTATCAGAAACATGTTCTCTAATTTCATGGAGTTCTTCTTCATTATCTGGAGCAAATTGGTCTTCCTCATCCAATGGGGCTTCTTCATTGCTTACGGCCAACACTGTTTCCTTTCCAGATGATTCAATTTCTGCAACAGGACTTGGAGGCAAGTCCGGATCCCTTCCATCGGCTATAGAGGTATCCTCTTCATCAATATAATAACTATAATGACGTTCTTCATCATCAAGTCCTATACCTGAATCCCTCACATCCTTAGGCATAGAATGATGATCCACATGATTTAACTTATCATACAACTTCTCATCATCACTGACCCATTCTCTTCTCCACAGATTCCAATTGATCTTCATGTATTTACAGATAGTTTTTGTAATAAAAAAATTGTCTTTCATAACCACTGTCTCATCCTGATACTTAGCCACACCTCTTACCTTGATCATGACAGAGATTAGCTTTGTAAAGAATAGAGCATTAGTTTTTGATTTTGGACTGGTCATATCTTTAATTTGAGTCATTAACAGTCTACACAGATTCACCTAAACACCATTCCTCAGAAAATGCAACAAATAAATTACTTTTTATTTCTAATTTTCAAATTTCCCTCTTCTTGGACTTAGCACATGTTGGATAAACTTGAATAGTAAATAGTTATCTCCATCCATTTCTGTATAAAATACCTTTCTTGGTGTTCCATCTCTTATTAATTCTTCCAAAGTAGCTACTTATTCCAAGATGTCACTGGTAAGATGTATTGATTTTTGGAAATACACAAACTATCCTTCATGTGGAACATTTAGGCACTCATCCCATTTAATATAAGAAAAATATATTGTACTTCCATTCACTACTGATATCATCCTGTTCTCAACTTCTAATTTCTCAAAACGAACAAACTCATCGAATTCTTTTACCATATTCAGATAATAAGGAACATTGTTATTCAAGAAGCACTCTACCCATTTTTGATCTTCCATCACTTATAAAACTAAAGACTTACTGGTCATCAACCATTCTGAACATATCTCTTTCTCAACTACTATTTCCCTTTGAAAGAGATGTGGATTTTTAGATTTCTTCACTTCACTGCCACCACTAGACTTTCATTTGAGTCTATTTTCATTCATCTCAACATCCTTTTAGCTGACTGAGGGTATCTTCACTCTTTCCATTCTACGAATCGCGAGGAATAGGGTTTGAGAGAAACGAAGGTTTGGGAGCTAAGTATTGAAGGTAAAGGGTTTGAGGTGGATCAGGATGAGTCCCAAACTTATTTTTTATCATTTAGGAATCATAAAAACACAATAAGTAAAATATAAATGATAAGGAATCTGGCGTCTAAAGATATATAATTTTAAAAATAGCACAACCTAACGGTATTACATACCGGTGAGGATTCTTAATGGTGATGTATATCAGTGAGGTTCATACCAGTGAGGTATAATAGTGAGAATCATATCGGTGAGGTATAATAGTGAGGTTCATACTGGTGAGGTATAACAATGAGGTTCATACCGGTGAGGTTTCTAACGTTGAGGTTTCTAACAGTGAGGTTTCTAATGGTGAGGTTTCTAATAGTGAGTTTCTAACGGTGAGGATTCTAAAAGTGAGGTTTCTAACTATGAGGTTTCTAATAGTGAGGTTTCTAAAAAGTGAGATTTCTAACAGTGAGGTTTCTAACGGTGAGGTTTCTAACAGTGAGGTTTCTAACGGTGAGGTTTCTAATGGTGAGGTTTCTAACTGTGAGGTTTCTAACTGTGAGGTTTCTAAGGGTGAGGTTTCTAACAGTGAGGTTTCTAACAGTAAGGTTTCTAATAGTGAGGTTTCTAATGGACAAATTCTATCATTCCTAATTCATGTCTAATGTTACATAACCTATCCAAACTTAAAGGTTTGGTGAATATGTCATCTAATTGATGTTCAGTACCTATAAATTCAAGAGTAATAACACCCTTTTGGTAATGATCTATCAGAAAGTGGTTTCTTACATCATTGTGTTTAGTCCTAGAGTGAAACACGAGATTCTTAGAGATATTAATCGCACTAGTGTTATACCAGTTTATCGATACATGTCTAAACTGATATCCGTAGTCCAATATTATATGTTTCATCCACATAATTAGTGCACAGAAACTACCAGCAGCAATGTATTCTTCTTCGGCAGTAGACAGTCTAACAGAGTTCTGCTTTTTACTACACCATGATACTAAAGACTTACCTAGAATATGACATTTTCCAAAAGTGATCTTTCTATCTAACTTGCATCCAGCAAAGACATCATCTTAATAACTTATAAAATTGAATGATTATCCTTTTGGATAAAATAATCCTAAGTTAGAAGTATGTTGAAGATATTTGAAAATTATTTTAACAACAAGAATGTGTGATTATTTTGGATTAGCTTGAAATATTTCACACAAACGCACACTAAACATGAAATCTGGTCAACTAGTAGTAAGATAAAGCAGACTCTCTATCATACCTCTGTATTTGGTTTGATCCACTGTTTTTCCAGTTTCATCAGCATCCAACTTACAAATAGTACTCATAGGTGTATTACTTTCCTTAATACTATCTAAACCAAAATGTTTTAAAAGATCCTTTGTATATTTACATTGATCTAAGATAATAACATTTACAGTTTGAAAAACATGAAATCTAAGGATTATTTGAGTTCTCCCATTAAACTCATTTCGAATTCATTTTGCATATTCTTTGAAAAGTCAATACACAAAATTTTTTTAGATGATCCAAAAATAATATCATCAACATATATTTTCACTATTGAAAAATCATTAGAAATTCTTTTAATAAAGATATTTGGATCCGAAATCCCTTTAGAAAAACCTCTTGAAATAATGAAACTACTAAGTCTATCATTCCAAGCTCGTGGAACTTATTTTAAACTATATAAAGCTTTAGAAAGATTAAAAACTCGATTTGGAAAATGAATATTAGTAAATCCAGGTGGTTGTTCAACTAAAAAATCTTCAGTTATAATACCATTTAGAAAAGAACTTTTAACATCCAATTGATATAACTTGAAACTCAGATGAGAATAATCTACAAGTAGAATCCTAATAGCTTTTAATCTAACTATAGGTTCAATGGTTTCCTCATAGTCTATTCCTTCCTTATGACTATAACGATTTTTGCAACTAGACTTGCCTTGTTTCTAACTATATTTCTTGATTCATCAACAATATTTCTAAAAACACATATAGTGTGTATGGTCAAAGTGTCCTTAGGTCTATCAACTAATTCCTAGTCTTTGTTTCTTTCAATGTGATTTAATTCTTCTTGCATAGACATTAACCAAAATTCATCATTTATTGCATATTTGATAGTTTTAGGTTCTAACTATGAAAGAATGGCTTGATGTTCAACCTGATTTCTTAGAGAAGTTCTAGTCTATGTCCCTCTATCACTATTACCTATAATAATATATAAAGGATGATTCTTTAGAATCTTAGTTGATCTAGTAAAGGTAGGACTATAAATATCATGTTCTTCTCTATGCTCGGGTTCACCAAAATCATATTCTGGAAAATTTCCAGAATTTCATGGTTTTACAGCAGGTTCACTATGTTTACTATTTAGGTATAGAATATATATATCTTCTTCATGATTTTCAAGAGAAGACATAGGTTCATGTGGATCAGTTTCATCAAATTTGACAAGAACTAACTCTTGCACACAGTAAGTTCTTTTGTTAAAGACTCTATATGATTTACTAGTTATAGTGTAACCTAGAATGATTCCCCAATCTTTTTTAAAAGAAAACTTGTCAAAATTGTCCTTAGTATTAAGAATAAAGTCTTTGAAACCAAAAAACCTGAAGTAAATATCTTTAGGCTTCATATTATTCCACAGTTAATAAGGGTAATTCTTACGAATTGGTCTAATCAATACATTATTTATAATATAACAAGCTGTATTCACAGCTTCATCGGAGAAGTAAATAGGTAGGTCATACTCATTAATCATAGTTCTTGCAATTTCTCGAAGGGTTATATTTCTTCTTTATACTACACAATTTTTTTGAGGTGTCCTAGTGGCAGAGAAATTATGATTATAGCCATTGTGTAAGAAATAAGATTCAATTTCATGATTTTCAAACTCACGGACATGATCACATCTCAAGGTCTTAATCTTAAGTCAACTAAGGTTCTCTACAGACATGGATTATTTAATAAAATAAGAACAAGATTTACATGTGTGAGCTAGAAAATATACCCATGTGTATCTAGAAAAGTCTTATACTAAGACATAGACATAGTGCTTCCCATTTAAACTAGAAACTCTAGATGGTCCAAAAAAGTCCATGGGAACCAAATCGAGTGGTTGAGAATTTGAAACTTCTTCCTTCAATTTGAATGAAACCTTATGTTGCTATCCCTTTTGACAAGGAGTACAAACTTTGACTGATAGGAATTTTAGTTGAGGTAGGGCTTTAACTAAATTTTTCTTAGTCGGATTCTTAAGTGAAGGAACATTACAATGTCCTAATCTTATGTGCCAAAGCCAAGACTTTTTATGAAAATCGTTTAAACATAAACCTTTTTTGGCTTAAGAATTTAAATCTACAGTATAAACATTTTCATTTCTCAAGGCAGAAAATAAAAAAACATTTTTAGGATTAAAAGCATGGAAAACAAAATTTTCAAATTTAACATTGAAACCATCATCACACAATAGATAAATTCTTAACAAGGTTTATTTTAATCCATCAAAAAATAGAACATTAGAAATTAAAACTGATTCAGTGTTACCAATTTGGCCTAAGCTGACAATTTTTCATTTTGAATTATCACCAAAGGAGACATTCCCCCCACCAACCTTTATTAAAATTTTGAAAAATGAGTAATCTACAGTCATATTCCTTGAACATCCACTGTACATGTACCATATATTATTATAGGGACTCTTCAAGCAAGTATCCTACAAAAGAGGTTTAAACAGAAAATGATTTTGGTATGCAGATTTTCTTGGGTCCAGACAGGTTAGAAAACAAAACTTTTGGTACCCATATTTGTCTAATGGGTCTCATACAATCAATAGATTCAAAATATTATGAAATATAATCCTTGTTTGATCTATAACTATGTGAATCACTAGTTGAGGAATTGGAATTTCCAAAACTAGAACTACCAAGATACTTTCCATATTTAGGAATAAATTTATTCTTAACAATCTGTCTCTGTCCAGGATGATAACATAAACCAGTAAAATATTTTGGTCCTACTTGATTTCCATGAATTTGAGTTAGAGTATTCTTTCCATTTGTGAACTTCTCCAAATCTATTCTAAGTTGCTCATTGGAAAATTTAAGTTGAGTATTATCCTTTAACAGTTGAGCATTCTTTTACTTTTCTACTTCTAATGTAGATTTAATAGTACTAGACAAAGAATATTGGTTTTTTGATGATTTATACTTTTCTTTCAGCTCATTGCAAGTATCTTGTAACATATAACAATATTCAAATAATTCAGCTATAGACATATTACCTTTTCTACTTTCATTCCCAAAATATTAATCATTCAGCATAGGGGAAACCGGTACCTCATAAGTATTAGTCAAGAAACACATGTTTTCATGATTCTTTTCAGAAACAAAAACCTCAGACTCACTAGTGCTATCTTCTGAAGAACTCCTGGTTGCCATCATAGTTTTTTTATATTATTTGTTCTTATAATCATATTTCTTATTGAACTTCAATTTTGTACAGTCAACCTTAATGTGTCCTTTCCTTTTGCATTCATAACATACTATCTCATCATCCTTATCAGCTTTCTTTCAATCTTTCTTCCAATGACCTTTGTTGTCATACTTTCCCTTCTAATTGGATTTTCTGAAAAATTTCTTCTTCCTATATAATTTTTTGAATCTCCTAGCTACTTGATCCATCTCTTCATCACTATCAGAATCTAAACCTTCACTTGTTGAGCTTCCAGTAGGTATGTGAACATTCTCCTTGTCCTTTCTCTTTCATGCTCTAGACTTAAATGCCACTGAATTCCTCTTTGGTTCATCAGCTTATTCTTTGTTTACCTTTATCTCTTCTTCATACATCATCAACTTAACAATTAGCTCCTTGATAGGAAGTGAACTTATATCACAGAATTCTCTTATTGAGACTGATGTGCCTCTCCATCTTTCTGGCAGAAATCTTAATATCCACATGATTTTCTTTTTTGCATGAACAACTTTTCCATGTGAGCTCATTGTATTTATAATTTTGTTGAACCTAAGATACATGTCAGAAATAGGATCATCATGATTCATTTTAAAATTATCATACTTAATTTTGTAGGTATTAAATATCATTTCCTTTACATTGGTTGTTCCCTCATGGGAAATAGCCAATGTATGCCAGATTTCATAAGCATTTTTACACACAGATATACGATTAAATTCTTCATCTACTAAATCATAGTATAGGGAATTCATTTATTTACAATTATTATTGTAAGCTGTTTTTGTAGGTTCATCCCAAGTAGCTAATTCAGTTTCTGGAATCTTATACTGAGTTTCTATAACAGTTCAGAAATCAAATCCCATACTTTCTAAATGAATTTTTCCTTTTTAGTTTCCATTGGGCATAATTAACACCATTAAAGAAAGGTGTCTTGTTGGTAGCAGCACCTTCTAATATATTATCCATAATTAGATTTTAGCAAATATATTTAAAGAGAAAAAATTTAGACATAACAGAATTTTATGATCATTAAGAATCAACTAAAATCACAATTAAAAAAACAGAGTATTTGGAAATCCTTAATAAAAACATCATCTGATACCAAATGTTGGTCAGAGTGGATACTCAAGAGGGAGGTGAATTGAGTTCCAATTAAAATTTCTGTCACAAAACATTATGATTAAAAAAAAAAATTAAATAAAAAATTAAACTATAGTGAATTTATAATGATTGTTAGTTTTCAATTAGTTTCTCAAGAGATTGATTATTTCTCAGTTAACTCAATATGAAGATTAATTAACTTTTGAAAATAATTTACTAGCTAACAAAAGTTATAAACACTTTCTAGTTTAACTAAAAGATTAACTTTAATATAGATTTATATTTAATGTACTTAGCAACAGATTATTTAAAATAGTTTTAAGCAAAATAAACAAGCACAAAAGTTTTAACCAAGAAGCTCAGTCTCAATTTGAGACTTAGTCCTCTCAAATAGTTTATATAAACTTTTATGTACACCCTGGATAGGGGTTTACAATAGTACTCAGACTGTCCAGGTCCTATGACCTCTACCACAGATCTTCGTGGGAAAAACAAAACAATAGCACACATGCTATCCATGTCACACTTGACCTCATCCACTATCCACAATGGGATATAAAAGAATTCAGAAGGTTTGAGTGAGGATTTTAGAAACCCTCCAGTTCAGTACAAGAGACAGTGTGTGTCTAAAAATTATAGAGCACACACACTGCTCAAAATGTAAAAAAATGAATCACAATAGAGATAAACAAATAAGGATGAGTTTAGAATTCTCTATGTGTTTTGAGTGAAGATCTGGACTCCTCAGATTGATGCATATATAGTTTTGAGTCCTTCTTTGGTTTTTGTCAAGAAAACAGAGTATCGTTTTTTTATTTGACTTCCAGGTCCAAGTTGATCAGTCTGATCAGCTTGAGTGCAAGTGAAATTGTTGAAGCTCTTTTCTCCTTGAATATTCAAGTTTTATCGATTCAGTATGGATTATTCCTTCTTCTTCGATGCATGTATGTCCTTGAGTATCTACATAATATTGAATCCTATGTGAAAGGAAAGATTGATTGACGACCACTACCACCACCACCCATCTTTAGTATTTCAAGGTCCCCTTATATAGATTTAGCTCCGGCAACAAGAATGATTAAATTTTTGTAGGTACAAGGTACAGTTCCTGAAATGACTAGCACTATAATTAATTAATAGCATGTGCATTAAAAACATCAAATATGTCAATTGGTAAATAATCAAATAGAAATAGTGTTTAGAGAAAATGTGACTGACTTCCATCGGTAGCTCTTAGTATCAGTGAGCATGTATCAGTAGCTCTTATATATCGGTAGATGTTATCCTTTGTAACAGTAGATTGCAGGAATCATTAGCTTGTCCTATTAGTATCTCATTATATCGGTAGCTCTTTCTATTGGTAGCTCCTTCAATTGGTAGCTCCTTCTATATGTAGCTCCATCTATCGGTAGCTCCATCTATCGGTAACTCCTTCTATCGGTAGCTCTTTCTATCAGTAGTTGTTATGCATATCGGTGTCCTTTCTGTATCGGTGAACGTATGTATCAATGAGCCATACCAGTGATCTTGTAACGGTGGTATTCATAATAGTAGTTGTTATTCTGTATCAGTCGACTTGTGTATACTGGTAGACTTATTCTATCGGTAGCTCAGGTGTAATGGTAACTATCTGTATACCGGTGACCATATCCATATCGGCAGACTTCTGTACTAGTGTACTTAGCCTTATTGGTAGCTATATAGTAGAAACCTTTATATCAGTAGCAGTTTGTATCGGTGGACTTCATATCGGTAGCTGTCTATCAATCTGTTTGTATCGATAGCTTGTATCGGTAACTCTGTACCAGTGACCTTTACTTATTAGTAGACTATGTACTGGTATGTCTGTATTAGTGACTTCAACACTTAGTACTTACCTGTTCTATGAAAAACATATCCATATTGAGTTAGTAACATTTCTAAAAAAGAATAAACATAGATAACCATTGATCAAAAAATTTCAATGATCATTTTGATATTTTATCAACTTAATAAAAAGATGACATAAATTGAAAGAATAATTATTATAAAGATAAACATTATTTGGGATTATCAAAGAATATTGAAACATAATTGAGATTATCAAAACAGGTGAGGTCAACACAGTTTATGAGCATATTCAAATATTGAAATTCATCATTTATTTTCTCCTCATTTTTCTAAGGCATTTCCCATTCACTTTTTCATCCATGTGATTAAATAGAGTTGCAAAGATATCGTATCTATGGAAAAATGTATACCCAATGTTTTAATTAAATTTTGGGTATTATAAATACCTTATAGGCTATACCGACAACTTAAACAACCACAGTTCTGTGAAACATCATTATAGCCTATACCCATGGTTTTATAGGATATAACTTTGCTAAAACACCGTGTGTATATGGAATGTTTCTAGTTGTGAGGTTTAATCCCCCCTAATTCTATCCCTACATAAAATTATTATCATCGTATAGGCTACATTAAATATTAAAATTTGACCACCCCTACGCATTCCCTATCATAGATTCTCACATGGCTCGATGAACTACATAGTTTTCTATTGATTATCCTGAAAAGAATTAATCATGTGCTCTTAGGGAACCTATAAAGACACTATGAACATTGCAATAAATGTTCGTTTTGTTCAATGTAGGGATCCATGTTATATTCCCATGATTTAAATATTCATGAAAATGTACATTTCACTTGACATTAAACTACATGACATAAAGTCTTCAATGAACAACGAATATCTTTGATCATTTTGTAATAAAAAATCAATGTTATGCCCCTTTTAACTAATAATTTCTTCAATCCATGTTAGTGTAGAATATAGGGTTCGATTATATTTCATGAATATTAAATTCTTAATGAAAGCACATCATATATTTTATATCTAGATAGATACCATGAAATTCATTGTGTTGATACATTTCTCTTGGAACCCTGTAGTCCCTGATCCTATACAATCTAGGTCCCTCCCAGTAGTTTTTTGGTAATAATGATTAGATAATCTGATGGTACTTCGCTGGTATTAACTGTTGAATAACACAACACCTTTGATCATGTTACAAGGTGATGTTTTAGTCCTCATGGATATGATCCCATTAAAACCAAGACCCATTTCCATAAGTACATGGGACATATGCTTCATTAATTATTAATGGTTGGCATATAACCTCCTATCCCTATCTCATGTTGGAAAATGTATTCTTGGGTTATGATTTACATATCCCATAACCCTACTATTCAAGATAGTTATAATCCACTCGATGTCACTCATATATTCTTTGTGCCCATTTTCGATGCATAATTATAACATATTATCCATATTCCTCTTCAGTCTAGGGTATGAATCTCAAATGAAGACCCAAATTCCACGAGTTAACCATTTATCTTAATGGTATTTTGTGGTCATTTAATGTTGAACTACATTACATATGGTCCATATAGAAATACTATAAACTACATACAATGGGATACCCCATGTGTCCCATGATTGGTGTGATAGATAGGTCTGACCCAGGTGATAAAATCAAATACTCTCTCCCTCTATATTGTTTACACTTGTGCATGTATTTTTACTTTATAACAACCATGTGTGGATTTATTCTTATTGTTATTGGATATGTAGTGACACATATATCCTAGAATAAGGGGTCAAGCCACAATCCGTTGGAAACAAATATGAATCATAAGAACCCTCGTCCGTATGAATGAAAATAATATACATAGAATCCATATATTAGAACTATGTGGGTCTTCATTATTATTACAATGAGATATGTAGTGATTCATAGATTTAATTAGAATAACATCCTTGTATAATTCTGTGTGAAATGTACAATAAAAACCTAAGAAAAATACCGCACCATTACATGTAAACGAACCTGATCTATGTTGGAATAATTCTTTCGAGAAATATGCGTTCCTTGTTTCATATTTCCTCATTCAACCAAGTTATGGTCAAATATCAAATTATAGGTCTAGCTGTACAAAAAAAATTCCATTTCATTGTGTATCGGTCTGATATGCACATGGCTTTTTCTTTTAAGGACTATATACAACATTATTACCAAACTATGGAATACATAGTGATGCATGGATCATCTATTTCAGATGAAACCTATCATTATCACAACAAACAACTATGTTAATCGGCGATCATGGGGATTCTAGATAATATAGAAATTTTAATACCACCATATATTCTCTATCACGAACTCTTAAACAAACCAATCAACATCATATTCTTCTATTTTTATCCTAATTATAATTAATCATTAGAATGTTTTAAACCATTAAAGGAACTCTGACTAGAACAATTTAGATTCATGTTATTCAAATACATATAACGGTGTCCTACACACATCACATTAAACAACACAACATTTTCCTTATCAAATTACATTAAAATTTATGAAAATAGGCCTTCATGATGATTAGATCATCCACCTAATTTCATTTCACAAAAGGATCACATGTTTTATCCCTTCACCAAGAAATGGTGTTCACTACATGTTATTATATACATTAGGATGTTGGACCCCTTCATTAATAATAAATTCCCCATGAAATTTTCAAAACACATGATCTTGGTTACTCCTTGTAGAAAATATGCATCAGGGACTTGATAATCCAATGGTACATTACAAGGATTCATTATGGAATAAAACAACACCTAAGAGATTTATTGTATTAGATGTTTTGGTCTAAGTGGAGAGATCCTCCATAGATCCCAGAGAAATTGTCCTAAATATTTAGGTTATTTGATTCAATCATTATTATTGTTTGACTTGTACCCAAATGTATTAAACTCCCATCATCTTAGATATTTGTGGGATAGGATTTACATATCTCATAACCCATCTATTTATGAAAAAATTGATACCCTTGATGGTACTCATTTGTGGTCCATATGTATCTCAAAGCTTGATTATAACATTATAATCATGTACTATTTATTTTGGAGGTATGCATATCATATAAATAAACATATACCTTATAATTATAAATATATTTGGAAACCCCATTTTCCATTAATCAATCTTTATCCCCCCCCATTTCATATGACACTATCCAGATGCCATATATGAATATTTACATGGAATTTTGTGAACCATGAGCCAAATTTATCTTGATTATACCTTGAACAATATTGGTAATAGTGATTGAATGATATGAAATAAACCATGTAAGATTCACTTATGAAAAAAAATCCCATTAGATCTTATGCCTGGGGGTCTTTTGGTTACTAGAGGGACAGTAGTGGGTTTCTCTTGAGAAAAAAAATGGATCAGGGATTTTTTTGGTGGATATTTGTTTCCTAGATAAAGGACCCCCTTATGTAATTGTTCCTTCTCTATAATAGTGTGATGATAATTCTAATATTCTTCAAAATATCTCTTATGATCTATGAATTTAATGTATTTTTTTATTTCATCCATTTTACCATATCTATGAGGGAACAAAAATGAATCAGTGATTTATTCCTTCATAACTATCTACTAGAAATGTATGTAGTTTGGTTCATATTTCTGAAGGATACATAGT
Organism: Viscum album; assembly: GCA_963277665.1. Lineage (NCBI taxonomy): Eukaryota > Viridiplantae > Streptophyta > Magnoliopsida > Santalales > Viscaceae > Viscum > Viscum album. Next base: position 1,262,851,577 of record OY728129.1, on the reverse strand, counting down.
GATGCCAAAATCTGAAATCCACGATTGGTCCAAAAATATAAAAGGAAAATTCACCAACCATTTAGATGGGTTAGACCTATGCAAGGGATTTTCTATATAAGTATTATGTGTGGGCTGATTCATGATTCCACATGATACATATTGATGTAGACACTCAAATCATGGTTCCAAATACAATATAATAAATGGGGTGGGAGATAGAAGAAATCTCTTATTTATATATGGTTTACAAAAATGAACAAATAATTCATTATAAGAACTATCTGTGGGATGATTCTTATCATCACAAGATATGTAGTGACACATGGAGAATCCATTTCAGTCCCAGAAATGAATTTTCATTTCTCAAAACTATGTTCCTTAGTGATATTTTTTTGTGGGTATTGTTGCTCATATAAAATTTTAATGTAACCCTTAAATTCTTAGTCATGCACTCTCACACGACTTATTTGAATTCTCAGTTATCTCTTGTTTCTCACAATGAACTTGTATCATATGATTATAGGGAAGATGTAAATAACTATGGACTGGCATGAATGTGATTTATATTTTTAAAATTAAGGTAACCACATTCTAGTAACATGGAATAAATCTAAAACACATCCATGTCATAGTTGAATTACATTTAACTTCATTGCAAGGAGTCTTATACTAAACAGACCATTCCTCTTATAATTGTCTACTCAAGAATCACAGGTTTTATCCCATCACCCTAAAAATGTTTAAAATAGTCATTGCAATATCTTTTATACTTCCATAATTCATTCCTAATACATTTTCAATGAACCAACATCATGTATCCAATAATTTAGTTGATAAAAATTTATTCCCTGAGTTGATAAAATTCTATTTGAACCCCATAGACCATTAGTTCACACTCCCATGGTTACTCCATATTGAAAATTGATATATATGAATGTTAGTCCAAAATTACCCTACAAATATTTTTTACTGATCAACCAAATGCCTTATTGCTTATGCATAGTGTATATTATAGTCATGGTGGAGTGGTACCCCTTTATTCCTGGATCTATTTTACTGACTATGTTGGATATGGACTTTTAGAAGTATTAATGTTAGATGTATCCAAACCTTTTATCTTCTCACATTAACTAAAAATTTATTGGGTGATAATTTACTTATCCCATAACCAAAATATTCATGTATATATAGATACCATTGATGTTATATATTTTTTCAATTTTCTCATTCTCATTTCAAGATTATAACATTACATTCTTATACACTTTCATTCCAGGGATTGCATCTCCTTTGAATTTCTAAATTCCATGTGACACCCAATATAAATGGAAAACCTATTTATTCAATGTCTCATGATAATAAAACATCCCCCCATACACATAGTAGTTTCATGATGTTAAACTATACGATGTATGGTTCATCCAACAAGAAAAATAACTACGTAGAGATTGTCATCCAATGTATAAATCTATGTCAAGGATTAGTTTTTTATCTCTTTACTAGAATGAAATATGAAAATTCCCTTTCACTATCTATAAACATGATCCACAAAGATTACCATTTATCCTAATATAATTTCAATAGTCTCTATAGAAATTTTATTAAATATCCCTCACCCTATATAGAATCTATATTTATAGGGAGTCTATCCAAAACTATAAATGGAATGATCTCTATCCCCATATGATATATAGATACACTCATAACATGCACTACGTATCCCATCCATGAATTAAAAAATGTCAACTCCTCCCTACATGTTTATACCATTGAGTTAATACTATATATCCATGATGGATGAGTGTTATAGTTGTAGTTAATTCTACATTTATGCACATAGTATTGATACATGTTGAAAAAAACATGAAAATATTCTGTATGGCCTGAAACAATTACCCTCCAGATATACAGTTTTGATCTATGTCAGGTTATAGTAAAGAACTACACATGGATCAATTACTATTATCACAAGATATAGTGAAACACAAGATCCTTAAAACCTAAGCCGAAACTCAAAATCAAAAAATGTCATTTCCCCATTAACATATGAGAAATTTCAATACAATGGGATCTTATTGAAAGTGATAATTGTAGAATATCCCACTATTAAAATATTCATAAGGAAACCCAAGAAAGCCTATCCATAGAAATTTCGTTCGAGCCTAATATTTATTCGAACATAAAAGACTATAAGAATTTTATGTATGGTTGATTATTACAAAGTCACTTCAACTTTGTATAAATATGATATGCATACGTCTTTTTTGTGCATGAATCAGATATACAAAAATGTACTCCAATAGATTAATACTAACTTGAAATCCTATGTAAGGATAAAAGATACATCACATATCTAAATACCCCCCCACCAGTGATGGGTACCCTTAAGGATATACTGCAAAATTCCATGTCGATTCCCATGTACATAACACATTATATGAAACTATTAAGAATACATATTGGTCATATGATGTTAAATGATATGAAATATAAGTCATTTTCATATGATGTTAAATAGAAAGGGATGTTAAACACCAATACATGATGTTTAAATGTGTTGACCAACATCCATCATCACTACTTATCAAAGGAACATAAAAATTTAACTTTGGTAAAAAAAATTAGGTTGATCCCATTATATTTATGAGAACCACAATCCATAAGTCACACTTCATGCCTTGAGAAACTTGGGTTGGTAAAAATATTCTTAGAACCTGGAAAATAATTAAGGACCCCTTTATTTGACCTTTTATGCGTGAATTTTTATAACGAATGTGGACTCTTTAACTAGAGGAATTTTGAACATGTAAACAATTATTATTATTGTTATTTTTATCCTTGACATTATCTCAGTGGAGCTCATCGTTTTAGTTTGATTTGAAATAATCATCATCATGATTGTACCATAAAATTTCTCAATATTCCAGAACCTTATTCCGTGATTTATGACATTCATATCTCATACTCAAATGTTTGGTGGAGTAATCATGTCCTTGGTTATACTAATTATGCTATTATTTGACACTCTATCAATACTATATCCTTGTTAATCAATAACTTAATATGTATTCACCATGGTAAAATCTTTACATCATTGAAATCTATCTTTTGATGGTAAAAATATACAAAACATAATCTTTTGGTAAAATATACATGAAATATTTTAGGCCAAACACCAGAAATTAACAATATGAGAAAAAGTCATATGTCCACTCACTAATCTATTCATCGATGATGTTTAGGAAAATTTTATAGCATAAATATAAACGTTATACAAATCATAGGGTCTAACTTGTGGCCCTAGTAAGAGGTTTCCCATGATCACTAGAACCCATTATCAATGAAAACATTATATCAATGATTTTTCACATCCCCATTCTATGATAACATGTTTATTAGGTTGCGAAAGAACTTGTATGGTGGTTGAACCCTTAATGAATATTGGGTTTTCTATAAAATGACTTTATGTCGATGAATACAGACATAACACCCACCAATTATTCAAGTTGATATAATATTCAGGGATATTATACACTCAATTTACCCCTATTAGTTATTTTTTACAGTTTATTGGTAATAGGGACTGAATGATCTGAATAGACCCCACTAGGGTTCATTGGAAAATACATCAACTCCTAGGAGCTCGTTCCTAGTAGATATTTTGATCTAGAAGAATGGTCCCCCTTAAATACAATAGTTATTTACCTAAATATGTATGATACTATTTTCTATCATGAATTATGTCCAAGATAAACCCACTAGGGTCCATTTTAAGTAGAATCAAATATTATATTATAATGATTTAAATTCCCAATGACCAAACTATTCATGTGGATTCGACATCATTTATGCTATGTCACAGTGTGTTGTACCTGTTTTCAAATCATGAAAGGTGCGCTAAATTATCGAACCTAATGGTTTCCCATAAAATGTTACCTGAATCCACATAACATTGGGCCTTGTTTTCACATCCATAAACCAAATTACCCCCCATAGTGAAAGAACCCGTCCTGGATAACCCTTCACCCAAAATCATATTTCGTTGTCCAAAATTTTGAATCTTTTCAAATCATACAATGTTTTTATAAAAGAATAGAGATCACCAATATGGACAAGAATTTATGCCCAGTGGGATCAAGGATAAATAATATTGACCTATAATTTAATATCATCCATGTAGAAAATAACCTCAAATACTCATGAGGCCCAATAACGTTACAATGAAACTCACCACCTCAGAATATTTTATGATAATCCCTAGTACATATTCCCCATTTCATAACCCTTAGTAAAAAATCATGGGTTATAATTTAAATATCCCATAATCCAATTATAAAAGTTTATTTATCACCCCTATCATTATTTCTATATATTTCATGAACAATTAAAATAGTGATGCAGATTTCCATCACCCTTCATGAATATTCTTCCTTCGTAAATTCTATGTGAATACTGAGTTTCAAAGTAATTATTGAATATCCATACTTTATAATATCAACTAGGATGTACAGTGTCAAAACACATCATGAATATACATCCTCAATTTCCTCAGTTTTTGAATATAATGGCATATCGTAGTTAAAAGAACCACAAATATATCAGCCCCATTTTTTATCTGTAAGTCCCAGAAATATTGCCACAAAATATTCGATCTAGAAGAACCTAATATTCAAAAATAGTTATCTCAATCTAGAATAACATAAACTAATGAATTATTTGGTCTAATATATATAACTCAAAAATATAATAATAAATTTTTTAATCTAGATGAATCCAAACAACATCAAGAAAATGGTCGACGTTGTTAATTATAAAGGAAAAAATGTTTTATCAGTCAAACTATCTTTCTGATAAAAATATTTTTGAAAAAATTAAAATTCCCTAATTATTTAAAACTGATAAAGGTAACCATATGAAAATTTTGTGTTTTTGTCTGTAGACATTCATAAATTGGGATCTAGGAAAATTGAGCACTTATGAAATGGAAAATGTGTTAAAAAATCTAGTATAGAGATCCTATCCCTTTACACATATTATTAAGTATTTTAAGAATTATAATAAATCATATACAAACCAAGGATCAAAACATCAATTGTGTTTGGATGACTAGGTACATAATTAAAAATGATTAAACCTGAATAAAAAATATTATTATTATGCATAATGGGATCCCATATTCCTTTAATATCCTATATTACATAGGATAACATGCAGATATATATACAAAATTGATGATATAAAAATCACAGTCAAGGAATAATCATGGATAAAAAGAAAAACACAAAATCCAAAAGGCATAATAAGATAACATATAAGGCAAGGATCAAGAGTAAATATATTTTGTTATAATATATAGATAAATGAATCATATTATAATGGAATTATATGAATTATTTAGCACCATATATCCTGAAGAAAAACTAGTTATGTATAATTGCAGAGATTATATCACATGGTCGACCAAGAATCATAATAGATTAGGTTTACTCCCTAATACCATACATAATGTCTCATGAGAGTATAACATTATCCATTTAATAAGAGATGAATACTTGTGCACACACCATAATATGTACATGATTATGGGTACATCAAAAAATAAATTTATCCTAATAAATAAATATAATTTTTAGCTATGGAACGAAATGGTTTTTATACTCATGTCAGAAGGAATAACCAAATAGAAAATCCTAATGGTATCTATGAAATAAATAAATTGAATTCATCTTGTACATAAATAATTGAAATATAATAATATATCATGAATAATGATTCCCAAATGATTTCAAGACATCAATATTTTTGGCTATGTACGTTTAGAAATGTGCCACTTAAGCATAATCTTGGGGAAGATAATGAATAGTCGTTAAGGAGGATAAAGGAATAATTATTTACAAAAATTCAAAAATGACCTAAAATGGTGTTTCATTATAAAAATAGTGATTTTATAAAAATAATGGTCACTTAAATAATTTTTTTCATTGTATATGAAAGGTGTAATAAAAAGAGAAGTTCCTTTTTAATCGGGTTTTCTTATCGAGAGGAATTGATAAGGGTTCCTTTGGAAACATGTATTTCACCATTGAAATAAGATTTATTGTGCTAGATACATATGATTGGAATTTATTCATAGAATATAGGATAATTATGTATGATTAATTAAGTGTTAAATTGAATAAGGGAGATTGAAATCATAACCTTACGTTAATATAGAGGTTCAAGGAGATCGCATACCATATGTCTGAATGTGTTAAGAACATATACATAATGTATTGGATAATAATATTATATTAATTAATAATTTAATTAATAAAAAATTATAGATACTATTGATATATTTTAATTTTAATAATGTCGTTTATGGACATTTTAAGGATTTATAATTATCAATTTTATTATTATATGAGCGTTCATTTCATGGGGTCATGGTCGAATCATATATTGATAATTATAGACATTCTTTTAAAATGTGTCTAAACATCTAAAAGTGTAATTAAAAATAATTAATGAACTTATATAAATTTTAATGGTCCCAGATATCATTTTTGCAGATATATGGATTAATTATTTAGTAAAAATGTTAACTTTATTTGGTTCATTCATTTTTATGGTTTTACCGAAGATCATGAAATTGTTTAGTTTTTTTAATATTATGGTCATATATTAATACAAATATATAAGAATATGTGTAGTATAAATATTTAGGTCTTTTTAAACAATTATATGTTAATTTATACCTTTCATGAATGTGGTAATGGGAAATAAAAACTCGTTATCCAAAAATTCTAGGAACTAACATATTATAGGCAATATTTTTATTTCTAAATAAAAGGATAAAAGAAGAGATTTGATTTTTTATATTTAATTATAAAAATATAATTCCATTATATATATGAAATTATAGTTATCATTGAACTTTGGATATTGGGTGGGGATAATCTATAATAATGAAATAATTTAAAAGATAATGGTGAAGGATTTTACCTCTTGAATACAATCTTCATTAGAAGCACATTAAAACACATCAAATTTGTATTTTAGAGAGAACAAAAATTGTAGTACATAAAGAAGAGGATTGTGTTGTGAATTGGGAAAATATGGGGAAGATATAAGTCTTAAAATGTTTGATGAGAATTTGTGGTGAGGGGTTCTATTTATAATCAAATGATATGGTTGTTTATTATTTTTATATTCATTAGTTTATTTTCATGGATCAAGACTATGAATAGTTTTCGTAATTTTCACTATATGATGTAACTAGTGCATGCGAGTTTTAACTAATGTGTTATTAAAACATCCATGACTCAATAATTCTAGTATTTGGTATATAATGTAAAATAAAAAATTTTACCATATTTCACTTTTCAATAAAAATTCATTTATTTTAAAAAAGTCCCAAAAATTTACATTAACCGTTGATTAATTTATAGATTTAAAAAATGGATTTCATTTTTTTAAATATGTTTCATATTATTTAATATATAAGTTTAATAGAAAATCGTTATTTATTTTAAAAACAATGATTTAAATATTATATTCTAATTTATAATCCTTTGAAAAATTACAAATGGTATCAAAAATAATATTATCATTATAATACAACTTAACATTATTTTATGAATACATTTATTGAAAATTAATTTTCATATAAAAATGAAATTAAAATATTTATATTCTACAAAAATACCAAAAAATATTTTATCATTTAAAAAAAAATTTACTTGTACCATGATATAAATATTTAATATTTTAATTTTATAAGATCCCAAAATATCATATTTCATTTACATAGTAAATGTTACAATTCTAATTCTCTTTCTACTATTCCTAATGACCATATTTGTATTCTAATGGAAAGGTTACTATTCTAATGGTCTGATTAATATTCTAACAGAAAAATAACTTTTCCAATAGAAAGATTTAGAATAGTTTTATGGGTTCCCTACTTCAAATAAATAATTCTTATTCAATTCATTTATCATTACAATATATATTTTCTATGAAGGTTTTTTTATAATTTCATATTGAAAATTATTATTATGTTTATAAAATTATGTTTTATTTATAGAACTTTGTTCGTGAGTGTGGTCATTTTTATGGATCAACAGATCCAAACTATCATATAATTTTCAATTATTTTTTATTTATTTTCCATCATTAGTCTTCAGACATATTATTATTTTCATGTTAAATGATATATCATTCTTCATTTATTAGAATATATTTTTTGGAATCAATATGTTATGTTGGTGCATTAACATAATTGTAAGAATGTAAATTATATTTATAAAATTATGGGTCATTAAATTTATCCCTCCTTATGAAATTGTACCATAATAATTAAATTTTACAAAAACATTGTGAAAAAAGTGAGGCTACTTCTCCTTCATTGCATTCTATAGTTCCCATATTGCCACATTTCAGTTATGTTTCTTCCAAAGTACATTGATCATGGCAGTTGTATTATCGCATAGACCATTATCACTACTGTCCAATATCTCTACAGGACTACCCTCATAATAGAGATCATTTTATAGTTGTATCACATCTGATTTCAATACATGTGAGGGATCTAGTATGCACTCCTTTAAGATTGATATGTCGAACACATCATTTTAATGTGACTTGGTTGGTGGATGTTTTCATCAGTAGGACACAACTTTGACATGGTCAAGAATCTCAAAGGTGCTGATATTCTTGGTACATAGCTTTCCCTTACCAAATATCATGGCTCTATACTGTAGAGATATATGAAAGAATTCCCTATCTCGAATATCATGATCCAAACCTCATCAATGATTGGCTACATAGATATGATGTAAAAATTTTGCATCTCTAATGTGATGTTGAATGGTATTTACCTATTCTACAATTTCCTCGAGCATTTTAGGTCACATCAACTTATATTCAATGACATCATAATGTCATGCAAGTGTTCTACATATTATCCAATAAAGGTATTCATATGGATCCATTTGGATGCTTTATTGGAATGTATTATTTTTAAGCATTTTAACTTGGGGAATATGATTACTCCATCCTCCATTGAATTATATTTATAATTCCACCAACATATCCACATGTGTATAAATAGTCCAATCAGACATTCCATTAGTTTTTTAGTGATATGAAGTAATAATGTTGAACCATATGTGTAGAGCATATTGGATAGTCCTATATAAATATAATGTAAATCAAGACCCTTGATTAGATTCAATAAATAAAGGAACTTAATGTAGCCTAAATACTTTTTTGATGATTATCTAGGACTATTGTTCATGTGAGAGGTACTATCAATTTTCAAAAAATATAGTAGTCTTTTGTAATGATCCAAATAAATCCATATTGAATTATTTCCTCTAGATTTATTTTTAAGTCTAGTGAATAAGTCCATGGTGATGTTTTCCCATTTATACATATGTGTGGATAATGGTTCCATAATCTCCATTAAATTTTACATTTCATTCTATTGTTGTTGACATACCTAGAACATTGATTTATATTCTGCCCTCATTCTTCATATTGTCCCACCAATATTTCTCTCAGTGATCAAGACACATTTGTGTGATCCCTGGGTGTATAGAGATGGTAAAGTAATGTGAGTCATAAAAAACATTCATTATCTCAGTAGTTTAGGTACACATATTCATGAAGAAAATATTTCTACACATTCCTCATCCATTTTGATCTATATTAATTTTTCTTCTTCTGATAGCTTACTCTTTTTGAATTTCTACATCATATATTTGAGGATCCTTTATATTCTATAAATGGTATGATTGAGAAGTAAATTAACAAAGTAATTTTTATGTTTCACCCTTTTTAATCCGGATTTCAATCCGGTATAATTCTAAGAATATTGGGCACTTCTCAATTCTCATCATTGGTTTCATTACATGATCTTATTAAAATAGAGAATCTTCTACGTTATTTTTTACCTATATAATAGTGGACTAAGTAGTCATAATACATGAAGATATAAAACCATCTTCACTATCCTATATTAATCCCAATATGAGAAAATATATATTTCTGTATCTTGCGATTAGTATAAATCTCACATTTATTCAAATATAGATAATGTCACTATCTTTTTGGTGTGAAGACCATATCCACCAAATCCAAATAATGTATGGGATAGTTTTTCTATAGATGTTTTTGCTACATTTTTTCATAGGATATAAATTTATCATTATAAATAAATACACATCCTTATCCCTTATTTGATGCATCTCTATATACCACGAAGAGTTCTCCACATGGGGGTAGTGTCAGTACTGGTAAATTGGAAACCCGATTTTTTTCTATTTGATTAAATCATTACATTCATTGACCCAAAAAAAATTTAACCCCTTATAAGTTACCATTACTAGTGTGTTTTTAAATAATTTTGATATCATTACAAATCATCAGAAAATCCCTGCTAAACCATTTAAACTACTTATATATGTTACTTATGAGGATCTGGGAAACATCTCAATTACCTTTTTTCTTATAAGGGTCCACAAATATAAACATTTTGATAATAAAATTCCACACCAATGAAACGAACTACATCCCTAAATATTAATTAATACAATATTCATATAGTTTTTCCCCTCAAAATATCATTAGAAAATTAATCAAATGGTCAACATGCACTTCCTTTCTCTTTGCGTATATCAGAATATAATCTATAATGAAAACCAATTTTTTTATGTAATATCTGAGTATAATATTCAATATGGAAATTTAAATTGGTGGATAATTACTGAGTCTCAAGGGAATCACTATTAATTTATATTTCCCACTATCATTTTGAATGGTATTCTTCAGAATATATTACTTTTTTACCATTTATTGGACATATCTTGACTAAAGGTCCACCATAGATAAATTCTTGGACCCACATAGATTATTAGACAAGTAAATATTCCATAAAATCAGATTTTTCTTCATTATCATTATTTTTTAGATCATGATAGTTAATTCATACAATCATTATTCTATAGTTATTTTTAATGAAGATGATCAGTGCACCCTAGGGTGAAGCGCCTAAGTGTATAAAACCATTTTCCAGATTATATGGTAATTGAATCATCAATTCTTATAAATCATTGGTAGCCATCTTATTTGGAGGATTTGATATTGCAGTGATTTTGGTATAATTTCAATAGATAAATCAACCTTTCATTCAGGAGGAAAAGTAAGAAATTATTTAAGGAACACATCAGTGTATTTATTCATAATGAGAATGTATTCATGAAATACCCTCTCCATTTTCTCAGTAAATTTATCTAAATATTATTCCTCATATAAAAATTATATCATCACATGAGTTGATGATTCTATAAAAGATCTGCCATTCTCCTTATACTGATATAGAATTAGAGGATGCTTCAGGGTGTGAAGAGTGATCTCCCATTCCCAATAGTTGATGTTTTATTTATATAAGTATAACCAATCCTTTCCCAATACAACATAAAAATCTAAAAAATGAAGTAATATGACATTTACTGGTAGGATTAGTCAACAAACATTAATTAAGGAGTTTTTACATACTTTAGTTGAAATAATTTCCCCATTCCCTATTCTCATTGATAAGACAAACACTATAATTTTAGGTTGTGTTTGAATAGTTCTGATAAACTTTTTGGATATAAAATAATGTGTAGAACTAGAATCAAAAGTATGTTTTAAATTCATGAATTACTAACCAGGGTACATGTCACAAAATGATTATCGAAATCTAAATTTGTAGTAGTGAAAGAATATGCCCTTCTTTTCTACCTTGGAAGTTGTTGTCGATGATTATCTCTGACAAAATTTCACTTAGGAAATTAGTTCAAATATTCCATATGTTCTTTGTAGTTGAAACATTATAATACATTATATGTGTTGATTTTGACCATTCCTTATTTTTTTAAATTATTTGTATTCTTCGTATCCCTTTGACAATAATTATCGTGATTCCCCTCTTTTCCATATTTGAATAATCTCCCAGTGGGATTCTTCTTTCCACACATTTGACACATGGGATATAGTGTTTTATTTCCTCTATGGGATTTATATATTTATTCATCCGTATCAAACTACATTTTCTAGATTTTATCTTTAATCACATGAGACCACTGAGAGTCTCCAATATCAATCAAATCCTTTTGGGAAAATGAACAATAACATTATAGGTTTCACAGTTTTGAATCTACAATGATTTTAAATAAATTAGATTTATTTCACTACTGATAAAATCAAACATTATTTCAATGATGATGAGAAATATATAGTAATATCATGATAAACTTGTGTTTTTTTCTCATATTCCCCAATATACTCATATTCCTTTTTCATCAGTCATAAAAACTTGCTCCACATATTAATATGGATCGTTTAGTGAAAATATTTATTAAAAAATATTTTCCTAAGTCTTACCCATTCCCTGGAATCAACATTCATTTTATACATTATTTCATTTACATGTTTCCACCACTAATCAGATTCCCCATGAATGTGATAGACTGCTAGCATAGCTTTATCTTCTTCGAAAAACTGGTGAATATGTAACATAAATTCAATAGAGTTAATCAATTATTAAATGATGAGGGGTTCAAAATTTCTACTAAATAATGGAGGTCATTATCATATAAAATATTCAATATTAATATTTTATTTCTTAGGATAAGTAGTAATTGGCACAAGATTCGGTTTATTATTCATTACATGATATAATTGAGGATGTATGGTCATGAAGTTCTGACCTACTCTTCCCATTAGGTTAGTAATCTCATTAGGGAAATCGTTATATTTCATATAACTTTGGTTTTTGGAATGGATTCTTCTATTTCCATCCTTTAACTAAAAAGAAATAAATTTCGGGGGATTGAATACTTATTTAATGGGAATATAAAAATGAAATATTTAACATAGAGGATAAAACTATCAATTATAAGAATATCATAGCCTTTGATTCACCATGTTTCAATCATTGTATTTAATAGTGATTGAGTAATCCTTGTTGGAGTTGGTGTCATAAAGCCAACTTCTTTGTACTTTATGAAAACATGTATTTGTTTTTTTGAGTATTAATAAACTCATTATCACATCATGATTATTATTATGTATAACATAGTACGTGATAATTTCATAGCAGTAGATATTGCACTAAAAGGTCATAGCATTTCCTATATACGATAACAACCCAAATATTCTATAAAACTATTCTAAAATATATGTTCGATGGGTAGATGATATCATTTTAGGGACAAAAATTCAACTTGATATATAGTGTGTAGAATTATTGGATTTTTAGGTAACTACTCTTTGTGTAAGACCATGGTAATATCTATTGTGTGATGTTATCGAATGAGACCCTCCAGCTGGAAATCCACATTTATATGTTTCTATTGGTTGTCTCTATTTTCATACATTTGTAATGATCCTTATACATTATGATTATAATTAATCAGTATTATCAATCATTTAATTTTATGATTTTATAAAAACTATGACAAAAAAATCTCGCAGCAAGGTAGGTTATGATGGGAATTTCATGAGTAACATTTAATTAATGAATAATGAATGAAAGTATTTTCCCATTCATATCATTAACATAAGTTCATATCTCATGTATTTTTATGGAAATTATATATCCTAAATAAATCGATGTTTGTTGTATGCAATAAGGCTATTTATTTTTTCTATGTTAATGAAAGAGACATCGAGCATATAGGTTGATGGAACCAGCATGAAACCTAATTGATTAGTGATTTCATGATAAAATAGTTATATAACTTCTAAAGAATATTTATTAGGTATTATGGAATTTTGGATTTAACTTATTTATTTATGGGTGCATGAGAATGTTTCTAGATTCTATACTTGGAATTTAGACTACATCACCTAATTCCACTGAGAAATAGGGCTTGAGGGTCACAAACTAAGAGTATATAGAATCTAAACTAAATAATATATATTATAATTTATTATATAACAATATGAATAAATATTATTCCCAAATGTGGTTTAATAATTATTCATCTATGATCGATTGCATATATTTCATGAATAATTATTCATGGGAATATAATGTTAGTGGAATATTTAATTAATATTTATTTTCATTTCAATGAATCTATTATTTATTTTTTTATTGTTGAATAAGACAGTGAGAATTATTTAATAAATAAAAAATCATTATTCACTGAATGATAAATATTATGGAGGAATAGATGACCAATATTAATAATTCGGTGAGAAATAATATATATTTAATTTTATTTTATTAATGATTATTTATTTAATTCAAAAGATAAGCGCTTGTAAAATGATGTTATAATAATATTATTTTTATATACATTGGGTTATATAAGGGATTAAATAAATAATTATGTGGAATTTTTCAATAATTTATTTACAACCCTGGAAATATTTAAACCCAATTATATTATTTTCTAAGGGAGACATTTAAAATATTTGGTTGGCCACAAAAAACAATTGTACATTTCTCTCAATCCCTATAGAGATCTCCTCTCGATGTACACCTAAAAATAGTGAGAAATATTTATCTACCTCCCTCTCTTATGTCAAGAGATATTAGGAGAATTATTATGAAGTAGTTATTGTGGTAATCAAAGGTGGATGGCACAAGCGATATGATCATCCACTCTAGTACCCATAGATTCATACGGTGATGTTCGACTATTTTTGGAACACATGTGGGTCACCTTTAGAGGGAATACTCTCTTTATTACTACAATTAAATGAAAATTCAATTCATATATATTGTTAAATCCTTCATTGAGGAAAAAATTAATAAAAACAAATTTTTTAATTGATTATAGTAGTTATTAATTGAATATGATGATCCTCCATTTTGTTCTAGCATTTTATCCATTGTAAATTTTATATAATGCAATTCTATTGTTCATAGTGTTTATTGTTTTGTAGATCCAAGATTGATCATCAATCATGAAAAATAGAAAATCTTTTCCTGAGCCATCATAGTCTTTCATTGTAGCCAGAACATTCAATCAATAGGGTTATTAAGAAATTTTTATTTTCATAATCCCCAAAATAAATAGACCAGGATATGATTCCATCTATATTGAACCTATACCATTTAAAAATATTATTACATGATTTTTATAATTATTATCCACCATATACAAACAATGGATTGAATTACTACTATCGTTGGAATAATAGGAACATAATTACAAAACATGAAACAATAATAAAACATCTATTTATTAACCTCCATATTGTTATCCTCACTACCTTTTAGCTCATGCATCTGCATAGGATAACCGGGGGAATGAATTGAAAAATGGGATGACCTTAAATTCTCAGTAAGGGAATAGGAACAGAAAAAATGGGTGACACATTATTTAGATGGAATAAAAAGATAACATATAATGCAAGTATCATGGATAAATATATAGAGGAATGAAATATAACTTGGAATAATATGATCATGAAATATTGGAATATTGAAAAAACATATATCCTGACATAAACATGAGTCAAGGATTACTGCCAATGTGGAATCACATGAGGAACAATGTCTCATAATGGATTATGATTACTCACTAATCCCATGCATAACATATCATGAGACTAAAAAATAACCCAATAAATTGGAGTGTTATCTAGGCACACAAATCATAACATAAACCTAAACATGTCTTCCACATAATGAAATCAATCATAATAAATAAACCTAATGGCTACCAATGGAATGAAACATGTTTGCTAATAATGCCACAAGTCATAACCATAGGGCGTATCCAAATGGTATCAAAGAAAAAAGTTATTTAAATTAATATTTTACATTCA
Source organism: Viscum album (assembly GCA_963277665.1). Lineage (NCBI taxonomy): Eukaryota > Viridiplantae > Streptophyta > Magnoliopsida > Santalales > Viscaceae > Viscum > Viscum album. The sequence goes on along the minus strand of OY728129.1, from coordinate 1,262,835,782 downwards.
CAGAGGAAATATTATAATATATCCTCTATAATGAAGTCCAACTAAAGTGAAAACATCAGAAATTATGTATATGTATTTCTATATGTTTTCTATTTAATGCATAGTTCTAAGGAAATGAATGAAGAGTCATTAACGATGATTAGGGAAAATTTATTTCCAAAAAACCAAAAATAAACTAAAATAAATTTTCTTGAAAAAATTATTTATTTTAATAAATTAATGCTGGATTAAAACATTTTGTGTACGTTACATGAAAATTTTCAATATATATATATATGTTCCCTCTTAATGAAGATTTCTTATCAAGATTAATTGATAAGGGAACCTCTTAAAACATGTATATTTTCATAGGAAAAGTACAATTGTGATATATAAATATGAGTGGAAAAAATTTATGTAATATAAGATAATTATGTAATATTAATTAAGAGTTAATTTGAGAAAAGGATATAAAAATCTTAACCTAAAAATAATATGGAGGTTCAGAGATTTCACTTAACTAATGTGGGAATGTGTTCTGGACGTGAGATTAATAGAATGTAAAATAAAATTATATTCATTTATGAAATAATCAATAACCTATTACACATATATTTTATTTATTATAATTTTTTAGTTCATTAAGGATTTTTTCTCAGTCAAAAAGTTCAATTTTTTAGTTTCAGAAGCATTCGTTTCATGGTTTCATTGTCTAATAATTTATGGATTGTTATAGGTGTTCTTGTAAAATGGTAATAAAACACAATAATTGTAATTAAATTTTAATAATGATATTTAATAAATTTTAATTGAGTTAAATTTTAATTTTTGTTTAGATCATTGAATTATTCATTTACTATGAATAGTAACTTTATTTCACCCATTCATTTTGGTTGTTTTTTCAACTACCACAAATTGGTTTCGTTTTATATAATATTATTTTCATATAATAATTTCAAAATGTGAGACCATATATACAATAAAAATTTAGTTCATTTTAAAAAATTATTGTTGAATTTAAACCTAGCATTAAATCGATAATGGTAAAAAAACTAATCGTTCATAAAGACGGTGGACCGACATTTTACAGATTGTTTTTTTGTTATTTAATAAAAGGATAAAATGAGAGATTTGATGATGTATAAATTATTATGAATATGAAATGAATATATATATATATATGATATTAGATTTGTCATTCTACATTGGATATGGGGGTTTGGATAAGGTAGAATAAATAATGGATTTAAATGTGAAAGAAGGAGGATTTAACCTCTTGAATATCGTCCCCTTGATAACCTTTTTAAGGAACATGGAAATAGAGTAATGCTAAAACTATAAACACTAGTACATTTTTAAGAGGATTGGGAATGTAATTACATATAATATTTTAAATATCCGAGGCATAAATTATTTTAGCAGAAGGGGAGGTAAGGGATGATATTTAGAAGGTGAAGATAGGTGTTTCTGATTATTATATTCACTAGTTTGTTGTTTTGGATCACTTCTATCAATAATATTGATTATTGCGAATTTATACATTAACAAATTCATTTTAATTCGTAAAAATGTGTTATTACATTATCTATGAGCCAATAATTCATGTATTTTGATTAAAATGTAAATACAAAAAATTGTCATACTTAACTATTCAAAAAAAAAAAATACTATTTTAGAAAACTCCAAAAAAATCATCCGATACATTTTTAACATGTAGATTTAAAAATTTGAATCTATTTCACTAAAATAATTTTCTGGATATGACAAATTTAATTTGGAGAAACAAATCATTTACTTGAAAAATATCAATTTTAATGTTATAATCGAATTGATAACCCTTCGAAAAATTACTCATGTTCTCATAATATGATCATATCATTACAATTATACCTAATATTAATTTATTAATGACTCTTATGAAAATATTGTATCTTATAAAATTTAAAATAAAATATGTATATTTTAAAAAAAATACCAACACTAAATTTATCATTTGAAAAATATTATTTAGTTGTACCATGATATAAATATATCATATTTTTTAATAAGATTCCGATATATTATTGTAAATTACCATATGTGATTTTACAATTATAACTATAATTCTATAATTCTAAATGGTAATATTACTATTTCAACATTTATTTTAATATTCTGATGGTCAAATTATTTTTTAAAATATCATATCTCTAATGGTAATATGGATTTATTAATTTCTATAAATACAACGTATTAAAATAAATCAAAATTCCATTCAACATTCTATCCAGGGTATTTATTATTTCTTTGTCAAAATGAATATGGTGTTACATACAATTTTTTTTTCAATACCTTTGTCTGTGAGGGTAGTCATTTTGGATGATCGATCCTATCCAAATTATCTTATACATTTTCTTTTATAATATATTTATTTTCCCACAATAATATTTTCCCTTATTATTGAATTTTTCAATCTAATGTATAAATATTATTTTTTAGGAATAATTTGTTATTGGTTTCTTTAAGAATTTATTGCGCTTTGACATAGTTTTTAGGGGGAAAATCAATTGATAAAATTCTTGATCATTATAGTTATGATGAACCCCCATAAATAGAAGCTTATAAAAAATCCAATCTAATACAACTATGTCATCCATTCATCATCTTAAGAAAATGTTATGGCTAATCACAAGATATATGAATATCACATGGACTATTGTCTAGCCATATAAATCATCAATCAATGATTGATAAGTCTATTGAATTAAGAAACAATCGGAGAACTCTCCTGTTATTAAATATTTTACTAAATTGTCACTTTTGAAGCAGACTATCATGGATGGAATAACAAAAATAAATAAATGAGGATGATTATATCATTAATCATACATAAACTATTCTCACTAAGAAACTAGTATGATTCAATACTTTTAGTTTAATTTATTATTTTCTATGCATTATGGATTTTTATTGATGTATTTGATTCATTATATGCTATTAAAACGAAAAGGTATTATATAATTGATAATATAGACAAGGATAAACCAAAAGACTTTAAATTTGAAGGATTCTTTCATTGATATTGTACAAAGAAAGAGGAATCCCCATATTCTGGTGTCTCTCCTAGAGTTCCCAAAGGATATAGAAAAATAACATTGTAAATATTAATCTTTTCAGTTCCCCAAAATTGATAGAGTTTAGTGGGAGGAATTAATTGAATATTGATGTGTAATTCACTCTGTTTCCTCTATCATCGGTAATAAACATAGAGCCTTAATAAATGAATATAACTCGTGATCCTTTTTTGAGTCTAATAGAGTAGATTATTTTTAGAAATCATCCTTTATGTGGAAAATTCAATGTTCATATTCCCCTATTCGTGTGGCCAAGTCACTCATAAAATAAATCAATTGGGTATGTGTATGGTTTTTATGATGCATTGCCTTAGTAGAATCCCTAATTGAATGAAGAATTACTTTTTTGTCAGATTCACACACATCATTCTCACAATCAGACATTTATTGTTATTTTAAGAGGATTAAAAGTGTTATTAAAAATAATATTGTATATCTAAATCCACATACCCATATACATTATAAAATGTAGTGAATGTGTTCCCCTTGTTCATTGACATCCTATATGGGATCCCTAAGAATTAATTCCTGAATCTAGTGCTCCAAATATATTTTCTTTAAACTTCTCATAAAATTTTTTAAGGGCACATAAATATTATTAGCAGGGTTCGGGACCTAATAAGGTATATAATATATCGATGGATGTAATCACTATAATTATAAATATGTAAAAATATTGTCTTAGAAAACTCCTCTATCACCAATGACATGTTTTGAAATTCCTCTAATCAGAACATATTTCGCCATCTGTATTGAGGTGCTGGATGCAATAAAAAATGTTTCCTCATTTCTAGATAATTCTTTTTCATAATGACAGATGTTTTTTCAAAAGGGCCTCCTGGGTCCAAAAATAGTTCAGCTGAGGCAATGATCCTGGTGTTCAGAGAGGCATATGGTATATATATATATATATATATATTAATCTAACAAGGCATCTCCATACTCATTCTCGATTAGATTTCATCCATTATCAACCATTTTCTTATGATACATATGTATAATAATAGACAGATGAAAATGAAATATTTGAAATAGTAACTTCATGTGCCAACATCATCATGAATTGATGGAAAATCCCACAATTTTGTTCCAATCACATGAAAAAAATGAAATAGAAGAATATTTTTGATTCTAGTAAAATTGGATTGAAAACATATAAGTGTCATATGGATCAGAGATGAATAAGTGGTCTAAAAAGGATACATGAACACCATCTTAGAACGAACAAAATATTAACTCTCACAAACATATAAAATATCCTCATCAATGATTATCCCATAGTGTGTGGGGTATGGTGAGAAAAAAATAATTAAGTTTACATCGCATAATGATAGTCTCATGGATATATAACGGTGTTTCCTTGACCATGAAATCATTTAGTAGTTGAAATAGGAATAAGGAATGAGTTATTTCCATATTATATTGATACTTATTGCATCAAAAGTTCTTTCCTATCCATCCAAATAGGAACCAAAAGGGTCCTATAATATGGTATAGAAATTAACTTACAGAATATTGAAAAGAAGATAAAAAATATGATAAAGGGTCATCACAAGTAAGTTGAGTGGTTTCCTTTCATCCATTCAATCCGCCACAACTAATATATCAACCCAGTCACCAAGGAATGTGTCCCTTGAATTTAAAATTCTTCTATTTAAGAACATTGAAAAATAAACTTCTAAATGAAGACATGGAGATACATATAGTCACACCTTATATCTGCATGAAACATAATATTTTGTATCAATAATTGTGTATTATTATCCCATGATGACCTAAACATCTCAACAAGGAAAACTATGTGGACATATGGTAGTTGGTGAAGCCCCTTATTAATGAAGATAAATTTCAACCTAATTATTGAAATAAATAAAAGTGTGTAGGTTCAAATTTTTCTTTATCATTTCCTTCATAATGATGATAATATCATATTCCAAGTATGGAGTATGTTTAGGGTCAACCTAATGGGTTGTAATTCATCATAAAATTCCCCAAGAGGAAGTATCCCTATAATCTGATATATATATATAATAAGATAATTCCTACTTCACCGCGGGATAGATGAAAATAATTAGTGAAAGAAAAATAGTGATTAATAATATCTCTAATAAGTTTTTGTTCATGATATATGATGACTTGTTAAATCCAAGTGACCATGTATTTGTGAAAAAAAACCTTGTTGATTAAAAAAAATTGTAGCTTTGTCTCGCCCATAATGGACACACCCATTTGTCATAAAAATTCCAACCAAGTAAAAAATGCCCCTTTCGAACTATATGCTTATTTTTTTTGTATAAAGATGATACAACTATATTTGAGTAACTTTGGGATATTATCTGATGAGAGAGATCACAACCATCAAGGCTTAGAGAGGAGTGATTCAATTTTTAGGGCAACCCTTATAATAATACTATAAATCGTTGGTTATATATAGATACAATCACCTAGATATAGTGAATAGAAGATGAAAAATAGATATTAAGATAATTTTCAATGGAGGATGAATAATTACATACACCAAGAGACTAAATATATATAAATATAGTATATATGATTGAGGATAGTTATAGAGTTAAAAAAATATGATACCATTAATAACATAGATATCAGACAAGATCTAATAATGAGGGTTATTGTCATGATTCCAAACACCAATAGCTCTCGATGTGCCCATTCTTAGTGATGTTTGGGAGCTTGAAGCCATCTAGACCATGACATAAAAAAAAGTAATGAAAAATTGGATTGTGGGATATATGGAAGATGTGGGGTGGGGTGGGCCAGAATATTTTGTCTGCTAATTGTTTGGAAAAATATTAGTTAATGGCACACTGATGTGGGATAAGGTTGGATGATCGAGTGCGGGCATGGGCCTACCCGTGGGCCTGATAAAAAAAAGTATTTTTATAATATATTATTATTTAAAATTTTAGTTCTTTTATGAAAAAATCATTATTAAATCATGAAATATTATATTTATTTCTTGAAATTTTAGTAATTAAAAATATATATTTATTTATTATTTTAATATGATATTATAATATTAATATAGTAATTATTCATCATATTTAAATGGTTTGTCATCCAAACTCTCAAAAAATGTATGTCATCTCCCTTGTATATGGATACATTTCTAAAAGTGTTAGTATAATCATAATATTTTATTGGCCTATTTTTTATTATTATTATATAAATTATATTTTTAATAACTAAATAAGAAACATATTCATGGGAACTCTAATAACCTCCTATAAATCAGTTATTACCTAGAGTGTCAATGTTTATTTGTAGGACTAGTCATTCGCATCACCTCATATCCATCATCATTATACATAACCACTCACCAATCAATAACCTACATTGCATCATAATAGTTTTCCACCACATTGGTACCGCATCATGCCAATATTATCCCATTGAAAAATGATCCATCAGATAAATTAAAACTCTAGCTATGGCTTACCAATACATATCCCAAAAAATACACTTTTCAATTACAAAATTACTATATTAAAATGATTATAAATATTATATTTCGAAAAATATGTGGGCAATCTAGCAGGCTTATTATGTGCAGGGAGGGCTTGAATTTTGTTTTTTCATTTTATGTGGGATTTTGTGGAAAAACCTTCATGTGATCAAACCCACATGGTATTATATTATACCACCCATTCCCTCCCATTTTGAATTACTAATGAAGACCAATCAGTACAAATATGTGGGAATTTTAAAAATGGTTGGCATGTATAAGAAAATCCATGAAATGGATTGAATCACATTAAGTGAGTGATCTATTATGGGTCTCACAATGCTGTGAACATTTAATGTCTCACAGCTTCCTGTTTGTTTCTATTCATTATTATCACATTACAATTGGAAGGCCACATAAATCCCATAATGATTTATATGACCACAAGACACCCATGATCATTATTACATGTATCAAAATAGTCGAGGATATGCGTTATAGTTTAAGTGAACTACCACTAATTAGTTACATTATTGGTTTCAAAAGTGGTTAGGACAATAATTTCATGGGTAAAGATCATTCCAAGAGACAAAAAAAATAATAATCATGTGATGATATCAAAAAATTTGTTCTTATGATGTGTTTATGTTATGTATTATTATCAAGCAGTCACACAGAAGAGTGGAAATATCTAGTTCTTTGGATGTTTCATTTAAAGGTGAAATGGTCAATATCTTATGACCCTATTTATATACCTACTCATGGAATACAAATGTTGTATATGAAGAATAATACATAGTTAGGAAACCAACCATCATAATCCAAAGGCAAGTAAGATAGAATTTAATTCCTAATAACTGTGTCCTCATTCCGTCCTTCCTATTGACCTTTCTTCTATGATGGGGAATTTGTTGACAACTTCCACATGAAAATAAATTAATTTGTGTTAAATTAATAACAAAACATATGTATTTTTTTCCACAAGATGGGAATACTTAAGTAGAATGTTTGAATTGTGATCATTAACCTAGGTCAAATGTGTTAATTGACTTTTAGTAAGGCTCCTGATCACATAACAAATGGAATGTCATTTGAAGTGGTTACATACCTCATGTGATCTGTTCAATGATCACATGAACCCCCATCATAAAATCCATCCATATCACAGAAAAACACTCAAATAATTCATTTTTATCGCCAAAAGATCACTCAAACATGACCTTTTGTTCATTTGACATGTCAGAGGGAAAATGTTTGTAAACCACCCAGGCATTCTAGTGATGAAAGAAGAAAATGAAGTGATCAATATGTGAAGTAATTTATGTTAAAAATTATGATAAATTATCTCATGATTTTCATGATCATTTGAAAATCCATTGACATTACAACCTCAATATTACGGAGGCCCTAATACATATTTACCAAATACCACAGGGGACCTCTATCATACATCCAGATATAACAATGGAGTTTGGAAATATTGACTTGATTTCATGAATACCTTGACATATCAGTATTTATCATAAAAATTTCATATGACATCTCTATCTGATCTCATAGTGTCCCTATGACATGTGTCTTTGTCTAATGAATTCTATTAGATATGTTGACCTTACCTCACGATGTCTCATAGACACATCAACCTCATCTCATGAAGAATCCATAATATGTTGGTTAGATTATGGGAATGAAAATTGAAAATACATGGATTAACAAAATCTTGGAATGATGGAGTAAACACATGGTGGTTGTTAATCCATTGATAAATGGATGAAGTCATTAATGACATTCATATTGATATTACGAAGCACATGACACAATATCATTTTATGAAAATACTCCCTCTATCTAATCAAGAAAATATATGAGACTCAATCTCTATTGGATATAAAATTGATACATGGAAGATATGGATATATGATTCCCCCATGAGACATAGAACAAGAGATACACATAAAAAAAGGAGAAGCCTTTATGAAGAGGAGGACCACATAAACATAAGAGTATTCCACTATAAAATCCTGATGGTTAATTTAAGGGGTTTCGTGGTAGGTTTATGTGAATCCATTCATTAAATCATTAATCACATGATGTATCTCCTACATTTCATCTAGATCACATGAAGGATTACATATCAATTTGATCACATGAGGCCTCAATGAAAAAACATCTGAAAATAATTGAGGTTTTTATGTAATGAATGATAAAAAAGATGGAAGTATCATGAAATGGAATAGTCATTTATTTTTAGATTCATGATTTTTGCGATTCAAATGATCTATTCATAGATAACGTAATGAACTTCCAACATGTAATCCGGATCATGAGAACACACTATATCGTGTTAGTCAGATCAAGTGAAGACACTTGGACATTATAGTGAGATCATAAGAATATAGCAATAAATGTCAGTGAGAACATGTGAAGACACTTGGAAATGTCTAGATACAAATGTGTATACACATGTACATGTAAATTACATCACGTTACACCATTAAAAATATATCTTGGTTAATATGAAGTCTATGGATGTGATTTCCTGATCAAGAAACATACCTCAGGAATAACACCCATGTCACAAAAAATCCTTATAAACCTTATTATAAAGATATAATAACACCTTTTAGGCAGAAATACACATGCATATTTTCTTCATTGGTAGGGAATCCATATTATTTTCAAGAAGAAATCCATAGAAAGTTTTTCCTAATCAGGACATATGTAGACATTTAAGGAAGAGATCATCAGAAATGCTAGCTACATCATACATACACTCTAAGATATTATATCCTTATAATGTAGTCATAATTAGATATATACCCATCATCCATGTGAAACCTTAACAAAGATTCTTTATTCCAAAATTCCCCATTTATGAGGAGAGTACCCATAATTTAATACATATATTAACTCATGAAACCCTCTCTCCCTTGAAAGGGTTCTCCATACCATCATGGGAATCTACCATGATCTAGGTCTATCAACATTAAAATTAATCTAGACCATGGGAACTATCTCCAATAAGTCTACAACCATTCCTCATCCATCAGCAGATTAAGAAAAAAACCGAACTACCAAGACTATGATTCTTGTTATAAATAGTGTATGTAGTATTTCATTAAAAGTACAATGCACTATATTAAGAATGAAAAAATTTCCAGTTTTATGGTTCATACCAATCCTATGGTTTGGAATCATGCTCCATCAAGGCTAATCTAATTCATATTCCATGCATCAATATGAAGTGCATCTGATCTCTTACAATATATTGGTTCTCACGTGGAACATGAATCACATGATATTGGGGTTCAGTAATGATTGTTTAGTTAACATTAAAATGTATCTCAATAATGGAATCCTTAGTTTCTATTACCTAATTTAATATTAGGGAATACATCTTTGTATATGTATCTATCATTCTAAAAACTCAGATGTAATAACCCAGAAAAGTTCTAATTTGACATCATTACCCATATCTGATTTGGGGACTAAATGAATTATGATATCAATGTTTTGTATTATATGAATTATATATGGGATCCCTTATTAAGGCTCGAGATCCATACATAATTCATTAATGTCCACATATTCATCCTTCATGACAAAAAACTAGGTGTCATGGTTTTATGAAAACCATGTGTGGTTTTCTTATTTATTCCATAGGATATATTAGACACCTCATAGTTGTTAAATCCCAATTTAAAAAATGATAATTTACATTTTTTATGGATATAAAGTATAGATTTCTTAGTCCTATGGATTATAAATACATGAAGACAACAATTATTTATATATTATAGGGAAATAGATGAAGAACCTAGGTCACATTCATATGGTGTCATTAATAGAGAACCCTATCATTTGAGAAAGGATTTTACAACTTATAATTTTATTAGGGTAAAAAGTATTATATTAGGATTTGAAAAAAATTAATGGATGTATATTAAATATATAAGAGAGTCTTATAGTAAGAAATATTCCCCCTATCAAGGATTTAAGATACTGATCTCCCATCCTTCCGACCTATGTGATTTCCTAAGCATCATTGAATTTGATACACTGGTTACCACCTTACAATGGAACATATTCTTGTAACTCATTACAGATGTTGCAGCCGTTTGGAGTTTCCAAATATAATACATGCCGAAATGAATTATTTTGAAATTATTCTCATCCCCTAACAATCATCCTTCAACCATATATCAATCTGATCGAATCAAAGATTGTGACCCTATTGTAAAATAATGTGATAAGAGACTAATATAGTTATAATGAGAATTGATCACCTTGATTCATAATATTGAGTATCAAGAATCAATACATTTGAATAAATAATTTTGTTTGTGAGAGAAAAATTCTATTTTATTTATATGATCATAATTTTACCATTATTTTTTATTGATGTTTCCCCATTGTAATATTTTTCATTTTCATGGATTTTTTCATTGACTATTGTAATGATACATTTTAAATAAATAAATTTTTAGTTTTTATTGGTGTAATATATGCATAATACTATAAAATATGATGTTAAATATATTTTTTCAAGAATGAAATATCCTTTATAAATTATGGGTGGTTACATGATAGAATTTACTAACGATGATGCTCTACATGTGGTGACACCAAATTTGTGCAATTTGAAGAGAAATGTGTTGGATTTGATGGTTTTCTCGAGATCGTCTTGATTGAGATATGACCATCAATGAAATTTGATCATGGAATTTAATCCTTCAAATATAATTGAATAAAAAGAGATGGTATTTATTAAAATTGAGTGAGGTAGTGACATGAAACTCATCGAGTTGTGGATGAAAATGAAACCACTTGTTAGATTTTTTGTTAACATACATGTGTGATGTAATTATTGGAGTAGGATTTATTGTTCCTTATCATTTTGATCCCGTTCTTGTATATAATCACATAGATATTGTTCAATTTTATTTTATAATTAACTAATGGATTACATGAAAAGAAATAGAGTTAATGGAACCTCCAATGAAGAATTTTGAGAATAGAAAACCAACGCTAAACTGAATAATGAATTTAAGGAGTTTGCAGTACCACATCCAAACGATTACTAAAACTATTAATGATGAAGAATTTATTATGGATTACCATTGTCATTGAAGTTGTTTTATCATGTAGTATCTCCACTCAATACATATTCCTTGTTTTCTATGACTGATACTGAGGTACCCATTAAACCAAACTTGGGATATCAAGGACAAATTACTGAAATTCGTATCAAATTCAAATTGTCTTATTGAATATTGACATCAAATTTTAACGATCCCAATGGGATTGAAGTAGAAGATTGCAAAAAACCATGCCTAAGAACTATATTTTTTCCCAATCACCTAAATTGGAATGAATTCCACGTATGGATAATGTATAGCCTCACATTATGAATGATTAATATTCTAATGGTTTGTTCACACATGTACAATGCACCTTGATTCCAAATTTAGGTAGATAAACCAGGGATCTTGGTGATGTTTAAAATTAACCAAATTATCCTATGATATATTGAGAATGAGCATGAAGAAATTATATTACTTTATGCTTGAAAAGTATAACCAAAGAATTGGAATAATATGAGACCAATTGAACCAGTTTTGGTTTATGATAAACATGGTCATAGATAAATGGACCAATTTTTTAATTCGAAGTACTATTTTAGAACCAAATTCAAAGGTGATGAGGAAAAATTCCTATAGCCCACTTTCCCACAATTTTATTTCCACACTCTGATGATCCTACTAAGTATAATTAAATTTATTGTGAGTATTTGTATATAATTCCACTCTAATTCTCCTTGAATGAATGTATAGAGATCAATCAGGGGTGGGAGACAATGTAGTTATGGAATATTTTTTTTACTTGGGATGATATAAAAACCCTATAAATAGATTTTGTAAAATATTTAATTGAAAATAATTCACTTTTCTAGGCACTAAAATCATGTAACATTGTCTTCTTATGGAGTCCCCACTTTATTTTAAAGAAACTCTTACTGCACATTTGGTTAATTGAGATTTATTAAAAGAATGTATGAGAACTAATCTATAAACGGATGTATTATCACAATCTAGGGAGGAATATTATATTATATTATATAGATTGTTAACATACTTCTATTTTTAATTGTTTTTTTCTAGTTGGTAATTATATATTGATGGTATACTATTCCATTATTGGCTATGTTGAGGAGACCCATGTCGACCCTTAGAGATGAATTCAATATTTAATAGATAATTATCTTTTATTACCATATGAAATAGTTTGGATTTGTTTAACATTAACCAAGATAATTTTTTCAATGTATTTAAATTCAACTTCTTATCCAAATGGTTTGTACACATAGGACAATTAGTTCTATAAAACTATTATGGTAGTTAACTATGTGATGAACCATGTGTAATAAAATTTTCAATCACTAGAAAATGTATGACTATTGATTGAATTTGTAATTTCATACCATTAATTAAACTGAAATGATTATGTTAAGGTTTTTAGATGAGGTTTCATTTGACTATAGAGGGAATATATGATGAAAATAATGAATACTAATTTAATAGTTATGAAGGGGACATTTATTTTTATCCTTTATTAATATAAATTGAATTCAAAAGAAATCATTATCATTTACTATTTCCACAAACTAAAGACATCAATCAAAATAAGAACATCTATAACACATTCCTCTATAGAGAAAACTCAATTATGATACAATACATCATTTAGTAAGGTTTAATATTTGTTTTTTAAGGGCCCCTTGATGGGGAACTCATCTATCCTAGCACTGTTATGAGGCAAGAAAATGATAATATGTTTGTCATGATTTAAAGTTATTTAAAAAATTAACATGATCCAATTCATCTAACCAAGTTTGTTGTGTTCCATTTGATGAATAAACCTTAATGTGAGTCCCAAAATATTGAAAATAATATAGGAAGTGGAATGGGGGTCTGTCACTGTCCCATTGACTGACTCTCCATCATAGAATATGTCTTTCACTAGAGAAATAGTAGAGTGTAGAATCATTGAATATAACATGGAATAATTAAATAAAATACCATGAAAACATTATGAACCCATTTTTTACAATGATAATTTAATTAAACCACCTAATAATAAATATGATTTGGAACTAGGAATGGTAATGATCCAACTATGACCAAATTTCCATGGTTTGGTAGGAGAGGACCCCAACTACTAGATAAATGAATTTAATAATTTTTCAACAATTTCAAGCATACTGGGGTATAATAAGATCATGTAAACTAGAGTATATTCCCTTTATCTCATGAAAGTGTATCCAATGAGTAACAATGCAATCTCCATCATGGGTAAATCACTACATGGGATGGTCACCAGAAGGAATTCCTCTAGAATCACTTCCACTCAATATTTGGAAATACAATATGGAATTAAATATATGGGATCAAGAATGACAGTGGATAAGTTATATATAAGTTATGTGAAATTTTTATGTGGATAAAAACCCCTTTCCCAAAGTAGCCATTCAAATATCATCATTTAATGGAATCATTTATCTAATTGTTGATGGAAAATGACTGAATTTTTTTGGAAGTTTTTTCTATATGATAGTTAATTAGACCCCCCCTTAGAAACATTGATCTTATGGATAGGATCTCCCATAATTATTTATAATTTGGAATATGAAGAAAAGAGGACTAATAGAGCTACGTACATCCAAATTAAACTATTAGAAACCCACATCATAGAACTAACCTCTCTTGTGAAAATTTTATCATTATGCAACATGATAGAGACATCACCCATAACCATCCCTTCTATCATTAGCATTGTCACTCATAATACCACTACACTAATGGGTTTCCTCTTATTCAAGTGAATAAAAGCACCAATTCCATATTCCAGAGATAGTAGAAATATAAAAAATAATACCAACAAGGAATCAAGGATTATTCCAACAATTTTTTGGAGTAGTGATTCAACAACAATAAAGAGCACATTTCCCAAAATGTTTTCAACGATCTCTTAACCCACCACCCTTTCAAACTGAAAGATCAATTCTCTAAATAATATAACACTCTGGTATCAATATATAACACACCATTGATAAATTAATGAAACTAGTAGATTAGTATCACACCACTAAAATCAATTCACTCAATACTCAAATATCATCTCTAAATGATATGGAATGATTGTTCAACCAGATATCGACAACCATCAATGAATTATAAAATAAAGGATCACTTAATTTTTCCTCTATGTTAATTCCAGTTCACAAGGTAAATTTTTTATACATTTCAATAAGGAGGTTCAGGGAGCTAGGATGCAGTGAAGAATCACTATATCAAGAGGGAGAAGATAACTGAAAACCTACTATAAAAAATGAATTTTATGACGATAATTAATATGACGATCCTATTGGAACACCTTTTATGAAGTTATATTATAGGAATTAGAAGACAAAATACTCATGTCTGGCCCAACCAACCTTCACTATAAATAGTAAACCCCCTCTGAGAATGAGTAATGGAATATTGTAACAAGAGATTCTGGTGATATTTAAGAAAGTGATTGAAAAAATCACTTTTCAAGAAACAATCATTAAAACATCATGTTATGAAAAATTTACAGTTTAATTGTGATCCAGGTGGATAATATATAAATTTAATGAAATGATATGTTTAGGTAAATAATTGTTCACACATGTAACCCATGAAATATTCTAGAAATGAAAAGATTCAAGTACCTTCACAGTCCCATTCACTATTATAGAACTAAAATTTTATAATAAATTATGTTATCTAAGAGGATAAATTAATATTATTGCTTAATTATTTTATTCTTATCATTATAATACACTTTAACCCGATTTTTTTTTATATTCCAATCTATCCATTACGTACCAAATATGTTTACTCAAGGATTTTCTTTTATATGTACAGGGTTATTTGTTCCCCATTGTTTAATGAATTATGATTATGGTGTAATTGTATGATAAGAATCATTCCAGCATCATTTTAGGTATACCGTTTCCATTAAATTGTTATAAATTCCATAATTTTAATAAATGAACTATTTAAATATATTTTAGAGAATAAACTGTGATTTTTAACATAAATGATACAATGAAAGAACTCAATGAAATGAATTATATTTTGACATTAAAACAATTTTATTTTTTTATGAATAGATTGAATATTAATGAAATAATATTATTAGTAAATTATTTAGAAAAAAATCATTTTTTGGGGAATTTATTTTTGAAAATGAATTAATATTAGAAAGGAATGCAGAAATAGTTGGGGTTACAATTTTGAATGTCATATTTCATGGTAGAAAAATGAAATATTTTGGTCTACATAATTTCTAAATAATATATTAAATTTTATATGGATAAAATTTATGTTATTCCTACACTACCTTACCCCACTATAGTATGAAACATTTGGCGATTTTTAGGACAAAGAATTCTTAAAATATTTATTAGGTACTTTTAGGGAATTAACTTTCCCCTAACTAACCAACTAAATAAAAAATTATATTTTGTGTGTGGTGATTAATATAGGATATATTTTTATAATATTCATTATATTCTAACAGTATAACCATTAATCTTTCCACCAAACCTGTTAAACAACATTGAAATAATGTGGAATTTGTTGAAAAGATACCTAGAATCTGTACATTCATAAATTATTGATGGAAATCCACAACGGTTAACGAATATATTAAATTCACTAAATACAACATAGATCAATAATAAAACAATATAGAAGGTTTTTTATTCTCATCATGATTACCTAATTAAGTTTCATTACTATTTGTTATGATTTAATGTAATCATTTTCTCTTTTCAATAAGAACTCATGTATTTAATCAATAAATATGATGAAATGTATTGTCTAGTAAGATTATGTTGATAAAATAAGTCCATGACTTAGAGACAGTGGAAACCACTTGTAGTGAGAATCTGGTTTCACAGCACATGAGTTTCCTATCCCCCACTCCCAATGGAGAATGACAATAATAAAAAAATAGGATGACTCTCTTCCTAGTTAGAATCTATATGAAGGAAACAAAATTCACTAGTGTAACGCTCCAACCGTAGTTACCAAAAGTCGGTGCATTATTATATAACATTGGAATTATCACCAGAGATCAAGTCTCGTAAGACTGATTAGTTTAGTGGATTTAGATGTACTACAGACATGCGTATGATTTACATTACATCAAGAAATAAAAAAAACTTGTGTTCCCTTTGAACACACTCATATCCTTTGGCCTATCCCTACATGTTAATTATTATATACAAATTCACATCCTGGGAAAAAGAAATCATAAGAAAGGGGTGAGCTTAGATGCTCATTAAAGATAACAATATAGTGGAGACTACCATAAATAAGCATAAACATTTAAGGCAATGTATAATAATAAAACATAATACTTTTAAAAATAATGATCAGATAAATATGGAAATGATTAATCAAATAATTACATTTAATTATTAACATGGTTATTCATCCATTCAAATAATCACATAAAATATCAATATCTAATTAAATATTGATGGAATGCATAATTTCGGATATCATAACCCCATAGTTAAGGGCTCGTGCCAAGAATACCAATAAGATTTTGTCAAGGCCTTATTCCAAGACACATGTTTGTCTCATGAGGCCTACTCATTCATTCAATAGTAGAAGGCTCCACCCATCACTTACTATGTCCAATGCATTTTTCATATGAAAAGTCTAAAACATAAAATAATCATTCATATTAAAAAATGCATATGAAAAATTAATACTTTAACCATAAACCATGAATGATATAAAAATAAAAATGCATAGTCAAATATATCACAACACCGTCAATACAATATGGATGATGGCATCACAATAAATTAACTTCAAACAAATGTAACACCCATCAAAGGATTTTGACATAGATGAAATCAAAACTATTTGAGAGAAATATCTCTTTCTATTATGAAATCATTTAAAATTCACATATTTATAAAAGAAAACGTTATTTTTCAAAATATTCTTAAAATATTTTAATGGATGCTTATAAAGTGTTATAACGACATAACATAGCTGCGCTTTTTGTATAAGTTCTAAAAACATTATTTTATTAATTTTGTCTAAAAGGTCATAAATTATATTGTTTGGAAAACTGTGGAACTATTTCATTCCAATGATTTTATAAAAAGTAAATCAAGGGTATAAATGAAATTAACCCATATTATTGGAAATATTAAAAATCTTTTAAAATACATAGTTAAGAAACACATATGTGGATGATAAAGAAGTCCCGATAGATACTTATGTATAAACAACCTCAAATAAATAAAGAGATTGTGAAATTAACCTTTACCTTGTACTTTTCCTTGCTCGAGGGTATGTTAACCTCCTGTATAATATTAATATAATTATTACTAAATTATACAAGAACCAAATACATAAATATTATATCATATATGATCTTCGAAAATTTATTTGTTAATAATATTTTAGTAGTATCCTTGTTTCGGGTGTTAACTAATTTGTTTTCCTTTATATATTTTGTTACGTAAGTCATGTTTTTATTGGTTAGGATTTATTTCATTAATAAACAGAATGATATTATGTTCATTAACATTATTTTTAATCATAAAATAAAAATTATTCTAGAGTTTTTACAATGGGGAAATTAATCTAATCGCGTTCTTGGTGACGGTAATCCGTATGTACACAAAAACAACAATATAATTATATTGATTGTAAAAATATTTTGTAATTGGATGGTATATCATATATAATGAATAATTAACATGTTATATTTATTACTAAAATCAATTACAATCATTATTATTCTCATCCAAATAATAAAGTGTTGAATAACGAACTACACGAGGACGTGGAGACAATATGCCGTATGTACGCACGTATGATTACTTTGTAATTCATAAGATAGATAGAATAATTAATATCATTTTACCATATTTATAATCAAATCAATGTATGTATAAGGTGAAAGAGTTATTATATTGGCATGGAAACAACAAATAAAGAGGAAGTGGTTGAAGAAAAGAACTTTGAAAGAGGTGATTAAATTATTGCATGTTCTTCAGATGCTTCCTTTTGAATTGATCAAAAGGGCTCCATATATTGGATTAATGATAAAGTTAAGGCCTCTATGATGGATTAAGGGTAGATCAAATGATATTTGAGCAGAGGTTGGCCGAGCGAAATGGATTTGGAGGTGTAAAAATAAGATAAGGGTAAGTACCCATTTATAAGAGATGTGAGGGGCACCTTAGGAAAAGTTGGAAATTTTATTTTATTATAAAATAATATTCATTTTATAATGGCTCAAAATGGATTTAATTATAGTATATGGTGGGGATGGGTCGAAATCCTCTCGACCAAAAGGTTATAGACTAGTTTAGGTCACCATATTAGCCTTATCTTTTATATTTAACTCTTAATTAAATATTTTAACATTTACAATGTCTTCATGTATTTTTTTATTACATGGTTAATAAAAATACTATAAAATTCCAAGAAACCTCCATGTGGTTCACTAATGAAAATTATATCATTAAGTAAGTCCTTTGTCCAAACCATATATTTTGTGGAATATTACGTCTTTTAATGATATAGTATTTTTTTAAATCTCATTTATGTGAATTTTGACATTATTTAGTATTTGGTTTTTGTGAATGTAAAAAAAAAATTATTACTTATAAAAAAATACATTAAATCAATACTAACATGTAATATTAACAATGAAAATTCATATAATTCATCTGAAGTATCATTATACATTTATTGTTATATTTACAATATTTATTATTTTAATCGTTCATTAATAAGGTAATTACTGCATTATCATTGTGTCATAAATAAATTTAATTATTTAATTTATAAAAATTATAAATAAAATACCATTGTGTAGGAAATCTGTTTATCATTATAGTGACGATTTTTAGTCGAATTTATCAAATTTATAATCCAATTTTAAAAAAGTTTTATTGATTAAAATCTTCATTTATCACTTTTTACTAATATTTAAATATAATTATGATAAATGACCTAATCTAATCTTAGTACATCAAAGTGGATAATATTTTATTCCTAAGGATGAATTTGGTAGAAATACACTTATCCATGTGAATTAGGAAATGTGTTAGGGTAATTATAATAACATTTTTTCATTTAATTACCATATTTACTTTTACTATGGTAAATAAAATTAAAAAATTAAAATTGAAAAAAAATTATTTTCATCCTATTTAACCTCATTTTAGTTACTGATGTCAACTATTTCTCTCAGATTCTTGAAATTCAATTAACAGAAATGGGAAATTACATTTTATGAAAATTTGCAAATGTGCCTAGAAGGCGGGTAAAAGACATTAAAAAGTTCAATAAACTTTAATATGTCTAATCATATTATAAAATGAATCCAATAAATTAAATAGTACTAATATATGTATTATGTATCTATTTTGACTTAAAATAAATTTAAATAAAATGAAAATTTTTAAAATAAAATGAAAATTTTTAAAATAAATAGTCAGTTTTAAACAATAACACAGTGTTTTTCAGTAATCCTCAAAAAATAAAATGTTTTCAGAAAAATACCCATAAATCACCCAAAGCTAATTTTTATATTCTGAATCCAAAAATGAAGTCCATTTTGAAAAATAAAATATATAAAATTTCAAATATTTTGTATTACTATTCATATATACTTTTAAAATTGCTAGTTTGATATGTCGTGGTGTGCTAGAACTCGAAGTCGTGTACAATGCAATATATTGTATTTTTTCAAAGGAAATATTATTGTGGAAACTTGGGGTGTTACATTTTTCCATTATTGAAATAATTTCATCCTCCAAATTTCTAGAATATTACGGCATAAAAAGATCTGGGTGGTTCTTCGTCATAAGTTAGACAAGTTCCCATGTTTCCTCTTCCATTTTATTTTTTCTCCAAAGAACATGTACCAGATGAGTCATTCGATTTCTCAATACATGTTCTCTAGTATCAAATATCCTGATAAGTCATTATAATAAAATAAAATGGGTTCATGGTCAATTTCTTCATAGGTGAGTACATGCGTTGGCTCATGCATGTATTTTCTAAATAGTGATACGTGGAACACATCATGAACTTTGGAAAGACGTGGTGACATTGCTAAATGATAAGCCAAAACTCCCATTCATTCTAGAATTTCTAAAGGTTAAATGTAAATGGGACTTCATTTATCCTTCAGACAGAATTCTATAACACCATTCTATAGGGATACCTTCAAGAAAAAATTATCTCATACTTGAAATTCCAAATCCTTCATTTATCTGCATAGCTCTTTTGCCTACTTGCAGCTTCTTTGATGTGGGTTTTCAAAATTTTCACCTTTTTTATTATTTCCTCAACAAGTTTTAGGGGAATAGATTAGGATATAACTATCACTAATAGGGGGGTGAATTAGTGTTGGGGACTTTTTAAACCAACTGCAATTTTTATCCTTGTACCTCTTGACCTATTTAGATATTTACTCTCTTATTTTCTTTTCCTTGCCGCATGCAATAATAGAAAGTAGTAAAAATTTGTATACGATATTTTTCTATGGATCACCACTCAATAAGAGTAGCTACATCCTTGCCATGCATGGGTATGACCAGTGCATGGATTCTCCACTATGATGTGATATTCTATTATAGTGGAGTGTCTAGGAGAGCAATCCTTTAGCCATTGTGAGTCCCTACACATTAAAGGGGGGTGGGAAACAATCCTCTTCCCTGGACTGGTGATAGCCTAGTCCAACATTTAGCCTATAGTTGGTTCTTTATACTGCCTATGGGGACAATCTTCTTTCTTCTTTGAAATGTAGGTTCTGCTCGTGGTCTTCTTCAGTGCTCTTCACTTGATTATTTGCAAAGTATTAGGAAAGAAATTCTTCCTTTTTTTTTCCTTCTCTTCTTTTCTAGTGAATCACCAATTACACTAGACATCTTCATCCTTCATCTTTGTGAAGCAACCATCTGCACTAAAACTTCTGCTCTCTTCTAGGATAGAATCACATTTACAAATGTGATTTTTTAGGCAGTGAAGATCAGTTTACTTTGCATCATCTGAATAAAACTGCCCTGAATAATTGTTATCCTTTAGTTGGGCATAATCTAGTCTTCTTCTTGTTATTTTAATTCTCTTTGACATAATATAATTGCATTGTCTTAATCTCTTTATTCAATTTTCAATACCAACCCGGGAGTGTATCGGTATACTAACTTCTTCCTTTGGGCAGTTATGAATTCAGTTGCACATCTAGTTCATCTTCACTTTTCAAAGCACAACAAGAGTGTTTTACACCAGTCATATGAGTCTGGATATACTTATCTTCATGTTACAGAATAGTTCAAGGTACTTCTTTATTTGAAAAGTCACTTCAGGAGTTCTATTCACCTATTGAAGGGATGCAAGACCTTAAACTTTAACATCCACCCTTCTAGGTGACGTGGGCATAAAATTCAAACACTGCGCGTAAAAAAAACACATTTTGATGCAAAAAAACCTTTTGGTGAAACTCTTCATTTTCACGCCGAACTACCCTCTTTCGCGCATCGCTTCCCTTTTTGCGCTGCACTTCTTCATCTTGTGTAATACTCTATACTTAAATTTTTCCACACGTCAGATCTCGGGATTTATATAGGTGTAGAGTCTTTAAAAATAAGAGGGGTTCACCTCGTATTTATAGGCCTCTTTAACTCTGGGCGAAAAACACTAATTCGCACATAAAACCCCCTTAGGGTGCGTAAAAACTCTGTCGCGTGACATCATGTTTCGCGCAATGCACTAATTTTTCGTGCACCTCATGCCTTTGCCAATTTTTTCGCTTATGATCTCGAAACACCTCTTGCATGAAAAACATCATTTCTTTATTTCATGCACCAAGCCAATATTCCACGAACCGCTTTATTTTCTGCCTAGCCTGCTAATATTTCACGCCTCCCACAAATATTTCATGCAACCCATAGATATTTTGAGAGGCTTTTTATTTTTCACGCATCCTGCTGATTTTTCACGCAACCCGCTACTATTTCACACACACTCCAGATTGTCCATTCCTTTGTCATTTCTCTCTTTACTACTTCCCATAACCATTCTTGAGATTTCATCATGAACTCCACTATCGTGATATATATCATTTGACAGATCAGATTTAGCATCGTCAGAGTTATAGTGGAAAGTATTGAAACTTCTCTATCATTCAGCTACATCATTCCTTCCAATCAGAACTGTATAGGACTGGCATCACCATTTATCCCCCTTTCCTTCATAAGTATTGCATCACAAGTTCCCCAGACTTATGATATTTGTGAAATACAAATCTGCAAAGAATCATCTGGTTTCAAACAATGTGAAATGAATTGATGTCTCGGAATGCCAAGCCCTTCCACATTCTCTCTTATTCTTCAACTATCATTCCACACTTCATGCAAAAAATTTGATTATATTCTCCAAGGTTGATCTTTCATGGATTTTATGAAATCATGAATAATTTCAGGGTCATCATCAAATCCTCATTCTTCTACAATCATCCTTAGATGGATGATACATCGCTATTCTTCATTGTTGTAAACAACGCGTCACCTTTGACACACGTTCTTTGAACTTAGGATCACATCAACAATTGTCTGAATTTACATCATGGAGAACTACCCAAGAATGAAATTCAATGCTATGATTTCATAATAATTCTACAGGCATCCGCACTTCAGCCGATCTCCATTAACATTGGAGTCATTCTTCATTTTCTTCTTCATTTTGACCAGCATTGACAACTATTGACAACAAATATAATCTTCATACACAAAGTGGTCCCAACAAGGTTCTGGGCCTATATGTTTTCTTTCACCAACATCTTCCCAAAAAGTTGGTGTGTGGCATCTCTTTCCATATAACACTTCATATGGTGACATCTGAATAATTGAATGGAAGCTATTGTTAAATGAAAATTATACCATATGTAAATAATGATCCCACATACCTGTAAATTCATGAGATAAAGATCTCACCAATTATTCTATGGTTGGAAAAGTCCATTATGATTGTCCATTAGTTTGAGGGTGGTAAAGATTGCTCAAATGATGTTCAATATCTTGGTTGTTTAGAAAACATTTCTAGAATTTTGATGTAAAATGGGGATCACAATCAAAAGAAATCAGTAGGGGTACACCATGAAGTCTTACAACTTCATTAATATATATCACTACTGATCTTTGAAGTGGTAAATCCTCTCTTATAGAAAGGAAATGTGCGTACTTGGTTAGACGATCATCAATGACCCATATTACATCCCTCTTTCTAAGTGTCTTCAGTAGACCCATGACGATGCCTATTGTAATATGATCCCATTTCCACTAAGGTATGGGAAGAGGATACATGAATCATCCAGGATGTTGTCTTCTATCCTTAACATATTGAAAAACCATACTTCTTTACACATAATAAGAAATCCCCCTATTCATGTTTCCACACCCAAAATGTTCCTTTAAATCTCTATACATATTAGTGATACTATGGTGTATAGGGAAATTAGATCTACAAGCCACATAAAATAATTCCCTTTTAAGATCTGGTATATCGAGAACACGAATGCTTTTCCCATATTTCAAAACTCCATATTCATATACGAAGTCAATCAATCTCCCATCATTCACACCATTATTTTTCCTTTGTAACTCTTCAACATCAGAATGAGACCATTTTACCCTTTTCTATATAGATGGTTTGGCAACAATTTGAAGAAGTATTTATGTTTCACCTTCCATTATTATTCCCATATCAATATTTAATAGATCCATGAACATAGGATCCCTTTAAACTTCCATATTGTTCATAAATCCATGATCCTTTCTACACAAAGCATCTTCCACCTTATTTTACTTCCCCGAGTGGTAGTGTATAAGGAATTAATAATCCTTTAGTATTACAAGCTATCGCCTTTGCATAATGTTGAGTTGATTCTGTGAGAAAATATTATTCAATCTCAGTTGATTGGTATATATATTGCATTTTTTATTATAGAGATAGTGTCTCCATATCTTCATGGAAAAAGTGCATCTTCTAACTCAATATCATTTGTAGGATAGTTTTGATCATGAATTTTTAGCTGTCGTGGTGTATACAAAACAACCCTATCATTCTTTATAAGGACACAACCAAGTCCATTATTTGAAAAATCACTATAAAAAACAAACCCAACATTCCTTCATGGTTGAGTCATGATACAAGCATTGACTAATCTTTTTTTTAGTTCTTCAAAACAGTCTTCACAATCTTTTGTCAAATAATTTTAACTCCTTTACATGTAAGAATGGTTAATGGGATAGCCAATCAGAAAAAATTCTGGAATAAGTGCCAATAATAACTGGATAAAACAATAGAACTGGATACCTCGGTTATACTCATTGGTGCTGGCCATTCTTGGATTTCTATTATCTTGGAAGGATCAACATAGATTCCATATTTAGAGACAATATTTCCAAGAAATGTAATTTCTTGAAACATGAATTTACACTTACTAAACATTCCAAATAATTAATTTCATCTAGGAGTCTTTAGAATAATGCACAAGTGGTTTTCATGATTTTCGTAAATTTTGGAGGGTACAAAGATATAATCAATAAATAACACTTCAATGTCATTATGATATTACTTGAAACCTATATTCATTAGAACCATGAAAACAGAGGGTACATTATTAATTTCAAAAGGCATTACTTTATACTCATAATTATCATTCCTAGTTTGAAATACTGTATTCAGAATGGCATCCTTCTTCAAAAAAAACTGATGATATCAATATCGAAGGTCAATGTATGATAAATATTGATCTCAATGAATTTGATCGAATAAATCATAAATTCGAGGTAGGGGATACTAGATATTTATTGCCATATCATTTGATCTCTCTATAGTTAGTGCACAACCTCATAGATCATATTTTTCGTAACAAAAGGAACATGGGATCCCCATAAAGATACACTTTGGAAAATAAATACATTATTATTCAATTCCTTATTTGTTTCTTTATTTATACTAATATAAAATTGTAAATTCTATAATGGGTCTTCCATATGGGCCTTGAACTAGAGAATGATATCAATTGAAAACTCAATTTCTCATTCTGGAGGATGTCTAGGTAAATCCTCTGAAAACACATCGACATATTCTTGCACAATAGATACGTACTATATTTCCACATTCCTTTCTTCACCAATAGTTATTTCATTCTCTTCCTCTCCAATAATTTTATTTGGTAGAGCTACTGGAGGTGGATCTAGATAAGAATCATTTGGGGACATTTTTTCTCTAAATATAAGGTACTCATTCTCATCATTGAAATTTGTTACCACCTTCTTCTTACATTAAATTTTCATGTCATGGTTATAAATTCAATCATTACTAAGGATTATATCAAATTCAATCATGGGTATGACAATGAAATTAGTAGATAAAGAACGTTTATATTCTATAAGGGGAACTGATTCACCAAACATTTTTGCAATGATACTTCTCATAGGAGTTTGTACTGACAAATACCATTTTAAATAAAGTTGTAAATACCTAAATTTCATAGAAAAATGTGAATATATGAAACAACGCTATGATCCAGAATCAAATAATGCATTAACTAAATTTGGGGAAACCATTAAATTACCTGCCACCATGTCATTCAGATCTATAACCTTAGTAGTAGAGATTACATAATCATTTTATTTCTCCCGTATACTTTTTTGTGATAATATTACTTGGATATTTGGAAATTTGTTTTCATAATTCTCCATTTTTATACAATTGTATCATTCAACATTGACAACCTATTTCTTTCCGTTTCAATCACTAGAATCATTCCCTTATTTACCACCCTTATAATAGAATCACATTCCCTTCAAGAAAGTAATGGTGTGTTTATTCCCAAATTTATTGAATGATGGAAATTCAACATTCTCCTTTACCCCCTTATTTACATTACCAGAGTGTTCATCAGATATCTTCTTCTCTTTATTTGCTTTAAAGTCCTACGACTTAGAGAATTCTTTTTCTGTCTTGATAGCACATGAGACAATATCTTCATACGATGAGAAGGATTGTGAGACTAATGCTAGAAGGATAATTGGTTTTAACCCTATAAATAATTGATTAATATTACTCCTTGGGTTACATATATAATATACTGTATTCCATGATATACTTGTAAAGTTAGCATCAAACATTACGACATTCTCATTCCCCATTTTCCTGAGAATTTGAAATAGTCTTCCCATATACACTCTTTGGTCACAAGGAATGTATTTTTTTATGAAAATAAGTTTAAACTCCCTCCATTATATATTTAATACTGCTTCATCCTCCTTTTTTTTAATTGATGAACACCTTTTATTTGCATCTCCCATGAGGCGATAAACTTCCATGACAAAGTTTCCCCTTTCATTACTCCCCAAGATATGAAATATATTTTCTAAGGAACATATCCATTACTCAGATAAAAATGGATTTTTAGACCCATTTAATGTTGTTGGTTGTTTCCTCATGAAATGGTCTAACATTGATCCCTGACATTGTGGATTCGGGTTCTCTATACAGGTAACGTTATTATTCGTATCTTGAGTGAGTAGTCCCAGTATGGTTATAAGTTATTCATCACCAGTGGAATCACCATATCTAATTTAATTACCTTGAGAAGGAGGTGAATACCTACATGGATTATATCTGTTGACATGGTTTCCATTCCATTCACTAGGCACCATTTCTAAACAAAGGCATACAATAGATTAGTTTACAAATGACAATACCTAATTCCAAATTAGTAAAATACATAACATTAATTGAATGGTTTATGCATATAATCCATAATCAAAAAAATTGTTTTCTTTGAGGATGTATTTACTCATAAATCTAAAATAGTGGTTTGTAAAGAAAATTAGAATTATCCAAAGCATATAACCCGTGGGTGTCATAACCAATAGTACAGAAAGTCACTTTGTCGTGTACCAGGATACCCCAGGTCAAGCTCGAAACTCATTGTCGGAGATTTCACACCGAGGTTCATTTTTCCTAGAGCCACCTCTACCTACTCATATCTATATAGGGATGTACTTCTTCTAAAACTCACAAAATCTCTACATTACCAAAATCTGAGAAAGTTATTCTATACTAATCCTCAAAGTCTATCTTATGATAATTTTCTCTAATCAGAGTTTTTATAAATCTGGTATCCATGGTTTTTACAAAACTTATCCTATTCCAACTATAACCCCTGATCATAAATACCCATAGTCGGTGTATTTTTACATAACACTGGCCAGATCACAAGAGATCATGTATCGAAATACTGATTAGCTTAATATCATTTTATGTACTAGATACATACATAATTTTTACATTACAAAAAGACATAGAAAACAACAAGATTTTATCCCCCATCACCACACTCATTTACTTTGGACTATCCCTAATGTTTAATCATAATATACATCTTCACGTCATGGGAAAAAGAAATCATAATAAATTAGTGATGTTAGATGCTCAATAAGGTTCACAATAAAGAGAAAACTGTCATAAATAAGAAAAAACATTTAAGGAAGTGTATAAGACTAAAACAAAAGCCTTTTAAACTTAAAATTTAGCATAATATGGGAAATATAAATCAAATAATGACATTTTATTATTCACAAGGATATTCTACTCATTAAAAAATCACATTAAATATCAATAGAGAATTTCATAATGATGGAATGCATAATGTCGGGCATCATAACCACAGAGTCAAGGCCTCATGCCAAGACTACAAATAATATTTTCTAAAGGCCTTGTTCCAATACACTAGTATGTGTCATGTGAGCTACCGATGCATCGAGGAGCTATAGTCTGCTCCACCCATCACTTACTAAGTCCAATGCATTAATTATTTGAAAAGGATAAAACAAAACATAAACATTCGTAATAAAAATACCATATTAAAGGTTAACACATTATTTGTAAACCCTGAATTTTATAAAAATAACACATCCACAGTGAAACATATCACAATTCCTTCAATACAAGATTGAATATTTTGTCATTATAAATAAACTTCAACAAATGTAAAATCCACCAATGAATGTTGACATCAATGAAATCAAAACAATTTGAGTGAAATATCTATTTCTCTATTGAAATAATTTATAATTCACATAATTATAAAAGAATAAATTTATTTGGAAAATATTCTTATTATATTTTAAGGGATGCAGTGAAGGAGTTATAACAGAAGAAAATATCTTCACTCACTGTATAAGTTTAAAAAACATTCATTCCTAAATTTCATCTAAAAGGTCATAAAAGACATTGTGTAGAAAACTGCAGAAATATTCCATTCAAAACATTTTATAAAAAGTAAAAAAGGGTATAAATGGATTTAAACTATATTCTATGAAATATTTAAATTGTTTTTAAATACATGATTAAGAACCACATATGTGGATGATGAAGAAGTCCTAGTAGATACTTACTTATAAAAAACATCATATAAATAAAGAGATTGTTAAATTAACCCTTACATTGTAATTTTCTCTGGACAAGGGAATGGTAACCTCATGTATAATAGTTAAATTATTATTGTTATATTATAAAATAACCAAATACATAAACAATATATCATAGATAATATTCTAAAATTTTATTGTTAAAAATTTAATAGTAGTATCATTATTCTTGGTGTTACCTGATTCATTTTCATTTATATATTTTGTTACATAAGACATTTTTTTGTGGATATGATGTATTTGATTCATATCAATAATTATATTGTATTCTATAACCTTAATTTTAATCATAAAATATAATTATTCATGAATGGTGATGATGGATAAATTAATCATATCACGTTCATGGAGACGGTAATTCATACATACACATAAGCGACAATATAATTCTATTGATGGTAAAGATCGTATCTAATTGGATGGTATATCATATATAAATAATCATTAAAATGTTATATTTTATATTGATTTCAGTTATACTCATTGTTATTCCCATCACAATAATGAATTGTTGAATAACAAACTACACCATGACGTGGAAACGGTAAGTCGTACGAATGCACGTATGGTGACTTTGTCATTAATATGATGGGTAAAATAATGAATATGGTTGTACCATATTTATAATAAAATCATAGTATGTATGAGGTACTAGAGCTATTATTTTTTAATGGAAACAACAAATAAAGTGGAAGTGGATGAAGAAATGAAATTTGAAAGTGGAGACATAATTATTACCTTTTTTCATGTGCTTCCTTTTAATTTGATCAATAGGGATCCATGGGTTGGATTTATATTCAATGTAAGGCCTCTAAGATTAATTGAGGGTAGTTTTGAAGATATTTTATAATTGTTTGGTCGAGCCAAATGGAAATTTAGGTGTGCAATTAAGAGAAAGGGATGTACCCTTTTATAAGAGAGGTGAGAGGCACTTTTGGAAAATCATTAAATATTATTTTATTATAATATCATATTCGGTTTTAATGGCTCCAAATGGATTTATTTCGAGTATATGGTGGGTATGGTTCAAATCCTCTCAAAAAATAGGTTTTAGAAATGTTTAGGTCACCATATTAACCTTATCTTTTATATTTAACACATAGATAAATAGTTGAAATTTTACTATGTCTTCTTGTATTTTTATATTACATGGTTAATAATATTACAATAAAATTCCAAGATAACCCCATGTGGTTAATTAATGACATATATATCATTATCTAAATCCTTTGGCATCGACTTATATTTTTAGGAATATTATATCATTTAATGATATTGTGTTGTTTAAAAAACACATGTTTGTCAATTTAGACACTATTTAGTATTTGGATTTTGTTAAAGTCAAAATAAACATGATGTCACGACCCCCTCCCACCAAAGATGCCCCTCCTGAGCTGGAAATGGTGAATGAGAGATAATGACCCCCGATAACCACCTTCAATAGGCCCCGGAGTGGCAACTAGAACCAAGGGTATGAGTTTTCACAAATATGGGAGGCATTGCCCTTTTTATTATTTAAGATCAGGAAATAGGATGAGTCAAACACAAAAAAATATGGAACAAGTAAATGAAATAAACCCAAACCAATCCAACATACATTTTTAAACAATTCTAAAACAAGGTACAAGTACAAGAAATCTCAAAAGTACAATACCAAAAGAAACAAGAGTACAACAAAGTGCAACAACTCCAACTGTTACGACTAGTAGGGTCCCGCATGACCTTGGTAGTCCTCATGGAAACCTAAAAGTAAATGTAGGGTGAGCATTCAAGTATACCCAGTAGGGAAACCTAAAGCTCTCGTGCACAGGTGGGGAGACATCCTAATGTCCCATGAGAAAATAGAAGGAACCAAAACCTAGAAAGAAATTCTATACACCCAACCTCACCAGCCACGCTCACCAAAAACACAAAACAACAGGTAGTATTAGTAGTATATAAGAAAAATAGTATTGGGTACCCCGGACCATTTCCCACTAGTTAGATGCTCTTCCTAAAGGCGAACGTCTTGACGCTACAACACTCTTCCCTCCCGCACACACATAGTCCTCACAACCACATATCCAGCCCGCACACACCTGGGCCTTACAACCACATATGCCACCCACACACACCTGGGCCTCACAACCACATATACCGCCCGCACACACCTGGGCTTCACAAACCACAATCACATCCCCAACCAAACACACCTAGGCCTCATCCCGAAGATTATTGGGAACAATAAACCCACCAGAAGAGTCTTGGGCTAAAAACACCCCAATCGAAACCTACCCGAAGAGTCTAGGGTGTAAGGTCTCCTTAAGGCATCACAACCTATGGAAGAATGAGAAGGAGGAGCTAGTTACTAGTAGTAAAACACCCTCTCCTATGAAATGGGAGTGTTCGGCACTAAGTTCTCAACATGGGTGGGGTGAGACAAAACAAAAAGATATAGATACATATATGTATACCAAACACACAACCCAACCTATGGCTTATAAACAGAGAAACTGAGCACATGCCTCAGCACTTCTACTTTGGATCATGCATACAAAAAACAAACCCAACCGCATTTAGGTTTTCATGTTTCAACAGAATTAGTTTATTAGTTCCTTAACTACTGGGCAAATAACCACGACCAACCATATCCATCATTCGTAAAACATATCCCTGTCAACAACAAGTCAAGTTAGATAAAACACAAGCAACAAAAAACCAACCCTTTTTATCATTAATCCATCTCCATTGATTGTTCTCGCATTTAATTAATTATCATTACCCATAGTTCATTTATCACTTTCCACTTTCTTTTAAAATCACAACCCATTACTGTAGCCCTGTTGCCACTATAACCACATCTCCACAATCGTATCACAAAACAAGGCTAATTCCACATCATTGCCCCTTTAATATCATTTTCTGTAGCTCCGCTTCCCATCCTATTCATAACATCCCAGGATCCCCCCCTTTCACACACCATGTAACCAAGTTAACACCCACATGTTCATTATTCCATTTTGTTCAACCACGGTGATCACACAAGGGTTCCAGATTTTAATCAGCC
This sequence comes from Viscum album, assembly GCA_963277665.1. Taxonomy (NCBI): domain Eukaryota; kingdom Viridiplantae; phylum Streptophyta; class Magnoliopsida; order Santalales; family Viscaceae; genus Viscum; species Viscum album. The sequence continues at coordinate 1,262,803,596 of OY728129.1, read as the reverse complement.
AACTTTATGTGATTAACTGATTTCCCTATTCCATAATGTTTCCATCCACAAAACAATCTAGAAAGACATGGCAACATTTAATTGCACAATCAAAGGCCCGAAACGATCTTGATTTTCAGAAGGCATAAGCCTATTCAATTCACAACATAACAATAGGATAAACAAAGATAAACAACTTCCCCATCCCCATTCTTTAACCAGTTATTATCTTTATTTATTGGTTCAACCGTATATCATGAAAAAAAGAGGATACCCACCCCGCATGATGCACAAATTAGAGAGATGAATGTAAGAATACCTACCTCAATAGGTTCTGATCACAATGCTCCCCCAGATCAACTTTAGAAGACGTCTGTCGGCGTCCGTTGCTTCTAACAAAACCCAGAAAAATATTCCTCGAGTGGAATATGGGAAGGAAAGGCCAAAGGGAATTCAACTGATCCAAGATCAAATGTTACTCCTCATTGTTACTATCACGTGGCCATTGAAAGATCGTTAATCGGAGCTCAGATGAAGAAGTTAAGGAAGAAAGGAGCTTTGGAGTCCCTCGGGAGAGCTCTGCTCGAAGGAATGGGGAGGAGAGGAATTATTTGAATATGAGGAGAGGCCCCCTCCTTATATAGGTGTGAAAAACTAAAGTACACAGCGTGTACTTCATATTACATGGCTTTTACTAGGCCATTTCACACAGTCGCCACACGACTTCCAACACGACATACGACCGTTGACTGGTCAACACACAGTTTGAGGGTAATGCGTACACGGGGAGGAACTACACGACATTTTGTATGGTCTACACGGTGTGTAATTATTTATTTCACACGGCAAGGACACAACTTCAACACGGGGTATACCCAGAAAGGTGGTACATGACGTGTAATCACACTACACGACGTGTAGTTACAAAATTCTGAAAAGTGTGGGAAAAGTTCATTCTACCCTCCAGAACACTTCATGACCATATTTTTGACTATGGAATTGGCCGGAGAGGTTCGGGCCATTACATTAGATACCTCTTAAAACATTCTCATCCCTGAGAATTCAAAAAACAACCTAGAGAAACCCAAAAAGATACCTCTTTGGGCCCTCGTTATAACAGGAACCAAACCAACAACCCTAATCATATGTGTTAGAAATTCCTTCTCCTATATCGAGATATTGTCCTCTTTAGGCGGCACTGACTCGCCTACATAGGTTTAATCTCATCAACATTAATGCATCTTGATTAAGAATTGGGTCTTCCCACTTCCATACATTAGGATTTTTTTCAACTAACACTGCCCCCAACACCGTACAACCAACACACTGCCCAAACACATGGCTTGGGGAAATTCCTTCTCACATGTAGAGATATTATCCAGTTTAGGCGGAACCGACTCGCCCACACAGGTTCAGTCGCATCCGCATTAATGTGTCTTGATTAAGGATCTAGTTTTCCCTTTCCCCACACATCTGGACATGTTACACACTTCCAGAGAACATGGAAACAAAACGTCTCACAACCGACAAGCCAAGAATTCCATATATCAAAGGTACATAGCATAACATCAAAACAAAGCTCAAAAGAACAATAAAAACACAAGTCAAAACAACTGCGGGTACTGAGCGTGCATATGGGCCTCCCTCTCCCAAGTGCTCTCCTCGAGGCCGCCATGCCTCCACAACACATGAACCAAGGTGATGATTCATCCACGGAGCACCTTCTCTTTACGATCCTTGATTCTGACTGGTCGTTCCTCAATTTTCATGTCATCTCCCATATCTAAATCTCCCAAGACGATAACATGAGAGTCGTCATGTTAGTACCGAAGAAGATGGGAGATGTGGAAGACGTTATGAACCTTCTCCAACTGAGGTGGCAGGGCCAGCTGATATGCCACCTCGCCGACTCGCCTCAGCACCTCGAAAGGTCTGATGAAACTAGGGGAGAGCTTACTCCCCTTCCCAAACCTTCGATGCCCCCGTCGAGGGGAAACCTTCAAGAACACATGATCTCCCACCTCGAACTCCATGGGCCTCCTCCGATGATCAGCATAATACTTCTATCAGTCTTGAGCTGTATGACAACCCTGATTTTTATTACAACTTAAACATGCTTTATTACATAAAACTTCACTTGATACAACAAAGAAGATCGAGAGGTTTAGTGTCTTTGGGGCTTAGGATCATTACATAAAAACTTAAAACTTTAAATACAACATCTTTATTGAAAACTTCCTTTACATGACCACTACATTCCTTCGTACTTATTATTGCATGGGATAACCTGAGGACATGCATAAGAAAAGGGTGAGCTATAAATCCCAGTAAGGGGGTACACATGGAATAACATGAGGAGTATAATACATGTTAGGAAATAGGAATATCAATAGAGAATAAGAGAAAAATGAACATAAAGGCATGATAAATCATGATAATCATAACATGGAAATGTGGCAACAACACTTAACATTGAATTAGCATGATCCAAGGCTCATTGCACATGGAGCATGAGTAAACCCTCATTACACTTGAAGCACGAGTAAAACCTCGTTGCACTTGAATTAGCATGAGTCAACACTCATTGCACATGATGTATCATGATACTATACTTTACCCAATGCATTGGAGTGCTATAAGGGTGCACCCATCTTAAACATTTCATTTCATGCATAAGTGTGCCACATGGATCATAAAACATGGATTCATAAAACATAATCATTTATTACACGATAAAGGAATGTGGAATTAATACATGAAACTTTACAATCAATAAGTAAATGTGCATAAAGGTGAATACCCTTGATAGAGAAATGGGCATGGTATTCACTACACAATGACATTGGCTTAGAAAATCGGTGTGATTTCGGCAGCATAACGGCGTGACATAAGAATTCATAAAAAAGGTTGATGAGAGAGAAATGGGTTCCTCATCATATTTACATGTAATGGAAAGTAAGGAGGTCATATAGATACATGTCCCAACAATTGAAAAAGAATTTAGATTCATGATACAAAAGTATTTCTTGAATGTAAAAGAAGAGAGAGAAGTTCCTTTCGGAATTTCAGCATAGTAACGAGTGTACATGGGAGGCATTTAATGAGAGAGAAAGGGTTATCCCATCATTCAAACAACAAGAGGGCAGTATGGGGGAGGTTTGAAACCATACCCCAACATTCATAATCTAAATTAAAAGGGAAATACAACTTAAAGAAAATTGACAAAAATGAGAAAGGAAGAAAAAACCCTTACTTGGAAGTGTGCTTCCAAAGTCTAGAGAGAGGCTTCTTGGGAGCTTGGGGCACCTTGAGAGGATTCTAGAGAGACTAGGGAAGAGGTTGGACGAACTCCAAGGGCTTTGAGGGAGGAGGAAGTGGGATCTTGGGTGGGTTTATATAGGAAAGGTGAGGGAATTATTTATTATTTAGGTTTGGGACCCCTTATATTAAAATAATTCAAACCACAAACCATCCCATGGTTTTTGCCCATGGTTTCTGGAAAAGTAAAGAGGAAAACAATATTTTATAAGTCCAAGGTCCGAAATTATTAGAAAATTAGGGTTGCTTATGTGGAGGTGAGTCACACTCCCATGGAAATTAATTTAAAAAGGAAAAGTGTTGAATAAGTCTTGAGGGCTCCATTAATGCTTTGAAAAGTAAGTCAAACAAACCAAAAATCACATTATTTTAATGATAAAACACATATTGGCCGAACATAAGGTTTATGGTATTTTATTACATCACCATTGGGTCATTATGATGTCATAAAACACATTATATATTTAAATGGTATTTGATTTTTACCCAAACATTTGACTGTCTCAGAAAATTATAAAAAATTCACCATTGGATAATTTCGATGTCCTGATTCCAAAAATAATATTTATTTTATCTAAATAATTTTATAAATATGTGAATTTTCACTTTTAAAATAAAAACTGACATTTATAAAAAAATCACGGGTTTTGACAGAAATGGATTTCAAACCTTAATAAAAATTTTAATTGCATTCATAAAATTATAAGATAATTTATATTTAATAAAAATTAATTTAATAATAATATTTTATTAAAATATTATTTAATTCAAAAATCCTTTAATTTAATAAAATATAATTCTTAATTAAATAATAACTAAAAACACCATTCGTACTTTAAAAACTATTTACAATGTAACAAAAATGACTAGAAATTATATTCATTATGATATAAAAAAATAATGTACATGAACATGGTACTACTTATTTGTTACATAACCCCTTAAAATAGCCACATAAGACCTAAGGGTAAGGTGTGCGATGGTGACAGACTCTTGGGGTGGCTCGGATAACATCGCTCGAGTGGTAATCTCTATCAACTTCCACTTTTCCCGTAGACGGTCCCGTTCGAGCTTGACATAATGAAGCTCAGCTTGGGCTTAGTCAAGGGCGAATCCCAAAGATTCCACCTCTTTTCTAAGCTCCGACAAATGGGCTTCATATGGGGCAATTCTACCGGATGAGGCCATCGCTTCCTTTGTCTGAGTAAAATTGTGTTCGTTAAAGCCATATATTTATACTACTCATGTGATCACTGTTCAACGACTATAAAAGTAACGGTCACAAATCATAACATAAAACCAAATAAGTTGACATCTTATAAAAACATTTTTCATAAAGAGACATTTAACTGGATCAAGAGGGATTTTCCATTAATGAAACTTTGGGTCGTTACAATATTCCCCCCTTAAGAAATTTCGCCCTCGAAATTTTCCTTTTCCCACACTAAAACAAATGTGGGTAACTCAGCATCATCATGTCCTCCGACTCCCAAGTTGCTTCTTCAAACTTGTGGTTTCTCCACAACACCTTGACGAGGGGAATTGTCTTATTTCGTAGAACTTTTTCTCTACCATCTAAGATCTTCACTGGTTGCTCCTCATAAGAAAGATCATCTTCAAATTGTACCACCTCGGAAGAGAGTACATGTGAAGGGTCCGGTATGTACTTCTTTAAGAGTGATACATGAAAGACATCATGTACCTTGGCCATAGTAGGTGGAAGTGCTAGTCGATAGGCCACAACCCCAACACAATCAAGAATCTCAAAGGGGCCGATGTACCTTGGACTTAACTTACCTTTCTTTCCAAACCTCATGACCTTCTTCCACGGAGATATGCGTAAAAACATCATGTCTCTAACTTTAAACTCAAGGTCTCGTCGACGATTATTTGCATAACTCTTCTGTCGACTTTGGGCTGCCTTGATATGCTGCTGAATGGTTTTCACCTTCTCCACTATTTCTTCAACCATTTCTATTCCAAGCAGCTTACGTTCACCTACCTCATCCCAACATGCCGGTGTTTTGCACCTTTTCCCATACAGGGCTTCGTATGGTGCCATTTGGATGCTCGAGTAGAAACTATTATTATAAGATAACTCAACCAGAGGAAGATGTTGATCCCATCCTCCTTTAAAGTCCATTGAGCATGATCTCAACATGTCCTCAAGTGTTTGGATAGTCCGCTCGGATTGTCCATCAGTTTGAGGATTATTGGCCGTACTGAAGTTTAGTTCAGTATTCAGAGCATGTTGTAGACTCTTCCAAAACTTAGAGGTGAATCTTGGATATCAGTCAGACACAATAGATAGTGGTACTCCATGCAACCGTACCACTTCCTTGATATATATCTGTGCCAGTTGAACCAAAGAGAAATCATCTCGAATAGCAATGAAGTGTGCAGTCTTTGTAAGACGATCCACAACAACCCAGATTGCATTGTTGCCTTTGGATGTCCTTGGAAGTCCAATGACAGATTCCATGGTGATTTTCTCCCATTTCCATTCTGGTATGGGAAATGGTTGCATCATCCCCTTAGACTTCTGCCTCTCTGCCTTCACTTGCTGACACACCAGGCACTTTGATGTATATTCAATGTTCTCCTTCATATTATCCCACCAAAAGTTTTCTCAGAGATCTCGATACATATTTGTGCTCCCTGGGTGAATAGAGAAATTTGAACTATGTGCATCATCCAAAAGTTCCTTCTTCAGCTCCAGACTTGATGGAACACATAGTATTTTCCCAACCCGCACAATTCCTTCTTCATTAACATTAAACTCTGAGGATTTTCCTTTTTTAATAGCTTCCACTTTTTCTTGGATTCCTGCATCATCCTTTTAAGCATCCTTTAACCTTTCCAAAAGAGATGGTTGAGAAATCATTTGTGAAAGGATTGATGATGTTCCCTTATTTATGATTCCCACGTCCATCTTCATCAAGTCTAAGAAGATTAGATCCTTCTCAATTCTCATCGTTGATAGAATAGCTGGATCCTTTCTACTTAGGGCATCCGCCACCTTGTTCGCTTTCCCAGGGTGGTAATGTATTGAACATTCATAATCCTTGATGAGCTCTATCCATCTTCTCTGGCACATATTAAGATCTTTCTGTGTGAATATATATTTAAGACTCTTGTGGTCAGTATATATCTCACATTTATCTCCATAGAGATAATGCCGCCAGATTTTCAAGGCAAAGATCACCGCCGCCAACTCCAGATCATGCGTTGGATAGTTTCGCTCATGGATTTTCAACTGCCTTGAGGCATATGATATCACTTTATCATTCTGCGTTAGCACACATCCTAAGCCCTTCTTCGAAGCATCACTGAATACCACAAAGAGCTCCCCACTTGTGGGTAAAGTGAGCACGGGTGCAGTGATAAGCCTCCTTTTCAACTCCTTGAAGCTTTCTTCGCATTCATCACTCCAAGAAAAATTTACTCCCTTTCGAGTTATCTTGGTAAGAGGGTTGGACAATCGTGAGAAATTTCTCACAAATCGTCGATAATATCCAGCTAACCCCAAGAAGCTACGGATATCAGTTACCGATGTTGGCCTCGACCATCCCTCAATTGTATCTATTTTGGAGGGGTCCACAGATATCCCATTGCTTGTGATGATATGGACCAAGAATGAGACTTCCTTTAACCAAAAATCACACTTGTTGTACTTTTCATAGAGCTTCTCCTTGCGCAAAGTCTCCAGTACATTTCTTAAATGCTCCTCATGGTCCTCCTTGGTTTTGGAGTATATTAGAATATCATCTATAAAGACTACCACAAATTTGTCTAGGTAATCTCTAAAGACTCTATTAATCAAGTCCATGAATATTTCTGGAGCATTAGTGAGTCCAAAAGGCATTACTATGAATTCATAGTGCCCGTACCTTGTACGAAAAGCAGTCTTGGGGATATCTTCCTTCTTCACCCTTACTTGATAATATCCCGACCGCAAGTCCACCTTGGAGAAGTATTGTGCTCCACGCAGCTGATCAAACAAGTCATCGATTCTTGGGAGAGGATACTTGTTCTTTATCATGATTTTGTTAAGTTCACGATAATCGATGCAAAGCTGCATTGACCCATCCTTCTTCTTGACGAAGAGGACTGGTGCACCCCATGGTGAAGCACTAGGGAGTATAAACCCTTTATCCAGATTCTCCTGTAGTTGTTTCTTTAGCTCTTCAAGCTCAAAAACATCCATTCTATATGGAGTCTTGGATATTGGTAGCGCCCCAGGTATAAGTTCAATTGAGAACTCAACATCTCTTCTTGGAGGAAGACCAAGAAGTTCCTCGGGAAATACTTCAGCGAATTCCATCACAATAGGCATTTCTTCAAGGGTGGTTTTTTCCTTGGACTCAATCATCTCAGCTAGATATGCATGCTCATAAGTCAGTAATATCCATGCTTGAGATGATGGAGCTAAAGGAGATTCATCTTCCTCCTGACACTTGTAAAGAATCGGGGGTCGATTCTCTATATGGAGTGTGATTTCCCTCTCCTGACAATTTATGTTGGATCTATATAAGGAAATCCAATCCATGCCAAGAATTGCATCAAATTCCACCAGAGGGAGTATGACAAGGTTCTACGGGAAATTCAATCCACAGATTATAGCAGGGGAGGACTTATACTCATGGGATGAAATGATTGCCCCATTTTCCGTACTCATCGACATCTTTACTTCCATGATTTGTGGTGGTGCTGGGATTGTTCTACTAAAATTTTGAGATATAAAAGAATGAGTAGAACCTGAATCAAAAAGTAAGTTCACTATTCTTGAATGAATAACTAGCGTACCTGTCACCACTTCGTTGTCGGGGTTCACTTCGGCAAAATTGATGGCAAAAGCTCTTCCTTGCTATCTTGGAGGTTGTGGGTTGCCTCCGAAAACCCTTGGATTAGGGCACTGATTTGCAAAATGACCCAGCTCTTTGCATTTATAGCATTGAACAACGCGTTGAGGTTCGAACGGAGCGTTCCTCTCCTCTGTCGCAGCCGCGAGTCCTTCTTACCGACAGTTAATAGCTAGGTGCCCTTCTCTTCCACACCTGAAGAATTTTCTCGTCCCCCTAAGGAAATTTCCAGGGTGCTTCTTTCCACACTTTTGGCAAGTGGGGTGCTGGAACTTCTTATCGCCGTTGGATTTATCCATCGGACCACTAGCATTGAAGTCCACCTTACGCTTCTTGTCCCCATGATACCCCTGTGATTCTCCGATCTCCATTTCAACCTTGAGGGCACATCGGACAATTTCCTCATAACTGTCAAAGTCACGGATCGCTAATGCTTTCCGCAAACTAGGCTTCAACCCACCAAAGAAGCGGTCAACCTTGAATTCGGGGGTAACGACAAAGCCAGAAGTGTATCGTGCAAGCCTTGTGAAGTTTGCCTCATATTCTCCCACAGATTCTTTATCTTTCTGCTTGAGGGAAAGGAAGTCCCTTTCCATCTTAAGACAGAGGGTGCGTGGAAAATATTTATCAAAAAACATCTTCCAAAATTCCTTCCATTCCAAATCCTCGATCTCTTCCTCAGGCTTCGTATTTTTGATCAACTTCCACCATTTATCAGCTTCACCCTCCATACGATAAGCCGCCAGGAGAACCTTCTATTGTTCAGAACATTAAAGGATAGAGAAGATCTTTTCAATGGAGTTGATCCATTGCTCAGAGATCGTGGGATCAGATGATCCACTAAAAGTAGGAGGCCTTTGTCTCATGAAGCTCTTTATAGCGACTTTTTCTTTCTTGGGGGGGGGGGGGGGTTGAACGTTCCTCTTGACCCATGTTTCTATTCAAAACTTGAGTTAGCTGAGAGAGAAGCGTGACAAAGTTCGCGATTCCTGCTCCCATTGGATTGGGCATCTCATTAGTACAATCATCACACTGATCTTCACAACAGTTGTTAGCCCGAGTCCTCCTATTACCGGCCATTGGCTGGAATAAAAGGAAAGTTAGGGGTAACACATAAAGGCTAATCCAAAGAAAAAACTTGATGACTTATAAATAAACTTTAATTTCCTTAACTCATGATTCTATAGGCTTCAATCTAGGCTTTTCATGATCTACTTTATAACATATATTCTTAGGGGAATTTTTTCCTTAATAAGGGTTCATACTAAGCTTGTGAATTTATCAAAGCATATCCCCCGGGAGTGTCGTAACCAAGAGTGTAGAAAGGCCTCTTGTCGTGCACCAGTTCCTGTTTGAGTCTAGCTCAAAGCGGTGTTTTCGGGTTTTACCCCTAGGATACATCTGTGCCAGAGCCTCCTCTACCTGCTCGTATCCAGACAGGGATTTATTTTCCTGATAAACCACTTACTCAATACTTACCAAAACATAGGGATGTTTTTGTTATACTTAGTCTTGTATCTAAGTCTTTACTAGGGTTTTCCTAATCCCAAAAATAACTAAACCTATTCTCTGATACCAACTATGACAAACTTGCTTTTTATTACAACTTAAACATGCTTTATAACATAAAACTTCACTTGACACAATAAATAAGATCAAGAGGTTTAGTGTCTTTGGGGCTTAGGATCATTAAATAAAAACTTAAAACTTGAAATACAACATCTTTATTGAAAACTTCCTTTACATGACCACTACATTCCTTCGTACTTAGCATTGCATGGGATAACCTGAGGACATGCATAAGAAAAGGGTGAGCTATAAAGCTCAGTAAGGGGGTACACATGGAATAACATGAGGAGTACAATACATGTTATTAAATAGGCATATCAATAGATAATAAGAGAAACATGAACATAAAGGCATGATAAAGCATGATAATCATAACATGGAAATGTGGCAACAACACTTAACATTGAATTAGCATGAGCCAAGGCTCATTGCACATGGAGCATGAGTAAACCCTCATTGCACTTGAAGCACGAGTAAACCATCATTGCACTTGAATTAGAATGAGTCAAAACTCATTGCACATGACGTATCATGATACTATACTTTACCCAATGCATTGGAGCGCTATAAGGGCGCACCCTTCTTAAACATTTCATTTCATGCATAAGTGTGCCACATGGATCATAAAACATGGATTCATAAAACATAATCATTTATTCCATGATAAATGAATGTGGAATCAATACATGAAAATTTACAATCAATAAGTAAATGTGCATAAAGGTGAATACCCTTGATGGAGAAATGGGCATGGTATTCACTACACAATGATATTGTCTTAGAAAATCGGTGTGATTTCGGCAGCATAACGGCGTGACATAAGAATTCATAAAAAAGGTTGATGAGAGAGAAATGGGTTCCTAATCATATTTACATGTAATGGACAGTAAGGAGGTTATATAGATACATGTACCAACAATTGAAAAGGAATTTAGATTCATGATACAAAAGTATTGCTTGAATGTAAAAGAAGAGAGAGAAGTTCCTTTCGGAATTTCGGCATAGTAACGGGTGTACATGGGAGGCATTTAATGAGAGAGAAAGGGTTCTACCATCATTAAAACAATAAGAGGTTAGTATGGGGGAGGTGCGAAACCATACCCCAACATTCATAATTGAAATTAAAAGGGCAATACAACTTAAAGAAAATTGACAAAAATGAGAAAGGAATAAAAAACCCTTACATGGAAGTGTGCTTCCAAAGGCTAGAGAGAGGCTTGTGAGAGGCTTCTTGGGAGCTTGGGGCACCTTGAGAGTATTATAGAGAGAGTAGGGAAGAGGTTGGATGAACTCCAAGGGCTTTGAGTGAGGAGGAAGTGGGAGCTTGGGTGGGTTTATATAGGAAATGTGAGGGAATTTTTTATTATTTAGGTTTGGGACCCCTTATATTAAAATAATTCAAACCACAAACCATCCAATTGTTTATGCCCATGGTTTCTGGAAAAGGAAAGTGGAAAAAAAATATTTTATAAGGACAAGGTCCGAACTTATTAAAAAATTAGGGTTACTTATGTGGAGGTGAGTCACACTCCCATGGAAATTAATTTAAAAAGGCAAAGTGTTGAATAAGTTTTGAGGGCTCCATTAATGCTTTGAAAAGTAAGTCAAACAAACCCAAAATCACATTATTTTAATGATAAAACACATATTGGCCGAACATAAGGATTATGGTATTTTATTACATCACCATTGGGTCATTATGATGTCATTAAACACATTATATATTTAAATGGTATTTAATTTTTACCCAAAAATTTGACTGTCTCAGAAAATTATGAAAAATTCACCATTGGATAATTTCGACATCCTGATTCCAAAAATAATATTTATTTTATCTAAATAATTTTCTAAATATGTGAATTTTCATTTTAAAATAAAAACCTACATTTATAAAAAAATCACGGGTTTTGACAGAAATGGCTTTCAAACCTTAATAAAAATTTTAATTGCATTCATAAAATTATAAGATCATTTATATTTAATAAAAATTAATTTAATAATAATATTTTATTAAAATATTATTTAATTCAAAAATCCTTTAATTTAATAAAATATAATTCTTAATTAAATAATAACTAAAAACACCATTCGTACTTTAAAAACTATTTACAGTGTAAGAAAAATGACTAGAAATTATATTCATTATGATATACAAAAATAATGTACATGAACATGGTACTACTTATTTGTTACATAACCCCTTAAAATAGCCGCATAAGACCTAAGGGTAAGGTGTACGATGGTGACAGACTCTTGGGGTGGCTCGGATAACATCGCTCGAGTGGTAATCTCTATCAACTTCCACTTTTCCCGTAGACGGTCCCATTCGAGCTTGACATAATGAAGCTCAGCTTGGGCTTGGTCAAGGGCGAAGCCCAAAGACGCCACCTCTTTTCAGAGCTCCGACAAATGGGCTTCGTATGGGGAAATTATACTAGATGAGGCCATCACTTCCTTTGTCTGAGTAAAATTGGGTTCGTTAAAGCCATATATTTATACTACTCATGTGATCACTGTTCAACGGCTATAAAAGTAACGGTCACAAATATTAACATAAAACCAAAGAAGTTGACATCTTATAAAAACATTTTTCATAAAGAGACATTTAACTGGATCAAGAGGTATTTTCAATTAATGAAACATTGGGTCATTACAAGCCGCTTTAATCCTCTCACGCACAAGCTGAACTTTCTCTGTGCTGCTCTGCACTACCTCTTGCCCAAGAGCACCTGTCTCACAAACATCTTCATAGAAAATGGGTGAACGACATGGTCTTCCATACAAATCCTCAAACGGTTACATGCCAATAGAAGAGTGGAAGCTGTTGTTGTAGGAAAACTCTACTAAATTCAAGTGTCACACCCATGATCCTCTGAAATCAAGAACGAATGCCCGCTGCATGTCCTCCAACGTCTGGATAGTCCGCTCTTTCTTCCCATCAGTCTGGGGGTGGAAAGCAGTTCTAAGGCGTAGCTGGGTGATAATAGCATACTGTAACCCCCTCCAGAATTGTGAGGTAAACCGAGTATCTCGATCTGAGATGATAGTCTTTGGAATTCCATGCAAACACACCACCTCGTCTACGTACCTCTGTGCTAAGGTTCTCATCGGGCTCGAATCCTTAATTGCTAAGAGGTGACCTGATTTCGTAAGTCGATCCACCACTACCCATATAGCATCATAACCACCCTGAGCTCTGGGTAGTCCTATGATGAAGTCCATTGTAACACCCCAAGCTTCCTCGGTATGTTTCCTTTCGAATAATGCAATGACGTGCATTGTACGCAACTTCGAGATTTTAACACACCACAACCAATCAAACCAGCCGTTATGAATAGTAATACCTACTTTTTGAAATTATATATATTTTATATTTCAAAATGGACTTCATTTTTGGATTCGGAATATCGAATTTAGCCTAAGGTGAAATTTTGGTACTTTTCGGATAACTTTCATATTTTGATGAATAGTGAAAATTACTAAATTTTAATTAAAAACAACTTTTTTAATCAAAATAATTAATAGTGATAAATTGTGAATTTGAGTGGTTTTAAAGTATATTTAGAATATATTTTTACCATTTAATATAATGTTGGTCATTGGACATAATTTTACAATTAAACCGAACATAAACAAGTGTCAATCTTTTGATAGTTATTATCTCTTAAAAACACGCTTTTTGTTTTGACAGCGGGAATTAATTTTAAATTAATTTCTGCCACTTCTGTGTTTTGAATTTAGAAAAATGGATTCCATATTTGGAATCAGGATTTCCAAATTGTGTAAATGGGTAACTTTTATTTTTAGACATTTTGAATAATTACTGCGGTAAATATTTTATTTACCATGGTTAATGGTAAATCCGGTAAATAAGGGTTAAAATAATAATAATATTATAATAATACTAAATTACCCTAAAATGTGTCTTAACCCTATTGGTTGATACATGGTCGACCATGGGCATCTTTGGGTCAATTTTGGGACCCCATGGATCCACTTGTAAGTGATAATGACACTTTATATTAATTAAGTTAAAATGAATACAAAATGACACAAGCATATATATTTTAGAACAACAATTGTTACATAGGGTTATATATGCTGGATTTTAGATTATAAATATTCATTAGAAAGCTAAAAAGATTTTCTACATAATTATATTTTATTTATAATTTTTTGACATTAAATAATTTATTTTATTTATGACACAATGATGATGCAGTAATTACTAAAATAGTAAACAATTAACATAATTGATATTATAAATACCCAAATAATTATAATATGAAACTTTTAATGAATTAAAAAAATTTTCTAGGATAATATGATATATTAGGATTGATTTATTTGACTTTTTTCGAAGTAATCAATCTGTTATGAGTTTCACAAAAAATCAACTAGTGAATAGTGTCAAAATTGACATAAAAGAGTTCTTAAAACAAATATTATATTATTAATTGATATTAAATTCCTAAAAATCTAAGGTTCAGCCAAGAGACTTATATTATGATAGGTTAATCATTAATGGACCACTTGGGGGTATTTTGGATGTATATAGTAAGTTTATTAACCATATTATATAAAAATACAAAGAGACATTGTAAAAGTGAAACTAATTAACTTAGAGTTAATACTTAAAGATAAGGTTAATATAAGTACCCAAACCTGTCTAAATTCTATTGGATGAGTTGTTTTCGACCTATCCCCACCTCAACCTTTGAATAGTCAACTTTGGAGCCATTGGAAACCGAATATGAATTTATTATAAATTAATATTTCTAGCTTTTCCAAAGGTGCCCCTCACCCCTCTTATAAAAGGGCACTCCTCCTTCTCATTTCCTCACACCTCTCAAGCCACTTGGCTCGTCCAAACTCTGCCCAACTAAGCTCCCCACATCCCTCTCCTCCTCCTTGAAGCTTCCCCTTAGGCAGAAAGCATTTCAACAAGTCCTTTGGTTCCAACCAAAGTGAGTTACCTAAATTAAAGGTAACGATTTCTCTTAAATTATTTTCATTTATTTTGCTTCTTCAACCCCCAAAATCTTTTTATTTCCCTTCTTTTGTAACAACACCAGTATCCTCAATATACTAGGATGTTGTTATAAGAAGTATTCAAACTACACATACACACAACTCCATCTAATGGATGATGAACATAATGTTTCTGTGGATGGCAAACTAACGCCTCACGAAACGATGATTGTTCAAAAACATCTTACCGCCTCTCATGGTGGCCATTATGATGGAACTGTAATTAAATATGATATTAATGATATATATTTTATATATAAGCTTCTGTAATTCCATTTTATTTCATACCATTATTCGTTTCATGTCGTATATACATACGATAATTTCATTTGAGGAAGTGCGGACTACCGCCCCCTTAAAATGATATGACTCGTTCATACCACACATGGAACGTATAAAAGATGGTGTTAATGAACTTAAGTAACATATATAAAATATTATATTATACTGGAACAGTAATATACCTATGTATCATTTGGATTCGATTCTTTTAAAATAAAAAAATTAAAAAAATTAAATGGAAGTAGCGTTCGTGCGTACGTACGGACTACCGTCTCCACGAACGCGATGAGATTCATTATCCATCGTATCCATTAAAGTATAATTATCATTTAATGATTTAAAAATTATGTTTAAGGACTTGATATCATTCTGGATATTAATAAGATACAACAAACATGACTTATGTAACAAAACATATAAAAGAAAATGAGTAAGTTAACACCCGAAACGGCGTTAATACTAAGATATTATTAACAAATCAATGTTAAAAGATCATATATGATATCATATTAAAGTAAATGATTCTTGTATTATTCAATAACAATTATTTCACCATTATACAGGAGGTAAACCTACCATCGACCAAGGAAAAAGTACAAAGTAAGGGATTTTCTTATCTCACTTTTAATTCCGTGAGAATTCCATTGATCACCACTTAATTATTACATGTGGTGTATGTGTACTGCCCATGATTGTATTCATTGTGTTATATAATTTTATTTATGGGTATTTACATCATCATGGTATGATAATTCTTTCATGGGTGTATGTTTCTTAAGTTACCTAATCAATAAGGGAATTTGAGATTTCAACTTCCACTCATTTGGCTTTACGCATATTTCATTGATTATATTACCCCAAGATTATGTGTGGAATCACTATTCATTTGATTATGTCATAATTTCCACTCCCATTCCTGTGGATATAAGTTTGATACACATAATCACTCCATTGATAATTCTCAAGTCATTGATATGAATTTGATAAGAGTAATTTTAACTCATTCTCCATTTATTGAGTTAAACATCCGATTCGTTGGTATTGTTTTTACAAGAATATGTGTGAATATACTTTGATTGATTTACACTGAATATCCAATCATATTTAGTGTATTTATATTTGTCACACATAATTATGTCGTTGATTTATCCTTAACAAAAGGATACAACCTTTATGAGAGATTTCATCTCAATTTACATTCCATTGAGACTTCTTTGATGATATACACCAAATCACTTTTATGTGGTGTATATAATGTACTTTGACATAGTATATCATGAATTCCTTTATTCTCATGATATTACAATGTTTTGATTACCTCAATTATTTGTATTCAAGTGTCTCTCTTTTGGTTAGAAACTCTAACTAAAATACCATTTTTAAATGTTTTAAAGAATTATTCTTCTAAATCATGCTCATTAATGTCCATATTTTAAAAATGGTTTTAAGGATTTATTTATATGGACATTAAAGTTTTAAAATTAAAAATCCTTTTAAAAATTTTCAAAGTGGTATGGGACACTTTGATTCAAAAATCTATTTTTAAATGGCTTTTTGACAAATAGTGTGACTTTTAAATGATTTCAAGAAAAGGGGGATATTTCTCTCAAATAGTTTTGATGATTATTTTCATCTATGTCAACATCCTTCATTATTCTTGATTGAGGTTAATGTGATACAATACAATCTTCCATATTGTATCGAATGAGTTATGTTTGACTGTGGATGTGCTATTTTTATACCACTCAAGGTTTGTGGTAAAAGTATTGACATTTCGTATGCTAGTTTCAATACGAATGTTTATTTTATGCTTAAAACTATTCATATGAGGAATGCATTGGACTTAATAAGTGATGGGTGGAGCCCGCTATAGCTCCTCGATGCATCGGTAGGTCTCATGAGACAAACTAGTGTCTTGGCACAAGGCCTTGGCAAAATCTTATTTGTAGTCTTGGCACGAGGCCTTGGCTATGTGGTTATGATAGTCTGGCATTATGCATTACATCATTATGAAAGTGGTTATTGATATTGCATGTGATCATTCGACTAGTAGAATATCCATGTGAGTAAGTAAATGGCATTATTTCATTTTACTTTTGCCATACTATGTTGAAGTTCAATTTTAAAAGGCTTTTGTTTTAGTTATAAATTGCCTTAAGTGTTTATGCTTATTTATGAAAGCTTCTGCTATAATGTTATCCTTACTGAGCATCCGAGCTCACCCCTTTCAATGTTTTATTTTTCCCAGGATTATGAAGAAGTAATTTATGAATGACCTGCAGGGATAGTATGAGGGGATATGAAGACAAGATGTTTTTTTTATGATGTAATGTAAAAATTTATGGATGTATCTAGTTATTCCAAGGCTACTAAACTAATCGGTCTTTCGAGACTTGATCTTTCTCATGATCATGCCAATGTTATGTAATAATGCACCGACTCTAGATAATTAGGGTCGGGGCGTTACAGTTGGTATCAGAGGAAGTTTAGTACAAACCTTGGTAGCTAGATTTAGATAAACTCTGATTAGAGCACGTAGACCTAAGATGAACTTTGAGGATTAGTATAAAAGAACTTCCTAGAATTTTGATATTGTAGAGATTTTGTGAGTTTTCCGAGCAATACATCCCTGTCTGGATACGAGCAGGTAGAGGCGGCTCTGGCACAGATGTACCTAGGGGTAAAACCCGAAAACACCGCTTTGAGCTAGACTCGAACGGGAACTGGTGCACGACAACGGGCCTTGCTGCACTCTTGGTTACGACACTCCCGGGGGATATGCTTAGGATAATTTACATTTTCTTTACAAACCAATTTAAGTAATATATATATAAGATGAGAGTAAATGACCTTGGTTAATCCTAATATGTTTCAAATTGAGAATATGGTGACATTTTAATCTCTAAATGATTTTACGACTACTATTACTCACACAATGCTTTATGGTTTTAGTCAATGGCTGGATTCCAAGGAAGTCATAGTGACTTTGAGAATGATGTACAAGATGGGAACGATGGTGGCAATGAGCAACAAAATGGAATGTTGATAGGCGTAAAAGATATCGTCTTTATGCCAAATCAGTTTTCCAAAAATATGATCAACAACATATATATTAACCAACTCCCAGACTCAACAAGGAAGAGAAAGGTGATAAATGATAAGAGCTCCAGCAATGGAGACCATGGAGAAAAGAACCCTCAATTTTCATCATGCAGGAAATGTGGAAAGAGACACCCAGGAAAATGTCTCAATGGGACAACGAAATGTTTTACGTGCGGGAAGGAAGGACATAAAGTAAAGAATTGCCGAAGAAAAATGAAGAGTACTATGGAAGAAGATAAAAATGGTCCCAAGAGTCCATTTACAGTCATTTGCCGTAAATGTAGGGGACCTGGCCATTACCCGAGTGAATGTCCAATTCTATAGGATATTTTCTTGGTCAAAGAAGAAGCTATGTGGGAATAAATGGTTGGAGAAATGTTTAAAAAGTATTAGCACTCCTTGTTGATGGGTTTACTATGGAATAATTTTCTCTTGTATTTGTAACCCCGCAGTTTGCCATGTGAGAATGATATTTGAGGAAGAATTGTCTCTTCTCTTGTGGATTTGGGTATAAATAACCATTTGGATTTATATGATCATTGGGGTTTGAGAGAATTATAAGTTATTCTAATTTGGGATGAAGATTCAAGGTATGATATAACATTTGTGGTTAAATTTATGATATAGTATTTTGAGGAATTTATCTCATTTTGGCAATATTATAAAATATAGTTTTTGAAAAAGGACAACACGTAGACCGTGTGACAACCCGTCGCGTCGGACAAAGCTATGGGAATCGAACCCACAACCAAAGTGCGATTGGGATTTATCGCCTACCACTGGACTACGTGAAGTCCCTGGTTAGTGTGACTATTTTTTTTAGTTAAATGATTTTATTGATCAATAATAAGTTGATTTGGGTTCTTATTTCATATCAAAAGAATACCCTTGGTATAGGAAAATGATTTGGTGATTAAGTGATAAATGTTATTTTGGAAGATGTTCGCTTTGTTGGAAACACTATATGTCCAAGGAAAATAGAATACTATGGGGTTTCATTTGTGGAGTAATGATAGATTTTTATCTACGTTTTTATTGTGGATTTATAGTGATTTGGGTTATTTATGGAAATGATTAACCTATAATAGAGAATATGTGATTAGGTTAATTACTTTTGAGTATGTGACTTTAAGAGTATCTGATGTCATTTGGAGATACAATTTAACATGGGAGACTACATAATCAAATTCTTCTATGTTTTGGGTTTCAATATTAGTTTGGATTATATTAAAGGATTTTAAGGACAATTGATTATTGAATGGTATCTATTTAACTTTGGGGTATTGTTGGTTTAATTTTAGAAATTAAGATTAGTGCATATTTATCTCAATGAATATCCTTTTGGGGGATCATTAGATCATTCACTGACCATTTTGGTTTTGATTAATCTTCAAAGACAATGTAAATATATGGTTTATCCTTCATGGATCATGTGATTCTATAGAAGTTTATTCTATCTCTTCCAGTGTGACCAAGTCTTCTTGAATACTCATCGTTTAAAAAAAAATGAGTTAGTGGTGGAAATTTATTAAAGAATGAAAATCTACTTAAAATGTAAGTATATCTCATAATGTTCTTAGTCAATATCATAAATGAATTCCTCTTCCTTATGTAATGTAACTTAAAAAAAAATGTTGTCCGTTTACTTTCCTACTAGGAGACTAATGGTCGTTTGTCCCAACACAAGTTTGTGGTTTTCTCATTGTTAACTTTCTCCTGATCATGATTTCTATCCCTATCCATCAGAACTTGACACTTAGTTTATCATCCATATCCATGTTTTCTTACATGGAATCCTAGTATGGGTTATCTTGGATGACCCTTATACCTCTCTTTCTTTCTTTTAAAGTGACAGTTTTATTGACTCTTTTTCCGATGTGGGACTTTCCATTATATTCCCAAGCAAAATTTTAAAAATTGCGAGGACGCAATTTATTGAAGGAGGGGAGAATGTAACACCCCAAGCTTCCTCGGTATGTTTCCTTTCGAATAATGCAATGACGTGCATTGTACGCAACTTCGAGATTTTAACACACCACAACCAATCAAACCAGCCGTTATGAATAGTAATACCTACTTTTTGAAATTATATATATTTTATATTTCAAAATGGACTTCATTTTTGGATTCGGAATATCGAATTTAGCCTAAGGTGAAATTTTGGTACTTTTCGGATAACTTTCATATTTTGATGAATAGTGAAAATTACTAAATTTTAATTAAAAACAACTTTTTTAATCAAAATAATTAATAGTGATAAATTGTGAATTTGAGTGGTTTTAAAGTATATTTAGAATATATTTTTACCATTTAATATAATGTTGGTCATTGGACATAATTTTACAATTAAACCGAACATAAACAAGTGTCAATCTTTTGATAGTTATTATCTCTTAAAAACACGCTTTTTGTTTTGACAGCGGGAATTAATTTTAAATTAATTTCTGCCACTTCTGTGTTTTGAATTTAGAAAAATGGATTCCATATTTGGAATCAGGATGTCCAAATTGTGTAAATGGGTAACTTTTATTTTTAGACATTTTGAATAATTACTGCGGTAAATATTTTATTTACCATGGTTAAGGGTAAATCCGGTAAATAAGGGTTAAAAAAATAATAATATTATAATAATACTAAATTACCCTAAAATGTGTCTTAACCCTATTGGTTGATACATGGTCGACCATGGGCATCTTTGGGTCAATTTTGGGACCCCATGGATCCACTTGTAAGTGATAATGACACTTTATATTAATTAAGTTAAAATGAATACAAAATGACACAAGCATATATCCTTTAGCAAAACAATTGTTACATAGGGTTATATATGCTGGATTTTAGATTATAAATATTCATTAGAAAGCTAAAAAGATTTCCTACATAATTATATTCTATTTATAATTTTTTGACATTAAATAATTTATTTTATTTATGACACAATGATGATGCAGTAATTACTAAAATAGTAAAAAATTAACATAATTGATATTATAAATACCCAAATAATTATAATATGAAACTTTTAATGAATTAAACAAATTTTCTAGGATAATATGATATATTAGGATTGATTTATTTGACTTTTTTCGAAGTAATCAATCTGTTATGAGTTTCACAAAAAATCAACTAGTGAATAGTGTCAAAATTGACATAAAAGAGTTCTTAAAACAAATATTATATTATTAATTGATATTAAATTCCTAAAAATCTAAGGTTCGGCCAAGAGACTTATATTATGATAGGTTAATCATTAATGGACCACTTGGGGGTATTTTGGATGTATATAGTAAGTTTATTAACCATATTATATAAAAATACAAAGAGACATTGTAAAAGTGAAACTAATTAACTTAGAGTTAATACTTAAAGATAAGGTTAATATAAGTACCCAAACCTGTCTAAATTCTATTGGATGAGTTGTTTTCGACCTATCCCCACCTCAACCTTTGAATAGTCAACTTTGGAGCCATTGGAAACCGAATATGAATTTATTATAAATTAATATTTCTAGCTTTTCCAAAGGTGCCCCTCACCCCTCTTATAAAAGGGCACTCCTCCTCATTTCCTCACACCTCTCAAGCCACTTGGCTCGTCCAAACTCTGACCAACTAAGCTCCCCACATCCCTATCCTCCTCCTTGAAGCTTCCCCTTAGGCAGAAAGCATTTCAACAAGTCCTTTGGTTCCAACCAAAGTGAGTTACCTAAATTAAAGGTAACGATTTCTCTTAAATTATTTTCATTTATTTTGCTTCTTCAACCCCCAAACTCTTTTTATTTCCCTTCTTTTGTAACAACACCAGTATCCTCAATATACTAGGATTTTGTTATAAGAAGTATTCAAACTACACATACACACAACTCCATCTAATGGATGATGAACATAATGTTTCTGTGGATGGCAAACTAACGCCTCACGAAACGATGATTGTTCAAAAACATCTTACCGCCTCTCATGGTGGCCATTATGATGGCACTGTAATTAAATATGATATTAATGATATATATTTTATATATAAGCTTCTGTAATTCCATTTTATTTCATACCATTATTCGTTTCATGTCGTATATACATACGATAATTTCATTTGAGGAAGTGCGGACTACCGCCCCCTTAAAATGATATGACTCGTTCATACCACACATGGAACGTATAAAAGATGGTTTTAATGAACTTAAGTAACATATATAAAATATTATATTATAATGGAACAGTAATATACCTATGTATCATTTGGATTCGATTCTTTTAAAATAAAAAAATTAAAAAAATTAAATGGAAGTAGCGTTCGTGCGTACGTACGGACTACCGTCTCCACGAACGCGATGAGATTCATTATCCATCGTATCCATTAAAGTATAATTATCATTTAATGATTTAAAAATTATGTTTAAGGACTTGATATCATTCTGGATATTAATAAGATACAACAAACATGACTTATGTAACAAAACATATAAAAGAAAATGAGTAAGTTAACACCCGAAACGGCGTTAATACTAAGATATTATTAACAAATCAATGTTAAAAGATCATATATGATATCATATTAAAGTAAATGATTCTTGTATTATTCAATAACAATTATTTCACCATTATACAGGAGGTAAACCTACCATCGACCAAGGAAAAAGTACAAAGTAAGGGATTTTCTTATCTCACTTTTAATTCCGTGAGAATTCCATTGATCACCACTTAATTATTACATGTGGTGTATGTGTACTGCCCATGATTGTATTCATTGTGTTATATACTTTTATTTATGGGTATTTACATCATCATGGTATGATAATTCTTTCATGGGTGTATGTTTCTTAAGTTACCTAATCAATAAGGGAATTTGAGATTTCAACTTCCACTCATTTGGCTTTACGCATATTTCATTGATTATATTACCCCAAGATTATGTGTGGAATCACTATTCATTTGATTATGTCATAATTTCCACTCCCATTCCTGTGGATATAAGTTTGATACACATAATCACTCCATTGATAATTCTCAAGTCATTGATATGAATTTGATAAGAGTAATTTTAACTCATTCTCCATTTATTGAGTTAAACATCCGATTCGTTGGTATTGTTTTTACAAGAATATGTGTGAATATACTTTGATTGATTTACACTGAATATCCAATCATATTTAGTGTATTTATATTTGTCACACATAATTATGTCGTTGATTTATCCTTAACAAAAGGATACAACCTTTATGAGAGATTTCATCTCAATTTACATTCCATTGAGACTTCTTTGATGATATACACCAAATCACTTTTATGTGGTGTATATAATGTACTTTGACATAGTATATCATGAATTCCTTTATTCTCATGATATTACAATGTTTTGATTACCTCAATTATTTGTATTCAAGTGTCTCTCTTTTGGTTAGAAACTCTAACTAAAATACCATTTTTAAATGTTTTAAAGAATTATTCTTCTAAATCATGCTCATTAATGTCCATATTTTAAAAATGGTTTTAAGGATTTATTTATATGGACATTAAAGTTTTAAAATTAAAAATCCTTTTAAAAAGTTTCAAAGTGGTATGGGACACTTTGATTCAAAAATCTATTTTTAAATGGCTTTTTGACAAATAGTGTGACTTTTAAATGATTTCAAGAAAAGGGGGATATTTCTCTCAAATAGTTTTGATGATTATTTTCATCTATGTCAACATCCTTCATTATTCTTGATTGAGGTTAATGTGATACAATACAATCTTCCATATTGTATCGAATGAGTTATGTTTGACTGTGGATGTGCTATTTTTATACCACTCAAGGTTTGTGGTAAAAGTATTGACATTTCATATGCTAGTTTCAATACGAATGTTTATTTTATGCTTAAAACTATTCATATGAGGAATGCATTGGACTTAATAAGTGACGGGTGGAGCCCGCTATAGCTCCTCGATGCATCGGTAGGTCTCATGAGACAAACTAGTGTCTTGGCACAAGGCCTTGGCAAAATCTTATTTGTAGTCTTGGCACGAGGCCTTGGCTATGTGGTTATGATAGTCTGGCATTATGCATTCCATCATTATGAAAGTGGTTATTGATATTGCATGTGATCATTCGACTAGTAGAATATCCATGTGAGTAAGTAAATGGCATTATTTCATTTTACTTTTGCCATACTATGTTGAAGTTCAATTTTAAAAGGCTTTTGTTTTAGTTATAAATTGCCTTAAGTGTTTATGCTTATTTATGAAAGCTTCTGCTATAATGTTATCCTTACTGAGCATCCGAGCTCACCCCTTTCAATGTTTTATTTTTCCTAGGATTATGAAGAAGTAATTTATGAATGACCTGCAGGGATAGTATGAGGGGATATGAAGACAAGATGTTTTTTTTATGATGTAATGTAAAAATTTATGGATGTATCTAGTTATTCCAAGGCTACTAAACTAATCGGTCTTTCGAGACTTGATCTTTCTCATGATCATGCCAATGTTATGTAATGATGCACCGACTCTAGATAATTAGGGTCGGGGCGTTACATCCATTGAGATGTAATCCCATTTTCACTCGGGGACATCTAAAGGATGCCACAAACCACTGGGAACACGGTGTTCAGCCTTTACTTGCTGACACACTATGCACTTAGCCACAAACTCTGCCACTGCCCATTTCACCCCGATCTACCAAAATTGTTCCCTCATGCCTCCGTACATTTTTGAAATTCCAGATGCACCACCAAGGCTGAGCTATGGAACTCACGGAGAAATCCCTCATGTATCACCTCTGGAACAAACAACCTTCCATGAAAAATCATCCGATATCGGCTGTCCTCTGCCCATCCTTCTGGAGCGTTTCCCTGATCGATATGATCCCACATTACTTCCGCCTCAGAGTCTCCCCACTGAGACTCTTCTACTTTCTGCAACAAGGAGGACTGCACCATCATCTGATACAAACATCCTCTAAAACCATCTACCCTTGCATCCATGTGCAAGGCAGCCAACTCTCCCATCACATTCCAAGCATCAACGGATTCCCGAACCACTTCCTTATGCGACTTCCTGCTCAGGGAATCAGCCACAATGTTTCCCTTACCTTCAGTGTAAGAGATCTCGAAGTCATATTCTTGAAGAAACTCGACCCATATCCACTGCCATAAGTTCAGGCCATGCTAAGATAATATATAATGCAGTCTCTTGTAATCTGAGAAGACCACAAAGCACTCCCCAAAGAGGCAATGTCGCCAAAACTTCAGTGCGAACACTAAAGCTGCAAGATCTAGGTCATGGATGGCATAGTTACGCTCGTGAGGGAACAACTGCCTAGACCCATAACAGATCACAACCTTCTTCTACATCAGTACGCACCCAAAACCAAGTCCAGAAGCATCACAAAACACCTCATACAACAATCCTTCCTCTGGAAACCAGAGTACTAAAGCACTGACCAACTTCTACTTCAGGTAGTTAAAAGCTTTCTGGCACTTCTCGCTCTATAGGAAGACCTGGTTCTTCCTATTCAAAGCTGTTAATGGAGAAACAACTCAAGAGAAGTCTGAAACAAACCTCCGATAATAACCTGCCAACCCCAGGAAACTACCAACTTCTGCCACACTCTTGGGTGGCGCCCAAGAAAAAAATTCCTCCACCATTGACGGGTCTACTAACACTCCATGCTAAGACACCACATGCCCAAGGAAGTGTAATTATTGCATCAAGAACTTACACTTCGACAACTTCCCATAATGCTGGTGGTGTCGAAGGACTTCCAAGAAATCCCTGAGATGGTCAAAGTGCTCCTCCTCTGATCTTGAGTAGATCAGGATGTCATCGATAAACACAACAATGAACCGGTCCAGAAAATCTCAGAAGACAGAGTTTATAAGCCCCATGAACACAGCTGGTGCATTCATAACTCCAAACGGCATCACTACAAACCCGATGTGCCCATACCTGCACCTGAATGCCGTCATTGAGATGTCACTTTATTTTACCCTTAGCTGATGGTATCCAAATCATAGATCAATCTTAGAAAACCAACCTTCTCTCCTCAGTTGGTCGAAGAGAACATCTATCCATGGAAGGGTGTAACGATTCTTGACCGTTACCTGATTCAACCTTCGGTAGTCTATGAATACCCTGAGTCCACCATCTGCCTTCTTCACGAAAAAAATGGAGCACCCCATGGCGACACGTTGGGTCAAACAAACCCCTTCTCTATCAGAACGTCAATCTGAATATGCAACTCTCGCAACTCCGAAGGTGCCATCCAATAAGGGGTCATCGAAATCAGACGGGCACCAGGCTGTATGTCTATCCCGAACGCGACATCACGTCAGAGGGGTAGAGTCACAACCTCCTTGGGAAAAATATCGAGGAACTCCCCAAAAATCTCTAGAATATCTATTATCTCTGTATCAGCTGAAACCACTAATAACCTGCCTAGAAAGGAAAGAGGAGGCTTCACATGCCGGATTCCCGCATGATAGATCCTCTCGCCAACAAAAGGTACACGCTTCCCATCCATGACGGAGAACAAGACTCTTCTTCAGAAGCAGTAGATAATGGAACTAACAGAAAATAGCCAGTTGATGCCTAGGATGACATCGTATGGCTACATCTGTAGAAAAAGAAGATCCCCACTAGACTGATGCGGTCCCAACGTCATCCCACATTCCCGAAAAACACAAGATACGCAGGTCTGACCTCCAACTGGTGTATTCAGCACCAGGGGTATAGAAATTATCTCTATGTCTAGACCCAATGAATGGGTTATATCAGGTGAAACAAAGGAGTGAGAAGCACCCGAATCGAACAAAGCAGAAACAAGAGTTCTAAACAATCAAATCGTACCTCGCACCACCTCTGATCCTACTGAAGCCGCCAACTCTACTGCATGCAACTGTCCATGCCCAACTCCTCTACCTCTCTGATGTCGACCACCTCCTCGACCACGCCCAGGTCGAGGTCCCTGAGGAGCACCCTGAGGTAGGCCTCCTCCTGCAAAGTCTTCCCTCGGAGGAGCAGGGTCCTGCTGCTGTTGGAAGGGCCTTGCCGGCAACTGGTGCTGCTGAGGCGGGCGCTGAACCTGCCCACCTCCACCGTACTGAGCTCGGGTCAGGGACCGACTCTGAATGTGCCTAAAACCTCCAAAAGAGAAACACTTAGGTCTTGATATCGTGAAAAATAGATGAGGACCTGACGATCTGACCTGGAACTGTTGTGGCCTGCTCCCTACTGGCCTGAATCTGGAAGGTCCTGTCGCAGGAGACCTGCTACTGACTGCCTTCCCCATCGATGAACCCGGATGGATCCCATCTCATGGTGTACCTCCATGTGAGTGCATCCTCTCTACAGCCTCTACCTTCTTATGTGCTTCCAAGTAAGTTAGAAGGGTGAAGGGGGTGACAACATACTGGAGAGAAGGAAGAAGCGCCTCCTCTAAACATCTCTCCTGAGACTCCTTGTCTGGAAATAGATCTAGAGAAAAGTGTAGGAGACCATTGAACATGATCCCCAACTCTCGTAATGACATACTCCCCTGTTATATGGAGAGTAACTCCTACCGCTTCTCTGCCTTGATCATGGAATAATGGAATTACCTTCATAATTCCTTCTAAAAGTCATCCCACAGAACCTCTGCCTATGACCTCTCCCCGTGGTAGAGCGTCCACCACTGACGTGCTGAACCTCTCAGCTGATTGACTGCTAGGGGAACCCAATACTCACTTGGAGCATGGATCAAAGTAAAAGTGATCCCTAGCTCCTCAAGAGACCCCTTTGTCTCTATATCTGAAGTACTACCCTCGTACTTATTCAGGGTTTTTCGCTGGAAAGAACGGAGAGTCTTCTGCCACTGGCCATCTTCCTCCTCTCGGTCAATCCTCAACTGATCGATCACCTGAATCTGCTGGGCCTCGAATGTCTGAGTCACCCGGGGACGACGTCCTGGTGCCATAGCTGTATGGTAAACAAAGATCACCTAAGCCCAAGTCGCAAGGAAATTTCTCGGGGTCTCATTTTATCATTTTATTTAAATTTCTTTCCCAGAACACCAAAATAAAGTAAAAAACAATTATGATGATGCATGTACCTCCCCTAGGGTCTCTACCCTACAATCAATGTAGTCTCACTTGGTCAATCGGTAATCTCAGAGTCCTTACATCGGATCACGGGGGCCCCTAAAATCCCGTGTCCAAGATGGCCTTCCCTGGCCTATGTCATGCACCAAGATCACCTAACACTGTTTCCCTACCATCCCATGAAATCCTTACTATGCATAACTCCAGACTCCATCCAATCTCTCAAACATCACCTCTGATACCATTCTGTCACGACCCCCTCCCACCAAAGATGCCCCTCTTGAGCTGGCATTGGTGAAAGAGAGATAATGACACCCGAGTCCCGCCTCCAGTAGGCCCCGGAGTGGTGACTAGAAATAAGGGTAAGAGTTTTCACAAATATGTGAGGCATTACCCTTTTTATTATTTTAGATCAAGAAATAGGATGAGTAAAACACCAAAAAAAGGACCAAGTAAATGAAATAAACCCAAACCAATCCCACATGCATGTTTAAACAATTCTAAAACATGGTACAATTACAAGAAATCTCAAAAGTACAATACCAAAAGAAACAAGAGTACATAAAACTGCAACAACTCCAAATGTACTGACTAGTAGGGTCCCGCACGGCCCTGGTAGTCTGCCTGGAAACCAGAAAGTAAATGTAGGGTGAGTATACAAGTATACACAGTAGGGAAACCTAAAGCTCTCGTGCAAAGGTGGGGAGACATCCTAATGTCCCGTGAGAAAACAGAAGGAACCAAAACCTAGCAAGGAATTCTATCTACCCAACCTCACCAGCCACACTCACCAAAAACACAAAACAACAGGTAGTAGTAGTAGTATATAAGAATAAGAGTATTGGGTACCCCGCACCATTTACCACTAGTTAGCTGCTCTTCCTAATGGCGAACATCCTGATGGTACCACACTCTACCCGCCCGCACACACCTGGGCCTCACAACCACATGTCCCGTCCCCACACACCTGGGCCTCACAACCACATATCCCTCCCGCACACACCTGGGCCTCACAAACAAAAATCACATCCCCACCCGAACACACCTGGGCCTCATCCCGAAGATTCTTGGGAATAGTAAACCTGCCCGAAGAGTCTTGAGCTAAAACCACCCCAATCAAAACCTACCCGAAGAGTCTTGGGTGTAAGGTCGCCTCAAGACATCACAACCTATGGAAGAAGGAGCAGGAAAAAGCTAGTAACTAACGAGAAAACACACACTCCCATGAAATGGGATTGTTTGACACTATGTGCTCAACATGGGTGGGGTGCGACAAAACACAATGATACAGATACATATATGTATACCAAACACACAACCCAACCTATGGCTTCTAAATAGACAAACTGAGCATGTTCCTCGACACTGCTACTACGAAGCATGCATACAATAAACAAACCCAACCCCATTTAGGCTTTTATGTTTCAACAGAATTAGTTTATTAGTACCTTAACTACTGTGAAAATAACCACAACCAACCATATCTATCATTCGTAAAACATATCCCTACCAACCACAAGTCATGTTAGATAAAACCCAAGAAACACAAAACCAACCCTTTTTATCATTAATCCATCCCCATTGACTGTTACCGCATTTAATTAATTGTCATTCCCCATAGTTCATTTATCACATTATACTTTCTTTTAAAATCAAAACCCATTACTGCAGCCCTGCTTCCACTATAACCACATCTCCACAACTGTATCACAAAACAAGGCTTGTGCCACATCATTTCCCCTTTAATATCATTTACCGCAGCCCCGCTGCCCATACTATTCATAACAACCCAGGATTTACCCCCCCTTTCACACACAACGTAACCAAGTAAACACACACATGTTCATTATTCCATTTTGTTCAACCGGGGTGATCACACAAGGGTTCCGGATTTTAATCTGCCAACTTTACGTGATTAACCAATTTCCATATTCCATAATGATTCCATCCTCAAAATGGTCTAGAAAGATAGAGAAACATTTAATTGTGCAAGAAAAGTCCCCCAATGACCGTGATTTTCAGTAGGCATAAGCCTATTCAATTCACAACATAACAATAGGATAAAAAAAGATAAACAACTTCCCCATCCATGTTCATTAACCTGTTATTATCTTTATTTATTGGTTCAACTGTATATCAAGAAAACAAGAGGATACCCATCTTGCATGATGCAAAAATTAGAGAGATGATGGTAAGAATACCTACCTCAACAGGTTCTGATCACAACGCTTCACCGAATCAACATTAGAAGACGTCCGTCGATGTCCGTCGCTTCTGACAAAACCCGACAAAAACCTCCTCGGGTGGAAAATTTGAAGGAAAGACCGAAGGGAAAGAAACAAATCCAAGATAATATGTTCTGACTCGTCGTTACGATATCTTGGTAGCTGATGGATCATTAATCAGAGCTCGAATGAAGAAGTTATGGAGGAATGGAGCTTTGGAGTCTTTCGGGAGAGCTCTGCTCGAAGGAATAGGGAGGAGATGAATGATTTGAAAAGGAGGAGAGGCCCCCTGCTTTTATAAGCAAGAAAATCTAAAGTACACGGCGTGTAATTATTAGTACATGACATATACTAGGCCATTTCATATGGTCACCACGTGGCTTCCAACACAGCATATGGCCGTTGACTGGTCAATACACGGTTTGAGGGTAACACATACGCGGGGAGGAACTACATGGCATGTAGTATGGGATACACGGTGTGTACTCATTTATTTAACACGGAAAGGACACAGATTCAACACTGGGTATACCCCGCAAGGTGGTACATGACGTGTACTGACACTACATGGCGTGTAGTTACAAAATTATGAAAAGTGTGGGAATAGTCCATTCTACCCTCCAGAACACTTCATGACCTTCTTTTCGACAAAGTAATGGGACAGAGAGGTCCATGACATTACACCTGAATACATAAAAAAAAATTAAATCAATCATACCATGTCATATTAACCTAAAAAATTCATGGAATGTATATGAAGTATCAATTTACATTTATTGTTATATTTATTTTATCAATTATTTTAATCATTCAATGATAAGGAAATTACTATATCCTCATTGTGTCATTTATAAATCTAATTATTTAATGTATAAATATTATAAATAAAATACTATTATTTATGAAATAATTTTATCTTTCTAATGAATATTTATATTTAAATTCATATTAAGTATAACCCTATATTAAAAATGTTTTAGTCAGTACAATTTGAATTTAGCACTTTAATGTAAACTTTAAATACAATAATAATAAATTCCACAATCTATTACATATGGATCAAAGAGGATTATATTTTATTCCTAAGGTTGATTTTTGTCGAAATACACTTATCCAATAGAATTAGGACATGTGTTAGGTTAATTATAATATAATTTTTACCATTAATTATAATATTTACTTTTAACCATGGTAAATAAAAGTAAACAGTTACTATTCTCCAAAAATTATTTTCATCCTATTGAACAACATTTTACATACTAATTTCAAACATGTCTCTTGTATTTTTTAAATTGAATTCACAGAAGTGGTAAAATTATGTTTTAAGAAAATTTATAAATGTTCCTAGAAGGTGGGTAAAAGACATTAAAAATTTCAAAAACATTTTATATATCTAATTTTATTATAAAATGACTCCAATGAATTATATTTTACTAATATAGGCATTATGTATCTATTTTTACATAACATAAATTTAAATAAAATAAATAATTATTAAAATAAAAAGTCATTATGAAACAACAACACGCTGTTTTATACTATTCCGCAACAATTGAATGTTTTTACAAAAATTCAAAAAATGAATCCTAAGATAATTTTAATATTCTGAATTCAAATATGAGGTCCATTTTGTAAAATAAAATTTATAAAATTTCCAAAAGTGGGTATGACTATTCATACATTCTTTTAAAATGGCTAGTTTGATTGGTCGTGGTGTGCTAGAACTCAATGTTGCATACAACGCAAGCGATTGTATTTATTCAAAGGGGAACATACATTGGAATCTTGGGGTGTTACACATAGAATAATGACATATGTAATTTTATGGTCACATTAATGGTATCATCATTCTTTTCTAATTTTTTGTCTCATAAAATTTAATTTAAATCATTACTTCATATTTGATTTGATCTATATTTATAGAAAATATATTATAAATAAGTGATTGGGTGGTGCATCCCCTAAATGGTAATTAAATTTTAATATATCATTTTTCCACAAAGATGCATGTGGAGGAAATTTTTGACATTAGGGAATAGGTAAAATAATTTATAAGAGGGTTTATTTTGGACTTAAATTTTAATTTACACGCATGTTTTTTTTTAAAAAGTGTTCAAACATCCAGTTTACAAGTTAAATGTCCAAAGAACCGAAGATATTGACAAACTATTTTACTTTTTTTTGAAATATTTTTTGTTTTCATATAGTATTTCCTTAACCCATTTCTTTTATAATTTTTAGTTTTCTACATCTGATTTGTAGTGGATTATTGTTCAATGTGGATTAATGAAAAAAATAATGTCTCTAAAACTATTATTAATATTCTAAAATTGAATATTTTTATAGTGTTGAAATTATTGAAGAAATAATAAGTTAAAAAGGATCATATATTTGTGATAATGATGTGTAATAAACGATGAATAAGAATCAAAGGATCCACAAAATATTAATTTCATACTATCCAAAACCAATGGGATGGAAATGATTTCCAATATATAGATAAAAAGGATTCTTGAGAAGATTGTGCAACCCAATGAATGTTATTAGAGTAAGAAGTTAGATAATTAAATGTGTTCATATAGAATATCCAATAAAACACCCATATGTATGTCCCCTTATATAGTTTTTAATGGAATTAATTTACATATATATGTTGAGTTACAAAAAAAATTCCTTAAGGGATGTTAAGTGAGTTAACCTTGTGTTTGGGAAAGATACATAGTTGAAGAAACGACCAATGATGGGTCATGTGGAGAAGATAAGAGGGGAAGATATGAATTAATTATTTTATATGGAGGAAGAAATGTTTTTTCACAATATAATTATCCAAATAACATACAGTGAAATTAGAGATAATGTGTTATTTCTCTCCAAAATAATGAAGCTCAAGCCTAGTAAACAACGTCAAAAATAGAACATGCCATACATAGTGACACTACACATTTACAATTCTTGTATTTTATAGCAATGTGGGAATCAAATCATCCATACAAAATGAATTGATAAAAATTGATATATGTTCATGAAGTCCTCTTCAAATATACCACTGATGAGTAAAACATAATCCATGCTATAATTAAATAATGACTACATAGGATATCTGTTTTCATAACACAATTAGGAAAATACATCACATAATCAATTTCCCCTAAAAAATTGAACATATAAATAAAATAAAACTGTGGTAGAACATTTATTTTTGGAGAGGCATTGAATGGATTATGATGTAAATAACAATTTTTTTAAAATTTCATTCTGTTTGTCTCCATAAAAATGAAAATGTAAATTAGTAATTTATACAAAATTTCAACATTTTTCTGTAATTTGGGGTTTTAGTGTGTTTTAGGATAGTATGTGATTGATCATTATTATTTTCCATCATTAATTAAATACCATGTGAGAGGGGATATATTACATATTTTATAAAATTTTTATAGTGAAATTAATGTGGAGTTATTTTTTATATAATTATATTGAAATTTGAAATTTGGTTGTTGATTTGGAGTGTGAGTGAATGTATTTTTATTGAGTCATAATTATAACATGAGGTCACTATATTTTTAATCTTAATTTGAGGTAACATATAATATTTAAAAAATAACTCCTCTTAAATCCAACTCTATTGATATTTGATATAATGTACTTTCAATTGAATAAAATTTCCAATTGAGATCCCGCAATGAATCTCTTTTTTAATATGAACTAGTTGTGTGATTAATTTAATCAATTTTTTAATTTCAAAATTGGTTACACTTCAAGGTAGTTCCCACAGATTTATATTTAATGTTATTTAAAAAATCAATTAGTTTAATAATAATCAAAAATGAATTCATTCAGCTAGGGGTAATATTGAACCATGATAATGAAGAGGTAAATTACCTTATAAATTTTTATTTTATTCATATAAATTAATTATAATTTAGAAATGTCATTTTAGAAACACAGTAGAGGAGGATTAATGGATGTAAAACTTTTAAAAATGATTATTCCAGTTAAATTTAATTCATTTCCCACATTTAAAAAGTTCGTTGAACATGAATTGAATAGAGGTAGTGAATTATAATCATAAAAGAGTAATAACCATTCAATTATTAGGTTAATTTTTAAATTCCTTCAATTATAATTTTTTTATTTGAAATTTGGTAGACCTGTAGGATTTTATTCATTTTAACAAATGGAATCCAATATATTGATTGAGAGTGATACATTTCAAATGTGGGGGAGTGATAATAGACTACATTTTAATTTATTTCTATATATCATTGATATATACCCAATAGTAATAAAGAATGAGTCCAATTTGTTTATTAAAATTTTTATTTATAAAACATGAACATAAAAGTTTAATTGAACAAAATAGTGGATTTTAATTATTTTATTTAATTGTTATGATTAATTTTAAATAGAATAATGTTGATTTCACAAAGTAAAATGTTTTAAATTGTAAAATCTTTTTCTTAAAAAATTGAATCTGAAATTAAATTTTATAATTGAAATATGATTTTATTTTTAATTATTTTTTAAAAAATTAATTTAATTGAAAATTTAAAAATTTCATTACATGTTTTTATTGTGAAGTGTAATGTTAAAAAAATTAATATTATATGGAACTATAGAATGGATTGGAATATATGACTATGTAAATAAATGGAAAAGGGAAATATAAGACTATGATAAGAGTCTATGATCATGTGAAATACCATTATGGTAGGGCCACCTCTAAAAACCATAAACATACACCTATATCTAAGCCTTACCAAATATATATTAAAACTATTTTCTTGATTTTTTGAGTATAAAATGTATAAAAATTATGTCGTGAATCCATAATACTATCAAAGATTCATAAAACAATGATCTTTATTTTATGAAACCCCTTCGACCATGATAGGACACATTATTTGGGGTCCCTTAAATCATGTGACCACCAATGCCTCTATCAATCACTTAGCCACATGACCACACATTATCCATCCATATATATTATCTTCTTCTAGAGAATGAAATTTTATATAAATTTAGATGAATTAAACATCAATACTATTATCATGAAATCATGATACCATGTCTCCGATGAATTTTTTAATTACACATCAATGAAACAACCACACTAAAAAATCATTCATGCACTAAAAAATATATTGTTGGTTTAAAAAAAAAGATTCCCACTTGAATTATAAGAGGTTGATGGAATCTTATTCTTTTGAGAACGAAGGTGTTGGGATTGAATAATGGAAAATGTATTCATCAAATACAAATTAGGTGAATAATCACTTGAATATACTAGAAATGGTAATTAAAAGTGTTGTGATACCACATTTTAGTAATTTGATATGCATCACGTTGGATTGGAATGTCATATGATCTTCAATTTATGAGGATATGACTACTTATGAATGTTATTTTGGGAAGATGATGATGAACTTGTAATTGAAAAAAATCAGATAATATTTATTGATTATGAGTGAGGATGTGATCTGAAACTCACAAAATTTTAGATTGAAATATTTTGTCCCATTTGATTGTGTTTTTTCATATATGTTTAAACTGATCAAGATACGAGGAGTTATTTTTTTCAAAAAATATTATTGAATATTATCTTGTAATTATGTTCAAGTTTCTATATTTTACGTGTTAATGAACTATGGGTTTATTGGTGTAGAAATATTATTTTAGGTGCCTCTAATGAAAAAATTTGAAGAACAAAAAAACACATCTCGACCAAATGATGAACTTATGGAGTATTAAAGGCCACACACAAATATGTCTTCAAAACCATGAATAAGGAATCCTCGATTTATTATTATTGATATACAAAAATCTAGTGGTTATGATTGAGATATACTGAATTGAATATTCCATGACTTAAACAACCATGATAGATATCACCAGATCATAGAAATAAGGAATTTGAGATGGTGTTTTAACATTAAAATCATATTCAAAATGAGATATTGAATCATGAAGACTAGATTCAATTAATCCAACTACATCGATGAAGATTCCACTAATAAATTCAAACATGGTATCTATTTTTTCTCCACAGAATATAATTGGAATGAAGATCATCAATGAATGAAAATGAAAAATAAATAATGAAATATACATAATTAGATGGTTTGTGCACTCTTGTATAATAATTATTGATTTTAGATTCTAGAATATGAAAAGTTGGGAATAACAAAGTTGAAGAAGAATTGCTGGTGGGATATATAAACTAATTATATTCATTGAGAATTATGTTTCTGCCACATGAAGATAATCACTAACCGAATAGTAATAATAATATACCATATAAATTTTTTTAGGTTTATTCCTTCGATGATTTAAGACAATATGAGCAATTTATAAAAACCAATTTTCTATGCATACCCAAAGAAAATGATGTAAAATCCCAATTCATCAAACTATTTTCCACAATGTGAATCATATTACTCACATGAACATTTAAAGTATAATTAAACATCCCATGAATATAAGAAAAAAATATACTCCATGGTTCCTCAAATGAATGTACATATCATAATTATGGTAGGGTTATGAAAAACAAATTGATGACTCCAAATGGAAAGTAAATTTTTCAAAACCCTAAAAATGGAAAAATATCGTACATCAAATGAAGGGGATGTCACATGGACTAAGAACATTAATTAAGGATCATTCATGAATCCCAGAATGTCTAAACGGAGTTGAAGAAACATATGTTTCTGCGGAGTTTAATTGTGAACTGTGCTAGGAATCTACGAGCATAATTATATAATTGAAGGATTCTTTATTTGTAGGTGGGATTTATCTTCAATAAAAGTGAGATATGATCTACTTATATTTACCAAATTTCTTTATTTTCAAATGAATAGTCAGTAGTAATGTAATAATAAGACATTAGTTGCTATTCAGAGTAAACCCACTTCCCTTATTTGATGAATATAATAGATAATTGATAATTATATTCAACATATATGTAGAATTTTATTAATGTGATTAATTTTAGGAACCATTTTTTATTCAATGTATTAAAATTATTCTTCCTCTCACTCTGGTTTTCACATATAGTCCACATGGAGCTTCTAAACTGCTATAATATTTACTAGTGTTCCAACACATGAGGGATTAAGGACATCTGATCACTTGGATTGGTGTTATTTGAGATTATATTGAATATTTCATCCCTATGATTAAATATGAATATCTTGGGGTGGGTGGTTTGATGTGGTTTCATTTTACCATGGAAATAATATTTGAGATAAAATAAGGAAAAATGGTTTAACATATAATGAGGTGATATTGATGGTTACCACACACAATTTAAATATTATTTCAATTACAATAATTTATATTCACTAATTCAGAACATCGTACCCATAAAACAAATTATAACACACCCATAAAACATTCCTCTCTTCATTCTACTCGAGGGCCACCTAATACTATATTCATTTGAGTTGAAATTTTTTATAAGGTCCCTGAATTATGATTTTCACTAGTTACACCGATGCTAGATTCAAATAGGTTACACAGAACCTACTATAGGACCTACCACACAATAGTTAGGGGGAAGAGCAATGGACATAATTTTGAATATCCATCAAAATTTAAATCCATTATTTGAACCATAAATCTTGTAACCCTCTTGAAAAAATATACATATTCCATATTATTCCCCCTATATTATAGAACCCCCAAGAAATCGATGATCTTATTGAATTTCAGGGAATCATCAACACAGCTAAATCTCTATTTTATAGTTTGGTTTGGCTATATTTTTGAAAAAGTCTAAAACTATAATATTTTTATATTCTTGGGTTTTTTTCATTATTCAGTTGTAGGTACTATACATTCATATCATTTTTTGTTTTTAGGGTCAAGTATAATCTAGATCATCTTTTACAAAGTATATCCATGCCTTAAATTGTTTTTACTTATCATTATTCTTTTGATGTTTTGTTCCCACATGATATATGACCCCTACCACATCTATTTGGTTTACCTTTCAAGTCTTACACCTTAACATTTATATCCATTATCTCTTAAAATTTTAGCAATATGGTGGGATGTTTTTTACATGTAAATAATAGAAATAATTCATTGTTCTGTCCATTTTCCCCCAGTATCTATGTATAAATCAATATTTTGATGGTTTGGGAGTATTGTATGAAGATTGAGATTGATGGAGAGTACTTTTTCATGAAATAAATGTTTTTTTATTCATGTGTTTATTTATTTTATTCAACAAAATATTTTCTGAATGGTTATCATACATATTATTGTGTTTCTCAATAATGATCTTGTTTTCATGGTGGTATTACATCAAAAAGGTAACTAAGTATGATCCTATTGAAGTTGATACTCATTTTAATCTTGAATCATATAGTGGTGTATGACTATAATAAATTCTCCAAATAATTTTTTGAAGTAAGATATTTTACCAATGCACAAATGAGGAACTAACACTCATTTATGTCAAATGTTAAATTCAATGTAATATATTCATTATATATATTCTCACATAGAATGAATAATAGATTTCATATTTAAATTAAATATATGTGATCCTTGTGAATATAAATGTTTTTGGATTAGAATTTAATAGATGTTAGGAAGGTGAAAATTACAATACGCATGGATCCATGGGTTTCAGATTTTTTAGGGGATATATTGAAGGAACCATGAACATGGAATTATATTTAATTCCTTCATATAAATAATATATTAAAAATTCTAATAGATTGATATTAAATCACTCTACTACAATAATGAAACCACCCACTAGTATAAAGGTTGATAACCTTTTTTGAGTCGTTGTTAGAGGATAATATTGAGTTAAATGAAAATTCATAATCTTCATTTAAGGATAAGTAGAAGGGTTAAGTTGAAACATAGAAAAAGTTGTAATCATATAAAGAAAATAAATATTTTTGGATATAGTGAGATAGAAAATTATATATATAATAAAATTATATAATGAAAGGATTACTCTTTATGACCTAATCCTATGATGGATAGGTCTTTTTGGGAAATAAGCTATTAAAAAGTATCCTAGTAAATATCATTCCAAATAACTAAATCCATGGACTATAGTGTCATTGAGTAAGCATCCAGGGTCAATTAACAATTTTTATTCGCTAAAAATATGTTTTAATAATTATAATGATGTCTTTATAGATCTTAATATATATCATAGATTTTCCCAAAAATCAGTACATAAAAACAAAGTACCATTACCAACAGAATAGTGATTGGGTGTGATAGAATTTAAGGATTTGTTTCCCATCTAATTATTAGAAAAGATTAAATGAATGAATAAGTTTTTAATGAATTATATTATTAAATACATGAGTCATGACCTCATAATTTTCAGTTTAATATAGATGAGTATTTCAAATTGGGGTTGGAAAATTTCACCTCTATTTGATAATGATAAGGGGGATTTTATAAAATCCAAAATATATGAAACTGTTTTCAATTTGGATCACATGACTTATTCAATTGATGAATTTCTTGATCTTTGAATTTTATTAACACAATTATTGAAGAAAAATATCCCACTCATCATGAGGTTTAAAAAATAAATATTCAAGAAGTATCAACAAAAATCTTCTAGATTGTCATTTTTCTCAGGAAGGTTACTATATTTGTCAAAGTATCAAGTGTATGTCATTGTAAACTAGAGGATCTAGCATGTTTGAGGGCCATATGGATATTCATGATTTGGTAAGAGATACAAATGATGATAAAGTAGTTTATTATTAATGACTTAGGGATGGTGTCATGAATTCCATTTAATGAATCTACAACTATGGGTTAGAGGCATATTTTTAGGAATTGTGGAATGTTTCTATCATATGAACATACCTATCATCATTCACATAGTATAATGGATGTATTGTTTTGAGGAAGCTTCATTTTATTAGTATTTTTTGTTAGGTATTTTCTTATTAATGTTCTAGAATGATTCATTTTTTATATTAATTTTTGAATTAATGTTGTTTTAACACATGTTTTAGTTATTTTTTGTCCAATAATTATTATTAGGGTTCTAACTAAATACAATGATGTATAATTTTCGATTTTTTTTTTTAAGTTTTCATGTTATATAATTTTTTTTATTTAGTGGTGTGTTGGTTGGATAAAAAGGTTCTAAGAAACTTATAGTTGTACAATCTATAATAAAAGATGAATATATCACAACATATGGTACTGTTAAGGATTAATTTTGAAAAATATTGTTCATTATGAGCTAGGAATTTTAAATTTTTTCATATAACCAATTTGAACACTAATATATAATACGAGATTAGTTCCACACGATAAGAAATATTGGTCTCACAAAATATACAAAATCATTCTTAATTGATTCCAAATAAATTGAGTGATAGTTTAAAATTAAGCTATTAATATGTGTCAAATTTTGAATAGAGGATAATATT
Organism: Viscum album; assembly: GCA_963277665.1. NCBI lineage: Eukaryota > Viridiplantae > Streptophyta > Magnoliopsida > Santalales > Viscaceae > Viscum > Viscum album. The sequence goes on along the minus strand of OY728129.1, from coordinate 1,262,762,753 downwards.
TTTGATCCCATAACATACTATATAATGAAATAAATTAATTTAATCCACAACCATTATCATGGTATTAAAAACATGGGTGACTATATTTAACAAAATTAATATATTGTTAGTGTTTGTGACCAAAATTCTGTTTAGTGTTATTTTCTTAGGAACATTTATATCTTTTATTTTATATTAGTGAAATAATATTTTCCTTCGTTTATTATTTTTTAATATATATTGGGAGTTTATAAGATAATTATCCCCATGAATATATGTATTACTAAGTTAATGATGATTAAGGATCATTATATATAGTTGTAATGATCTTTTATGGTTCATATGAGTGGGATCACATTTATAGAGATAAATGTAATCAATAAGGTGATTTAAGTTAATGATATTTTATTTTTATTGATCCACATAATGTAAAATATATGTATAATCATATATGATTCATTGGTGTTATATAAGTGAATATTTAATATAGGTCCTCACCATGAGGTTGTGAAATTGGATCCCCATGTCTTAAGATAGTCACTTTTATACCAATATGAATTAATTTGTGAATTTATCTTAATAGTCTATAATTTACTAGTATATTAAATTACTGGATGGGTTAATTTAACTAATAGAGTATGTCTCTCCTCATATAACCATTTTTATTGCAATGACCATTAATTAATATTTGACTCAGTAAATTATTATCCTTGTCATGTTAATTTTATGACATATAATTATTTAATATTTAATAAAATTTGAAATTGATAAAAAGATATAAGTTATATGATATTGAAATTATCTATCATTCATGTTTAATTTTAATTTTAATGATAAAGGATCACATATAATGGATATGTGGTGGATTAGATCACACTAAACGAGATATTAATTTTAATTATTATAATGTATTTCTTTATAAAATTATTAGTTTTTTTAATATGAAAGTGATACCTAATAAATGGAAATTATACAAAGTGTTATTGGGGTCTTAGATAAAATATTGATAATTATCATTTTTTAATTAATTTTAATAGTTATTGTGTAAATATGATTACTTTTGTTATAACAAAAAACATTTTTTTGAAAAGAGATATATTTAATTATATCATATTTGATTAATTGATCAATAAATGTGTTTTTATGAAATAAATAATTGGTTATTTAGAATAATAAAAAGAATCATGAGTAAATGACCAAGAAAAAATCGAATTTTTGTTTGGTCATAGACAAATTCGATTTCAGGGACCCTTACATAATGTCAATATCTAACCCCATATATAAGGGCCATTTAAAATATTTTTTTAACCAATATAATTTCTCATTAATGAACCTCACAATTTTATTTGGATTAAAGAAACATTTGGATAATATTTACTTATCCAAATGTCTATTGGATACTATTTAATACACCACCTTTGGTTTGAAATCAATTTACATTCCATGGGGGATATTTAATTACGCACATACTACAAATTACTAGGTGGAGGTGTGTAGTCCCTATTACAAAAAAGAATGAAAATGATGTTATTGATCTTCTTTATTGATTGTTATCAAAGAGAGTTCCCTAGTTTTACATTTATGTGATGTTATATAGTGTCATTATCTTTCTTTATACATCCTTTTTTTATTAGAGTGGGTTATAATACCAATGTAAGAGAATAATCCCACCAATTAATTGATTATCAATAGTTCAATATTGATAATAATATTACAAATATGTTTTAAATGTGGTTTTATATATTTATATTTGGTTATTTATATTTTTACTTAAATTTAATGACCATGTATTGTCTTAATCCATTCTTCTAAACTATAAAAATTATTAGTTACATCATTATATCATTATAATATAGTCATCATATATAATTTAATGAAACCACATTCAATGGCTTATTGAATATGAAATAAATTTATAAAACTATACTAATGCCACTAACATGTTTAAAACATTACGCGAACGTAAATATTATAATAATGATAATAAGTTAAAAGGAATATTTCACGATTTAATTTTATACAATGAATAAGTAATTGAAAGGATGATAAAAGCAGAAATAAATCAAATTCATAAAACGTTAAACTTATAAATACATTCTTTTTATTTGAACATTCATTTTAGGTTATCTCTCACGTTACATGTTGTTGATATCAAATGATACACATTCATAATATTTTAGGGAATGATGGATAACCTACTATATAATATATCAAACAATTTTTGAATAACTGAAAAATAATAGATTTACCCATGATTAAACAATATTGAAATCTATAAGATAATATTAATAGGTATTTTTCAAAAGGTTAAATATGTAAAAAATCATTAAGAAAAAATGGAGGCCTTATGATTGCCTTAGTATATGTTAAAATAATAATTAGTTTTTTAAGAGACCAAATCAACATTGATGGACAAATAATTTTGTGTGAATAAATGCTAAAGGAATGAACTATAATAAGATCTATATGAGGGATAAGAAAAAAACCCTAATGGACCAAAATTAATAATATATTATGTTTAAATAAAACTTTTCTATTAATTTAATACTTGAATAGATCATACTATGTACCTATGAAGGGGAAATCAGGTACCACATAAAAGGATTCATGTTACATGTTAATTAAAAATTAAAATTCAAAAAATCTAATCTAATACCACCGAGTGGTAGATACAGATTCAATGTGTACCTAGTGCACATCATCTAATATATTGTAATATTACTATACATTTCACATTTAATCGACATTAAAATATCAATTTATTCGTTTAAAATATCAATAATAAATATTTTAAATAACATTCAAACCTGAATGATTTGATCAATCATATTGAAAAAGAAGTATAAGTAATTGAAACCAATCTCTATATCATTATATTATAAATTATTCTATATACAACATCCCATTCATACCTATATTACATAAACCTCAATACATATATATTTTTATATTGAAAAATAAAGAAATATAGTAGAGGAATCTAGTCATTACAATATTCTAACACATTATGGAATGGATTATGGGGAACAATTACAATTCGGATTAATGTTCAAGATTTGTTTTCTTATTTAAATCATGTATTAGCTTCTTATGAACCTAAATATTTATGTAACATTTATGATGAAAACTTAAAAATTACAACATTGATCATATATTTATATTAAATATTATGTATTTGTCTTTTAATTTTCCCCATTTTAATTTATTTTAATTGTTTTTCACATTATCTAATTATCCTAAATTAGATATTCATTCATTAGAATATAATAATTTCTTTAATGTGTTCAAAATGTATTTCTAGAAACACCAACAATAATGTTATATTAATGTTATTTTAAATTTTTTATCATCATTATCTCTAATATATTATTTAAAATCAAAATTTATATGTTCAATACTATTTTGTACTTACAATAATTTTTCTTTCATATTCTTACATGTTTAATTGCATGATTTTTTTATTTGAAATCACATTTTTGAGTAGATATTAAAAACCTTTTCATTAAATATCATTTTATAATCTTATGTTTACTAGTTTTATATTTTATTTCTAAAAATATGAAAAAATATAAAATCATACTTGATATCATAAAAAAATTATTTCAAATTAAAAGATATTTATGTTTAATTATCTGAGTTTTAGAATTTAATATAGGCCATGATAATAATTATAAACTTCTTATTTTATTTTACTACTTTAATTCAATGTCATGTTTACAATTTTCATCATTATTAAAATACACATTTTATGGATATTTCATCATAAATAGTGAATTATACTAATGAAACATTTTATTATTAGATAAATTGTTTACATTACATTAACAGATAATTAACATTTAAAGTATATTTAGTTTCAAAAATTAATAAAAATATATACTCCATACATGAAATTGGAATATAATACATATAGGATACATATAACAAAAATTGGATATGTGGTAAAAAAATTGACTATGTTGTTTGGGAAAAGCGATCGAACTGATGAGTTCAAGTGATTGTGTAGTTCACTTCAATCATCCATAAAGTGCATTAAAACTACAACAACATTGAAAAGTGTTCATGGATTTTATATAGACCCATTAAGAGTAATTCTTTACAAATTTTATAATTCATTAAATTTAAAAGTGTTAATGTCTATTATTCATTGACATCATTTATAATTTTAATTGAATCCCATAGTGACCAGGTACACCATAAAATGGGACTATGAAAATTATTTTTTTTTCTAAGAAGTTGAAATTAATATATTAATCGACATTATTCAATGAATGATTTTGTACATATGAGGTATCGCAAAATACTATTAGAACATAACCTTGTTCATGACCTAATAAACTGTATTAGGCACTTCCCATCATCCATTTTTTGTATCATTCTATCTTTTGACCATGATAAGAATTTTAGTCCATTTAATTTTGTGAATCTTGAATGAATACTATGTTATAATTACTAAATATATGAAGAATAAAACGATTATTATTTTTTAATTGATATTTAAAGATATTGAATTTATATTCATAGTAAGGATTCTAAAGTGGGAAGGATTTTATTTTTATTCAATTCCTTGAAATGAAAAATTTGATGAAAAATTAATTCTTGTAATAATACAAAAAATGAATTGGATATAAAGCTATATTTTTCAAAATTTAAATTAGAATCATGTTATAAAATATATCTATTTCCAATTATTTAGAGTCTCTATCATCTAATTAAGAGACAAAAAAACAATATCTGACAATTTCTACTTCCTTTAAACAATGCTTTCAATTATTTTTAAATTCATTACCAATACATGCAATTTATTATTTATTGATAATTTTAACATATATGATACTAAAAAAGTGTTTTCGGTATTTATATTATTTTATATATACACTTTTTACTCCCATAAATTTGGTGGAATTAATTCAAGAGTTTTTACTATTGTGTACATTTATCGAAGGTTATGTAATAACACTGTGAGTATAATATCATCACAATTTTTTTAATAAATAATTTTATGGTATTTTAAAATGGAAGTGAATTATTTTTTCTTAAAAATTAACTTATAAACTACTTCATGATTTATATATTTTAAAAATTTATGAACCTTCAAACTATTTTAATAGTGGATGTTTTTTCAGTCTCACAATGAAACGTTGTATAGTCATAAAAATAAATATCATGAAATAAGTTTTTTTAATAATTATTGTTTAGTGCTCCTTTACGAATTACAAACCTTTCCCTTGATAGAATGTAGTTTGTTAGGTGATAATCATCTTTCTAAACCATGACATAATTGGTTCTGTAACACCCCAAGCTTCTACGGTACGTTTCCCTTTGAATAATGTAATAGCGCGTGTTGTACGCAACATCGAGTTCTAACACACACCACAACCGATCAAACTATCCGTTATGAAAATTAATACCTACTTTTTGAAATTATATATATTTTATATTTAAAAATTTAATTCATTTTTGGATTAAGAATATCAAAATTATCCTAAGTTGAATTTTTGGTATTTTTCTGAGAACGTCCAATTTTTATGAATAGTGAAAAATACTTAAAAAGCACTTTTTTAATCAAAATAATTTATAGTGATAAATTATATTATTTAGTGGTTTTAAATTATAATTAGAATATATTTTTACAATTTTATCCAATGGTGTTCATTATAATTAATTTCACTTTGAAATTGGACATAAACAATTGTCAATCTTTTGATATATATTGTTTCTTAAAAACATGCAATTTGTTGTGACAGCGGGAATTAATTATAAAATTTATTAATGAAACTTTTATGTTTGTAATTTTTTAAAATAGACATCATTTTTGAATTCGGAATATTAATTATAGCTTATGGTGAAATTTTGGCTTTGTTCTGAAAAACTTCAATTTTTGATGAATAGTGAAACTACTAAGTGGTAGTTAAAAAACTGAATTTTTCATAAAACTTAATTTTACCGCTTCTGTGATTGGAATTTCAAAAATCATAGAGACACGGTTAATATCAAGGAGTAAAATGTGGTTCAATGAGATGCAAATAATTTTTGGTGAATAGTAACTTTTTACTTTTATTTACCATGGTTAAAAGTATATAGGGTAATTAAGGGTAAAAATGATATTAATATTACCCTAAAACGTGTCCTAATTCTATTGGACAAGTTTATCTCGACCAAAAACAACCTTAAGAATAAAATATTATCATTTAGGTCCACTTGGATTAGATTAGGACATTTATTATTATTTAATTCAAAGAAGAGTTAAAAGAGTTAAAATCAAAGTTTATTTACTAAAACATTTTTAATATAGGGTTATACATAAGATAAATTTGATTGTAAATATTCATTAGAAATCTAAACCGATTTTCTACATAATTGTATTTTATTTATAATTTTTAGATATTATATAATTTAATTTATTTATGACACAATGATGATGCAGTAATTACCATAATAGTGAACAATTATAATAATTGATATTATAAACACCCAAATAAATATAATTTGAGACTTTTAATGAATTACACTAATTTTATAGGATAATATGACATATTAGTATTGATGTAATTGACTTTGTTCTAAGTAATCATTCTGTTATGATTTTCACAAAAATCAATTATTGAATAGTGTCAAAATTGACATAAAAGAGTTTTTAAAACAAATATTATATTATTAATTGATATTAAATTCCTAAAACTCTAAGGTTCTGCCAAGAGACTTATATAATGATAGTTATCTCATTAATGGACAACTTGGGGGTCTTTTGGATGTATATACTAAGTTTATTAACAATATAATATAAAATACAAAGAGACATTGGAAAAGTGAAACAAATTAACTAAGAGTTAATACTTAATGATAAGGTTAATATAGTAACCCAAACCTGTCTAAATTATATTGGTTGAGTGGTTTTCGACCTATACAAACATTAAACTTTAAATAATCCACTTTGGAGCCATTAGAAACCGAATATGAATTTATTATAAAATAATATTTCTAGATTTTCCAAAGGTGCCCCTCACCCCTCTTATAAAAGGGAACTCTCCCTTCTCATTAACTCACACCTTAAAAGCCTTTTGGTTCGGCCAAAATCTGCCCAAACACTCTCTAAAATCCCCCAAAATCATCCTATATGCCTTCTTTTAGTCAGAAATTCAACCTAAGAGCCCTTTTTATCAAATCAAAAGGGAGAACCCGAAGAAGAGGTAATGATTTCACCACCCTTTTCAAAGTTACTTTCTTCTTCCACTTCGTCCTTCTTTGTTATTACCATTCTAAAATAATAACTCCAGTATCTTATATATACTGTGTTTTTATTATAAATATGGTATAACTATATTCATTATTCTATCCATCCTTTTAATAACATGTCACCATACGTGCGTACGTACGACTTACCGTCTCCACGTCGTGGTGTAATTGTTATTCAATAAATTATTATTTGGATGGGTATAATAATGATGTGTAACTCATGTAAATAATAAATATAAAATGATAATGATTCTTTATATATTTTATACCATCCAATTATATATTATTTTAATATCAAAAGAATGATATTGTCGCTCGTGCGTACGTACGGACTACCGTCTCCACGAACACGATGAGATTCATTCTCCATCGTATCCATTCAAGTATAATTATCATTTGATGATTTAAAAATAATGTTTAAGGACTTGATATCATTTGAGATATGAATAAGATACATCCTATCCATAAAAAACATGGCTTACGTAACAAAACATATCAAAGAAAACGAGTTAGTTAACACCCAAAACAACGATAATACTAAGATATTATTAACAAATCAATGTTAAAAGATCATATATGATATCATATTAATGTATATGATTCTTGTATAATTTAATAACAATTATTTCCCCATTATACATGAGGTTAACCTACCCCAAACAAGGAAAAGTACAAGGTAAGGGTTTATTTCGCAATCTCTTCATTATCTGAGGTTGTTTATACGTAATAATCTACTAGGATCTCTTTATCATCCACATCCATGTTTCTTAAAAATGAATTTCAAAAAAAGTTTACTATTTACTATAATATGGGTTAAAGTCATTTATACCTTTTTTTTTAATTTTTATAAGTGGTTTATAAAGGAATCTTTCCGTCGTTTTCCAAACAAGGTGCTTTTTAACCTTTTTGAGAAAATTAAGGTAAGAATGTTTTTTTAACTTATACGGCGGGTGAGGCTATTTTCCACCGTTATAAAATCATCGAAGATTCCCTTACAAGATTATAATAATATTTTCAATGAAAATGTTTTATTTTATAAATATATGACTCTTAAATTATTTCAAAATAGAAAGAGATATTTCTCTAAAAAGAGTTATGATTTCATCTATGTCAACATCCTTTGATGGATTTTAAGCTTATTTGAAGTTGAGTTATTATGAAACAAAAATTCTATATTGTATTGAAGGTTTTTTGATATGTTTGACTGTGGATGTGTTATTTTTATACCATTCATGGTTTATGGATGAAGTATTTACATTTCTTATGCTAGTTTTAATACGAATGTTTATGTTATGTTTAAACCTTTTCATATGGGAATGCATTGGACTTAATATGTGACGGGTGGATCCTGCTATAGCTCCTCGATGAATCGGTAGGTCTCATGAGACAAACTAGTGTCTTGGCACAAGGCCTTGACAAAATCTTATTTGTAGTCTTGGAACGAGGCCTTGGCTATGTGGTTATGATAGTCTGGCATTATGCATTCCATCATTATGAAAGCGGTTATTGATATTGCATGTGATTATTCGATTAGTAGAATATCTATGTGAATATGTAAATGACATTATTTCATTTTATGTTGCCATACTATATTGAAGTTCAAGTTTAAAAGGATATTGTTTTAGTTATACACTGCCTTAAATGTTTATTCTTATTTATGAAAGTTTCTGCTATATTGTTATCCTTACTGGGCATTTGAGGTCACCCCTTTTCTATGTTGTATTTTTCCCAGGATGTGAAGAAGTAAATTATGAATCACCTGCAGGGATATTATGAGGGGATAATAGTGTGGATTATGGAGAAAATATGTTTTTGTAGTAGTTTTTCACATTATGATGTAATGTAAAACTTTATGAATATATCTAGTGTTTCCAAGGCTACTAAACCAATCGGTCTTTCGAGATTTGTTCTTTCTTGTGATCATGACAATGTTATGTAATAATGCACCGACTCTGGGAAACTGGGGTCGGGACATTACAGTTGGTATCAGAGGAAGTTTAGTACAAACCTTGGAAGCTAGATTTAGATAAACTCTGATTAGAGCACATAGACCTAAGATGGACTTTGAGGACTAGTATAGAAGAAATTCCTAGAATTTCGGTATTTTTGAGATTTTGTTAGTTTTCCGAGAAATACATCCCTGTCTGGATACGAGCAGGTAGAGGCAGCTTTGGCACAGATGTACCTAGGGGTAAAACCTGAAAACACTGCTTTGAGCTAGACTCGAACGGGAACTGGTGCACGACAACGGGCTTTGCTGCACTCTTGGTTATGAAACTCCTGGGGGATATGCTTAGGATAACTCTCATTTTATTTACAAATAATTATGAAGGGTTTATGAGTATAAACTTCCTCAAAGAAAACATTTTTTTATGATTATGGATTATATCCATAAATAGTTCAATTTATGTTAAGTGTTATTTATTATGAATCATAAACTGATCTTGTTTATGCCATTGTTTAGAAATAGCGCCTAGTGGAAGAAATGGAAACCATATCAATGCACGCACTCCATGTAGGGATTTCCCTCCTTCTCAAGATAATTATAGTGGAGCTGGTGATGCAACTAGTGCCGATCAGCTAATCACCATACTGGGACAACTCACTCAGGTTATGAATAATAACCTTACCCGTATGGATCACCCTGATCCGCATCATGGAGGATCAATGTTATATCACTTTATGAAGAAAAAAACACCAACGTTCAATGGGAGTACAAATCCCTTAGTAGCTGAGCAATGGATAAATTCTCTAGAGAAAATATTTCAGGCTTTGGGGAGTAGTGAAAGGGAAAAAGTTATCATGGCAGTTTATCGCCTCACCAGAGATGCTGATCAATGGTGTTCATTGATTCAAAATACGAAGGAAGATGATGAAGTATCAAATATGGAATGTATGGAGTTTAAAGATATGTTTTTAGAAAAAATACTTTCCTCGTGACCATCGATCAGATATGGAAAGGAAATTTCTGAGTCTGAGACAAAAAGAGGATGAGAATGTTGCAAAGTATGAGGCTAACATTACAAGGTTATCAAGGTATGATGGAGATTATATACGTAACCCAATAAGTATTATTGATCATTTCATTGATGGGTTAAAACCATTTCTCCGTCGAGAATTAGTCTCACAATCCTTCTCGTCGTACGAAGACATTTTCTCATGTGTTATCAAAACAGAAAAGGAATTCTCTATGTCTTATGACTTTAAAGCAAAGCAAGAGAAGAAGAGATCTTCTGATCAATCTAGGAATGGAAATAAGGGGAAGAAGGGAAAGGTTGAATATCCATCCTGTGGTAAATGTGGGAAGAAACACCCCGGTACTTGATTGAAGGGAATGAGTGTCTGTTACAAGTGTGGTGAGAAAGGCCACCAAGCTCGTGAATGCAAAGGGAAGAAGGAAGCTACCAATGTTCAATGCTACAATTGCATGGAGATGGGACATTATGCAAATGAATGTCCTAATCGTCAGGGGAACTTACCTCAAAAAAGGCCAAGGGACCAAGTCCAAGCTTATGCTATCACTACTGCTGAGGTAGAAGCTCCAAAAGACATGGTGGCAGGTAATTTAAAGGTTTCCTCAAGTTTAGGAAATGCATTATTTGATTCTGGATCATCGCATTGTTTCATATCTTCCCAATTTGAGAAGAAAATTAGATATTTCCAATTTGATTTAACAAGGGAGTTGTCAGTTAAAACTCCTAAGGGATGTATCATTGCAACAATGTTTTGTGAATCAGTCCCAATTAGAGCACATAAATGTTCTTTATCTGCTGATCTCATCATCATACCTATGATTTAGTTTGATATAATCCTCGATATGGACTTTCTTTTAGACTATTATGCAAAGATTTATTATAATAAGAAAGAGGTTATGATTATTGATGATGATGATAAAGAACACCTTATCTTTAGAGCAGAATCGTCACTACCTAATTCTTATCTAGATCCACCCCCAGTAGCTCAACTAAATTCAATTATTGGAGAGGAAGAGAATGAAATTACAGTGGGTGAGGAAAGGAATGTTCAAATAGAGGATGTACCCATTGTGAAATAATATGTAGATGTGTTTCTAGAAGATTTACCTGGACATCCTCCAGAACGAGAAGTTGAGTTTTCTATTGATTTAATTCCTGGATCAAGGCCTATATCGAAGACCCCTTATAGAATGGCCACTGTAGAATTAGTTGAACTAAAGAAACAACTAGAAAAATTGAGTAATAATAGATTTATTCTCCCTAGTGTTTCTCCATGGGGAGCCCTTGTTCATTTTGTTTAAAAGAAAGATGGATCTATGAGCCTATGTATCGACTATAGGGAGATTAATGCCATAACAATAAAGAACAAGTATCCCCTACCTCGCATTGATGATTTATTTGACCAACAACATGGAGCTCAATACTTTTCAAAGATTGAACTTTGATCTGGATACCATCAATTGTGTGTAAAGAAGGAAGACATTCCGAAGACAGCATTTCGAACCAGTTATGGGCATTACGAGTTTACTGTAATGCCCTTTGGATTGACTAATGCACCCTCTGTATTCATGGATCTGATGAATAGAGTTTTCAAGGAATATCTCGATGAATTTGTGGTGGTATTTATTGATGATATCTTGGTATACTCTAAAATCTACGAGGATCATGAAAGTCACTTGCGCATTATCCTTAAGACTATGAGAAGACATGAATTATATGGGAAGTTTAGCAAGTGTGAATTCTGGATTCATGAGATTTCTTTTCTTGGACATATTGTCTCTAAAGATGGAATCTCTGTTGATCCTTCTATGACCAAGGCAATCCAAGAATGGCCAGCACCTACGAGTATAACTGAGGTATGTAGTTTTATTGGTTTGGCAGGTTATTATCGACGTTTCGTCTAGAATATTTCCCGATTGGAAAACCCATTAATGAAGATGACACGTAAAGGGGTTAAATTTTTTTGGACAAAAGAGTGTGAAGAATGTTTCGAAGAACTAAAGAGAATATTAGGCAATGCTCCTTTATTGACTCTACCATCGGGGAATGATGGGTTCATTATTTATAGTGATGCATCAAAGAAAGGACTTTGTTGTGTCCTTATGCAGAATGATAGGGTTATTGCCTATGCATCACTATAGTTGAAAATTCATGAACAAAACTATCCTACTCCTGATCTCGAGTTAGCAGCTGTGATCTTTGCTTTGAAAATATGGAGGCACTACCTCTATGGTGAGAAATGTGAGATTTATACAGATCACAAGAGTTTGAAGTATATTTTTTCACAAAAAGAACTCAACATGAGGCAAAGGAGATGGTTTGAATTACTCAAGGATTATTATTGTACGATACACTACCACCTGGGGAAAGAAAACAAGGTGGCATATGCTTTGAGCAGAAAATATCATGGAGTTTTGAACAATATGAGAATTGAAAGGGATCCAATTTTCATGGATCTAGTGAATATGGACATGGGAATAACCAGGGAAGGTGAAACATCAATGCTTTTTCAAATGGTTTCCAAACCATCTTTACTAGAAAGGATTAAGAGTTCTCAGACCGATGATGAAGAATTTCAAAAGAAGATTAAAGCTGTGAATGATGGGAGATTGAGAGACTTTGTGTATGAAGAAGGAATTTTGAAATTCGGGAAGAGGCTTTGTGTTCCCGATATACCTGATCTAAAAAGGGAATTGTTGGATGATGCTCATAGTTCCAATTTCTCTATACACCCTGGGAGCACCAAAATGTATAGAGATTTGAAGGAATATTTTTGGTGGGACAACATGAAGAGGGAGATTGCTGATTTTGTGTCAAGATGTATGGTTTGTCAACAAGTGAAAGCTGGAAGGAAACAGCCTGGTGGAGTATTGAAACCTCTTCCCATACCGGAGTGGAAATGGGACAATATTATGATGGACTTTGTCATGGGGCTACCAAAGACTCCTAGAAGGAACAATGCAATATGGGTTATTATTGATCATCTTACCAAGTCAGCACATTTTCTTGCTATAAGAGAAGATCTACCACTGGAATGTCTAGAAAGACTATACATTGATGAAGTTGTGAATCTTCATGGAGTACCCCTATCGATTTTTTCTAATCGTGATCCCCGTTTTACTTCAAGATTATGGAAAAGTATTCAAAAATCATTGGATACTGAACTTTATTTGAGCACTGCCTACCACCCTCAAATAGATGGACAATCAGAACGAACTATTCAAACCTTAGAAGACATGTTGAGATCCTGATCACTTGACTTTCAGGGTATGTGGGATCAATATTTACCTCTTCTAGAATTTTCCTATAATAATAACTTCCATTCGAGTATTCAGATGGCACCATATGAAATGTTATACGGAAAGAGATGTTATACACCAACCTATTGGGATGACGTTGGTGAAAGAAAACTTGTAGGCCCAGAACTGGTGGAGGAAACGATGGAAAAGGTGAAGGTAATCCAAAATCACATCAAAGAAGCTCAAAGTAGGCAGAAGAGCTATGCCGATAATCGAAGGAAGGATTTGGAATTTCAAGTCGGTGATCATGTTTTCTTGAAGGTATCTCCATGGAAGGGAATCATACGTTTTGGTAAGAAAGGTAAATTGAGTCCTAGGTACATCAGACCTTTCGAAATTCTAGAACGAATTGCAGTTGTAGCTTACCGATTGGCAATGCCGCCAAGTCTCTCCAAAGTTCACGATGTGTTCCACGTATCCATATTGAGGAAATACATGCCTGACCCAATGCATATACTCACCTACGAGGAATTAGAACTGGAACCCGATCTATCTTATTGCGAAGAGCCCATCAAGATTCTTGATATGAGAGAACATGTACTGAGAAACCGGACGACGCGTCTGGTAAAAGTCTTGTGGAGAAACCATATGATGGAAGAGGCAACGTGGGAACCCGAGGAACTTATGATGAAGAACCTCCCGAGTCTTTTCATGCGGTAGTATTCTAGAAATTTCGAGGAAGAAATTATTTGAAGGAGGGAATAATGTAACACCCCAAGCTTCTACGATACGTTTCCCTTTGAATAATGTAATAGCGTGTGTTGTACGCAACATCGAGTTCTAACACACACCACAACCGATCAAACTAGCCGATATGAATAGTAATACCTAATTTTTGAAATTATATATATTTTATATTTCAAAATGGACTTCATTTTTGGATTCAGAGTATCGAAATTATCCTAAGTTGAATTTTTGGTATTTTTCTGAGAACGTCCAATTTTTATGAATAGTGAAAAATACTTAAAAACAACTTTTTTAATCAAAAAAATTTATAGTGATAAATTATATTATTTAGTGGTTTTAAAGTATAATTAGAATATATTTTTACCATTTTATCCAATGGTGTTCGCTAAAATTAATTTCACTTTGAAATTGGACATAAAAAATTTTCAATCTTTTGATATATATTGTTTCTTAAAAACACGCTATTTGTTGTGACAACGGGAATTAATTATAAAATTAATTAATGAAACTTTTATGTTTGGAATTTTGTAAAATAGACATCATTTTTGAATTCATAATATCAATTATAGCTTAGGGTGAAATTTTGGCTTTGTTTTGAAAAACTTCAATTTTTGATGAATAGTGAAACTACTAAGTGGTAGTTAAAAAACTGAATTTTTCATAAAACTTAAATTTACCACTTATGTGATTGGAATTTCTAAAATCCGAGAGACACGGGAAATATCAATGAGTAAAATGTGGTTCAATGAGATGAAAATAATTTTTGGTGAATAGTAACTTTTTACATTTATTTACCACGGTTAAAAGTAAATAGGGTAATTAAGGGTAAAAATGATATTAATATTACCCTCAAACGTGTCCTAATTATATTGTAAAAGTGTATCTAGACCAAAGACAACCTTAGGAATAAAATATTATCATTTAGGTCCACTTGGATTAGATTAGGACATTTATTATTATTTAATTCAAAGAAGAGTTAAAAGAGTTAAAATCAATGTTTATTTACTAAACAATTTTTAATATAGGGTTATACATAGGATAAATTTGATTGTAAATATTAATTAGAAATCTAAAAATATTTCCTACATAATTGTATTTTATTTATAATCTTTAGATATTATATAATTTAATTTATTTATGACACAATGATGATGCAGTAATTACCATAATAGTGAAAAATTAAAATAATTGATATTATAAATACCCAAATAAATATAATTTGAGACTTTTAATGAATTAAACTAATTTTCTATGATAATATGACATATTAGTATTGATTTAATTTAATTTTTTCGAAGTAATAATTCTGTTATGATTTTCACAAAAATCAATTATTGAATAGTGTCAAAATTGACATAAAAGAGTTTTTAAAAAAAATATTATATTATTAATTGATATTAAATTACTAAAAATCTAAGGTTCGGCCAAGAGACATTTATAATGATAGGTCTCTCATTAATGGACTTATTGGGGGTCTCTTTGATGTATATAGTAAGTTTATTAACCATATAATATAAAAATACAAAGAGACATTGTAAAAGTGAAATAAATTAACTAAGAGTTAATACTTAATGATAAGGTTAATATAGTAACCCAAACCTGTCTAAATTCTATTGGTTGAGTGTTTCTATACCTATCAACACCTTAAAATTTAAATAATCCACTTTGGAGCCATTAGAAACTGAATATGAATTTATTATAAAATAATATTTCTAGCTTTTCCAAAGGTTCCCCTCACCCCTCTTATAAAAGGGAACTCTCCCTTATCATTAAATCACACCTTCAAAGCCTTTTGGTTCAGCCAAACTCTGCCCAAATACTCTATAAAATTCCATCACTTAATCCTAGAGGCCTTAATTTAGTCAGAAATCCATCCTAAGAGCCCTTTTGATCAAATAAAAATGAAGAACTCAAAGAAGAGGTAATGATTTCACCACCCTTTTCCAAGTTCCTTTCTTCTTCCACTTCTTCCTTCTTTGTTATTAACATTCTAAAATAATAACTCCAGTATATTATATATACTGTGATGTTATTATAAATATGGTACAACCATATTCAGTATTCTATCCATCCTTTGAATAACATGTCACCATACGTGCGTACGTACGACTTACCGTCTCCACGTCGTGGTGTAATTGTTATTCAATAAATTATTATTTGGATGGGTATAATAATGATGTGTAACTCAGATAAATAATAAATATAACATGATAATGATTCTGTATATATTTTATACCATCCAATTATATATTATTTTATTATCAAAAGAATGATATTCTCGCTCGTGCGTACGTACGGACTACCGTCTCCACGAACGCGATGAGATTCATTCTCCATCGTATCCATTCAAGTATAATTATCATTTGATGATTTAAGAATAATGTTTATGGACTTGATATCATTCTGGATATGAATAAGATACATCCTATCCATAACAAACATGTCTTACGTAACAAAACATATCAAAGAAAATGAGTAAGTTAGCACCCGAAACAATGATAATACTAAGATATTATTAACAAATCAATGTTAAAAGATCATATATGATATCATATTAATTTATATGATTATTTTATTATTTAATAACAATTATTTCACCATTATACAGGAGTTTAACCTACCCCAACCAAGGAAAAGTACAAGGTAAGGGTTTATTTCGCAATCTCTTCATTATCCGAGGTTGTTTATACGTAATAATCTACTGGGATCTCTTTATCATCCACATCCATGTTTCTTAAAAATGAATTTCAAATCATTTTTACTATTTACTAGAATATGGGTTAAAGTCATTTATACCCTTGTTTGACTTTTTATAAGAGGTTTATAAAGGAATCTTTCTGTTGTTTTCAAAACAAGGTGCTTTTTAACCGTTTCGACAAAATTAAGGTAAGAATGTTTTTTTAACTTATACGGCGGGTGCGGCTATTTTCCGCTGTTATAAAATCGTCGAAGCTTCCCTTACAAGATTATAAGAATATTTTCAAAGAAAATGTTTTATTTTATAAATATAAGACTCTTAAATGATTTCAAAATAGAAAGAGATATTTCTCTAAAAAGAGTTTTGATGTCATCTATGTCAAAATACTTTGATGGATTTTACGCTTATTTGAAGTTGAGTTATTATGAAACAAAACATCTATATTTTATTGAATGTTTTGTGATATGTTTGACTGTGGATGTGTTATTTTTATTCCATTCATGGTTTATGGATGAATTATTTAGATTTCATATGCTAATTTTAATACGAATGTTTATGTTATGTTTAAACCTTTTCATATGGGAATGTATTGGACTTAATATGTTACGGGTGGAGCCCGCTATAGCTCCTCGATGCATCGGTAGGTCTCATGAGACAAACTAGTGTCTTGGCACAAGGCCTTGACAAAATCTTATTTGTAGTATTGGAACGAGGCCTTGGCTATGTGGTTATGATAGTCTGGCATTATGCATTCCATCATTATGAAAGCGGTTATTGATATTGCATGTGATTATTCGATTAGTAGAATATCCATGGGAATATATAAATGAAATTATTTCATTTTATTTTTCCATACTATGTTGAAGTTCAAGTTTAAAAGGCTTTTTTTAGTTATACACTGCCTTAAATGTTTATTCTTATTTATGAAAGTTTTTTCTATATTGTTATCCTTACTGGGCATTTGAGCTCACCCCTTTTATATGTTTTATTTTTCACAGGATTTGAAGAAGAAAATTATGAATGACCTTCAGGGATATTATGAGGGGATAATAGTGTGGATTATGAAGACAATATGTTGTTGTAGTAGTTTTTCAATTTATGATGTAATGTAAAACTTTATGAATATATCTAGTGTTTCCAAGGCTACTAAACCAATCGATCTTTCGAGATTTGATCTTTCTTGTGATTATGCCAATGTTATGTAATAATGCACCGACTCTGGGTAACTGGGGTCAGGGCGTTATAGGTTCAGTATATTATGAATACATCATGGGGTCCTGGGGAATCATATATATAAAAATGAAGTATTTTCAGTTTATCCAAACTATATGATAAATTTTCATATGGGTGGAAAACCTAGAAAAAATAAAAAATATTCATGTGGAACCATAGTATGGAAAATAAAATTTTTTGACAATTTTTGTGGAAAACGTTATGCAATGATTATTTACCAAGAAGCTGTTTGTTATGTGACATTGTTTCCAACTATTTTCCATAAGAATAAATATGAAATTAAGGTAAATTAATTTATTTAGTTTTTGTAGATAATGGAATGAATGGTTTTTCCTATGGTAACCCAAAAAAATGCATGGTATGTGGAAAATGCTATGAAGATAGTGGAAAAAGATCAAGGCACTGCTCATTATCTATGTGATCAAGGAGGAATCATAATTAATGTCACACAATGAAGGTATCACATATAAGGGAATTTGTAGTGTGGTGTGATCTCAAATAATTTCATGTTAGTGTATGCCCTTGATGAAGCTAGTTTGTCCTCGTTGTCAGGGAAGATTTATTAGGTAGTAAAAAAAGACGGACAATAATGGAGAAAGCATATGGAATAATTGAGTAGAAATTTCATGGATTAATGGTTTTATGAGTTCTCGTTGATTATATATCCAACCCATTATCACATGATTTTATAGAGTGAAATATTATCTTCGAGATCATTGTTATAGAATTCCATAGTATCAGAATAGATGTTCATAGATTTAATGAAGATTTAAATATGAAGGTTGTACATAGAGAAGTCTATTCTTGAAGGGATACCAATTTATGTAAATAGATCTACATAATCGGTTTGGGGAGGGGGGATCCTGCATTGTTTTCTCATAGTGGAAACCTATTAAGGTTGTTCCTGAAGGATGTTAATAGTGTACAAACTCATACTAGATGTTCCACCTTGCACACACATGGTGGAAGTTATAACTCCTAGGAAGTCTATAGTTGCCACATGATTGGTGCATAGAGGTGTATCATCTGATTGATAAAGTATGTTTGTAAAGTGGATTTTAATGAAATAGAAGTTAAATAGAAAATTTAATTTCATATCCATGTTAAAAAGGATCTTCAGGACACACTCTCATATGTATGAACCAAATATGAGCTATCTCATAACAATATTTGAATCTTGAGGAAGGGTATTGTTTCCACTTCAGTGGAGAGAGCAATAAAAACTCAAAATTTCAATGGAAAGAAACCATGTGGGATAATGGGCCTACACCAAATAATGTAATAGTTGTGTTCTTTAGTGGATTATAGTACATTGGCTCATTACTATGGAATTCATCAATGAGTATCCAGAATATGGTATTCAAGGTATTTTTTTCAATTTCATTTGTTTATTTTTGTATATATATATATATATAATTTTAAAAGAATAATATAGAAGAGTGTATTAGTTGATGAAAAAACATAATCAAAGTTGTGGTTGTTTTTATCCTTCATTCTCTAACTATGTACCCTTATTCTAAAAGTATGTATCATAGAGGGTTTAACAATCAGTATCAGGTCATATTTTTATATATTTTTTAACATCATATTAAATCATACGTTAAATTATTCAATAATAAATGGATTCCAATCATCAAGGGAATAAATTTACAACATTCAAAGAATCATAAACAACCCTACCTCTGATCTTTAGACCCATATTTGTATAATGTAGAAATGGATTTCATCTTAGTAAGTATAATAAAATGAGCCTTATGATATGTATATTAAATATAATTATATGGTTATGATAAGATAATCAATTAATTAGGGGGATTAATAATCAAAAAACCATACAAAATGGTTATGTTGTGTTAATCCAAACAAGTAACACGAGGAAGATAATAAAAACATATAAAGGAAATATAAATGTTATGAATCCAAACTATAGATTCATTGGAAAATGTATGAATACTTGAGGAATAACCTGGATTAATTTTTTGATTCATTCATTGACTGAGATAAATTTATTATGGAGGAAATGTTTGGTCATAGTGAAAAACTCTATGACTTAATTATATTCAAAGACAACTTGAGAATGTTTCCATTACGGATCAATATGAATTTATTTTCACAATAGGGTTTAAAATTGTATATTTTTCATAGTACATATGTCAAATATGTGATGAGAAATGATGAAATTGAGTATTTTTAAATTAGAAACCCTAAGGAGGTTATATTTAAAGCTATAATGAATCTATCTATGGAATATGGCTAGGAAAAAGAAGATGTGGATGAAGTAATTTCAATCCGTTCCTCAAATATACTGTTGGGAAACTAAATTTCTAATGGGAAACATCCACTCCAATGAGTTTGATGTGGAAAATTTGGGAACCGTGATTCAATATCATACCTGAAAATTTATGATGATTTCAATGATGATGAAATTACCTTAATGATGGATTTCATGATTTTTAATTGTATAATAGGTGCATTGTGTTATTTATTAATGAATAAAAAACATCACTCATAATAATAGAGTTTTTGTGAAAATGAGGTGAAATAAATTTATACATTAAAAAATCAAAATGAATATGCTATGGTGGCCATTGTGCGTAATTATTACACAAGGTAATATAATGATGATATATAAGGGGAAAGGAAAAGAATATTTGATATATATATATATATTGAATTAGAAGGTTCTCTATAATATGTAGACATTTTGAGTGAGATAATGAATAAATTAGAATAAGTGTAGAATGCATCCAATATCTATATGCAGAAGAATGAAGAAGAGAAGTTTGATATGAGTTGAAAAAATGAAAATATAATATATCAATATAAAGAAAAAACGATGAAGGTTGTTGAGTATATGATGAATGTTTTCGAATAGTCTATGGTTATAGATTGTTTGGAAAATATATTTAAGGATAATTTCAAACCCACCAATGATATTTAGAGTGAAACTGAAATTTAGTGACATAATGTTTAAGATGATGAAATACACTTAACTCCCATGATGACCTCAGGAATAAAGAACAAACGAGATATAGAAAAATTGAATTTGGAGTATAAATATCCAAAAAAAAACCATAGGACTACCAAAAAAAATGAACATACATATTTTAATATAAAATATGATATGTGTATTGATCATAAACATAATACAGTGATGGTTTATTCTAGGATTTATGTATAAAATCTAAGATGAAGGTTGATTTGAGAATAACTCAAAATCATAATATTCAAAGAACCCATTGGAAAACTAAAGTTACAATAATGAAAAATAATAATACACAGTGTATTTTTTTTATTATAGTAGAGTGATTGGAAATTTATAGAAGGTTACAAATTCATGAAAAAAGTGAATAAGAGAAACATTATTAGTAGATCCTAGTTAAATATTCAAAGGATTATTTTTATTGTCTTTTTTTTATTGTGTATTTAGTTGTATGGTATAAATTTTTTATTAATAATGAAGATAAATGTGTCCATGAAGAGCCAATGTGGATGTATAAAAATGATCAATGTATCATTATGAATGAAGAAAATTAAAAATAGATTTAATCCCACTAAAGAAAAGCTTTTGTTCATTCTCTATTGGAATGTAAATCAACAACATGAGTGAAGCCAAATACATGGATAAAAAATAAAAGGGTTGAGTAGGATGTTGTTAAAGAGATTTCCTTAAAATAATCAGATTATACAAACATATAATTTTTTATAGATGTAAAACATTACATATCATGAAAAATAAGAATCATGTTAATTAAAACAAGATAGAAATTAAATATTTTACTAGTTTCATCATTTTTAGAGGAAAAACCATTTGGATCCATGAAATTCAAATTTGTGTGGATTTTTTGAGAGACATATATGTCTTCATCATTGAATACCTTTGTCAATAATTTCATACTTTTAGTATAGTTTTTCAATAAAGGAAAGCTATAATGTTAATAAATAATATTTGTATAATTAATGAAGTGTTTGATAATGTAGTTATCTACGCAAAGTTCACTAATCGAGAATATCTTCAATATTAGTGGGTAAGAATATATGTTATTTCTACACATGAAAGAAAAAATGAGTTGGGTAAGAGGTGTTATAGAAATTTTATCCTACAAACATTGGAATATATGGTGAAAATTGATGGATATTGATATCCCCTCAATATATTATGTGATCTTATAGACACATGATATGCCTCCCTAGAGGGAAAGATAATTAAAAAATTATATGTAAAAGTAGTTAGAGTCAACAACAGTACACGAGCTACTGTATATTGATGCGATTTTACCTATATCACAATGATATATTGATGTTAAGATATATTATTTTATTTTAATTATTTATTTTTTTCATAATGGTATGGATTATGATTGTCACTCTCAAATATGAGGGGTTCAGTTTTGTGAAAGAATATCATCGGGCTACAAAAAAATACATTCTTATAAAAAAATGAAATCATGAAATTATAATGGCTTGGATTTCACTGATTGTTATGTGGAGTATTATATTAATAATAATGATATGTGGATTTATGTTTTAGTATGGAATATTCATCAATAAAATCATTCAATTTAATGGAGTTAATAGATCAAAAAAAAAACAATAAAATTAATAATTCAAAAGAACCATGTGATGAAGTTTTGAATAGAAGAAATATGAACATCGATCTACAATTTAAAATGAAATTTTTTATTTTTTATTTAAAAAAAATACATAATATGAGCAATGTTATGGAATGAATATTTCATTTAGGTAATTTGGAATCATTAATAGTAATATATTTACCCATAATTATAAGAAACAGTGAAATTATGAATCAAAAATATATGAATGGATTTTTATTAGAAACACTGGAAAAATAAATTCATATAAGATAATTTATAAGAAAATATGAATGTATTTTTAAATAAATGAGTCTTCTATATAAGAGAATGAGATTAATATTAAATAACCCATGAATTAGTAACTCTATGATATCAAAAAAGATGTATGTAGATCTGGGTGATCACAAGTGAAAAACTATCATTTAGTAGATGAAATTATTAATGAGAAAGATGGTGTTATATATGTTTTTCAAAGAAATATATGGTTTCAAGTAGAGTGTGATGGGAATTATATAATCAATGAGTATAACTTTACACCTAAAATGATGAGAATGATGTATCTATAGAAAAAAATCATTTCATTAGTTGATATAATCTATTTTTAGAAATATATTATAGATAGGAATTGTATTAATGTGATGAATGGAGAGATTAAAAAATTGAAGAGAATACGATATTGTATATTTATTCAAATCCAAAAAATGTATCATCATTAAGAATAAATATGGTTTTCATAAAAAAAAAATTAAATTGTGATATTTAAGTGATTAAAAAATAAATACAAGAGTTCCAATTTTATTCTAGGATTAAGGGAATTGTGGTTGATGATGCATTTTACTTGTAAAAAGGAGGACCGATTCATTTGTTTTCATCCACCATATATTAATATAAGTTTGATTTATTCCATATGTATATCAAGTAGTCATTTATATAAGGTGTTCAAGATGAAGATGTTTGCATTTAACTATAATCATTTTTTATATATGATGCAAATAATGTGTTTGGTTTAAAATTTCTCATTTTGGGATAAAATAGGTACCATGATCATGGTATTGAGGACTATATAAATACTTATAGAAGTTTTGTTTTAAATGTGGAAGAGTTGATATTAATATCTATTTCAATAATTAGAGTGATTAAAGGATGGTGGTGCTACTGTATTTCTCCACCATAATATTAATAGTATTGGATTAATGGTATTAAAACAAATTTTAAATGATTATAAAGTACGAGTTTGAAATGTCAATGATTCAATAATTGACAGTTTTCCTTTTATTTCAGCATATACAAGAATGAAATTTCATATTTAATTATCAATACTAATATTTAAATATGTTATAAGAATATTGGGAATGGAGTATTCCATGTAGATGAAAACATCATTTTCATCCCAAAGGAAAAAATATTAGGATTATGAAAGAAAAATGGTCAATGTCATAGATTATAGGAAGATCATTAGCTGTTTAATATAATTAACAATTACGTAACACAATATAGAATTTTCCAAAATCCTAGTGGAATATTATAAAATTAATCCCCATTAAATAAAAATTATTTTATTGAATGTAATACTACGACATGTAAAAATAGAATTGGATTTTAGTTTGACATATAATAAAATATAATATCCAGATTTATTTGTCTATACAGATCCATACTATGTTAGTTGAGTAGAAAAAATGAAGCAAAAATCAATAAGTTCATTCTAACTTATAAAAAAAATTATTTTTTATATTAGTATGAAATAATTATTAATTCTAGAGAGCACTACAAATAATAAACATATTACAAACACTCGGGAAAGTATGTAGTTAATTTTGATGAAGTAGCTACCCGATGATAGGATGATGAAGTGATGTCTCAGATCAAAATCAATTGTGATTATTCAAGGGCTATAAGTCGTAGAAAAAATACCACAATTCACTCAAGGATTAATTACATCGATATCTTATATCAATTTATCATAGTTATTATAGATAATGAGTTTCTTAAGTTAGAGTAGGTTCTTATAGAACATCAGGTTGATGATATTCTAATAAATTCCTTTCCCATGTAATAGATTGAAATCCATCATTGAGATATTATATTATAGTGGATTCCTTAACCAAAATATTGTGCTATAAAATTCAACACTCCTTATGGTATATTGATAAATAGCTTGTGTTCTAACAACTACTCATTTCCAATTGCAAACCACAAAGGAGTAACCTTTTGATTCAATGAAAAAATAAGGTGAATAAGTTAATGGGGGATAGATGAGAATTTTTCAAACCTATTATATTGTATATTATGGTCATAATAATGGAGAGAGAATGTTTTTTATGAATTAGCTGGATCAGTGATATAGGGGGGATTATTCTAATATGGATACCATGATGCAATTATATCAATGATTGATATTAATGAAATATTGTACATTGGGTTAATGATGAATAATTTATACCATGTGTGGTTACAGAATTAGTATTCCCAGAAGATACACTCTATTATAAAATTGGAAATAATTTGTATTGAACCCTAATAACCCTTGACATCATCTTTCAAGGATAATTTTTGTTGATATATATATTAATAGTGGAATTCATAATAATGTGATTCATTGAAGAATATTTCTTATTAATATTGTTTATCACACCAAACTTGTCTCATGTGGTCTTAGAGTATGTGTTGAGTACGTATTTGATTTCTATCTTAAGTCTTATAGTGAGAATTGTTGTTGTTGTAACAGGGGTAGAGAGGTTTTATCTATATGAACATTTAGGGGTTTTAAATTATTATAAAAAATCTCATATAGGGATAAATATTTTAATATACCTTATGATATAGAATCTACAACACTATTTGGATTATTCCAATGAATCTACCACTTAATATTATGAATTTTATATATTGACCCTCAAACTATCATAACTTCTATTGAATCCATTAATAATAGTTCACTAATCATCTAATGTAGTAGGTTTCTCATGATGAAACCAATATAATTATTTTTTAAACAAATACATGTGTACAATCCTCACATACATCATCAACATGAGATAGATCCATGACATTGATCCTCATTTTCTTATACAGTGGAATCCACTTTATTCTTATTAATTTTATGATTACTTCATAGATATTGAAAGAAAATACACCTCAAGCTTATTTAATTCCAATGGAAAATCAATCCCCCCAATATATTCACTATGAATACCAATGACCTACAATGTAATTTAATGTTCAATATCCCCTTTAGTTACATGAAATGAAAATGAGGGAATGTTTTTATCCACATTATTTTCATTGTATTGGGGGTAATTATACCAATTATTGATATTAATCATCTATGATAAAAAAAATTCCTCTCCAAATACATTTTCAAAATTCAACAAAATATATCATATAACATGGTGTTAATCGATATTAAATATTCTCTATATATTCAATGAGTTATTTTCAAAACAAAAATATCCCTAAAAATGATACTTAATCTTAAGAAAACTAAATCTATATTGGATAAAACATTATAGAAAATATGTTTTATTAGTTTATATGAAAAGGATTTACATAAATGGTTCTAAATGTCACAATAACTATGATTTTATTTCTATGGATGTTATTCATATTAAAATATCAATATTATTAAATAACATGTGCTCAGATGAACATAAACATTAAATATATTTATTTAAAAGTTATTTCACCCATATTGGGTAATATAATCACTCAACCTTGATAAAAATATAAAATAAAAATCAAAATAGTTATGCGAGAATGAAAATTATACCTTATCCCACAGTTTTTAGATTGGGTTATCTGGATATCAACTTTGATGACTTTCTAGACCTCTGATAAAATCATACATTTTGGTTACATATTCTCAATTTATAATCGAAACAATTCATGACCATCAATTCCTATAATTTAAAAAAAATGAAAAAATGGTAGGAATGAATTTTCCCTTCAGCAACGCATTAAATTTGATTCTATTGGGCCCCCCCAATATTTACTTCCATTTTCATTATTTATCTTATCATGATTGGACCTCTCAACCTGATCAATGATATAAAATCACAAAATTTCTTACTTTTATTTCCTTTTATACTTTTTAAACTTATTATAAAATTTGAATTGATTATTTTATTTATAATATATACCTTCTTCTTGTTTACGATATCCTCATATAAATAAGGTATATTTAGGATATGAGATATAAGATATTTATTTTATTCATAATTTGACTATGGAAACAAATTGTACAATTATTAACATCATATACAACCTATTGGACCCTTACACACACATCATCATTATAATTTAGGTTTCCATTTTTATTGTACATTAAAATTATTTATAAAGACTAAAAACCAGTACTCCAACTAGACTTTCTATATCTAGAATGGAACTAATTGAGAATTATATATTTATCACATTCACAATGATGTTCATTGAAAATTTTAAATAGTATATGATATGGCCTATTTTACATCTATAGAAGAATTTTATTTTAAATTATTTGAAACCCTTTTGAATGTTCTTATTTGGTTAATTTTTTTCAAAAAAAAATTTCCACTGATTTATTTCCCACAGTATACTTACTTATTTTATATTTTATTTGTTTCGTGGCCTAATTTTTCAAATGTTACCTTTTAATAAAATGAGAGTTGTGTTGGGTTGAGTTATAAACAAATTCATTATAATAGTAGTAATATATGTTTAAATACTCATAAAAGTTGTATAATCCTTAAAATATAAATTTACAACACATTTTTAAATTTTCTATAGAGTTTATATTCTTCTAAAATATTTTATTCTTGATTATTCTTAAATACCCCTTATTTCATGACTTTAATAAATTCATAAAATTTAAAAGTTATGGAAAAAATTCATATCCATGTGCTAGAATATGAAGAAATACAAATAGTTAAACATAATGATTTTAATTTTCATGTTTTTTAAATAATTCCTAAAAAAATTCCTTATTTATTTAATGTGGGAACACTAATTTTTTATTCATTATTTAGGGGGAAAAATTAAATTGACATACTCATGTCCACCATTAGATGATAAGTGGTTTTTTAGTAATTTTTATATTCTATATTTGTTAATTTTTTCTCTATTTTACTTCATTTCATGAAAATAATTGATTAATTAAACCACATTTATATGTATAATGGGAAAAAATTCGAGAATAGATTTAGGTAAATGTGTCTCCAAATTATTTCAGGGATGTATTTCCATCATTTTGAGAATTTATTGATGTGTTAATCATCATTTATATATGTGGTTCAATAAATTTATTCTCAATTAATTTTAAAAAAATTTATCTTATGTTGATTCCAAAATATTAAACCTAATTTCCAACTAAAAATATTTAATGATGAGAATTTTTTTCAAAACTTCAAAAACTCTCATCCATAAATCCCAGTAATTCCAATATTTCTAGAATAATCCTAATTAAATTTATTTTTATCTTGTAAATAAATAGGTCACACCAAAATCCTATTGGCCTTTATATCAATCTAATTATAATTTTCATCTGTTAAGACATTATTTTGTTTCCAAAAATCATTGTACACATCATATATAATTTTTTATAAACTTATTTATCTCATTTATTTCATTTAAATCCAAAACTAGAATGATATAATACTTTATTATTAATGGTTATGGTTATCTCATAGACATTCAATAGATTTGTGAGTGTTCTGTAGTACATTAAATTCATTGGAAATGCCTCTTCAAAAATATCTTCTAATGCCCCTATATGAGAGATGTCATATTATATCACTTTGAAATATGAAAATAATTAAATTAAAACCTCATCAGGGATTTTACTAAAATAAAAATTTATTTTATAATATAAGATATTGAATCAACAAAGATATATTCATCACATATTGTGCATGATTCATCAAAGTAATTATAATCACTAGATTCTATATGACAAATGAACCCGTCATTAAAATTATATGGTTTTTTCACATTCATATTAATATATTTTCTATAATTTTTCCTTATATTTATCCATATTTCTTGAGTATTGGTTGAATATTCAATGTCTTATTTAATTGGGATAGAATCTAAAAATTGTATAAGAGGATATTCCATTTCAAATATTTAAATCATGTAACGTGAAATAAATAATTAAATAGTAATATTACTATCAAATATGAGAGAATATATGATTTGTTATAAATTAAGAGTTTTATTGGAAAAATTCACCCACAACATAGAGTGGATAGAATAATGTGTGGTAAAATATTTTTTTAATTCAAAATCATCATTTAATAAAAAAACAAATTTAAGTATTTTGAACCTAATATTTTCATTAATACTCTACAAGGTCATCTTTTTCCACCCACTGGACATTTTTGAATCTTCTTACCAAAAAATTAATGAAAAACTAACAAAGGGAAATTCCTTAGAAAAAAGAGAAGGAAATGAATGGAGAATTTCCGGATTTTCAATGGGCCATGATTGAAAATTCCCCAATTGATCCAAGTCACCATCAGTAAGGAGCCACTTGCATGCCACAATGTATGGGTGAAACCCACTTGAATGACCAAACTCCTTCACCCAGGGTAACCTATTTGCCTATAAATAGTCCCTTGGGGTCATTATTCATATTTGAAGAATTTCCATGAAACCCATTTGCTGTACAGGTCTCCCTAGTGCTTTTCCTAATTGTCCCAAAAACTTCAAGGAAGTTATTTAACCCCTGGGGTAGAGGAATTAATGGAGTATCATAGGACATAAGTACCTTCAGTTTTTGAAATCTATAACACTTCCACGCCTAATGTTACAAAACTCCAAAAATCAGAAACACTTGTGCGCCACCAATTCCTCCCAAATGAACTAGAGCACCCCACTTCTGGGAATAAATGTGAATACTCTAGATGGTCTGAGTCAAGTATCACCCATGAATTAACATCCAGGTTGTTCGTCACTTAATTAAACATCATGTCGACCATGAATACCTGTGCGCCAATACCTGTGTGCCAGATACCTACTTGGTAACCCTTATCTGAATAACCTTATCCATTTATCCTAGACAATACTTTAATCATTCCTTCTTAATTTTCATTCATGTAACAAATTCATATTCATTATCTCCCTTTTATGAAAGTGAGTATGTTGAATCTTCTGCCAAAACCTCCTTATTTTCCAAGCCCTTGGGAAAGGTATATAAGTGTGTCTCCCATTTGGGATTGTATATCCACAATTAGAGGTTTCTCACATATGTTTTAAAATTAGGTAATGATAATGGAGTGTCTGTGGGTTTTTAAATCCACTGTCACATGGACCATTCCCCCATGAATAATGTTGAGGAGTTCCTAGCATGGAGGATTAGGGTCCGGGGCATGCCCATCCATTATCATCTCTAAAAGATGAAGCCTGAGGACCCAGGTATGAGAGTTATGTTTCACACATACGTTACCATTTTAAAAAAGGAAAGGTCATCATCCCCTACTAGGACCAATTTTAGGGCTGAAATCCTAGAATAATACCCTAGAAAATTGGGCCAAATCCAATAGCCTTCAATCTTATTTCCCATTGAATTGTTCATTAGTTTGCGCCATCATCCACCATCACAACCATAGCCATGACCTCTTATAGCAGTGGAGGAATAAAATTTTGTGTTCTGTTGTTGAATATTTCACATCCTCCTGTTAATCACATCGAGCATGACTCTCGATAGTATATAGATTTCGTAATGATCATAACTTTTTCACAAACACCTCATTGAATGAACAATAAGGACTCTAATTCTCATAAAAACTAGTATATATAAGAATCCTTCCTATGTACCCAGATCCATCTAATATTATCCATGAATGGGAATACTCCCTATGAGTAATCCCAAAATTAAACACCCAAATAACCATGGAATCCTTTTTAAGAAGTAGGTCCCAAGTCATTTCTCTCAAAAGAATACACTCTCCAATGAAACTTCCCGAACAACATAGCATTTGATTCTCCACGAAATGAGAAACATTGGTAGCCTTCTCTAAGGATAAAACCCAATAATCTAAATCAATACTTTCCATTCTAAGAAACATTCCTAGAAGGGTTTAATTCAACTTGGAAATTCACATTCCTTCAAGATTACATGGGATGGTTTGTTATAAGTAACACCCAAAACGTTGATTAGGAATCATACACCTATGCATCCAAACCACATGATGATAAAATATTTGGATTTGTCCTTATCAAATAACCTTAAAAGGTATGATGTGTTCTGTAATGTGGCACCAAGATACATGTGTTTTGATTCCTTTCACAAGGATACGTAGGTATCTCAACTATGGGTACAATCCAAATATTAAAAAAACTCATGTATCCCTAGACGATGATAAATTACTTAATGCCTCAATGAGAAGCTTTAAAACTAACACATTCATAATAAGGACCAAATAATATCTATGTATTAAACCAAAGGATACCATTGGTGGAGATCCCCAGATACATATAGATGTCTACATCGATGAAGAACTTCGGATAAAAATAGATTATTCTCAAATTCTATATATGTTAATCATTGATTTCAAAATTATAAGGGAAACTCGATGCATACTTGGTGAATTAATAAGTATTCATGTACATATCATAAATATATAAGAGAATCCTTGAGTCGGATATAATTTCACCCAAAAGTGTCAGATGTGCCCGACCTCCCATCCTCTCAGCCAATGTGTATTCTCAACAATCATTGGCCAAATGACATGACGAATGCCTATATTTTGAATGCAGGTCCCCATGGATACAGATCCATTGGGTTTTTCTGATTTTGTAAATAAATCCAATGGAAATTGTCTGGGTATAATGACTCATATCACTGTCCCATTTCCAGGGGAAACAAAAAAAGCGTGAACCTGATGTAATTCATTGTCATTGTTGATAATATTACCCATATATTGGTCCCCTATAAATTGATAATGGAATTATATAGAATGGAATCAACCATTCATGTCTCAATCTATAAAACACTTAATGAAATTAAATTTCCTGTATTTTTCAAATTTTCTCAAAAACCCCTTCACTCAAAATGGCTTCCCTCAAGTTTTAACCCATGAATGCCAAGACTACAGCTCAAGATAGATCCCTATATGCTAGAAAGACGTCATCACCGAATTTGTGTCTTCAATATTTGGTCTTAAATGTATTGGATTAAGAATTTTTTCAACACAGTACTATCCCATCCCTAGAGACTACTCAAAAATATCTCTATGTTATCAACAACCATCGACCGTCCAGTCAGTGACTATCGATGGTCATGAAGCAGATAGTGCCAACCATAGTCTTCATTCATTTCAGTTCCTTATATCAATAACTCAATAACTAGTCCATCCCATACTATAGCGTTGTGGATTAGAAGGACACTCGTGTCCTCAACTCGAAGACATAGGGGTCTTTCCCTTGGGCTCCCACTAATAATTGGGGCAATAGAATCATGCAGTAGTGAACCCCTAACATGATAGGGGTGTTGCCTTCAGGTTTTCATCCCATTCCCCTAAGACCAGGACATGCAAGATAAACAACTGGGGAAAACATATGGCCAATAGAAAGAATATTCTTTCCTTTTCCACCACCAGAGAAATCCATTAACCTAACTTTGTGTAAATCAATGAATGGGTACATACAACCATCCACCTTAATATCTCTAGTCAGTAGACTCATCTGGTGGTATCCAATTAGTCATTACATTTCAATATGGTGGTGTACTGTGAGAAGTCAGCCACACCTGATTTAATACTATCATCCTTTCATCAGACTCATTTGGCTTTATTCAAGGATGCCCAGTAAGCAAATATGTTGGAATCATGAAAACATGAACATACACCTGCCTGCATTCACAAATCCAGCCAGCCTTCATTCTATCAGCATTGAATGATGTTGGTCAACAATTCAAGGATGAAAACAACTAGAATTAACATGCACCTACCAGTATCCATCATGCCTATAAATAGTCTCGTTCAGCAGCACCTGTAAAAGTTAGTAAGAAAGCACTGATGGGAACTATGGGGCAGACACAACTCTCTCCTCTCATACATCAGTACAGTTCACATCCACTAATAGTAAATGGATGATAGGAGAAGTTATATACACATACCATAAATATATTCATATACTATCCACTGAAGTCAAAAAACATATTTTTGAAATATTTAAAGGGAATACACAAATTCCTTCCCATATTCTGGAAGTCTTCCAGAATATCATAACAACAACTTCTATAGTACCAGATGGATGGAAAAATAATTCAAACCCCACACCTAAGATAACTCATTATCATGCCACCCCAAAGTAGATAAAAACCGTTATTCCAATCAAGGAGGGTTAAGGGGAAAACACCCCCATATCACACAAATAATCGGATTAGGAAGATACACACATTCCAATTGGAGACAATCAGCCCATTTTGAGGACAAATCAATTTCGTGCTCATACACATGACCATGATTACAATTTCTCCCAAAAAGTTGTCCAAAATACGTTTAAAATATCATCTAAGAAGATGTCTCCCCAAATAATGATGGAAAATAAGGAGTCAATCTGTGATCTGACTCCTCTTAATATTGGAGTTCTTGTAGCCCTCAGAGATTTAAATTTTTCGACTCAATATCCTACACACCCATTACTAAATTTTTGGAGTAGTAGATCTATTTTTGATGTTCCTCATCATATACTTCATCATAAAGGCATACAATATGCCACTTCAGTCAATTTAGAGAACCAATCTTTGGATGAGATCCACGACAACCCTCTGTATGGCCAAAATACCAAGGAGCGATATTATTTATCCCTTTTTGTAATCCACCATGGTGGTCCTCCCAATGATGAAATTCCATGAAAAATTTCACTCTGTATTAGAGTCTCACATTGTCTAGATAATTCTCCAATTGACAGTGTAGTGATAAGAAACCCCTCTTATCTCAAGGCACTTTCCATCATATGGACAATCATATCTGATTCCTTGAGAATAACAGGTGAAATACATTCATTACCAAAAGACATCCCAATATAATGGTCATTATATAAACCTATATTAGGTCATTTTCATAATAATATAGTAGATGAAAAAACAATTGGACCTATTGTTTGTGAAAAATAATTGAGATGTGTATACTATGGTCAGACCAAGTTAAGCAAACTCTTGAAAATAATGGGGAAGATATGTTGAATATAAGAAATAAAGGATAAGGCTGAAATACTAGTCATTATATAGCCTTTGGAAACCTCTCAATAAAACATTAGATATTTGATATCACAAGATTTCAATCATGATATTCTCTTCAACATATGGAAAACTCTCGATCATCTGAATGAAAAAGTATTACCTTATGAAAAATATCAATGTCATGCAAAGGTAATAGAAGGGTTGAAACACAATATTGACATGGCATCTCTCCCAGTTTCCCAACATCCAATGGTTGAGATGCATAAGGGATCCCTTCAACATGCATGAATTGATTTACTAAAGAGTCTATGACAGTTAATTACTGATACCCCAAATAGTGTTCTTTTTAGAGGATGGGGTTCGCATAGAGCATTGCATTTCACTAGGCTCATAAATTATAAAATCCCAACAAATGTGGTCTCGTGGAATGTTATTGCGCAGGGTTAGCTACAATAAATAGATTTAGTGTGTAATAAATGATATGTTCAAGAACATTCCTCAAATAAATCTCATAGAAGATTGGCCCAAAGAGAGAAATCTATCACGATATTATTTCATCAATCATCTGAGAACATTATACATGCCTCTTGCATAATATATTTATTCCATCTTATTGGGAAAATAACTAAAATAACATAATGATCTTATGAGATAGGAAATTTATGTTGGTGTTGGATAATTCACCCCGCCAATGTTTAGACCAAATTGTGTAAAATAAGACAAGTAGTTGTGATAATATCAGCCATAATAGTTCAAGATCCCAAACAACCTTAAAGGATGTGGATTTTTTACCAAACCATCGAATTCAACAAATAGGGTTCAATGGTTTGAAGAAGATGAATATGAACAGACTCATCTTGGAGGGTTGGGGGATTTTTCACATCAACATTCCCCTCCTCAGTGGAAGTCAGTTTTCTCCAAATTTGGGAAGAATCCACAATGTAAATGCACAGCTAGATTATATAAGGATTCCTTCCATCTTGTTGTCTATCAAACAGTTCACAATAAATCATCATTTAGGAGAACAAAGTCTTATAGGGGGAATTGACTGAAATTATCATACATATATACTTAAATAATCATGTGAATTCATTATGCGTTAGTAAATTCCATTAATACCATTATAGAAGATCCTCCCGACAATGATTCATGTTCAGGGAAGTTGGAGGATAAAGTTATTATACATAATATGATACACACTGATGAAAATGAAGGAGTTGTGTGTACCCGAAATAAGAGGTCTACCCATAATCTAGGTATTCCATCATGTAACCAAATACCAGCTCTTTGAAAGGCATATAATATGGGGAAAGGTAAAGGCCAAATCATGTGTCACTTTTGAACTAGAGAAGGTCAATTTCTTTATCTAGAAGAATTATTTTACCTGTAATTGGATAAGATGATGGAATTGAAAAGACTCAATATAGAGTTTCTATGAAACAAAATTCCTTCCAGGCATGCTCCACTAGTAGATCTGTAAGTTGCACATCCTTTAGGAGCTCCTCATCAAAGAGGTTTTTTTAACCTAAAGATGTGGATAATTAATTCCCTCCATTGGGTACACAGAAAAGACAAAATCAAACACATCATTAATGTTCTATCCCCATGAGTTATCCAATACAAATACCACCAGAACCACTGCTAGTGGTTTTTCCAGTCCTCCTGCCAATTTATGCTCCAGCTATTGTACCTGTACGGATCCCAGCTCATCTAGATATTCCCCAAATGATTATAAATACAATTAGAAAATTAACAACTCAATTGGAATATATTGAAGAATGACGTGCACCAGTAAAAATAGAAAATAAAAGTTACCATGAACGTGTTGATCTGATCCCTCGCCCACCAAACTCTGTGAATACCACATCTCCCATCTTTAATGGTTTGGGGAATCTGGAGTATCACATAACAAATATTTCTTTATCATTGTGATCCCATTATGGGGACCCGTAAAAAACAAGTAACAGTAACTCATAGATTCTTTATGAAATCACTATAAGTGCCATCCTTTGTCTAGTGTAGAAGTTTGTAGTCTCAATTAATTAATAGAAGGGAAGACCTCTGTCAGATATTTCTTTTCGAATTCATCTCAAAGATGCCAAAGATAATTATTTTTGATCATAAAAATTTCAAATAAAGGAGAATGAATGTGTTTCAGATTTCATTGCTCGGTGGAAATAATTAACATATTCCTTAAATTTACCAATCCATCAAGAAGAGGTGATGCCAATTTTTTGTGGCCAATAATTTTCATGAGTTTCATACACCATTAGTCCCTATGAAACACACACATGGGATTCTTGAACTAGCATCAATCACCCAATGTATGGAGGATTCCATTGTAGAAACCAAAGTTAAATCTCATGTATTCCCATTAGCTGTTAGAATGAGAACATGGAAATTAGAGGATGCTATAATCACACTCAAACGTGTAAATTTATATGCTTCTACATCAAAAAATTCATCATACATAAGGGATCCACCAATATAGAATAATTAGAAATGACTGCCTCTTCAAAATGATAAAAAAGATAAATGGTAGAGATAGTTTGAGGAACTAATGTACAAATTTTGTTATTTTCAGTATTAATTGGATCCTAGTTATTTCAATTCATTATTGGAAAACAATATTTTTCAGTTAATGAGGCCAATAAAACCAAATAAATAGAGATATAAATATCCTGCAACTTATTTTACTTTTCATCAAATGTTGGGGCATCCGATTCAAGAGAGATTTTTTCAATGACCTTTAGGAAAAAATAGTTCACTCTGTACTAGTGAAACTAAAATGTTTATCAGACCAAGTATCATGTGTTACTACTACCTATCCAGGGGAAGAAGACAAATGGTAGGAATTCAAAAACAAACATGCAACGAATTATTATTATTGGATGGTCAGGAAAAAAGTCAATTGAGTTTATTCCATTTTACAAAAAAAGTTTAAACAACTTTCTATGCCTCATACCACATCTGCTGTGGAAAAAAGGATTTCATCAAATGATCAGTCCTTGAATAGTCAATCCTAAGAGAAGAGACATGATCCGAAACGTAAAGAGTAGTCAAATGAATATGATCATTTGTCAACGCTAATGTTTTCATTGATTTTTAATGATTTTATTACAATTTTATCAAAATCAAGGGAACTTCCCCGTAAACATAACAACAAGAACCATCTTTTCAAGAAGAATCTACATCAGATGAGGAATGGATCTTTGGATCCATTTATGTTATCCACATAATATATCCCAATAAAAATGATTATTTTGATTATGAACCAAAATTCCCTATATTTGATTGGGTAAATAGGGGAATAATTCATGGTTGAGGATATATGAGAAGATGTGGATATTCTTGAAGCCACTATTATAACTATACCCCTACGTGAACCATTTATGGTGTAGAATCTCATGGGAGAGCCCTTCCGTGTGCTCAGTAATAATAAAAGGTATCTTTACCATAGATTATATGATCAACCATACCATGTTCATATTGGAAGACAAATTGGATGATACAAAATAACTCAATCAGCAGATAGATAAATCTCGTAAGTGTAATCTTACAAGAGAAAATGTATTTTAGACTTCGTTCATAACATATGATACACCTACATTAGGAGAGTCAACATCCAATGCACCTAAAAAACCACATTTCCATGATTTAAGACACAAAACATTGACCCAAATGTATGATATTTTGAAACAAATAGCACATGTACCCTCCATTTTATCAATCCTGGATGCTTTGAATCTGTCAAAAGTTCTTCCAGAAGAACTTATTGAGGCTTCTTTAATCCCAAAAGAGTTTGAATATGATGTTACTACTACTGAGGTTTACAGTTTAGAGAAGGATCGGGATAAATGCAATGAAGTTATGTTATTCACAAATCTAGACAGTGATCATTTTGAACATGTACACATTAGGCCTATATATATATCTGACAGGGTTAATGATACAAACATCCACTGATCCTTCATTGATAATAGCGTAGGATTCATCCTTATTCATATTTGAAGTCTTCATCGATTTGCTATCACTGAATCTAACTTATCATCTTTCACTATGATGTTACAAGTATATGAAAAAATTGAAAATTAAGCTCTTGGTGAGTTCTCACTCAAAACCCAGTTTGAAGACCTTGTATCTAGTTCATATTGCATTGAGTTCTGACTTGACAAAACCTTCAATATTCTTCTTGAAATTCATTTGTTACATCAACATGCTTCCATTCATTCCTCATATCACCAATTTCTCATGTATTTCTTCAATGGTCAAATTGGGAAATTATATGGTAAAAATGTCTCATTTAAAACATGTGAATCATAGTATATTGAGGAAGAATTCTATCACAGAAATGGAACAAGTTCAATGGAAAAATATGTAGAAAGAATCAAAGTGATGAACAATATATAAATGATCCAGGATAACCCATTCGAACAACTGATTATCATTTTTTTGTTTCCAATCAGTCAGATGTAATGTATTGAATCAAATACAAGAACTCATCTAGTGACTTCCATAATGTCAGTTGTTTTAATCAATCATGACAACATGAGAGCAATTGTTGTTAGTGAAATCATAAACAGAGATGTATTCATCTCATTCACCGATCTGTAGTTATTTTTTTATCAATCATTATGGCTAGAAAAAGTTATCACATTAATAAAGAAAGACAAATATGTTGATTCATAACCCCAAATTCTCTCAAAAATACTCTAGGAATACTGTTCATCATCTGTTGGGTTAGAAAGGGTTTCCTCTTCTTTAGGATGTCTAAATCTTAACTCCTCCCCTTGCACTGAGGTTTTTGAATCATCACCTAAACATTAACCTAAAATAGAATAAGTGACTCATGAGGAAGAAGAAGAATAATATTTAAGGACTCTCCTACAACATTTGAGGATGGTGTCTCCATCACTGTAGATGAGCTCAGATAAATAAATCATGGTATATAAGAAGATCCATGACCTACTATAACTAGTTTGACCATGAATACTAAAGAGCATGAGATGTATACTTCATTTCAAATGAAAATATGAAATTTATTTTTTTGGAACTATAAAAATATTCTAGTCCTTAATAACAATGTAGACACTCATCATTTGGGTTTTCATGAAGTGAATCAAGGTTTTAAGAAGGAAACAAGAAGAATTCACCCAACTCACACCTCTAAAATTGAAGATGAAGTCGAAATGCTTATCAAATATAGATTTTTGGGAGGTGAAATATCTCAAATGGCTATCCAAAATCGTCTTAGTGAAAAATAATAATGGTAAAATCTGAGTTTTCCTTGATTTTAGATATCTCAACCAGTATTTTCCCAAAAAAAAATTCCATGTTTCAATCACTGAGCTCTTAATTGTTGAAATAGCTAGCTATGAAACTCTTTTCTACTTGGATGGAAACTCTTGGTATAATCAAATCCATATGGCCCCATAATATGAGGAGTGTAAGGTCATCATAGACCATCATGGTGTGTTTTTCTCTTCGGTAATTTTTATTAGATTCAAAAATGCAGGTGAGACATATCAACATTACATGCACCATATCTTAGAACCCTTCCTAGTAAAATTTAACGAATGTTTTGTGGTTGATTTAGTAGTGAAATCCATATAATGTTTAGATAACATGGCCAAACTAGGGACCATATTATATACACTTGTACAACAAATCTGAAGATGAAACCCATAAAATGTGCTTTAGTGGATACCTCAGGAAAATTCATCGGCTTTGTTGTACGCCATCATTGCATCGAATTTGATCATGAGAAGGAAAAATATTTCCTTGGCATGTCACCTCCTCAAAATTTTAATGAATTAAGAGGACATCAAATACACATGGATTATTTTCGACAAACCATAGCTAATCTAACATGCATGTGTTTACCCTTCAAAAAATTATTGATGAAGGGAATCACTAATCAGTGTACTGTATACTATTAAGAGGCATTTGATACCATCTTGAAATATCTCTTGAGCCCACTAGTATTAATGAAAAATGATGAAGTAAAGCAACTCTTTTTATATTTGAATGCATTAGATCAATTATTGGGTTCCTTATGTGAAGAAAATAATAATTCTGGGAATTAAAACAACTTGTATGATCACACACAAACAATGCTTGATGTAGAGACAAGATATTACTATATTGAGAAAATCTACCTAACATTAATATGTGTGGTTCATATGATGAGACAGTACCCAAAACTTCACAAGGTCCACTTGATATCTAATAATAACCAACTCAAATTTATCCTTAGTCATCCAATGTTGACCAGACATATGGTATTGTGGGAAGTTATTTCACAATAGTTTGATATCCAATTTCATCCATTCAAAGTTATGAAAGACCAAGACGCAGTAGATTTCATTTCTAAACACATATATATAGAAGATAAATCATTGAATACTAAAATTCCTGATGAATAAATCTTATTTTATTCAAGATAGTCTCAAAATAAGGGAGATTTATTTGATGGTGAATCTAGAAGTCCAACAGGGAAGATAATAGAAGATCATAAACTCAAAAAATGTTGTTTAATATTTATTATTATCTCCAATGAAAAATTAGTAATACATATTCATTTATATTATTAGAAGT
The DNA here is from genome assembly GCA_963277665.1 of Viscum album. NCBI lineage: Eukaryota > Viridiplantae > Streptophyta > Magnoliopsida > Santalales > Viscaceae > Viscum > Viscum album. Next base: position 1,262,722,290 of record OY728129.1, on the reverse strand, counting down.
TAGTACAAATAATGAGGTATAATATCAAGATATCATTGCATGTTTGGAATTGGCACTCCAGGTACAAATGAATCACCTGAATGGGAAAGATGATTATGAATTGGTAATGAAAAATATCAGTTGATATTTTGATACATGAAAAGAAGAATTAATACCATTTTTGATTATTTTAGGGGGTTAATGGATGAATTTTCATAACATGAAACACTTTAATATGTCACACGATCATAATATTACCAATATGATTCATTGGAATATGCAGCCACAACACTGGAAGATCCAAATCTGGATGAAAAGATCATCAGTATTTCCCATAATCATGTGGTTTTATCGTTTATTCAAACTAGAATGGGGGAAATTAATGAAATTAGAACTATATCTAATTCAAACTGTCATACTACATGATGGATGATAACTATCCTAAAATACCATCGAAATAGAATACATGCACCTGATACAGCTGGGAAAGAGAAAATTTGGTGATTAGTGTCCAATTTTAATCATTATGATAGCCCATATCACTAGAATATACCTTAAAAATGATGCTTTTATTTAGTCCTCTTCATGTATATTGATGGAAAAGAAACTATAGTTTACATAAAAGAAGTATATGCATGATCTAGTGGTGATCAATAGGCTAGGAATAGGTTTTCTGATCAAATCTGAAAGCTTGGATTCTTACAGCCTTCAATGATGTAGAATTGAACAGATTTCACTTTGATGTGTCACCACTTGCAGGTGAATTAAAACAACATTAATAAAACCCGGAAGTTTCTACCCTAGCATAAAACTCATGTCCATTTTCTACATGGGGAATATATGAATTAGGACCTTATTTTGAAGCTACAGATAAGCAGTTTATGTATATTCATATTTCTAAAAATTTCATCTCTAAATTGGATGATACAATACCACTAAATAAATTTGGATCAAAAAGCATCATTATATTTGTAAACATTAATATAATTAGCAGATTTGGTGTCCCATATACCATATTGATGGACAACGACCCCAATTTCTATTCTGTTGAGGTAAAGAAGTTATATCAAAAGCACAATATCAAATATAACCAGTCATGTTTCTTTCATGCAGTGGACAATGGATAGGTAGAGTTATTCAATATGAACCTATCAGTTACACTATAGAAAATATTTTATAAAGTCAAAAAAATATTTTCATTGTAAACGTTTTCATGATTACTGAGTTTATCAGACTACTACATGTACTGTCACTCGGGAAACTACATATTTGTTTGTTTACAGAATAGAAGAAGTTTTTCTAATTGTATTTCAATTTCAATCAATCTGGGTTAAAATCTGTGATCAGTTATCTACAAATAAATAATATTAGAATTGATTTGATGAGATGGAACAATTAGATGAAAATATTCTTTATACTTCGCATCATTTGAAAGTCACTCAATACAAAATAGCACATGCTTCTAAAAAAAGTTATCATCTACTCATTTCTTTAAGGATAATTGGTATTGGTTCTCAGGACACAGATGATACTAGGAAAGAATCCTCCAAAGCATGATCCAATGTGGAATGGAATATACTATTTTCATAAGGTCTAATCTAATGGAGATTATTCCATAATCTGAATGGAAGGAGAAATTATTACAACTCCAACCAATGAAATATTCTAGAATATATACTTTGTGTAATCACATAGAGTAATGTCTGCACTACATAACTATAAACCACACAACATATTTTTTAGTTACATGTCATTAAACTTCATAAAAACCATATGCATCCATTCTATACAATGTTAAAATTTGTAACATCCTTGTCCATGTTTCACGACGTTAAACAGCATGAAATCATTTTTCGTCACTACACAGCAGTAAAATGTACCGTTAACATCTTCTTCATTTGATGTTATGAAATCCCATAAGATAACACAAATTGGTATTCCTTGTGTTTGTTTAAAAAATGAGTATCTTCCATTCAGAAGATTTACTCACATCATTGATACTCTTTAGAGGCACATGAGTTCCATTTATCTCGTTGTTTGAATCAAGTCCACATAGAGACAACATTTAAAGAACTATGTGTAGTTGTATTCTCATTCGAATTTGATATATAGAGATGAATGGATCTCCAATATTGGGAACATCCACAACCATAAATAAATTTATTCCTATTTTTCTTCTAGTATATAAACCAAATCTATATAGAGTACTCTTCTAAGATATATGGTTTGGTCTTCATACCAAGTTGTATCTTATGTTAAACCATTATTCTGAAATGTGATAGAAGCCCATGACTCTAACATCAAACTCAATTAGAGTGGGGAACTATTTTCTTAAGAACTAAATATGTCTTTATTCTCATTTAATAGGGTACATAGAGACACCTAAATCTCCAATCTTGGGCCAAACCACAACAAAAAATCCCTCTTCCCAACATTAAAACGCGATTGGAATGGGGAACTACCCAAATAACTATGTATGGATTGATTCTCATCCCATTGAGATAAGTACTAAAGAGTATGCCTTAAACCTTAGTCTCATCCACAAGACAAAATAAATATTTCCCTCACCCACATAGAATTTAAAATCTTTATAAGAGCTCTTAACTTGGGTCCTTGCCTTAGGGATCTAACCAAGGAAACAAAATGTATTTCCATTGTGCATATGAGCCAGATCTATGTATAGGAATCCAAACTAATGGCCAATATTTGTAAAGATATTTCTAATATTCAATGAAGATAAGATTTTTGTATTTCATACTCTTAATCTTAAATATATTCATAATTCATAATCATTCTTAGGTTTCTGGTGGTAGGGTTTCAGTTAATCGAGAGCTCCTTTGATTGAATATGTTGTATATCCCCCCACATGGACTACCATAAATCACCTATATAAGTGGTTTGTCAGTCAAAAGGTGACACTATTTGGGAATATCACATATTCCCCTGTTAGTCCAGCATAATACAGCCCCATTACATGTTTTTTCAAAAATGGTAACTTCGTTCATGGTTAAAGAATCTTTTGTACCCATAAACCTTTCATGAAAATATACAAGAATCTGTATCATAAAATGATAATCTATGTATATTTGTCCAATTACCTTTCTATTTATCTGAAATCCTCTAAGACCATGGTTTACACATTTTCCTTCTCCATGTGTTTAATGCATATTGAAATAACCTTGGATCATTTGACAACTTATCATCCATTTTTTCGGTAATATTTTGATCCTAGTCACATGAACTACAAATAAAGTCACCATTCATCCTATATTTTGGTCAGACCTTCATAGAAATCGCATTACTATTACTCTTTAAAAATTAGGATTGGAAATACGATTTGTGTATTTAGGTATTTTTCTACCTAAAACAATCTATATTCTTGGGGAAAGATTAATACTCTTAAACATTCATCGACATTTAACAATAAAATTCTAAATTCATTATATATCTTTTTCCTGACTATGAAGTACATTCCCCTAGTGACCTTACATAAAGGCTTCCTATATAACATGCTTGTCAGTCAAAGGATACCATTATGTGGCTTTGTAGCATATACCCATAATTGTCCCAGCATAATACAACCCCCATAATGGGTTTGTAAAATTATGGTAATATAGTTCTTTGGATGTGAACTCTTTAAATTATATTGTTCCTTTTTCCCATCACATTCTTTGGATCTGGAAATTTCAAAATTAGAGCTTCAATTTATCCTCTACTGTACCTAAATATGGAAGCATGATTCCAAGAAAATTATGAAGAAATTGGAGATTTATAAACCATTGGTAAAAGATAAATACCTTACATTAAATCCAACCAATGCCATTATGACATGAATTTAAACTACAAAACATAATGTCCTTGATTCATGACCCTAAACTACAAAACATAATTTCAGAAAGCCCCTTTCTGAAAATTTTTATCCATTTTCACACAAAATTTTTGTGTAGCAGTTGATTCCCAATTAATGACCTATGTCGGCATGGATGTACCATTACTCTTAGATATCTTTCACTGAAAAAATAACCCATTGTGTCCTTGAGTCACCAAAATATTAATTTCCCTTTCTTATCAATAATAAAATATAAAATTTTTTAGATCTATTTTATCTGACTATAAAGTACATTCCCTTTGGTGTCCTTGAATAAATTTCTCATACAAATTGGGCTTGTCAGTAATAAGATACAACTATTATTATATGCAGTACATGCCACAATTGACCCTTCATAATACCTTACCCATAATGGGTTTGTCATGAAATGTTAACTTTGTTCATGTAAAAGACCTCATCTACGTTTATAAATCATGATCTATATTTGGTGACCATAAAAATCACGACTTAAAATTCCCCACAAAGGTATATAATGAAATTTGGAGCAATTCCTAATCATTATACCTTGTTTGGTAACTAATTTTAAAATATATTGTCATGTCTATTCGACCATAAACACTAGGCCCATTGTCATAGGTAAAATAATGATTTCATTCCATCTATATAATTATAATTATTGTAATCCATTATGAAAATATCATAATATGGTCATCAGACATAACAATACAATTATAAAGAAGTAAGGATGAATACATGTATGATTATAGATAAAACTATTTTCATTTTTGAGTAAAAAATCCTCATAAGAACATCCAAAAACTGGAGTCTCTCTATCGTAATTCACAAGATGTTTTCTACACAACTTGTCAGTTTTTTAATAGACTCTTGTGCCTGATAAGCTCCCTATTGATGTTCATTTAGCCAACCAGTCTCATTCTCTTCAGCTTGAAGAAGTGCTTCTTTATAATTCTCAAATGGTTTTTTGACATGTTTCTGGACTTCTTCTATGGAATCCTGACATTGGTCAAGCTCCTATTTAACAATATACAACTCTTATTGAAGATGTAACTATTTAACAATCTTATCTTTAATTTTTTGCTATGTTCCTATCAACTATGTTGTATGATTGGCCTTCGATTTGGATAATGCTTCTTGGAATTCTTCTGTGTTGGCGAAAATTCTGGATTTTATCAGAACATGATGATGATTATACTCTTGCTCCCTTTTTTGGACGATTTGTTTCATAGTAGCATAGATTTCATTATATTAAAAACCAACAAAACCCATCTTATTGAACATAAATGACTGCTATAGAATTTATGAAAACTGTTCGTCAAGGGGAATTTAAGATATTATTTTCCATATATTCTACCATGCCTTGTTATGTGCAAGGTGAAGAGCCTTCCACATCTCCAAATATGATTTAGAATCACTACACTAAGGGGTATCATATTCCTTGATTAATGAACTTTAATGAAGTGTTGTGTGCTACTCATTTTTTAATAATAGATGCATTACATTATAATGTTGTTTGATATGATGCAGCATATTCACCTACATACATATCCATTGAAGTTTCTAATCCTATATGGTGAATTAAAATTATTGTTATTTTCAAAAGAATAACTTGAGTAATTAGAATCACAATATTGGTAATCCTTACATAACAATAGGGATCCATCTTGAGAAGACTCATCCCCAACATTCCCATCATCAGAAGTTTTGGTGAACAATTTTGTTGGAGAATTATTTCTTTATCCTACTCAATATTCTCCAAATGAATCTCATGAATATTTTCCATTTCAATGTTCACCTATTCCAATGTCACCACTATTTTTGTATTGACAACGATATCAACACATCCTTAAAGAATTGCCAATCTATCAGTTTCTGTAAATAGAATTTCATATTTATACCAATTGTGGTTAGAAAATTAATCATATGAATATTTACATGAGGAATAATAAAAACACACGTCCATTTTCTTCTATACAAGGATCTTTACTATCTTCTATAGTATTTGGTATATTAATGAGGTCTAATAATTCGTCAAAAGACATTCCAAGATTCAACATTGCATCCAATTATATCCCAACCCCCATGTCATTCTCACCTGTGGGAGGTCTTGGAGCCATTGTTTCGCGACCCTCCTCTGAAATTTTTCCCCCCCGAACAGATTCCTCAGTAATAGTTGTAGTCCATCATCGGTTTTCACAGGATTTTCATGTTCATGTGATGAACCAAAAGTATCCCAGAGTGAAATTATGTTTTTGATACACATATTTTCTAATGAAGCACATCAGATTTACAAATGGTATCCACCATCATTGTAGCAGGAATAAGAATAGTGAATGAAAGATATGTTGAATGATCTCACCAACATTCCACAACAGTCAAAGGAGCGACATGGATGGTGGGAATTTCTACTTATTTTGAAGCATCGTCCATAATTCCATTAGGATCATAAGTAATTTACCAAGGAGAATAAATAGAATATTTTCTTAATGTTCCTAGATGAATAAACACTTTCTTTGAATAAATCTAAAATTCAAAATGTCATGAATTATTTCCACTATTGATATAATGTGTAATAATAGTATTCATTCATCAATTTATTTGTTTCTTTTCATTCTATGGATGAAAATGAATCATCATCTACAAAAATAGGTATTGTAGATCACAAGACCCCTTTCATCTCATCCTCCATGTCATGTTGGCCTAGATATATGTCTCCTGACTTGTGGGGTTATCCAAAAGCTCCAAGTAGAGTACAACCAAGGTTATATTGTGTTGATGGAACTTTAGCCAATTTTTCATTAGTCAACTGTAATTTAAAATGGTATTTCCACGGAGCAATAAATCAATGACTAAATTCATATATCAAAAAATAAAATTATCTGATAAAAATAAAAGTTACATTTTCATGATCAACAAAATCACACCATTCTTCATCAAATGAATGGCCAATACCTTCAGCAGAAAAATGATTTATCATCTCTTTCACTATTTTTTGTGCAAATTGATTCATCAATAGTGTATATGAGAATATCCATCATCTCTTTCACTCTTTCTTGAATATATGTTCTTACTTCATCTTGGTTATTATTAAAAATAATACCAAAAGAGGCTCAAAGATTACTTATTCCCTTAATATTCAACACTTCAAAAAAATTTATTCAACTGGTTTCATTATTACAATGAAAACATTCTCATGCTTGACCCACATATGATCGTAGATATTTTGAGTACATTATAGTGGGTTGAGAAGATGTTCCCATGGTTTTAGATTTGAGTTTCATCCCAATTCCTACCGTCATATATGGTGGTTTAGAAAATGGGACATACTTCACTTTTGGATGGTGGAGACTAGACCACATCGGTACAACACTAGTTGGTACTAATGTTGTAGATCTTTTGAATCTGATAGGTGGATTTTATCTTTCATGAGGTGTCATTGGTGATCTTGGAGCCCCGTCACCCCACCATCTAACTCCAATTAATTATCCTCTAATAATGGGAAATTTCCATCCGAATGATAGGGTTCCTATCTACTATGACTCTTCACCCTGACCCAAGGGACAACATGGTTTATCACCCATTCATGTTATGATGTAACCCATCTCTTATCATACTAGATATTCAATCATATTTTTTCATCAACGACATGTATGTTGAATATGGACACAGTTTTCTTTACTGTCACCAACTACCATAGATGTCTTCCCACCATCGGATGTTGCTCTAATGTTACATGCATTGGTGGAGAAATAGTAATTTTTTGTGGAAATTTGAATTTATGTTCGAGTTTATATTGGTCATAGGACTCGTATATGATTTCCCTATCAATCCTAGTGGCTAATATGCCATCCCTATAAGATAACATATACTCCCATAACTCTAGGTTGTATGTCCCATAATTAACAAATCACCCTGTAGGTGGATTCCCATAAGGGAAAATTTCAAATTAAATGTACATACTTAACAAGACCTTATTGTCATAAGCACTAAAAGGCAGAGGGGAAATACCAGAAAAAGCATAAACCGATGGTCAAAATAGACTTCCAAGGTTCTGAACCCCACATTGCACATCATAAGTCTTGAAATGAGTGGTGATCCACCCGAATAACACATATAATGTTCTTGATGTTATGAATAGAGACATCCCTCTATATATATGCTACAATATCCTGTCAACCTTCCATGGAATAGGGGTAACCAACACTACAATAATCCTCTCTTAAATCTTGGAAACTATAATAAAAGTAACTACCCTTACACCACTTGTGGAATATCATGTGCGAAATAGTTATACAATGAGCCACAAGTATGAGAAACCCACAAGATGTTACATCATTGGAAATTTGGAGTTTACTTCATACCCCCACTTTTCAAACTCTCCCTTCTTTTGTGCTGTCCTTAAAGTGTTGGGGGCACCTCTATTTTCTTCCTTTGGATGGATTATTGGATAACTAAAAGTGGGTCCTTTCTCTTTATTCTTCTTCAAGAATATTTACATCGACTACTATGGGTGAATATCCCTTCTTATGTGTGATATTATTGTGTTTGTATTATTCCGTTTATAAAATATATGTGTTAACTCACAAACCAAGGATGGTGACTTTTCTGGGTCATTCGATTTCACCTTTGAGGGAATAAATTCATTATTCACGTCTCCAAGAAATGGAGCTCTAGACAGATTTTAGACATCCCAAAAATTGATGCCTACTTCTCCATGAGTCAAATAGAGGGAATTAGTCTCCTAACTTCATCATCTTATCAACTATGGTAGGAAATCATCATATCATTTACAATGTTTTTCCCAACCCATACAACCACATAAATTCCAATGCCTTTTAAGTCATACATAAACTCTTCACATGTCCTGAGCACCCAATACTCCCACATCCATATGGGTTTCACATCTCCTCCGATGAGAAACTCCCACCTTTTCTTCCAACCCATTGATTGATCTATATGATAATCTTGAAAGATGGATGAAGAACATTGTTGATGTAGCTCCGGTGAATGTGATTTTAATTCATTAGAACACAGTCTATGATGTGTGAAATGGGCCATATATGTCATCACAACATTGATATATGTTCCCATAATATAAATATTAGCAGACTAGAAATTGTATTGGTCTAAAACCAAGAATGTGGAAAATAATTTTTGGATCTGGTTTATTGGCATCATGCAGATGGACATAACTATAAAGTGGAAAATAATTACTCTTTGGAAAATATAGGTGATATTTCCTCAGATAAATTTCTAAATCTGGGAGATGAGTTTCACAAATGTCATAGTAACCATGCTATTAAATCTTCATCATATCAAAAATTCTCTTGAAATCCATTTCATTAGTACTTCATATTCTCTTAGGAGCCATTGAACCTGCAAAAGAGATCAAAATTCATCTTAATGACATCTAATTTTGTATTTTTGACAAATACATTATGAAAATTTGATAAAGTAATTAAGGAATGAATGTATTTAATATCCATTAAAGTATAAATTTTATGCATAAGTATGGCACCCAATTTTTGTCATGCAAATAAAAAACATACCGAAGAAGAATGACCAAGATTTTCAGCTGGAGTGTCTGAACGAAAACACTTGTGCACCAAGAGGTAGATTTTCAGAATCCAATCTAATTTATCCCGATATGGAGCCACAATATATACAAAATTAATACTACCCAATGTTTCCAAAAGTTGTGTTCTCGTACATCACACACTATCAGTTTGTGTTACACATCAAACTCTTTTACTTTTTTAATAAATTTACCTCATTTTAAGACCCTCACATCATTTGGGAACTAATTCTTAGGGGTGGATTTTGAATACTCTGTGTTCCATGACATATATGAAAATGTAAAAAATGGATTTTACATACAATAAAGATGAGATAATACCTAGAGAATTTGAATATTTTCAAAGTGTCAAGTTTGAAATCTCCCCCATTGAAAAAAGTCACCGTCGGTGCATAACTACTGATACGCCCCAATGTTTTCATAGAACCCACTTTAATGAATAATCCATATCATCTAAGGTCACATATTTTTATATAAATAGACCCTCATAGCCTTCTTTTGTAACATAGGAATTCCCTGAATCCCAATTACTGCTTTGGTCACCCTATCGCTTCACCGAATTCTTCTGAATCGTTCAATGTTGTTCTTACACACCTAGGGTAGAGGAATTAAAGGGTGCTTATAGTACTTATGTCCCTTTGGTGTTTGAAATCCATAACACTTGCGCACCTAAAGCACTAAACCATCCTAAATATGAAATACTTCCATGAAACCCATTCCTCTCAAAGGAACATGAGCACCCCACTTCTGGGAATACTGGTGAATATTCTAAAATTAATGAGTCAAGTCTCACATATTTTTTAACAGACATGATATTATTCACTTAAGTAAACATAAAGTTTACAAATCCTACCTATGGGCCCATTCTGGCACACCAAATACTGACTTTGTCACCCCTATTTGATTCATCTTATCCCATCATCCTATACAAGCCATTTATCATGCCTTATTTAAAGGCATTCATGGAAAGGAGTCCTCTTCATTAGATCCCTTGTCTGAAAGGGATTAAGTTGAAACATCTACCAAAACCCCCTAACATAACAACCCCAGGTTGAAGTATCATCAGTGTGTCTCCCATTTGGGTTTGGATATCTATATTTGAAGGTTTCCCACATTATATGTATAATCGGTTCAGGATTCAAAGAGTATTTATGAGTTTATATATCTGCAGTGACATGTACCATTCTCCTGGGAACAATTTTGGGTGTTCATTGTTTGTAGTATTAGGGATTGGTCCTCGAATTCCCCTTATAGTCTCTAAAACATGAATCCTCATGTCCCTAGTAGAAAAGTTATTATTCCCACATACTTTTCATTTTTATCAAATGGGAATACCCCCTCACCTACCAGGACCAATTTTAGGTAATAATCACAGCATAATCCCATATCCTTTTTGCTGGATCCAATATCCTTCAATCTCAGTTCAGATTGAACTGTCCATTTCTCCACACCCTCAACCACTATCGCCGCCATAGCCACGACCTCTTCCACCAGCGGAGGAGGAAATGTGGATGTGCCTTTATTAAATGTTTCACATCCTCATGTTTTTCACATTGTTTATGACTCATGTGGGATTATAGATTTTGGATGATCACAACATTTTCACAAACACCTCATTAAAAGAACTATGAGAACTCTTATTACCATCAAAACTGGAATACATAGGAATCCTTCCAAATGCTCGAGCTCAATCTCATCTGATCCATTAATGGGAATACTCCTTATAGGTAATTACATAATAAACACCAATCACCAAGGCATCATTTTCAGGAAGTAAGAATAAAATCATTTCTCTAAAATATATAAACTCTCCTATGAATCTTTCTGAACTACGTGGTATTAGATTCTCACCAAAATGAGATACACAGGAAACCACCATGACGATCAAACCCAACAATCTAAATACACGGTGTCCTTTTGGTTCCACATTCCTAAAAGGTTGTAGTTCAACTTCAAAAATCATATTCATTCCATGTTCCTTGGGCTGTTTCGTTATAGGTCCCACACCAAATATTGATTATCCATCTTCTACCTATTTGTCCTTACCAAATGAAGTTAAACTATACTGATTGGTCCTTATCACATGAACTTAAATGGTAGGATGTTCCGTGATATGTAGCACTGATATAAGTGGGGTATGATTATTTTTACAATGATTTGTAGGAAGTCCATCTATGGGTATGATCCCATCATTAAAATAACTCCTATCTCACTGGATGACAATAAATTTGTTTGTTCTTCACTCAGGGGATTTAGAACCAGCAGAGTCATAATAATGACCAAAGAATCTCTAGGTAGTATACCAATGGATACCCTTGGTGGATATACTCAGATACATATAAATGTATCCATCTATGAAGAACCTCAGATACATAGAGACGATTCTCAAATTCTATACATGTTTATCATTGATTTCCGAATCATACTTGAATCTCATTTAATACATGGTCAATTAATAAGTATTAATGTACATATTATAAATCTATATGAGAGTCTAAGAGTAGAAAATAATTTCCAAGAAAAAGGTGAGATGAGACTGACCTCTCATCCTCCCAACCAATTTGTATTCTCAAGAGTCATCGGTCAAATGACTTGATGAAAGACTACCTTTGGAAAGAAGGTCCATATAAATATAAAACTATTGGGTGTTTCTGGCTCCCTAAATAAATCCAACAAAAACTGATTGGGAATAAAAACTCATTTAAATGTCCACCTTTAGGGGAAAACTAACATTTACCATATAAATGATATATAACATGGAATATAAATGATTAAATCATTTTTATAGTTTGGTCTCAAAGTAGAAAACATAATACTTACAGGGCTATTTATTACTTTCAACACATATTTTTAACTATAATTTTATTATAAATAACATCTACATTTTGGGTTTTTTTTCATCCTAAGCCACTATTTACAAGTTCAATAGGAAAGGATTCACAATGTGACACTTGTAGAAAATAGATAAATCACAAAAATATTTATCAAAATGGAATCCCAACCAATTTAGTTATTAGTATTCATTATAATCTATAATTTTATCATTAATTCTATCTATGTATTTCAAATTACCCAAACATACTAGGCTACTTTCTCAATAAAAATCATGGACTAGATGAATATCTTCAAAGACAATTTGAACATTCTCCTTTCAAACTCGGTGCACATCATCTCAGTTCCCCTTGAAATTTATTACTATATTTATCAATCACAAACTTATCAATACTAAAAAATCATGCACATAATATTTCTAATAACTAAGAATATGTTAGATTTTTACTCAACATCTTCTCTTATACTTCTTCCATTAATTTATATAACCAATGAAATAATCCAACCTATTATCTTTTTCAACATTTAATACATAAAAACCCAATAACATTTCTCTATTTAGAGGTATAATTTAGACAATTTATTCCAAAGTGGTCGGGTTCTATTTGTTCAATCCATAACTTCATTGAGAGGTTCCTTTTTCCTCTCATCTGCTGACAACCCCATATTTCTAGCCACACACCCTACCACATATTTTGTCACAAAAAACGTTTTATAATTTTACTATATGTGCTTAAAAATTTAGTTGGGGTCTCCTCATATATCTATAAATAGAAATATTTATATGAAACATGAATTTTAATTAAATTATCCCCTCATAATTTTCATTCTCCTATGACATTCATTATATTTTATTTGTAGTTATCCCTTTTTATTGAAAATTTTCCCAATCATTATCTCATCAAAAAATTAAAATTTCACTCTCTCATAGCCATCTATTAATATCTAATCATTTTAAAATCTATTATTGTCATCACTTACTCCCATAAATACCTCAAATTTATCATCCCTCACATGGTATATAAAATACATCATAAATAAAATAATGCAGAATAAATATTTTCCATGCACCATTATATCTTAAAATCATAGACCTATACACTTAAAATATCATATAAACTCACTCAACTTATTTATCATCATTTTATTTCAAATATAATATTATATATTACAGTGACGAAAAAAATTATTATATTTTTTTCAAAATTATCATAAATATATAAGTCATTTCATTTCAGGGTTGAGTAAATTCCCAACAATCTATCACATATTGATCACCATTTCCTAAGTCTGGAATATACAAATATAGGTCAAATAGATTAAATATTAATGATTTGAAATGTAAAAATATTTTATGAAATGGATAAACATTATCTGTATTATTTTTGAAAACCAATGAAGGTTATTTTTAATTTTAAGTAGATCTTCCATGTGTGAATTTATTATTTGTTCCATTTGATCTTATATATAACATGCATGGATCAATTATTAAATATTATTCATGATGTTCTGAAATGGATTTAACAATGTTTAAATTAATACTTTAACTAATCACTAATGTATTTTTTTATATTTTTAAAATTTTTCATCTCTGAAGTCATATAAATATAGAAAATCAACACATTATATATCAAAATCATAAATTGGGATTTAGCTGTAACATTCTCATATGAAACCTATTTTCTAAGACATGAAATCCATATAAATTCCATGTAGATATCATGGATGAATCATCTTTATGATGTAAAATGTGACACACTCTACATCAATGTAAAAAATTAGGCGTCTCAATGTCACATGAATAGAAAAACGTTATACATGTTTCCAAATTGTCTTAAGACGCTATATTTTCAACAACATTAATGTCTCACAAAATTCTCAAACATATATGAATTCACTTCAAGGTTATATGTTATCACAATATTCATATTATAACCTTCAGAATAAATATGATATGGCTCAAATTCATATTATAGAACTTAATGTCATTCAAATTTCATGAAAATACATAAAAAAACATGTTTAGTAAAATTTAATGGTTATAACTAATTTTTATTAATAATTCTTGAAATAGAAATAGGGTATAATAAAGTAATATCTAACTATTTGAAGACTCCATACATGTCTATGTTAACTAAATATTTTTTAGTCAAAGTTATAATTATTTAATGTATGGTTTACTGAAATCCTAAAATAGCACTAGCTAATACACATTTCCTAAATAATGACACATCAGTCCCCCTATAGATAAATTTTTCTAAAGAATATTCTACATCATATTAACTATTCATGATACTAGTTCCCTTTCCATGAACATTTTTCATGATTACATGAAGAATTACCTACCAACTGTTTGATATTATTTGATTCCCACTAAAAAAGGAACACAATATTTCTATTCCTAAATTAATGCGAAACCATATCACATAATTATATAATATGTAATTGGTCATTGAGAAATATCCTCATTTTCAGATATAATAGTAGCCACACCATTTTCCATTATAAAATTTTACTTACATTATATTTAAAAAAATTAGAACTCGTTCTTCTCTAAATTTATTGGACAATATAATGGTTCATTTGATGCAATATAAAACTACATATCTTTTGATTCCACATAACCTATCATATAATTATTGAATCACATTAGTTTATTAAACCAATAATTGTATTATAGATGTGAAATTATTCATAGTTTGAGATCCATAGACTTTAAATTTTCCACTTAGTGAAGAGTATTGTTGTAAAAATACTTCAGGTTTTTTAAGAATAACCTTATAGTAATTTCAATCTATCTTATTAACCTAAATCTTCAAGTATTACCAATGATGGATAATTTTTTCTTGCATAAATTTGTCTCATTAAACATTATTCCAACCCAAATTATCAATATTGTCATAAATGATGTAAATATAATCAATCCACTCATGAATGTTTTATGGTATTCACCACCCTATAATGCGATTTGGGGATGAATCCAAAATACAACATAACATATTCTATTGATGGTTCTAATAATGGAATCACCTAACCTGTTAAATGAAACATATATACTAGACCTTCAATAATTTTATGATCAATGAGAAGCCTAGAAGTTGTACCTTCTTCCCAATATTCATAGAGAATTCCTCAAGATTTGAAACACCATGTTATGATCTATATTAATGAACAATATCATATTACATTCCCTTAAATGAAATTTGAAATTTATAATTTATTATTAAATTGTACTAGTTATGTTATAATCATACCTCCTCTACTGTGTTTCTTTTCTTCGTGAGGTGTTTCAAATTTTAAGAAAATATGTATAAATTGAAGATTAAGTACAATTGAATATTAAAGGTATGAAAATAAAATATGCATAATAAATGGAAAATTTTGTTATAGAACCAACTAAATCAATTAATGGAGTTACCCTTACCTAGTTATTATTAATAAATAAACTGGTAATGACCATTTTTTTGACTTTTAGTATTTAATATAAATACATATTTAATCATAAGAGTAAAATAAATATAGAAAATCATGTATGTGATCTATCATGTAACTCTTTTTTTCCACAAAAATTCATTTAAATTAGAGATTAATAAAACACATTGAGTGAGATTAACATATGGGGACATTAAAAAAGGAACATAGATCATCCTTGGTATAGAAAACATCATCCATAATTATACTAGAAAAACATATTTATGGGTAACATTTTGACCCCCTAAACATCCTATCTTCAGAAAATAAAAAATCACATAACCAAGAGCCCTTAAGTTACATTGATTCAAATTTTTATTAATCTGAATTTATTACTCGAACAAACCTTAGAAATAATTAAAATTAAAAGGATATTAGGAACACTTCCCTATAAACCAATGATATGGAAAATGTTGAGGGATAAATGAAAAAATATAATATGGATTACACGATTCATGAATGATTCAACTGATAAATCTTTTGGATAAAGTGTTTATTATATATTATATCATGAAAATTGGGTATGAAATGAAATTTAAAAACCATGTTATTTACCACCATGAAACATTTATGTCAACAAATCAATGTCAACACATGATACGATTCTACATCAAACGTAAATTATTGTATGGTAAGAAAAAAAATTCATACAACCCGCTATATAAATGAGAAAAAAACCATATATATATAAAATGTATTAGAAAAAATGTAATCTATTGATTTTTCTTGTTGACCATATATAGTTCAGAAAAAAGTATTGGGCACTTTGATTCAAAAAAATCTTGATGAAAAAAAATTAATAGTAAAAAAATAAAAATATTTTTACATCCCATTTTATTAAAAACAAATAAGTTCATACTTCAAAAGGAAGATTAATACTTATTACTGTCATTATACACTCATGTATTGATACATTTTTAGAATCCATGTAGTTTACATTTGATCTTTAAAGAACCATCCCATTTGGGATGTTTGACTAAATCCATCCCTTGTATCTTAAAATTTACGCACAACCCCACACAGAGAGGGATACATATATTCAGGCCAACACACACACACACACATCAATTTATATATTTATTTATGATTTTAATCCATAGGGGGATATAGGTTGAAACAACATTTGATTATCAACATTATCATAACCAAAGAGGCCACTCATGATCCCATAGGATGGAATATGTATATATATCTATATTCATCGACATCTATGTAAGGTTTTATATATGAGGCATCTATACTCTCAGAGAGGATCATATAATATACATATATAAATCTCCTTCTATTTGTATTTTAAAAATATGGATCTAAACCCTGTAAAACAATACTCAATACCATTATATATAATTTATAGTGGTAAATGTCTATAATTGTGTGTTATATTAAATGATGATTCAATAAATATTGATCATTTCTAAATCAGCGATTAAAAATATTGGTTTAGAGCTATAGAATAAAAATTATAACTAAGAGGTATCTAAAATAACCTTTATTAGAATGTTTATATAGTATATAAAATTTTTAGTGATCATTATAGTATAATATCCAATAAACAAGTTATAAACTAATATTAAACAAGAAAGAAAAATTCTAACTTTTATTAATCTTAATTAATATACATGGGTGTAACCAAAGAAGCTCTACCATGGTACATGAGGAACATGATACAAATGGAAAAAAGTAGCATCATTCCACCATGAAAACATTATATTAACATGGTTCTGAGGAAATCCATTATTTGGTTTTCCCTCACTAAACAGTATTCACCAATAGCATTAACATTATAATAATGTGAGGTAATGGGAATAAGTCACCAATCATTACATATGGTGATGTGAATTATTAATCATTTAAGGAAATGTATTCCAACACAAATAAATTAATGAAAAAAATGTTAGAACAATTAGAGTCTCAAGTGACTATGAAAATCAAAAAATATTATTTCAATTAAACGAAAAGGATCAATTCTTTATGATTATTTATTGTGACCTCCATCTAACACAAATTGTATGAAAGTTCAATTCATGAACATTAATTTTAATAAATATAAGAATTAGTGGTTAGGGAAAAGTTAATATATATTAAAAATTTTAAAAATTGATTGAATAATGAAGATCCTACCAAGAAATATCCTACGATAGAGTCCCAAAACTTCATTTTGATAACATTTAGGTGAGGATCCAACCATAAGTTGAAGAAGATTGAGGTAAAGTGAAGGTGGTGTGCCCAAAGGATCCAACAAGTTGAAAATTAATTGAGAATAATGAATTTTAAATTTTATTATGATTATATATTATGTTTAAATCTAATAAACCACCCCCATAAAAAAACAAGTTTGTAGCCCCTCAGGTACCCCATCCATGCCCATTTGGTACTAAATAGTGATGATTGTGATACTATTTCACTGTTTATATAACTAAATAATATTGGATACCCAAAACCTTAGGTCCCTTCTATTATCATCTTTATTACATCTCTAAAATCATCAAATAGATCCATCAATTAAAAAAACATAAATATTATTAAAATGGTCAAAATGTATGTTAGGAAACTAAACAGAATGGATTGAGATATTTTTAAATCATGGTTCAAAATCATGTTTAGGGAAATATTTCAGTCATTGTGAATACTAATTATTTATAAAATAGTTTTTTTATTTTATGTCCTCTAAAAAAGTTTAAAATAATTTTTTAAAATACATACCAAATTGTAATCGATGCTTTAAAAATACTAACAAACATTCCACATTACTCTCCAATAAAATTTATATCAATTAATTATTGAATTTAAAAATAGGGAAATAAATATTACTTACTATAATGATATAAATATAACTATATTATGAAAAAAAATCATTCAACTGAAATCATAATCTATCCAATGATAAAATTTATCATTGATTCTCTAAAATTTATGAACAAGTCATATATCATATTAAATTTATTTACATTTATTAACGGTAGGTAGTGAAGATGAAATTAAAAATTATTTTCAATACCACACCTCACATAATGATTAAAATACTAGTATATATAGAAAATATAAAAAAACCACCCCATTTAATGAATATAAAACTATAATAAGAAATATTTACCTGGTCTTGGTTGTCTTTGAACCGTGTAAAATATATATATTAATTTGGTTTCATATAATCAAATTCATTAATAAAATCAATAGAAAAATATTATCCTTACTAACCCACAAACATGACTTATGAGATAGAAGGAACCTGATTCTTAATTTATATCATTTCTAATTATATTATAAAACGTAATGAAACTTGAAATAAACACAATTTATCAACACCATTATCCATGAATGACTTAAATGTTTGTAAGGAAATTATATGAAATATATCAATTTATACTTATTTTTATAAATTATTAATGATTCGTAATTGAATTTACCAAGGAAAAAAATTAATTCAATCCATATTATAATAAAGAATGAATTTTTTTTTGAATTAAAACAATTATGACATATTATGACATCCAATTAAAACCTCTAACATATTTTATCCAAAAATGAATAAGTTGGATTATACTATACTATAGTCAATTTCTATACATTGATATATTCCTATGGATCCTCAACTCAATTAGTCTTTATTTTCATATTTCATCATTGCATTTATTAAAGACATAAAGTCATCTCAAATAGGAAGCATATACCATCGTTTATATATCCCTAAAATGATAAAATATATCTAACATTCATTTGAAAGTATCATAAATATATTTTGTACATCTCTGTAAATGACCACAATAAGGACATGTTATAGGTTTTTCATCAAATATTAGTTTTTAATGTAATATACTACCCCATTTATGGAACACTAGATGGTTACTCTTAGTTGTTAATAAATATGAGAATTGAGATAATATTTTTATATGACACAAACTTATTTGAAGATGCCTAAAATATTGCATCAATAGACACTAATCTCCCCATACAATGATTCCTATAACAGAGTAATCATGATTTTTCATATAATTATCTACCATCATCACATAAATACATAAATATTTATCGACTATTTTAATATAATATGCTTGTAAATACTGAGTTATATTTGAATCAATATGATGAGAGAGTTTTATTTTATAACTTTTAAAAATTTATGAAGAACATATGATTGAATCAATAACATATAGTACTGTCCCAAATAAATTCGTAATATAATAAAAATGTATTGATAAATATAATAGAAACGTAAAATGTATATCACCTATATATTTAATGTTTCAGGTTAATATTTTTGAATAAATAGTTATTGGAAACCTTCTAAAGTCATGGACTTATATTCCTTAGAGTAAAAAGTAGTCTCCCACCATGTCTAACTCAATCCCTCAAGATTGATTTTGGAGAACCTTACCTTCAATGACTCATGAATCTCTATTGGACTAAATATTCTCAAATTCATCTTAATCTTCTTCTCTACTTCATGGAAATCTTTCTACCGTAAGATAATTGAAGAATTTTAGTCCTCAAATTCATTAATCAACTATCATACATTAGTTAGGACTTGAGACATATTAGTATCCATTAAATGAAAATTATGTACGACCAATTCAATCAAAATTTGATAAAATTGTATATTATCATATAATAAATTATCCATTTCTTCTCGTAGATAATTCAATAATAATATTTTAGGAGGTATGAATTAATAAGAATAGGATGGAAAAATCATATTTGAAATATATAATAATATCCATACACTCGAGTTCAAAACAATTTCAATCCAATAAACAACTATATATTGTTAAATAAATATTAACATCAATATGAAAATGTATAATACTTTTTAAAAACGCCCAAAATTCGGGAAAAATAAGCCAAATAATGATCAATGGTCGTATAAGGGAGCCCATTTTTTATCAATTACATTAGAATAGAACAGTGTAATGTCACATTTCTAAAATAATAATAAATAATTTTAACCTTCCATAAAAAATTAAGATCTAATAAAATCAACATTGAAAACAAATAAATAAACAAAACTACATGATTTCCTTTCATTACTTAAAAGTATATCATAACAAATATTTCCCCAAATACCATATATCCATGTTATATTATTTTAATTTAATACCCATGTGCCCCCATATAATTTACTAAACTTAAAGTAAAATGAAAACACTCTTACAAAATCATTATAGATTTTATAAAAATTTAATAAAATTAAATATGAAAATAAAATAATACTAATATGAACCCAAAATATCACAAAAACATTAAGTTCATATAGAAATATGACTTTCATGTCTGTTTTTAAAAATGATAAGAAATTTTTCAAAACATTTCTATATCCATCCCAAAATCAATGCACAATTTTATCAGAATCAACCAAAATGTGTTTGGTAAGTGTGCACCCATTACATTTTTTCATTTTCACTAAAAAACATTTTATTCATTATAACTCTTATAAATGTCATATAACCCCTAATATCAAAAAATAATATTAACTATTCTAGAAAATAACTATAATTCAATGCCAAAAAAAATCACATGTCTATTGTCTCTAGTAACTCACAGATTGAAATGATGAAACTCGGTATGACACTCTCTCGAATCTACCTCTTATATTTTCATAATCTTATCTCTAAAATCTTCTATTTTAGAAATAATATATATATATATATATATATATATAAATATAAAACATCTAATACCTTGTACTATTTGATATGTGATCCAAAAATAATTTTTTATATGAGCAATAATATTATGTTCAATTTAGTTTCATTGCAATTTTTTCACATATGTTTATGTTTTTTAAAATTACTCATTTTGGAAAAGAATATATTTCATTTTCAGTTATTCCATATTTAAGAATGATATTATTCTAGAATTAAAACCCCATACATCTTCGGTTCTATGAGATATTGTGTTTGAGGATAACATTATAATGTATATCAAATATAATTGTCATTATATTTCCTCAAATATTTATTTTATATCATTTAAATTTCCTTCATGTACCAATTTTCATATAATGATTATCAAATTATTCAACTGGTCTTGATTATTTTTTTAATAACCATTATGATATTTGGTAAATATAATATTGATTTTTTTAGTTTAATGTAGTGGTTATATCTAATGAAACAACATTTTTAGGTTTTAACTCAAGACATTGTTGATTCGTTATAAGTAATGTGTGATAAGTTGGACTCATATTAATACAAATATAGAATGTTAAAGTACAATATAGTATTAATAAAGGATGAAACAATTATTACACAATACTTTTAAGTTGATGTAGTATTTATTTACCAACATTGTAAGGTATATGAATTCCAAGAGACTGGGATACCATATGACCGGAACACTATTTTCTTGTAAGAATTCAGTCATTTATCATGTATAGAGCATATAAATATTGGTATTGTTCCTATTATAGACCATTTTTGGATACTTATAGAGTTAGAAAATTATGAAGGGTGTCTAGGACTTATTTGGAGCATAGAACCTAGGGTTTTGGGAGAATTTGGTCAACTGCATGGTTAGTGTAAACCGTACGGGTAGGGCGCATGATTAGTCTAAATTGTGCGGATGGACTATATTGTCAGGTAGAGCCATATCGCAGGGTTGGCGCATAATTTATCAAACCTTGTGGACTTACCATGTGTTTTACCCCTCTCTTAGAAGTACCTGTGCAGGGTTTGGGCAAGGTTTGGAAAACAGTGCGGCCAAATTGTTCACATGCAAATTTTTGGGTGATTTTACCATTTTAACCATAATGATCTAATTAACATAACCCTTCTTCCAAAATCCAATTTATACAAGGATAATACAACATTAATCCCTATTTGGATCACTTTGAAGGCCCATTTATGGGATATAATGATCTCCTTCATCCAGGTTATGGTCAAACTTCATTTTTTCACGTTGGATATACAACTGTAAATATTAAAATCTTATTATGCCCTTCATTGTTTCTCTTTCCCTCACCCTAGATATCGAGTACCGAGACTTTATACTCATTTTTCAAATGTAATCCAACAAAATAAAAATTATAGGCCAATACTTGAGGAGGATAGTGTTATGAGTACCATGTGGGTGGTCTATAACTCATACCTCAAGTTTCATGATTTGGGAATTGATGTGTGGGGCCTACCAATTTCTTATAGTTTTGTTTATTGATTTTATGTTCCATTATTATAACCATTAAAATATATGGATACTCTCTTTTGAAAACATTGGTTGGTTGTGGGTTGGTGCGTACACAACATGAAACACTCCATATAGGGAGATATGAGATAATTGGGTGTTTAGTGTTTTGAATATTTTGAGACATCGTTCAGGTGTGCTCTAGTTTGACCACATTAATAGTAATCCTCCTTATATTAATTTCCTATTTAAATATTAATGTGTGAATTGATTTTTCTATGTCACTTCAGTATGACTCGCCTATGGTATGTGATTAAATGTATGGAATTGGTTTTTATGATATTATAGAGAGCTTAATTATGTATAGGGCTTGACATTATTAAATGTAATAAATGTATGGAATTATATCCGTAGTAAACATATCAATTTTTATGAAAGGATGTGTACTGAACCATATTAATTGGAATTTACATATATGGATATAATTAAAATGTTTCATGAAACATGGCCTTATTTTACTAATTAATAGAAAGGATTAAACTATGTGAATTTGTTAATGGAATAGTTATCATATGAACAAATTAATTATAATAAATTTATGTAAGGTGAATATTCATACACATTGAACATGAAATCATTATATGAGTTAAAGACTCATGTTAGCTCATAGATTCCTGAGGGACTACCTTGGATACTCAAAGACATCATTTATATCCAATGATTCAGGTTCCCTTCAGTGAGACCTACCTGAGAACCTAATCCTTGTATACCTATGGATGCCTAGTATGACACCATAGGATCCCCTTATTATTAATAAGGGATGCCTCATATACACTGCATAGATCATTCATGACATTAGGTTCCTTTGTTACATCCTTGGGCCCAACTAGTACTTATCCCCCATTTTACGATAGATTTGTTCCTTCAAATATGTTAGAAAAGTTATTGTGGGAATTCCTTGGATGATGATCCATGGATTATACTCCTACACCTTATATAGACACAGTCAATACTGAGTTAATGGATTGTGATGTATTGTATTCCTTGGTGATAACCATGTATCCACATTATATTAATTATCAATTATGGATTCCTTGTTACATCATGGAACATTCCCTATTTATACTATCACGAGGTGATGTTAGTGTTGGATATTCCTCACGTGACCTATTTATATAATTTGGAAATTACATAATTGATGAAATGTTTTAAAATTCATACACCATCCAAGGGATGAAGTAGGTACTCGGGTATATAGTTACATTGTACTACGTTTCATTATATATGAATGAAATCAAACTATTACATTTCCATTACATGGACCATATGTAATATATTTCACAAGTGATGGCCCACTGGAAGTTATCTCACACCGTATCCGGGTTTTGTTTAGTACCTAGGATAGATTACATGTATTTAGGTGTTGATTAACAGTTTCATAATGCTTCAAACATTTTATTTTCTGCAAATCTAGGATATAGATGGTAGCAGATAACTGAACTATAGCTCAGGATGAATGAGATTGTTTATGTATTTCCTTTTTGATACATTGGGGTTTTCATGTATGCCTTCTAAATGTTATCCATGTTTTCAATATTTCTAGTGACATGACGTATATCAACATCAATTATTGTATGCTATTAAATTTATTTCAGTTATTTTTGATTTTCCTTGTTCAACTATGAATTCTATTTATATATATTTTTCTGTTATTTATATCATGTTTTATCATATATAATATCCAGTACATTTCATATTGGTACTGAGGGAATAGTCTCCCCATAGAAAAACATGAGGCCCACGCATATAGCTGACAGACTCTAGAATTTGGGGAGATGTGATTAAGGCCTTCTGGACCACTGGGCTCAGGGCACATCTTATGTTTTTTGCGGGGCTAGGACATCACAAAGTGGTGTTAGATTCGTTTCCATTCATTCATTACAATTTGAAGACAATAGATTAGTGATTTAGAATGGTATAAACATGGTCATAAGCCACACTTGGGGGTTATGAACCCATGATCATGGGAAAGGCTAGGCTTCCTAAAATATAATTAGTGCTCTGCTTATTCATATTATAGTTGATATTATTACCCTATTTGGTGTATCAAATGTTATATGGTCTTGCTGACTATAATTATGATTTAGACCATATTTTATCCTTGTCCTGATGATATGAGGGAAATGACAATTATTACATGAATTATATAGGAACCTAGAATTCACAAGTCATGAATAGTTTCATGGCATATATGGCTTTTAAATGCATTACATTCCTAGATAAGCATGTAATTATTTAGTAATACTTGCATGTATATGTGATTGTGTAGATTTTAGGATGTGGTTTAGTGATCTCTAGTTTCAATTAAAATGTGTGGTGGGTCATCTTGTATTAGAATGATTAGTTTAAGGAATAAATACGTTAATTATAAATTCAAATGGGTTTAATTTTTTTTGATAATGAATATTGGACCTAATTAACAAGGAATGAATGTCCATTTTCTAGGAACATTGATATAATTTTTAAGAAAATACAAACGTAATCATTAAATTCTTCATGTTTTGATCCTGCCTTTTCTTGCATATAAAAGTTAGAGGACTTGACCTAGTAATTAAATATAAACTGAAATGAATTAGTTTCCAATAAATTATGGGGCAAGATGCTACTGTCCTTTTCTCTATTGGAACCCTTGATACTTATAACCGATCATATATTATTACCTAGACTTCTTGGTGGGTAGTTGGGGTGGAATACCATGGGTATTGATCCCATTATTACAATGAGCTATTTTTTGTGATTATAACTTATAATTAAATCTTTTAAGGAATTTTCTTAGAAAATAGAAGACCAATACCACCATGACATCATCATGTCATGCAATAGTAGGGTGTAAACAACCATGATCTGGACATGGTGGGCCTTGGTAAACTATTCATACCTCTATGAGTTCCACAAGATTCAGTGCCTACAACACCTGAATTGGGAACTGATTGTCAGGTTTTTGATTGTTTAGAATGTTAGATGCATCAAATTAATGATGATTTATGAGATTCACCTACGATCGTTTATCTGACCCTTGAGTACTAGTAGTCATATCCTCTTACATTTTTAGGGGATGGTGGTCAACAGGCTACATAGTCTTAGCTAGAATCCACCATGGTTATCATTGAGCATTGGGAGGAACATATAAAGTGGAGGATTAATATTTTTTAGTACATCATATGTGATTTTCCCAAGAGTTGGTGGGATGTGATTACTCAATATGCTCTCAATCAAGACATGGTATGAGATGATTTCAGAATACCTTCTATGATCCATTCATTCCTCATATATTGAGAGCTGAAAAATCTAGAGAGTCAATTCATCTCGATCAAGGGAATATTTTAGTTATTGAGTATTCAGTGTGTCCAACTGAGTTACTACTCTTTTCCCTACATTAATCTGGTTATGAGATTTCTCATTGTATACACTACTATGATGGATCATGTATTGAATCTGTACTGAGGGGAATATATTTCAACATCCTACTTTTTATGAAATAGTAAATTAGTCTCTAATCATTGAGTAAAATAGGAGGGGCAGTGACCGTACTGGGCATAGAGGACCAGTGTCACATTAGTCCAGTATTTTTTAGGGTGGCAGGAAGTGTTTCATCAGGGTTCCTTGTTAGGGAAGTGACAACTAGGGTACCCATGTAGGTATCTATGAAGTATTATATATGTGTGGATTGACTATGAATCTGAAGCCTCATTGTGATAAAGAACATCTGGAGTGTCAGTATTGTGGTCGTTTGGGGCACCTCTATATATTATATCAAAACATTCCATCAGAATCTAGTTGAAGATGTTTCGTACCAACTCCACCTTCAAAGAAAGGTTCTTTTACGCTATGTTAGGGCGGAATACTAAGTAGCACCGATTGGACCAGATAAGGAGGAGGTAATTTTCTTGGTATCTAGACTCTTGATCACCAACAGTTCCAGCAATGTAGTTTTGATCATGATAGACTAGCTATTTCTTATGACCATGGATTAGGCCATATGAATACTTTACAGATGATACACAAGGATGAAGTTTTATTACAATCTATAGTATGTAGTTCTATTATATTATCCACCAATATATTATCTTCTTTATTTGATATAGGTTCTTCAAAACAATTAATCAACTTTTATGTCGTGGAATTTCTTGGGATGGAAATACTATTTTTTCTATGGTGATATTACCATAGATACATTATTGGGAGTATGGTCAGAGGGTATACAAAAATGTAGGGACTTTCCCCAAGAGGTAGGAAGTTACTCATTATTGTGGGACCTCTTTTTACTTGATAAGATGGTCTTCTATGTAATTATATGGATATATTTGTTAGTTTTGTATCATACATTTGTAGACTACATCTCCAAAGGGTATCATTAATATGACTAGAGGTTAGCAGTTATCTGTATAAGGGTGAGTGAGATGCCCATTAAAGTTGAGCCGGACCATAGAATCAAGGGCTAGCTGGGGTGACCACACATATTTCTAATCTCTTCAGGGATGATCAAGGTTTTGACCTGCTTTAATTCCCTCTAGTAGTAGATTGTTTCATGGATGTCTTTCTTGATGAATTTTCTATAGTACCTCCTAATACTTATGTATAGTTTACAATCAATATAGTTATAAGAGTATCCCCGTTTTCCATTAAAAATTATAACATAGAACATATTTATCACTATGAAGCTAATCAGTTGTTTGAGGTCTCGGATTCCAAAGGGCTCATATGTCTATGTAAATCCAAATGGGGTTTGCCTTTGTTTTTTGGAAAGAAAGTGGATTAGACCATCATTCTGTTTTTGAATTACATATGGTTTAACATGTTTACAAAAATGAACTTGTGTTAAAGTCCACATATAGATGATATATTTTACCATATATGAGGATCTAGGGTCTTCTCTATGATTGATATGAAATTGGTATGTCATCTGGTGTGAATCATTTCCTTAGACATACATCGAACAGTTTTATATAGTATGTATAGTTTGTTTGAGTATATTTTTTTTTGATTTTTTCTTATTAATGCACTCACCATTTTCATGGCTCTAATGAATAGGGTGTTTCATCCCTATTTAGATTCTTTTTTTATAGTCTATGTGGAAGCTATCATTATATATTTTCAAACTTTTAATGACCTTTAATATCACCCAGAGATCGTTCTGAGTACACTGAGATAGACATTGAATTATGAAAATAATTCTATGTGCCACTTATGGATCAAAAAACTTAACTTCCTCTCTCATATTATCACCGAATTCAGAGTATTGTTTTCCTAGGGAAGGTGAGAGCGGTGGATTATAGGGAAAATCACAATAATGAGTTTTTATTACACAGTTGAATATAGTTTCTTGGGTAATAGATGAATTTCATAAAGGACTTATAACACCATTATTCACCTCATATTATTATCTCAAAGAATTATGTTATGTCCATTTGGTCAGGAGAGTGCGAGAAAGCCTTTCAGAAGCTGAATGGGAGATTTTTCTCTACACGCATTCTGATTATTCTAAATCCAATAAGAGTTTATATCATATTCTGTGATGCATCTTGAATTTACCTTGGAGAAATGTTGATACAGTAGGATAGTATCTATTTGAATGGATCTTGTCATTTGAGGCCTCATGATAGAAATTACATCACTCAAGACCTTGATCATGCGGTCACTGTCTATGACTTATGTTGATGGATACACTATCTGTTGGCTAAGAACATTATGGTGTACACAGAAAACAAGATCCTCAAATATAACTTTTCCTAGAATGAATTTAATCTTATATAGATAAAATGGGTTGAATATACTTGGTCTTTCAATTTCAGGCTTTCCTATACACAATTAAGGGACACATAGTTGTTTATTTTCTAATTCATAAAACTTAGGCGTAGGCTATAAGAGAATCCAATAATGAATTAAAGTTCATATCCCATTTTTATGAACTGTATATGATGATTCTTTACACTCACTAATCATATTACCTTTCATCTTTGATAGTTACCTCATCCATCCTTGAGAAGGTAATTTTCAAGCAATTTTGAGATCTTGATTACTTGGCTCTCCATGGGAGTATATCAGGAGAGAACGTTCCTCCACATGGTTATATAGGTATGAAAAACATCATTCATATTCATGGGAATGTCTGGGTCCCTACAAATATGATATAGTATTTGAAAAAATATTCTCATGCTTTTCAATTGGTTGTTCTTTAAGGAATTTCCAAAAGGTATTGATATATGCAACACCAGTATTGGTGTCTTTGAATAAAATGTTAGAGAGTAGTGTTTCTAAATAGGTGTTACCCCTATAAATAGTTGAAGCCAGTGCCCTAGAGATCTTCAGTATTGTTATAGCTTCTTTCATTACTTGAATGGAAATGGGAACACAGTCCTATATATTTCATCGTTGGATTCTATTGGCCGTTGAGTGGTAGCGATGTTGTTTGGGTTTTTATTGACTGATTATCAATATTCATCCACTTAATTTCTATTTGGGATGATTTATTAGTTTATATGATGTGAATAAATTTTTTACGTGATATTATATGAATGAAAGGTGTCCCTCATACTACTTTATCTGATAGGGATGGTCGTTTCATGTTATGGTTCTGGAAGGAGTTCCATAAGGCTATGGGTAGATAAGTGATTTTGAGAAAATACTTTCACCCACAGACTGATGGACATTTGAAGTGGATAATGTAGGTTCTAGAGAACATTATCTGTGTATGATTCCTTGATTTTAGTGGTTCTTAGTAGAAGCTTATTGTTTCCCTCAAGTTCACATATAATAAAATATTTCAAGAAACAATTAATATGGATACTTTTGAAGACATATATGATAGGCCATGTTGTTCACCCCTGTTATAGAAAGTGGAAGGTGAAAAAGCCCAACTATGTCTTCATCTAATGCATGAGTCTTCAGAGAAGGATTAGCTGATCAAGAATCAATTTTTGTGTAAGAACCCAGATCTTCTTTTCAGGTATGTTATTTTATTCTTCATTTTTTGAGAAAAATAGTAATTTGTGTGAATTTTTGAACTACACGCCGTGTACTTTATATGTACATGTCTTGTACTTTATATGTACACACCTTTTACTCACTTCTAGTAGGTAGCCGTGTGATGGCCATGTAGCGGCCTTGCACACGACTGTGTGTGGTGACCTGGAGACTGCCTAATGCAGGGTCCAGTAAGGGCAAGTACATGCTGTGTAATTCAAAAGCACACACCATTTATTGTCATTGTTTTCATTAAATGGACTGGGGTTGTGTCTTATCAACATAAAAATATTCTTCTTCAAATTCTTCGAAATAGAGCACCCGTACGACCACATTTCTTCCCCGAGCCCCCAATTAAGCACCGATACTCTGATTCGACCATCGTCGATTGTGTTGGGATTGTCTCAGTATGATTTTCCTTCTTATAGTGCTTCATTTCAGTATTCCTCTTCTTTATCAATTTATCTTCTATTTAACTTTTTAGATTTTTTTTATAGATCCATAGAGTTCATGGGAGATTCAAAGCTTGAGGTTCACATATATCGATCTCCCAATAACGAGGTAGGTGGTTTGTGCCTTTCTATTGAGATTATTTGAGTTATATGTAGAAATTTTCCAATACCATTGAATGGGGTATTGCCGGTTTATGGTTTCAGCCATGTTAATTACTTTATTTTCTTGTATGCTAGAGTAGAGGTTAAATTCATTGTGAATAGATTTAATTTCTATGCTTTGGAAGTGTTTTTGAATTCATGTTTGTTTGTGACTATTAGGTCATGTTTATCCTATTAGGATGACTTGTATTTTCCCATGCATAGTATTGTAGGATGGAGTGATTTGTATTATAACATTCTGTTATGCTATAGACTGTTTAGCCAAGTAGTTCTGGGGGATTACTTTGGCCATATTGCATTGTGGTGCTCGATTGATTTACATAGGGCCGTGAGAATCTGGCGTATTAGATCATAGGAGAAATTGATGTTGAGGGCTTTCCCAGAGTGTCTTTTATAATTTACAAACTATAATTCCATAGTGGGGATTGATGTTGAGTGATCCCTCATAGGGTCTATAGTTATGTTACGAGGCCATAGGGGTGATTTATTTTGAGTTCTTCCTCAGAGTGCATGTAGGTTTCCTCCAAAGACTATAGGGTGAATTTATGGTGAGTGATTCCTCATAGAGTCTTTAATTACTTTTGACTATAAGGGGAATTTTTGTTGAGTGCTTCCTCAGAGATTCATTGTAATATCCTTATAATTGAACCATAGGGGCTATGATGAGCGTACTTCCCAATGGGATACCAGTTTTGAATATCTGTTTACTTGATATGTGGAATTGAATGCATAAATTGGAGGATTGTTAACTACCCAATACATCCTTTTTCACTATTCCTTTTACATAGTGCCTACCACATATTCACTGACTTTTAGGTACATACCATTTGGTGGTTTCCTACTGGGATTAGTCTCAGATCCTGTTTGGGTAATGATTTTGGGACCAAAATGATTATATTACTCGAGGTATAGATAAGGGAAAGTTCCCTTCTACTTCAGGTACTTGACTGCTTTAGAGATGGAGGGCATGGGACCAAGATGGGGCTTGCGATACCGAGGATTTGTTTATTTGTTTCATTTGTTATTTGGATTGGTAATTTTTTATTCAAGAATTGTGTTTTGTTTGGATTCCTTCATAGACATATGTATCATGCATCATTTATATTTGTTCTCCAGTTGTATCTCTATCACTCTTCCACTGTTTACTATTGTTTTAAATTTTTATTGCTTCTGCTATTGTATATTTGCTTTACTTATTATGTGTTTCTCTATCAATGAGGCCATAGTTTCCCCACTATCACGCCCCTGGACCTCGTTTCAAGTCCGCAGCCGCTAACATTCAGGGAAATGCACTTGAGGCCATGTCACCAACCGGGTACGGGGTGCCTCAGGGAGGCATCCAGAACCGAAAATGTTACAGACTATTTCTTAGTCTAGATAGAAATATTATACCAATAATTATTGATTTACTATAGAGTTTGTGGTCCAGGATCATGTATTCTAGTTCTTATCACCCATGCTGGGGTATTAAAGGTTTCATAAATAAGGGAACTTTTTTCCTCATTATGTCAGGATGTTTAGATATTGGAAAAATTCAGGATGGTAGCCTATCATTTCTTATTACCTCATAGGTATCATGCTATGAACAACTTCTTCCATGTTTCAATGCTTCAGTGTTATCATGTCGAATCATATCATAATTTTTATTCAAATTAGTTAGAACATGATGACAATGATTCATTTGAGGAGTATATTATATGCATCGTTGAAAGGAGATTTTCAGCCCTATAAGGTTAGTATATCCCACTAGTATGGGTGTTAAGGTAGCGCAGCTATGTACAAGATGAGACATGGGAGTGGTAAGCTGTGGTAAATGATCAATGTCCAATGTTATTCTTAGGCAATGTTTCACCACCATTGGAAGGTGACCCCATGGATGAGTTCCTTTAATGGAAAATACTATAAAATTATGTTTATCACTAATTTATGGATGATATAAATATTTTTCTAACTCCTTTTATAGTTCCTTTTATGATACCTAATGAGTTCACAATGGTATGGATGATGTTTGGCCTTTTTTCATATCCCATGCCCATTATTTTGGGAGAATTTAGCTATTAAAAATATTAGTGGAAACCATATGAGTGTGGTGGGATGTTAGTCTAAACCATACATATTTTCTACATTTTATGGAAAA
Organism: Viscum album; assembly: GCA_963277665.1. Lineage (NCBI taxonomy): Eukaryota > Viridiplantae > Streptophyta > Magnoliopsida > Santalales > Viscaceae > Viscum > Viscum album. The sequence goes on along the minus strand of OY728129.1, from coordinate 1,262,689,696 downwards.
TAAATATCGCCTAATTGGTGAATGGTTTATCAAACTGTACAGACTGACCATGAAATTACCCCCTCTCCTCCATGTACCAATATATGGTTAGCGCACAATTAGGATAACCGTGCAGCAAAACTATGCACATGATAATTTTGGGGTCATTTACCATTTTACCCTTAACTTATCTAATTAACTTATCTATTCTTCATCAATCCTATTACCAATGGTATAAACCTACATTTCTCTATATTGTGTTCCCTTTGAAGGACTAATCTAGGGATTAAATGTAATCCTTCATCTGGGATCAAATCTAACTTCAAAATTTCATGTTGGATTTTAAACGGTAAGTACTCAATTGTTTCTAATACACTATTAATTTTTATTTCTCTCGACCTACTTATCAAGGGGTGAGTCCTTATACTCATTTTTTAGATATACTCATATCCTATCCAAATTAGTGGCTGAAACTGAAGGTGGGGAGTCAAACGATTATGAGGTGGTGGTCTAGAACTCACCCTTCAAGTTTATAGTTTTTTGAATTGACATATAGGGCCCGCAAATTTCATTAGGTGGACTTTATTTTACATATATGACATGATTATAGTCATTAAAACTTTATGGTTATTCTAGTTATTTAAATGTTATTGGTTGTTTGTGGTTTTTAAACAACTACCAAGGGTTCTTACCATAATTTGGTATTTAGTGTTTGGATAATTTTTATCCATCATTCAGTTATGATCGAGATTGACCGCTCAAATGTTAAGAAACATAATATTAATTTCCTATTGAATAGAAATTTTTTGAATGTATTTTTCCTTTTCAATTACACTATACCCCCATAAAATAATTAAATAAATGTATGTAACTAAACCAATGATATTATAGTGAGGATACTTATTTTTATGTCTTGAAAATATTAAATGTAAATGAATATTAGGTTCCACATATCTAAGAAAAGTTTAAATGTTTATGGATGGTAGTGGACTGACCCTTATTAATTGATCAATACTTACATGGTTTTGATAAATAGTTTTCATACTACATGGCCTGGTCAAACTCATGAAAGGAAAAGCTTGAACCAAGTGAATTTGTTAATGGAATAGTTATCATATGACCAAATTAATTATAATAAATTAGTGTAAGTTTCATATTTTTGTAAATTCACCATAACATCATTATAATAATCATTTACTCATGTTACATCTTCGATTACAAAGGGAATTCCAGGGGTAATCAAGGACATTATTATGATTCAATGATGCTAGATTCCTTGGGTGGTACCTTCCTAGGAACTTAATAAATTTCTACATTTGGATGCCTTGTATGATTCCATAGGAAGAATTCATTGATAATAAAGTTTTCCTTAGATACAGTCCTTCAATATAGTGTGACATTATGTTAATTTGTTTCATCCTTGGGATTGAACTCTTTTTGTCTTCAATTTTGCCTGCGATGTATTCCATTGACATGGTTAGAAACATTATTATGGAAATGTATAGGACTATGATCCATAGATTAAAATCATACAACTTATCAATACTATGTTACTACTGAGTTATAATCCATTAAGGTATAGGTTCCCTTGGTGATTACTAAGGAATAATTTCATATTATTTATCAACTATGGTTTTCTTATTACATCTTTGAACCTTTAAAATTTATATTATGACGATGTGATGATAGGTATGTCTATCCCTCATGTGACCTGTTTATAAAAACTGGAACTTAATTAATTGATAAAATAATAGCACATTCTGACAAAAGTGAAGGACTGATGGTGGTATATGGGTATTTAGACACATTTTACTTTATTACGTTATATGTGTGTGACTAAACAATATTATATTTCCTTTAAATGTGCTAGATTTTGTAAACAAAATTGGTGGTCCCACCTTATGATTTATCTCACACCATCTTCAAGTACTGTTTGGTACCTAGGGAAAATTAAATGTATTCAGGCGTTGATAAAGGAAATCGTAATGATTTAGACACTTCAGTGATTTCTATTCCAAGATAGTGTTGTTAGTATATGACCAAGTTGTAGCTTATAAAGATTCAGATTGTCTAAATATTTCATTTTCAATGACATTGGGTTTTTATTGTATTATGGATACATTGTATCAATTTTTTTAGGAATTATAGTGACATGACAAATATCATTATTAGTTATTATATTTAATTCATGGATTTAGGTTATTAATTATTTATATTCTTTAGTTGTGAGTTTTTTTAATAGCATTCTTGCATTTATTTATATCACGTAGTATCAAATCTGTTATCCACCATGTTTCACTCTGATAATGAGGGCATAGTCACTCCACGGACTTACCTTAGGCACTCTATACTAGTGGGCAGGAACTAGATTTTGGTACGTGTGCTTGAGGCCAGGTGTCTCACTAGGTTCGAGGAACCTCTTATGTGGCATCTGTATCTGGGATGTCATGATTCTAATGCGAGATTTTATTATCGAGCCAATGGTTTGTCATTATCATCAGTGTGTTTTTTTGTAACATTAATTTTCTACAAATATATATACTAAGGATACATCATGTGGAGAACATAAGCTCTAAAATATGATCCTAACAATATTTCATATCTGATATATTAACTAGTACAAACAAATTCTCGTGATTCATAATGTAATATTAAGTATTTTGAAAAGATTTTTTTAATGATAAAAATATTTATTAAATAAAAACATACGAGATTAATGTTCTAATAGTAACATCACATTTTTGAAAACATTAATTATTGATCCATTTATAAAATATTTTTTAATATTTTATTATCATATTTAGAATTGAATATTACTCTATAAAATGAAATTAAACAGAACCAGATTAATAATTTTATAAAAATTCAATTATCAATCACCACATCATTTCAATTGAAATTCTATTTCTCTTATAATCCTATAAATATTCATTATTAAAAGTGATCTACGTGTATAACCCATTCCAAGATACTATTGTTTAGTATATTTTTTATATTTGTGTTTCATTATCATTAATTCCATGAAATAAAAATTGGTTGTTTATTCAGTACCATTGAAAAATCACATTTCATAATTATTATATATTACTAAAAGTAATTTTCCTATACAATTATTAACAACTTGATCAAAATGAATAATTTCAATCATTTGTTGATTTACTAGAAATGAGCAGCTATAATAGGGATTGGACTACACTTGTAATCTTAGGATTATATTATCATCCACATCTCAAGAATAATATAGGAATGGGAAAATTTTATGTAAAATAATTTTATATTAACTCATATAAAAATTCATTATTATTATTCTTATTATTTCAATTTTGTTATTTTAATGTTCTAGCACCGACACACTTTCATACTTTTATTTATCTGGGAAAATAATTCCTATCAACGAATTATCTATTTTGAATATTCTTATATTTAAGGACCATGTTGTATAATATGAATGGTAAAAGGAAAATAACGTTCATATGGTTGCACAAGGAATTAATGATTGATGAGTACAATTAGAAAAAACCATTATTTTTGGTAATGTCTAGAGTTAAAAATAATCCATGATGCAATATGTAATCAACAAACAAAGAACTAAGCATTGGATTTCCATTATAATCCCTCGAATTAGGATATTGTAGACATCAATTCAATAACTGAAAAATGATGCATCAATTAATATAATAAATCATAAAATAAAGAATATTATTAATTACACTACAAGAAAGAATGTATTTTTTCATGTTTCTATTTTTATGAGTGTTAATTATATTTGGATAATGTTTCCACTTAATTTCATTGAGATGTTAGAGATAATGAGCTATAGAATTTCTTATTAAATTAATAATATTTAAATATGGTGGTGAAAATTTAATTAAATTAAATGTTCTATAGGGTCGCATGAATTGTGAATGGGAAGATCACGTTGGGATAAACATTATAAAATGCTGATATGGTTGAGAGAGTTTATGTATAAATATTATTTATATACTAAAATATATGGTATCCTTAAATAATACTAATATTTATTGGAAATTTAATATGAATAGTAGATTGTTTCTCTAATATTATTTGAATTAATTAAATAATATTTCTCAAGAGGAGGGAATAAAAAAGAAAATAGTATAATTCATATCATTAAAGGGTCCATCATATGAAAGATATGATATTGAGATAAAATAATTCATAAATGTTAAATTATATCTTCATGTTAAAGTAATATATAAATATATGAAATAAATGAGAGGCTATACAAGGGAATTATAAAGAGACAACCATATGTTTGATCATAATGGAAGCATGCAGTTAATTTAAAATAATAATCTAAATATATGATATATTATTTTTATATAGTACAATATGAAAGGTAAAATTAATAATAATTATAAAATATTAAGGAATAAAAATAGGTAAAAATTAGGATGAAGAAAGAGAAATTATTTATTGTTGAGGTATAGATTTTTATTGAAGAATAATGCCCAGATAAATAATCTCTAACCTAGAAGGAATCGACTAATTGGCGTCTAATAGAAACCAGGTATGAGGTTAGTTTTTCAACATTTCATTTTAAATTTATTCTAATATGTTTTTTAGGATAAATATACTATTAATGATTTAATAAATTTATAATTAGTAGAAAGAATATATTAATAGAATTTCAATGATATATTTAATTATTATGAAGAGTATTTAATAAAATTCGAAGAAAATAGGGTTCTATATCATAATAATTGGAATGTTAGGTAAACTAAATAATATACGGATGAAAGTTTCTATTATGATTTGGATTATCTTTAAAAGGATAATGCAAAATTTAAAGTCAAGATTTAATGTTTAATTGAATATTTGGAATATTTTTTTCAAAGAAGTGAGGGATATGAAATAATAATTTCACTGAATAAAAAAAATAATAATTATGGTGTTGGCCACAATGATATATTTTCCCATATATATATATGAATCTTTTTATCAAAATACCAAAACATATGATCTTCAATGTGAGTGTTTTCAAATATAATATGCATTGAACTTATTCCACTAAATTTTCAATTAGTCAAACATATTAATTAGTATATAATAATCATTTGTCAATAAATCAATTTCAAGTATAACTCCTATTAATAATAATTTAAAATATGTGGGGTAAAATAATAATAGTTTAATTAATCTTATTTAAAAAAATAGAATAGCGATTCCCAAACATTCTATTTTTAATCATTTAAAGAAACATGACTAGTATGTCTCAAGATATATAGTGATACTTATTATTAGTACATATATAATACATATTATTATAAAAATATACATTACTTATAAATATGATATACACTATAGTGTATATGATTTAGATTATTTTGAATCATGAATACAAAAAACAGGATTATAAATCATCTAAATCATTTCTCATTTTTTTATACAAAGTTAGCACCATTCATACACTTAACATACATAAAAACATTCCCCATTACCTGAGTAAAGAAAATATATGAAAGGTTGATCTCATGTTCTCAGTAAGGGTAAATATCACAAAAATCCATAAATGATCATAAGTGATCATAAGATAAGAATATGATTATTTTAACAGAAGCATAACATTGGACAATCATGACAATGAGAATATTAATAAAAAACAGAAACATGGTATAATGTTTCATCCTCAAAATTATATAATATAAATAAGTGAAGATTCAGAAATAATCAATAAAGGTCCATTATAAAATATCTTAATAAGACATAAAAAATTCATGCACATAATAAAATACTATTATTTCGTTATTTTGGGATCACTATCTAGAATATTAATACTGATTGGGTTCACTCCCCATTCCATCATTTCTTCTGAAATGGTTTATTCCTATCACTATCTTATTGGACAAATTAAATTACTAAACTATGTTCATTTCCCATTCCAATCATAATTATTTAATGAGATATGATTGTTTACCCAATGAAGTGGATGGATATATAAGACCACACCCACCCTCTACATAATAAAAACCATACATTTGTTTTTCACAAGATCAGAGAACATTCGTCTTGTCATCAAATCATTACCAATGGAATGTTTATGGGGTTTTTAAAACATTTCATTATGAAAATCAACAAACATATCGTGGAATAATAATGAATTAAACAACATATTTTATCCCAAAGAATAATAAGAAACATAAAAAGATGTTATTGTAGACAAATATACCTTTAAAATATCACTAAAACAGTTCATTTCTTAAATTCACCTTTCAATTTGAAATCCCTTATTTGGATTATAAATTTATCCATGAAATCGTGGAAAAATATTCTCTGAAAATAAAAAAAATGTTTTGTAATGATGATTTAATGAAAAGTGAATTTATTATGGTTTGAAAATTCATCTCCACAGTGTATTTTAAAACAAAAATTCATTCCACATTTTTGAAAAAACATTAAATATTTTTCATTTAAAAATTATTATAATATTAATTTTATTAATTTTTAAGGAAATTTAATTAAAATAAAAATTTAATTTCAATAATATATGGGTGATGGTAAAAAAATTATTGAAAACTTTTTAATGAATATATGGACAGTGAAGAAAATATTTCTATATGAATAGAGAAACATGTTCTGTTTTCCATAAGAATAATCATTTTGTAACTTGAGCACCAAAAGATAGTAATATGATATTAAATATTGAAATATAAATAAATAAATACTGAATAATAATATAAATACGTTTATCGGGGGATATATCATGTAATTTCATCATAAAAAACTTTATATGTAAATAAACTTTATAAAAATGAGATTGTAACATACAACCCTTACCTCAAGTCCATATTTCTTGAAAATCACTCTATATCCATGTATAATAAATTAAAATTATTGACAATTTTAGAAAAAACCATAATAATATGAATAATAACATACTTGTTTTACTTATAACTAATTATTTCTCATTTTTTAATAATCCTTCATTAGCTATATCATTTTTTGTGTTAACTGCTTCATTTTTCATTTATGTTTTGGTTTGAAAATTATATTACTTGTACATTGATCATGGTTTCTTCATCTCCATAAATTAAATAATTATCTAAATATAATATATATTAATTATATAAAATTTTATAACCATTATTATAAATTGGTGATGAAAAAATGGATTACACCAGTAAAGGGAGATAGTAGTCCATATATAATGACAAAAAATTAACTTTTTATTAATAAAGTTACCTTTAAGGAAATGTTAGAAACCGGTCCTAATCAATCCGGAGGTGAAGCCTCATAGTAGAAGGAAAATCCATCAAATAAAAACCTCAACCTATTGGTACTTTCCTCTATATAAATTTTCCAGTTCATAAGCCATAACATAGCATTAGGGTCTTCGCTGATAACAACTTTGAAACGAGACTCCATTTTGTCCCAGGTTCGAATATACTCTTCTTTTTTGATTTTCCCATCATTGATGCCTATCATAAGGATCATTTCTTGTTTATCAATCCAATCAGTTTTCTCGATGATTACCTCCACTTGAATATGTCGTCCCATCATCTCAGCCTCTTCCTGTGGGGTGTTGACATAAAGGAATTCTTCCACTATTTCCTCCTCCGAGTAGAGGATAGGTTTGTTAGAGTCCTTTTCTGTTTCAGTACAGTTTGCAGTAGATTTACCACTCACAAGCATCATGTCATTTCTAATTCACAGAACAACAACTTGAGAATTTTCCTGCAGATCAACCATGGATGCAGATGATATTTCATTATCATGGGGTTTAGATTTTTTTCCTAAACATGTTTCTTCAGTTCTGGTAAATTCATGTAATCCTTGAGGCCTCTCCCATTCTTCTTCTTATGAATCATTCCCTACTCATGGACCTTAGATACTCTGGAATCCTCCTCAGACTCCAAAACCTATGATGTTCCGTCATTCAGCTCATAGAGAATTTCTTGTGTAGTTTCATTATTGTTCAAACACTCAAAATAATTTTTGGTCTGAACCCCACCCTGGTCTGATTCCTTTCCTACTGGAAGTTTGATGACCCCTAAAGTGCCAAATATCTGAATTGAATTGAATTGGCATTCTATCTCCTTCCCTTCCGTCCAGGCCACCACCACCTTCCTAGAGAAGTGCACTACATCAGTTTAGGGCGGTCGCGATGATGGACCACCAGTCCTTTGCTCCACTGATTAACAGTATCCCGAACCCTCAAATCCACCTTCATCCGATCAAAACCCCCCAACACAGATGGTTCCTTGAACTATTTTTCCGCTGGTTTAATTTGCACCGCTTTTCTTGCTAAATGGATGCCTGATTAACATTTTCTCCATTCTTCCCCTGCACTGGAACCTTCCCCTGGCGAAAAACTCATCTGTAGTTGGCGTCCGAGTGACCTAGTCTACGACAAGATGAATAGAACTCCAGCCAATATTCAAAAACCACCGGTTTCTTGCATCGTACCTCCTCACCAGCTTCAATCCACATAAACTCGACCGGTGGCCTCGACACATCAACTTCCACACACATGCGTGGTTTGATCAGACGACACATAGAAGGACTACGTGTATCAACATAGAGAAACCGACCCACTAAATTTCCTAGCATACGTAAAATCGCAAGAATTTGAAAAGGTAGAGGTAATTCCAGAAGACTTACCCAGACCGAAATTAAAGGTGAATCACGATTCAAGTATAGATCGTAGCTCCAGTGAAATAGATAGAAGCCGCAGCCACCACACATCCTGGGACCGTATGACAGAGCATAGAAAAAATCATCCGAATAAGAACAACGCACCATCAAATTCCTTTTGTCTATCAGACCGAGAACAAATCATTCTTGATGTCCCCATGTTTCGAAGATGAACCTGTCGAAGTCATCAACTAAAGTCCGTTTCTTCCTAAATCGTGCCACCAAATATAGATTCCGAAGGCTCTCCACCTCCGTAAACTCCAAAACCGATAGTGGGATCACGAGACCTCCATCATGAATACCAGGGACCTTTGGGCCTATGTTAATATTCGGAAACCTCGGAATCGATTCAGGATTGGTAAAAGGGTAGAAGTCGCGTCTTCTGCCATTAAGAGGAAGCCAAAGATCCTCCCCCCTCCCGCTGACTTACAGCAGATGGGGGAACGCCGTCGTCCCCATTAGGTTTCTGCCATCGCCGATTCGAGCCCGATCCTCCAACAAACTCTTTTTGAGTAGTCCATATATACACACAAGTAATGTTTCAATTTTTGGATTGATGGAATGAAAGAACGGTAAATATTAATTAACAATTCCAGAATCATTTTTATATCATAAATAATATATACATATATATATATAAATGCTAAATATAATATAATTACCAACCAATAAATTTGGGGATGGAAAATGAATCATATAACTACATAGAGGAGGAAGTCCAAACATACACATGAGAAACACATTCATTTACCATTTGATGGTGAAGAGATGGTAGATTTTTTTAAAATAAAAATATATATAAATAATTATATTTTTTATAAACCATTTTAAATATATTTATGAATAAAAAATGTTTTGAGTAAGTAAAAGATGTTATTAAATTGGAAGATATTCAATAAGATATATACATCTACAGTCAGAGGCATCCAATTGCTTACTCATTAATATATGAAGGATTATAAATAGAAGAAATAAAAGAAATAGGATGTGGGGAAGTATTATTGGAAAAATTTTATTATGTATTTTTTAATATTTAAGGCTCAAATAATAGGAATAAGTATAAGAAAAGGTTCACTTTTATAAGTGTGGTGAGGAACAAAAATAGAGTTTCTTTAATGATTTAAATGATATATGGTCCGTTTAATTGGAAAGTGGATAATAATTTTCATTTATTAGAATGTCAGATTATATAAAATTTAAATATATTTGAAAAATACAAATTTTATAGGTGTGGGTTATAATTCTACCTTTATATTTTGGCATCCCCCCCGATATACTAGTTTTAACCTTAATAGTTGATTTTTTTTAATTTTACTACACGATATAAATTTCTTTGATAGAAATATAAGATTATATTTATTATTAGTATTAGAAATATATAATCCATTTTAGTTGATTCAATTTCTAAATTTGGTATAATCAATTATTACTGATTCACTCAACCTGGAATAAACCCCCATTTTAAAAGAACTAATCATTAAGAAAAAATCATTATTTACATACATTAATTTAAATTTTAAAACCATAAAATGAATGATAAAATATATAATATAAGATAATATATATATTCCATTAAAATCATTAATCCAAACATATTAGTTAATTTTATTTATAAAAAACTCATTGTGTATTTAAAAATAGTTTCGAACCAAATGTATTTTTATGATAAAAAATATATTTATTTCAAAATCATGTATAATAATTTTTTTTCTTTAATAAATTATAATATTTTTAATAAAAGGATCATTATATTACATTAAGATAAAATTCAAACATATTGAGATACTTACATTAAAATAAATTATACAATTTCTAAAAACATCAATATCATTTAGTAAGTCTTGAAAAATAAATTACTTTATTAAAATCCAAAATAATCTCTATAATAAAATAACAACACAGTGATTTGAAAATTTATATTAATTTCCTAAAATGTAATTCAATAAAATTAATGAAATTTTTTATAATTTTTTATTTAAAATTTTTTAGAAAATATTTTTTATTGAAAAAATATTTTTCAATACTATATTTAGTAGACTGAATATTTAGTAATTATTTATTATTCATTAGTATATAACACTTATTATATGTAACATTATCTCTGTGATCCTTGATTTATATAAATTATACTTCATAGGAGATGTCATACTCCAAAGATATAACCTCTGAGTTCAATACATGTGAAGGATCAGATATGTACTTCCTCATGACTGATACAGGGAAGACATCATGCAGTTGAGGGAGGTTTGGTGGGAGTGATATGTGATCACCTATAGTCCCTACATGATATATTATATCAAATGGACTAGTTTTATAGGGATCAAATTTAAATTCATTATGATTATCATAGTATTTTTCCGTAGATAAATTCATAGGAAAACATTATAACCAACATTGAATTAAAAATATATCTGATGATTGAATGGAAATATATTCTATTAATATAAGATTCATTTATGTATTGATGAATAGATCTAAATAAATAAACAATTTCCTAAACTTGATCTTTTCCCAAATACTTTCATTCTTCAAAATCATACAAATATATTAGTCATTTACTCGTCATTTCATAGAGAGATTTTTGGGTGGTAATATAAATGCTAGATTGAAATATATTGTTGTTTGAAAACATGACTAGAGGATGTTATTAATTACAAAAACCTTTTAAATATAGATAAAATTATATCATCATTTCCTCTGTTGTTTTAATAATTCTATTAGGTCACCCATATATATGAGTATTATAGGTAGTACTGAGACACAAATCCATATCTAGAACTTCATGAATACTTATCTAGAACCTCGACAAAATCCTCACTTCCAAATAAAGTACAATATAATGTGGTACACAATTTATCTGTACCACTTATTTAATTTATATCCTAGTATACTATTCAAGGTAGAAGTATTAAATGATTTAACTAATGTGATATGACATGATAAGGTGGTCAATTATTACCCTTATATAATTATGGAAATTATTTTTTTTGGTGAATCTGATGACGATATCCATGGACATGATTTCCCATTTCCATTATATTATGGTAATGGTAATAATATCTCATTATAATTTTTCATCATTTCCATAACTTTCAGACATACCAGGAACCATCATACATACTCCATAATATCTATCCTCATGTTTTCCCACCCAAGAAACAATTTTAGAACTATTTTAATCCTACAACATTTAGGATTATTAGAGAATGATAATATTCTAGTTTAATACTATAGTTATTTCTCCATGTTTTGTATTTATGGGACAAATACATTGTTACTGGACCTTATCATTCCTTCATAATCATTTTCAAAATTAGGAAAATTTACTTATTTATGTTTTATCTCAACATCCTCCTTACATTTCTCTTTAATTTTATCAAATAAGATTGGTTGAAAACTTATTTGAGAAAGATAATATTTCACCTTTTCCTCTATAATTTAAATGTCTGTCCTTTTAAAATTAAATGGTATTAAATATTTTATATCCCTATCATAGTTATGTTAGAATTATCCACTAAACTAAAACCATTATCTACCTTGTAATCTTTCCCAATTTGGTAATGTATTGAGCTGTTATAATCCTTAATCAACACTAAATATATTATTTGGCTTATTATAGACTCTTTATAGGTTAATATATAGTGTATAATTTTATTATCTTATTATATGTCACACCATTCTTATAAATGATTATTCCTTCATTTGATATATGAAAAGATATACTTTTTATTTATAAATCAAGAGTTCAATATTTTTTCTCAGAAACCATAAATTGTTGTGAGGGGTAATCTATCACCACTTAATTTTTTATAATATCACAACTCATTCCATTTTTATATTAATTTCTATAAATAAACAAAAACATATCAACTTCATGGTAGTGTGAGAACAGTTTCACTGACCAACCTTCTCTGTAATTCTGTGATGTTTTATTCACATTCATTAATCAAAAGGATCATTAATACCTTCTAAAATAACACAATCACATTATTATATATCCATGTTAAGTCATTAAAAGTGCCTCAATATTATCCCACAGATTCATATAAACTAGAGATCTCACACATAGGAGTTAATTGGGCCTAGTTTCAATACCTTTTTCCACTAATGAATCAAATGATATAACCTTCCTCGATAATATATAACCATAACAAGAAATTTTTTTGTTGAAAATAATTACATTTGGTAAATATTTAAAAAAATATTCTATTTCATGGGGTCATCAGTACAATCCTCATGTGATCAACATTCTCTTCATATCTCATCGAATATGTAAGATTGTTATATATAAAACATACTAAAAAATATTAATGTTAATATCTAATGATATTATTCATGATATCCATGGATATAGTTGGGAAATTACCAAGACTAAATGTAATGAATATAAATTCACTATATATGTACCTCAATTATAAGGTTTTTCTGGGTATGTACTCATCATTGACTATAAATTGATAGCATATAGATGAGAGATCAATCTTGGAAAAATTTTGAGATCAAAATAATTATTCTAAAAATTATCAATATAGGGAATAATATACTTATTCAGGATCACAATCTACTTATGTTCTTATTAAACATTTTGGAGTCTAATTGATCTAACATTATTTACAAAAAGGTTCACCTGATGGTTGTACACTTGGTTGAATGAATCCCATATCAATATTCTCTTTGATTTTCTTCTTCAATTTCTACAACTCAAATAATGAAAATATATATAGGATTTTAAATTTGTCATAAACTAAGTATAATTAATATTTTAAACTAGAAAACATGATTTAGAGGAATACTAGGTTACACATACAAAAATACATAAAAAACTCTCCTAGAATAAGCATATCTTTAATACTGAGTTTCTACCCAACCATTTGAAATAAATACCCGATTTGAATTAGTATCTAGACCCATATAATATATATAATTTTAATTGAATGTTCTAATTTATCCTTAAACCAATCAACAATAAAATGTTGGTTTAACATATCAAATATTTTTTTCTTTCCTTAGTAAGTGATATGGAATCTATATAAATAAAAAATCCATTCCAAAAATCACATTTAATTAAATGAGAGAATGAATAAAAATATTTTTAGCGATCATATTACAACAATGTTTAAATATTTATGATTTTCAACATTGTATGAAATCATCATACCATTAAAATATTTTCATTCTATTTTAACATCTAGTCATTTAAGTGATAATTTGATACACTTTGAAAATGGTTCAAGTGTAAAACTGGTTTTTATAATTAGAATTAAATAATACATTAACCATTATGTATTGGAACATAAGTATACCTTTCAAAACTTCATTATGTGAACCAACATTAAAAATAGAGATAACATGAAATTTCATTTTGTCTACAGGATAATGATCTTCCTAATGTAAATCACCGCCATTAACCATCGAATTTGAAAACTATTTAGTGTAATTTTTTTAAACATTACATAAGACAACTTAATGACTAGGCTTGCTAAGGTTGAGTGCTGATATCTGGTCATTATTTGGGGATGGACAGTTCCATGATGTCTTGATTGGATGATTTCCTCTAAGACCTATGGGGCATGTAATTATCAATTAACCTTCGGGCGTTATAAGGATTCCACATCACCCTTGAGAGAGGGATTATCAAAAAGAAAAAAAGGTGAAGGCCTTCCATTAATTCATGAAATTTTAGTGTGGGTGGGTCATTTTATTTTAATTTTAATCAAATTACATAATTAAATAAACTCATTCCATTAATTTGAAAATTTATTTTCTAATCTAATTCCATTACACACTTAAATCATTTAATAGTACCATTATAATAATTTAATCTATGTATATCCTCACACATCATGAATAAAAAAAACTAAACTTCTCCCCACTATGATTTTTATTATTATAAATTACTTTAAATAAAATCTTCATTTTCTTATCTATAACCATGATATTGATTTGTGAATCTAATCTCTCTTTAAATTAGGATAAAATATCGAATAATTTATTCATAGCTACTAACATTTCTTCATGATAAATACATTCAAAAACAAGATTTTAAGACGTATAAAAATATATCAATATGATGTTTTATATAAATAATAAAACAAGTTTGTACTGCATAAGTACATAAAAAATTCATCATCCTTATTATTAAGGTTAATGCATTTATTATCTATCTTTGTGAAAAAATATTGAGAAAATATTCATTGAAAAGTTATATACTAAACACATCCTACGCTATAGAGTAAAATTAATTTTTTTCTTCATATTCTAGATATGTTCTCACTACTGATCCACATAACATTCTAAATGAAAAACAAAATATAATAAACTTTTAATATTTCTAGCACTAGATAACAAAAAAATATCATTTCATTAGAAATGATCAATTTTTTATTAATTAGTGGATCAATATTCCCACAAAATTATGGTGTTAATTTCGTAATGAATGACTCAATAATTCATCTTTACCTTCTTTTCATGTTTTAATGATCTATGTGATTTGTATATTGAGAAACATTAATAAGAATAATAAAACAAAATTACATTTCATACACCAAAAAAGTTTGTTTCACAGGAGGATATCATTGTATTTTCCATAAATTTCAGTGTTAACACGGTTCCTTCCTATTCCATTCCTTGACTAAAACACATAAGGATGACTATAATAAATAATTATCAAACTTGAAAATAAAATTACGATGAAAATCATTTATAACATTTCTAAATCCAGATACCTTCATATCAATCTATGACCTAATAGTATTAATATAGGTCATCCATGGTCTTTATTTATTCCAATCCATCATAATGGTTCTTTATGATATTTTGAATTAATCAATTAATATCCCCCAATATTATTAAACTATTTATTTAGTAAGGGCCTATACACCATTCACCAGAATGATGGATGAGATATACTTGACTATGTCATTTTAGGGTTATCTACCCTAGATGCATCTACATTTAGTCCATGTCTACTACTAGTATCTAGATATATATATATATATATATATATATATTCATTGAAAAAACACCCTCATATATTTGACATATATTTTGATACTCTCTTATACATTGGATTATCATAATGGTTTTCACTAAAGTCTCATCATCCCATTTTGTAAAAGATAATAAACCTTTCTATGATACGAATTATAATTACCCATTAATTTCATACATTAATATTACATCTTATTAGTGTTAATATCCAATACATATCAATAAAATTGAAATCAAAACCATTATAGTTCAGCACCTTTGGGACCATGGATACATATCGAGTAGGTATATAAATGATCTACATCATTTCCCATTATGTTCTTTATAATTAGTATCCTTCATAGATATATAATACTTCAAAATTTTCTCTATGACCTAAGAGAGGGAAACATAATATATAGTTATCTTAGATAGTAAATATTATAAAACATAAGATATATCAGTCACTAATCATATTTTTTAATAGAATAATCATACAGGTATGATAATATGATGTTGATATTAGAAAAACATAAACATTAATTCATAGGTCCTAATAATGAATCATTGAAAAAAGATTATGTCAATCATAATACATAAGGAATAAGTGTTTGGAATCATTATAAATATGATGATCGAGGAGAACATATCATAAAAAATATCATATGTTTCTGGAATACATATAGGCATATAAAATCATTTCATTTATTATGTCTAACATCTAATACTACAATAGGTGACTGAGTTTACCCACCATTCCTTCATATCTGTTTTCATCGTTCGCTGCCAAAAGTATATTATTAGATAAATTCTCTTATGTAATGGTTTCAATACATATTCTAGTCCTTATTAAATCATGACATATACTTAATAAAAAAATATATTATATGGAAATTTAATTATATGTTTACTAAATAGATATTGAAAACCCTACAAATTTGTTCCACAATATCAAAAAACATTCAACATTAATTGAAATCATAACATATTAGAGAGATACTATTTTTATTATATTCTTATTATCGTATTATTTACCCAAAGAAAAAATGAATAATGATGGCAGAATTTCATCATATACCCAGTATATCACAAGAAACATCAATGGGTACTATTATATATGAATATACATTAAAAAGATCA
This sequence comes from Viscum album, assembly GCA_963277665.1. Classification (NCBI taxonomy): domain Eukaryota; kingdom Viridiplantae; phylum Streptophyta; class Magnoliopsida; order Santalales; family Viscaceae; genus Viscum; species Viscum album. Next base: position 1,262,672,953 of record OY728129.1, on the reverse strand, counting down.
CAATAAATTTTATTTAGGATTATATGATTTTTATTTTGGATTATTTATTGAGAATAAAAATATTTACAAAAAAATTTGAGGAAATAGTTTTCATTTTAATTAAAATTGGAATATTATAATAGAATATGGAAGGAAATTTTTATTCATGGTGTAGGGGATAATATTTTATGATGAATATGTTAAAATAATAATTTATGTCAATTCTTCTATATATATTTTAATTTAAAATATTTGAAAAATGTAAATTACGATCCTTTTAAAAAAATGTAATGAAATTAAAAAATAGTAATAAATGAATTTATATAATAATTTTTAAAAAATTTAAAATATATCAGAAAAACATAATAATGAAAGTTTATACATAGAATAAAATATTCCAAACTGAACGGAAAAACAATTTCTAATTTTCATAAAAACATTCTTACTGTCTAAATTGTAATAAAGATAGAAAAGTAAAATGAAAACATAAGAAACCTAGATTTTATGAAAATACCAAAAAAATAATGATATATCATACATGTTTATTAGTATAAAATTTACCCGTAAATAATACCAGAAAAAATGATAATATATCATAAAATCTTTACATCTTGTTTGCCTAATTTCATATAATCTCTACCCTCTTATATAAAAAATATAAGATTTATTATAAAACTTTTCCATAATAATAAATTAATTATAATAAAATAAATGGTTTAATTATATCACATTATTATCCCTCAGTTAATAATTATTCATTATAACCATTATATTTGGTGTTAACATCTTCATTTTTCATATATGTATTTTTTTGACGGTTATTGTCTCTAAACATTGATCTTGGTTTATTAATATCTTGAATTTATATCATAAATTAAAATAATATATATTAATTATTTGAATATTTATTTCCATTATTATATTTTAGTGATGAGAAATAAATTTCATCACTACAAGGATATTGTAGTATGTAGGTATACATATGTGATATTTTTTTGATGGTTGGAATAAAAGAAAGTAAAATACTAATTCAACTTTATAGAATAATTATTACGTCCAAAAAATAATTAATATATACACTTTAAATCATACATAACAATAATCCATTTAAAATGGTTATGGATAGTGAATCATATCGCTTCGCAGGGGCTGTAGTCCACTTGTACAGATGAGCGGTACATTTATCTACAATTTAATAGAGAATGGGTGGTAAAAGATTATTCCATCAACATAATAACACACACACGCACACACACACACATATATATATTTATGATTTATTTTTCATAATGTTTTTTGGGATACTAAATGTTTATTGGAATTATAACAATAAAATATTTGGATGATATTGGTTATGATCTACACCTATTCTTTGAGGGTCATCATTTGGATTAGTCCTTAAAATATGATGAATTTCTAATTGGATAAGACCATAAAAATGAAAAATAGGTGAAGTATTATAATAAGATTTTGGAGACAAAAATTTCTATGATAGGAGGCTAAAATGGTGTGAATAATGGAGTCTAAATGGTTCTTTTCTATAAAACGGTAGGATAAAACATGGAATTTCTTTAAATACATCAATTAATATTGTCATCTTCATGGGAATGTTTCACCAAATGTATAGTTATTAGATGTTAGGATATTTTAAGGATTAAATATATTTATCCAATAATAAATTTACAGTTGTGAGTGGAAATCTAGACATTATCTATTGGTTTAACCCTAAGTTAAACACATTTTGACCTTAACCGTGTGTAATTTTTTTTATTATTTTTAATATTAAGTATTGAAAAAAATATGTTAAAACCATTTTATTATATTAAAAATTCAAATTAATAATTTTTTATTTATTTCTCATGATTTAATTTCAATAATTATTGGGATTTAATTTTAAATATTTGTGTAACCCAAAAAGAAAACACTTTTTAGAAGAATTTTTTTTAAAGAGGTGGTTGCTCAGACAAAGACCAAGGCACAATTTATTTCATAAAAGAAAAAAAGGAGTCACAAAAGTCTAAAAGATGGAATCTTATTACAGTTCTTATTTAAAGAAAGAGGGTGAGACATCAAGTAGATCATCTAACCAGGTAATGTCCAGATTGACCCCCTTGTTGGCAAGACTATTTGCAACCATGTTCGCTTCGCAGAACACATGAGTGGCAATGTAGCTGAGATTCCCAAGCGAAGAAAGACATTTCATCCATTGAGAGGTGAGCGGCCAAGCAAGGTGCACCACTCCCTTCTAGATAGCTTGGACGAAAGTGGTTGAATCATGTTCTAACTACAGGTTGTTCCAACCCTTCTGCATGGTGAATTCCACCTCATGAATGACTCCCAATATTTCCTCTTCCAATGCTGAGGTCGTGCCACATCCACCGAAGAAGCAGCCGAGGCATCTGCCAGAAGAATATATGAAGATAGCACCATAGCCTTCCGGACCCAAGTTACCTCTAGAAGTGCCGTCAACATTCACTTTGATCCATCCTGGAAACGGGGCTTGCCAGAAGACCTCAAAGGTACGTCAGGGAGAACCCACAATGCAAAGACATCAGAGGATCACAAAATCTACAACAGAGTTGTCACAATGATCCTTCTGAAGAGAGTCAGCATCCTTAATGGCAATGATAATATGTGTTTTACATGCATTGAGATTGAGTAAGCCATTGTTATGAATAAAATTATTTCTATCATACCATATCACATGTATAAGCTCAACCACCACAGCCAGAAAAAGATTCTTGATTTGCTTAGAAGATTCCCAGATTACACAGTGCTGAAGTTGAGAGCTGATAGAAGCATGGAGAGAACATCTGCAGCCAAAAATGTCAAAAATGTAATTCCAAAGAGCTGCAGCTGTAGCACAAGACAAGAACAAATTATTAGCATCCTCCCGGTGTTGATTGCACAAATGACATCTAGATCAAAGATAAATCCCAAAAGATTAGAGACATATATCAGTAGGGACCCTATTATGAGCCACACGCTAGATGAGAGTAAGACGTGAGGGTTTGATCCATAGTTTGTTAAAAGCATTCAACCATATATAGTTAGAATTAGAACATTAAAATTTGTTTTTGTAGAAACTTTTAGAATCCAGGACTCCATTGAAGGCAGGTTCCCAAAAAAGGAAATCATCAATGTCAGAAAAATGATAATTGTCAATGAAATGACTGATGTGGTTTGGATGGATGATGTCATGAGAGCTAACAACCTCACGAATCATGGAGGTGGTGTTCTCAGGACTAGTGGCAGGCGATATCATAGAGATTAAGGGGAAAACTGTCCAGTTGTCCAGCCAGAAATTCATAGATGATTTAGCGTTAACCACCCATCTAGCGTTGTTCATGATTTTAATGAAAGACTGCCTAATGGAAGGCTAGATGGAAGATGTGATGTAACCCAAGTTACCATTTCGAAGCTTAGTAACAAACCTTTTCTTGAGGAAGAACATGGAATTAGAATTGCTATGAATCAAATTCAAAGTCATTCTAGCTTGATGAGATTCATTAAAAAGCATAAGATTCTTGATTCCAAGACCACCCTTATCCAGGGGTTTAAAAAAAGTGACCCATGGTATGGTGAAAAGTTTTCTTTCAATCGCACTACCAGTCCAGACAAATTTTTTAATGAAAGTATTGATTATTTTAAGAAGAGTGGCGGGCCAACTGTAGACCATCATCGAGTAAACCATCTTGGAAACAATTGTAGACTTAACAAGACAGATACTGCCAGCCATAAAAAGAGATTTACCTTTCCAAGAAGATAGTTGATTGACAATTTGGTCCACAGTGCTGTGGAAATATCTCGATTTTGGTCTCCCCCAAAAGATAGGAACCCCCAAATAAGTGAAAGGGAAATAACCTTCTATAATTCATAAGTAATAAATGATGTGACTTTTTCTATTGGAGCCAAAGTTTTTCCCAAAGAAAACAAAGGATTTGTTCCAACTTATCACTTTTCCCGAAATATCTTTATAATGCGCCAGGGCACTTTTGATGTTTTTAATGTTCCTTTTATCTCCATTTATGAATAAAATTATATCATCATCATATAGAAGATGTGTGGGAATGTTTTAGTTTCTAGAAGCTTGAATGGGATTTATTTTCTTTTGATTCACAAGGATCATAAGAAATCTACTTAAGTAATCGTCAGCAATAGCGAAAATAATGGCTAAAAGGGGATAACCTTGCCTAACACCCTTATTACATTTGAAAAGACCTTTAGGGGACCCATTGACCAGCACAGACATGGAAGCCGAATTGAATAAGGTGCGAATCATGGTAATAAAAGAGTCATTAAACCCAATGTTTTTGAGAACTTTAAAAATAAAATTCCATTCCACAATGTCAAAATCTTTCCTGATGTCTAACTTAAAGGCCACAATGCTTCCTCTAGTGACTTTATTCATCATATTAGTACATTACAAGGCAAGGAAGATACAATATTGAATGGTTCTTCCTTTTATGAAGCCAAATTGATTCCAAGAAACAATTTTTTTAGTGATGAAGTTGAGTCTGGTAGCAATATGTTTTGTGATAATTTTATAGATGGTGTGGATGAGAGGAATAGGTCAGGAAAGATGAATCTCAGCAGCATTATCCGCTTTAAAAATAAGAGTGAGGAATTGAGAATTTATCCCACGAGGAAGAACACCATTGGAGAAAAAAGATTTGACCAGTTTACAAACATCTATATGGATGAGATCCCAATATTGCTAAAAGAAACCATTGTTGAACCGATCAGTCCCCGGAGCACTGCCAGGGTTGAGGCTGAAAATAGTGTCTCTGATTTCATATTCCATAGGTATTCTTAATAGGTGATCATTGTCTTCAATAGTGACCATATTGGGAATTATGTTAGGGAGGAGATATTTACTAACCTCAGGACCATTAAACAGATTATGGAAATAACTTACAACATGATTTGCAATGGCATCCTCAGTTTCAAGAAGAGTGCCGTCAACTTTAAGAAAGGCAAGGGGCCTACCGATTTTTCGGATTAGTTGAATAAAATTATTAAATTTAGTATTTCTATCACCATCTTAAATCCATTTAGTTTTAAATATTTTCTTACTCATGTTATCTTTGAGCTTCAGAAGAGAGTTAAGCTTCAAAGAAATAATAATTTTAGCCAAGGGATCAAGATAATAATCAGAGAAAGTATTGGAGCTTTGAATACTAATTAGGTCATTCTCCAATGAGGAGATATCCCCATCATGCTGCTTTGTTTTGGAGAATCACCAACCTTTGAGTTGTTGTTTTAGTAGTTTTAGTTTAGAAATGCAAGAAAAAGGTTCACTTTATCATCGCATTCTCTCCCAAAAGTATTTGATCATGTTGGAGAATTCTGGGACTGTTGCCCAAGCATTGTTAAATTTGAAAGGGATGGGAGATTTTGAGCCCTTGGAACTGAAGCTGACAAGAATGGGGTGATGATCAGAGTTGATCTTAGGTAAGGTAATGCTAGATATGTAATTCCATTTATCAAGGGCGGCAATGTTAGTGAAATCTCTATCCAGTTTCCTAGCTACAATACTATTGATAGACTTTCTATACCAGGTGTATTTGGAACCAGTAAGATTGATTTCATTAAGATCACAGTCCTCAACGGAAGCTTTAAATTCTCTAATTGAGATGGGGGAATGTGAAGATCCAATATTTTCACTTGGGAGAAGAATATAATTAAAGTCCCCAATCACCAGCCAGGGATCTTGAACAGAGATAGAGAGGGAAAGGAGGTCAATCCAGCGGGACCTTCGATCTAGATATCTATTTTTGGCATAAATCATAGTGCAGAAGGTACCAATACCAGCATAGGAAAAAGCACATGTAAATATTTGGTAAGAAGTTTTAACAACAGTAACTGATTGCAAAGATGAGTGATAAAAAACCTAGAGAGTTTCCGTAGAGGTTCCTTCCTTTCAAGCACCAAGGAAGTTATAACCAAATAAGAACAAGTGTAAATAATTAGAAGAAAAGTTGATTTTAGACTCAGCAATGGAAAATAAACATGGTTTGTGAGTAAAAATAAATCTCTTAAGCACAATAAAAGTATCAGAGTTAGCTAGACCCTGACAATTCCAAAATAGACAATTCATTTAAACCTACGTTTAGAGCCAGTGCTCCCTTTTTATGTTCCGCCCGATCCCTTATATCTTTCTGACCTTCTAGGTGAAATCGATGATGATGGGCTGGATTGATTTCCATTCTTGTTCTTAGAAGAGGCAACGGGATCAATGGAAACTATTTGAATATCCACACCCCAATTTGTTATCCAAAGAGATTGATGGGAAATATTTTGGAGGTAAATCAGGTGCAAGAGAATTAGATAAACATGAAGAGGCAGTCACAGTGGCCATAGAGCCCACTGCCACTGTCTGATCACTGGAGCCTGCCACCACAAGGGTGTAAGGCTTTTCACTGACCAACCTTACCTAGGCTGAAGTGTCAATGATGCTTTTGTTGGAATTAAGGTTCAGATTGAAATCCATATTGGTCTCCTTTGATAGAGACATAGACTGATTGTGTTGGTCATTGGTACTTGTTTTGGTATTGGGGTGAGCATCAACTGCATTCATAAGATTATTGGCAGCAAAGAAAATGGTGGATGAGGAGGTACCTGCATCTGTACCCTTACCTGCAGCCTCTTGTACCTCCACCTAAGACACGACCAATGATTCTTTCTTTAGGTTGTGGACAATTGCAACCTTAGGAGGGTCTACATGTGTCTCGGCCTGGGGACCCTCAGCTGAATTATAATATTCCTTCGGATCACATGCAACAACCCTATAAGAAGTGAGACTCTAATTCAGGTCCATCAAAACATCTTGGCCACTGTTCAAGACTCGAGACACTGCCTGCTGATTATCGCCCAACAAGCCGTGGCCTGAGTCAGATCCAGAAATCGCAGGATGCGCAATGTCCCGCACTACAGTCACATTCTCCGCCATAACATCAGCGCCCTCAGTCCCCTCCTCCTCGACCATATCGGACCATTTAACACCAGAGGTCTCCCCTACGGGAGGTGATTTCTTAACCCATCGATCAACATTTTTTAGGTTAGTTTCAGTCATCCCAGAAGAAACTGTTTGCTCATTCCTCTTCCACCTGACCTGAGTCCACCCGTCTTCCTTCGGCTATTCATCCGACGACCTCACATGGATCTTCATCACAAGACAGTTCATTATCGAATGACCAAAAATCTTACATAAATCACAAAATGGAGGTCTGCGTTCGTATTCTAAACAAATTTTGGCTTTGTACTCATTTGCGTTGAAGGCGATCGAATCCGGAAGCTTTCTCCTGAGATTGACTTCCACCATAACCCTCGCGTACAGGCCGAGCTCCGCATTGAGTGTATGATGATCTATCTTCAGCAGAGTCCCGATGAAAGAGGTAATATCATTTAAAATTTTGGGATTCCAGAAGAAGAAATTCAAACCATGGAGTCACACCCAGATTTGAGCCGTCGTATTTTGGTGAGTGTGAGGATTGAAAGAGAAATCCCATTCCGAAAGACGAAGAAACCCTGGTTTCATATGAATGTTTCCAAAAGACCAGATGTAGTCAATCTCTTCCTGCGAGCTTAAGAGAATATGAAAATACCCACGCCCGATCGAAACAATCTTCCAGTCGTTGAAACCCCAGATGAGCGAGATCCTCGGTTTGAGCTCTGAGGCCAACCATGGCTTATCACCCTTCAAATATGAAATACGTCCTAGCACCGAGTACTTAAAAACTTGAGATCATTGCTTCAGTGCTTCCGGGTCTGCTTCCAACGTGAGTCGGCCACCATCCAATTTTTTGCAAAAGGATGACTTCCTCAAGATGAGGTTTCACAAATCCGTGCCTTTCAATGCTTCCAGGAAAGATATCGGTTTAGGTTTTTCATTTGATGAGATCTCTTCCTTCAGCGCCTCGCCATCTTTTTCCCCTAAATTATAGAATCGATGAGAATTGAAGCGCTCAGGAGCAAGAAACGAAGAGGACATAAGATCAATAACAAGGAATCAGAGACGAGAGAATCATGTTCATCCACGATTTTTGAGAGAGAAGGTCTGCCTTCTCTCTAAAGAGCCGTTCCTCATCCCACACTTTTTAGGAGAATAATATTTGAACATTTAACATAATATATGCTAATTATTTTCCATTTTAAAAAAATTAAATGAAATTTATTTTATATTATTTAATATATAATTGTTAAATTTTATTAAAATCATTAATAAATTTATATTAATTTAATTTAATAAGATAAAAACACATTATGTGTATTAAAATAAATTTCAAAAAAATGGGTTTTTAATCCCAAAAAATGAACTTATATAATATAAAAAATATTATTTTTATAATGTAATTAATTATATTATTTATAAATAAGGAATTATTTTTTCATTATGAAAAAATTCAAAATTTTAATTGGAATTTAGTTGGCATGGAATAACAGTTTTTATGAAAATATTATGTTTCACTATTCACCGAAATGTAAAATGTTTTTGTAAGATCGTATGTATGAACCCTAATTTAATATTGAAATGATGATACATAAAATTATTTTTTTTCCTCAAACAATTTTTCTAGAAATTATATAAATTAAATATTATTTATGTACGAAATATTTTTGTAGAAACCAGTTTTGAAGAAAAATTATTTTTTTAACAAAAATTGATTTATTTAAAAGATAGTACAAATTATTTTGAACTGATAAATAGATTTAATTGTTAAAAACAATTATATTTATTATAAATAATGTGGTTACTTATATTCATTCTTACAAATTAAGCAACTATCATACAATGATTTAGTATATCTTAATTCATTTAGATTTATGGTCATATCTAAGAAAAGTATTGAATGATTCATGTTTTATTGGAAAAAAATTAAAATTATAGGGGTCACAAGTTATATTTGTTTTATATGTGAATTGGATTCTCTATGAATATCAGGGAATATACATGAAACAAAATTTCTTATAATAGATGTGTTTTAGGAACTGTCGGATTTGGAAAACAATTCAAAAGAATGATGAAAGTATTTTGTGAGGATGGATTATCATATTATACTATAATGAATATTTAATTTATGATGAATGATTAAAACAAACAATAATTATTATATATCAATTGTTTTATGTTCGGAATAATTTTATATTCTAAAATAATTAATTATTTATTAATAAAATTGATTCTATTTTTATTATTCTTATCGAGAAGATAATTATTAAATAATTAACCATCCTCAATTAATTTTGAAACTTATAATGTGATTTAATATTGTACCTAATGATAGTGTTTGGGGGAATAGGAGAATTTTGACTATATATGTATAACGATTCATAAGATGTCTACGAGTTAATCGTTACAGAAATTCCAAAATTCATTGTAGAGAAACAATATCTATTTTATCTTGGTATAAAGGAAATATAAAAAAATGAATATTGTAAGATAATAATTGATGTAATCACCAGGACATAAATTTATATGTATAATCATGACTTGATTGGTCCGACATATATTTTCAGTCTTGGATAAAAAAGTAATATTTTTTATTATTAATGAATATAAAATTTTCAACTCTCAACAACTTATTGGAAATTATAGAAGGTTTACAAGGGTATATTCTAGATAAAAAAATGAAACTTTTTCAATATAGTTGGACAACTAAAATATTGTATTTATTTTGAAATGATTCATTACTATCTCTATAAAAACTTTATCTTAGAGGTAAATTCTATAATCAAGAGTTTGATATGTTCTGTGAAAGTAATGAATATTATAATAAATTATTAGTAACCAAGACTCAACATCAAAATGTAGGTGTTGATAAGGAGAATAAATCCCCTCATAAAATATGGAGTAACATATAATTTTATTAAGGACTAACACTATATTATTTGGTATATTTTTGTCTCAGATTTTTTTTTTCAAACCATATTCCTATTAGGAAAATTCTCACAAATAAACCTAAGATTTATGGAAATGTGTAAAGATTTGTAGTATAAGGATGTAAGGAAATCATACACAACATCAATAATTATTTTGACATGTTTAATTATAAATTTCTACAATTAATATTTTTGGGATATTAAAATGAAAATATAACATAATAAGCTGATAATAAGCGGAATATAATCATTGATGGATTGGTTAATATAAATGTTATAAAAATTCTCATGTACTGAAATCCACTGTGATAGGTCAAATTGATTATAAAGAATCTTATAGAACAAAAATTTAATGTAAATCAAATTGAATAGGTAAATACTGTCATTTAAGGGGAGGATAATCAAGATGAATATAATATTTTTAATACAAATTGAGATCACCGCATTGCTATAGTTTTTTTTGGATTTTGACTAAATATTACAAAAAGGATAATGGTATAAAATACATGTATAGATTATACATTCACATCATCAGTTTGTTCAATTGATGTAACTGATGAATTTAATAGATGGAATTGAGTTATGGATTTTTAATAAGAAATTTATCATATAATTATTACGAATGAATGGTAATTATTTTATTCACATGGATGGAAATAGGAAATTGGGATTAATTTTTTTAATAATAATTTTGATGAATGAAAATTGATTGTGAATAATAATGAATGAATAGTAGGTCATGGTTATAGTCTAGATGAATTCATTGAATATTGTGACAATGTTTCAAAATTTTATGGTTTATAAGATATTCAGATATCACTAGATTATGTTTCACATCAATATTGCATGTTATAATTTATTTATGTAAAATTATCAATTTTGAAATGAGTTTTTGTAGAAAAATATTTTATAAGACAAACAATGTTTTCTGAGAATGGGAAAAAGAAAAATCTACTTATTTATCTTACTATATCATTATATGCAATGATACATGACCCCTAATACACTGTATGAGAGGTTTTCTTGTTTAATTTGTAATAATTTTGATAAATGTATGATATATCCAACTGTATTTATAATGTGGTAATCTAAAGAAATACTAATCATATATTGTTTCTTAATACTAAATGAGCATTGGAAAATTGGATATAAAAATACCCAAAGTATTATTATCATTTCACTAAAGGTGAAAATCAATAATGACTATATGGTGGTTAATCTCCTAGGTTACAAAATCGTGTTAACCTCATGGAGACTTTCCTTCACATAACCCTTAATGTATAATGCAATTACCCATGGATATGTAGCATATTTTTTCTAAGAAAATGGTTTTTATCTGACACCCCCTTTGTAGTTGTGTGATTGACAACATGAAAAATAGGTCAGTTCAAGAAAATATGTGGTTTTTATGATTAGTACATTGAGAATAAAAATTTCCTTTGGCATGTTGTTCTAATAACACAATGGACCTCATACATTTCTGCATTGATCACAAGACACATCAGTCAATAAACGAATAACAACATCCTAATAGATCACATGAAATAGGCTATAAATTAGGGAACAAATATGTGATAGAAGATACTATATTTCTTAAAGTGAAAGGTTTATATGATTTGAGTGATAAATATGTGGATCAGGAAATGGCTCTTGTATATGTTTTCCTAGACACAAGAGGGCCCTCTGGAAATGTCATTTCGATCATGTGTAGGAATTTGGATATGAATTCTTTTTCAGGTGGAGCTAAAATGAATTTTTTGCCTTGAATTCCATGTAATTAATCTATGTGGTATTGAACATGCAACTCAAACCCTCGGTCATGTTCTAGTTTTCATCATTGTGTCCCCAAACCTGTGATGGATTTTAGGAATTTGGTAATGTAATATTGATCACAATGTTTTTTTATCACATAATAAGGGAATGATTTCATTATTGAACTGTGTAATTATAAAATGAATCACCTAAGACGATGATTACTTCTTCATATGTTCCTTCTTCCAATTGATGCTGAGGTATGAAGATTGATCACCATGAAAAGAGGCATAAATTCCAGTGCATTGATTATTATAAAACCCTAACCCCCCTTGGTATAGGATGTAGTATTACACACATGAGACAAAGTATCATGAGTGGTGGGATAATGTGATTTCAAGATTCTTTTGCATATGTTTGGTGATTATCATAAGTGATAAAATGAATGATATGTGTTAGGGTCAATTGTGAAATAGTATATTGACCATGGGATTACCATATAATCATGATATGGCATATTAATAATTTAAAAAACATGGGATAAATAGATAATCCATTGTTTACACAAGAGAAATATGATTATAAGAAGAATTATTAGTAATGAGACCATGCCATACGATCAAATGGACTCTCATTAGGCATGAAATTGTATGAACATCACATCCCTTCATGCCTATGTTACTCTAAGTACCTCACATGAAGTTTAAGATTACCCTTTATTCACATGATTTCATAAAAATTTCCATAGAAAATCTTCACGCACATAAAAAATTCATGCATGTTTCATGTACTCAAACCCTTTCCAAATAACATGAATCCCAATACTTCATGTGATTTTCTAGGACACCATTTATTCATGTTTGGAAATTGACCGAATATTTTCTGCATGAAAACATTAAAACCTTATAGTGTCACTAAGTATATCCGAATCACTTTTCATTCCATAGAGGTCATATTTCATTAAAAATATTATAATATTCCCAGAACAATATTTTATGAACTATGATGATTTTAATTTCTATTATATGATAGATATATAGGACGCCTTTTTATTGTTTGAGCACCATAATGCTTTCAAAATCCCCATGTGACATTCACATCATTAAATCCATTAGAGGAGACCTTGAACTTTTCTCATGGATCCATATTCTATGGGGTATTATTAGTCACCTTATTTAAGGGAAACCCATGTTTATAATCCATAATCAAAGTTTTGGGAAGTGTCAGTGGGAAAGTACCTTGCCAATATGAAATAAATCGAATCTCATTGTGTCTCTTATTTTTTAAACTATGTGTTACTCATGTGAGATTATATATCTATGGTGATCATGTCAATATAGTGATACAAATTACTGTAAACATATTAATAAACCATGGAATAATCTCATAGATTTCAAAAAAACATATTTAGTCATCTATTTATTTGTACTCATTCTATTATACCCATCAGTGGGTGAGGAACATGATAACAATAATGAACGTGATTTCTATTATGACCAAGATGTGAAGGATTCCATCCTATGTTTTGAGCTCTATATCCAACATAAATATCATTTCATTCCATATGGGACCATATCCTCCAGGTACATGTAATCATACATCATTGTGTCCTCAGTGTGTAATCCCCACTAAAACATCATTGAATCCATGATGGATAAGTCCTACACAATTAAATCTCACACTATTATTTAATGTGTTTAATCTGCCACCACCACTTGTTTCTCAAAACTATCATGAATCACATGGGAATATAGATCAGTGATGATTATTGAATCAGCTTGGGGAGGACACCACAATATGTGAACCCATTTAGGTGTAAGACTGATTTAACACTCTCTTAAATAAAAGGAAAATAAAAATAATAAGGTACCATCTGCATGCTTTATATGTTATAGTCTAACTAAAACCCCTTCCATTTAACTTCTTATGATGAATAAACATACAATAATTGATCATTGGGGATACTAAATATTTTTATAAATATGATTCATATGAAACATTCATAAAAATAGATCTCCATATCCAATTCTTAAATTCCTTCTTAAAAATTATTTTTTTATGATTTTAAACAACAAGAAATGGTCCTATTAAAAAATGTGGGTTTGGATTTCAATTTTTAGGATACATAGGATACGTCTTATAAAAAAATCAAAATAAAAAACTCCATTGACTAATTTTATAAAATTAAAATATTGAATTAAGAAGCATATAGACTCAAATAACATGTAGTCTACCAATGTAAAGAATTATAGAGGACCTATGATAAGGATATAAGTTTTCATTTAACGGATGACATATGATGTGTACAAGGATTCAACACTCGATCATTTGGTTTAGGTAACCAGTCGCATATCAATATCTATAATGATTTTAAAACATATATTAAATTTATAATACAGTATTCAAGTAGGATAGAATTCTCTCCAAATGGGTGTTACTATCCTGACTTCCTATCCTATCATCCAATGTATGTTCCAAAGTATCATTGGTAAGAAACTATGATGACTATAAGCCTTCAGAATGAAGTCCAGGAGTTCCTTATAGATGTTGGTGCAACGATGTGCTTCTATAGATAAACCCATATGACATGATTGATTGTGAAACTATATCCAAAAATCTAGAATCAATCTTATATACAAACTAATCCATCCAAATAATGAATGGTAAACCAGATGTGAATATTTAAATAACAAAAAATAGGTTACCAAATATCAGGCAATTTTGTTTTTCATATCCATTATAAATAAATATGATGAACCCGACATGAATGTTTCCATAATTATAGTTAATTAGGATTCATATGTGATGTGAAATTTTATCAGGATCTTACCATTGACTTCCACTGTGGATGCCCATCCAACGGTGAAATATCACATGGACTAGGAAATAATCCCCTTATTATGACAAATACATATAGAGAGGTTATATAAAGATCATGCTTAACTATATGCAGATACCCAAAAACCAAAAACAACACCTCATATGGGTCATCATGCTACCTTGAGAATTGACCACTTTTGTCTGGACATGTATAGGAATAAGACCATGATAATGAAGTGGCTGATAATTATGCAAAATGCTATATTGATGAAAAAAACATCCAAACACTGTTTTATCTCATCGATACTTCCAATTATATAGTCTTGGTTGATATATATGAAGTTTGAATTCATTAATTAAGCATGAAAAGGTGGGATACCATTAAATATTTAAGTATTATAATCTTTCCTTATCAGGATCATGAGTTTCTCCTCCAGAACTAAAACACACACTGATATAATATAGAGTTGGACGCTTTCATGATAACGTGGGACCAAAAATAAAAAAGGTAATTTAAAAGACTATGAAATTTTATTCTCCAGAGTATGATGAATCTATGGAGAGTATTAGATAAAGCACCATCATACATATTTATCTGAGGATGGGGATTGTATAAACCATTTAACATTATCATATCGCCAGGGTAATAGAAATCCATAGATGAAACATCCTTCAATATCCTAGCAACAAGAGATATAATCTGTCTGAGTAGCTTGTGGGACAGTTTTTCAATATAATGAATATCTGTCATTAAAAAAAATAAAAAAATGGAAAGTGAAGAGGGAGATGGAAGATGGAATATTTTTAAGATAGACTACGTGGAAAAATGGAGAATAACACAGATAACGAAGCTAAAGACCCATATTTGTCAATGAATCCCCATGGAAAGTGACTCCCATTACAAGAATTAACATTTCCTAGAACATGGACCAAAAATAATGTTCCATATCAAGTAGATCTTAATGGTATCCACCATGGAATCCATTTAGGAGTAAACTATACACATATGGCGGGGTGTATTTTTACCACCACCACCACCCTAAGGTCATAAACCCACATGATTGTCATAAATAAATATGTACCTGCTCTGAACAAACCCCAACCCATAGTGTTGGGGGAATTATTATCTGAATCAAAATCCCATGAGTCATCAACTCCAAGACAAAAACTATAGACAGTACCACATGTTTCACCAATTAAAACCCATTCTACATGGATAATGGAATTTTTATCATCTCCCCTGAGGATAATTCTCTTCTACGGGATAGGAACTGAGTATCAATAACCAGTCCCCTATCCACCCCCTGCTGCAAGACATAACACTAAAATTTAGTCAGAAACTCCCTCAATGTCACTTTTTTAAAAATATGACCAGTCGATCATCTTGGAAATAAATTCAAACCCCACAAGGGACATAAAGGATGATGGATGGAAAAAAGGGTCCAAATAGAAGACCATGATGTAACCGCTAAATGATGATCATGTGGTATATATATATCCTACATTTATTAGAGTTAAATAGTGAAAACTTTCACCCAGTACTCCTAATTGACTAAATCACCACCAAATATTCAAAAGATACACACAGAGAGAGGGAGAGAGACATAGAAGTAAAGGGGTCCAATGTAGATATTGTATCTTGAGAGGCTGGTGAGTTGACAGTCAAATTAAGGCTTCGCGTGCATGATATCATTGGAGGAACAAAAACACTGAACCCCCAAATGATATGTTTAGAGATCCTTGATGAAATAACACTTAGGATTAATAGAATGGTGTGGAAACTCCCACTCTCCAACTATAAGGGATAAGGTTCCCTATATGGAGGAAATAATGACACAATACGAGATTGAGATATACAACATTAGATGAATCAATTTAGGAATTACTATTGGGAAATATTCTCAATGCATGATACATTAATGTGTAACCTTATATCCAACCTCCCACCCATTAGGATGGAAAAAATCTACATTTGGGGATATAATTTGTGTGTCACTATGGCTATGGATCTATGAAACCGGTTTAGATATACATAGGAATTGAGGACAATTATGTTATCCCTCCATTATAGGGAAATGGTCCCCCTTATCAGGGTGGTTATCTTACCTCAATATGAATCAAAATATATATAACATAAAATAATTTTAATTGTGTCAATCATATCCAACTCATCATGTATATTTTGTGGTGCAGTTAGTGATACATATAGAAATCATCGAAGCTATCGAGTATCTAGGTAATTATAAGAATGCAATATATGGGTGATTCATCTAAATAATTATAAAGAGGAAGACATTCCATTAATGGTTCAATAACACATTACCACTTACATTTTTTATAAACTCTATCATTTCAATATTCGATTCCATGGGTGATCCATAACAGCTTATAACACACTCCATGTTTCAACATGACGCTATTATGTGCCTACGATAAAAAAATATGTGACATAATTGGGGCACTCTGTAAATAATTTGGTGGGTCCTAATTTCATTTGATATAGAATACTTTTATCAGGATCCATTACAAGTTTTTCATACCTTCATAATTAATTACTCTATCAATTAATCTTCACATTATGGAAAACAATGATCGTCGAACACCAAAAATTTAAAAAAAATTACAATGAGAGGTTCCCAAACATTTTCACCATATATATGGGTATAATCCACTCACCCCACATTCTACTCTCACAAATTATGTTTTTGGATTTTTTTACTTAGGACCACAATGATGATCTACAACCAAATTTGATCCGGATGAAATAACCACATACATTCTATTGGATTTTAGACATGAAACAATTCCAAGATGATTTTATTACGTGAAATGTGTAAAAATTCTTACTCATTCCCATGGTAAAAGTGGAAATTTTTGGAAAAGTATAAACCACCACTGTCACACAAAAACTACTTACTTTTCTAACATGAAAATACAGGTAGGGATCAAATCTCATGGTGACACCCCACAGGTGATAAACATAGGAAAACCACTATTGAACGGACGTAAAGGGAGATCAAGTAATTCTATGTTATGAGGAATAAAAGAATAAATACTATTCCTTTTTTAAATGAATAGTTACATTTTTTACATCCTTGATCACATCAAAAGAAATCATGTGTGATACCAGATCCTCATAAACTAGTGAGGTTGGCCTCGGTTTCAACCATGACTATTTCCATATTTAAGGGAAAAAAATCACACCATCCAATACATTATTTTCATTAATGAAATTCTCCAAGGTATATTTGATTCTAGATAGGTGATACTGGAAAAATCCTTAGTGTATGTGATATGTGTGACAACCACCCAACAAGAAAAAGAGGGAAAGAATAAAAAATCTCCCACTATGAGTGAATAGAGGTTTGAAATATATGTGACTGTAATGATAGTTGAATAATCTCACAATACCATTAGAGTTTTCTTTCAAAAACCATACATGATTTTAGTACATAAAGGGATTACTTCGAAACTGCCTCTTAAAGACATATATAATCACCAAAATCTTGAAATGATGCATGGATAATAGTCTTACCCAACATCCTCATAGGATTTTTATCTTTAATATTTATTTTCCATAGTATTCATAGTATAGGAATCATAACCACAAATGGAATCCTCATCAGATTATGATCTCAGTTTGATAGATGTTTACTCTATTCACATAGAATACCCTTTTTATGATGATGAATGCCCCCACAAATACATGTTCCATATACATATAAAGGGAGCCATATTATAACATAGTAGAGCAAATGACCCATGAGATTATAAAACCGAAACCAAACCCAATTTTCATTATATACCCCAACATAAGATAATTTTTTTTCGGAGACCCATGGGGAATAACATTAGCAGGTCTATAAGAGTTTGGAAATTCTACAGTCTTGAAGTTGTAATTCAAATCACATTGTTTTTCATGACCCATTGGCGAATGTAAAACTATTTTATCCTCCCAAAAAATGATTAAAACTAGTATGAAATTTAAAATTATTAACAGATGGACCCTTGACCTCAACCCAATTGTAGGGCCTCTCTACCTCGAGATCTATATTACCTAAACAACATTCCATGTTGTGATATCACATTGATAAGGGACTATTTATTGTTTAGAAATATGAAATTATGAAATAGTTATCAGTTATCCTGACCATGTTATCTATATTTGACACTCTATGTCTTTCTAAAGAGATAGTGGATGCATTTATCAAGGCACTGCCCGAGTTCCCATATGTTTGATACAATTTTCATAGTAGAAATGGTTAATTGGGTGGAAACTACTCTGATGTATTGTCAGAACACCATCTATTTCATAGATCATGATTAGTAATAATCTATTTAAGAAAATATCAGACATGTTATTATTTCATATAATCTCAACAATATCAATATCCTATTGGATTTGGTTGAAAATGGTGTTGGAAATAACCTCATCCAAGCCAAGATCCTCTGGCATTTATAATATTGGGAGGATGAAATTTGTCTAAAGATTATAACCAATAAATGGTATGAAAAAACAGAGTAAATTCCAATGTAATGATCAATCTCAAGGTCTGATTTGAATACCTCTTGTATAATTAAAATATCCCAAATATCAAATATGGTAGAAAAATAAATTGTCACTGTAACAAGATCTTCACTTCAAAGAAACATAGTGGTACCAATGATCGTTATTCAATTTTTGAAATACCCCATCAATGTATGGATCAACATACTATTTGTTGATAGAACCCCCTTTAAATACATGAATCATGATATTATAATGTAGGTTTATGTTAGAGGTATGGTAAAAAAACTATTGATATAAAGTAATGAATGTTTATACTCAAAGTGGCTTCAGATCCACCCTCGAAAATCCCAATATTATACTATACGATGTTTATAATCTATATATAAACCTAATAAAACTAATAGACTCAGTCCCATTGGGATACAAAAACCAAAAAAATCTCTAGTATATTACTATAGAATAATAATCTCCCTAGATGGAGTCGGTTTTTTCAAATAACGATGGACCAATGACCTATATGAACTAGAAATATTCCATCATCAATCAATGTATATTAATATGTCTCCCAATACATCTCCATGAATTAGTATTTATATACATCTACATAAAAATATGGTATAATAATGGAATTAGAAAATAACCAACATACTCCCAACAACACCCATGGTTGTTTGGGGTGTTAATGTTTCTTCTGGTAGCCTCTTATCCTTCATCAAAGACACATGCAATCCTATATTGAAATTCATGATAGAGAATAATTATACCAATTATGAAATAGAATATGATTATTATATCTTTGTTTAAACCCTCCAAAATTTCTTGAAGTAATATCACCCACTAATGATAAGAATATGTAGTTCAATCTAGGAATAGAAGTGGGCTCATGTCCTATTCTGATCAGTGCAACCCTACATCTTGAAGATAAGGGAATGTATATTTCATTTTTTATATAATCATCAATATGTGTTCAAATTGAATTAAAAATATATTCTTGAATTGAAAATCATTATGGATACCCATAATCTTGGTTTCCCATATTATAATTGAGGTCTAAAATTGGCCTCCACAATAATGCACCTCTCTCTCACTACTATTGTATAATCTGAAGATTGTAAATTAAAAAACCATATTTTTTTGAGATGTAGTACCCAAAGTGGATTTTAAAACATAATTCTTATTATGTAATTTAATATATTGATAATATTTTCATAGATTTTAGGGAAATTAGTCGACACTGCAAGACTAATGACTTCCTTATACAAGTCACATAATATTTGACTTAAAAAATGTTGAATTACAAGAGCATTTTATTATGGATGATATTTAAAGGTATAAAATGATCAATATGTCCCTTTATGATAAAGAATACACTAAATTTAGATAAAATATATGAATATTCTTCCCATTAGTTTGAAGATAATTAACACCACTTACCCACATACCAAACAATATTTATTCAACCCTTATTGTGATGAATCGTATAGTGATATTTGATGAAGTAATGGTAAAATCACAACACCACAATGATCTACTCAGAAATCATGAATCAATATTCAATATATTTTAGTAGTATAGTTCGAAGAGGAATCCTCCATAGTGTGATTTTAGGGAAATATTAGGTAAATTCTATTTCTTTTTGGAATGCTAACGTGGCATCATGGCCGATAAAAAAAAACTACTACAATTATGGATATACCACCTCCATGTAATCTTAATGAGTTGATATTGATTCAAGACACCTAAATTATATCAGTAATGTATTGGAAAACATGTTGGTGAATGTCTCCATGACACTATTATAATTAAGAAGGGAGTTCCCTACTATTTGGATGCGGACGACTAAGATTCATTCATGAATATCAATTAGTATCTGTTAAATCTACCAATCTAAATTCAATTAGTAGAAGGAATTAAACTCATTATATCTGTTGCTTCCAAGAAAAGATTTCCCACTTACCTCCATTGAAATATAATTGATTTTAGGTATGAATATTTTGAATATAATGTCATACGTATAGTGATAAATATTGAGAACTAATATTCTAATATCGAGAAGTACTGAGCCTCACTCAATTTTTTAGTGGAAACGTTTAGGCATTACAGATGACATCCTAAAGTCAACTTGGTTTATTGTATCATAATTATAAAGTATAATTTTATCTTCCATATTATATCTAGTCATTTAGATTGATGAAATGTAATTTTGATATAAAATAAAATTCAATTCATGTCAGAGAATGTAATCAAAGAGAAGGTTTTGGAAGATTTATTTGAGGTATATCAAGCCTCGGAATGAACTGGGGTGAATGTCAAATAATCAGATAATGAGGTTTTAGATTCCCCTGAATCCCCCTAAATGTGGGAGTTGTATTTATTTTGAGCATCCAAGTGTATAATTATAATTAAAAAATAAAACATGATGCTCAATCTGGTTGTGCTATAGATTGTTTTTGTTTCCCCAAACAAATAATTTTTCCACACAGCTTATAATTTTTATAAGGCACAAATAACAATAAGGTAAAATGAAGAAGCCTTATTATAGGTCTGGATCTAGCTATTCAAAAAAATTATCTTATCTAAATGTCATTAGTGACATAAAACAATGATCAATCAGACCAGTGATTAACTTTCAATATTGGATGATGAAGTGGCCACTATCATTAGTTATTTGAGAGGATATATTATGTATTTCCATTATTAACTAATGATTCATCTTGTACCTCAATAATAGAATGTTAGTGTTGAAGAAATGGCTAATTCAACCATATTACTATATGATCACGGTCAGGAGGAGGTAGTCCTTCACATCACACACCAAAAGAGTAGTATCAAATGTCATCATCTATGAAACAGAGGTAATATATTATGTATACTCTGTCCCACAGAATGATTATACCATATTCATTTTGGGTTAGATCTATCCCAAAACTGATTACAAAAAAATAGGACCCTCCCATTAAATCAAGACATAATTGATAATATTTGATGATTGAAATTGAACATCACACTTAGCGATGGAAAAATGAACATAAAGCCAACTATAATTGAGCCATAAATGATTTCATCCTTTTATTAATTTTATAAGGAAAGAATTATAATATCACGAAGGAAGTCCACGAAGGCTCATGCAGTGCTCACCAATCCAGAAACAATGTATCACACAAAATTAACAGGATTTTATTACTTCTGGGATACGATGATAAAGACTATGTTGAGTTTAAAAATATGTTTGATGTATATTATATAGATGAAATCATCATCCATCAACCCTAAAATATTCTTAATACTACTAAAAATTCATGACCATTGTTCGTATATTGAATGGATGTCATGGGGAAATATCCCCTAACTATTATGAGGATATTTATCTATATCCATAATGCTACAAATTTATTTTCCAAATAGCCTAAGGTCATACCCCTTATGGAATTTGTGATAATGATTATCATAAACATAGAAATGTCCAATATCACCACTAGATTTTGTATCACTTTCATGTTATTAAAGGAAAATGACACCAAATTTTTTTTATGAGTTGAAGAGGCCATATTGGTATTATAAATTCAAGTCCAACCATTTTTCTCACTATCATGTAGTGGAAAATGGACAGATTTGCATACTATATCAAAATATAATTTTTATCCGAGATTGTTTATACTTTGGTATTTACTGGAGTGTATTTTATCATCCACTTCCATGTTCCCTAAATATATAATATTGTTTCCATCCACCTACAATTGTTTAAATCCAATTTTACCCTTCGGTGAGTTTTTAGTAAAGGATATGAAAGGAATATTTTTTCATTTTTCGTATGAGGTACTTTTTGGCTTTTTTTGACAAAAGTATGAGAAGAATGTTTTTTTAAACTTATAAGACATGAATGGATTTTTAAAACATTATTTACAAGAAGCTTCCTTTACAAGTTTTCAAGTTTATTTTTAATCAACTTCTTTTATTTTAAAATTGTATGATATGTTAAGAAAGGAAAAATGTTTTTGAGGTAGAAAGGATATTTTCCTCAAGAATGGAGTTCAAGTGTTTTATCAAAATTATTTTCCATCTAAGATAATAATGGGTTCTATTTCTATCCCGAATATTACATTGATTTGATTATGTTGTGATGGAATTATTTTTATGAATTCCTTTATCTTATATGAATTGTTTTGTGATTTCATGATGTTTAAGAATCCCATTTTTATTACATGGGTTATGCTATGATGTATGGTATATGATTTTGTGGCACACATAAGAATGGTATCATTATGAGATGGGTGGGATCTATATCTCCCTCCAATTAATTAGGTAAAGATTTTATATCTCATGAGATAGACATGGCTGGAACGGCAGGTTAAACCGGTTTAGTGAAACAGGACTGAAACGAGGAGTGAACTCGGTTCAGAAATGGACTTTGTCCACTAAGATAGTCTTGGAAATGAGTCTTGACTACTAAGAAATGATTTTATATGATTATGTGTGTAAGAAACAAAGTTTCATGTTTTAAGTTATGATTATTGGGATTACATTTCACTACTATGATTTATCCCATGTTATGAAATTATGATCTGTTTTGCAGGTTAATATTTCCATAAGTTATGTTCTTATGTATATGATGTGATTGATATTTCTTTTGTTTACCCTTACTAAGAATTTGAGCTGAAAATTTTGTATGTTTTATTTCCCTAGGTCAGGAAGAACGTTATTAAGTAGGATATTCCAAAAGGGACTCTAGATATGATGAAATAAATGGGAGGCAAAGTAGATGCTTTATGAACCAGTTGTTTATATTTCCTAGTTTCTAAAGACTCTATACCTATACGGTCCTTTCATGGTTTTGTTATATGTTGTAATAAGTATGCTTAAATTTTGAAGTATTAACAATGTATGTAAAGTATGGGTCATTATAGTTGGTATCAGAGGAAAGGTATAGTCATCCTTTGGAAACTAGGATGTGAAAGCCTTAGTAAGAACCCTAAGGATAAGTCTAATCATAGAACAAAATCTTAGTGTTTTAGAAATGGCCATGAATAACCTAGGATAAGACCTTAAGTGTGAAATTTTATTCTTGATTATGTGGGTTTCCTATTATAATTAGTGTTTCTCACACTATTCTTCTTGGTTTTAGTCAATGGCTGGAACCCGAAGGAACCGTGTTACTGCGGAATGCGACAGGCAATGCAATGATTGTCCCCCTGAGCAACCGAACGTTATGGGAGCTGGAATGCAAAATATTGTAGCCATGCTGACACAACTTTCTCAAGCTATGAATCATGTAGGACTTCCAAACGAGCAAAGGAAGGAGAAACATTCTGTTGAATCCTTCATGAGGCAGCGTCCACCTTCATTCAGTGGGTCTACTGATCCATTAGTTGCTGAACAATGGATTAGTACTACTGAAAAGATATTTTCAGTTCATCAATGTTCTGAACATGATAAAGTAATCATAGTAGTGTATCGTTTGGAAGGAGACTCTGATCAATGATGGAGTCTTATTAAGAATACGAGGAAAAGGGATGAAATTGAGTCCACGGAATGGGACGAGTTCAAGAACTTATTTTTCAATAAGTACTTCCCTCATATTCTCTGAAAAATATGGAGAAAGAGTTTCTTGAACTGAAGAAAAAGGATGATGAATCTATTGGTACCTATGAAGCAAATTTTACAAGACTTGCAAGGTACGCTTCTGGTATTATTATTCAACCTGAGAGTAAGATCGATCGATTATTTAGTGGCTTAAAACCAAGTCTTCGAAGGGCCTTAGACATAAGGGACTTTAATAGCTACGAGGAAATCATTCGATGTGCTCTCAAAGTTGAGATGGAGATTGGAGTAACCCATCAGTCATATTTTTTTGATAAGAAGAGGAAAATGGAATTCAAAGGAAAATATAAAGAGCAAACTGAAATGAAGATGAGCTTTCCCTTATGCTCAAAATCTAGAAAGAAGCATGGAGGGAGTTGTCTTAAAGGGACAAGTAAATGTTTCAAATGTGGAAAGGAAGGTCATCGGGCATTTGAATACCGCACTGATGGGAAGAAGATGTCTAATGATGCAAACAAAATAAGAGATACATAGAATGAAACCACTACACTTCAATGTTTCAAGTGCAAGGAGATGGGGAATTATGCCAATCAATGCCCAAATCCAAGGGTTGATGATGATGGTCGACGTCAACAAACTCTTAAGGCTAAAGGCAAAGGAAAGTCACATGAAATTTCTATCAGTGATGTGGATTATGATAACGATGTGGTGAAAGGTACACTTACCATCCAATCTAAAGTATCAAATGTTTTATTTGATTCTGGATCCACCCACTCTTTTATTTCTGAAGAATTTTCTAAGGGTATCACTGTATTACCTCAACAATTAGATGTTGAGTTAGCTGTACAACCCCTAATGGCACAACAGTTTCATCAAAAGTTTATAATTCTTCTCTGATTGAAGTTTGTGGGAAAGTGCTTCCTGCAAATCTTGTGATCCTCCCTATAGTGGAATTTGATGTGATTATTGTCATGGATTGGATTTCTCTATATGGAGCTCATAACAATTTCCAAAGAAGGGAAGTCACATTTCATATTCCAGATCAATCTATGATCGTCTATCGATGAAAGGATGAACATAACCTTCCAGTGGAAATTTCTTCCATCTTATGGGTCTTGATTCCACTAAATGAAGGTTATTTATTTCAAATGGTTGGTGAGAAACTCACGATTAAGAATATGCCCATTGTACGGGAGTTTGATGATGTATTTCTAGAGGAATTGCCAAGTCTTCCACCAAATCGTGAAGTTGAGTTTTCAATAGAACTCGTACCGGGTGCTTTGCCTATTTCAAAGACACCTTATAGAATGGCCCCAATTGAGTTGTAGGAATTGAAGAAGCAACTCCAAGAGAATTTTGATAAGGGGTTCATATGCCCTTGTGCATCACCTTGGGGAGCACCTGTTCTGTTTGTTAAGAAGAAAGATGGATCAATGAGACTCTGCATTGATTATCAAGAACTTAACAAGATCACTATCAAGAACAAATATCGTCTCCCGCGCATTGATGACTTATTTGACCAACTACGGGGAGCTCAATACTTTTCCAAGATTGATCTTCGTTCAGGGTATTATCAATTAAGGGTCAAAAGGGAGGATATACCAAAGACGACTTTCTGTACAAGGTATGGACACTATGAATTTATAGTGATTCCATTTAGTCTTACAAATGCCCCTGTTATCTTCATGGATCTGATGAATAGAGTCTTTAGAGACTATCGTGATCAATTTGTGGTAGTCTTTATAGACGATATTCTTGTCTAATCAAAGAGAAAGGAATAACATGAAGATCACTTGAGAATTATATTAAAGACCCTAAGAAAGGAGAAGATTTATGCCAAATTTACCAATTGTGAATTTTGGCTTCAAAAAGATTCATTTTTGGGTCACATAATCTCAAAAGAGGGGATATCTGTGGATCCAGAAAAAATAGAGGTTATCGAAAGATGGTCGAGACCAACAACAGTAACTGAGATATGAAGTTTTCTTGGTTTGGCTGGATATTATCGACGTTTTGTGAAAGATTTTTCATGATTATCTAATCCACTCACCAGGTTGACTCGGAATGGAGTTAAGTTTGTTTGGATGGAGGAATGTGAAGAGAATTTCAAGGAGTTGAAAAGAAGGTTATCCAGTGCACCTGTTCTCACACTTCCTTGTAGTGGAGAAAGGTTTGTGATCTACAGTGATGCATCCAAGAAGGGATTGGGGTGTGTTCTTATACAAAATGATATGGTGATAACTTATGCCTCACGAAAGTTTAAAATCCATGAGCAAAATTACCCAACTCATTATTTGGAGTTAGCTGCGGTAATCTTTGCATTAAAGATTTAGAGGCATTATCTTTATGGAGAAAGGCGTGACATTTATACTGATCATAAAAGTTTAAAGTATATTTTCACACAAAAGGAGCTGAATATGCGCCAAAGAAGATTGTTAGATCTGATTAAGGATTACGACTACTCAATTCATTACCACCCTGGGAAAGAAAACAAGGTAGAAGATGCATTAAGTCGATAAGACCATGCCAGTTTATCCATGATGAGGATCACAAAAGATCAAATATTTATGGATTTACAAAGGATGGATCTTGGAATTATAATGGAAGGGGTAAAATCGTATCTTTCTCAAATGAATGTTCAACCATCTATACATGTGAATATTAAAAGAGGTGCAGAAAGAATATGTAGAGTTACAAAAGAAGGTGAGAAATATTCCTGAATTCAACCTCGATTGTGATGGGATAAAAAAGTTCATGAATCAGGTTTGTGTTCCTCCCATCTCCGAATTAAAGGAGCTGCTGGATGAGGCTCATAGTTCTTCATTCTCTATTCATCATGGAAGCACGAAGATGTATAAGGACCTGAAAGAGTACTTCTAGTGGGATGGCATGAAATGAGATGTTGCTGAATATGTCTCTCGATGCTTGGTTTGTCAGCAAGTTAAAGCTGAGAGACAGAAGACTAAGGGGATGTTACAACCATTACCCATACCCGAATGGAAATGGGAAAACATCACTATGGACTTTTTCACAGGACTTCCTAAAACATCCAAAGTCAATAATGCTATCTGGGTCATAGTTGATCGTCTTACAAAGTCTGCACACTTCATTGCTATTAGAGAGGATTTCTCTCTGGATCAGCTTTCCAGGATATATGTAAAGGAAGTGGTAAGATTTCATAGAGTACCACTTTCTATTATATCTGATCGATATCTAAGGTTTACCTCAAAGTTCTGGAGAAGTCTTCAGCATACTCTAGATACAGAGTTGCGTTTCAGTACTGCTTATCATCCTCAGACAGACAGTCAGTCTGAGAAAACAATTCATACTCTAGAAGATATGTTGAGAGCTTGCTCTATGGATTTCAAAGGTGTTTGGGATCAACACCTACCTTTGGTGGAATTTTCTTATAATAATAGCTTTCACTCTAGTATTCAGATGGCTCCTTATGAAGCTCTCTATGAAAAGAAATGCAGGACTCTAACTTGCTGGGATGAAGTTGGGGAAGGAAATATATTGGGACTTGATCTTGTTGATGAGATGGTAGAAAAGGTCCGATATATTCAACAACACATAAGAGAAGATCAAAGTCGACAGAAAAGTTATGCTGACAACCGAAGAAAAGACCTAGAGTTTGAAGTGGGTGATAAAGTGTTCTAACGAATATCTCCCTGGAAGAGGGTTATGAGATTTGGAAAGAAGGGGAAGTTGATCCCTAGATATATCGGTCCTTTTGAAATACTGGATCGTGTTGGAAAGGTAGCTTACCGATTGGCGCTTCCACCAAATCTCTCTCAAGTTCACGATGTGTTCCATGTATCTCTCCTAAGAAAGTACATACCTGATCCTTCACATGTACTCAGCTCAAAAGTTGTATCGCTGGAGCAAGATCTTTCTTATGAAGAACAGCCGATAAAGATTCTAGATCGTAGTGAAAAATCCCTACAGAACAAGACCACTCGCTTGGTGAAAGTTTTATGGAGGAACCACCAATTAGAAGAAGCTACATGGGAGCTTGAGGATATGATGAGGGAGAGGTATCCTCATCTTTTTGTTACAAAGTGATGAATTTTGATGGTGAAATTCATTTTAAGGGGGGTAGAATGTAACACCCGAGAATTTTATGAGAAATATTTTGTTTTTATAAATCATCAAAAGAATATTTCACAACACACAACACTAGAATGGTTTTCTTTACACGCAACTGCGGCCTTCCTCAATATCTCGCGTCGTACGCAATATCGAGTTTCACTAAACAACGATATGTTATTGAAATATTATTAAAACTAGCCATTATGAATAGTAATAACCACTTTTTGAAATTTTGTAAATTATATTGTTCAAAATGGACTTCATGTTTGGATTCGGAATATGAAAATTAGCTTAGGATGAAATTTTGGTACTTTTCGGATAACTTTCATATTCTGATGAATAGTGAAAATTACTAAATTTTAATTAAAAACAATTTTTTAATCGAAATAATTAATAGTGATAAATTATTAATTTGAGTGGTTTTAAAGTATATTTAGAATATATTTTTACAATTTAATACAATGCTGTTCATTGGATGTAATTTCACATTTAAACCAGACATAAACAAGTGTCAATCTTTTGATAATTATTATCTCTTAAAAACACGCTATATTTTAATTAAAAACAACTTTTTTTCATCGCAATACATTATATGGTTAAATTATAATATTGATTGTTTTTAAAGTATAAATAGAATATATTTTTACCATTTAATATAATATATGTCATTAGCATTAATTTTACATTGAATTCACAGGTAAAAACATTTCAATCTTTGGCAATGTTTTAACTTTTAAAACCCGTTTTCTTAACAACGAGATTAATTTTAAATTAATTACTGCAACTTCTGTGTTTTGAATTTTGAAAAATGGATTCCATATTTGGAATCGGTGGGTCCAAATTATGTTAATAGGTTACTTTTATTTTTTGATATTATGAATAGTAACTATGGTAATTTTTTTTATTTACTACGGTTAAAGGTAAATAGGGTAATTCAAGGTTAAAAGAATATTATAATAATTCAAAATTACTTTTACACTTGTCCTAACCTTATTGGATGAGTATTTTACGACCATTGGCATCCTTGGGTTGATTTTAGGACCCCATTGATCCACTTGGTAATGACAATGACAATTTGGATTAATTAATTTAATGTAAAGACAAAATTGACATTAACAAAATTCTTTTAGTAATTACTTTTTATAAGGGGTTATATAAATTATATTTTCGACTATAAATATTATTTAGAAAGCTAAAACGATTTCCTACATAATGATATTTTTGTAATAATTTTTAGACACCAAATAAATTAAATTATTTATGACATAATAATGATGAAGTATTTACCTCATTAATAAATGATTTAAATAAATAAGATTATAATGATTAAAATATTTTCAAAAACATGTCCAATTCTGATTGAATGATTTTATTTCGACCATGAGTCATCTAATATTTATCTATAATGATTTTTGGACATTTTGAAACCGATGATATGTTTATAATAAAATAATATTTCCACACTTTCCAAAGGTGCCCCTCTCCTCCATTATAAAAGGGAATCTCCTCCCTCTCTTTCTCACACCAATTTGAGCCTTCAAGCTCGTCCAAACCCTGCACATTTCACTTTCCCACTTCCTTATTAACCTACTAGAGGTACTGGTCTTATCAAAAGACCAACTCTAGTGCCTTAATAGAATGATTAAAGGAGGCACTTCGAGAAAGAGGTAATACCTTCTACCGTTTTCTTCAAGTTCCATTCTTCTTCTACTTCCTCTTATTTAGTTGTTTCATTATGATGTAATAAAATCAGTATCCCTCATATACTGATATGTTATTATAAATATGAAACAACCCTATTTCACCTCTTATCCATCCTACGGAAAACGAAATCACCGCGCGTGCGTACGTACGGAATACCGTCTCCACGCCGTGGTGTAATCTATTTTCCACCACCACCTTACTTGGATGGGTATGATGGTGTAAAGAATAACTATATATGATTATTGAAAAGTGATATTGATTCAGAAATAGTATACATACACTTAAATAAAATTCCACGATCATGAGAATGATATAATCGCTCGTGCGTACGTACGGCCTACCATCTCCACGAGGTGATGCGACTCATTCTATATGATCTTCATTGAATAATGATTATATAAATTAATTGAATGAATGAATATGATATATATTAAACTAACACCATTCTGTAAATGATGTGTCTATATCCTATAAAGAGGAATAATAATTTATTTGACAAAACACGCATAAGAACAAAAAGTAATAAACACCCGAATAACAAGTAGTAATGAAATATTACTAATAAGAAGCTAAGAATATGACCATATATGATATAATAACAATAAATATGATTCTGTAATAAGTCAATTACATTATTTAAATCATTATACAGGAGGTTAGGACACGTACAAATCATATGGGACCTAAGGTAAGGGAAAATATCACAATCTCATTTTTATCCGAGATTGTTTATACTTTGGTATTTACTAGGGTGTATTTTATCATCCACGTACATGTTCCCTCAATATGTAATATTGTTTCCATACACCTACAATTGTTTAAATCTAATTTTACCCTTCGGTTAGTTTTTAGTAAAGGATATGAACAGAATCTTTTATCATTTTTTGTACGAGGTACTTTTTGACTTTTCCGACAAAAGTACGAGAAGAATGTTTTTTAACTTATATGGCATGAATGGATTTTTAAAAAATTATTTCCAAGAATATTCCTTTACAAGTTTTCAAGTTTATTTTTAATCAACTTATTTTAGTTTAAAATTGTATGACATGTTATGAAAGGAAAAATGTTTTTGAGGTAGAAAGGATATTTTCCTCAAGAATGGAGTTCAAGTGTTTTATCAAAATTATTTTCCATCTATGATAATAAAGGGTTATGTTTCTATCCCTATTATTACATTGATTTGATTATATTGTGATGGAATTATTTTTATGAATTCCTTTATCTTATATTAATTGTTTTATGATGTCATGATGTTTAAGAATCCCATTTTTATTACATGGGTTATGCTATGATGTATGGTATATGATTTTGTGGCACACATAAGAATGGTATCATTATGAGATGGGTGGGACCTATATCTCCCTCCAATGCATTGGGTAATGATTTTATATCTCATGAGATAGACATGGCTGGAACGGTAGGTTAAACCGGTTTAGTGAAACATTATTGAAACGAGGAGTGAACTCGGTTCCGAAATGGACTTTGTCCACTAAGATAGTCTTGGAAATGAGTCTTGACTACTAAGAAATGATTTTCTATGATTATGTGTGTAAGCCACAAAGTTTCATGTTTTAAGTTATGATTATTGGGATTACATTTCACTACTATGATTTATCCCATGTTATGAAATTATGATCTGTTTTGCAGGTTAAGATTTATAAAAGTTATGTTCTTATGTATATGATGTGATTGATATTTCTTTTGTTTACCCTTAATAAGAATTTGAGCTCACCCTTTTGTATGTTTTATTTCCCTAGGTCAGGAAGAAGGTTATTAAGTAGGATATGCCAAAAGGGACTCTAGATATGATGAGATAAATGGGAGGCAAAGTAGATTCTTTATGAACTAGTTGTTTATGTTTCCCAGTTTCTAAAGACTCTATACCTATACGGTCCTTTCGTGGTTTTGTTATATGTTGTAATAAGTATGCTTCAATTTTGAAGTATTAACAATGTGTGTAAAGTATGGGTCGTTATATGATCCACCTTTGAGTTTGTTGTTTTGGATTTTCATCTTTATTGAGAAGGATCAAGGGAGTGAATTCAGTTGTATTCATCCATTTATTTTTTACCACTCTCTAGGAAATTGAATGTTTATTTCCCTTAAAAACATCATCTAATTTTTCTTCTTGTTATTGAGATTGATATAGTTACTATTAGTTGCCATAGAAGATGACACTCATGAATATGAGTACATTTGAGTGTAAGGTAGTGCCATTTGATCCATCACTGGTGGAAAAATGATAGAATGATGAAAGGTTGAAAGGTATCTCTCATGGGAGATTTATTGAAGCTTACTTCCTCACAATCTCACTCTTTTACCTTCTCTAAGAGTTACTCTTCACAATCTTCTTCAACGACCATGTACTCAGCTTCTTTTTGTGTGAGGGCGATGAAATCTCAATCAACAACATCGTCTTATTGTTGGTAATATTTTACTAGATTGAATAGTAATTGTTCTTCTCCAACTCGGATGATCAGAAATCCTTGATTAACATCAATAAAATCTTTTCATATGGCTAGGAATGGTCTTCCATGAATTATTGGGACATCACCTTATTCTTCCATGTCGATAACTAGGATGTCTGCTTGGAAGATTTATTTTCTAACATTCACTTAAACGTATTCAAGAATGAAACTACAATACATTATTGATCTATTTGTGAGATACAATGCTAATGGTTTTTTTTTTCAGTTATTGGAGCCCTATATGGTAGAAAAAACTCATTGGCATTAAGTTGACATTGGCTCCAAATCACATTAGGGCTCTACCAAACATGCGTTCTCATATAGCACAATGAATTAAAAAACATATTGGATGTCACATTTTTGCTGCGATTTTTTTTCACAAGAGCATATCATTCTACATTTAACTATATGACCCTATGATATTGTATTTTCATTTTATTTCATCATAAATACTTGAGAAATTTTTTATAAACTATTATAAGAGAAATGGATTAAAAAATGGTTTGTTGATGTGAAATTTATTTAACATCTCCCAGAACATCTTATATTGTGCATATTATCTACATTGCTTTTATGTATCTGAGAAGGGAGGATGTGTCTTCTATGGACGTGTTAAAAACTAAACTAGTAACATTGGCTATTTAGGATTTTGGTTCTTCTTAGCTGTTAATTCTTCTTGATGTGTAGCGGGTGTAGTATTATCTACTTCTATACCTTCTATTGGTCACTTCATAGACACATAATTTTTCATTATATCTCTTCCTTTGGTTTATTGAAATTAAAATATCTTCCCTCTTCTCATAACTACCTATTTAACTTCTTCCCATGGGTATGGATCTATTTTACTAGGTAGGGCACCTAGTAATCTATCTGATAAGACCTTTTAGATTTGACCCATTTTTACTTCAGGGTTCCACAAGATAGCTTATTGGTTATGAATCTCCATTTCCTGAGTAGTTATTCGTTGGTATCCTATTGGAAGAAAGGTATCGAAGAGGTTCTCAAGGATACATAGAGGCATTGGTTTTTTTGAGGTATACATTGAGTGGGTTGGAATTATGGTTGTCATATTTATGGGAAGGGTTTTTGCTGCATCTATTGATGACCTTTGGTAAATGGGTTCACAGGTGGATATTTTAGTGTTCCTTGATTATGAAACCATGCTTTACCACTTCCCTGTTGAAAATATCCTTTGTTGTTTTTAGGCTACAACTAAGATGGACTCTTCTGGTAGAATTTTTTCTTCTGTTGAAATGGGGGTTCTATTGATTGTAATTAATTTAATTAAAATCTTGGTATTCTGATTCCAAGAATTTTTTTTGCAGTTATGGTAGAGATGTGGACCACTACACATCTCAAATGATTGTATCTAAACTGTTGGGGAATGAATGGGTTTTACAGCTAAAATTTTGAATGATTACAACTTCATTGAAAGCACTTCGACTAACACTGTTAATATGGTTCTCTCATATACCTAGTGGATACCATGCATTATTGTTCCATGATCAATTTTACATATACTGTATTTATGAGAAACTTAATAAATACATTCTCTTCTCGCATCTATTTTCTTAAAAATTAGTTCTCCATCAGCGGAAGCATTGACTGCAGTTTGTGTAGCTGGCACTAGGCCTTGGTAAAATGTCTGAAACCAAATCCACATGTGAAGTACATAATGGTTTAAATTTCCCATTACCTCTTTAAATCGATGACATGCTTCCCATATCTATTCTCCATCGGTTGGCACAATGTTATGATTATCGTTCAAGATACTCCATGTTTGTAATGGTGGAAAATATTTATCCATTAATTTCATGGGAAGATCATCCAAATTCATGATTGACTCGGGAGCATGACCTTTTATCATGTCCAATTCTTAGTCTCTTAGGGATAATTTAATGAAAAGAATTTTGAGGGTGATGAAAGAAACTCCCAGGCCATGAATACATATCACAAAATTCTAGGAAGTTAGAGATGAGATCATGAGTAACTTCAATTGGTTGTCTGTTCAATTTTCCCATGTTCATGATATTGTGAATCAGTCCTGGTTTAATATTAAAGGTATGATTTTAAATGGAGGGTGAAAAATTCTTGCTGTGGCACCATGTATTGATTCAAATACATAATCCATGAGGGTCCTCTCATGATGCATCATGTGTTATCACAGAAATACTTTATGGTTGGGTTGTTTGTGACTGTATTGATGGAGTTGTTCATCCATTGCTAACCAGTGGCATGTGGAAAGATACTGTGTGATATCAATATATAAGTCCAACAGTTCCTTGGTCTCAAGTATATACGAACGAGCTGAAGTGCCTTGGTATATGAACTATACATTAAAGTCTGGATGCAAGGGAATCTGAAATAAAAGATGGAAATAATGAAATGTGTAAGGGAAATGTTATACCAAGTCTCTTTCCAAAAGTATTGAATGAAAAGAAGTTCCTCCTCGACAACTACCCTCGAATTTCACACATCTGCATGCATTGTTGGGTTCTTATGGTCTATGGTCATATTATATTTTTTTTATTTCTCATAAATTATATACTACTCGGGCAAAGTATAGAGATACTTCAAGTTTAATCCCATGGGGAGGATTCTTGATATTAGAGGTCAAAGGCCTGATACCCCTTAGGTAGGAGTCCTTTCTAGTTTCTTTTAATTTATGAGTTACTAAATCGTTGGAAGGAGGTGTTGCTTAAAATTATTATAGAGGGTTCGATATCAATTTTGAGTATCTGTATGAAAGATGATATTAATTCTAATCTTGGGAGAATCCTGATTTTTTTGCTGAGAAATAATTGGAAGTCATTAGTGGAATTTGGTAAATTCAACTAGCTCTACATAGGAGGTAACTATTCATTGACTATGATATAGTGACTAACTAGGTGAATTAAGCATTGGTCATATGGTATAACATATCTTAGGATATTTTTCGTAGCCTAATTTACTCCAACCAGGATAGGGTCCTTCACTTTAATATTATGTGGTATGGGGAAGTCAGAAGAATTTTATTGAAATTCATCATTTATCTTAATTAAAAATAATTTACGCTAACCTAAATTAGAATTCTCTATTTATTCAGAGTTTAGATATATCTACTCTCAATACCTACCCCTAAGTGGTTTAACCATTCATGGTTGGAGGGGATATTAAGAAATAAATAAATTGAACCATCATCAACATGCTAAGAATGTTTGAATATAAATAATTCACAATCATGCACTGGTTTGGAATCACACATGGGATGATAATGAAATCCAATAAGAATCACAACATAATAAAATACATACTTCTCATAAAAAGAATAAACATATAGGATATGTTTGACGTATAGAGAAGGCAAGAGAGGTTTCTGAAATTAGATGGTGATGAATAAAAACACAATACACATCTCTTGAATTGTACTAAAATATAAATCAATGAAGAAACATGAGTTTGGGAAGGAAGGGGTCCAATGAAACATTATGGGAACAAAAACCATGAGAATCCTCACCACTGGAATTATCTAAAATTTATTGTGGAGCTGCTATATATAGAGGTGAAATGGGTCTTGTCATGTAATGGGTTATATGTCATGTAACGCCAATATTTATAATTCTCCATAGATTTTGAATCTTTCACATATCCTGTATGTATCACACCCAAAATATGAGGTTTGACCATTTACACATCATGTAGTGATTTCTTCCGACATGTAATAGCCTTCCAGTTGTTCCTCTAGGGTGGATTTTTCATTAAATAGTTTTCTAGGTCACATAATTTATTTTCCATGACCAAAATTTACCGGATTATTTCTCTACAAACTTCACAACATTGTTCATGACTTATCTCAGGGCTTATTGATTATGTGATATCCTATTACATGAAGTGTATTGATGGTTCACAATTTATAATTGTCCAATTTTGTTTTTATTTCATCCATTGAATCCATCTATGCCTCATTCCAACAAAATTAAACACATATCAAGCGCATTATCGAATAAAACAATTAAAGTTCTTTAGAAAAGTATAGTAAAATGAATATATGAATTCATTTTATCACTTAAATCTCACAATGGGGATCTTATCTGATGTTCTTGTCGACATCTTTTTGGGGTTATCCCAAAATATCACATATCATAAGAATTCATTAGATATCTCCCCAAGAGTGATTACTCCTGCACTTTGGTGGATATACCATTGGTTAATTCATACTTTCCCCTAGGTCTTGTGAATGTTATTAGTGTCAATAATCCAATGACTAATCATTTCTACAATAATTACCAGTTCATGGAAAATTCTAAATTGAGAAATCCACATCCTATCATATAGTTGAATGTATTGAATTTGTTCATAAAAATATTTATATCTTTCTTTAATCTAAAATCACCATACTCTTTCATTATAGAAGTTACCTCCATGGAAAAATTCCATTTTGAACTCTATAAACCATTTGGATTGTCCAAATAGGTGACCAAAATATTTGATTAACCAAAGGAAATAATTTAAAGAGTTGTATCTAAACTATCCAAACATAGAAGTGGTATTATTAAATGTCAAGGATTCCTATTAGAATAGTTCCATGATTTGGTGGCAATACTCATATATAATCCCCTAGATACATTCATAGGAGGATGAAGACCATCAATCCAAAATATTTTGGGTGGGAAAAGGCATTCCAACATCATCCAGACAATGAATGTTATATAGATGTAGTCTTTGATAAAATGGTAATTTTGATGATTTATTGAGAGAAGACCCATTATAACCTTTTATTCATACAAGAGTCTTTTCCATGTACTTTCATTATGGTTCCTAGTGATCATAGTCCTCTAGTCGGACACATTAGATAATATTCAATAGAACGATGATATCTCAACCTAGACATAAATAGAATGTAATATAATGAAGATGTCATCATAAAAATGGGATGGACTAAATGAAGTAAAATAATGACTTGGGAAGAATCACATGGATAACATGATCCTTTGAATGTTTCATGATCACATGAATTGTTATGAGACTCATGATTATTTGAAAATTTCAAAATCGTGTGCTTCCCAAGAACATAGGTTTTCCACACAAATCACACTACATGTTATTTAATCATGTAACAAACAAGGAAATAATACATATCTCATAATTAATTCCAATGTAAAATTGTATTATTAAATAAGGTGTGGTTCATGGGCCATGTGAAATACCATTGATCGACTAGTGAACTAGTTAAATGAGTCATCATAAAAATACGACCACATAAAAATGTCACATGATCAGATCAAATGATTGGATACCATGTGGGAGTGTTCTGAAGTGTTCATTCAAATGAAAATAATTTGATATGATTCTAACAAATCCTAATAAAATAAATGGCATTACATTTTCCATCTTATTAATATGGAATCATTCATAATATTGAAGGTCTCAAGGAAGACAAGTAGAATCATGTAGGGGAAACTAAAGGAAGAATATGGGATAAAAGAGGGAACATACTTCCTCATAACCGAGTCCTTCTTAGTTTATTATCACATGGATTTTTTTGGTGTTATTTCTTTACACAATCAAAATTATAATTGGAAAAATGAAACAAAAAATTCCCAATGAACTATTATCATTTTCCCATATAAGGAAAATAAGAATGAGAAAATATATGGGGATTAAGCACTTAGGTTATGTGATTTTGTGACCCTATCAAGGAATCATAATTTCACAACCCTTGATTCAGAATGTGATTAATTTATGGAAACCATAGAAATCTATATATGAAAAGTGTTGCATGTTGATTCCCTCCTTTAAAATTCATGTGATTGAAACCATGCAAATCGGGTCCCACGAAGGGGTTACCTAGTTCACAAGATCAATTAATTGGTTAGTATAATCCCCTTAAACATGTAATCATTATCACAATAATTCCCTCATACATGTATTCATTGATTATGAAACACCATAATGGACTATTTATTGATGATTTGTGAAGGGATCATGTGAAAAATCATGTAAATATGAGATTCATATGTGATTGAAGTTATGTAGTTCCTCATGTAAATGGGTATAAAATTCATATTATTAGTTCATGGATCATGATAATCCCTTTTAATTGTCAACCTAGTTATTGGAAGGCCCTTAGAAAAGTTTTCTAAGTTACACAAAGTCAATTGAACATGATGGAATTATCATGAAAATTTTATTTGATATATCTGTCTTGAATTTCCTGTCACACATACACACAATCTTGGATATGCAACATGATACCAAATTTGGTTGTCATTTTTTAGGATTATGACCAATGAAATTCTATAGGTTCAAGGTTGTTGGTAATTATGGACCAACCATGCGGTTGTTTTTTCATGTCATGCGGGAATGAATTCAATGACGACAAACAACATGATCACGTGAATATCATAATATTTTGTGGACTTATGAAGATTATCCTTTGACTATCATAAACCAATATGCTTAGCTTTAACACCATGTAAAGTATCATAGACATGTAGAATATAATCCATGTACCCCATTTGTGGAGTAAATAGTAGTAAACACGCAATGGAAACATTTCTATAGAAGATGGATCATGATACCACAAGATTCTACAACCTATATTATTTTGTTTCTTAAGAGAAATAAACATAATGAGTTGTGAGAGGCTCAATAATGATATTAGAAATTGATCATGCGAAGACAATAGTATCATAATATGGCCTATTGGCCATGTGACATGCATATTGACACTATTAAACTCATTGGATATAGGACAACCTTATGAACACAATACAATCTCTCGTTCATGTGACCATTACATATGATCACATGGACCCTCATCATTCACATGGTTGTATGAACCTCACATCCTTTCCCACCAAAGAAACACCAAGTAATTCATGTGAAGAGAATTATTATCTAACCTTTAAAAGATTTCATATAGTATTCCCCAGTGATTCAACATCCATTCAAAACCTTTACATAAGGTACATGTCCTTAAAACCATTCCCAATCACATGAGGCTAAATATATGATATGAATTTCCGAACATCTTTACTTAACATGGATTACATGGCCCAATGAATCCAACATGACTACATGTTTCTTCTAGGGTGTCACTCATTATATCATTAGTCCATATCTTCCCAAAAAAATCCCATACTCATTTAAATATCCTCTAATACTCCTAAACTGAAAAATAATTATTATAGGGATTATGATTCCTATTATTAGAAGGATAGATATAACTCCTTTTGATGTTGAATCCCCAAAACTCTTATTCAATCAAAATTTTTCCATACAATCATAACATCCCTTGTTGGATCCCTTGAATATTTTCCTATCTATCCATATTCACTATGATATTTTTAATAACATTTATTTAATAGGAACACCATTGTGTAGTACCCACTCAAACATATAGGTGAAAACATTATAAAATTACTATACCGATATAAAATACATATTATCTCATATTGTCTTTATATTATAACATTGAATGCCATTCATGTGTTCTTATGGATAAAAAGTGATCATTTCAATTTCATGATACAATTGTCTTGAAACATGGGAATCCCCTATGATATGTGTCCCAAGATTTCTGACACCATGTTGGAGTAATCCCCTCATGTGTGATCATTAATTGATACTAATAATCTGATTAGGAATAAGATAACTATAAGGACCCTAATTACTATTATAATAATTATTTTTAAGATGCATCAAAATGGCTCGAGCTCCATATCATTCCTAAATGCCAAGTCGTTCCTTATGAAGAAATATCCTACAAAATAATTCTAATAAAACACAATGGTGACATTAGTGTGTAATTCCTTCTCAGTCATTAGTGTATCATGAGTTTATATGTCCCAAAAAATTCAATCACATTCACTCATGCTATGTATCCAATATTCTGCTTACTCTTTTTTCTCACACCGAGTATGACTCACATGGGAATAGAGATTGACAACAATTTTCCCGTTAAAATGGCGCTGACCCCATAATATGGTCAACTATTTTTTAGTATGTATGATTACATATAATAATCACCTAATGGTATATACTATAGATGACATAGCTTATGGAGGATTTATATATGTATGTCAAGATCAAAACATAGTCATTTCACCATTTATTATGAAGAAACCCTAAAAAATGGATTGTGAGGACTCTAAATTTAGTTATAAATAAGATGTTTAGGAAAAATTCTTATGTCCCAAGGAATATATCAAATGACTAATATCCCTAATATACATCCTCTTGTCATGAAATTAAACTACAAGACATGATCATATATGATCTAGGTTTAGTTTGATACATTTTATTCATAAGATACCTGAGAAACCTACTAGAAGTTAAATCCCAATTGCATAATATACATAACCTCATTCTATGGTAGTAAACACTAATGTATCATTCATATAGATTAAAAGGGCATGTATTCCATTATTGGTTTACATGATATAGAACCTATGATACTTATAGATAGTGTCATTGATTGGATTCCCAACTGCATGTTCGTAGATTCACCACCTGATAAGTTTGTTAAGGTAAAAATTTCCTTATTGGGGTCTAGTAAATATTAATTAGTAGATGTTAAATCTGTTAGTGAGTCTTGAAGAATGAAATAATTCCACCTAAAATGGTCTTACGATCCTTACCAACAATCCTCACACCAATTCTCCCTCTTAAGTTCTATTTATTAGAGAACATGATGACCAAACACCATTGGAATATAGTTTCATATATAGTTATGGATTTAGGATTCATTGGGGGTATTGATGGTTAAACCCTAATGTCCTGATTTATTGTGAAACTATATTCAAAAACCAACAATCAATCATCAGGGCACACAAAAACATATGAAAATTTTATATTTATATAGATGATTTTGTGTTTGGTTCATGTAGTTATTCTATTTATAAGTGTTTCTTAGATTTAATAAGGAATGAATTTGAATTTATTCTCATTGGAATATTTTTAAGGGAATTATCTAGAAAATGTGTAATGATAATATTTTGAATAAATGTGGGAATTTACAATGTTTTTATAGATACATAATCTATAATTTTACATGAAAAGGAGTATTTCATGTAGGATTTACGAACACTATTCTAATAAATTATTTGATCAAAAATATTCAATGGAATTATTGGTCCTATTATTTATTTGAAAATTTATATTTTTGATTAAATTAAATGATATTTAATTTGTGTTAGGTTTTTGGTTAATCCAATGGAACATCATTTGATTCTTGTAAAGTATATAAATTTTTTTTCAAAGGTACAATCATAATTTATTTTATTCTGAAATGTATATACATTAATTGATATATTATTTATATTTAGTCGATTTAGGTTAAATGGTTGATAAAAACCACATGTGGAATATTTAACTTTCTCTATAAGAGTTGGGAATCATGGTGTTTTAATAAATAAAATTACAATTGGTTTATCAAAATCTATGGCTAAGAATGTTATAGAAGCATGTTTTTGTGCATATATACATTGTATTAGAAAGAAAGTAACAAATTTTGGTTTAAATTATTACATTTTTATAATTCAATATAATAAATCATTGACTATATCCATATAGAACAATCCCCTGCATTGTTCATCGAGTAATCATATAAAAATCATCTATCATTTTATTAGATATCATGTTCAAAAGGGGACATAATTATTTTATTTTATTCATACTAAAAATTTAATATTGGAAGATCAAAATTTTTCCAATAAATAATAAACATTGAATAAGTTTCAGTTATAATCCATCATTTAATTTTTTTTGATTTCTAATAAAAATATGATTGTTCAAAGATAAAATCTAAAGTGAAATGTGCATTAGATTATAAGAATGAACTGAAATTATAATTTCATGTCTATTAAAATATATTTGTACATTTTACATAATTATGGGAAGCATTATATCATTAGGATAAGTTTTATTTTATATCAATACATGTCAACTGTGTAGTCCTTGTTGGAATAAAATTATTTATAAATAATTTATGTGACATTTCATGGAAAATAAAAAATATCTTAACATATTTTTGACATATATTGAAGATGGTACTATCTTCATATTTAAAGGGAAATTACATCATAAATGGATGTTATCGCATGATGAAATATAATGGAGTGAAATAAATTGGATTGTTTACATAGATACAACTATTGGTTTTGAAACCAAGAAACCATTTCTCAAGATGCAGAACTTATTATCATGTATATGTGATAATCTATTTAAATGTAATAATGAAAATTATTCATTAAAATAAATTATGTAGTCTTTTTAGCCATCATGTTTTAATGAATTATGGGAAAATGTTAACTAAAAAAACCCCATGCCTTCTTCAACCAAAGAAAACATTTCAAAATATATAAAAATGTTTATTATATAAAAATTATTTAACATTTCCCAAAAAATCACCATAGAAGGTAAAATTATAGGCACATCATACAAATTAATTTTAATCATAGTATTGTGGAATTAAATCACAAGATATGGGTGAGATTAGATTATTAGAAAGGGTAAATGTACGTGACAAAAAATGATAAAAACCAATTTTAAGGTGATTATATGTGTATTATATTGATACATAAGAAAATATTACCCTAAAAATCAATGGTCATAAATCAAGTCATATATCATTGTATAAAATAATACATAATTCAAATGGGTGTGTAAATAAACATGATACATGTTACCATATCATTTTCTATAGAATAATTATAAAACATTAAAACATCATTCATATATATATATAAATATTTTTATAGGGAAACATATCATTATTGAGCCACACAATCAAATTCCATGATTATAAGAAACAAAAATGCACTCATGAATAATTATTTTATGAGATATAAACTTTTAACCAATGAATTTTTTGGGTGACATTGGATCCCATCGATAATTAATGAATATTTATGTTTACAACATGAAAACTAACCACATATCGAATCATAAAAAATACCCTATTAATTAATTTTGTTTCTTCAATTATTCAAAAGTAAATCATTTCATTCTAAAATAATAAATAACCAATGGAATTAAAATGGGTTCCATTTGACACATCATAATGATACTAAGGAAAAAATGGGTTTCATATCCTAGTCAAATGGATTCACGTAAGGAAATCATTAATAACTCGATAAATATTCCGACCATGATTACCCATTGAAAGGTAATTGGTTTCATATGAAATCTAGTTACATATTAGGTAAATACCATTCAATATACATAATAGAT
Source organism: Viscum album (assembly GCA_963277665.1). Classification (NCBI taxonomy): domain Eukaryota; kingdom Viridiplantae; phylum Streptophyta; class Magnoliopsida; order Santalales; family Viscaceae; genus Viscum; species Viscum album. The sequence continues at coordinate 1,262,628,994 of OY728129.1, read as the reverse complement.
CATATGGTATTTACATAATATTGATAGTGAGTATACAGTTAAGAAAATAATTTCCTCAATCAAATCGTCATATGAAAATAAGATAAATACCCATCAATCAATGGAATAAAAAATATTTTTTTCATATATAGTGGGAATCAGATGAAAAAATTGTTTTATAGTCCTTTAATAAATAGGTATAAAAAATGTGGTGATGTATCATTTCCACGATAGAAAAGAACATATCACAAAACATCCACATAAAGAAGTTGTATGGTATCATTTGATAATTTCTTTAATCATGCATAAAATTTATCATATGAAAATGTGTTAGATGGATAAATCATTCTATATATTTTTATAAAAAACAAGTTGGGAAATAAAAAATAGTCTTATTATTTTGAATTTATTTTAAAGGAAATATTTTATACTACCATAAGAATAATTATTTATTTGGAAACAATAAAAAATTAAATGCAATTCTCCATATAAAATAAAAACATCAATTGAATGAAAATTTTACACATAAATGATAAATAGAGAATATTTTCACATTCTGATAAAACCACACAATTCGTAAAACATTAAAATATATTTATTACATTAATAACATTTTAAAGTAGTTTTAATGAAAAAAATATTTTTTTGAATTATAGAAGAGGAAAAATGAATATAAATTTAACAGATATTTAAAATTAGAGGTATCAAGGAGAGAAGAAGATATGTGGACTATTTAACTTATAAGAAACACTTTAGGTAAAATTTGAGTTCAGGGGAAATAATATTTTTAGATGAAATGAAACAACCCTTGAATATCCAATAAAAACGATGAGTATTTTCTCAATAATTAAAATTAAAAACAATAATTATTATTATAAATAAGTAAATATTTTATAATTAGATTTGAAATTGAAACCCTTTCAATTTTTGTATCATTTTAATGATAACTCCATTAAATTTTTTGAATATTTTGAATTGAATACTGTTTAAAGAAATAACATGATATAGAACTTCAAACCCAATAAGTATGGTGAAATCTAGTCATTAGGTAGTAACAACTCCATACTAAACTTTTCATAGTTCAAATTAAGAAATATGTCAAAATAAGTTAATTTTCAGACAGGGAACACCATAAATTTATTACTACATAGTAAAAATGAACTATAACATTCTATATAAAAAAGTAACTATATTAATCACCATATCAAGAAACAAAAAATTGGTAGAAGTATTTATAACCATCATCTATAAATATTTTCTACAATTTTATTAGTTATTTATTATCCATTTTTTGATATCGAGTGAGAGTAATCTTGATCATTTTGATGTAGCTTTATAATAGTGGTGTTGTTATCAATTATTCTTCCAATTTTCACCATTATGAGGTAATGAAAGGCATTATAATTGTTTTATAATTATCTATAATGTTATAGTTTTTCTATATGGGTGTTTTGGTTACAATTACGAAACATTAATTTAGTGATGAACACGATTGGATAATTCTTAGAGAATTGGGGTGTTTTCTTAAATAGTGGATTAGATATTAATATTTCCATTATAGAACCAAGAAAATTAAGTATTTATTTATTTATATAATATACTACCAAAAATTAAATTTATATATTCATTCACGTTATAAATATCTACAATGTCAATGTAGGTGTTTAATCCATCCTAGATAAGTACATATCATAATTAACGTATTGTTATGAAGTAAATAAGTTGTAATATTCGAACAAAAAATCACAATGATAATATTTATTGTTTATATGTGTGATATATGGGATGCACTAGGCTCAGTTAACTCTCGAGTAACCGAACATGGTGGTCCAAAGGGCCTCAAGTGTGACTGCTAGTACATTAGAGTCTGCCGATTAGTAGTGAGGGACTAGGGGTGATAGTGGGGAGACTACTCCCTTTGATCAGTGTGGGGGCACATTGCTGATATAATAGGTAAATTAACTGAGGAATCATTACAATACATATGATTGAGAAAACAATCATAAACATCCCTGTATGAAATAATCAATTAATGATATAATCTGAATAATATACAAAAGATGATGTAATGTGATGTCACAAATAAATGAAAAAATGCATACATGGAAGAATAAAACTAATACAATAAATGAAATAAAAAATAAACATAAATGAAAAAATCTATCCAACCATCCAGGGCATTGGCTTGATCATCTACTACCAAGATCCCAACCTATATCACATATGAAAGTTAGGTGTTTACAGCTGTATACTTTACATTGTCCAACCCTATGCTTATAAAGTCTGTATGGGTACCAACAGTGGCATAAAAAGGGAGTTATATAAATCATAGTAGGACACCGACAATTACATCTACACAATCCAATATGTGGATATAAACATTATAATGTGCATGTAAATAATATAGGAATGTACAAATAAACAACCCATACTTCAGTATCAACTGGTTTCATGACATGTAACCGTTTAATTAGTATATTTAATATTTATATTATATAAATGTAACATGTAAAAGTGTCAACAACACTGAAATATATAAAAATAACAATAATTTTGTGGGATCCAAGGTGAAACAATGGTATCCATGAGCTTATGTGCCAAGCCATCTCATAGTAATAACTTATGTAGTATAGATATAAGGGGTTTAAGTATAATATAAGGGGAACTCCCAATTAATTCCATTTTAAATTAGAATAATAGAGTCCTTAGAGCTCAAATATAATAAATATGATCATGGCATGATTGTGATTAATATGGTGCATTCATAGTGCCATGTGTCTGAGGACATGAATTTGAATCTACGGAGTGTATCGAAAAAATAATAATATCCCGAAAATATCTTATGTGAATTGATCATACAATGATGGGGTATTCACATAATAAAAAAAACATATTCTATGGTTAGTAATTCCCTGAAAAATCTTCTCAAGGAATCGGGATGGTGTCTTATGAGTGTATGTGGTATTCCATCATGATTCCAAGGTGATCTCAATTATCACTATTCCTATAAAGATGAAAATGTATAAATTTAATAGGATCCTTGTTCACATTTCATATATATATATGTATATATATTTTATCATGTTCCAAATAATACATATTAACCTGATAAATTTAATTGGATTATTCCATAAATTTTATTTAAACATGATCTGATTTTTTAGGGAGATAGTGCCAATTATAAATTAAATTTATAGTTAAACTAGAAAATGTGATATATATATATATAACTTCAATAAAATTCTTTTAAATAGTTACTAATTGGGAATAAAACATACCTTCTCAAATTATATTTCAAACAGAACCGAACGATGTCGTAGATAACCCTGCATGGGTCACTAAAGGCATAACAAATAACACCCATTCTAGGAGTGGTCCATATTGAGGTATCAAACTCTAATGCGGTCATGGTATTCTATTGGATACATAAAATAAATTCAATAAAAATTAATATAATGTACATGAATTTTACGGGGGGACACTTGGTGAAGCAAACTAGTATAGAATGATGAAATTTTATAAAAATGTTATACATTGAGGGAAAATTTATAGGACACCGGACATATGCATGTGGTAGATACCTCTTTAAGTAGTATCCCTTAATTTGTCCTATATTGGAGAAAATGGGAAAAGATAAAAACAAACAAAAAAAGGTCCAATTATCATTGAAATTTTTTTATGACTATTAGATAAACCATAGAAGGAAGTAAATAGATTAGAGCTGTTATTGATGTTGATATAACATGATAGACAACATCAAAAAATGGATATTGAATAAAGAGAAGTGATCTGATCCAAGATTTGAACTGATGTTGGATCTCATATGGTGGGCTTCTTGTGCGAGATAGAAAAAGGATAAATAAGGGAGTAGGGGAAAATAATGGGTTCTAACCCTTTAAAATATATTCGTTATATTTACAAAGAGTTTGAATGCTTTAAACATTATTTAATGCTCAAGATTTCCCTTATTGGTAATGTTCATTACACAATCTAAATTGTCCTTCTGTAGACAATACAAATCATGTCTTGGATAAAATCCATGTATTGAAAATACCTATCATGTACAAGGCCTAAAAATTTCCTTCATTCCCTAACATCATTTATTCAAAATCATATCATCTAGCATAATATAAAGAATTATCAGTTTAAGAAAAAAAGATAACTAAAATAATGGTCTGAGAAAAAATTAAAAGGATCCATTCATGAAGGATAAAACAAGCTCTTAAATCCTTCCCATAAAACGAACTAATATCGGTGTTTTCATTCCAAGGGTGGTAGAAAATTTTCTATGGAAGGATCCTACAACTAAGCACATACATCATCCTCTCTCTCCCAAGTCTCATCAAGTAAATAGTCATCCTACCCTAGAGACCATAAAAAATGGATACACTATCTTCTTATAGAATTTATTCATTGATGTATTATTCATATGGGATACTCCTAAAAATATGCATTGATATCCAATTCAGCATCCTTGAGATCAAATGTATAATATGGGCCGACATGATAATGGTGATGTTGTGAAACATTGATGACATTGGGCATTGAATTATTCCATTGAGGTAATTGAAACTGATAGGCTAATGACCTAAATCTATAAAAGATCTAAAAGGGCTTGATAAAATAAGGCATAAACTTATCTTATGACCATATCCAATTTTTCCCACGGCTGGGTGATTACCACAATAAAACAACATCCTTGACATCAAACCACAAAGTTCATTGATGATGATCGACATATGATTTCTATATATATTGAGCAGTATACTTAATATTTTTAATTAAGGAAACCTACTACAAAGTTTCATGCATTATACAAAGAACATGTATCACTACCTCCCATGCATCTAGCATGATCAATGTTGAACAATGTGGCATACTATATAAGGAAAAAAATAGATCTACCTGAATCAATACTAAAAAATTGTCAAATGGAGGAAAATTTAGAACACGGTATATTATTCTCCGAATAAAGTCTAAAATCAGTTATGCATGCTCATACCATATCCTCCACCACCTATATCAACCATTTTTACTAGAAACAATTCTGAGGGTGAAAATTAGGGCCCATAAGAACCAGTGAACCCATAGATTTTTGTATCCCCTTACAGAACTTCAATTTGAAACAAGCGTCCATATTATATATGATATTATGAGGTACCCCATATCATAATATAATCTCAAAAAACATAAAAAATTTATATCTCATCAACTAAGAATGTATTTTATATAGAAAGGAAGTGGGATGCCTTTTTTAGTTAATCCACATCTACCCATACCACATCTCTACATTAAGGTGACCTTAGTAAGATAACAAAATAATCCATCATGTATTCATCCAATTTCCATTCCGAGATAGGTAACAACTATAACATGTAATTAGGCTTCTAGTGTGCCACCTTAGAATACTGACAAGTGGAACACCGAACGATAAACTAATAAATTTGATGTTTCATCTCAGGACACCAATACATGAAACATATATCATGATTAATCATGTATATAAATGGGAGTACATCCCATCGAGAAAAATGTGATTCATCCATAAATTACTTGATCATATCTTTAGGAACACATACCCCCATGTATATAAATGATTTTCTCTCTATAAAAAGAATAATTAAAAGGTAGTTCCACACTAGAAATAATTTACTTTAGGACCAAACCCTCAGGATCCAACAATTATCTTCTCATCACCCTTCCAAGAATTAAAGAGGTAACAAATAAGGATAAAATAAATAGATTATCATGACTATCTTGAAATTATATATGAATATAAAAAATAAGGTCCATTAATTTATATTAATCACAAGAATAATGATGGGTTTGTTCATGATTTTTCTAAATCAGTTCAACAGGTATCACAGTTCCCTTTCAAGTCATACATGCAAGCTCTAATAAAAATGGTACTAAAGTTATTTTACACATACTCTCTTTTTTTTGATTCATGTAGCACTACATAATGATATATCTTACTATCTAGTGGTCCTTATACCCCACAAATTTCTTTCACATCCTATAATGCATCAACCAATGAAAAGAATTAAAACCGGTTACATGATCATTTTCATGACTCTAGTAATTACCCTCATGAGTTCTCAGGGAGTAAGACATATATGTACCCACTTGATCATCCACCATCAATAAAACATCCATATCGATGACTGATGAATTATTGAATATTGTATAACATATACCATGACAAGGAAAAATCTGAATATATGCTGAAGTAAGTGTTCCTATCTTCTTTTGAAAATAATTATGACACACTTCAACCCATAATAACTTTAAATCCATCTTATTTAGACTTGTATGATTTTTCACAAGGCGTGATATGATTTGTATAAATCTAATTTTCCATCCAACCAGGACCAAGATACTTTGTATATTAAATATGTTATTGGGATGCACTTATGTAGAAACAACAGTCATCTTATCTAGGTCTACTGATACTCATAAAAATAATTTAATATAACCCATGAATTGAACGTCAAAGATTCATAAGTAACAATTGATGATCATATCATATAACTGAGTCTCTCATATTGTATTCAAAATTATCTCAAGATGTTTGGAATGGTCACATTGATTATGAGAATACACTAAGATGTATTAAAGAAAAAACATTAAAAATGAATCAAAATAGGGTTGGAAAACCCTATTGATAAAATCCATCAAAAAAGATCGCTCAACTATAAGATTGAAATGAATAACTAGATAATTTTACAAATTATACTAATTTTTAAGGTCATATTTTGTATATTGGAATTCCTAACTTGAACCTGAGGATTACATGATCCCAATTCAATCATACAGATCACTCTATCTACTAGGATCTCTTAAAATAGATCATGTTTTCCAAGAAAAGGATACAGATTCATTACCATATGGTGTTTCAACCATCATTAATCCATGAATTTCAAGAGGTTTTCATTTACCTTCATGGAGAAAAGGATAGAGGAACATGACGACGTAGTAATAGGTTAGATAAAAACCCATATATTCCAAATCCTCGAACGGTCTCTTGAGATCATGGACCAAATTTGTTTATATCATATATGTTGCAATAGTTGTTTGAAATGATCTTGGAATGAGTTCGATTGTAAAATCCACCACTTTCTTCAAATGTAGTTCAAATAAGATTTCTAGGAATAAATATAAACAAAATTCCACCATTGGTGAAAATTCATTCAGACACATCGAATTATTATCCATAAAAAGGCTAGAAATATGGTATGTCACTCTTTAATGTCCAAAATTATCTAGTATAGCTCTACATAGATGGATATCCCACTCAAACATATGAATATAATTCTCACCCTATAGTGATGTAAATGATACCCTCCAATTATGTAATTCCTCATCAGTGTTATAATAGACCAACCAATCCATCAAATGAAAGATATATAAACCCATCATGTCAATGAGGAAGTTGTACCACTTGAAATTATAACTACCAATCTCAAAATGAAATTCTATGAATTGGAATATACCCTTTATCCACAAACAAATGATGTGTCTGAGGTTATCACCCCCAAAACTATATATTTCAAGACCACAGACTACTATTATCTATAAAGAGATAATGGAATGTGAAGGACCTATATTAAAAACAATAGGTCTTATGTTAGAGGAAGTGAGAATATTCCCTCATACAGTAGATAGTTTTTTAATATGATCTAAGATTATCAGTTGAATTCATAAAACATTCCTGAACCATGACCCCAAGATTCAATATGACTACATTGAGTAGTTCTAATTGAATGAAGATGATAATCAATAGTTTGGGTACCTTATCCACGAACTCCTCCATAGATTCTTCAGAAGGTACTACTCTATGTTTCTGCATAACATGGTGTAACTGATCCTTCTTGATAAATTGGGGCTACTGCAAAACCTCTTCCTCAATAAACTTCCTCAATATCTATAAAAACCGTTAAGTATGACTAATGCTTCCACAAGCATAATTGAAAGTGGTTCTCTATTAGAGAATGTCTTAACATTACCCTACCATCTACCCTGATGAAATATAACTGAGCATCTAGTGTTTGTGATATATCTTACACTATTTTGATGATAATACTCAAGGCTAATCTCCGTGCTACTATAAGAACTACTTCTTTAAAATGGAACTAACCCAATTTTCCTAGTACAATTATCCTTTTCCAAGTAGTTATCAGTTTTAAGGTATTTTATTATGATATCATAAATGGTAGATATGTAAAATACATTTAAATATGAGTGTATAGCATACTTGATATTTTCATCGAAGTGTATCACTCGTAATAGATCGTAATTTGAAAGATGTAGTGTGAAATGTTTAAACTCAGTAAATTGCATTGAATAGTCCATGAAGAATATAACACCCTAATATAGGTGAATTAACACTATGGATAAGTAATACCTGATCATATGAGGGAAAAATTCATCATAGAATGATGTCTATAAGTATAATCAGACTATACCCATATGAAGACTGGAATGAGTAATCACACCCCACCAACGCTTGGTGGAATCATGTAGAATGTAGGTGGTGAGCATGACACTCCCCTTTGGAGGTTTTTCCATATGCGCAAAGATAGAGAAAATGGCTTCTAATATTTACTAACTAGTTTAATGACCTATATATCATTAAAATACGGGGGATGCTAATACTGGAACACCCAAGTTAGATCAAACATAGTAGGGGAATGTATTTAAGAACCCTCTATCTACTATATCAATCTAATAAAACTCTCTCGAAGATGAACGTCAGGGCACCGTTTTGGAACTTGGGGTGGTGTTGAAAGTGGAATTCCTAGAGGTAAGAATAGAATATTGGGTCCCACACATTTAGAGTATGGTCTTCTCCACCATCCATGCACATAAATTATGGATTTGATGGTGTCATGTATTTACAAATTCCAATAATATAACTCAGAGGAAGATACTAAGACATAGGACCAATAAATAAAATTGAATGAATGAAAGGTGATAACAACAAAAAATACTACCCTATAAACGTGATTATAAGACCATGGTATTGATATGTGTTTATGATTGATTTACATGGGTTTTATAGTTTTTTGGTTCAATTGAAATTTGAATGATAAAGTAATTTTTAAATTACACTTGGCCTCACAATTTATAGGAATTCAATTCATTTATATGTCAGAGTTTTCATTTTTTGTCCTTATGTTGTAAGATTCATTATATAAGGCTCGACTAAAAGGATTCCCATTCATAGATCATAAAAGACAATAGAGTTTTTAAATGAGATCGATATCCATATAATTGAAACCATCCCAATTACATTTGATCTTAGAATGTAACAAGTAAAATGTGATGGATCAACTTCAATGATTTACCATTTCAAATTTATAACAGCCCATACAAATTATAAATTTAAATTGTCATTCATGTATTCCTCATCATATCCCATCTCATATAACCATGTTCACATATGATACATGATTCAAAATTGAATATTTAAGATTCCACATCAATATATATATGAAAACACTTTATGGGATGTTATTGATTTGCTACACAATCAATTTACATTTCCTACATATTAAAATTACTAGAAAAAACTTATATATTAACTATGCCTCACTCAAAAACCATAGAAAAAATAGGCAATCAAAGAAGTGAAATGCAGCAATAAGGAATTTAATATGTATATCATGTTAATACAATATTAATATAATGCTGCATATAATAATTCTCATTCCCCGCAAACATGGTGTTTTCCACAGACATGGGTTAACTACTCTTATGAAGGGATTATAACCAAGTACATACAAGTACCTATAAACTTATATAAATTTCCCAAGAAATAATAAAAGAATATATAAATTGTCTTTGATACCACCTTGTGATGACCCGATCCCAGTTGACTCCCATGTAACAAAACCTGATAGGCCACATGGCCAAATGCGCACCTCCCCGTATTAAAGAGGTTGGAGAGTTCAAGCGAGTAACTAGGGTTTGATAGAGGGGATAATATGACCTATGGTAATAATAAATCAGATTAGAAATAACGTAGATTAATAAATGATGAAATCATTATAATAAATATGGTTGATGAAACATGCATAAACATCTTGGTGAAAAATAATTCAGAAAATATGTAATCTAAATCATATAAAAATATTATTTAATATTTATTCTATATTATAGTGAAAAAATTCAGAATTGTTCAGACTTGATCAGTATAATTTAAGCTATAAAAATGTAAAAAAAATTAAAAAAAAATCCATGAATCCCAAGCACTAGCTTGGGCCTCCACTACCATACTCATATCCTATGGATCACAAGGGTGTGAGGTGTCTAAATAAGGATGGTTATACTTTCCAATTCCTATTATCATATAGAATTCCTAGGTAACAATGATTACCATGATATTGTTTGAGATAAATGCCGCCTGGCCACCACCAAAGGTGTCTATAGAATCTAGTTTGTCAATAAAAACTATATAGTGTGAAGGTAGATAAAGTAATGAATGTAAAATATTAAACACATACTTTCTTCAACATAAACTAGTGCCTGAACATGAAACCATTTAATTAATTTATTTAAAATTTATTTTTACATATATGGAACATGTGAATGTTTCAAAAATTCTTTAATAGATGATGGTAATAATAAAAGAGGATTCATGGTGAGACTAAGGCATCCTTGACCTTAGGGGTCAACCCAACTCATATTAGTAAATCATGATATCTGTGTATAAGGAGTATGAGTGTAATACATTGTGAAATCCCATATAATTACTCTATATATGAGTCTAATAGAGTCCATGCATCTCATCCATATTAATCCTTGGATAAGCATGACTGTGTCAAATGGGTAGAATCATGGCATCACATATGTGAGGACATCAAGATGAATACGAGTAGTGTATCCAAGTAATTATAATATATAAAAAAGCGTTCACGTGAAATGTCGATAAAATTTTAAGGAACTAATATAACAGGACAAACAACATATTCCATGAAGGGAATCTCCCATGGAATCAACTCAATAAAATAGAATGTCATCCTCTGAGTGAAAAAGGAATTCCCTCAAGAATAAAAGGAGATATCAAGCCTGACCATTCATATGAAGAGGATAATGTCCAATAGTAATAGGTAACTTTTTGTCATTTATTATATATAAATATCGATTTAGTGTCCATTTATTAATTATTATAATAACAAATTCTATAGGATCATTCCATTATATTTTATTAAACTTGAAAACGTAAAATAGGGACATGCATGAAATTATAAAATGAATTTACACTAAAAATATGAGAAGTTATATATATTTGAATATTATTTTACATAAGATACATTTAAAATTTTATTTATTATGAAGAAAAATTACCTTCTCATAGAATGGTTCGAACGTACTAGAATAATGTAGAACATATACCCGACATGGGTCACCAATGGAATAACTATGAATGAACCCTAGATGATGTGGTCCACATTTAGGTATCAAGATCCAAAAACTTTTATTGATTCTATTAGGTCTATTTAATAAATTATAGGCAAATGAAAATATATTATATGATTTTTATGTATAAACTCTTATAGAAACTGGAATACACAAAATGAAGTCATTTTATAAAAAAGAAAGACTCTGAGGGAAACCTTACAGACCACCAATATAATTCCTAATGTAAATGCCTCATCAAACATTGACAAGTATTTTGGTCTATATTTGATGAAAAAGAAAAATGGAAAATTCCAACAAAATATTTTTTATTATATTGCACTAAAATAAGGCTTAAGACAATGAGAAAATCCATGGAATGAAGGAAAAAATATTGATCTCTTATCAATGGATATCCAATGTGATGGATGACTTAGATAATGGTCATCATATAAAGATATGGGATCAAATACTACTATTAAAATGAAGGATATGATCCTTTGGTGGACCTTTGATATATGAGAGAAAAAGTAAAAATATTATGGTGTAGGAAAAGAAAGGATTCTACAAAATTAAATAATTTTCATGTCATTTAAATGTTGTGTAAATTCATTACATGTTGTTTAATGATGGGGCGTTTCTTGAAAGGGAATCTTCTTTAAACATCATTAACTAGATTTATGTCACTAATAAAATTAATGTATTAGTTAAACATCATGTATTATGAATAAACATTGATTACATGTCCTGTAGATAGCCTTCAGCCACATGATTCCTTCTTCCCAAAACAAATTATGAAAAACAATTTCTTTATTTATGTGTTTTAGCTAAAAAGACAAATTAAATAGTTTTTTACTCAAATATTAATATGATCCATTACTGAAGTAAACTTCATGTTTATATAGTATATTGGAATTTTTATGATATATAATATTAATATAACCTATAAAATTTATTTTATAGAATCATTATATAATTTTTTCTCCGGGAATGCTCTTTTGGATAGTTGAATTTTTAAATATTTCTTTTTTATCAAATTTAAAATAGGCTTCCAAGATTTTCCATCAAACACATTAATAATTTTCTAAAATTTTATTTTTTCACTAAACCCATTAATAGATAAATATATGACATGTAATGATGCAAAATAAAATATAAATCAATCATTCTATGGAGGAATTAATCCTCATATAGTTATGGATCATGATTTGATTATACATATAATTGGGAAAAGGATTATTATGGGTTAAAATTTATGAATATAAAATATTAAATAATTACAATAATTATAATATAAATTCCATATTACTGAAATCATTTTTAGTTGGTGATAGAAAATGAGACATGTTATGTCTTGGAGGTGGTTGTCCGCCCAACCCATAAATAAATGTTTTTTTCTCTTAATGAAAAGGGAAATGTGGTTAATTCTTAAAAACATAATTTTAATAACATAAATATATTCAATTGATACTAGTGTTATAATTTTAATATGATGTAATTTAATTTGTGGAAGAATAATTTCACCTAAAAAATGATAATGGTACAATTAGAAATATGTACCTTACTTCTTTGATTATCTCATATGTGTATGAGAATAAACCATTGAGGGATAGTATTATGAGAATCAAAATCTCACAAGATGGTTGTTAGGAATGATTATGAGAGGAAGGTTTAGTTTTTTTGTAGAACTGGGAAATTTGTTATGTAAATGAAAATGGGGAGGGGAGTACAACTTTTATAATTGAAAAAGTATGATAGTTTTTCAAATAACCAAAATATTTCAATAATGGGAAGTCAGTATCGAGGAAATTGGTTCCAAAATTGAGAATTAATTGATTTGGTAATTGATATGGTTTATTCATTCTCAAACCACTCATTCAAAAAATAGTTTTAAACATGTTTCCAACTGAATATGATTATATTTTTTTTATTATTTATATTTTAGGTTTCTAATGGTACCTAGTATTTAGAAACGATACATTTTCCTTCATTCCATAAAATAAAATGTTTTTATTAAAAAATTTGAACATAGTTATTCCAAATTTGAAATATTTTTCTTGCAATAATTTTTTAGTTATGACAAAATTTAATTTAATTGTACAAAATGTATAGTATATTAATGTAATTTTTGGAAAATATAACATAAGTTCTAAAAAGTAAAATATGATATCCTAAATTGAAAAAAAATTCAAAAATTATTATTTTATTTATGAAATAAATATATGGTAAAATAAAATTGAATTATTAATTTTTAATTCACACAACTAATTCCATAAAATTAATGATATTTATAAAAATAATATTTTTCAATATTAACCTAAAAAATGATTTATAAAAAAAATGGCCTTAATGTAATATGGTCATTCTAAGTAAAAAATTAATTTTATTTTCCCTAATTATTTTTCTATAAATTTAAAATTTAATATTAAAATAAAATCATAATGTAGAATGAGATAATATTTTTTTATAAAATTAAATTATGAAAAGCTAGTAGTTATTTTTCAAAATTTCTATAAAACACTTATAGCTCAATCAAAACTAAATAATTAATATATTTAATTTTCATCATCATTTAACAACATTATACCTGGTTTTCATTAATAAAATATATAAATCATAAAACGATAGAATCATAAAGATAATAAGGACTGAGGTAATTTTGTATAAAATATATTATATATATATTAATATATTTATTAATTTAGTTCCTTTTATTCATACATACTAATTCAACAGTTGGGATTTAGTTATCTTAAAATATCATTATATTATTTTATTTAGTTGTTGAGTATAGGGAGATATATGAAATAGAATTATTTAATGGAAAGTGTATAGTGAAATATATTATTGTTAAATTCCCTCAACCCTCTAAATAAATTAAATACTTTTAATTTTTATTATTTCTCATTTATGAAAATATTTGATGTATTGTTAAAATATTCATCATTTGGACTATAATATTGGATATCAAAATTTTATTTTTCTCATAGATTTTATCACATTACTTATTATTTTATAATCAAAATTACATAATAATTAAATCATGTACCTATGTAACTATATACACATACCATATGTTTTTCATTACATTATTTTACCAAAACCATTTGAATATAAAAGAGAATAAACCATAGGGAATCCATACAAACTTCTATATATGAAAATTTTCTTTAACCTAAAAAAGGCATAAAATCACACAATAACAACCATATACCCAAATCCCAAAAATATAGAAAAAATCAGAAACAATATAAATTATCAATTATCAATCCAATGGTTAAAATTTATATCTATATTACTTATTCAAAGTAATTAAACATTTTTTTTAATTTCATCACCATGTTTATATTAAACCTATGATTCATTCATCCCTCAATCGTGTGTTCTCCAACAGTTTTCCCCAATATATAACCAAATTATAAAATAACTATTACGGGGTATTGATATAATTTAACATAAAATAAAAAAAATATTAATAAGAAATCCTAACATTTTTAAATTATTTTGAAATATTTTTTAATATACTAGATAATACCCAATAAACATCTCTCACTTGTGAAAATAGCATAATGTATCAAAAATTATTTTTTTATTAACATATCATCCTCCATGTCTTAGGTAATGCTAGAATTATTGAATTTTCTATCATAACTGGAATATATTATGATTCCAAATAATAACAGTTTACTACAATAATTTTTTACTTGTCATATTAGTTTCTAGATACATATAGTTTACATCTTCATTTTCATGATATAGATTCATCCACCTAATAAATCCAAAATGATCATTATAATATCTCATATAAATAAAGAAAATTTCTATATGAATATGAAAACACAATATTCAATAGTGGAACTATCATTCCATAGTTTTCGTACTTTCAATTCAATATAATTTTCATTAATTTAATATTGTTCTTTACATATTAATGAAATACATTAATGTAGTTAGTAAATTAATCATTTATAAATGTTCATAAAGAGAATATAATTAAAAATTGAATATACCCTCAGAGAGTCAAACAAGGTGTGTTTTTAAGAATCCTTATCGTAAACCAGGTGAAGATTTAGTTAATAACCAATATATCATTTAAATGGTTATTACCTATAGGTGAAACTATGTCAAGTCTAGTATCCACTTTTACAATCCATCATGGATTCTTTTTCCATGGGATTAATGGAATATCTATTTTAACAAACTATCATGATTTTTTACTACACATATAGTTATCCCATTGATTAATCCTAAGGGTTTTCAACAATTTTCTCAAAAAACAATCCACATATTATTAAATCAACTAAACTATTTCATTATATATACCATTGAAATTATAAGATATCTTAACATATTAACACGTCATGAAATTTATAACTCCAAAATTTCATGCAGTTGATTTCATCATAAAATACAACATTATTTAAACAATTCTATGTTACCATAAATAATTCCCCATGGATTTTATTATCTATTAACCTCAATTAATGAATTTTTTTTACTATAATACATACCCAAAACACTTATTTTAGTGATTTAGATAATTAAACCAAAATAATACCATTTTAATCCCATGATTTTTACAAGAAAAGGTAAATTTAATCACAATATAAAAAAATTCATAATTTATAACATGTCTTAAATATTTCCCACGAAATCTATTCATAATATAATCTTCTAGAAACCTAATATATATTAATATTCAATAAAACCTATGGAACATGAATCATAATAAATGAATAAGATTAGATGCTCAGTACGGGGTAACATCATTTTTAACAATCAACAATCACAAGTGACCTTATTTTTTTCATATGGTTATATGTAACATACATACATAAATAACTCCCTCTAAACAAGAGGTCACAAAAACTGCATTTAATGTTATTATATTATAATATATCAAAAGAAAGAGAGATTTCAGTACAATGAACCCTGAGTGAATAACACAATCATGAGAATAATCATTATACCATCAAACATCATATTAATATGGTATAATATATTAGTATAGTGAAACAATTATTTAACGAGCCACACCATTAGTTCGCACAGTAGTGCAGAAAATGTTATCTATGTCATTTATTTTTCAATTTTTACGTCGGTTTTTAGCCGACGTTAATACGGCCGACGTTATAAATAATGTTTTTTACATCGGTTAATTAAAAAACGATGTAAAAAACATAACATCACGGTGTTTATCACGTCGGTTAATAAATAACTGACATGAAAAAACCGGGGGGGGGGGGGGGGTGGTTATCACGTCGGTTATTATATAACTGACGTGATAAACCCGTGCGGGGGATGTTTACCATGTCTGTTATTTAGTAACCGACGTGATAAGCCCCTGGGAAATGGTTTATCACGTCGGTTATATAATAACTGACATGCTAACCCTGTCTGGGGGGGGATTTATCAGCTTGGTTAAATAACCGACATGATAAACCATTTCCTAGGACTTTTATCACGTCAATTATTAATTAACTGACGTGATAACCCGTTCCACAGGAGTTAATCATGTCAGTTATTCAAAAAGCCGATGTGATAATCCCATCCCGATTTCTTTATCACGGCAGTTATAAAATAACTGATATGGAAGACAATGTTTTTTAAAAATAATTGAATGCAGTCCTCTTATCTCACCCAGAAACAACCAGAAACCAAATCAAGAAGTCTTACCACAAAAACAGAAGTTTATCAAAACAAGAACTAAAGAAAAATTAATCATTTAAATTGATAACATGTAAAACTTAACCCAATGGACAGCCCTCCCACCACCCCATGAACATCACCCCTCACCCCACATGACAACCCCCACAACTCCCCTAGACTGCCCCGACCCCCTGGACAGCCCCAAATACCCCGAGACAACCCACCCACCCACATGTTGACCCCCCACAACCTGGACAACCCTCTCCCACCCTACTGGACAGCCCCCACGACACCCATGGACTGCCACCCAACCCCCTGGACAGCCCCAAACACCCCTGGACAGCCCCCACTGTCATGAATACCCCCACCCCCTGGACATCACTTCCAAACCCCTGGACAACCCTCCCACACCCCTGAAATAGACCAAAAAGTTACTAAAAACAAACCAGAACCACCTCACCCCACTAGACTGCCCCCACCACACCACTGGACACTCCCACCCACGCCCCTGGACATCAACACCACCCCTGTACATCCCCCACCCTCCTGTAGACCCCCACCCCATGGAAAACAGTCTCACATCGATGGATAGGCCTCCCACACCCTTGAAATAGACCAAAAAGTTACCAAAAATTGACCAGAACCCCCTCAACCCACTAGACAGCCCCCACCACACCCCTAGCCTACCCACCCCCATCCCCATGGACACCCTGGACCCCTACTAGACACCCTCACCCCTAGAAACCCCCTTCACCTCAGAAGAAACCCCCACACCCCTGGACACACCCCCTGGACAGCCTCCCACTCCCCTAGACAACCCCTCCACCCTCTTGGAAGCGCTCTCACCCCCTGTACTGCCCCCCACTCTCATGGACACCTAGGACCCCCACCCCACTAGACATCCCTCCCAGACCCCTGGACACCCCCACCCCACTGAACACCCCCCACACCCTTGGAACCCCTCCCCCCCTCACCAGAATCCATACCAGAAAAACGATCATAAGTAGACCAAAACAAGAATTAGAGAAAAATTAGACATTAAAATATATAAAATTCAAAACATACACTGTCAACTTCAAAAAAAAAACTAAATTCAACCTAAATTACTACCAAATACACAATTATAATGACAATATTCAAAATTACATTTTACATTACAAACAACTAAAAATAAATCAACCTTGTAAAATAACTTGACCACTCCAATTGTAAGTGTTTGATTTCTTCAGCAGTATAGGGTTGAGGGTCATCAAAAAGCTACAAATGAAAAGGATAGTAGTTAACATGTATAATGAATAAATAAAATTGAAATATTATGGAAATGTTTAAGAGGAAATCATACCAGGTCAAAATTCACAACAGTCCCAGTTGTTATTATTTCATACATAAATATTAACATATAATATCCGCATTTGATGATGCCTTATTGTTCATGACAATTCTGTTTGAATGAGTTTAAATTCAATATATTATTTTTATGTACTAAATCAAAAAGTACAAATTATAAATGGATATTTACCATCGCATTTACATATTGGATCTTTGCACTCCTTTTCGTTGTGTTTTTTTGAAATTAAACCCATGCCCTATTAGAAAATAATACGAATGGGGTAAATTTAAAATTCATCATAATATATAAAACTATTTAAAAATTGAAACTTAATTTTCCAATATATTCTTATAACTTTCCTGCACATCATCATGGACAGAGCATATCCAATAAAGTGCTTTCTCCCTTGGGGAAAAAACCCCTAACATCCAATGATCACTGATAAAAGAAAATTTAAGGTTAGTGGTTTTTTATGTTAAAAGATAATGAACTATTTGAGAGAGATGTGTTTAATACCTCTCACAAAAAGGAATCATCCAACATTGTGTGACTATATTATTTTCAAGTCTTTCAAAAATATAAAGCATTATTTGTTCCTCATCTAATGCACATGATTCAGGGGAAATCAATTGCAGGTCCATGAATCCATATATATCTGTCAGCTCATTCATCTCAAGAATTTTACAATGATACCTAATACAAAACAGACATAAGTATACATTTTTAATAAATATAACGCAGGTAAAAGGTGTTAAGACATACATGGAAAAAAATTTCACCACGTTGATGCCCAAATCATCTCCAGTAACAAGCTCCATGATATAAGTTTTCATAATCCCCACACTTATTGGACGTCCACAAACATGATCTTCCATTGGAAACTCATAATGACCCGCCAAAAAATTTGAATATCTTGACAATCTGTCAAGAATAATAGAATATGTATCTGATGTCATAGCCATTTGTCTTTGTTGTTGTCAATATATTATTTCTTTACCTTTGAATTGTTCCTGTAAAAATAAATAGAAAAATATATTAGTTTTCAAATGATAAAATGAATTTTAATAAAATAAATAAAATAAAATATATAACATTCATACCTCTATGGAAATGAGTCGAAGATGTTTGGATGGCCAAATTAAAAAATGGTCGATACTATATCCAATTGTCGTCACCTCTTCTGTAGGTAATGGTACTCGAGCTGATCTATCTATTATATCCTGTATAGTGACCCTCTAATTCTCTACCTATAATTGTTGATGATGAACGGTATCTCTTATACAATATACCAACCCATATCTAACTATATGATGTTGTGGATCATCAAAATACAACTCGCAATAAGTAGGAAGCTGTGGTAGAGGAGTAGGACAAAAATGGGGTCCACAGGCTGAGGTGGGGAAGTGTGAGCTACCGGCGGAGGTGGAGGATAAATAATGTGGTCTGCAGGGGGAGGTGGAGGAGAGGGAGCTACTGTCTGAAATTGTCTTTGAATGTCTACAAACATAGACAATACTGACGCTCTAATATTTTCCTCCATTGTCGCATTAATATTATGAACTTCATCCTCCAAGGATTATATTTTTTTAAACCCCCTCAACGTTAGAAGTTTAAGAACATGGAAACACTTTTCTTACTAATACACCTGCCAGATATCCTCTTACACGACTAGGATGTTCGGGATTTCCCAATACTACAGATAAAATATCTTGCCTCCCAGTAGCTATAAATTCCCCCTCTGAACTATGCTCTTCAAGATAGTCCTATATTAATTAATTGAAAATTTATGTAATGATTGATATTATATGAAGAAAATAGTTAACTTAAATAAATAAAATAGATATCTTACAATCCTCTCAGCTATGATTCTCGGTTCATCCGAAATATATTTCCCTTTTTTTCCCATCTGAGCTCTCTTCCATTTTTAATGTCTATATGGAGGGGATGTAGGGGCCACCTCTCGAGAGCATGAAGACTCAAGTCATAGTTTTTGAAATATTTCCACCATCATTTGTTCTTCCAAAAATGCATACCCTCGCCAGGATAAACTATGAGGGTATACATTTTTAGATTGGATCCCCTGATGACATTTCCTTGTTTTCTGTAAATTAAGAATAATAAATCATTAACAAAAAATTAATTAGACCATTTATATAAGAAAGCTTATAAAAGTTTACATTGCCCTTACCAAAAATGACCCTTTTCTTATACTCTCAAAAAACTGTCTCCATGTGTCTTCATCTATAAAAGGATATATACGACATGGATTTTCATGACTCCCATGACCATAAATGAAATCCGATGAGAGGGTAGATTTGAAATCCCTCCATCTCTTATTAGCCAACGATAAGCATTTCTTCATGACTCCTCCAGTGTCAGGAATATCAAATGTCATCTGCTAAAGAAGAGGTTAAACATATTATATATACTAGAAACATTTAAATAATAGTCAAAAAATAGAAAAATATCATATTGAAATCATCTCCTACAACTGAGAGATTATTTATTTATCCACACTTCTCTAATAATCATACATAATGCTAACATTGCTCTTAGCATGAGTTGATACAAAACTCTGAAATTCTTTTGCATTTGGACCTCTTGAAATATCATCATCATCAAACTCAACGATTATCCTCTGATCATGCGTACGTGAAAGTGCTAAATTTGGTAAATATGTTCACCCATTTTTACCAAACTTTGAACTCTTTGTCGTAATAGGAACACATGAGGAAGATTGGGTAACATCAAGAAGAGCATGTGAATGTTCCTCCCCAGAGGTATGACCAATTTTCTCATCTCCAGAATCATTTGTTTGATCAAATGAATGATCTGTCATTATCCTTCAAATCCAAAAAACAAACATTAGTTTACAAATATACAAATTCAAATAATTTAATACTACTATAATCAGAAAATAGAAATGTGTACTAAGATATGTAATAGTAATCATTGTTAATATGGTAAACATGTTAAACAATGGTAAAGATGGTAAAGATGATCAAGATGGTAAACATCGTAAACATGGTAAACATGGTAAACATGGTAATGTAATTTTCACTGAACAAATATAATACATATATAATTCATGTATTGGTAAACATGATAAAGTAAACTATACAAACATAAAAATAACAAAAAACTTATTCTTATTTTGTTTTAATACATGTTTTAGTAAAGAAAAAACTTACAATATCTAACATTTTATGAAAAAAATAAATGTAAACAAGAAATAAACATATATTTCTAGTAATTTTAGGAATGTACAAATGGATTGTTTTCCCAAATTCTTTCATCGTGATCGTTCCTTATGGCACAAACCATTTCTTCAACGTGCTCATCGTTATGTTTTGTTAATCTTTCCATGAAAGTAGGGATCTCACATAAATAAGCATCATCATCAAGTTCATCCTCACCAACATATTGTGTTTCCCCTTGTATAACAATTTCCCACTGCATATCTGATTGATCTACTACATAGAAATTTTTTTTGCATGTGTTTCCATTATAAAAGAATCTGTTGTGTCTTGCAATCTATTCAGATTAACAAGTGTCATTCTAAATTCATTGTGTCTGACACTATTGTTACCGATAATCCATTTATAGTTAAAAACATGACCTTTAATTTTAATGTAATCAACCTCCCATATGTCTTCAATAACTCCATAATATGCACTTTATGTAGAAATTGGGTTTTTTTGCTTAGTAGTCGAAAAATGCATTGCTTATGGAAACACTAAAACACCACTATTCTGAATTGTACTTCTATTGTCCTGAGGTTTCATATGAAATGTATAGCCATTAATGTCATAATCGGACAATGTTATCACATTCAAACATGGACCACCCACTATCCATTTTAATGTCTCTCATACATATGATCTACAAGAAAAGTCTTTTTAAACCATGACAGAAAAGTTTTGTTGTGCTCATTAAAAATCCACATTTCTTTATTCTTTGGATGACATTGTTTCAACTCATTAATATGCAATGTGATATACGGTTGAGCATCTTCTATGTTATTCAAGATGTATGATTCTAACTTCTTCATCTCTTCAGCTGAAAATGATTTTACATTCAAGCCACAAATCCCCTTTCCCTGTTTATTAACTCATTCATGGAGAGATAGAGGAAAACCTATGTGTTGCGTTACAACTAAGTAGCTCATACAAAACTCTGCTAACTCCTTAAAAATATACTTTTCAATAATGTAGGCTTTGGGTCGATATGGATTTTTAACATACCCCTTTAATATTTTCAGATACCTATCAAAAGGATATATCCAACAAAGATATACAGGTCCAAAAAGCATTATTTCTTGAACCAGATGAATCATTAAATGCACCATTATATCAAAACAAGTTGGAGGAAAATACATTTCCAATAGACAAAGTATTAAAATTGCATCCTTTTCCAAAATTTTTAAAGCATTCACATTAATCACCTTGTTACAAATTGAATTGTAAAAATAACACAACTTCATTATAGTCATTATAACACGGATGGGAAATATTCCACACAATGCTACTGGTATAATTTGTTGCATCATGATGTGACAATCATGTTATTTCATACCTATCAACAAAAATTCCTTCAATGAGAAAAAAAATTTACATTTGAAGAATACCCTTGAGGAACTTTGATATCATGAAGACACTAAAAAAAGACAATTTTCTCCCACTTTGATAATGTATGACTTGACGAGGGAGGAAATGTTTGTCTTCATTTAATAGTGGGAGCTAACTCCAAACGTATTCCCATTGATAGTAAGTCTAATATTGCATTCAACCCATCTTATTTCATTCCATTGATATCTAACAATTTTCCAATAAAACAATCACAGATATTCTTCTCCACGTGCATGACATCAATATTATATTTAACATCATGATACCTCTAATATGGTAACTCAAAAAATATTGAAATTTTCTTCCAAATATGTCTATCATTACCATATTTATGTGTCTTTATCAATGTCACATGAAGGATTTTTACCCTATCAAAATATAGATTAGGGGATAAAGGTTTTGGAGCAGTACCAAATTCTTCTGAGCCATTGAATGCATTTTTTAGTCTTCTATAAGGGCGATCCATAGGCAAAAACTTTCGATGACCCATGTACACTGTTTTCCTCCAATGATGAAATTGACAATATGATATCTGTTGTTCAAAAATTGGACATGATTTATGACCTTTAACACTGTATGCAGACAAATTTCTATATGCTGGGAAGTCATTTATAGTAAACAGTAGCACTGCATGCAGTTGAAAATATTCAATTTTATACGAATCATACACCCTAATACCATCATCCCATAACAGTTTAAAATCATCAATCAACGGTGAAAAGTAAACATCAATATAATTACTGGGTTGGTTTGGACCAAAGATCATTATACTCATCATGATATATTTGCGCTTCATACAAACATCAGAAGAGAGGTTGTAAATTACAAATAAAACAGGCCATGAACTATGTGTGCTACGGTGTGATCAGTATGAATTCATTACATCTATTCACAACCAACTTGGAAACCCCCCTTGACACCCCCTGGGCACCCCCAACCCTTTGGACATCCCCCACCCCCTGGACAGCCGCCACCCCTCTAGACAGCACCCCCACACCTCCTAAACACCACCCCCACCCCTACCCACTTAGACACCCCCTGAACACCCTCCAACCCTCAGGATAGCTCCCACCCCATGTACATCCCCCCACCCTTCTAGACATCACACTCCACCCCTCCTGGACACCACCCCCACCCCTACCCCCTTGACCACCCCCTAGACACCCCCAACTCTCTGTATAACCCCCACCCCCGTACAACCCCCCAAACCCTCTGGATAGGCCGCCACCCCCATTGGACAGTCCCCCCCTACACACACCCGTGGACTGCCCCCACCCCCCCAACCTCGATGGAAACCCTGACAGCCTACAACCCTTTGGACAACCACCAACCCTCTTGACAGCCCCCCAGAACCATGGGATTTTAACCTCAAGATACTAGTTTTCTCACATCTAGATATTTTATCCTCAAGATACTAATTCTGGGATCATGCCATTATTCAAAATGATAACCATGAATTGTATCTACTACTAGTCTAAAATTCTCTATTGTGAAATGAATCAGATTTTAATAGCATATGAATACTTATAATAGTCCATGAAAATAATCGATGTAAATAGATTATGGAACAACAAAAAGTGATACCCAAAATAGAAACAACCAAGGATCCAAAAGAAACAGTCCACCATGAAAAACCATATATATAATTATAATATAAATTACACTGGTACATGGAATGGGTGTATCACAATGGTTTACATATATATTGCAGTAATATAGGTGAATGAGATCATTAGTTATCAATGACAACAAAAATTACCATCAATGTCGGGCATTCAGGAAACAAAAACCCACGAAATTGAAGTAGGTGAGGCTTACGTGAATATTGCGAGTTGATCTAATAGATTTGGGGATAATAAATAATATGATGATGGAAAAACAAGGTAAGAGGGTTATAAATCGATGATTTTTACCTAGTTTAAACAAAAAAAATCGCAAATCGCAAATATAGAATATCCGAAAAAATGAACGAAATAAAGTCGTGGGAGGCTTACCTGAGTGTTGTGAGTTGAGATGATAGATCTGAGGAGATTAAATATGATAAACGATGATGGAAAAATGAGTTTAACGCAACGAGATCGATGAGTCGATTAAGGTTTTCCGCGTGAGAGAGACAAGTCACCGGACTGTCGATCGAAAAATCGTAAATGACAATGCACGGGGCGTGTTAATTTTTTAAATGTTTTATATTGTTTTTTATTTAATAACCGACATTATAAACTATATCTATTACATTTATAACTATGGTTATTATAATAAACGATGTTATAAATGTATCAGATACGACTTTTTTTACGTCGGTTAATTTATAACCGACGTAAAAAAATCTGCGTGTTGGTTTTTTTACATCGGTTATATACGAACTGACATAAAAAATACATCACAAATCACATTTTTTACATCAGTTATAATATAACTAACATAAAAAATTCTGCGTGTTGGTTTGTTACATTGGCTATCAAATAACCGATGTAAAAAAGGCCACAAAATCCGCTTTTATTACATCGGTTATTTTATAACCGACATAATAAATTCGTAGATACCTCGTTTCTTATGTTGGTTATTTGATAACTGACCTAAAAACACTGCGCATTGGTTTTTTACATTGGTTAATTTATAACCGACGTAAAAAATGAACCTGTACGATTTTTAACATCGGTTATGAAAATAAACGAGATTATAAATTTACTCTCTGCATTTTTTACGTCGGTTATAAAATAACCGATGTAAAAAATGGTGACATTAAAAACGTTTTCTGCACAAGTTACATGATTAAAAGAAACATAAATGTTCACAAGAATACTTATCCTAGGAAATTAAAAATGTTAAACAAGGCACTGAGGGGGGGGGGATATTGGACCCAACCTATTAACCCTTAATACATACATGTGGCCTAAGAAAATAATTCACATATCTCATTATACTGAATCCCATGGAAAGAATGTGGCTTTTAAAAATATTCAAATTCTAATCATTGAATTTTTTATATCCTAAATACCCATGGAGAAGGGGGTTTAATTCATCAAATCATAAAGAAGAAATTAAAATTTTTATCTTATCATTTTAATGTATATTCATAAAATGAAATCACTAATAATTTAATCAATAAATAATACTTAACATATCCATGGAAATTTTATGGTAATGCAATGACATCAATAAACAGTCTATATAAATACCATTCAATAATGATAATAAATAATATGGTTTTTACATCATATAGATAAAGGGAAAAATATATGATAATAATATCTCTAACAAATTAATGTAATGTTCCTTGGTGAATACCCTTAAAACAAATGAAAAAAATATAATATTCCCAATTGGATGGATTTAGATGAAATTTTTTTATACAACTTTAATAACTTAGCATGGAGATAGTACTCATATATCCCATCCATAATATAAAATTACATATCATAATCCATATAGATAAATAATGTGGATGGAATATTTATAATAATATCAATGATCAATAAAAATTTATATTATAGTAGAAGGGCTAATAGGAAGAATAATGTTTATTTGTAGTTTTGAAAAATTCACATTATAAATAAGAAATATTCTTCATAATTTGATTAAATTTTTAAATAAATATTTTATAAAAATAGGGAAAATTAATTTCATTGAAATTCATTAAAATTATGAGAGAAATATTCTTAAAAATTACATATTTTCTGGGAATATATTTTCATATATAAATGATAAAAGGATAAGTTTTCCACATTTTGAGTAAAATGAAACATATTGAAAACATAATTTTTTTTAATGATTTGAAAATATGTTTCTGTATTATGAAATGAAATTAATAAAGTATTGATGCATAAATAAGGTAACTTTCAGAAAAATTAAATGGATATTGAAAAGTGGAGGCCTATGATTGAGATTAAGTGATTGCATGAGATTCACTTATGATAAACTCTTCATGTAAAATATCTATTTTGGTAAAATTAAATTTTTAGTGGAAACATAAACACACTTGAATATTAAATAAATATCATAAGGGATTTTAGACCTAAAAAAAACTACTTATATGAATTATCTTATTGAAAAAATAAGTATTTTATGACAAGATTATAAATTGAAACCATTAGGGTTATAAAAAAATATTAATCAAAACACTTTTCAACATTGTTATATTTTAAATCCAAGGAACATTAATGTATGTAAATGATATATATATATATATATACTGAAACCCTATAAGTAAAATAAAATCCCTTAATCATTATGTAATAACATCATATTAAATTTATCAGGGAGAATGTTAAACATTATGTCCCAATAAATTAAATCTATGACAATGAACCCCTTACCTGAATTTCCACTCAATCAAAATGTTATATAACCACTATTATAAAATAATTAAATATACTAATCACCCTCATCAAAGAAACTTAATATGTATATAAATATATAAAAATGATTTTAAGTTACACTCTACATCTGTAGTAGTTAGTAATTATCTATTTTTGATATTGGGTTTCTGAAATCCTTATAATTTTGAACTAGTTTTATAACTACGTTTATGTTCATAAATATTCTCCCAAATTTCATCCTTCATATATGATTCATGTTACTAAGATTTCATTTTTTTTAAATATTTATAATGCTATAATATCATTTAATGGTATTAATTGTTACGATTTGTATATAATATTTTGGCTATGACTATGGTTTGAAATTTCAGAGTGAAAGAAGGTTATTTTCATAAACATTAACATATATTTTTATATTAAAATTCTTGAATTATTTATTTATTTATTTATATCATATATTACCAGAAAATAAATTCCAATACCCATCCATGATATATACTTATAACATATTTCCTTTAGTTTTTTAAACCAATGAAAACATGAACATTTTAAAATCAATGGTTAGTTATGAAGTTATATAGAAGTAATATAAATATAACAGAAGAATATTTATATTATTTTAATTTTATTAGTATGATATATAAATATTATAATGAAATATATGAATAATATTACCTATATGAAGTAGTTTTATTGAACACATAAATACTATTTTTCTTATATAAATCACTATTGGAAAGTTGAATTTATTATGGTTTTTTATTTCTTATATTATTTATAGTAAGTCCAATATTTCAATAAAAAAATATTAATTTTCTGAATTACCTATTTATCCATTTAGCCTAATCATAGAACTAGATATGAAATTTATTGTTGAAAATAGAAATAGAAATCAGTTGTTCTTTGTGGGAGATAGTCCACAGGTACTCAAAAATGATGATTTATTTTTAAAAAGAATGAGGAAAATAAGTAATATGGTTTATAATTTAACAATATAAAATATTCCATAAAAATAATAATTATATAGGAAATAACCTCTCATGAAAATTCTTCTTAGGATTTGAAGGATAGTTAATCAATATATATTGTGGAGGCACTAGTCCTCATAACTCCAGAAGGGAGGTTTTGTTTTTATTTAAGGAAACAAAAAGGGGGTAAATTATTGTACCATAATTATAATAAAACCATGGTATAATAAATATACAAATGGTATCATTTTAATATGATGTAATTTAATTATTTTATGAAAAGTGAACTTAATGAAATAGAAATCTGAATGGATAAGTCATAAATTAATTCTAGACTTCTTGTATTTTCTCATTTTGATGGGCATTAATAATTTGAGGGATACAATTTTGAGAAGACTAAAAACTACTAAAGGTGGATAGTAATTTTCATGAGTGTGTTGGGAATATTTTTGGTGAATTATGTATTTTGAGTCACAAGGGTATGTGAGGAGATGATTGACCCTTTTTAAGAGGAAATACAAGATATTTATACCAAAAACATTACAATAATAGGAAGTCACTCTCAAAGAAAGTGGATCCAAAATTAAATCTATCTTATTTTACAATTTCAGATTTTTTCATGGTTACTATATTTTTACCAAACATAACATTTCCATTATTCCCAAAAATAAAATTATCCTTATAAGATAATTCATTATTATATATTCCAAAATTTTAATTGTTTTTATTATATTAATTTTATAAAAAAGATAAAATATTTGTTTAATATAGTAAATTTTAATGGATTGAAATAATTTTATGAAATAAATAACTTATGCTGTAAAATATAAAAAATGGGGGTTTAGACTAAAACCTACATTGTTAAAATTATAAATTCACATTCATAATTTGTCTTATAAAATTATTTCATTAATTTTATCTTCATACTAATAATAAAAAAACAATCATGGTTTATTTAAAACACTATTATTTTAATATTCACATAAAAATAAATCTTCTTCACAAAATCAAATAAATTAACCACATTAAAATATATAAATTATAAATAATGGAATGAATTTTAATTTATTTAATTACATTATATAATTTTATATTTCATTTTTTAAATAATATATTAAAATAGAATGATAGACTAATTTTAAGGAAATATAAATTTTAAAAATAGTTTCCCCTTATTTAATTTTTTTTGAAAAGAGTAATAAATCATTAAATATTTTATAAATATTTCAATTTATTATCACCATATTTTAAAAATGAATTGTATTTTTTTCATTCATAAAAGGTTTATTTCAAAAAAAAAGAATTTTTCCTTCACAAAATAATGAATTAAGTAAAATTATATAATATATACTTTTTAAACATTATTATGTATTAATATATTACTTAATTATGTTACTTTTATTCATAAATACTAATTAAGAAGATATTTTTTAATAGTATAATCATAACTCAATTTCATATAAGATCAATGTTTCATGTAGAGATTAGTATAAAAATCATTGTTTATTTATGTAAAATGTATAGTGAAATATTGATTCATTACAAACATTGATTTCAATTTGTTGTATTTTTTTATTAAGGTACACAAGATTTTATCAATGAAATGATATTATATTAGCTATAAATGCATGTTATGTAACTATAGTAACACATCCATGACACAAAATTATATCCAAATAAATGGTATATTTTATCTTACAAATAATCATTCATTCAATATGATTGTACATTAGATTATTATTTCATTAATTATTTATAGTAGTATATTATTTTTAGAACATTTTCTAAATCAAATATTATTTGAAAATAGAATGGTGGAATTTATTCTTCTTTCTTAATCATTTATTATTTAAAAATGATGGATTGATCACATATTTTATTTTAATTATATTTTTCCAATTTTCAACAGGGGAAATATTATACATGGTTTTTTTGAACTTGTAGAATATGGAATATTCTATGTTATATTTTCCAATAAAACGGAAAAAAATTAATGACAATTTTTTGATATGGAATCAGAATTGAATAAATATTCTCATAAACATAATTTGAATTCTCTATCACTTATATAGAGTATTTTCATAATATAAGGATTAAATGATAATTAAAAGAATTGAGTAATCATGTTTCATACTCTTTTGGACATGTTATGGAAAGTGATTCAATAACTATATTTTATTTTTTATTTTTTTACATATGGAATGATATTGTTTTTATACATTGATCATGATACAGTGTAAGATAAAGAGTTTATATAGTTCTATATGAACATCAAATTAGTGCATATAAATGAGTTCGACATGATTACTTCAAGAGTTATTATGGTAAATATAAAAAATACACATGTAGATTTAATGATATTTGATGGGTCATAATTTTATGGAAATAGTGTAATTAATCTGATGATGTTTCTATAAGAGGAAGGATATTAATTAGATGAAACAACTAATAGGATTATTAAATAATAATGAAATGATATGTTAAAGATTTATCATTTTAGTGGTTCAAATATATTGGAAAAAAATTATTTAATACTCATTGGAATATTCATTTTTTTCATTATGAAGAAGTAATTTTATAGGATATATATTTATTTAATTTCATTTTGTTTTATAATCCATACAATTATTCCAAATTATATTTAAAAATAAAAAAAACATTCCATGAATAAGGTAGAGTTAAAATGGATCATATATTTGGGTTGTTCATCAATATAATTTTATGCAAAATAGGATAGAATTGTCTACCAATATACAAGAATTATTCCTAAAGAGGAAACATTCATTGATGATTAAAATATTTAAAAAAAACATATATCATGAATTGATTTACTAAACCGACATTTATGATATTCATCGGTTATTCTATGACTACA
This sequence comes from Viscum album, assembly GCA_963277665.1. Taxonomy (NCBI): domain Eukaryota; kingdom Viridiplantae; phylum Streptophyta; class Magnoliopsida; order Santalales; family Viscaceae; genus Viscum; species Viscum album. The sequence continues at coordinate 1,262,597,846 of OY728129.1, read as the reverse complement.
ATACATTAATGGATCTAGAAGACATCAAAGTGAGATAATACTAAAATATACACATAAATAATCTCAATGAGAATCAATCGTATCATTTGTAACAAATCATGGAGAATATTTTAGTAATAAAAAAGTATAATGTTGAGCATGATGTTTCAATTATATTAATTTATAAATAAATAATTTATTATTGGATCAATTAGTTGAAGGATGTAATCTAATAGTCAAATATGAACCCTTCAAAAAATATTAGTAATTTAGGAAATTTTATACCATAGAATAAGAAGAAGTCCAGTTTTAAATTGAATATAATTTAATTCAATAATGATGCTTTGCTCAACTAATTTACTCAGTTGATGAATTTTGTGACAAGAATTGGAAATAACATTATTTCACCCCATGATACTGGTAAAAAATTGTTCCTATGATACCCATTGAAACTGAATAAATGGGGGTAAATGATTACAAAATATTATAACCTAAAATTAATGTAGTAAGGGGTCACAATAAGATGGTTAGGAGATCTAAAAAATATCTTATGAAAAATGTTCATGTAGTAGGATCTCATGATAAATTAGCTATTATGAATCAAGCTAATACCTCGTAGATGTATAGTGAATATAGGTGGAATGGTAATATAGGGAAAACTCACTGTAATCATAATGATGATGTATAAGATGATAAAGAAGTAAAATATATAAGAGAATATATCAAATTCATGGTTGATATATATGTCTCAAGATTTCAAAAAAATGATTTTTTTGACATCTATATTAACTAAAGCTGGTGGATGTATGTTGGAAAAATCATGATAATTATTACCAAAGAGGAAAAATAGGATTTATATGGTTGTTATTCTAGAATCATGATGATGAAGAAACTAATATACCTCATGAGAGTCATACAAGGAGAATATAGTTTTATCCATCCATCATGAAGGAATATGACATTATTATGAAGGTAAGAATGGGTAAATATCATTTTAAGTCATTATATTTCTAGTCGATTCATTGTAAGTTTACTAATGTGAACATTGGATGATTATATTAGATAATCATTGAATCATTGAATAAAATGTCATTTGAAACCTCTCCATACATAAGGAATGCGAATTTCAATAATTTTTATTTATCAGTAAATACTACAAGAAAGAAACATATTTAAATAAATTTAGTTAAATATATGTCTATTTCAGAAATATACATTTATTTTCTACTAGTGTTAAATTATAAATTAAAGTTATAATGATTAAAACCATACATTGTTCTAGATATTGTTGAGATTTCATAAAACTATATATTGGATCATGTAGTGAAAGATAGACATTCTACCAATTTTTTTTTGAAATTTTCATATTAGGGGATGATTGATACATAAATGAATTAGTGGAAGATAATGAAATTGATGACATAAAGGTATTCAATGTCAAGTTGTCATAATATTTATCTCATATATTTATTTTATAAAATGGTTCCTATTTTTTAAAAAACAAACACTTCCTCTATTATGTTGGAATATATTACCATTATTCCAACTTAATATTTTTCAGGAGGTTAAAATTGGGATAATTTATTAATATATGACGTGCATGACTCTAGAGGGAGTTTGATTTTGGTATTTTTTTTATGATTTTTATATATTATTATCCTTAAATATGATGACTCATTGTCACTTCACTTAAATTGTATGGTCCTTATCAATAGGGAAACTCATTTTAAATATCATAAAATAATTTCGTTGTTTAATAAAAAAATAATTATATATTTAATTTCTCTTCAGATCATATTATGTGTTTAATATTATTTTTTAGGAAATTTTATTTTCCAAAAATATCTAGATTATGTCATATGATTAACCTATAATGGGAAGGGATAATTATAACATAGAATATTCTTACTACATTACATATAACATATATTGTGTTGGGGTGACATTATAATGTTTAGTTAAAGTATTTTGTGTCATAATTCCATGTATATGAATTCTAATTCATTGATATTTTATTATTGACTAATCTAGATATAATGGTTACCATAATATTTATATTTTCTGGTTTATTAATTAATGTTATGTTGATCTGATTATAAAATTTTCCATATCTATGATTTATCATGGAATTTGACCATTCTAATAGTAGAGCATACATTGGACTAAAATGAATTATTATGTGTTATATTAATACTATGTTTACCTAATAATATAATAGTTGGATATGAGATAATAATATTTAGAAAACATAAAAATGATAATGAATCCTTGCATATTAAGGAATGAGTTTTTTCACTACTAATGGTGTATTATTATATCATCAAAAGATATTATAATAAAAATATAATAATGGGTAGTTATGTTATTCTATGATGCCACACTAATGGAACACAAAGTTCTAAAGAAATAATTAATTTTTAATCTATACACATGTCAATTTCATCTATGTTTTATGCTCTGAATCAGGATCACAATTTCAAGATATATCATGACGCTAATTCAAGTGGAAATTTTAATATCAAAAAGATAAAATATGTTAAATTATTAAGCATGAGTTTTTTATATTACATTTAAAAGATATATTTTTAAAAAAATGGTTAGGTCGATTTTTTTTTCAAAATTCCGCTCAAAGGCGGAATCGCGGATGCCGCCTTTCCCCTAAGAATTTTTTTTTGAATTTTTTTTTGTTTTTTTTATATATTTATTTATATACACAATTCATAAAAAATGTTCTGGAGGATTCCACCTTTCACCTATCAAAAAAATATTATTTTTTAAAATTTTGTTTCAAAATAGCCTACTTGAAAGTTAAAAATGTTTCAAGTATGTAACTTTGAATGGCTATAAAATTTAAACCATAAGACCAATCTAAATTAAACTTTAAACATTCATTAAACATATTAACAATTGTTATAAAAAAAAACCATTTTATAACAACTATTCATGAAGAATAATTTATTATCTTTCAAAACTGCCTAATTGAAACATAGAAATGTTTCATGTACGTGACTTTGAAAGACTATAAAATATAAACCATAAGACCAATCTAAATGAAACCTTAAAAATTCATTAAAAATATAACCAATTGTTGTAAACACAAATCATTTAATAACAATTGATCATGAAAAATAATTTATTAGATTTTAATACCTCCTACTTTAAACATAGAAATGTTTCAAGTACATGACTTTGAAAGACTATAAAATATAAACCATAAGACCAATCTAAACGAAATCTTAAACAATAATTAAACAGATAACAAATTTTTGTAAAAAAAATTCTTTTCAAAACAACTTTTCATGAAAAATAATTTATTAGCTTTCAAAACTTTCTACTAGAAAGAAAAAAATGTTTCAAGTGTATGACTTTGAAAGACTATGAAATATAAACCATAAGAACAATCTAAATTTAACTTTATACATTCATTAAACATATAACCAATTGTTGTAAACAAAAATCATTTCATAACAACTGTTCATGAAAACTAATTTACTATATTTCAAAACTGCATACATGAAACATAGAAATGTTTCAAGTATGTGACTTTGAAAGACTATAAAATATAAACCATAAGACCAATCTAAATGAAACGTTAAACATTCATTAAACATATATGAGTCAGACCTGCATCAATAGGATGCACGGTGTTACTAGTATCACATTAATCTATAATCTATGATGCATGAAAACATGTTATATCTCATTTCATGGAACAATGAAATCCATTCTTCCACCTTTCATGTCTATATACATATCAACATCCGGCCGCATAAGCGTATATTCAAAGATATGACACATGAAATTCTCATACATTCCCATTCCTGAAAATATCAAACCATTCAACACCACCATGAATCCAACCATTATAATTTCTTCTATAATTGTCACCCTGTTTCCCCATGCCTAGTAGATCATATGAAAACACCAACGATTCCACACATCCCATTGAACTATTCATCAACAAATCTTTATCTGTTATCATGTTCAAAAGTACACTGTTGGACTTCCGTGATCTATCCATTCCAAACACTCATATACAAGTATACTATAAACATAAAAACCAACAAGTATTCAGGTTTTTATGTTTATAGTATACCTATATGTGAGTGTTTGGAATGGATAGATTAAGGAGGTCCTATAGTGGCCTTTTGAAGATGATAAAAGATATAGATTTGGTGATGAGGAGTTCAATGGGCTATGTGGAATCGTTGATGTTTTCATCTGATCAACTGGGCGTGCGGAAATGGGGTGATAATTGTATAAGAAATTATAATGGTTGGATGCATGGTGGTGTTGAAGGGGTTGATATTTGCAGGAATGAGAACGTATGATAATTTCATGTGTCATATCATTGAACATACCCTTATGTGGCCGGATGTTGATATGGATATGGACATGGTAGGTGGGAGAATGGATTTTTTTGTTCCATGAAAGGAGATATAACATGTTTTCTTGCATCAATTATTAGAGATGTATGTGATACTAGTGACACTGTGCATCCTATTGATGTAGGGTTGAATCATATATGTTTAATGAATGTTTATGGTTTCGTTTAGATTGGTCTCATGGTTTATATTTTATAGTCTTTCAAAGTCACTTACTTGAAACATTTATATGTTTCATGTAGGCGGTTTTTAAAGCTAATAAATTATTTTTCATGAACAGTTGTTATGAAATGATTTATGTTTACAATAATTGGTTATATGTTTAATGAATGTTTAATGTTTTGTTTAGATTGGTCTTATGGTTTATATTTTATAGTCTTTAAAAGTCACGTACATGAAACATTTCTAAGTTTCATATAGGCGGTCTTGAAAGATAATAAATTATTTTTCATGAACAGTTGTTATGAAATGATTTTTGTTTACAACAATTGGTTATATGTTTAATGAATGTTTAACTTTTCGTTTAGATTTTTCTGATGGTTTATATTTTATATTCTTTCAAAGTCATGTACTTGAAACATTTTTAACTTTCAAGTATGCAGTTTGGAATTATAATAAATTATTTTTCATTTATATAGACGTAAAACATATAAATGAATATAAAAAATCAATGTCTATGTATACAGTGAGGATATCTTATCCCACATGGGGATCTAACAAAAATCATTTCATAAAATATAAGTTTTCATTACCATAGACATAAAACATATAAATAAGAGTAAACAATCAATGTCTATGTCTACGGTGAGGAGATCCTGTCCCACATGGAGGTATAATAATAGGATGTCCATGACCAGATCTCTGGGGAGTCTGATGACCTGGAGAGGGTGAGTACTCAGGAGCTGGAATGTCGACTGTCATATCCTCCACCTTTGTGCCAATGAGAGAAAATGTCAACTCCACCTCGTACGAACCTGCTGATCCTTATCCCACCTCGATGGTAGAAGAACCCGACATCATCACAGTGGAGAATAACTCATATGGTGGTTCTATACCCAAACACTGTGATGGGTCTGTATCCCAAGGCTGTGATGACTCTGGACCCAACGACTGCACTCTATATGGCCCCATGATGGAGAAAACTGAGGATATCCTGTCAAAAAGGATGGATCCCATGATAGCTGAAGCACACCCTACATCGGCTCAGACTGTACTACTAGTGGGCCAACCTCTGCCTTTGGAAAGGTGAGGCCTGACGTGTAGGACAACGCTGTCTACGTCGTTGTGGTCATGGCTCCTCAGCACTAGCAGCTACTGCAGGATCTTCCTCTTGGAAAGAACCTACTGTCTCCATGTTGGACGCTCGAAGAGGCTCTCGACAAACGCAATGAAAGACGACCTCATCTCCAATGCATGATCATTAAAAGCTTCTCCACTGAAGACTCTATCCTCAGCCTCATCACTCATATCAAGAAGTCTGTCTGTCTGACTCTCCAGTAAACAGATTAAAAATCAATTAAAAAGTAACTCAACAAACATAGTAATATAATTTAATTGACTTACAATCATATGCATCTCTCTTCCGTCTCTGGTAAGATACAGTATAGACATTAGTCTATACCATGGCTCATACTCGTGCCGCGATGAAAGAGAGAACTGCCCCGTAGGAACTCACTAGATGCGAAATTATACGCGTCTGTGCAACAGTCGAGATAAACAGCATGTACTAGATGCCAGTCGTCATACTGCCTCCATGTCATCTTCATCCCATGAAGCTGATCTATCTGCCTCAGCGGTAATGGAATCCGCTGAGTGAAGAGAAACTGGTACATGACTCTGTCAGGCTAGTGCCACTCAACAATATGAAAGTGAATGAGTGGCACTATACCCATAACATCATCAAGACCAACCATGAAATATGGAGGAATTTGATCTATAATAGACCAGTATGGAACCCATAAAATCTGAAATAACATGTTAACCTTTTTAAAAAAAATGATAACTAAAAAAATTATGTTATTACTAAATTTGTTAAATAGTTATAGATTGTATATACCTAGATGATGGGGTAAGAGAAAGTCCAACTCGAGTTGATATATGGCTAAATCGTATCTCGAAACTGCATTGAAATTGAGGCGCTAACACCACCTATAAAATACATCCTCGACAGTGATAAATATTGAGAAATTAAACTCAATAACTTGTAGTAGCATTAGAAACAGCTAGAAATGAGTGATCATACCAGTGTCTACGCGGTACATCATGCAGCACCACCATCTTGACCAGTGGACCAGCAAGATCAGGGCAGAATGTGAGGATTTCCTCCCATGCTCACATCTGAATAAAGATGACGCATCCCCCGAGACCTGTGAGCCGCCTTTCGAATATCCGGCATAATGATCTGTATGTGTATGCCAAGCAAGCGGATCCCCGACTGTACATACCTACCCGATCAAAATCCTCTAGCAGGGGTAGTACATCATGTGCACGTGAATCCTTGAATGATCCGTACACATGGTCCCACTAATAAGTCGTAATATATATGCACGTGCATAACGCATCACCGTCTGATCGTCAGCATCGTATGCTAAAACTGGAATCTGTGCCTCCAGCCAAGGCATGGATATCGATGATCCATCCGTAGCACTACGATCATACAAAATATCAAATCCTAACAAGCGCTGAGCAAGGTCGGTACAAGCTTCCCGAGTGGATCCAATAACGGGTCTCCTCTGGATAGGAAGACCAAGAAGCACATCCACATCCTGGAGGGTGATGGTCATCTCTCCCTCCGGCTGGTGGAATGTGTGTGTCTCTGGTCTCCACCTCTCCATGAGTGCAGCTACCAGGTGATGGTCTACAAATTTAAAATCTGATACTTCAATAACATAGAAACCAGCACGACAAAAGTATGGTATAATGGCAGGAGGAGGCTCTGTGTGATGAAAATGGTGCGATCGACGCACCCTGATCAATCGATCTGGACAACCCTCTATCACAACCTATGAACAATGGGTAGCCTGCTGACTCAGTAGTATGGTGTCAGTCATCTGCATATAAAAAAAATAATGTTTTATCAAGGATTCACATCATGGATTATTCACGACCTATAATGGTTCTGTCTCTAATCTATGTTGGATGAATCATGATTTCACGTTGTTTTATAAATTGTTTTATATAATAATTGGCATGAAATTTTTATTTTATTAAAAGGGTTTTTGATAAAATATGGTTTCCCCTAATTATTGTAAATAGAAGGGTGTTTTTAAAGAATTTTGAAATAAAGTGTTAACTAGTTTTCAAAGAATGTTATTATATCAAGAAAGGGTATTTTGTTATTTTTGACTGTTATAATTCCCTTTCAAAATAATTTAATCAATATCTCAAATGTGATCCTTGGGTATACTGGTGGAAGGTGTAGTAATAGGGGTCATATTTTGATATTTTAAGAGAGTTCACTCTTTGGGTTGTTATTCTATTACTAGATCAAGATTCATTTTTCTCTATGACTTGATTAAAAATGTAGGAGGGTCCAATTTCTGGGGTGGTCCTTTTTTCCCAAGAACATTATACACCAGTTATAGGGATTTGTAGGGCACATTATTCATATTGATATATGATTGTACTAGACAATCTGGTAATATGTTTCATGATTATTTTTTCAATCACACAATGTTTTGAAAACCAATGTAAAGGGAATATGTTTTGTGCTTACGGTTCATGTTTTCAATTTTAGGATTTAAACCTTAGGGTCTCCCATTTTACCTTTTGGAACTAGGCTTTTGGATTTCTTTTAATGTTTTATGGTTTAGGTTAATGATTTGAGAAAACATTTTCAGGATTATGGTTTATATTGTTAGGATTACGGTATAAAAAAGATGTTTCTGGTTTTACTGTTATGATTTTCAGTTTTGGGGGTTAGAAAATAGAGGTAAAATGAAGAGATAACAACATAAAATTTACAATATGAGAATCTCCCAATAACAACAATACATAATTGTGGCTTAGAGTGTGAACTCGACCAAACAATGTTAGGGCATCATTTCCGATTATGAACTTCTTGATGACATATGGTGCATCTCAAACTCTGTCTTTTTTCTTGAGGCTAGTCCATATCCTTTCACATCCTACTGGCCTTCAGTCTCCCACGAGGATAAAAGCAATTCATATCAGGTACCACTATTGGTTGACCTTTCGGCATTGAGAAATAACAAAACTCGACAATAGGTGTCCATGGTGCTGTGTTACAGTTAGAAATGGTGTTCATCTGGTACACTGGATCAACATATGCTTCCCATGATATGTTAACAGAGGCACATGCTACGATGGCGTGTGAGCATGGAAACCGTAAGGCCTAAAAGCTTCCACATTGACATTGCCTCATTTCTAGTAATACCACCATTTATTCAACAATTCTATTTGTGGTGGGGTTCGACTTCTCTTGAACTTCAAATCGAGATTCTTCTCATCGAAATAGGTAGACTTGATAACTAGAAGCTTCTTCAATATTCTTTTCAATCTCTCGTTGAAAATGTATTTCATACATTAAACCCTGATTTATTCCATCCTATGTAAGTTTTTCCCTATCAAAAAAGTACTTCACACAACGATATAATGTCTCCTGAACTAGGGAAGTTATAGGTAGCTTGTGATTACTTTGAAGACACCATTGATGAACTCCACAATGTTGGTGGTCATGTGTCCGTACCTCTTCCCCCCATCATATAACAATGTCCATTTTTCTTTTGGAATTCACATCATATAATCGTAAACTTCTTCATTTACCAGACATATTTGTTCGAAATATTCTTCAAACCGTCTTTGATCAGACTCATATGCTACACAGAATAAATGATATTTCACATATTTTGAATTTACCTTTACGTTGATATACAAAAAAATAAAGAATAGAATGCGTTCCAAATCTGGTGATTGCCTTCTTAATCGGTTCGTTGTGGAATTGTTTATGCAAGATTCTAGAAATGTGTCTAATGCAGAACCAATGATGTGCATTTGGGTAACACTATGTATCAGGATCCGCATTGATTGCCTCATTAATTGCCTGGTGCCGATCAGATATCAAACAAACACCCCAAATTTTGGTGAAATGGGTGTTGATATATACCAAAAACCAACTCTGTGATTCATAGTTTTATTTATATACAATGGAAAAGGCAAGCGGAAGAGGTGAACAGTTTCCATATTGGGTTTCCGCAATAAAAAATACGCCCTTTTATTTTCCATACAGAAATGTTCCATCAATCTGAATAAATTGTTTGCAGAAACGAAAGGTGGTGATACAGGGAAGGAATGCCCAAAACAACCGATGAAATTGAACACGAGATGGATCAAGTCGGTTATCATGAGACACATGTTCATTTGTATCCAGATGGAAGAAAACTTGGTTTTGATGCCTCAGTATGGCTAACAATTGCAAGAAACACCCGATATGAGTCATCCCAATCACCATAGACTTTCACAATTGCCTTTTGTTTCTCATTCCATGCCTTATTATTGGATATCTTATAACCAAATGTATGTTGTATCCTCTCATGAACAAGGGCTATTAGATCATCTTGACACGTTCTAATCATCTCAACAACAATGGATGACACAAATTCTGCATCCAATGAAGTATGATCTTGTGTCAGGCTTGGATGAACACAAGTATGAGCTGTATCAATCCTCAAGATTTTCCAACCTCCAAATGCAATTTCCAGAATCACCCTCAATCAAAATCTACAACCATCCCCATACTTCTCAGATCATATGCCATATTTTCTATGATCTGATTCGTAAACTAAATAGCTACAATGCCTCTCAATGTGAAATCTCTTTAGCGTATTTTTTAATGTATCGTTAGTTGGAAAATTCCTTCCAACATATAAGGTTTTGTCCATATCACTAAACATATCTCTTATAACTCCGAGAAACTCAGTTGCTGGTGTGAGAACATTATCTTCAAATTCAGGCACATGTGTCCTTGCTTCTAACAAAGATTCAAAGAGCGGTGGATGATTTATTATAGGTCAAGAATGATGTACAACTAATTCATTTCTCCAAACATCTATTGTTCCTTCCTCATCAGCACTACTATCACCATCTGTTTCATTATTACGAAACTCCTCATTAGATTTCAGGATAACATATATATCCAGGAGACAAGTAGGGTTTCCTCTACATCATTTGGAATAGTTTGAACTTCATGGGGTGGACTATCTTCAACCACTATTGTAAGTCTACGTCTTTGTACAATTGGATGTTGTTATTGTACAGTAGAAACATCAACATATAACTCTATCATGGTACCATCCGACCGTTGAGAAATCAAATTAATTGTTTGGATCCATTGTGCATCATCGACCAATGGACAAGCTAGATGCCACAATGTTGACGAGAACTGCAAATTTCTATAACTCATTAACTTGATCTTATGATCAGGTCCTAGATTTAATGAGCCATGAATTATCTCTTGAAGATCACTTAGGGTTACACAATCAGTTGAATTAACCACTGTTATTGGTTGTGTACTGTAAGAAGCCCCTTGCTCTGTTTGAATAACCTCCCCAGAGCAGTACACACAGGCAAGCATTCCACTCTACATAAATACTATTTTCTGATCAAGATTTTTATTAATATAAGTACCATTCAGAATGATAGTTAACAATATAAGTTGGATTTTATACTTTGAAGATGTAATTAAAAACTTATAAAAAATAAGATGGATTTTACCTCACATTCAAACTATAACTATTACTTCTAAACTATACAATCTTTATGATAATAAAATTTTAAAAGATCTTATATCCTAAACTAGGATATTTCTTAGTACCCTTTCTAATTAGTGAGTTAAAATATAAATAACATTGAGTTAAAAAATAAATAACAGCATGTTTCGAGCTTCTAGATTTTCTTGCACTGAATTGGATATCAAAATTTCAGAAAACCCGTGATTTCAGAAATTTTTATATTCAATTTACTGCAAGAAAAGAAAGAAGCTCGAAACATTATCTTATTTATTTTTTAACTCTATGTTATTTAAATTTTAACTCTATGTTGTTTATATTTTAAGTCCAAGTTATTTATATTTTAACTTGATGATATTTATATTTTAACTTCTTGTTATTTATATTTTATCTCCATGTTATTTATATTTTAACTCTATGTTATTTATATTTTAACTCTATGTTATTTATATTTTTACATGCTGTTATTTATATTTTAACTCCATGTTATTTATATTTTAAATCAATGTTATCTATATTTTAACATGATGTTATTTATATTTTAACTCCATGTTATATATATTTTAATTCCATCTTATTTATATTTTAACTCCTTCTTATTTATTTTTAACTCTATTTATTAATTAATTTTTAATTAATCACTCCTAATAAAAAATATCAACATCATTACTTAATTATCAATTTATCGTTTCTTTTCTTAGATATTTTAGAAGTTTATAAAGAAATATTCATTTCTTAAGCATATCCTCCAAGAGTGTCAAACCAGAATACAGCAAGGCCCATTGTAATGCACTAGTTCTCGTTCGAGTCTAGCTCAAATCGGTGTTTTCGGGTTTTACCCCTAGGTACATCTGTTCCAGAGCCACATTCACTTATTTGTATCCCGAAAAAGATTTGATTTCTTAGATAACATAGTCGTTATGCTAACAGAATTTCATTAAAATAATCCTATATTAATTTATACTAATGACAATTATAATTCCTAAATATATATAAAAAATATAATAAAAAAATTAAAACTAAATAAAATATTATAAATTTAAAAAATTTAATGATAAACAATTCAAATAAATAAAAAACGTTAAAATTATAAAAATATTAACTAAAAACAATTCTATAAAATAAAAAAACATTAAATTTAAAACCATACATCTAAAAGTTATCCAAAAATTTCAAACCGCAAAACACCGCCACAAAAGAGAGAAATTGAGAGATAATGAATGTTTGAAGTGAGGAGAAGGGGAGGAGGGCACTTCCATTTTATAGGGCATGGTGGGAAAGGCGGCATCACGGGTGCCGCATTTAGCAATGATGTCAGGAGAAAGGCAGCACCCGCGGTGCCGCCTTTCGGATGACGTGATCCAGAAAGGCGGGACTACGGGTGCTGCCTTTCCAACGTCACTGATCCGCACCGGCAGTACAAAGGCCACATCTATGATGCCTCCTTTCACCCGTAATGTAAAGGCAGCATCCACAATGCCACCTTTGAGGCGCATTTTGAAAAAAAAATCGACCTAACCGGTTTTTCAAAAATATTTTTTCTTAAAAATGTAATAAAAAAACTCTATTAAGCACACATATTATTCGGAACCAAAAAAATCTAAAATTATTTTTAATTTCTTATGCTTTTTTCTATGACACCCCCTGATTTTATGAAATATTTATTTTTTTAAAAATTTATTCTCATTGATAGCTTGCAATTCACGTAACCCCATGACTAAATGAACAATAATATTGTATTACATTTTAACCTAGAAATAAATTAGTTGGTTAGGAATATTAATATATAAATTATTAAAATTAAATATTCTGCACAATCTAAAAATAACTTAATTAAAAATCAATTCATTGGAAATGAAAATAAAAAACATTTTGAATGTAAATGAAATTTCTTTCCTGAAAACATTTTTTATATGCACAATGTGTTTTTAATAAATTATATTAATATCTATTAGTGAACTAATGTAATTAAATTTTTATATTATATGTTAAATAAAATGTTGTTTTATTTATCAAATAATATTTATATTCACATGAAAAATAATAATCATTTTCTAAATAAAAAAATTGCATTTTCTAATAAACATGTTCGGGCGTGTTTTTCTCACTTATTTGTAAATTTATTTTTTATATTTTTAGAATTATTATTCAAAAAAATTTAATTAATTTTATAAATCATCATGTAATAATTTTCATTAATTTTTTTTTTCAATTTCTAAAACGATTAATTTTTTGATAAATAGTGAAACATACTTACTTTTATTAAAAAATTCATTTCATTTTTATTATTTACAGTCTATTTTTTTTTGAATTATTTAAAAAATAAAATTTGTTAAATATTATTATTAATAGTGCAATATATTTCATTATAATAAATTATATATGGAATTTTTATATAAGAACATTTTATTTTTAAGAAAATTTATCTTAGGAAAATTCATCTTCTTCATGTCTGTGGGTTTATTATTAGATAAAATTTAACAACATATATGAATTGAATTTTTTTTAATGTATTCCACATTTTTAGTCTAAAAAAATTAATATTATTAAATAATTTCATCTTAATCTTTGGTAATAATAAATAGTGAAAAGAATAAAAATATTTTACCACGATTATGGTTAAAATGTGATTACAAGTGGGCCTAAACCAAAATATATGGGACTATTTTCCAATTTAACATTTATATATCATATTTTATTGTCATATAACTACATTATACTTTGTAGAAATAAAATATATTTCCATTTGGATGAACCATTCTTTGGAATTACTTTTTCTTTTTGTATTATTTGAAGAAATTTCCTAGTTGGCCCTTTCTCGCGGTTATAAAGGGATACACCATTACCTCTCACCTATACACTTCAAGATCTTTTTGGTACAGAAAATAAATAGCTAAAAAAATCATTACACCCCAATACACTAACTTTATTACTTTTTTTGATCATGATGCCATCCTATGAATGATTTATGTATATTCCTAAATAGATTTTTTGAAAATGTGTTACAATTCTTCAACATGTTTTTTATTTTATTTCTTCATTCACCTCATTAAAATATTAACCAAACATTGTGATATAATAAAATAACTATATAATATATTTTAAGATGTTACTATGTAAATTTATTTACATATATCTATATCTTATTCCAATTATTCGGAAACAAAATCGTTGATTGTGTGTGTGGAGGACTACCGCCTCACAAACCGAAACAATTCATTTTCAATCATATCCTATCACAGCTAGACTTAAGGATGGATTTAATTTTTATATATTATATTTATTAAAAAATTATTATTTTGAATATATATAATCAAATTTATGTTATTACCATCGAATTAGTTGGAAAATGATAATGATGCTCGTACAAATGTGTGGACTACCTCCTCCATGAAGTGATGTGATTTATTTATCATGGTATTTTGACATGCATCATAATATGTATATAGTTAATTAATTTATATGATATATATAATAAATCATTTTCCCAATAATGGTGAAATATTATTTACCAGTAATTTGTTACATATATAGAAAAAATGAAAACAACGTTTATCGGTACACATGACCTACTATCACCATAAATGGTGTAACTCATTTTCTGTCTATAATATCTTTGGATTAATATAAATATTTATATAATTAATATGTATTTAATTTATCTAAATATTATAATTACTGATTTTATTAAACCAGGATAAAATTAAAATGACCAAAACTAAACAACCAAATCCTAAATAACAAAAATGAAATAGTTATTCCCCAAAATAGTGTTTTTTAGAAAATTAAAATTAATAAATATGTGATACAATATTATACATAAATAATATATGGGATGATATATATGAGATTATTTTGGAATATATTTATTATAAAAATATATTTATTATACAGAAGGATTTAAGACATTTGAAGGATGCCAAACTTGGGGTATGGTTTTTTCACAGTGTCAACATTATTCAGGATTGCATATGTTAACATCTCCAATGGAGATGTAATCTAAAATTTATATCTTACACTAAATATATTTTTTTATTATAAGGTTATTTATATTAATTACATTTTTTCGTTCAATTTTACCTCTCTATGTAATGATGATATCGAAATAATGTTGTTAAGGAAAACCGATTTTATTTTTGTAGTTGGTAAGGAATATTTCAATTTAATATCAATATTTTCTTTAAAATATATCAAAAGAATATTTAAGAAGTGTAAAATGATTTATTAAATTAATTTTTAATTATTTTCTTAAATTAAAAAAATCGTTAAAATGAATATATTTTCTATTTTACAAATGGGGTATTATTTTACATTTTCCAATAGTGAGAAATGAATGTTTTGTAAATTATATGGCTATAATATTATTAACCACCATAATTAATACTCATAATTTTGATGATTCCATTAATAAATTAGAGGGTTAATATCAATGAAATTTTTTAAATTAATACTTTAAAAAATATTTTATATTTTATGTGATTAAAAGGTTAAATGGGAATCTTCATAAAGAATGCTTCTTGTTATTTTATTATGTATTTTCAACTATGTAAAAATCATTTATTAAATATTACGAATAATATATAATCTAATGATATTATCCACCATATTAATTAGGCTCGTTTATAAACCGTTTCGAAGTAGAAATTGTAGATATTCCAAATATTACATCTTCTAATAGGACTTGTTATAGATTTTTAAAGAATACTGATTGAGTTGTATAGATTATTCATAAGATGATTGAATTAGAAATATTATTTGATGGGTTTGGAAAATAATTACATATCCCCTAGTTATATTGGTCAGTTACATGATAAAATCTGGATTGAGATTTTAACTGAGTATTTACCCATTTATGTAATATGTCTTGGAATGAGGCCTTTATTCTATGATTCCAAAGTAAATAATTATTCATTCCATATTTATTAAATAAGTAATGAAATTCCCTCTAAGTATTTTTTGTTATCATATACATTTATAAGTTTTTATATCATTTGATTATTTATATTTAATTATTTGATCATTATTTATTAGTTTCATATTATTCATTCATTATTAGCTTTTGTAGTATGCATATCCATACTGATTATCTGAATCACCAAATTATTATATTGTATTTTCCTGAGATTATAGGATGTGTATTATGATTATATGTGTGTATATAATAATGTGATTAATGGAATTTGCAATGAAAATATTATGATGTATTTTATGATTTGAAATATAATGTGAAATTCAAATACGAATCTAGTTTTGCAAAACTAATAAATTATTCCTTCCCTTGGGATATGATCACTTGAATCTATTTCCACTATAATAATTTAACCAAAATATAATGTCTACTAGGGTAAGATTTATTACCGTTTGTATCTGATATTATTTATTATAAACATTGGAAAATGGATTTTAGAAATCATAGATTGGGGAATATATCCCTATGACTAGAATTAATCATACATATAAGTATAGGATTACATCAAAATGATTTAGGTAATATATTTATTAGGTCATTTTACTATAAATATATCTCTACATGGACAATTCTAGTGATATTTTTTTTGTAATTTATGAGTCAATGTGTAAAAACCAATAAATTTGTCGGTCTGAGTATATCATGACCATTATTCTCTTGCACAGTGAGTGTTCCCTTACTTTACACCTAGTTCAAAAATAATTGGAGAAATGATGGTTTTAATTAAAATTTTACATACACACCATTATTATGAATTTAAAAATAATTTTATTATCTGATATGATTCACAATGAAATGATGTATATGATTATGAGATAAAATTTTTCATAATTTTTTAGATTTATGTTATATGTTTCACTTTTTTAAAAAAATTATACATTATGATAAATAATTTATTGATTTAATATAGTGTATTACATAGTTCAGAAATTTTTCCTAGATAATGTAATGATAACCATTTAGATGCTCATAATATGTGTATATATTTCCCTCTGTGGAAAAATAATGAGGATGAAACTAGAGATGCAGCAAGATCTGATCGTATAATGACTATATGGGAGAAGATAACACATTTTATGACAAAAAAACACTGACTTATGTGATATCCTAATAATAAATAATGAGATTTATCAATATTAAACTTCATTATTCATCATAAAACTCCATTATTCACGGAACTACAAATAATTGTGTAAATGAGCAATGTATAACATCCAACGAAAAGATATTTCTCACATTTGGATGTACTAAAAGAAAAACAGTAGTCATAGTATTTTATCACCTCTCGGGGGATGGTTATTAATGGGGGTAATTGATTTAAAACACGATGGATGAGGAAGAAATATTGTGATCTTGAAATGAAATTTTTTCAAGGAACTTTTCTTCTAATAACATTTTCATTGTGAAAAACTGGTGAATAAGGACAAACAATTCTTGAATGTGAGAAAAATGAAGGGGATAATGTTTCTATATATGAAGATATGTTACCAAGTTTTGAAAGGGATTATATAGAAAGAATTTATAATTAAAATATTAATTTTAACCATTTCCTTCATGGGCTAAAAAATATAACACCCCAAGATTCAACGACATGCTTCCTTTTTAAATAATCCAATAGCTTGCGATGTATGCAACACCGATTTTAAGAACAACATGAACTATAAATATATCTATTTAAAAAATATTTATTAATATTATTAACTCAATTTTGAATTTAATATATCCCATATACTTTTTAAATTCATATTTTCTGTTTATTATACATAATATATGGAAAAATTCAATTTTCATGATAAAAGAAGTATTTAAAAAAATACAGTTTTCCTGCCTTTTAAAGGAGAACCTTTTTTAAATAAGATATTTGAAACTTTTATATATTAAATTTTATGAAATTAAATTATTATTTATAATCTGTATATGAAAATTTAGTTTGGGTAATTTTTTTGGTAGTTTTCTGATAACTTTTATATTTTGATTAATAGTGAAAAATACTAAATTTTAATTGAAAAAATGTTTCTTAATGTAAATAATTTGTACTATTAAATTATAAATTGGGGTGGTTTTAATGTTTAATTAGATATATTTTATTTATTTAATATTATTTAGGTTAGTGGAGGTAATTTCACATTTAAATCGGACGTAAACACATGTCAATCTTTTGATTGCTTTTACGTTGTAAAAACCCGCTTTTTGGTTTTGACAATGAGATTTATTTTTTAATTAATTAATGTAAGACTTGTGTTTTAAAATTGGAAAAATTTATTCCATTTTTGGAATCAAAAGGTATTATTTTTTTATATATGTACCTTTTATTTTTTGTCATAATGAATAGAAACTTCCGAAAATATTTTTATTCACTATGGTTATAGGGTAAATCAGGTAAAATAGGGTAACAAAAATAATATTATAATTATATAAAAATTCCATAACATGTGTCCCAAATCAGTTAGATGATATATATTCACCATCAGCAGCTTTAGGACAACATTGTTTCTTTTGGGGCCACTTGGGTGTGAAATTGAAAGGTTATAAAAATTAATTTAAAGTAAAGATAATTAAAACATAAATATATATCTTTTATCAAATTGATTTTAATGTAAGGTAATATAACTGATATCTATTTATATAAATCTTAATTTGAAATATACAAATATTTTCTAGATCAATTAATTTTATTAATAGGGTTTAGACATTAGAAACAAATATTTATTTACGACACTATTATAATGTAGTGATTACCTCATTAATGAACGATTCAAATAAATAAATTACAAATATTAAAATATATGTAATTTGAACAATTTTATTACATACACTATTTTTTTGACGAAATGGACTTATTAGAGTCTATTTATTTCCTTTGTTTTGAAATAATAAATTTGTTACATCTTAAAAAATTCAATCACTAAATAGTGCTAAAATTGACATAAATGTGTTTTTTAAAAAATACTCTTTTATTAATTGATATAAAATTCCAAAAAAAATAAAATCTGAAAAAAAATAGATAGTGAAAAAATATTCGATAACTGATCCACATTAGGTTCTGTTGGAATTTTATTATAATTATATTAACCATTAGTATAAAAATTGATGAGGACATTGTAAGAGTTAACTTAATTTTTAAATGGGTCAAATCTAAAAGATAATGGTAATTATATGACCTAAAAATATATAAAATATACTAATTAAGAGGAATTATACCCATCTCTATATTATCATCAAAATAAATAAATTTTGAGCCATTATAATAAAAAAATAATTTTATAATAAATTGACCTTTCAATCATTTCATAATGTGCCCCTAACCTCTCTTATAAAAGGGCACCTCCCTTTCTCTTTAATTAAAATATCAGAAGTCCATTAGATCAGCCAAACCATTCCAAAATCTCCTCTGAAAATCCATCAATTCATCTTAGAGGCAAAATATTTTTCAGAAATCTAGCATAATATTTTTTTCAAACCAAAATTAGACACCCGAAGAAGAGGTAATCATTTTATCCCTTCATTCAAAGTTCATTACTTCTTACACTTCCTCTTAATAAATTGTTACCATACTAAAATAATAACTCCAGAATATACTATATTCTGATTAGTTTTTAATATTTTGGAACAACTGTATTCTTCTTTTTACACATCCTATGAAAAACTATACCACCATTTGTGTGTGAATATATCTTACCGTGTCCATGTTGTGGTGTAAATTGTTTTCCATGCACACATTATTTATATGGGTATAAATATGAATATACATGATTTAAATAATAAAAATAAAAATATATTTCTTCTATAAAATTCATATTACAACCATTTACAGACCATTTACTCATTAAAGGAATTATTTCATTGCTAGTGCGTATGTACGACATACCATCTCCACGATGAGATTAGATTAAATCTCCACATTAACATTCAATGAATGATTATAACAAATATTTTATTCATAATTATAAATATATGTCATCATAAGTCTAATTTAATGATATGTAAGTATGTATGTACTTATATTTCATTCACTTCCATTCAATAATATAAGAAAATTGAATCAACGTTCATGCGTATGTAGATCCTACTATCTCCATGAACAATGAATTCCATTATATATATATATTATATTTATAATATATATATGATATAAAAATCATATTATACATTATAGATGTATTTAAATCATGATATAAGTAATATGATCAAGAATAAAAATTCCACCCATGTACGATAAAAAAAGCGATTATTACCTTAAATGTTTCATTAATAAGGACTTGTTAATAAAAAAGTAATATAAAGTCATAATAGAATCATATATAATATAATCAATTTTATTATGATTCTGATATAAGTTAATAATATTTTTAAAAACATTATACAGGAGTTTTGGAGTCATACATAGAGTACCAAACTTAAGGTAAGGGTTAATTTCTCTGTCTCACTATTATCCGAGATTGGACATGTGTAAGTCATTACTATGACATATTTCTCATAATTTTCCATGATTCATAAAATATTTTGCAAAAGGAATATTTTATGGTTTTATGGAAGTGACTCTTTTACTATATCATCGTTTTATTTGTTTTAAATATTTCGTTTCAAAAATAATTTTAATTAATGTCTCTGTTTTCAAAATGATTTCAATGATTTATTTATACAGACATGATTGTTTTAAAATGATAATCCTTTTTAAAGGTATAAAAATGGTATAGGGAACTTTGATTCTAAAACATATTTTAAATGAACTCATTTATAAATTTTTCAACTGTTAAATGATTTCATGAATAAGTGATATTTATCTCCAAGAGTTTAATAGATTATTTTAATCTTGTTCAATATCATTTATTGGATATTATTCTTTATTGTGGTTGATTTATTATAAAACAATCTCCCATATTTTTTTAATTGAGTCATGATACGTTTGACTATGGATGTGCTATTTTTATACCATTCATGGTTTATGATTAACGTTATATTATTTAGTAGTATAGTTTTAATATGAATGTATATATTTTGTTTCTCCCTCTTCATATGTGGAATGAATTTGACATAGTAAGTGACAAACATGGACCACTATAGCCCCTCGATTCATAGGTAGGTTTCATGAGACATTATTGTGTCTTGGAATAAGGCCTTGACAGAATATTTGTGATGGTCTAGGTACAAGGCCTTGACGTTTTATTTATTATGTCTAGAATTATGCATTCCCTTGTGATGAAATTAATCATTACATGTGATTATTCAACTATTAAAATATCTATGAATGTGTTTATATGGTTGTTTTTTATTTTATTTTTCATATTATGTTCATGTTTATGTTAAAATGTTTTCCGTTCTTATTATACATATTTCCTTAAGAGATTATAGCATCTGCTGAATTATTTACCCTTACTGAGCATTTCAGCTCACCCATTTGTTTTGTTTTATTTTCCCTAAATTCCAAGCAGTGTACTTGGATTAATGTTCATGGTTATTCTAGTAGAATAATAGAGTTTACAAAGGATTATTTATGTTGTGTTTTAGAAAATAAATTTTCATGTAATGTTCATATATGTAATCTATTTACCAAGATAGTTATACTGATCGGTCCTTCAAGACATGATTCCATTTTTTTGACAAAAGGTGAAATCATTAAAAACGAATATAAGTGGATGTACAATCACTTAACCATGAAGTAAAGTGGTTCATCTAGAGATGGTCATTTTCAGGGGGGCCAGAGGCCGCCACCTGATGGGATGCCTTGTTTCCTTCCCTTTTGATAAAGGAGAAGGTGAAAATTGTGAAGCTTTGACAGAGATAATGGATTTTCCTGATGAGTGAGCCAAAAGGATGAAGGCCACCGTCATTGAGGTTGATAGCCTTGGTAATTGTGAGACAGTCCGATTCCAGGTGGATTGTGTCCCATCTGAGTTCTTTAACGAACATCATCCCAGAGAGGATGGCGGCAGCTTCAGCAACCATGGGTTCCCAAAGAACGTGGTGTGATTCATGTTTAGTTGTGATGGTCTGTCCGAAATGATCCCGGGCCAATGTATTAAAATAATGAACCATCTTTGGGTAATTTGTTTTAGGTAATAAATGTTTTTATTAGAGTATGTTTAGAAACAACCATTTAATTAGATTTTGAAAACATAGATGAGGGATCATAACCCTAAGATAGGCATTGAGGATATGTATAGAGGAACCCCCAACTATTTTTTTATGTAGGGATTATGTTGATATTCCCAGAAATGCATCCATGTTTGGATACTATAAGTGGACTTGGTTCTGGAATAGATTTACTTAGGGGGTGAAATCTCCAAAAAGGTGTTCCGATATTGACTCGGGGTAACCTGGTACATGAAATTGGGCTTTACTGCACACCTAGTTTGACACTCCCAGGATTAATTCTTAGGATAACTAACATTTTCATTACAAACCATAATGTTGTATTTATGACTATATATGTCCACAAAGAAGACATTTTTATGATTATGATATTAGATGTGAATAACTTTTTTCATTTTATGTTTATTATTTCATTAGTTTTGAATCACTAATTATGATTCATATCCTAATATAGTGTATGAAATTGTTTATAAATAGCACCTAGTAGAAGGAATGACTACCCCACTAATTCACATTTTCCAAAGAGTAAGAAGAAATTTATCTTTCATTATCATAAAGAATCATTTCGAAGGGAAATAGCCCCCAATGTATTCTCATAATATGAGGAAATTGTGTCATGTTTTAATAAGATATGTTTTGAATTTTTGAGTCATATGGATTTGAATAGAAGAAGAAGATGGAAGAGATAATGATGGATAAAGGGAGGAAGGGAATGACAGATTTTCCCATATGTGATAACTGTGGAATAAATCAACCCGGGAAGTGCTTGAAAGGACTCGGTGTTTGTTATAATTGTTGGAAAAGGGGTTATGAAGAAAAATAATGAAAAGGGAAGAAAGAAAATTATAATTCTCAGTTATTTGGTGGTAGTGAAATGGGGAATTACACAAATAAATGTTCACAGAGTTAAGTAACTGTAACTCAGAATATCCAAAGGGATCAAGGTCAAGAATAAGATGTTAATACAGTCTATGTGGAATAATTAATGTATTTTTGTTTCTAGATTTAAATAATTATTTCCATGGAGTGTTGTATCAAGGATGTATTGGTTATATGAATTATGAAAATAAATAATGAGTGTACATCAGTATTATTTTATTAAATATTTGAGATTGTATGGTAACAATTAAAGTGATATAGTTTCAAGTTAAAAATATTGGAAAATATATGTTTGGGGGAAATATAACCCTTAATATGATTTTGAATCTAACATAATGATTTCAGAATACTAGATAATTGATATGGATTATGTAGAGTATAATTTAATTACATCCAAGGAACTGATTAATGGATTGATTATACCATCATTATTGGGAGTTTTAAATAATTTTTTATTTAAGGTGTATATCTAGAATTATATGTTTTTCAGAAGTAATAATCAATAATGAACATCTTCAATAAGTTATTCTTCTAATTCAGGTTATTTCCAGGTTTTAAGAGAATACATGATGAAAGTATTCACATGTATGTTATGTGACCATCCTTATAAATTTTTGGACTATGAATTGGGACATGAGTATTTTGTAAAAAAATAACGGTTCGAATAGATTATATTGGATATTTGATACTATTTTTAAATGTTAAAATTTATTATTATTATTATTATTTTGTAATGTTATACTTTAATGAAAAGAAAAACCTGTATGTCTCGCAACAACTCGTCGCTTCCAGCAAGGCCGTAAGACTTGAAACCAAAACCGATGGGTGGAAAGGATGCATTGCTTACCACTGGCCTACATGATTTCTTAGTTAGTAGAACATAGTTTTATTTATTTAAATATATATGTGTTTATATTAGGACCCTTATATGATTAAGATAAATAGATAATTTTGAAGTTTTATATTTCGTAGGGAAAGATGATATTGTTGTAGAAATTAGTAAAAGGATAAAACAATACATGTCAATTAAGTATTATTCATTATGTTCATAGACTATTAAGTAAAATGATTTTCCAAAAATAGGTAAATGATCAAAAAACAAAAAATGTTTTCCAAGAACATTGTTTTGCAATCAATCGAATGGTTCCTTAGATCATCAGAGATTTATAGCTCTCAGATTGTTAAACTTCACCTAAAAATATTCTATATTACTCTCCATCAATATATTATGGTTACTTTTCAATTCTATATCCATTTTTTCATGTAACCCTTGTATGTGTTATTTTCGGTAACCTTCATACTTAGATTTCATTATTTGAAAATAGAGGACACATTAATCATTTTTTCTATGTGGGATTTAAGCAAAGATATTTTTAAATATCAAAGCCCAAGTTTTAAATCGTGAGTATAAATTTTGAAGATGAAATTTATTGAGGGATAGGATAATGTAACACCCCAAGTTGCCACGGTACACTCCCTAATTAAATAATTCAATAGCATGTGATGTACGCAACACCGCGATCAATCAAAAAAAGACCCATCAATGTAGTTTTTTTAAAATAATATATAAATATTATTAACCACATTTTGAATTTTATATATCCCGTCTAATTTTAACATTAATATTATATGTTTCATAGAAATAAATTAAGGAAAAATTCAATTTTTCTGATAAAAGAAGTATTTTTTTTAAAATAAAATCTTTCCCCCTTTTAATGTAGAACCATTGTTAAATCCTATATATGACACTAATATATATTCAATTTTATTATGTTAAATTATTATTCATAATCAGGATATACAAATGTATTTTGGAAAATTTTTTGGTACTTTTCAGGTATCTTTCATATTTTGATGAATAGTGAAAAATACTAAATATTAATTGAATCAACTATTTCAATTGACATAATTTATGGTGTTAAATTATAAATTTGTGTGGTTTTAAAGAATTATTAGATTATATTTTTATCATTTAATATAATATAGTTCATTAGAAATAATTTCACATTTAAATTGGGCATAAACACATGTTAATATTATAAGAGTTTTTACTTCGTAAAAACTCGCCTTTTCATTTTGAAAACAGGAATTACATTAAAATTATTTACTGAACCTTATGTGTTCTAAATTTTGAATAATGGATTACGTGTATCAATTTCGAAGGTCCAAATTTTGTAAATATGTACCTTTTTGTATTTTACTATATGAATAGTAACATCGGTAATTATTTGTATTTATCATTGTTAAACGGTATATCAGGTAAATAAGGGTAACAAAAAAATGTTATAATAATATAAAACTACCCTAACATGTGTCCTAAAACTATTTTATGAGATATATAAAAACATTAGATTCCTTTGGCCAAACATTTGGCATTTGGGGACCACTAGGGTTAGATAATAACATGTTATAAAAATAAATTTATAGTAAAGATATTTTAACACAAGCATATATCCTTTACAAATATATTTTAATATAGGTTTATATAACTGTTATCTATGTATATAAATAGTAATTATAATGATAAATATATTTCCTATGTTTTGATATTTTATCTATAATTTTTATTCATTATATATATATATTTATTTATTTATGACACAATTATAATGTAGAGATTACATAACTAATTAAATATTCAAATAAATGAATTCATAAATACTAAAATAAATGTAATATGAAACTTTTTATGCCATCTACGAATTTGATGGATTAAATTGACATATTTGGGATTATTTAATGACATTGGTTCGATGGAATCAATTTTTTATGGCTTTATAAAAATCATTTACTAAATAGTTTCAAAATTGACATAAATTAGATTATAAAAAAAATACAACTTTATTAAATGATATAAAAATCCTAAAATCTAAACATTTGACTAACAACAATGAAAGTGATAAAAATTTTATAAATTACCCTCTTGATGTTATCTTGGAATGTTA
Organism: Viscum album; assembly: GCA_963277665.1. NCBI lineage: Eukaryota > Viridiplantae > Streptophyta > Magnoliopsida > Santalales > Viscaceae > Viscum > Viscum album. The sequence continues at coordinate 1,262,571,850 of OY728129.1, read as the reverse complement.
TTGTTGTGATATTAACCATGTAGTATACAAATACAAGAGGACATTGATAGACTTAACTTATTTCACAAAGGGTTAAATAAAAATGATAATGTTACTTATACGAACTAAACATATCTAAAACCTGTTGTATGAGAAAATTTAGAACCATACTCATATTATCCTATATATAAATCAATTTTTATATATTATAATCTGAAAATAATTTCTTAATAAATCTGCATTTTAATATTTTCCCAAAGATCCATCAACCTATCATATAAAAGGGAACCTCCCTTTCTCTTTACTTCACACCACCATAGCTATTGGGATCGGCCAACCCCTACCCAAATATCCTAAAAAATTCCATCACTTTATCTTAAGGTCAAGACATTTTTCATATATCGAACTTAAATAGACCATTTGTGCGAATCAAAACGGAGACACCCGAAGAAGAGGTAATCATTTTATCTCTTCTTTCAAAGTTCATTTCTTGTTCTACTTCATCTTAATAAGTTTAAACCATAATTAAATAATAACTCCATATTATAAAATATTCTGAGAGTTTGTTAATATAATGGTATGAACATAATCGTCTTTTTACCCATCCAATGAAAAACAATACCACCATTCCTGCGTACAAACGTCTTTCCATCTCCACGACGGGGTGTAAAGAGTTTTTTCATGTACACATTATTTCTTGTGGTATAATGATGAATATAATGCACTTTAATAATAAATATAACATGTTATTTATTATATAAAATTCACATTCCATCCAATTTCATACCATTTAATCATTAAAAGAATGATATCGTCACTCGTGCGTACATACGACCTATAGTCTCCACGACACGATGATATTCATTCTCCACTTTAACCATCCATGATTGATTATAAAAAATATATTATTCATAAATATAAAATATATGACATAATTAGTCTACATAAATGTTATATATTCATGTATGTACATATATTTCATTAACATCCAATCAATATGATAAGCAAACGGAAACAACGATCATGCATACGTACGACCTACCATCTCCATGAACGATGTATTCCATTATATATATATATATATATCAATTATATACTTATATTATGAATATATATGATATAATAATCATATTATACATTCTATAAGTATTTAATTCCTGATATGATTATTTTGATGAAGAATAACAAGTCAATACACGTACGATAAACAAAGCGATTATTACCATAAATATTCCATTATCTTGGAATTGTTATTAAACGCGTAATATAATGTCATACAATAATAATATATTATATCATAAATATAATTATGATTCTTATATATGTTAATAAATTGTTTAAAAACATTATACATGAGTTTCAAAGTCAAACAGAGAGTATAAGACTTAAGGTTTGGTTAATTTCTCAATCTCACTATTATTCGAGATTGGTTATGTGTAATTTATTACTCATACAAATTTATCATCCATGTAAATGTTTCAAAAAAATGTTTCAAATTGAAAATTTTATGGTTTTGTGGAAGGGAATATTTAACTAGATCATCATTTTAAATGTTCTAAATATTTATTTTATTAAACCATTTATATTAATGTCTATGTTTGGAAAATTATAAAAGTGATTTATTTATATGGACATGATTTTTATGAAATGAAAATTCCTTTCAAAATTTTATATGGAATGGGACACTTTCATTCAAAAACCTCTTTTAAATGAATTCATTTTTAAATTATACAACTTTTAAATGATTTCATGAAAAGTGATGTTTATCTCAAATAGTATTACTGAATATTTTCATCTATGGAAACATCCATTATTGGATATTATTCTTGATAGTGGTTTATTTATTATAAAAAAATATTCCACATTGAGTTTATTGAGTTGTGATATGTTTGACAGTGGATGTTTTATTTTTATACTAGTACTGTTTTATGGTTAAAGTATTAACATTTCATGTGCTAGTTTTAATACAAATGTATACATTATGTTACAATAATTTAATGTGAGGAAACCATTGGACTTAGTAAGTGATGGGTGGGGCCTTCTATAGCACCTCAATGTATCGATAGGTATCAAGAGACAAACTATGTTCTTGGCATAAGACCTTGATAGAATATTTGTGATGGCCTTGTAACAAGACCTTGATTTAGTAGTAATTATGTCCCTCATTATGCATTCCATCATTATGAAATTTAATATTACATTTGATTATTTGACTAGTATAATATAAATGTGCATGTTTATGTGTTATGGTTTGATTTATTTTTTCCATATTATGTTCATGTTTTTGTTCAAAAGGCACCTGTTTTTATTATACCTCTTTCCATAAAAGTATATATCTTCTAATAAATTATTTACCATTAATGAGAATTTGAACTCACCCATTTCTTATGATTTATTTTCCCATGATTCTAAAATGTTTTTTATGATTGATATGTAGGGTTAACCTAGGGGAATAATAGTTTTCTCAAAAGTATAATTATGATGTGTTTTATGATAAATTGTACTGTAATGTTCATGTATTAAATCAATTTTCCAAGACTTCTAAACTGGTCGGTCCTTGTAGACATGATTCCTTTTATCATGATAATGTATTGAAACAATGCACCGACTGTGGGATACTAGGTTTTGGTAGTTACAAAGACAACCATTCAAAGGGAACTACAATCCCAAAAATTATCATTATATATGGATAGAGTCTCATTTGAAATCAACAAAGAAAAAAAAGTAACTAGGTCTTATGGATTTCAATAAATGAATGAGAACAAGAGGATGATAGAGTAAAAAACTTGTTAAAGTGAATAACATAAAGGGTGATTTCCAAACATAGGATACTTGTGGAAAAAATCTATTTTATACATGACTAAATGTATAAATTGTTTACTTTATATTTATGGAAAAAGTCCATTATCATAATTAATGCAAAGGTAATGGACACTACAGTAATGTATAATTCCATAATAATAAATGGATGCAGAACTATTATAACCAATGACCCAAATGTCAATGGAACATACTAAAAGATAATCCAAGGGGGGAAGGTCATGAATATGTAATTAATATATTTTATTTGGATGTTCCTTGAAATGTTGTGAAAGGTAAAATTTTTATCCACCCCATGATTGTAAATGTTAAATTTGATTCTACTATTACCCACACATCTTTATCTAAATTATTTTTTAATGGTATTACATCGCCACCCTGACAATTAGATATTGAGTTATCTATGAAATCTAGAAATGGTTGGATGGCCAAATATATATTTTATAACTCCTTTTAGATATAATTTTTTGGGATGGATATTCTTATGAATCATCTTATACTTCATTTTAGTTTAATTTTTGGTTATTTTTACTATGTTTTTCCTCTCTCATAATGGAGCCCATATCATTTTTAATTGAAGGGATGTTATATTAAATATTCATAATAAAAAATAACCATTTTATTAGTATAATGATAAACATGAATAGATAGTGGAAATTAATTCTATAATATAAATTTTTCTACGTATTCATGTGATATAATTATCTCAAATGGTAGGGGAGATAATATATGTTGAAAATGTACCTATTGTCAAAGAATATACTGATATATTTCCTACATAAATTCCTAGCTATATACCAAATTTTGGAGATTATTTTTATATATAACTCATATATGGTGTTATACTTATTTTAATGTTAGTTTATAGAATGTACTTTGTTAACATTGAAGAAATACAGAAGAAACTATTGGAGAATATATATTAGGAATTAATTATTCCTAGGGATTCTCTTTAGGGTTCACCTATTCATTTTGGTAAGATGAAATATGGGTTAATGTGTCTTTTCATTGATTATGGTGAACAAAACAATATAAATATTATTAAAAAGATTCATGTACCCCATATTGATGATTTATTTGATCAATTATAATGATATCTGTATTTTTACTAATCATCGATATAGGTATCATCAGATGATGATGATGTTGGAAGATATACCCAAGACAACATTTTGTGTGAGGTATGATCATTATGAATTTTTAGTATTCCAGTATAGACTTACCAATGATCCAAATATCTTCACAGTATTAGTAAACATAGTATTTAGAGATTACGTTTATCATTTTTTTGAAGTATTTAATGATGATATTTTTATATATTTGAAGATAAAGGTACATCATAATAGACAATATATATTTGTTATAAAGAATAATTAGAACGATATTTTTAATGATAAATTAACAATGATTTAATATCTATTACATAGAGTTTCATTCATGGGATATATTATCTTATGTTACGGTATATCAGTGGATCGTTACAAATTTAAATTTTCAAGAAGTAGATGAGACCAACCACGATAACCCAAATTCAATGTTATCATTGTTTGGGTGGATTATACTTATTTATTATGATATATTTATCTTGAATATGTATTCTAATCACCAAATTCACTTGGATGGGAGTTATGTTTATATGGATAGATGAATGTGATGAATGGTTTAATGATTTAAATGGAATTTTGGTCAGTTTAACTATTATAATAATACCAATTAGTTGAGAAGTGTTTATGAGTTATAGTGGTTAATCAAATGGGGGACTAGGTTGTGTAATCGTGTATAATTACATGGTGATAACATATTCTTCTCTCTAAGTAAAAATTCTTGAGAAAAATTACACGAATCGTGATTTATAGTTAGAAATGAGAATTTTTTCATTGATGATACTATGAAATTATACATATGGTGAAAGGTGTTATATATATACTGATAATAAAATCATTATTTATATATTTACATAGAATGAGTTGAAAATGATCCACAAATGATGGTTTGAGTTTATCAATGATTATTATTTCACGAAACGTTGTCTTCATGGGAAGTCAAACAAGTTGGTCGTTGTTATAAGTCAGAATGACCGTTCTAGCTTATCTATGATAAGGGTAAAAAAATCCAATATTTATTTATTTAAAATTAATGGATCATGAAATCATAATGTAGGGGATAAGTCATATCTTTATCAAATGAGTGTTCCACCATCAAAATATATGTTGATTAAAGAGGTATCAAAGGAAGATTTTATGCTGTAAAATAATGTATTAAAATGTTCGAAAGTTTGACAATGATTATGATTGGATGATAATGTTTAGGAATTGTGTATGTGTTTTAGTTGTTCATGATTTTAATAAGGACCTATCAATGAGGCTTATAAATCATTATAATATTTTCATAAAAATCATTAATATTTATAAAAATGTAAAAGTGAATTTTCAGTTGGGAAAAACAATGAGAGATATTTGTGAGTATAAATCATGTTTTATGATATGTAAAGTGGTTAAGGGAGAGTTACTAAAACATAAGGGGTTGAAACTACTATTACCCAGGTTAGAATGGAAATGGGAAACCATCATTATGGATTTTTTAATTTCAATCCCTAAATTGTATAAAGATTACAATGTTATTCGAGTTATAGTTAACCCCCTTATAAATTCAACACACTTCATTACTATTAAATAAAATATATCTCATCATAATCATTATAAAATATATTTTATATAAGTTTAAATGTCTCATAGAGTACAACATTCTATTTTATCTAATCGGGATCCAAATATTTACTCAAATATCTGGAGTAGTCTTTAGTAGGATTTGGATTATAAGTTTTGTTTTAGTATAGAATATCATCCTTAGAGAGTTGGATAGACTAATAAGAGAATATAATTCATTGATGATATTTTGAGATATATTTTTACATACCCCAAATTTAGTTGTGGATTATATATTCATCCATTCAAGTTTTATCACTAAAATAAATTTCACTCAAACACTCAGATGCAACCTTATAAAGCCAACTATGGAAAGTAATATTTAGTTCCAAATTTTTTTGATGAGGATGAAAAAAATATCTTGGGACCTCATGTAGATGATTAAATGGTAGAGGATTGTTTATCCTTTTAGAAACAGATCAAGGAATCATAAAGTTGATAGAAAATGTATGCTGTCAATATTATGCATGATATTGAATTTGATGTTATTGAGAATTTTTTTCTCTGAAAGTTTCCACGGAATAAGGTTAAGAGATTATGATGAAAGGAAATATTATTCCATTTTATACTAACCCCACCTTGAATATTTCTCATGTAATTATGATAACTTATCACTTGACACTTCCATTGAAACTCTCTTATGTACAGGATGTGAACTATGTATCTCTCTAAAAAAGTACACATTTGATCCATCACATTTAATGAAATATGAGCTAATAATACCATACCATGATTTTTATTATGAAGAAATATGAGTTTAAATATTGTATCATAGATATAATTTTCTACTAAACAAGACTATTTATGTGGTTAAGGTTCACAACATGAAATGAAAAATCAATGATGTTATGTGGGAAGTGGAGGTGGTGAGGGGGAAGAAGGGTACTCATTTTTTGTATAAGATTCATGTAATTTCATTGGAAAAATTAATTTTAATGTGGGTATACTATAACTTCATGATATTTTATGATATATATATTTTATATAAATGATCACACATTGAAGGATTGCGATTCATGCAACATTGAGTCTAAATAAAATAAAATATATCATATACATACAACATATACATTAAATTGGTTTGTATTAAAAGGAATAAATAAATTTTTATCTTTATATTATTTATACGTGCCTAAAATAAATTCATTGGTTTTAAATTGATTATAAATTAAAATAAATAGTCATTTGAAAATAATATTAATTTATTTTTCAAGAACTATTTTTATGTGTGCAATTTTCTTAACCTATTAAATTAATGATTATCTATGAATTATTTTAATGAATTTCATAAAATATATATTCAATAAATTTTTTTATTATTAATCAAAAATACATTATCCTCATGACATAAAAATAAAATCATTTTTATAATCAAAACAACATTTTTCTAAAAAATGTTTCTATCATGTTTTGTGAACTTATTTTAATATAATTTATTTTCAAATTATATTAAAATTATTTGAAAAAAGTAATTTATTTTTTGAAATCATAATTTCATAATTTTCATAAATTTATTTTTTGATATTTTTCGGAAAATAATAATTTTATGATGAATCGTCAAAATATTAATTTTTATTCAAAACATCAATTTCATATAATGAATTCAAATAGAGAATTTCTTTAAATTATTTAAAAATATAAATTTATAAAATTATATTTATATTAATAATATTTCTGTCATTTTAATCATTTTAATGTTGAATTTTGATATTAAAATATTTTATACATAAAAATTTTCCCTTGAAAACTGTGTTTTATCTCTCAAGCAAGTATAATATTAAATTAAATTATTCCACATTTGTAAATTAAATTTGGTAAAATGTTTCACCTATTTTGGATAATAACAATTAACATTATTTATGAAGGTTAACATATTTTTTTTAATGAAGAGTGAAAAAATAAAAATTTTGTTACCATGATTATGGATAAAACACTTTTACCCGGGGATTATACCACAAGATAAGGATATCATTATCAATTACACTGCCCAAAATCCTATTTGATAGAAATATTCAGACCGTTTCATATCCCATATTTTAATGTATGTCCATTTAGATGCATTATTCTTCATAATTAAATTATCAATTTTTTATTTCATAAAATTTCCTTGTGGGTCCTCTTCCACCTTTATAAAAGGACAACCCATATCCACTCATATAGACACATAAGTAGCCTTTTGTTTCATAAAATACCATAACAAGACCATTTAATAAATCTAACTCCATGACGTAGAGTATGTTTTTAATCATAAATACATCATTTTAAGTTTAAATATATAATCCAAAAGATGTTGTTCAATGAAGGGGGATTGTTCTTAATCGAGTGTTTTTTTAATTATTCTTCCACTGCCATCAAATACTATTCAAATTGTATGAAGTAATAAAAGAATTATATATCATATATTTATATATTATTATGATAATTTTATATCATTTCTCTATATCATTATCCTATTGATTCTAATGTGAAATAGAACTACTGATTGTGTGTACTATGGACTACCTACTCGTGAGCTGATGTAGTTAGTTTTCCATAACCACCACTATAGAATGGAAATAATGAAGGATTAAATTTTTATATTATATATTAATTAAATATATAAACTTTTATAATTATAATATCACATGTAATTTCTCACCTTCCCATCTATTGGTAAATGACAACTTCACTCATTCGCACATGTGAACTACCACCTCCACAAATTGATATGGTTCATTATTTATTTTAATTTGAAATGTAATGTAATAAGACTATAATTATAGAATATATATGATATATATTTTATAACCATGGTTTTGGGATGGTGAAATATTATTTACCTTTCACTATCTCCATCCATCAAAAAATGAAAAAAATATGCATGCATACGTATGACCTACCATCTCAATAAATATTATAATCTATTTTCTATATATAACATTTATGAAATTATTTAAATATGGATTTAATGAATAAATATGGGTTTTTATCAGGATTAATATTCTAGAGGTGTTGGGTCCATGATAAATGTAGAAGGGTAAATCTACAAAAGCAAAACATACAAGAAAAAAATAATCATTTTTAACCCAGATAGTGAGTTTTAAAAAATAATTATTATCCAAATATTTAAAATTTTTTGTTAGTAAATAACATATTGAATTATATATATGATTATAGATTTGGAATATAATTATAATAAATAAATATAAATTATACATGAGGTTATGACATGTAAAACGTAGGTGAGACCCAAGGTTTGGGTTTATATCACAATATAATCATTAAATATGATTGTTTAAGTTTATATATCCAATAGAGAAATTAATATTTCATTCAATAATAAACCTAATATTTATTAATATACACTATATAGTTTTATTAATTGAATGTATTAAATTTAATTTAATATATCTAATTACTCAAGTTACCCAAATAATGTATAAGGAAAACTAATATTGGTTTTATACTCGGTCAGGAATATTTTTCTTACATATCAATATATTAAATAAAATGTAAAAAATATTGTTTTTAATATTAAATAATGATTTATTAAATAAATATTTTCCCATGTAATAATTTTTCATAATTTATTTAAAATGAAATATCATGTTTATTTCCAATTGAGGTAATTTTTTATCATTTAATAATATTGTGAAATGAATGTTTTCTTAAATTATAATGCATGAAAAAATTACCCAATATCATTACTAATAATTTATTTGAAGCATATTAGACATGTTTAAAAGTATATTTTCAAATATTTTTTTCTTTAATATGTTGGAAATATTATGGACTTAAATATATGATTTCAAATTAAAAAAGAAATTTTCCTCAAGAATGTTTATAATATCATTTTTAAACTAAATTTATTTATGCCAACTATATTATACGATATTTTCTAGGTACATCACTATTTGACATTTTTATCAAATATCATTATGTTGGATGGCCTTTAATAAACATTGGTGGTCTAGGATTGGTTCGAGTTTGGTTGCATGGTGAAGGTGTGAAATAGGAAGAGTAGGTGACTTCTAGTAATAAACCAAATCAAGTCATGCATTCCAAATTCATAATGTGAATTATTGTTGGAATCCCCCATTAATTTACTACACTCATAGAATGATATTATGATTACCCCAGTATTTTCATTCACCCCTGAATATAATTTCTCCCAATAATAAAATTCACCCCATGATTAATTGAAACTATGAATGAAACCTCTGAATAAAATTCATCCCATTAAAAAATTCACCACTAAATAGGCAACATCAACATGAATCTCCTCTTAAATTAGATTCACCATTTTAATATATACCTTGAAAATGGTTATTAATATTATTTTTTATCTTCGATGATGTGATATTCACTGCATAATTGAATCAACACATTAGTGACATGAATATTCATTTAATGTCGTGAATTATTTTCACCTATAACCATTTAAATACCTATATTGTTGTGTGGTCTAAAGAGTCATAAAATACTTGATATTAGGCCACCCTATAGTGATTTTTGGAATACTCTTTTTAGCATAAGTGATTATATATTATCTCTTATTATACCTGGAATAGAGATCAAATGAATTGTTAATCTGATCCCCACCACTGATGTATGTTTTTGTCATCATTTCCCCTACAATTAAGGAGGATTATCCATAACAATTAATTAATTTTTTCCCAATTATAATGGTATGTGAAGTAATTGTGTCCACATCATCATGTTATGAAGGCGAACTGAATAATTTATTAAATCTATGCATGATAAAATGTATGTTTTTAAACCACCCCATTACTTCACAATATGTTCATTAGTGTTCAGACTAGGCTTATAGAACCCCATAATTTTAGACATAAATTGAATCTACAATAAACCCAAAGTTTTGAAAAATTAAAAATAAGTATATCATTGTGATTTGAGAATTCAAAATGTTGTGATTTGTATAATGAATTGAGATAAATAACCACCTGTTATGGTTTCATTGATGTATTTCATCATTTTATTGGAGATCATACAAATTGAGAATGCATGACTGGATAATACAAGGAGATAAATTAATCAAATAGTCTTGGGATTTTTATTGTGAAGAAATATATACATTTTTTCTTGTATATATTATTGTGAATATTATGCCTAAAGGGGTGGACAAATATCTCATGAGATGTGGCCCTGGTGGTTTTTTCTAGAACATGACAACCCACCACATTAGATGATATTATCTCCTTATTAAGACTAGATAGAAAGATAGAAGTGAATCTAACTTATCTTTTTTACATGGTTCCAAATATAATATGATTATATTTATATTGTAATGGTATTTAATCCTTGAATGAATTAGGTTACCCCAGCATTGTAATTCTCACAGAGCCCAACTATGTTTCATTATACATGGATTTGGAGATCCATCCTAATGAATGAAGACCATCCACATGTAAAAGATATCAGGGATGGTGCCAAAGAAGGTTTATCTTCCCATAAACATCAACCCAAAACTAGAGGGTTTGTTGGTCTTTTTTATTTGATTTATAAATTTATTAATTAATACACTATTATCACATTATTTCATACATCATATTTAGATGATGTTTTTTTGGAATTGTGGGTATCACTCTACTGAGTTTTAATCACATACTATTTTATCCTCTCTTTGTTACATATTAACTTTTCATGGATACTAGTTTGAAAAATAGACAGGGGCCCTATATTGGTTGATTTCATATTGTTGGAATGTATAATTGGGGGGCATGACCAACACAGTGCTAAGGATTCATGGTTTTGTAGTTTTATTTATTGAATCTTATAAAAATTTATTTTTATGAATTCCAACATGTAATTTAGTTAAACTCATCCAATTATTTGATGATTTTATTATTATGTTAATTTTTCATTTATCCTTTATTTTGTTATTGAATGAATGATTATATATGTCATTTCCTCTATTTTTTGGTTGTTTCAACTATGTACTAGAGTGTATAGTCTCCCCACTATATTCCTTAATCCATCAATTGTATTCATTAACATTTTGGCTATAGGTAGGTGTGACGATGTAAAAATAACCCACCTAGATTTCTCATGTGATGGAGAACCAGGTTGGTTATGTTACAAAGTGGTATCTTATTTAGGTTTCTTTTTATTTGAATTGCGTTTTGGGAAATATATAAACGATACTCTTATGTTTCAGGACATGGATATAACAACATGCATGGGAGTATCTAACCAATGTGTGGTAAAACAAATTAGTACCCATGTATTGTATTTTAATGCATGATGTTTGGTTGTTGAGGTTTCAATGTTAATTCACATTATAGGATTCACTTTTTGTGTGATGTTACAATTTATAGGGAATTACACTCCTGGCATGATATGGCATGTTGTGAGTATGCATCCGTCATGATTGGATCATAATTATATATATAGATAAGTATTTATCATGATAGGTTTATATTTATTGCATGTTATATATATATTTTATAAATTATAAAATGATATTCTTCATTTTTCAAATTATATAGGGATTAAATGAATTGTTATGTTATAAAATTCCAATTGTTAACCCTTTTGTAAGGATACCATGTGTGATGACATGTATCCTCTCAGCACACTACTTCTCCAGTACTAGTGGTTAGAGGTTTTTGGGTGAGGTTTGGAATGTTTTTAGTGGAGGAGGATCTGTACCAAAACTACTATAGGAACATCACATAATGTATGCTAAATTCATGACATGTAAACATATTCCAAGACATAAGTAGCTGGCTAGTTCATGGATTTGACATTACTTAGAGGTAACCAATAGCTATATTACACCACATGTAATTTTAATTCATGATGTGTATTAATTAATAGAGGATGATTTTAAATTTTTAGAAATATATGATTTTTTTGGGAATCCCTGGGAATTCACCTCATTTATATATATTACATGACTTGAAAATGTCCAATTACATGATTTTTTATTACCCTTATTCCCAAAGATCAATTCATTCATATACTCCCTCTCTTTATCGTATTAACAGAACACTGTGTGAATTAGGAGGAACTTCTAGAACCCTTACTTATTATTTGTTTTGTTGGATATTTTGGATGACTATTGGTAATCATTGGAAAGACCTTCCTTATTCTTGGATGGTTTCCTATTGTTATAATCTTATGGATTTATGGTGTATATTGTTTTGTTTAGGTTGTGATTTTGGATGCATATTGATCATATTTGGGTGTCATGTTGTTTGATATGTGGTTTCCCATGTGCTTTTGTGATCTATGGGCAATCATCCCCACCATTCAGAGCACAACAAGATGGAAAATCATTATTAGGCTAGATAATCCTTATTTTCCCTTTATTACATACCATTCCATAAGTTTTTACTATTTTTTCTATATTGGTTAGGGTTGTTCAATATAATCCAATGATAAAAAATTGATTAAATAAAAATTTATGTGGGAAAGGGGAATGACTTTCATGCATTTATGGATTTGATATTATTTTGATATTTTGATTGAACAAGATTGATGCCCCACTAAATATTCTAGTCATTGGGGGCTTTCATTGTTTTGGATGATTTGTTTTTCAATGCTATGTATGTTGTGATTTTTTTGATATCAATATCAAATTTAAATATTCTAACCACATGTATTTGGATAATGAAAATTATTCTAGATGAATATGGATTTTTTGATAAAATACCAAAAATAAAATGAAATTTAATAAATCCCACTTGAGAAATCTATAAAATATCCTTTGACGTGCTATGAGATTCACAGTTTCATGGTTCAATGACGTGTTATTAGGGAATGTGTAAATATAGATATGATGGTAATGAATTTATAGTTTTTAGGTGGTTGTCTTGTCATGATTTTGTGGTTATAAGGTGGTTTTCATTTGGTTGTGGTTTTATGGTGGTGATGTGGTGGTTGTTTTTCCATGCTTTGGGATGATGAGGTGGTTGTTGTTCAGCTATGCTTTTGATGTGGAGAGGTTGTGGTTTTTTGTCTGTGAGTTTGGAATAGTGAGGTGGTGAATGTTTGGATTTTCTTTTGGGGTAGTAAGGGGGTGATTGATTAGCTATACATTTAGGGCTTTGTGATGGTGGATGATATGCCATACTTTTGCGGTGGTAAAGAAATGGGTTGATGGAAGTCATGGAATGATTGTGATGTGTTGTGTTATTATGCTATAATGAAAGGTAATGATGGAATACATTTTTTAATAATGATTTAAATGTATAGGGGTTGGTTTAGCTAATTGGATGGAAAATGATAATGGATAAATAAATGATCGGTTGTGTTGTTAAATGATGATGATTATGCATAATGAAATAAATTGGTTGGGAAATAGAATTGGTTCATGTTTCGAGTTGTGGATTGTGTATTTTGTGGTGTTATTCATTTAACGTATTAATTTTGGTTGTGTTTATTTGTAAACCCATAGATTGGGATTGTGTGTGGGTATATTTATAAAATTTTATATTCCATGATATTTGAATATTCACCATGTCCATAGTGAGAACTATTTGAGAGCACCCTCATAGTCATATGTGGTGTGTTTTTACAACTATCCTAGTGATGATCTTGGATGGATGGATACCTACTCATTCCCACACTATCTTCCACAAAGGTAGTTATTTCACATGCTTTGACGGATGTAAGTCTAATAGTGATCTAGTTAGTGGTTTTGATGTCCCATGTGTCTTTGGAATATATGTGATGTGGTTGTGCTTGTGGGTGGTGAGCCCATGTTGTCTTGGTGATATGTGATGTAAACCTGATGTTTGCAAGTGGGATGATATGGGATGAGGTGGATTATGGTGGGGGTCATGCATTGTAGGCTAATTGGTTGTGGTTAATTTACTTCATGTTCATGATACCATAAAACCCTGATTTTGAATGTAGACATGTTGTGGCCCATGTGATTTTGGGTGAGATGTGATGTAGTTATGTTTATGGGATAGTAATACCATGTTTCTTGGGGGGATAGGTGTTGTGACCATCCCTATGGGGATGAGTGGTATTTAGAAGTTATTGGAGCCTAAGGAAATAAAATTTCGGGGTGTGTGAGAACAAAATCAATTGGAAAGATGAGTGTGGTACCCTTTACAGATTTGTCTCATCTTATATTATATTACTCGCCTTACGTTATTTGGTGAGTGAGTATTTTTGAGTTTTTTGGATCAATAGTCGACCTATTAGATATGGTATATTATACTACTTTCTCACATATGCGTTTTTATTCTTATTTCACATGTGCATGAGATATTTTTGTTTTCGTGAAAAGTATACTTTAATTCCTAACATATGAGTATAAACTAATTTTATTATTTTCAGGAGGGCTATTTTGACTTCTCTAGACAATACTATCACATGTAACTAGATAGTTGTTGTGTCACTAATTTATCTTTGATTGGCGGTATTTACTTATGGAGACATTTAAGAATATTAGTTTTATTTATACATTCTTTGTGGGATCAGTTTGGTTTCATTTTTATTATTTAACGGCCTTATTTGTTGATGATCCATCTTATATAATGATCCTACATTATTATAGAGTTCAATGCTTCCCATGATATGATATTTTTATACCCTTAGTGCTAGTTGAAAAAGAATGTCCTATTGGAGGTAGGAATCTATGGTCCTTATCTATCTCCCCTCATTGTGGTATAATTGGAGGGAGAGTCTTGTGACACCACATGATAAGTGTTATCTATTTTTATCACATATTGAGGTTGAGTTTGTTGAGATACTTGTGTCCAATGGTGGAAAAAAATTATTTTATAGAACATTACACTTCTTTATCTTCGAGTTGAGTTTCATGAGAGTGGAAATTAGCATAATGTTAATGTATTTGATCAAAAAATTCATGCAACACCAAAGAATAAGATAGATTTTCATCTTTCTGAAAATTTTTTAGGGCCATGCCATCCATTGAGAGGGAAGCAGTCCATACAATACTATTGATGTTTGAGACACAAGATAGTTATAGTTGTAGTATGTTCTATTTTAAATTGGGATAGATAACCCCATATTGAAAATTTATAGATTGATCCAGTTGAAATTATATTTAATGACCATAAGACATCCACTAGTAGGTTGGTGAACATGCTTCTTACATGTTATGAGGAAAGATAAGTGTATTTCATGGATACAAACCAAAATGTTTTAATTTACTTATTTATGGATTTAAATGAATAATCTTGTAAACTTTTGAATGAATTATTTTTTTTAATGTTGAATGTTAAGAAATGAGGAATACATGAAATGGGAATTAAAAAGTGTGTAAATATGAGAAAAATGACCATTCACACTACATAGTTTAACTAGAGGCAGAACAAAATATTTTTGAGATATTGTGAAGCTATAAATTCTGGAAAAACACGGTTACATGTCATGTAACACAAGTACACATCACAAATTCATTAGAGGGGAGGGATGCCACCAAATCAAGCCGTGATGACCAAACCAAATTTGAACAACAAGTACACATTGTTTTCCTTTAGTACACGTCATTAAAGTTGTCAAACCAAACATTTATGTGAAATATTTGCGATACATTCTCACAGACATGAATGGGATGCGAACAAGGCATACATGACGTGTAGGCCAAGTACACATCGTGTATGTGGACAAATTTAAAAAATCTCAAATGATATTCATGTAAACATCACACATATTCATAAAAAGAAGAACTATGGTATATGACTAGACCACTAAGTACCTGTCGTGATGGCAGTTAGTTAGAACCATTATAGAGCCTATAAAAAGATCCCCTACTTGCACCTTTGGATATTCGACATCGGAGACCAAAAAAATAAAGAAACGCTATTACACCTCCACGAGTTCTTTTATTTTCCTTTCATTATGTATTATTTTCTCTTTCCCTATAAACCCCTCATCAATAGGATGATGTGGTTATTCTATCACGTTCTAGGGTGATGTAATTGAAGGGGGAAGGTCATTGGAATTATCTCTTTTTTATTATTCATTTATATGGTTTGTACAATTTATTCTTAAACTTCCAATCCTTTTATTTTAATTTTATATTGACCATTAATAATTTAAAAAGAAATTGAACATTTAAATTGCACCACTCACATCCTTAATGATAGAATTACCAATGTAAATTATAGGGGAAATGATGTATAAAAATTGGTAAGGAGACAATATAGATTCAACAATACCCCAAACTACTATACCAAGGGGAATAAGGGATTGTCGTGTTTATGTGGTGATACCATGACCATTAGTTCTACCTCATCTCAACATCGACACAAATCATGAATCAATCAATTTAGTTTCTAAATTACAATTGCACTGGAACCAGGAAATTATATTACCTCCTCCCATTTCAAAATTTAATCACAATCCAATCAATTAACTTTATTTTTAATTTTCAAACCCAATAAATATTTTCTAACATCCGTTTCAATTTAATAAAAAATTATCTTTTTATATTCTAAATAAAATAATTTCACTATCCCTATCAATCTACCTCAATATTTAGTTGTAATTTTTTTTTAATTAATTAAGTAGTATAATTTTGGTTTTATTAATTCATTTTTTTCATAGTAACATATGGAATTAATGATTCCTTGTTGTTCTATAAAGGACCATCAATGAACATGCGGGAAATTTTGGTTCAAGCTAGTCAGTGGGATGAGGGAACGTAGAAATTCATTGAAATTTTGTTCTTGAAACACTTTTATCTATATACATAAAGGGATGAGAAGTCTTGAATGTTCATTATAATGACCTAGAATATGTAATCAGTAATGGAAAACAATGGATTCTTCACAATCCACCAGTTTTTTCTCTATCTTAATGTACTAATGAGAATGACAAGATGAGACAATTTTAGGATTTTAATCTATATGTGATATGATTGCAGGTTAATGTATTTCACATGGGTACCTCCGATGATGTAATGAATTAGGTTATCATCATAGAATAGAATCTAAGATATTATCTAATGTCCCACATAGTCATAGAAGGGAGTTATATGTAATATTTTTCTGGTTCTTGGAAGCACTGTTTTAATAGTTACCGCTAGGGAAGCAGCGGGAAGTGCTATCAGAGTATTAGAAAAATGTATCAGAATCACTGCCCGTTAGATTGATTTTTGTGTCGAAAAGGTATCCATATGCATTATATGTGTCCTTACCATGATGTGGAGTGTCATACATGTGTCTATAAAGTCAATATTCATAAGTTCTATCAGATCCCATAAAAGTAGAGCAATGGATGTTTAATAATATATACATGGGATTCTTTAAAGGATATAACAATCCCTAATGAAATTGGTAGGTATAGATCCACTAGAATTTCATGATATGGTAATTTATGTGTTACCCTAATTTAATAGAAATAATTCCACTTAGATGGAGTTTCTTAGTAGAGTAAGAATTGATCCCAGGGGATAAGGGTGAGTCAGCATCACTCTATAATGTCTACTATGACTGGTTTGGAAGAAGGAAATTCTACCCTTAAAAATACGATTCTTTTATCTCTACATTTTAATGAGTTTTAGTGACATAGAAGCATCAAATAATTATATATAGAACAGTTTCTTCAATTGTTTGGTCTTGGTTTAGGTGACATAATATGGTGCTATTACCATAGACACACCAATGGGAGTGCAGTTTGAGGATATCAAACATTACAAGGAATTTTATATTAAAATTCATAGATATGGTATCATTGGGAGTTATTGGTTCTATAAATTAATGGATTATATTTTATTATAGGTATTTAAGGGATAGTTATGTACTTATATCATATGAAAATTTAGTAGAGGAGATTTATATTTTTATCACCATAAGGAGGAATATATTATCACTATGGTGAATGGAATATTCCGGCCAGTCGTAGAGTAAAACTTTAGTGTAGGCCAGATTGACTCATTACATGGAATTTATGGCTTATTCTGGACGATGGTGGAATGTAGATGGGTATGTTTCCTCTTAAGAAAGACCATTTGTAGGATGTCATTCCAGAAGTGTTTGCTGGCCTACCACAAGTGAAAGTTATCGAGTTCATGATAGAGTTATTTTTGGGATCTGATATAATATATATCTCTATTTAAAGAATATAAATTTCATTAGTTGAGAGACTGGTGGGATGATTTGGAATCAAAATTATTCATATAGACAAGTACAACACCCTAGGGATCTCATATTCTTTTCACTAATATGGTTAATGAATCTTTGTGCTTGTCTATGGTCTACTGGTGACTGAACCATCATATGGTCATGATCGATATCCCCTTACATGCCTCCATGGTATATTTTTTGATCTTAGAGGTGCATGAATTTTATATAAGATTTAATTTAGATCAGCGTACCAACATATGAGTGTGTGATCATCATAGATACCTCATACTACGTTTAATAGTGTGTATGGAATGTATGAGCTTTTAATGATGTCATCCGATCTAAAAAATACACTATTCACAATCATGGACATGATGAACCATGTTTTCATCTATTCCTAGATACATTTATGTGGTTTTAAATGATGATGTCATAATTCTAACACAATATGAACATGATCAGTCAAAACGACCTTTTATATTCTTGAGTACATTAAGAGATAATCATCATTATTTCAATCCACCTAAATGTTGTTTTTGGATTGATAGAGTTTCCTTCTTCTGACATGCTTATTCATAGGATGTAGATTTAGTGGACCCTAAGAAATTTTAGCCATGGTATCTTGGGATACTAAATATTAGGATATTTTTGTGTTTAGTAGTTTATTATCGGGACTTTTTCTAGGACTTTCCCCATTTTGATCATTGATGTCTCAGATGTCCAAGAAAGGGGTGGTGCTTTTTTTGTTATATAATTTCATGGGATATATTCAGATGTTCAAGAGTAGTCTCAGCTTATAATAGATGAACACATTACCTATGTCAGTTAAGGATTATACCATATACTAGAATTCTTCTAGATTTTTAATCATATCAATTATGATTGTGTATGACCATGTGGTTACTTAGAGCTCTAAACAACTGAGACCGAATGAGAGGAATCACCTTACTCATTAAATGGAGTGAGATTTGATGCTACATGCTATGATATTATAGAGAAATTTTCTATTAGACAATATTTTTTTAGTGTACTTGAACTTCAACATCCTTAAGTACATATTTTATAAGAGTAAAATGATCCTTGGGAGGAGGATGTTGGATGAGTATCTGTAATCATTCTATTTAATGATGTCATGTATTGTAGTCATGGTTATAATCATTGTTGATACCTTTTCCTGGGAGATGTATATAGATGTCATACGGGAGTCATACGATGATTATAATATGTTGGAACTCTATGAATATATGTATCATTATGTTTACAATTCATAGGGATTAGTATCCTGGACTTCAAAATTTATTATACCCATTCTTTTTAACATGATCAATATAAAGAATTTTTTTGATCCAAATGTATTAGCTCTTAGTGGAAGCTTATACGGTGGGGAAACACCATCCTGATGGTATCTTAGAATTGGAATTTATCTTCATATCGATTTACACATATGTGTTACATAACATCCCTGTTCTGGGGGCCGCCCAAAGGTGCCCCGAACCAGGTTGGTGACATAACCTCATAAACATATTCCCAAACACAAGAGTTTGCCGACTAAAATGAGGGACAAAGTATGTCATTGGAAAAAATATTCCCTCATTAGCAGATTAAACAAAACAGAATCAAAATATAAACAATACTAGAATCAGAAATACCATAGAACATACGTAAATAGTAGAAGATAGATTGTAATATAATAATGGGTGCATATGTAAATGATGCATGTCACATGTGTCTATGAAATCATCCAGATAAGTCACAATACGGGAAATTAAATACTAAAACTAAAATATAGAAAACAAGTAAATTCCAATAGCATTGAAAGCCTCATCTTGCTCTTGTACTCTCAGAATCCAACAACAATCAAGAACCTGATGAATAATTGTGTGTTCCATTATCTATACCTGCAACAATATAATATGTTTGGTTAAAAAATAATGACAGAAATAGTGTATGTGATGAATACCAGTAGGAAACCATGAAAATATGTATGCCTAACTGTTAGGGAATATATATAGAAGGAAATATGCAAAATAATGCAATAAACTATGAATTACCCAAAAGTAAACAATCCTACAGTTTACAATTTCATTATTTTTCATTTATTAATTAATCAATCCATTGAATAATGTAAGCTTGGGATCTAGCCTAAGACATGTATCTCATTGAATAATGATAACAAACAGGAATCTAAAATTTCCACCTAAACAATCAATTATGATAGAGTCCAATCTTATGCTTTGCCTTGGTAGAATCTTCACAGTCATCAATTAATTCAAAATCAACCCTCTAGGAACGTTCTCACAATCTAACCCCTTTGTATTAACATATCATCAGTTCAATAATTAATGAAACTTTGTGAAATATCACACAGTCGAACTCCTTTGGTCCCATATAGAACTAATCATTTACAAACAACCACAGGGGAAGCTCTCATAGTCAATACACCCTTGGTCTGCATAGAAACAATAATCTACAATGACCACCTGACAACTCTCAAATTCAATGACCTAGAGTCTGACACTCATTTAATAATAACCCTCTAGGTATCCCTCATGATCTACCCTCCTTAGTATTATACCACCCTATAGCTCTCATAGTCAATACCTCTAGGTCAACATGACGACAATTCATTCATAATTGACCATACTTCAGGATTCTCTCATAGTCAAATTCCCCATGGTCAAACATTCACAATGTGAATCACGTGCATCTTAGATAATCATTTTCTCCCTCCTAACTAGAAAGGAATGGAAAACAAGAATGACTAATAGTCATTCTAGACCAAACGACCATAATAAAAAAATCAAGGGAATGCACCCATGGGGTGTCCCCAAACATGTTATGTATCCATACGAATAAGCAATAACCCCTTCTCAATAAAAAAACCATTGCAGGTATTACGTTGGGTTAAATTGTAAAACATGAAATACCCAAAACATGGGTATTCAAAACATTATGCATATATATATTTTTTTTAAAGAAAGAAGGATTATATTAATGGAGAATATCAGCAGTCGTACATAAGTAGATCCAAGAAGGAAAGTTTTCCATCCATAGTTGGTTGGCATCTAAGGGGCATGAGGCCACCAGCTGATGGGCCGCATTGTTTCCTTCCCTTTTGGTAAAGGAGAAGGTGCAGCAAGAGAAGCCTTGGCACATTGAACGTACTCTTCTGGCGATAAATCCAAATTCCTAGAGTCCATCGTCAAAATGGTTAATAGAATTGATGACTGAATGGTAGTCAGACTCGACGATGATATCATCCCATCCGTGTTCCACAACGAGCATCATCATAGCTAGTATGGCATAGGCCTCAGCAACTTCAGGTTCCCAGAAGGCATGATGTGGTTCATATTTTGCAACAATGATCTACCCCAGATGATTTTGAGCCAGGAGGCTGAGGGAAATCGGCCCATCCTTGGGGAGAGAAGCGTCCACATTAAGCTTACGACTCCCTTCCTTTGGGGGGTCCAGTGAGGGGAACAAGAAGGTGAAACTCCTAGAAAAAAGTGTCTTTTGCAGTCCGTCCAGCCCTCAATCCATGAAGTGGATGTTTCAATCTAGAACTCAGGAGGCTGATGACCATGGTGGAAAACCGAATCGTTACAACAAACCAAAATGATCCAGGCCAGGGTGAAATGGGAGCTTCCATCATACGATGAAATAGAGGAACACCAGTGCATCAGAAGATTGGGGAGGTCAGAGGCAATGTCCAGTGAAGCGTCTGAAGACGGTCCCCATTTATTCCAAATTTCCTTAGCTCCCAGGATGTGAATGATGGTGTGCCAAGGGGTTTCAAGAATGTTCGGGAAAAAAGGGCATGATTTAGCACTGGCTATATGTCGGTAAACATGGAGGATCATGGTAGGGAGGGTGCCCGTGCACACCTGCCACCAAAATTGGTGAATTTTTGGAAGGACGTTAAGCTTCCAATGAACTTTCCATGGTCCCTCATCACGGTCGCGAGAGTGAATGCCAAGAGCCAGTCTGTACCTAGATCTCACCGTGAACTCATCTGAAGACTCATTGGTCCAAAAAATATGGTCTGGGCCGGCATCAGGGACCCAGGGGATGCTTATAATAATTCTTTGGTCTCTTTCATTTAACCATTCCTGGATTTTTCAACACACCATCCCGGGCCCTGGTCAGAAAAGAGGCAGTTGACCGTGGCGTCTTCAAGACCTGGTTGAATGGGGGATGTGGCCCGCACACCATCCTTATCGAGAAGCCATAGATCGATCCAGATGTTGACAAATAATAAATTTCCAATCCTCCAGCCCATTCCTTTTTCTAGGAGATTTCGGGCCCCCCCAAATACTTCACCAGAGGAAGCAGGGGCGGGGGACAAGGAAGGAGCCACGTATGTTCGTATGGGGAAAGTATTTAGCCCAGAGTATCCGCGCACATAATGATGAAGGAAACATAAGAAGGTGCCATCCTTGCTTGACCAGAACTGTGTCACTAAACAGAAAAAGATTCTGGAATCCCATCCCTCCCTCCGACTTGGGTTTGCAATGTTTCTCCTAGGCCAACCAGTGGGGTCGATTTCTGCCATCATTTTTTCCCCACCAGAAGTTGGAAGTATGTGAATGGATCAGGTTAATAATGGCCACCGGGAGCTGAAATATCGACATAAAGTAGCTGGGGATAGACTGAATGACTACTTTAATGAGGGTTCCTTTGCCTTCTTTGGAGATGCTTTTTGGGGTGCAGCCTTGAATTTTTTTCTCAATCTTGTCCACCAGAGTTGCATATATTTATTTTTGGAACAGACAATCACCGTAGGGAGTCCAAGATACTTCTGGTGTTTATCGACCAAATGGATGCATGTAGATGCACAAATCTTAGCTCTTTTGGCAGAATGCACCCCCTGTACTGAATGAGATTTCCGATTTTCCGTGGTTAACAGACTGTCCAGATGCCCGCTCATATTGCTGGATCACTTGGATGATCACCCGAAATTCATTAACAGTGGATCTGGATAAAATGATGCAGTCGTCAGTGAAGAAGAGATGTGACACTTGTGGGATCTCACGGTAGACCTTTGCACCATGAATAGCCTTAGAGGATGCAGCCCTGGAAATGATGTTAGAGGAAACATCAACCACCAAAATGAAGAGAAAAGGGGAGGGAGGGTCTCCCTGGAGTAGGCCTCAGGTTGGGGTGAATTCTTTGGTGAGCACCCCATTGGCCATGATTCTGAACGAGACGGTCGAGATGCAGTGCATGACAATTTCTGTCCATTTAGTGCAGAAGCCCATTCTCAGCATCACAACTATAAGGAACTGCATTCCACTTTATAATAGGCTTTTTTCATATCCAGTTTTATGTACTCTTTTTGTAGTGGAGCGTGTTTTCATAGAGTGAAACACTTCATGGGCCAGAATTGCATTATCAGTAATCAGTTGCTTGTCCACGAAGGCGCTCTGGTTTACGAAGATAATATCAGGAAGCCAAGGATGAATCCGATTGACAAGGATTTTTGAGAAGATCTTATATGAAACATTGCAGAGTGTAATAGGTCTAAAACCAGGGATCGACTAAGGTTTCTTGATTTTGGGGATGAGGATGAGGACCATTTCATTAATGGAGTAAATGCTTGTATTCCCCGCCCAGATGTTTTTTTATCATTTTGCAGATGTCAGGACCGATGATGTGACAATATTGATTAAAAAAGAGGGCGTGAAAACCATCTGGTCCCAGGGATTTAGTGGGGTGGATATGCTTCAGAGATAGGTAAATCTCATCATTCTTCACACCTTTTGTAAACTGCTGGTTAATCTCCTCAGTGATCACATGTTTGATGCACTCTTCCACTTCAGCAGACATGAATGGAGTCCCCATGGAGAAGAGGTTCTAGAAATAACTTACCAAAGCTTCATGAATGACCTAGGTGTAAGAAACTTTTCTTCCATCAGGTTGTGAAAGGCTCATGATAGAGTTTTTTCGGTGACTAGAAGACGCTTTCAAGTGGAAATACCTTGTATTAGCATTTCCCTATTTAATATAGGTGTCATGTGCCCGCATAGCCCATCATATTTCCTTAACTCGAAGGGCCCCGTCCAGCTCTCTTTGAGTGGATTCAATCCTGGAAATGTTGCCATTAGATGGGGGTTGCCTGAGTAGGTTGTTCAAATTCTTTTCGAGGAAGGGTTATTGCTTAAGCATATGGATATCCCAGTCCTTTAGAGGAAGGGTATCCCACCCCTTTAGAAGAACGGTATCCCACTCATTTAGAGGAATGGTATCCCACTCTTTTAGAGGAAGGGTTATTGCTTATGCGTATGGAAATAGATTCCTGAAAAAAAACCATTGCAGGTATTAGTGAATTGGCCTATGAAGGTATCCCACTCCTTTATGTTAAGAGAGTCCTTCCACATCAATAATATGGGTCGTCCCAGGGTGCGATAGGTAGTTCTAATTTATGTTTTTCAATGGATTATTTTTTTTCAAGAATCTATTACCATGTCATGTTTTTTGAAGGGTCGTTAGATGGATATGGTATTAGAGGATCTTCTTATATATCTTATCATCCTCAAAATGATATATAATTTCAATTGAATATTTATATCCTCCAATATTTTTTATAAGAGAATGTTTCTGATTTTAGTGGTTCATGGTATAAACATATGTCACTATTGAAGTTTACTTACTATAATAGTTTCTATTAATAGATCTATTTTTCTATTTTCTATGCATTATATGGTATCACCCTCGAATCACCTCTTTGTTTGTCAGAGGTAGAAATTTTAGTAATCGATTGACATAGTTCCATTGTGGATATATCTGATTAGGTTATAATGATCGTAAATTGGTTGGTGACAACACTAATAGAGAAAATCAATACATTAACCATTGGTGATGAAAATTAGAGTTTGAGTTTGGACATCACATTTTTCTTCCAGTGTGACCTCAGTTAGGGAAATGACATGTCAAGAAGCAAGATATACTAGTGCCTAGTATTGTTTGACTTTTCATGATAGTGGGGAGGTTTGATCATGTAGTGTGCAGTTTATCCTTTATAAAACATATAATCACCACAAAGGACATGTTATACATGTCACATCATTGGGGAAATAAACATGATGATTCTCACATGATATATGTTCATGACATTGAGCATCATATTGATGTTTTCATTGAGTATAATATTATACATATTGTGTACTATAGATAGATGAATTTTCAGGGAATGATTATACCTCTAGTACGAGGGTAGTGTTTTCATAGGAATGATCAAGAGGATACATGGGAGGGGGATTTAGATATGTGGAAACAATGTCTATATATATATATATTTTCTGATTCCCTATTGTGATGTATAGATAATTTTAAGGAAAAATTTTTATATGGTGTGTAGGTTATAAGATCCCATCTTTTCATGGTAAATACCACATTGTATTTTTTGTTAAACGTACACGAATTGGGTTATCATTAATTTAATACATTCTAGTTGAGCCTAGTTCTGTGTTGGATTTCATATTGAGGGGGTGAAATAGGAAGTTGAGGTGAGTTATGGGTCTAGAATGAAATCACGCCCTGTTTTCCAAATTCGTGATGTAAATAATTCTAAGAAGACACAACAAATATAATTCCTATATGGATGGATTATTATATAATCCTATTAATTTTATTCGAACATAAATTTAATTTAACCTAATAATTTCATTCACCCCATGAATTAATTCACATTAGAAGATACCTAATTAATTAAATTCACCCAAAAAATTATTTCCCGCCTAAAGATAGCCCATGAACCTGGTTCACTACATAAATATGATTCACCCTTGAATATCCACCATGTAATATGATGTTAAATAATTAATTTTTTTATAATGTGAATGGATATTGTTTGAATCTTTTTCAATATGATTGATTTTTCACTATATATGGGAATATACACTTTCATAATGTTTCTAGCCTATTAATGTTATGAATTAGCCACCCCTAGAGATATTTGAAATACTCAAGAATCGTATGGCATAAAAATCACATACTGTTAATATCTGTAGACATTTATTCATAAATTATAGAAATCCTATTCGAAAGATAATATATTTTTGACTTACTATTGGAGTTTTGAACCTCTATATCAAAGTGAAGGGGGAAGAAGATCGCTACAACATATATGGGAATTTTCACCAACTTATCAACTATTGAGGTGGGTGGTATAGATAAATTATTTATTGTCTATTTCCAATTATATAGCTACATAAATTTTTTTAAATCAATTCAGCACACACTGAATGGAACATGAACAATTGATTAAATCCTTTATTGATAAAATGTATGTTCTTCGGCCAAACTTTGGATCAAACTAAGTGTATTAAATTTGAGACATAATTTTTGACAACCTGTGGCTTGAGTATACCATTGAGGTTTTGATGTATGAAAAATTATGTTAAATGAAAATTTTAAATAATAATGGGAATATAGAATTCTGAATGTTATTATGTTTCTCAAGATTTGAGATAAATATAAACCTTTCATAGGTTGATTATGGTGATTTTACCAATTGTATCATAATCTGCTAATTTCGAATTTACGAATATTTAATAGAATAAGATAAATTAATCCACTAGAAATGTGATATGGATGGTGATGAATGGAAGACATGGTTTGATTGTATATATTAATATTAACATGATTATAGATTGATTAGAGTACTCTCTCAAGCGATGTTTCATCAGTGGATTTTCCTGGAATTGAAGAACCCACCAATTGGTATAAGATTCTCCCCTCATCTTGATCACATGGTAATACATATGTGAATCTTTCATGTGAATTCTCATATATCCCAGTATGATATTGTAAGAATACCCATAGAATGGTATTGTTCCTTATGAAGATATATGGGACTCTAGAAGGGAAATTCACAAGGGTCTCATTAGTGTTTCCTGATACATGGTATAGGAAATCCTCCAAGATATTGGAGGATCATCCTTGTGATGGAGATATCAAGCATGAAGCCGAAGCAGGGTTGGATATCATGGAGTGTCAAGAAGGATCTCAAGGGTTAGTTGTTTTGTTTAATGTGTTATATTAATTTATTAATTAACACCCTATATTTAGTTCATTTCATGAAAAATATTCAGGATAAAATATTTAGAAACCATGGGTGTCGGCCTATTATGTTCCACTCTCACCCAATTCATGCAGTTATTTGGTACACCATAAAATTTTATTTTTGTAGAATTAGACAATGGATTAGGGCCTATCATATTTTTATTTCCTAATACTTGGTTGAAGTATGGGTATTAAACTGTCATGGGGATCTGTATTTGGGATTTTGGAGTTTTATTTGTTATCTATGAATTATTTTATTAATGTGAATTTCAACATTTCATTTAGTTATATTCTGCACATTATCATAGGATTAAATTATAATAGTACTATTTGATTAATCCTATATTTATCTATTGGAGGGTTGATTATTTAGGTTTAATCTATTTTTCATTCTATTTTTACAGATCTTTAATTGAGGGTATAGTCTCCCCACAATATTCTTTAAAAACTCACTACTAGTTGGTAGTCTAAAGTGCATGAGGAGGTGCACATGAGGTCAAATAACCCCCCATGATTGGTCAAGTGAGTGAGAACCTAGATGGGTACATTACATTAACATCATTTATTGAATTTTATACCAAGGATATACTCTCATGATACCATCCATGTTACTTGTCAAGATGTATTATGATCATTTTGACTTGGAAATTTATTGATATTTTGAATGCACGTTCATTCAATACAAGAAGTTATTGATTTTTATGGTAGGATGATTATGTTTTTTTATTATTCAATTGATGAATACTTTGAAATAATTTCGTGTTTGGTGGGGCCTAAAATTAAAAATACCATTATTGAATTGGTATGTCTCATGAGAAAAACTGGATTGGGGTTTTGGATGAGTCATTAACCATTTATATAAAATGTCTTTTCATGAAGCCTCAATGTTATGTTTTAGATGTCTAATATTATTCATTACATCATTAAGAAATCATTCTTTCATGATCATGTGATTATTTTATTTGTTATGATAACCATGGGTAATTTTATATCTCATGTTATTATTTATATGGAATTATTTTATCAACATTTATTTAATTAATATTATTCACTCCTTATTAGATATTTCTATATGCATACACTTAATAATAATCTATGATCACCCATTCCTAATGATTCAATTTCATAGGATTCCATGAAGATTATTTTTATTGATACGAAGGGCTGTTATAAATGAAAACAATTTGTTCTCTATGAAAACATTATGCTCTATTTTATGTTTGCCAACGTTTTATGAAATTCATGTATGTATCTAGTTTTGTACCACTACAAAACTATTTGGTCCTTTGGAAAGTAGTCACATGTATGTAGTTATTCTGTAATAATGTAAACACTAGCTCTTGGGTACTATGGTTGTAGTCTTTAAATATTCTAAATAAATATGTTAAAGGAAAATCATATTATGAATAAATGATATGGGATATTAATGATCCTGCAGTTAGTTCAAATGATTGAAACCATGGTATTTTGAACCATTGAAAACATATTATGGAAAATCTAATTGTAATTATGACCATTGATGAAAATACAATAATAAGAGAAAAAAGAGAACAATATAAAGAACATTTAAACCATTAATTTTTATATTACCAACACCATCATTAATAATTTCATTTCTGACTACAGTTGTAATGATCTGCATTTCTTATCATAATCCTAATACTTCAATTTATTTAAGATAAATCCACTCCAACTATTGTTTATTTCTATTATAATTTTTTTATTCTTATTTATCTGTGTTAAATATTTTTATTTTCTCTTATTCCATTTCAAAATAATATTTTGTTATGTTTATATATCCCTAAAGGTTTACAAATGTAATTGATCATTCCACATGATTGTAAAGAATCTTGTGTATCAATTTTACCTCCATTAATAATGGATTATTATAAAAGTGTTGTGACTCCCCATGTAAATTCAAGATTGTAGGGAAATCAAGTACTTTTTATGATAATAGGGGTGTGATGAATATATATAGGATCATTTTATCCAAATAATTGTAAAAACTATTATTATTTTTATTCATTCATATTTATTTTTTAAATTTATTGTCAAATCAACCAACCTACTAGATTTCGTCCATTATCATATATTGTAAAATAATTACAATTTCTAATTAATTAACCTATGAATCATTGGTATACTACCTAATGCATTCTATGATAAATGAGAATGTCCATTCTTAATCGTGATGAGTTGGAAACAAAATCAGATCATCAAATTATATACATTTAGAATGATTTAAATAAGTGAAATATAAAATAATAGAATTCATTACAATAAATAATTTTTTATGACCATTATATAATTAAGATATTTTATAATATAAAATAATCACCTTCATTATAAATATTATCCATGAAATGCACTATGAAAATATAACACAAATTAATTAAAAACATGATTAATAAAAATAATTCTATATTACGTAATCTAATTATAAATCCTAATTTCATACATGAAATCCAACAATTGAAATGATATAAGTCGAGTTGAGTAAAATTTTCCATTGTGTCAGGCTATATATTTAAGTATATTAATGGAAAATTTCTGAAATTCTAAAAAATATACCGACTATCGAAATCTGAGTGATTTTTGAACTACATATTCCAACACCTATAAAATTGAACCAATTATATAGTCATTAGAAATATAAAATTAGATTAAACTACACATGCACAAGATGATCACATGAAAACATATACAAAGAGTGTGTTTCTACAGTGTTGGAAAAACATACCCAGTATTATTCCATGACATGTTATATGAAAATAAATATTAAAAATAGAAGATTAAATTCTATTTTATACTAAATATTTTTAATTATCATTTTAATTTTTTTTTAAAATATTGAGGGATGTACATAGTTATTGTTTATTTTATAAACCAAATTCAGTCCAATACATATCGTGAAAATAATTCATTGTTAAGAAACTATAAAGTTTAATTTATAATATAAATTATTTTAAAATTAATATTAATAATATTAGAAGAGTATAATTATACTTGCATATTTATCAATAATATCGACTCTATGTTATTTTAATCAACATTTACACATTTCACTTGAAGCAATCATTAAAAAGATCATATGAAAATAATTAAGATTAAAATAATTGTCAAATATATATGGAATATAAAAATAAATATCAATGTAAAATAAAACAAATCTAATATTGATAATAATCAATCAATACCCATTAAATACACGGTACTGTAAGTTTATAAGAATATGTAACCCCCATGAAATAAATAATAATTTATTATACATTGTAGAATATTTTAAATTAAGAAACAGATATCATATAACTAATTAATAATTTAAGTTCATTTAAAATAAATTCCATTAAATATAAAATAATGATCTTCATGGGACAACACAATAGTTTTTATAGAGGAAATATTGTAACAACCACGGATGAATTATTCATATAGCTAGATGATGGGATCCTAACAACATTGACACCAAGATTCCCTCTTCCTAAGACTCTATTGTGGAAATACTCCTAGATACTTTTTAATAATATTGTAGGACACTAGAATGAACACAATCAACACTTTTTTACTACCCCTGCATGAAATTGCAACATAACTACATAAGGGATCCCATGATATTCTAATTGGTGGTGGGATATCATATCCATGAAACACAATATCATTTTATTAAAATATAAAAAATAGTATCACATCACATATTTGAAAGAAATTTCAAAATACAACTATACAAAAATTAATTTTTTCCCACAGGTGATTCAAATTATATATTTTATTATATATATAATATATTACAAAGAGTGGAAAGTCATTCATATGGGAAAATCATAAACTGAAATCCAATAATTTATTTTTTTAACGACACTTTATATATTGACGGTATTAGAGAAGTAATAACATTAATATAATTCAAATAAAATATAGGACCTAATTAAGGATAAATAATTTTGTAAAATGAAAAGGTAAGTATCTAGTTTTTATTATACAACTCAATCATAGTATTTCAAAAATTATAATCATTTCATTCGACCAAAAGATTTATCTAATTAAAACATATCCAAAAATAGGTTATCTGATCATTATATCTAATAAATAATTGGTCCACAAATAAAAATATCATTAATTCATGGGAATAATAATGTTGACCTTTTATCAAGTACCTATAGTGGAAAAGAATAATTCAGAAATAATTTACTTATTGAAGATAAAAGTATACCATTATATCATTTGAGATTATGAATAATCCAATTAAAACCCATCATAAAACAAAATTACCCATTTAATAATGATATTATAAGAAATGAAACATCATTTATAAATTACATAAACACCTGTTTTAACAATGAAATGTAGTTTCATTAGATCACATACTAATAAATAATATATCCTTTATGAAGTGTTTTTGTTTCATGTTGAAATATTCAAGGGGTAATAAAATATTGAAGTATTGGTGAACCCATATTAAATTCAGTTGAGTTTGAATTCCTAGTAACCTAAATAAAATTGCTGATGGTGAATTTAATGATATTGAAGAAAAAGAGAAGATGAAGGTAGATTGAGTTACTATCCAAGGATAATCAACTAATCATGATAATTATGAACCATGGTGAAGAAATATGACATGACGAAATATAGGGGGTTGATGATAGGTGATGTGGAAAAACAAAGAAGGGATAATAGAGTTACATTATATGAAAAATTATATATATAATAAAATATTTATAAATTATGTATACCAAATGGTTTAGGTTAAATGTTAGGTTATCCATCCACCAACCATGCAAATGACAATAGATATAAAAATATTTAACAACACAATTAGGGTTTTCGATTACCACAACCTTGAATCTATAATAGAATTTCTTATTGAAGATCATATTCACTATGAATGGTTACCATGCATGGATTAACAGATTATTCTCCAACTGTTAATCCTGAGAAATTATCCAAAAAAAAAATTATTTCTAAATGGGTCTTTTTATAAAAAAAATTATAATTAAAATAATTACTAAAATGGACATCATGGATTTCATGCTAATATTTTTTTAATATAAGTATATATTTTTCTAATAATAAATGATTTTAAATTGAATTAGATGATTAATAATTATAATTCATTGGAATTTAAAAAAATATTTTCACCCAATCATTATAAAAATCAACATATACAAATTTATCAATAATATTTTAATCGTTTTAATAAAAAGTCATAAGGGGTTATACAAGTATCTATATCACACAAAGGAAGGTATTTATATATGACCGGTTTCCTTATATATGATTTCTTATTATTTTTCCCTTATATATGTTTTCAAATAAATAATTAATAATATCTAATCTTTAACTATCTCAGGGTTCTTTCTGATGTTTCATAGGGAAGAAGAACATAAAATGATTTAATTTAATTATTTTAAAAAATAAAATAGAGATATGTCTAATACAATAATTATTAAATTGTATTAACTTGTTGGAAAATCTTATACTGAAAATAAATTGATATATGAAAACATTATCATTTTTCCAGAAAATCTAAAATCATATTATCAATTAATTTTTGAAAATTAGCATAAAATCATGAAAAATAAAATAATCCAATTATATCACAATAATCAATTTAAAAATGACAATGTGACTCATTATTGATTAACATACACGAAAGAAAACAATTTCACTACTTATAATCCTAACATTTCTTACAAACTGAATGTGAATAACCATCACCCCACTACATTATCGATAAAACACTGATATCATCCAAACTTTTATAGGTACCCTTTAGGATTTTTAATTATTCAAACTATCTCAGATAGAATTATAGATAATTTATATACAATAAGTTATTGAAATTGTATCCTAGTGCATGAATTCTTAGAGTGTTGGACCCATGGATAGAAATGTGGATTTGAGTATTTATCTCAATTTAATTAAGTGTTCAGACTGTTGATAAATAACGTGGTTTTGTTAATTTGGTGGGTATGATTGTTGCAGAAGATAAGTTGAATAAATCATCTAGTAATTGGATGGAGGACTTGGGAATGAAGTATTTTATTATTCCAGAATAAAACGAGTGTGAAGTTGGGTCACCTAAGTGTGGTGGAGTGCATAGATGAAGGTTGTAGTGTGGTTTTGTAAGAATGTGTATCATTACACAGAGGAACAGATATTGTAAATTTTTTAGTGGGGCGAGGTTGTGTCCTATTGATATTGCAATAAAAACTACTCCAATACCACTAATTTTTTTAGTAGTCTATTAAATAATATTTTTATTTGATCCCACGTTATCGACATGTCTCCAGATGGTGTGCGCAAGAAAAAACAAAACAAATTATAGAAAAAACATAAATAAAAAAAACATAAATTATGAATAAGGGTAATAAAAATGAAAATAATAATAATTTTAAATGTAAATAAGGTGTATAAATAAATATAATATAAATCCCTACACATGAATACAATGTAATCAAGGGGACTCAGACTAGACACCTCCATGAGACCCCATAGGGATGTGGAAAAAAACCTATTAGGTGGGGAAATATTACTAGTCATAACCACAATAACAATCATATTCTTAAGAATAGTAATAAATATAGTAACAATAATAATAATTAAATATAATATATGTGATGTGTCAATGAATACAAGAACCCATCCATTTAAATTATAAGAGATTGAAAAGAAAAAATATATTCAAAAACATTAAAAATAAAAATGTACTTTATGTAATTATATTGTGTATATATAAATGATAATAAAAATAATTTTAGGATATTTATTATATTTATATAAAAAATACATATATATATATATATATAACTATAATTTTAAATAAGAAATTATATTTTATTTTGTTTTAGAAAAATAATAAGTTGTAAATAAATATGTTGGAAATAGAGGGACTGATGTATTTCCAATGTTACCCAGAGATGGGGTAAATTAGTGTGTTATGAAATTTAGATTTCTTATTCCAAAATCACACCCATAATAAGATCACCATGGGAATGAATATTTCTAATCTATCACTCCCTCATCATTAGTTAAACAGAATAAAAATTAAAAATATAAAAGTTCAAATATTGCAATGAAAATTATTTTCACTTGGTTAATAAGTATGCATTATATTTAAAGGGATTAAATGCACTTCTGTGTTGATAGAATAAAATACACCAAAACAGATATTTTAGTGGATATAAGTGTTCATAATTCTCACACCATTATAGGGACTAGAACCATTAATTTTGTTTGTTGATGGTACACTATAATATAAACCCTTCTATACATTCCTAACACTGTATATATTATGATATACAGAATTTAATTATTTTTATTAAATAGTATCAATAATCTCTTTATAATGAAACCTTGTGTATTACCATACTTTTATCCCAATAAATATTGGTATAAATATCAGTTTATCCACTGTATTGTATCTTTTTTATTATTATATATAATAATATTTGAATTAATAATATAGTGGTCTATTTTATATGTGGTAAATGAAAAATATAAAATGAAATTACAAATTGATAATTGATAATAGGTTAAGAAGAAAAAATATTTTCCTACATTGTGTTACATGATATCCTTTATTTATATTGTTTTATTCCTTACTCCATTAAAATTTTATCTCAATACCATTCACAAATGATCTCCATCTACTTAGATTGTGGAATCTAGTGCACCTAGAATGTATTAATGGAACCAAAGTTTCCATCAACCACATTATTCATTGATTATATAAGCCATAAAATTGAGTCAGTCATCAAATCAATATCAATATCTGGTATATGTTAGTCATAACTTGATTTCTACAATCTGATCATATATTAGCCTAGCCAGATGTTGAGATTGGGAAATCATTTTCAAAATAATATTCAAGGGAATAGAAATTTGAATATGGTGATTTATCATTAAACCAATCACTATACACCGCATTTTACTACCATGAAAAGAAATCATATAATTGAATTTATCCATAATGAACACAATCCCCAGTACCTCCCCTAGGATCAATTTTTTAGTGTAGTTCCCCATCATAAAAAAATTTATATCACCAAAAAATAAAATGGAAGATGACAATAAGAAACAGATGCATTGTGTAATTTCTAAATGTATGAAAGTGAAGAAAAAATGAAACACATGGATGAAGAATCACTTTTAATATGTACACCCATATATATTTTTACATATATACCAACATTAACCCTAGATAAGAATTAGGAAAATGGAATTCATTCCCCATCATCATGATATAACTCTCTCTTGTATTAATATCCAAATAACCTTATTTTTTATGGTTTATATATTTTTTATTGGAAATTATTTTATGGATTCTTCAATGGTCCAATTGTGTCTTTCGTTTATTCCACATGTTATTAATTTTCAGTAATATCTAGAGTTTTTTTATTCCCTCTAGGCCACGAGTACTCACTAGTTATGAACTGTTTGTTTAGTTTTGGGTCTAGAATGATTCTGGGGATTGGAGCATGTAAACAAGGGGTTTTGGAGAAAAACTTGATTGTGTAAGGTTCTGTTCATAATTATTTAAACAATGTGATAATAGTGTGGTTTGATTGTATGATGTTATAGTAGAATTTTTCTTGGCATCAACACGGTTAGTCAAACTGTGTGCCATGCCCAATGAAATTTTCAGGGTGTTTGGTAGTTGTCAGTGGTGTCACAAGTTTTGAGCACATTTTTTTCAAAACTGTACATCCTTGAGTGAAAAACAGTCCACCCCTAAATAGTATAGAATATATGGGTACACATTTAGGGTATATAGTTATTTTAACCATGTAGAATATCCTAATAAACTGTGTGATCCACTTCTAAACTGTTCAAAAGTGGGTTATAACATTTTTTTAAATAAATCTTATTAAAACCTAATCAAAATAATATCAATTTGTTTTTTCTTAAAAATTGACTATTTTTTAAGGCCTCTCCCCTATGATTATAGATAAAACTCCACTTTTTTTTATGGATCACATCAATATATGTTGTGCTTTTTATATAGTTTCCCATATTATTTATAGTTATGAAATATATCTATTCTTATATAATCTTATTGTAACCAAATATGTATATTTGTCTTTTTATATTATGTTTTATGGAAGAATATTTTTTATAGAAGTGGGGT
This sequence comes from Viscum album, assembly GCA_963277665.1. NCBI lineage: Eukaryota > Viridiplantae > Streptophyta > Magnoliopsida > Santalales > Viscaceae > Viscum > Viscum album. Next base: position 1,262,535,104 of record OY728129.1, on the reverse strand, counting down.
CTTAAGGATCTGATGTACTCTTCCTAAGACTCCGTTTTTTATGATAGTTTGAGCTACCTCTATTATTGAGTTAATTACATTGATACAAAGGAAAAGATTCACACATTACTTTTTGTTATTAATAATTACTTTAAGGTAATCCTTCAATTCAATTTATTATTTATTTATTTATTTAATGAAATAATATTTATAATGTGAATTTTCTTATAAAAATATTTTTTCACAACAAATGTTAGATTAAATTTGGGAATGGTGGGTTTGGTTAATAAATGAGTTTTTAAACACAGATGTTGATTTTATTGTTTATAAAAAATGTTTTATAAATTTTTATCATAGAATTTAAATGAACATGAAAATATTAGATAATTCATAACGTTTTGTTCATCATGAATAGAAATGTAACTAATAGTCTCTATAATTCCACTATATATTTTCTTTAAATCAAATGTGTGTAATAAAACTTGAGGTTATACTAGTTGAATCAAGAAAAGGTATAGAGTGTGTATTATTATTTAATTCTAGTATTTCAATCCATAAGATTGATGCCAAATTGTGTGATTTTTCATTTATGATTGGATTATCCCATTATGTATTGGTTAAGGTTATTTTCTCACATGTTGTCACATGATGGGTAGATCATGGTTATTTTATCACTTTTATTCACATGATTTATTGGTCATTGTAATTTCATATATTATTTAAATATGGGGTATTCATGGTTTTTATTATTATTTTATCATTCATTAGTCCTTATCATATTACTTTCATTGTCCATATGACATGATTTTATGAAATGTTAATAGGTTATTTACAAGTGTTTTTAATTTATGAATATAATTATTATAAGAATATTTCATTAAATATAGAACTAATAAATTCTTGATATTATAATTGTACAGGCATTGTAGTGGTATCCTACTAGGACTTGGACTCACCAACCTACATTTACAATTGAATAGCTATAGATACTGTTTCAGAGGACTAAATTAAAGGTAATAGAATTATGTATCTTTCCATATAACGTTTTCATTATTGCCTTCATGGAGAGATGGTGTGGATATGATATTTTCTCACATGGAGAATTTTCTGTCTTGTATTGTAAAACTTTATATTTTAGGATGATAGGCTTCGATTTTATGGATATTTCATGATTCATTTTATTTTACATTTTAATCTGTCTGTTTGAATTTTTTGGTTTTATATGACATTAGATTATATTATCCTATTACTCCTCATCATCATGATATTCTTTATGGGATGTATTTCCATGTTGAATTATGATGCTCTATTATCATCTGATATTAGATATATGCTCATACTGAAGTGTGATAACATAACCAATGTCATGTTTTATGTCATCGGTTGATAGGTGTTAGGATCATTGTAATTCAGTTACTAAGTGTGGGAAGGTGCCTGCCCATTTTACTTCAATGTCTGAAATCAGGTTATCAGTGGTGGATGGAATGTTTTTACTATAGTTTAGTCTTAGTTGATTGATGTTATTTAAATGAATTGAATGAGATGTCTATATAAGTTGAAATTTTCACTGTTAATGTTTTTCTTTTTTTTTTCAATTCAAAATTTCTTAAAAATATTGATGTTTTTAAGAACCAATTTAAATAATGGAAGTTGGTCCTAGTATTTTTTCTTATTCAATAATGTATATTGGTCATTTTATTTTTCTTAATAGATGATGCCTCCAAGAAGAGATATTCAAACATTGAGAGAAGAATTTAATATATATGATCAATAGGAGAATCCTCTAGTGGAAAATCATTTTCATGAAGATGTAATCTATATAAATAATATGCATGGATTAGTGGGTTTCGATATATCTAGACATGTAGTGGCTCAATTATCTGAGTTCTCTAAGAAGAATCCACCTGTAGTTTATGGTAAAAATGGACCCTAGGAATATGATGAGTGGCATTAGAAGATTAAGATGATCAAAACATTCATAAAGACTCATGTGGGCTCAATGGTAGGATTTTGTAACATATTTTATCGAATGAACAATAAGGATATATAAGGACTCTAATGTGTAAGATAAGTTGCACAAGGATCATACATGGAATTATTTCAATAAAATATTCATTCAAGATGATTTATCATGAGACATTATGTGAATTCAAGAACCGAGTGTTTCTAAACAAGGATTAAGGTGATCATAACATTCTAGAGTCTTCCACCTACTTCTTTGAGATGATTTTTCTCACACCGAGGCTTTCCACCAATGAGTTACTCATGTCTCGGAGGATTCAGTTGGGATTTAGGTAAGATATTTATTAGATGTTGAATCTCATGTTTCATTCCACCTACATAGAGGTAGTTGGAAAAGGAACATTGTTTGAGGTAGATATTGTAGGAAAGACTATTTTGGGAGATGATTTGGTATGTGTAGTTGTTATCCTGAGTGTGTTTTAAATATTGAAAAGGAAACACATGTGAGGTCTGTTTTATTCAGTACTAGTTTCAGAGGATTTATCATGATTTTTTTGTGTTTTTTACCAGCATGGGAGGTGTGGTTATACTAAGCCGAAATGTACTGAGGATCCTATAATTTTTTTGCATTGTACATTATTAGTTCATCTGACATAGTTTTGTTAAAGGATATCCTATTGTAGTGAGTTTGGATACACTGTGATGATGGTTTTTCGTGTTCGTACTGATTATTCAATGGGTTGAGTGTATAATCATCATTTTAAGGGGGGTGCTCGTGTGGTTAAGACCAAGAATCATTATTTGGAAGAGTATTTGTATGTTGAATATGAATAAGGTCCATCAAATATTAGGGGAAATCAATGGTGATACATATATTTGATATATTCACTAACCATTATTTTATATCAAAAATTATAGTTGATATTTTAGGATTACTTTTAGAACATCGGTCATTCTTCATGGATATTTTCAAGAATTGAAGAATGAGGTCTGAATAGGGATTCACATTTCCCACGTGTTGGGTGGTGATAACTGACTTTGAGGTGGTACTGTACATTTTAATTATAAATATTTACATATTCTCCTTAATACATAGAATTTATTGGATTTAAATAAATGATTCATTGATTGAATATTATTGTTATTAGGAACAATTTGTCTCTTCCAGTGGGGTCACTCATGTTTTTCTGAGTGTGTGGGACTCTTGATGGTGAAGGGTGTAAAATTATATTCCATATAATGGGGAAATATTTGTCCTATTTTTAGAGATGTTTCGTGATGTTGTTTACTGTTGTTTTGGATTACTTTTTCCTTACATGGTGGTTACTACCTTGAGAATTTTTCAAATTATTTTTCTCATTTAGCACCATAGATAGAGGTCAACCATCATATTTAAATCCACCCCGATACGATTCCCATCTTATCGGATGTCACTTGTTGAGTTGGTAGAACATAATGACTTTCTTGATGATATATAGGATAATGGATTTATTCATCTTACAATGTCACCATGGGCATCATATTTCAAATTTTCTATGAAGGAAGATAGGATTCTAAAACATTTCATCGATAATCGAATGTTTAAAAATGTTACTATTATGAACAATTATCATTTTCCTATAATTTATTATCTATCTTAACATCTTAGAAGTGGATGTTTTTTTTTCAATAATTGACCTTTCTTTTTGGTACCACAAGTTGAGGTTCTATGTAGATGATATTTATACAATAGAGTCTAGGATTTAGAATGATAATTTCATATTCTTTGTAATTCCATTTTATCTCACTAATGCTCTTATATTATTTACATCTTCAATAATCTGAAAAATTAAATAGTTCTTGGCAACATTTTTTATTGTTTTATTAGATGATATATTTGCATAAATAATGATAGGGGTGGAGCATGCAGACCATTTGGAAATCATTAGTAAAACCATGAAAGAACATTTTCAACATGGTAAGAATTCTAAATGTGGTTTTTTGATCCATGAAGTGAAATTTATGGTTTATATAATATCTAATATGTTCTTTTTAATGCTTACAGAAAACATACAAATAATTAATTACTGAGAGTATCCCAAAAATGTGTTTGAGAGTTGATGATTCATGGTTTTGGATTATTACTATAGATGTTATATTATGTATTTATACAATATCCTTTCATTAATGATAGAATTAACCTATAAGGGTGTAATTTTTTAATGAAATAAAAATTTATAGATATTTGGAGGAGTTAAAGGTGAGGTTTACTTCATAACTAATTTTGATTCTTCGGGAACTAGGTTCAGGTTATGATGTTTTCTATGATTCCTTTAGTACATATTTTGGATGTGTCTTGATGTAGATGAGATAAGTGGTGGCCTATGGTTATCGCTTGTTATACCCTCATGAAAAAGTATACACTACTGCACATGTTCTATGGAATCATTTATTCATGCTATCAAAACATGGAATCAACAGCTCTTTAGGGATCAGTTTATAATGTATTCTGCTCATCTGAGCCTAAAATATATTTTTCATATATAGGGTTTGATCATTTAAAATATATGTTAAGTGGATTATCTTTATATTTTGAATTTTGATATTTTATACACTAGTGGGAAAGAGAATGTGGTTTATGATGTTATTATTAGAAAATTATTGATTCAAGAAATGATGATATCCGTTGAGCGGTGGTATCTGATGAGTTTATTTGCTGATTTGAGCTTATGTATAGAAGTGGATTTTGGAAAATGTTGTTTAATTTGATAAAAACTTACATGTATTTTGAGGAATGACTTTTTCTCAAGTGGGTGACAGAAATTGAGTTTCAACACATTTTATTAGCCTTTATATTGATGACACATAGGGTGAGTTTTCTCAGTCTCCCAGTGCAACTTTGTTCTTTCATAGAAGACATGTTGTTCCAATATATCTACGATGTGAGATTATAGATAGAGGACATTGGTCATTTTGGATTTTAAACCATTGGGATAAAAATTTGTATAATGAATTGATATGTCCGTATAGGTGGATCAGTATGAGATGGTCAATTGAAAAATTCATTACATAGTGTCTCACTTAAAAAAATCAAGGTGGAACATGATATACCTTCATAGTTTTTATAACATTTTCCCATTATATAATATAAATGAGATTGAATTTTAATGGACATCTTCCTTGGTTTTACATGGAATCTTATTTGTAATAATTTGGTTTTGGTTATCATTTCTATACATAGGAAATAATCTAATTCCATACCTATCAAGGAGATATAGAAATTTTAATAGCTCAAAGATTATATGTATGTGTGATTTTGAGACATCATGGGGTTCCCATTATGGTTGTTTCTGATTGGAACCATGGATTCACATCGAGACCAAGCAATGGTTTGGAGGATGTGTTGGGTTCATAGTTAATATTTTCAACAATTATCATATGTAGATGGATGGAAGGACAAAGATTGATTTCTAGGTTCTTGAGAATATTCATTAATATTATATTCTTGATTTTTTTGGATATTTGGAAAATAATTTTATTTTAGTATAATTATCCTATAACAATAGCCAAAATTATAATATAAATATGGACTACCATAAAGAATTGTTAGATGACCATGTATATCTCCCTTGTGTTGGGAAGAGTTGGGATAATGGTCCTTGTTTTGGCAAAGTCTCGTTTAGGAAATGACAGAAAGGTCTTGTTGATCAAGATGACGTTGATCTTATCAAATAGAAAGTAGAAATCTTATATAGACCATCATCATCACCCACTAGATTTTTGGGATGGTGATCTTTTTTTTTCTTAGAGTTTCACTTCACATGGGAAATCATTTGTATTGTATGTAGGGTAAGATGTAATTGATGTTTTTCAGCCCCTTTGATACATGGGGAAACTCGGAATGGTTGTATATCAATTGGGACTACCAAAATTCATAACAGAGATTCAATATGAGTTTCCTGTATCCCAGCTAAGGAGTCATCACATGGATACTTCTTATTCGATGGAATGAAATGATGTTGAATTTGAGTCCAATACCACTAATTTTTGGAAGCTAGTAAAGGTTATAGATTTTATATATAAGGTACTGGATTGTAAAACAATTTCTTTTGTATAAGAATTATTGATGTAGAGATGAGATATCCACATGATTTGGGAGTGGGAATCATCAATGAGGAAGAATTAGAATTAAATATTTTTGAATCTAGGATCTTCAAGGCATTATGGGGTCAGAAAGAACTTATGGTTGAGAAAATTGTGATGTATTATAGTTCATAGGTATGCATGAGTTGATCCTTGGTATTTATCTTTCAGGATCCAAAAGGATTCACTTGATCAGAGGTTAAAAACCAGGGTTTTTATATAAAACTAGAAAGGCACTGTATTAGGTTTCATAGTTAGTTTAACCAGGTTGTAATTATAAAATAACAAGGTGAAACTCATAATATTTGTTGATGGTTTTTGAAACCATGCCACATTACTATTTAAACATATGGGGGTTTCCTTAGGATGTCTTGGAGATTCAGATGATATGCTCATATGTTTTCGAATCTATTCATCCCTAATATCAAGTTATGCACCATCTAACAGAATGGATAGTAATGGAACAAGGTTAATATAACCAGTTATTTTAACCATGCGTCATTTCCTATGAGACCATGTGACCCCCTTGTGAACTATCGAAATGCTAGATTTTCCATTTTACCATGTTTTTTTAAAGCCTAATCACCCATAATCCCATATTTTATCACCCTAAAAAACCATTTATTTGGATGCCCTCCTATTAAATTTTAGGAGGAATTACATTATTATTCATAGATAACATTGAGGTATGATTCATTTTTAATTTGATTTCTAAACATAATTGTAGATATAAAAAATATATTTTTTACTATCATCTTTTTGGAACTAAATTGGGTTAAGTTTATAGATCTAATGGGTTTTATTGATAATTAAATTTATTTATTTTGGATATAGGATCACGAGGTTCTGATCTACTCTTCCCCATTATTCATTTATAAAGGATGTTACAGCTACCAATATTCAAGGTGTTTGTGTTTCTATACAATAGAATAATACCATGAATTTCTTATTGTGCTTGTAAATTAATTTGGATTATTCATTAAAATGATTTTATTTTTGATTCCAATTATATTATAGTAAATAAATAATGCTTCTAATGTTGTTTTTATTTAATAATTGTTTCCTTACACCAAGTGTTTTATTAAATAGATTTATGGTGGTTTTAGTTTCCAAATATGTTTTCAAACTAAAAATAAGATATTATTGGATTTGAAATTGTTTTGTTAATTATGAAACAGAATTTATATATTTTTGGACAAAAAAGTAACATTGGGTACTTTGGGTGCATTTAGAATAGACATGTCACACCTCGTGTGTGTAATTCCACCATATGTTTTTTACACGTTGGTGTGTGTAATGACACTATATGATCTTCCTAATGAATCAACCATAGGCCAATAGTGGGGTACCTTTCTCGGTATAATGTCATTTCCCTTAGGATAGAGACCAAACAATGTTCTTTTTCATTTATAATTTTATTTTCACATGATGTGTTGGCCAGGGTTATTTTCCCACATATAATCACATGGTGGATGGGCCTTGTTTTTTTCTCAAATACCATAACATGTTGGATTTTGAATAGTTATTTGCTTACATGGTTACCTTATGGTGTAAAAATGGATTATTCTGATTCATCTCTTATGGTTTATATATTTTCATGCTCTTTTCTATGTTAATATAAATAGATTTTATGGAAATTGAATTGATCATTTACAAGTGGTATTGATTTATGAAAATTCATTGTGAAACTATATTTTTTAAAGATATAATTTCAATGATATTTATATTTTTCTTTCTATATGCTCCTTGGTGGTATCCTACTAGGACATCTGTTCAAACCAAACATTATACTATTGGTGGTTATTGGTGTTATTTTTCTGGAAATAGGTCAAGGAGAGGGTATTATATAGATGTTTATTTACCTTTTTCTTTAGTTCCTTAATAGTGGGATATTTTGGAGGTGATAGTTGGTCATACAGAGACTTTTTAATCATGTTTTTTCATAATAATGGTTTATCTAGATTGTATTGGATGGTATGGATAGTTGCTTTATATTTTTCTTCATCATTTTACTCTGGTTTCATGTCATTTTTGATTTTATACATGACATGTAACTACTAACCTATTGAACTACACCATCATGATGGGATGGCTTGGGTGGATTGTCTAGCTGGCTTGAGTTGGTATGTTATGATGATATCAACCTCTATTTTTGATACATTGTAATAGATATTGTATGACATAGTGGATTAGTAACAATATGTTACCAAAATAGATTTTCTTGATTTTTCTTGGTGATATTGGGATAAGAATATTTCTTATATTCCAAATAAAGACTACAAGAGATATATTGATGAGTGACCAATTACAATATTGATTTTATTAGTCTACTGGGGGTTTCAAAATTATTGGTTTATAAAATTTCATAAATATACATATTTTTATTTGAATTTTGGATCCCATATGTTTATGTAGAATATGATATCATTGAAAACGTTACAGTAAGGACACAATGTTCATTGGCTATTGCGAATCCATTTGATATGTGATGAAATTTGAATTGTCTAGTGAGAATTTTTTCGAGAATGAAGCAATCTTAGATACATGACAGTACATTTGTTAAGCAGTATAGTTTCCTTATGATCTATTATGGGTAACTGTTAGATTTTTGAAGCCCAATAAAGTTTACATGAGAAATTATATTTGGTAGTTAATGTAGTTGGAGTTTATTAATTGGCTTCTTGTATCCACTTGATGTATTCTAAGGCTTCGAGGAAGACAAAAATGGTTAACTTTCACTATCTATATTGGTCACTAAATCCTCAACATCCCACTTGATCATTGATATTGTTTACACTTACATGTATTTATCACCTGTATAATATCAAAAATAGTCATATAAATTTATTTATATGGAATTAAATTACATAACATTACTCAATATATTAAAAATTAAAAATTATTCTATATTTATATTTAGTTGTAAAGATTCAAAATAAATGGAAAATTTAGTTTTTAAAAATAGTTTATGAAAACTTTAGGACCCTTCTATTGAATTATATCATAATGAATTTGATATTTCTTGTTGATTAACTCCCTTATACATGTATTTATTTCATGGAAACAATATACACCCAAAAAAAATCTAATTCATAAAATTGATATTTTGAATAACTTTTCATTTTCTTCAAAATTCTATAAATGATCATATATAATAGATTCAAATTTATATTTTTTCTCATTAAATTCATTTCAATTTCATGTTCCACCCAATATTATTTCACTAATTTATTACGGAAAATATATCCCTCCCACTCATTGTAATTAATATTCTCACCATTTTTCAAATCATTGGATGAATTGAAACATTATATTGGTTTTAAAACCCTCTAATTCTTTTAATCACATGAGAATAGAATTTTGAAAATAAAAATGAATTTTCATCGATTTTTATGGGGCATAAGTTTGTTGGTTAAATATTTAAAAACATATGTTAATAAGAGGAAGAAAATAAATATATAGATATTTGATTAATATGATAGTTTAATATCACTAATAATTCTCATATAACTACCTTCATATTAACAATCTTAGTACGTCCTTCATTATGATGTAATTGACACACTTTTGTTTACACAAGTGGACAATTCTTCTTATAAACTATTTTCATTATAATAAATAAATTAAAATGTATTATTTGAATATATCAAGGGAACAATGTATTATTATCATTCTCTACAACTCCTCTAGACACAGAAAAACATAATCAATGAATTTTTACCAACAATTTTTTTATTTAAAATATTCCTTGATTAGTGTTTTCATTTAAAAAAATTGGTTCTAAATTTTAGATTATTTATAAAAACTATAATGTTTGAAGGGAATCAATTTTAAATGTTTCACAAAAAAATAATATACATTATTTTAATGGATACAATTAAAGTTATAGTTAGCATTGGATAATTACTGTTTAGAATGGAATTTTGATACATATATTCCTTTTTAAATTGTACACCATCAAAACTCTAATTGTTTTAAAAATAAAAATTGAAACATTTTAAAGATTGTAAATTAGAATTTATGTTCACTTAAGAATAAAATAATTCTAAATAAGTAATTAAATGGTATATATGACACCAATGAGTATTATTTTATATTGGATAGTGATCATAAACACATGATTCGCATTTGAGGATAATTCCTTATATTAATAAATTAATAATAAAGGAATTATATCAACTCACTTATTATTAAAATTTTATAAAAAGACAAACTAATAGTCAAAATTTATTTAGGTTTCAACTTTGTAGTGTTGTTCAATAAATCACAATTTTAATGTAAAATTAAAGAATGAGGGAAATAAGATAACTCATAATAGATCATCAGACTAAAATTCCCCATTACAAATCAAATATAATTCAATATGTTAAATTAAAAAACGATTTTGAATATTTCAAAGAAAAATGTCATAGAAAAAAATTAAGTAATGATTAAAGTGTTAATAAAATTATTATACAAATGGTAATTGTTGTATTTATCTTCCCACTAGTCTTCCTTCTAAATTTAATGTAAAAAACAATATGATATTTTTATATGAAAATTAATATAATGACACCAAATAGGGAATAATTAAATATTACTTAATTTTAACTCAACCATTGTTAATGGGTTTATAAAACCTCTAACATAAAATATGTGACAATTAATACTAATCTAAATATGTTTATAATGACTCGTAACAAATTCATCTAATAATTACATTAATTTTAATAGGGGTTCACATTATTTATTTTTCATGTACCTTTTAATTTAGTTATTTGATGATTTATGATATTATATTACATAGAATAGTTCATAAATACACTCAATGTATATTTTTTAATACAAAACATTATTGATATGTTCACATTCTTGTTTATTACTAACTTAATTTTTTCATTCTTTGATAATTTACATTATTAAAATTAACACATCATAACTGTTCCTACCTTTCCTTATGATTTGCGATTTTTTTTAAACATGGGATGTGTACAAAAACCTTTATAATTTATATAAAAATAATGAAAACCCATCAAACCATGTGAAATTTTGGAAAAAAGATAAGGATAATTACATTTTTATCTAATAAAAATTTTAGATCGAAATTATAATTTACTAAAAAATATAAAAGGCTTCAATTCCAAAATATTAATTAATCATTAGATATTTAAGAATAAAGTAAAAATCATGACATGTGAAATATTTACAATGAAAAATATTATTTTCCATTAGAAAATCATAAACATTATATTAAATTATAAACCCACTATTTACCTTCAGAAAAATAATTATTCCCTTGAAAACCAATTTTAATTTATAGAAAAAATATAAAGAAAACATATGGAATCATACTTTCATCATGGAGTCATGAAAGTAGATAATTTTAAAATTCTATTAGAAGTAACTAATATCATATAACTCCATCAGTTAGTAGTAATAATTATCTTAATCCACGTTATCTTAATAGTGGAATAATTTATTTAGCTCAACATATTTACCCAATGCATTGTTAATATTTAAAATACCCACAAATAACATAATGGACATATTGTTATATGTTCTTAGGTTTACTAAAAATTCCCACATTGATCATTAACAACATAAATTCATAATTTAAAATAAATAAAATTAATAATATCCAAAAATCATAATACATTCTAATCAAATGGTTTTTTGAATTGAAATTTCTATTTTATGATGAATGAAATATTAATTTCATATTTATTTTTGTAATTTCATTCCATGAAATATTCAAATTTTTTATCTTATATATTGTATAAGAAATATCTTATTATTTTAAACACATTTTAAATGTAATAATTATAAAAAATAATAATGGTATATTATATGAAAAAAATAAAGAAGAAGTTAAAAAAATAAAATGAATAAAATATTTTAGGGGAGGAAAATTAATTGATTTTTTATGTGATATATACAAAATCATTTTTTACTTTGTTAAAAATACTCATAGTTGATCAGTTCTAAAATCATTTTAACGATTCATTTTTAAAAGAATTATATAGTGTAATAGATAGTGAATAACGTCCACTAAATATTTATGAAGAACAATCATGACGCATTTTAGTGTATATGTATATTGTAAAAAATGGTTTTAATAAAATAATTTTAAAACAACATTTTAATGATATTATTTAACTACTCTGGTATCTTATGAAAACATGAAAAAAATATGATATTTTTAAAAGAAATTGTAATGAATACGACTATAAATCAATTAATGATAAAATTAATCAATATTCTATTATATACACCTTAAAAAAAATGTTAGGACTCATCCCCCGGGGCCCATTCCCTTACTACCCCAAACCCACCTTCCATAGACCAGGTGATGGCGACTAGCACCGAAGGCGTATTCCCTAAAACTGGGAAGGAATTTCCTTTATAAACTGTAACACACAAAACCATGAAAACAACAAGATACAAACTCAGGTAAACTGAATAGTAAACAGAGTGAGTAATTTAAGTAAAAAGGGACTAGAATACAAGCCCAACTAGAAAGTACAAGGAAAACTGGAATGTACAAGACAACTGATTGGGGGGAACCAGCTATTGGATTGTCCACCATGGATTCTACCTAAAAGTTAGGTACATCTCATGAACGACTATCTCTGTGGTTCGCCTAGTCTAATTTACACCTTCGATCTACATCTAGTCCTGGTACCCTCATCCTCAGTCAGCATTGTAACGCCCCGACCCTAATTATCTAGAGTCGGTGCATTATTACATAACATTGGCATGATCATGATAAAGATCAAGTCTCGAAAGACCGATTAGTTTAGTAGCCTTGGAATAACTAGATACATCCATAAATTTTTACATTACATCATAAAAAAAAACATCTTGTCTTCATATCCCCTCATACTATCCCTGCAGGTCATTCATAAATTACTTCTTCATAATCCTGGGAAAAATAAAACATTGAAAGGGGTGAGCTCGGATGCTCAGTAAGGATAACATTATAGCAGAAGCTTTCATAAATAAGCATAAACACTTAAGGCAATTTATAACTAAAACAAAAGCCTTTTAAAATTGAACTTCAACATAGTATGGCAAAAGTAAAATGAAATAATGCCATTTACTTACTCACATGGATATTCTACTAGTCGAATGATCACATGCAATATCAATAACCACTTTCATAATGATGGAATGCATAATGCCAGACTATCATAACCACATAGCCAAGGCCTCGTGCCAAGACTACAAATAAGATTTTGCCAAGGCCTTGTGCCAAGACACTAATTTGTCTCATGAGACCTACCGATGCATCGAGGAGCTATAGCGGGCTCCACCCGTCACTTATTAAGTCCAATGCATTCCTCATATGAATAGTTTTAAGCATAAAATAAACATTCGTATTGAAACTAGCATACGAAATGTCAATACTTTTACCACAAACCTTGAGTGGTATAAAAATAGCACATCCACAGTCAAACATAACTCATTCGATACAATATGGAAGATTGTATTGTATCACATTAACCTCAATCAAGAATAATGAAGGATGTTGACATAGATGAAAATAATCATCAAAACTATTTGAGAGAAATATCCCCCTTTTCTTGAAATCATTTAAAAGTCACACTATTTGTCAAAAAGCCATTTAAAAATAGATTTTTGAATCAAAGTGTCCCATACCACTTTGAAACTTTTTAAAAGGATTTTTAATTTTAAAACTTTAATGTCCATATAAATAAATCCTTAAAACCATTTTTAAAATATGGACATTAATGAGCATGATTTAGAAGAATAATTCTTTAAAACATTTAAAAATGGTATTTTAGTTAGAGTTTCTAACCAAAAGAGAGACACTTGAATACAAATAATTGAGGTAATCAAAACATTGTAATATCATGAGAATAAAGGAATTCATGATATACTATGTCAAAGTACATTATATACACCACATAAAAGTGATTTGGTGTATATCATCAAAGAAGTCTCAATGGAATGTAAATTGAGATGAAATCTCTCATAAAGGTTGTATCCTTTTGTTAAGGATAAATCAACGACATAATTATGTGTGACAAATATAAATACACTAAATATGATTGGATATTCAGTGTAAATCAATCAAAGTATATTCACACATATTCTTGTAAAAACAATACCAACGAATCGGATGTTTAACTCAATAAATGGAGAATGAGTTAAAATTACTCTTATCAAATTCATATCAATGACTTGAGAATTATCAATGGAGTGATTATGTGTATCAAACTTATATCCACAGGAATGGGAGTGGAAATTATGACATAATCAAATGAATAGTGATTCCACACATAATCTTGGGGTAATATAATCAATGAAATATGCGTAAAGCCAAATGAGTGGAAGTTGAAATCTCAAATTCCCTTATTGATTAGGTAACTTAAGAAACATACACCCATGAAAGAATTATCATACCATGATGATGTAAATACCCATAAATAAAAGTATATAACACAATGAATACAATCATGGGCAGTACACAGACACCACATGTAATAATTAAGTGGTGATCAATGGAATTCTCACGGAATTAAAAGTGAGATAAGAAAATCCCTTACTTTGTACTTTTTCCTTGGTCGATGGTAGGTTTACCTCCTGTATAATGGTGAAATAATTGTTATTGAATAATACAAGAATAATTTACTTTAATATGATATCATATATGATCTTTTAACATTGATTTGTTAATAATATCTTAGTATTAACGCCGTTTCGGGTGTTAACTTACTCATTTTCTTTTATATGTTTTGTTACATAAGTCATGTTTGTTGTATCTTATTAATATCCAGAATGATATCAAGTCCTTAAACATAATTTTTAAATCATTAAATGATAATTATACTTTAATGGATATGATGGATAATGAATCTCATCGCGTTCGTGGAGACGGTAGTCCGTACGTACGCACGAACGCTACTTCCATTTAATTTTTTTAATTTTTTTATTTTAAAAGAATCGAATCCAAATGATACATAGGTATATTAATGTTCCAGTATAATATAATATTTTATATATGTTACTTAAGTTCATTAACACCATCTTTTATACGTTCCATGTGTGGTATGAACGAGTCATATCATCTTAAGGGGGCGGTAGTCCGCACTTCCTCAAATGAAATTATCGTATGTATATACGACATGAAACGAATAATGGTATGAAATAAAATGGAATTACAGAAGCTTATATATAAAATATATATCATTAATATCATATTTAATTACAGTGCCATCATAATGGCCACCATTAGAGGCGGTAAGATGTTTTTGAACAATCATCGTTTCGTGAGGCGTTAGTTTGCCATCCACAGAAACATTATGTTCATCATCCATTAGATGGAGTTGTGTGTATGTGTAGTTTGAATACTTCTTATAACAACATCCTAGTATATTGAGGATACTGGTGTTGTTACAAAAGAAGGGAAATAAAAAGAGTTTGGGGGTTGAAGAAGCAAAATAAATGAAAATAATTTAAGAGAAATCGTTACCTTTAATTTAGGTAACTCACTTTGGTTGGAACCAAAGGACTTGTTGAAATGCTTTCTGCCTAAGGGGAAGCTTCAAGGAGGAGGAGAGGGATGTGGGGAGCTTAGTTGGGCAGAGTTTGGACGAGCCAAGTGGCTTGAGAGGTGTGAGGAAATGAGAAGGAGGAGTGCCCTTTTATAAGAGGGGTGAGGGGCACCTTTGGAAAAGCTAGAAATATTAATTTATAATAAATTCATATTCGGTTTCCAATGGCTCCAAAGTTGACTATTAAAAGGTTGAGGTGGGGATAGGTCGAAAACAACTCATACAATAGAATTTAGACAGGTTTGGGTACTTATATTAACCTTATCTTTAAGTATTAACTCTAAGTTAATTAGTTTCACTTTTACAATGTCTCTTTGTATTTTTATATAATATGGTTAATAAACTTACTATATACATCCAAAATACCCCCAAGTGGTCCATTAATGATTAACCTATCATAATATAAGTCTCTTGGCCGAACCTTAGATTTTTAGGAATTTAATATCAATTAATAATATAATATTTGTTTTAAGAACTCTTTTATGTCAATTTTGACACTATTCACTAGTTGATTTTTTGTGAAACTCATAAAAGATTTATTACTTCGAAAAAAGTCAAATACATCAATCCTAATATATCATATTATCCTAGAAAATTTGTTTAATTCATTAAAAGTTTCATATTATAATTATTTGGGTATTTATAATATCAATTATGTTAATTTTTTACTATTTTAGTAATTACTGCATCATCATTGTGTCATAAATAAAATAAATTATTTAATGTCAAAAAATTATAAATAAAATATAATTATGTAGGAAATCTTTTTAGCTTTCTAATGAATATTTATAATATAAAATCCAGCATATATAACCCTATGTAACAATTGTTTTTCTAAAAGATATATGCTTGTGTCATTTTGTATTCATTTTAACTTAATTAATATAAAGTGTCATTATCACTTACAAGTGGATCCATGTGGTCCCAAAATTGACCCAAAGATGCCCATGGTCGACCATGTATCAAACAATAGGGTTAAGACACATTTTAGGGTAATTTAGTATTATTATAATATTATTATTTTTTTAACCCTTATTTACCGGATTTACCCTTAACCATGGTAAATAAAATATTTACCGCAGTAATTATTCAAAATGTCTAAAAATAAAAGTTACCCATTTACACAATTTGGACATCCTGATTCCAAATATGGAATCCATTTTTCTAAATTCAAAACACAGAAGTGGCAGAAATTAATTTAAAATTAATTCCCGCTGTCAAAACAAAAAGCGTGTTTTTAAGAGATAATAACTATCAAAAGATTGACACTTGTTTATGTTCGGTTTAATTGTAAAATTATGTCCAATGACCAACATTATATTAAATGGTAAAAATATATTCTAAATATACTTTAAAACCACTCAAATTCACAATTTATCACTATTAATTATTTTGATTAAAAAAGTTGTTTTTAATTAAAATTTAGTAATTTTCACTATTCATCAAAATATGAAAGTTATCCGAAAAGTACCAAAATTTCACCTTAGGCTAAATTCGATATTCCGAATCCAAAAATGAAGTCCATTTTGAAATATAAAATATATATAATTTCAAAAAGTAGGTATTACTATTCATAACGGCTGGTTTGATTGGTTGTGGTGTGTTAAAATCTCGAAGTTGCGTACAATGCACGTCATTGCATTATTCGAAAGGAAACATACCGAGGAAGCTTGGGGTGTTACATTCTCCCCTCCTTCAATAAATTGCGTCCTCGCAATTTTTAAAATTTTGCTTGGGAATATAATGGAAAGTCCCACATCGGAAAAAGAGTCAATAAAACTGTCACTTTAAAAGAAAGAAAGAGAGGTATAAGGGTCATCCAAGATAACCCATACTAGGATTCCATGTAAGAAAACATGGATATGGATGATAAACTAAGTGTCAAGTTCTGATGGATAGGGATAGAAATCATGATCAGGAGAAAGTTAACAATGAGAAAACCACAAACTTGTGTTGGGACAAACGACCATTAGTCTCCTAGTAGGAAAGTAAACGGACAACATTTTTTTTAAGTTACATTACATAAGGAAGAGGAATTCATTTATGATATTGACTAAGAACATTATGAGATATACTTACATTTTAAGTAGATTTTCATTCTTTAATAAATTTCCACCACTAACTCATTTTTTTTAAACGATGAGTATTCAAGAAGACTTGGTCACACTGGAAGAGATAGAATAAACTTCTATAGAATCACATGATCCATGAAGGATAAACCATATATTTACATTGTCTTTGAAGATTAATCAAAACCAAAATGGTCAGTGAATGATCTAATGATCCCCCAAAAGGATATTCATTGAGATAAATATGCACTAATCTTAATTTCTAAAATTAAACCAACAATACCCCAAAGTTAAATAGATACCATTCAATAATCAATTGTCCTTAAAATCCTTTAATATAATCCAAACTAATATTGAAACCCAAAACATAGAAGAATTTGATTATGTAGTCTCCCATGTTAAATTGTATCTCCAAATGACATCAGATACTCTTAAAGTCACATACTCAAAAGTAATTAACCTAATCACATATTCTCTATTATAGGTTAATCATTTCCATAAATAACCCAAATCACTATAAATCCACAATAAAAACGTAGATAAAAATCTATCATTACTCCACAAATGAAACCCCATAGTATTCTATTTTCCTTGGACATATAGTGTTTCCAACAAAGCGAACATCTTCCAAAATAACATTTATCACTTAATCACCAAATCATTTTCCTATACCAAGGGTATTCTTTTGATATGAAATAAGAACCCAAATCAACTTATTATTGATCAATAAAATCATTTAACTAAAAAAAATAGTCACACTAACCAGGGACTTCACGTAGTCCAGTGGTAGGCGATAAATCCCAATCGCACTTTGGTTGTGGGTTCGATTCCCATAGCTTTGTCCGACGCGACGGGTTGTCACACGGTCTACGTGTTGTCCTTTTTCAAAAACTATATTTTATAATATTGCCAAAATGAGATAAATTCCTCAAAATACTATATCATAAATTTAACCACAAATGTTATATCATACCTTGAATCTTCATCCCAAATTAGAATAACTTATAATTCTCTCAAACCCCAATGATCATATAAATCCAAATGGTTATTTATACCCAAATCCACAAGAGAAGAGACAATTCTTCCTCAAATATTATTCTCACATGGAAAACTGCGGGGTTACAAATACAAGAGAAAATTATTCCATAGTAAACCCATCAACAAGGAGTGCTAATACTTTTTAAACATTTCTCCAACCATTTATTCCCACATAGCTTCTTCTTTGACCAAGAAAATATCCTATAGAATTGGACATTCACTCGGGTAATGGCCAGGTCCCCTACATTTACGGAAAATGACTGTAAATGGACTCTTGGGACCATTTTTATCTTCTTCCATAGTACTCTTCATTTTTCTTCGGCAATTCTTTACTTTATGTCCTTCCTTCCCGCACGTAAAACATTTCGTTGTCCCATTGAGACATTTTCCTGGGTGTCTCTTTCCACATTTCCTGCATGATGAAAATGGAGGGTTCTTTTCTCCATGGTCTCCATTGCTGGAGCTCTTATCATTTATCACCTTTCTCTTCCTTGTTGAGTCTGGGAGTTGGTTAATATATATGTTGTTGATCATATTTTTGGAAAACTGATTTGGCATAAAGACGATATCTTTTACGCCTATCAACATTCCATTTTGTTGCTCATTGCCACCACCGTTCCCATCTTGTACATCATTCTCAAAGTCACTATGACTTCCTTGGAATCCAGCCATTGACTAAAACCATAAAGCATTGTGTGAGTAATAGTAGTCGTAAAATCATTTAGAGATTAAAATGTCACCATATTCTCAATTTGAAACATATTAGGATTAACCAAGGTCATTTAATCTCATCTTATATATATATTACTTAAATTGGTTTGTAAAGAAAATGTAAATTATCCTAATCATATCCCCCGGGAGTGTCGTAACCAAGAGTGCAGCAAGGCCCGTTGTCGTGCACCAGTTCCCGTTCGAGTCTAGCTCAAAGCGGTGTTTTCGGGTTTTACCCCTAGGTACATCTGTGCCAGAGCCGCCTCTACCTGCTCGTATCCAGACAGGGATGTATTGCTCGGAAAACTCACAAAATCTCTACAATATCAAAATTCTAGGAAGTTCTTTTTTACTAATCCTCAAAGTTCATCTTAGGTCTACGTGCTCTAATCAGAGTTTATCTAAATCTAGCTACCAAGGTTTGTACTAAACTTCCTCTGATACCAACTGTAACGCCCTGACCCTAATTATCTAGAGTCGGTGCATTATTACATAACATTGGCATGATCATGAGAAAGATCAAGTCTCGAAAGACCGATTAGTTTAGTAGCCTTGGAATAACTAGATACATCCATAAATTTTTACATTACATCATAAAAAAAAACATCTTGTCTTCATATCCCCTCATACTATCCCTGCAGGTCATTCATAAATTACTTCTTCATAATCCTGGGAAAAATAAAACATTGAAAGGGGTGAGCTCGGATGCTCAGTAAGGATAACATTATAGAAGAAGCTTTCATAAATAAGCATAAACACTTAAGGCAATTTATAACTAAAACAAAAGCCTTTTAAAATTGAACTTCAACATAGTATGGCAAAAGTAAAATGAAATAATGCCATTTACTTACTCACATGGATATTCTACTAGTCGAATGATCACATGAAATATCAATAACCACTTTCATAATGATGGAATGCATAATGCCAGAATATCATAACCACATAGCCAAGGCCTCGTGCCAAGACTACAAATAAGATTTTTCCAAGGCCTTGTGCCAAGACACTAGTTTGTCTCATGAGACCTACCGATGCATCGAGGAGCTATAGCGGGCTCCACCCGTCACTTATTAAGTCCAATGCATTCCTCATATGAATAGTTTTAAGCATAAAATAAACATTCGTATTGAAACTAGCATACGAAATGTCAATACTTTTACCACAAACCTTGAGTGGTATAAAAATAGCACATCCACAGTCAAACATAACTCATTCGATACAATATGGAAGATTGTATTGTATCACATTAACCTCAATCAAGAATAATGAAGGATGTTGACATAGATGAAAATAATCATCAAAACTATTTGAGAGAAATATCCCCCTTTTCTTGAATCATTTAAAAGTCACACTATTTGTCAAAAAGCCATTTAAAAATAGATTTTTGAATCAAAGTGTCCCATACCACTTTGAAACTTTTTAAAAGGATTTTTAATTTTAAAACTTTAATGTCCATATAAATAAATCCTTAAAACCATTTTTAAAATATGGACATTAATGAGCATGATTTAGAAGAATAATTCTTTAAAACATTTAAAAATGGTATTTTAGTTAGAGTTTCTAACCAAAAGAGAGACACTTGAATACAAATAATTGAGGTAATCAAAACATTGTAATATCATGAGAATAAAGGAATTCATGATATACTATGTCAAAGTACATTATATACACCACATAAAAGTGATTTGGTGTATATCATCAAAGAAGTCTCAATGGAATGTAAATTGAGATGAAATCTCTCATAAAGGTTGTATCCTTTTGTTAAGGATAAATCAACGACATAATTATGTGTGACAAATATAAATACACTAAATATGATTGGATATTCAGTGTAAATCAATCAAAGTATATTCACACATATTCTTGTAAAAACAATACCAACGAATCAGATGTTTAACTCAATAAATGGAGAATGAGTTAAAATTACTCTTATCAAATTCATATCAATGACTTGAGAATTATCAATGGAGTGATTATGTGTATCAAACTTATATCCACAGGAATGGGAGTGGAAATTATGACATAATCAAATGAATAGTGATTCCACACATAATCTTGGGGTAATATAATCAATGAAATATGCGTAAAGCCAAATGAGTGGAAGTTGAAATCTCAAATTCCCTTATTGATTAGGTAACTTAAGAAACATACACCCATGAAAGAATTATCATACCATGATGATGTAAATACCCATAAATAAAAGTATATAACACAATGAATACAATCATGGGCAGTACACATACACCACATGTAATAATTAAGTGGTGATCAATGGAATTCTCACGGAATTAAAAGTGAGATAAGAAAATCCCTTACTTTGTACTTTTTCCTTGGTCGATGGTAGGTTTACCTCCTGTATAATGGTGAAATAATTGTTATTGAATAATACAAGAATCATTTACTTTAATATGATATCATATATGATCTTTTAACATTGATTTGTTAATAATATCTTAGTATTAACGCCGTTTCGGGTGTTAACTTACTCATTTTCTTTTATATGTTTTGTTACATAAGTCATGTTTGTTGTATCTTATTAATATCCAGAATGATATCAAGTCCTTAAACATCATTTTTAAATCATTAAATGATAATTATACTTTAATGGATACGATGGATAATGAATCTCATCACGTTCGTGGAGACGGTAGTCCGTACGTACGCACGAACGCTACTTCCATTTAATTTTTTTAATTTTTTTATTTTAAAAGAATCGAATCCAAATGATACATAGGTATATTACTGTCCCAGTATAATATAATATTTTATATATGTTACTTAAGTTCATTAACACTATCTTTTATACGTTCCATGTGTGGTATGAACGAGTCATATCATTTTAAGGGGGCGGTAGTCCGCACTTCCTCAAATGAAATTATCGTATGTATATACGACATGAAACGAATAATGGTATGAAATAAAATGGAATTACAGAAGATTATATATAAAATATATATCATTAGTATCATATTTAATTACAGTGACATCATAATGGCCACCATGAGAGGCGGTAAGATGTTTTTGAACAATCATCGTTTCGTGAGGCGTTAGTTTTCCATCCACAGAAACATTATGTTCATCATCCATTAGATGGAGTTGTGTGTATGTGTAGTTTGAATACTTCTTATAACAACATCCTAGTATATTGAGGATACTGGTGTTGTTACAAAAGAAGGGAAATAAAAAGAGTTTGGGGGTTGAAGAAGCAAAATAAATGAAAATAATTTAAGAGAAATCGTTACCTTTAATTTAGGTAACTCACTTTGGTTGGAACCAAAGGACTTGTTGAAATGCTTTCTGCCTAAGGGGAAGCTTCAAGGAGGAGGAGAGGGATGTGGGGAGCTTAGTTGGGCAGAGTTTGGACGAGCCAAGTGGCTTGAGAGGTGTGAGGAAATGAGAAGGAGGAGTGCCCTTTTATAAGAGGGGTGAGGGGAACCTTTGGAAAAGCTAGAAATATTAATTTATAATAAATTCATATTCGGTTTCCAATGGCTCCAAAGTTGACTATTCAAAGGTTGAGGTGGGGATAGGTCGAAAACAACTCATCCAATAGAATTTAGACAGGTTTGGGTACTTATATTAACCTTATCTTTAAGTATTAACTCTAAGTTAATTAGTTTCACTTTTACAATGTCTCTTTGTATTTTTATATAATATGGTTAATAAACTTACTATATACATCCAAAATACCCCCAAGTGGTTCATTAATGATTAACCTATCATAATATAAGTCTCTTGGACGAACCTTAGATTTTTAGGAATTTAATATCAATTAATAATATAATATTTGTTTTAAGAACTCTTTTATGTCAATTTTGACACTATTCACTAGTTGATTTTTTGTGAAACTCATAACAGATTTATTACTTCGAAAAAAGTCAAATAAATCAATCCTAATATATCATATTATCCTAGAAAATTTGTTTAATTCATTAAAAGTTTCATATTATAATTATTTGGGTATTTATAATATCAATTATGTTAATTTTTTACTATTTTAGTAATTACTGCATCATCATTGTGTCATAAATAAAATAAATTATTTAATGTCAAAAAATTATAAATAAAATATAATTATGTAGGAAATCTTTTTATCTTTCTAATGAATATTTATAATCTAAAATCCAGCATATATAACCCTATGTAACAATTGTTTTGCTAAAAGATATATGCTTGTGTCATTTTGTATTCATTTTAACTTAATTAATATAAAGTGTCATTATCACTTACAAGTGGATCCATGGGGTCCCAAAATTGACCCAAAGATGCCCATGGTCGACCATGTATCAACCAATAGGGTTAAGACACATTTTAGGGTAATTTAGTATTATAATAATATTATTATTTTTTTAACCCTTATTTTCCGGATTTACCCTTAACCATGGTAAATAAAATATTTACCGCAGTAATTATTCAAAATGTCTAAAAATAAAAGTTACCCATTTACACAATTTGGACATCCTGATTCCAAATATGGAATCCATTTTTCTAAATTCAAAACACAGAAGTGGCAGAAATTAATTTAAAATTAATTCCCGCTGTCAAAACAAAAAGCGTGTTTTTAAGAGATAATAACTATCAAAAGATTGACACTTGTTTATGTTCGGTTTAATTGTAAAATTATGTCCATTGACCAACATTATATTAAATGGTAAAAATATATTCTAAATATACTTTAAAACCACTAAAATTCACAATTTATCACTATTAATTATTTTGATTAAAAAAGTTGTTTTTAATTAAAATTTAGTAATTTTCACTATTCATCAAAATATGAAAGTTATCCGAAAAGTACCAAAATTTCACCTTAGGCTAAATTCGATATTCCGAATCCAAAAATGAAGTCCATTTTGAAATATAAAATATATATAATTTCAAAAAGTAGGTATTACTATTCATAACGGCTGGTTTGATTGGTTGTGGTGTGTTAAAATCTCGAAGTTGCGTACAATGCACGTCATTGCATTATTCGAAAGGAAACATACCGAGGAAGCTTGGGGTGTTACAAGCATTGCATTTCGTCTACACAAAACACAATGAAGTGCAGGAAAATCACATGAAGGGGTGAAAACAACAATACTTAGATGGGACCCCAAGACCCTCAAGGCCTCGAAAAATCCACAAGGGATAATCCAAAAATAATGGAAACATATGATAACCCTAAATTGGTATATTCCAATACATATAACTAATTTATCCCGCAATCTCATCTCAACCATGAGGAAAACACATAATCCAACTCAAAGCCCAAAGATCAACTATTCCACAAAGAATGGAAAATCATGAAGGAAAGTACCACACAGGTAATCCACATAGAAGAATACCACCAATGTATTACCATGAAGGAAAGTAATTCCAGGTACAGAATCTCCTCACACCAGGTATTTCTTTGGTATATTAGTAGAGATGATTAGATGTAACTATTGAATCTTCTTACTCTGTTATAAGGCTCTTCTGCCGACCCACACAAGATCGCTCTTGGTGATGAACCACACATGACCACTTTATGTACTGAACCACATAGGATCGCTCAGTGAAAACCCACACAGGATCGCTCTATGTGATGACCCACACATGATCTCTCTAGGTGATAACCCACACAGGATCGCTTGGTGCTTAACCACACTGGATCGCTCTATATGTTGACCCACATAGGATCGCTCTAAGTGTTGACTCACACATTATCTCTCTACATGCTGACCCACATAGGTTCTCCCTAGTTTTTGATCCACACATGATCACTCTAAGTGCTAACCCATATAGGATCGCTCTTCATTCATCATGTCAGAGCTAACTACTGGGTTCCTGAACTAAGATCGCTCGTCTCTAGGAGGAACTGCTACACAAGCTATGGATAGATACTCCAACTACCATGAAGTCCTAGGAAGAAGTATCCCAAATGACAGCCATGTCATAGTGGTCACAACACAACAGACGGTGCGTCAATCAAACGCCCGATCATTGAGTTATTAGCCTTTTAGGCCCCAGCACCCTGTTGCATTCGTGCCCGATCCATCCCGATCGTATTCCAAAATTCTCAAAATTTACAGTGGGGTATACTAAATGGGACCATCTCACTCCTAGGTTTCTAATTCCATTGAAAATTCATCAAACGGTTTTCTGGTGACAATGTTATGCACAGAAGTGTGTACTTGGGGCATAGTGGGATCGGGTACAGTCCGAACCGGCCCGAACCGACCTGGGCTGACCCGGTCTTGTTTGACCCAGCCAGAGCCACTGGGTCTAGCAAGAAATGAGGGTGGCTTAGGCACGAGGTGACTATTTCACAGACGGTGCGAGGTACTAGGGCAGCTTGGCCATAGGGGGTTCTGTGAGGTCGTGGGATGGCTCGGCCACAAACATCGTGAGGCCGTGGACGGCGAGAGGCTATGGGGTGGTGGTGGCCGCATTGCGGCGGTGGCCGTGGCTGGTTCCGGTGCACCATCGCCTTTGTTGCAGTTGGAGGAGGTGTCAGCCGCCGTTCTCATTCCCCTCCGTGGTTGGTCGCTGACCGTCTCTCTCACAAATACCTCCACAAATCATCACAAGATTTGCGGAGAGGAGGTGCCTTGTTGGTTGGGCCCACACTCTCTATGACTAACCTGCTTTCTTTTTATTACACAATTAAACATAATTTATTACATAAACATCACTTGATAAAAAATAGAATATAGAGAGGGCTAGTGTCTTTTGGGCATAGGATCATTACATAAAAACTTAAAACATGAAATACAACATCTTTATTGAAAATATCTTTTACATGACAACTACATTCCCTCGTACATAGCGTTGCATGAGATAACCTGAGGACATGCATAAGAAAAGGGTGAGCTATAAATCCCAGTAAGGGAATAATAATGGAATAACATGAGAAATACAATACATGTTAGGAAATAGGCTTGTCAATAGAGCACAAGAGAATCATAAACATTAATGCATGATAAAGTATGATAATCATAACATATGAATGTTTCAACAGCACATAACATGGAATTAGCATGTGCCAAGGCTAATTGAAAATGGAGCATGAGTAAACCATTGTTGAAATTGAATTATAATTAGTAAACACCCATTTCACATGACGTATCATTATAATATACTTTACCCAATGCATTGTAGCTCTATTACGATGCACCCATCTTTAACATTTCATTTCATGCATAAGTGTGCTGCATAGATCATATAACATGGATTCATAAAATATCATCATTTATTATACAATAAAGGAATGTGGAATTATATAATCAATACGTATATGTCCATAAAGTTGAATACCCTTTATAGAGAAATTGGCATGGTATTCACTACACAATGACATTGGCTTGCAAAATCTGTGCAATTTCGACAGCGTAACGATGTGACGTATGAATTCATAAAAATGGTTGATGAGAGAGAAAGGGGTGTCTAATAATTTTTAAATGTCATGGATAGTAAGGGTGTTATATAGATACAAGTCTAAAAATTGTAATGGAATATAGATTGCTGATAAAAAAGAATTTCATGAATGTAAACGAGGAGAATGAAGTTTATTTCAGAATTTATACATAGTAACAGGTGTACATGGCAGCCAAATAATGAGAGAGAAAGGGGTATACCATCATTAAAACATAAATAGGGCAGTATGTGGGATGTTTGAAACCACACCCCACCATTTTTAATTGAAATTAAAATGGCATAACAATTTATAGAATATTGGACAAAAATGAGAAAATAAGAAAAAACCGTTACTAGGAAGTGTGCTTCCAAAGGCTTTTGAGAGACTTGAGAGAGGCTTATTGGTAGATTGGGACTCTTGGGAGGATTCTAGGGAGAGTAGGGGAAAGGATGGACGAAATCCAATGTCTTTTAGTGTGGAGGAAGTGGGAGATAGTGTGGGATTATATAAGAAAGTTGAGAGAATTCATTATTATTTAGGTTTGGGACACCTCATATTAAACTAATCCAAACCACATAACTGCCCCTGGTTTTTACCCATGGTTTTTGGAAAATGTAAGTGGAAAAAAAAAATTTTATAAGCCAAAGTCATAACTTCTTAAAATAATGGGGTTGATTCTGTGGAGGTGAGTCACACTCCCAAGGAAAACAATTTAAAAAGTTAAGATGTTTAATACGTCGTGAAGGGTCCATTAATGATTTTTAAAATAAGTAAAAAAACCCCAAAATCACATTTTTAATGGTAAAACATATATTGGCCAAACATAAAGCTTATAATCTTTTATTACAATACAATTGGGACATTATTATGTTATAAAACTCATTATATATTTAAACGGTATTTAATTTTTTCTCAAATATTTGACACTCAGAAAATTATGAAAAATTCACTATTGGATAGTTTCGACGTCCTAATTCGAGAAATAATATTTATTTTATCTAAATAATTTTTAAAATATGTTAATTTTCACTTTTAAAATAAAAACCGACATTTATCGAAAATTAATGGGGTTTGACAAAAATGGATTTCAAAACATAATAAAAATTACAATTGCATTAATAAAATTGTCCGATCATTTATATTTAATAAAAAATAATTTAATAATAATAATAATAATTTTTTTATTAAAATATTATTTAATTCAAAAATCTATTAATTCATCAAAATATATTTCTTAGTAGAAAATTAACTAAACATACTATTTATGTTTTAAAAAAACTATTTACAAGTTCACAATAGTAAAATGAAAGTATAATAATTATTATATAAATAAATAATATACACAACCACAATACCATGGAATTGTTACATAACCCCTTAAAATACCCGAATTAGACCGAAGGGTGAGGTGTGCGATGGTGACAGACTATTGGGGTGGCTCAGATAACAATGCCTGGTTAGTAATCTCTATCAACTTCCACTTCTCTCGTAGGCGGTTCTTCTCAAGATTAATGTGTTAAATCTCAGCATGAGCTAGGTCAAGAGTGAATCCCAATGATGCCACCACCTTTTCGAGCACTGAAAAATGGGCTTTGTATGGGGCAGGTCTACTGGATGAGGCCATCACTTCCTTTGTCTGAGTAAATTGGATTTGTTAAAGCCCTCTATTTTTAACAATCATGTGACTGCCTTTCAATGGATATATTAGAAAAAATCACAATTCATAACATAAAACCAAAGAATTTGACATTTTATATAAACATTTTACATAAATATACATTTAATTAGATCAAGTGGTATTTCTATTAATGATAGTTTGGGTCATTAAAATCTCCCCCCCTAAAGAAATTTCTCCCTCAAAATTTACTTTTCCCATACTAAAAAAGTTGGGTGTATCACTACTTCATCATTTCCTCCGATTCCCATGCCTCTTCTTAAAACTTATTGTTTCACCACAACCCCATGATGAGGGGCATTGTCTTATTTTGTAGAACTTTTTCTCTACAATCTAAGATCTTCAATGGTTTCTCCTCATAAGAAATATCATCCTATAACTGTACCACCTCTGAGGAGAGTACATGTGAAGGATCTGGTATGTACATTTTTAAGAGGGATACAGAAAATACATCATGTAATTTGGCCATGGTTGGTGGAAGTGCTAGTCAATAGGCCATAGCTCTGACACGATCAAGAATATCGAAGAGAACGATGTACCTTGGACTTAACCTCCCTTTCATTTCAAACCTCATGACATTCTTCCACATATATATGCGTAGAAATACCATGTCTCCAATATTAAACTCAAGGTATCATCGAAGGTTATCTGAATAACTCTTCTGTCGACCCTACGCTGCATTGATATGCTGCTGAATGGTTTTCACCTTCTCCACCATTTCTTCGACCATTTATGGTCCAAGCATCTTATGCTCACTGACCTCATCTGAACACGCCGATGTACTACACATTTTTCAATAAAGTGCTTCATATAGTGCCATTAGGATGCTCGAGTGGAAACAGTTATTATAAAAAAACTCAACTAGAGGAAGGTGTTGATCACACCATCCTTTATAGACCATTGAGCATAATCTCAACATGTCCTCATGTGTTCGGATATTCTACTCATATTTGACATCATTTTGAGGATGATAGGCCATACTAATGTTTATTTCAGTATTCATATCATGTTGAAGACTCTTCCAAAACATTGAGGTGAATCTTGGATCTCGATCGGACACAATAGATAGTGGTACTCCATGAAGCCTTACCACTTCCCTAATATATATCTGTGCCAATTGATCCAATGAAAAATCCTACTGAATAGAAACTAAGTGTGAATCCTTTGTAATATGATCCCCAACAACAAAGATTGCATTCTTGCCTTTGGAAGTCTTCAGAAGTTCGGTGACAAAGTCAATGGTGATGTTCTCCCATTTCCATTCAGGTATGGGTGATGGTTGCATCATCCCCTTTGACTTATGCATATTTTCCTTCACTTGATGAAACACCAGGTACTTTGATGTGTATTTAGAAATCTATTTCTTCATATTATCCCACCAATAATGTTCTCAGAGATCTCGATAGATCTTTCTATTTCCTGGGTGTATAGAGAAATTTGAACTGTGTGCATCATCCAAAAGTGCATTCTTTAGCTCCAGACATGATGGAACACATAGTCTTTTCTTAAATCCCACAACTCGATCTTCATTAACATTAAACTCCAAGTAATTCAATTTTCCGATATCTTCAACATCTTCTTGAATTCCCACATCATCATTTTGAGAATCCTTTAATATTTCCCAAATTTACGGTTGAGAAATAATTTGTGAATGGATTGATGATGTTACCTTATTTATGATTTCCATATACATCTTCATCAAATATAATAAGATTTCATCCTTTTTAATTCTCATTAATTATTGAATCTTGGGTCCTTTCTATATATGGAATCCGCCACCTTGTTCTCTTTCCCTGGGTGGTAATGGATTGATCAGTAATAGTCTTTGATCAAATTTATCCATCTTCATTGGCACATGTTCACCTCTTTCATTGTGAGTATATACCTGAGGATTTTCTGGTCTGTATATATTTCACAGTTCTCCCCAAGGAGATAATGCTGCCATATTTTCAAAGTAAAGATCACTGCAGCCAACTCGAGACCACATGATGGATAGTTATATTTACGAACATTCAATTACCTTGATGCATAGTCAATGAATTTTCAATTTTGCCTTAACACACATCCCATGCCCTTCTTTGAAGAATCACTGTATACCACAAAATTTTCTCCACTTATGGGTAAAGTGAGCACATGTGTAGTGATAAGCCTCCTTTTCAACTCCATGAATCTTTCTTTGCATTCATCACTCCATCAAAACATTACTCCCTTCCGAGTTAGCTTGGTAAGAGGGTTGGACAATCGTGATAAATTTCTCACAAATCGTCAATAATATCCAACTAACCCATAGAAGCTATGAATATCCATTACCGATGTTGGCCTCAGTCATCCCACAATTGAATCTATTTTAGAGGGATCCACATATATCCCTTTT
This sequence comes from Viscum album, assembly GCA_963277665.1. NCBI lineage: Eukaryota > Viridiplantae > Streptophyta > Magnoliopsida > Santalales > Viscaceae > Viscum > Viscum album. The sequence goes on along the minus strand of OY728129.1, from coordinate 1,262,504,242 downwards.
ATTTTGATGATATGACCCATGTATGAGACCTCCTTCAACCTTAACTCACACTTGTTGTACTTTTCATAGAGCTTCTCATTCCGTAAGGTCTCTAGTACAGTACTCAGATGCTACTCATGATCCTCATTGGTTTTGGAGTACATCAGAATATCATCTATAAAGACTACCACAAATTTTTCTAGGTAATATCTAAAGACTCTATTCATCAATTCCATGAATATTGATGGAGAATTAGTGATTCCTAATGGAATTACAATGAATTCATTGTGCACAAATTTTGTACGAAAAGCAGTCTTGTGGATAACTTCCTTCTTCACCCTTACTTGATAATATCCCAACCATAAATCCACCTTAGAGAAGTATTCTACTCCACGCAGTTGATCATAAAAGTCATAAATTCATGTGAGAATACTTGTTCTTTATCCTGATTTTCTTAAGCCCACAATAATCATTGGAAAGGCGCAATGACCCATCTACTTTCTTGACTAAGAGGACTGGTGCACCCCATGGTGAAACACTTGGGCATATAAACCATTTTTTTAGATTCTCTTGTTGTAGTTTTTTCATCTCCTCATGCTCAAAAAAATCCATTATATACAGAGTCTTGTATATTGGAAACACCCCAGGTATTAGATCAATTGAGAATTCAACATATCTATTAGGAGGAAGACCAACCAATTCCCTGGGAAATAGTTCAGTGAATTGCTTCAGAATAGTCATGTCTTCATGGATGGTTTGTTACATGGAATCAATCATCATTTCCAGATATGTTTAATCATAGGGAATAAATATCCATGCTTGATATGATGAAGCTAAAGAAGATTCTTCCACCTCCTTGCACTTGTACAGAATCAAGGGTCGATTCTCCACATGGAGAGTGATTTCCCTCTCCCGGCAATTTATGTTGGATCTATATAAGGAAATCCAATCCATGCGATTAATTGCATCAAATTCAAAAAGAGGGAGAATGAAAAGGTTTTACGTGATGTTTAATCCATAGATTATGACTGTGGAGTTGTTATATTCATGGGATGCAATGATTTCCCCATTTGTTGTACTCACAGACATCTTCACTTCCATGATTTGTGGTGGTAATGGAATTGTTCTAATAATTTTTTGAGATATAAAAGAATTCATAGTATATTAATCAAAATGTATGTTCTCTATTATTGTATGAATAACTATTGTACCTTTCACCACTTCATTTTGGGGGTTTACTTCAGTAGTAGTGATGGAAAAAGCTCTCCCTTGTTACCTTAGAGGTTGTTAGTTGCCTCTAAAAACCCATGTATTAGGGAACTGATTTGGAAGATGCCCTGGATCTTTGTAGTTGTATCAGTGAACAACACGTTGAGGTTTGAGCGGAGCATTCCTCTCCACTGTTGCGGTCATAGGTTTTTCTTGTCTGCAGTTAACAACTAGGTGCCCTTGTCTTCTACACCTAATGCATTTCCTCACCCCCTTTAGGAAATTTACGAGGTGCTTCTTTTTCCACCTTTGGAAAATTAGGTGATGGATCTTCTTAGCACCGTTGGATTTATCCATCATACCACCAGCATTGAAATCCACCTTACGCTTCTTATTCCCATGATACCCATGAGATTTTACAATCTCCATTTCGACCTTGAGGGCACATCAGGCAATTAGCTCATAGTTGCTGAAGTCATGGATCACTATCACTTTCCGTAACCATGGTTTCAGACCACCAAAGAAGTGGTCAAACTTCCATTTGTGGGTAAAGAAAATGTTGGATGTGTATTGTGAATGTCTTTTGTTGTTTTCCTCATACTCTCCAACAGATTCACCGCCTTTCTACTTGAGGGTAGGGATGTACCTTTCCATCATTAGCTGGTGGGAACGTGGAAACTATTTATCTAAAAACATCATCCTGAAATCCTTCCATTACAATGCCTCGATATCCTCCTCAGGCATCATATTTTTGATCAATGATCCTAATTGATCAGCTTCACCCTCTATACGATAAGAAGCTAGGAGAACCTTCTCTTGTTCAGAACATTGAAGGATGGAGAATATCTTTTCAATGGAGTTGATCCATTGTTAATTGATTGAGGGATCATATGATCTATTACAAATAGGAGGAATTTGTCTCATGAATCTATCGACAGAGACTTGTTCTTTGGGGGGGGGGGGTTCAACGTTCCTATTGACCAATGTTTCTATTCAATGCTTGAGTTCGCTGAGAGATACACATGACAATGTTCTCGATTCCCACTCCCATTGGATTGGGCATCTCATTAGTACAGTCATCAAATTGATCTTCACATCGGTTGTTAGCCCGAGTCCTCCTATTACTGGCCATTGGCTAGAATAAAAATAAATTTAGGGGTAACACAAAAAGGCTAATCGATGGAAAAAACTAACAAGCTATAAAAAAAATTATTCTTTAAATATGAATGTATTGGCTTCAGTCATTGTTATCACTGATCTACTTTCTAACATATTTTCTTAGGGAATTACTTTCTCCCTAAATATTGGTTAATACTATGCCTATGAATTTACCAATGCATGTCCCCCAGGAATGTCATAAATAAGAGTGCAGTACGACCCATTATCGTTCACCAATTCCCGTTCAAGTCTAGTTCAAAGCAATGTCTCCGAGTTTTACCCCTAGGATACATATGTTCCAGATCCGCCTCTACCTGCTCGTATCCAAACAAGGACTTATTTTCATGATAAACCACGTAATAAATACTCACCAAAACATAGGTATGTTTTTATTATACTTATTATTGTATCTAAGGCTTCACTAGGGTTTTCTAATCCTAATACCAAAAATTACTAATCCTATCCTCTGATACCAACTATGACAACCCTACTTTCTATTTATTATACAATTAAACATAATTTATTACATGAACTTTACACGATACAACATAAAAGATCGATAGATCTAGTGTCTTTAGGGCTTATGTTTATTACATAACAACTTGAAACGTGAAATAAAAATTCTTTATAGAAAACTTCCTTTACATTACCACTACATTTCCTCGTACTTAGCATTGCATGGGATAAACTGAGGACATTCATAAGAAAAGGGAGAGCTATAAAGCCTAGTATGGGAATAATCATGGAATAACATGAGGAATACAATTCATGTTTGAAAACAAGCATATCAATAGATAACAAGAGAAGCATAAACATAAAGGCATGATAAAGAGTGATAATCATTACATGCAAATGTGACAACAACACTTAACATGGTATTAGCTTGAACCAAGCCTCATTGCACATGGATGATGAGTATAATATCATTACACATGGGGCATGAGTAAACCCTCGTTGCACTTGAATTAGCATGAGTAAACACCCATTGAAAATGACGCATCATGAAACAATAATTTAGCTAATGCATTATAGCTCTATAAGGGTGCACCCTTCTTAAACATTTCATTTCATTCGTAAGGGTGCCAGATGGATCTTATATCATGGATTCATAAAACAACATCATTTATTCCACAATAAAAATATGTGGAATTCATACATGAAACATTATAATTAATATGTAAATGTGAATAAAGGTTAATACCCTTGTTAGAGAAATGGGCATGGTATTCACAATACAATGACATTGGCTTGGAAAATCGGTGAAATCTCGGTAGTGTAACGACGTGACATAAGAATTCATAAAAATTGTTGAGGAGAAAGAATGGGGTGTCTCATATTATTTACATTAAATGGACTGTAAAGTGTTCATATTGATACATGTCCCAACAAATGTAATGGAATTTAGATTCATTTTACAAAATAATTTCTTGAATGTAAATAAGCAGAGAAATGTTTCTTTTGGAATTTCGGCATTGTAACAAGTGTACATTGGAGGCATTTAATGAGAGAGAAGGGGGTCTCCCATCATTCCAACCTAAATAGGAAATTATGGGGGAGGTGCGAAACCATACCCCAACATTTATAATTTATACTAAAAGGGCATACAATTTAAATAATATTGGACAAAAATGACAAAGAAAGATAAAACCCTTACTTGGATGTGTGCTTAGAAATGCTTGAGAGAGGCTTCTTGGGAGCTTGGGGAACCTTGGGAGGATTCTAGAGAGGGTAGGGCATAGGTTGTATGACCTCCAAATGCTTTTAGTGAGGAGGAAGTGGGAGCTCGGGTGGGATTATATAGGAAATATGAGAGAATTCATTAAAATTTACGTTTGGGACACCTCACATTAAACTAATTCAAACCACATACCATCCCATGTTTTGTACCGATGGTTTTTGGAGAAGGGAAGTGGAATGAAATATTTTATAACGGCAAAGTCCGAACTTCATAAATTAATGGGGTTTCTTATGTGGAGGTTACTCACACTCCCAAGGAAAACAATTTAAAAAGAAAATATGTTTAATAAGTCTTGAAGGGTCCATTAATGATTTGGAAAATAAGTTAAACAAACCCAAAATCACATTATGTTAATAATAAAACATATATTCGCCAAACATAAAGATTATAGAATTTTATTACATCACTATTGGGTCATTATGATGTCATAAAACATATTATATATTTAAACGGTATTTACTTTATAACAAAATATTTTACTACCTTGAAAAATTACAAAAAATTCACCATTGTATAATTTTGACATCCTGATTCCAGAAATAATATTTTTTTTATACAAATAATTATATATATATTTTAATATTCAATTTTAAAATAAAAACCGACATTTATAAAAAATTTATAGTTTTTGAAAAAAATGGCTTTCATACCATAATAAAAATAAAAAATGAATTAAAAATATTATATGATCTTTTATATTTGATAAAAAATAATTTAAAAATAATAATAGGTTTTTTATTAAAATATTATATAATTTAAAAATCCATTAATTCATCAAAATAGATTTCATAGTTGAACATTAACTAAAAATACTATTTTTTCTTTAGAAAAACTTGTTACAAGGTAACAATAATAAAATTAATGTATATAAATTATTATATAAATACATAATGTACATAACCATAGTACTAGAGAATTTTTATATAACCCCATAAAATACCCGCATATGACCGAAGGGTGAGGAGTACGATGGTGACAGACTCTTGGGGTGGCATGAATAACATTTATCAGGTGGTAATCTATATCAACTTCCACATCTCTCGTGGGCGGTTCCGCTCAAGCATAATGCGTTCAAGATTGGCCTAATATTTTTCAATAGTGAATCCCAAGGATGCCTCCTCCTTTACGAGATCTGACAAATGGGCTTCATATGGGGCCCATCTACTGGATGAGGTCATCGCTTCCTTTGTATGAGTAAATTGAATTTGTTAAAGCCCTCTATTTATACTAATCATATGATCATAGTTCAATGCCTATATTAAAAACGGTCAAAGTTCATAACATAAAACCAAATAAGTTGACAATTTATATTAACATTTTACATAAATATACATTTAATTATATCAAGAGGGATTTCCTTTAATGATTGTTTGGGTAGTTACACTATCCGCATTAAAGTGGGAACATGTAGCAATAATCCCTTCTTGAATAATGAAGAATTATCAAGAATGATAAAGGAGAAGGATTTCAAACAACCACTCTACCTTGTTTGATTGTTGACGTCGATGAAACAAGTCTACATTGTCGATGTTCGTCACGCCGTTCACAATCCTCTGATTTCTATCTCATTCTTCGGATAAACGTTCTTCGATGGATGTGGTTATTCATTGTTGAAGATTTCCATTGTTGGAGGATTTCTCGGGGAAGAATTCAAAGTAGTGCGTCATCATTCTTTGATGGAGCAGTGTTCTTTATTGGAGAGTACAATCCTCCAAGCACACTCCCCTTGGCCAATAATTTCCCCCAAAATAAAAATAGCCAACTGTTGTGTTTACCCAATTTTAATTGTTGGCGCAATTTCAAATTGGATTAAATAAAATCATAGGTTGGAATAATAAATAATGGGTGTGGCATAATATATGATTGAGGATTTGAAGAGGCACCCCAACATTTAATAGGATGTTTGAGGGATTCTCCCATTAATGGGGAGTTCACGAGGGTTTATTGTTGGTTGGTCCCCACCACCATAACAAATAAGAGGTTTGGCTCGGTGGTCCCCACCTCCATAACCTCTCATGGGAGGTTTCAGTTCAGGTGGTCCCCAACAATGAAGTATTCATAGGGGTGGTTTCAAAATAAAATAAAAATAAAATGTTAAACAATTTTATTTTTATTTTATTCTTTCACGAAAAACCCAAATTATATCATTCACTCACGACCCACTATGGTCGAGGTGAAGGTTTCCTTAAACTAATACCAGTGCTGTTAGTTAATCAGTGTCCTCTGATTTCAATTCCGAGCACCGGTTGAATGGTTAGAAAAACTTTCTCGCACAGTTACTGAACATACCTGAACAAAAATTCAGAAATTCATTCGGGCACTCCAGGCCCCGGAATCACAGGACATCAATATTTACAGACTCATTAAATTCCAATATATTTAAAAAAATTACATGGAAATTCCAGGTCTCTACATTATCCCCACCTCAGGGCATTGTGTCTGTGTAATCCATAACTCAACACGGTAAACAAGTTGGGGTACTGAGCTTGCATATGAGCCTCCCGCTCCCATGTTCTCTATTAGAGGTTCATGTGCATCCAACGAATGTGCACCATAGGTGTCGACCGCCCATGAAGGAACCGCTTCTGTCGATCCTCAATCTCTACGGGAACCTCCACAAAAGTTTCCCCATCATCGACGTCCAACACATCGTGGTCGATGATGTGATAAGGGTCGTGCACCTATCTCCTCAGCTGGCATACATGGAAGACATCGTGCACCAGGTGCAACTGAGGTGGAAGAGCTAAGTAGTATGCCACCTCACCAACTCTGCTGAGGAATTGAAAAGGTCTGATGAATCTCAAAGATATCTTGTCACCTCGGACAAATATTTTCAAACCTTGTTGAGGTGAGAACTGTAGAATGATGTCATCGCCATCCCGAACTCCAAAGGTCTCTGTCTCCTGTTAGCATAAGACTTCTGCCTTTACTATGCAGTATTCACTCACTCCTAGATGATTTTCACTTTCTCTATGGTAGCTCATACCATCTCTAGTAACACTAGTGCTGAATCCCCTGGGTCAGTCAAGCAAAAAGGTGATCTGCAAGGTTACCCATACAACGCCTCGAACGGTGCCATCCCAATGGTGGAGTGATCGATTTTGTTTTATGGAAACTCCACCAAAGGTGGGTAATCCTCCCAGATGCGACCAAAGTCAAGGACACAAGCATGCATCATGTCCCCGAGGGTCTGAATGGTATGCTCAGTATGACCATCCATCTGAGGATGGAAGGCAGTGCTCAAATGAAGCTACGTCCCGAAAGCCCCCTATAAACCCTTATATAGATGGGATGTAAAATGTGCATCATGATCTGAGAGAATATTCGAGGGTACTCCATGCAACCGCACAATCTTGTGCACTTATAGGCATCTCATGCTCTCTATTGAACCCTTCTCTCTTATTGGTAGGAAGTGGGCCGACTTGGTGAGTCAGTTGACAGTCACCCAAATCGAGTCATGACCCCTGGATGTATGTGGAATTCCTATCACAATGTCCATGGATATCCATCCGACTTCCACTATGGAACCTCTAAGGGTTAAACCAAGCATGCTGGTACCTGATGCTCTGCCTTCACTTACTAACAAGCGAGGCACTGAGAGACAAATTCTTCTACTAATTTTTCATTCCCAGCCACAAGTGTTGTCATCAGAGATCATGGTACATATTTTCCACTGGTGGATGTACTGATATAGGGGACATGTGGAACTTCCAAAAGACTTAATTTTTAAGTGACACTAGTGCCATGGCACGTCCTCTGAAGAGGATGATCTACTCCCCACCTTCAGAAAATTCATTTGGTGCCTGCCCTGTGGATATCTTAGCACGTCGATCCTTGCAGTCAACATCCCCACGCTGCGACTACCTGACTCGCTAAAGAAGTGGGGGAGTGATTGTAAGAGAATCAAGAAATGCTGCTCCATCTCGTTTGAAAAATAATATCTGCAAAGTGGCCAGCTGCTATGTCACCTCAACTAGTAGCTGTATACTTGACCTCCTGCTATGTGCATCTGTTACAATGTTCCCCTTTCAAGGAGTATAGACTATCTCGATGTAATAGTCTTATAGGAACACAATCCAATGTTGATGTATCAGGCTCAAGTCCTTCTAAGAGAATATATACCTGAGACTCTTGTGAACAAAGTACACTGTAAAATGCTCGCCCATCCGATATTTCCGCCACGTCTTTAAGGCGAAGACCACTGCTACTAAATCTAGATCATGGGTATTGCAGTTCTGCTTATGTTGTCTTATCTACTGATAACCTGATGCGATCACTAGTCACTCCTGCATCAGGACACATCTAAGCCTGGCCCCTGATGCGTCGTAGTAGACTACGTACCCTACACCCTCCTCTAGAATCTTGAAGATGGGGGCACTAGTCAGCCTCTTCTAGAGTTCCTGAAAACTCTCCCGGAATCTCTCCGACCACTCTAAGGGTTTCCCCTTCTTCATCAATGATAAAATTAGTAATGCAACTCAGGATAAATCTTGCACAAAACTCTGGTAGTATCCAGCTAAACCCATGAAACTTTGTACCTCCATCACACACAGGCATGGCTCCCAAGAATGTAATGCCTCAATCGTCGCAGGGTCCACTACCACTCCAGCCTCCGAGATGACATATCATAGAAATTTAACCTCTTATATCCAGAACTAGCACATAAAATGAATACCATAAGGCTAGTGCTCTCAGAGTGTGTCCGGTACTACACGCAAATGATAGGCATGCTCCTCCACAGTAGTCGAGTAGATCATAATATCGAAGATAAAGAATACTACAAAGCGATCAAGGTATGTCACAAAGATCCTATTCATGAGTCCCATGAACACTTCTTGAGTATTGGTCACACCTAATGGAATAAAAAAGAACTTGTAGTGTCCATACCGACATCTAAAGGAAGTCTTCGGCACATCATCATCTCACACTCTGAGCTGGTGATAGCCTGACCTGAGGTATATCTTGGAGAACCATAGTTATCCCTTTATTTGATCAAATAGGTCATCAATTCTCGGGAGTGTGTACTTGTTCTTCATGGTCACCTGATTCAGGCAATGATATTTGACACAATTTCTCACACTCCCATTAAAATTCTTGGAGAACAAAATCTGGGTTTCCCTGAGAGATACAGTGGGATGATTGAATCCCTCCCCCTTCAAGTCCTCTAGCTATACCCGCAGCTCGAGAAGCTCCACATGAGCCATATGATTTGGTGGTGTAGATATAGGAGTCATCCCAGGGTACAGCTCAATGTAAATGTCTTCCTCTCTGCGAGGAGGTAGACCTGGGACATCCTCAGAGAAAACACCCACGTACATGTCCACCACTACTGGATAAATCGGACACTCCACATAAACTTCTCCAAGGTTGAGGCTATCCAACTGATGAGTGATAGGATGCACCACACCCATCGTAAGTCCATCCTATGCTGCAATGGATCCCTTCCCACCATTAAAGGTAAAACTGGTCCCATCCCTACAAAAACAACACACATTGCTCCTAATACAGTTTATATGACCATGGATTGTAGATAACCACTCCATACCCAAGACGACGTTGTAAGGCCTCAACGCTAATACTAGGATATCACAACTGAATCTCTCGCCTCTTAGAGTAAGCTCACTCTTTTGGCACCAGTGTGTAATCATCGAATCCACTCACATAGGAGTCTCTAGCTGTAAGGATCGATCCAATGGCTCCATCAGAATCTCCGAGATCTGAATGAGGGATGTAGTAAAAAAAGAATGACCGGAACCTATTTCTATAAGTACTGAAGCTAAGGTGGAGTAGACATAGATCGTAACTCGTATCATCTCTGGAGAGACGTAATCATAGGCCTCAGGTACCTGGAGTTGAGCTCACCCATGTCCTCTAGCTCCATGTAGTCCGGGTGGACCTCCTGATGGTGGTGGCGGTAACATTGTGATTCGTAACCCGCCGCCAGCTGCACGGAAAACTCCTCTTCCACGTCAACCTGCTCCATATGGACCTACTTAGTTGAACCTCTATCATTTCCTGGGCGGTCCCTCGACCGTCTTTTGATCATCCATATGATGGTTCAGACAGTCTCGAGCCATGTGACCCTACCCGAAACATGCGTAACACCGCCCACTCATGGCATGACTGGCTCCTCCTCGGGTGTCCCGCACACCCGATCCTTAGTCATGCAGTCATCCACCTATATGTGGGGTCATCTTGGATATCTGTGTCATCTGTCTACGGAAAGCTGTAGAAGTCTCCTCTACATGACGAATTTTGGTGGGTCTTGCTATTGGGGACTGCTCAGTGAGAAAACTATCCACTAAGAGGGATCTCTATTACACACCCACCTATGTCGGGATCCTGAGTGAGATCATCAAGGCCCTGATCTCCTGCCTCAGCCCCTGATCGAAGGTTTGGGCCCTGAAAAATGGGTCACGCACCATATCTATTGAGTAGCATGTGAAGTCAGTGAACCTTTCTGTGTACTGATCCATAGTCATGATGCCCTACTGCAGATGAAGTAGCTCCTGAATGCACAATGCGTGAAGAGGCGTTGGGACAAACTCTACTCGAAACATGCTCTCGAAGTCTACCTTGGGAAGTATCACCTCGATAAGAGCCTGGTGTATAATGCTCCACCATCTTCCTGTTGTTGCATGTAGAAGACTGGTGGAAAGGATCACCATGAGATTGGTTGATGTCCCCACCAGTTGAAAGACACACACTATAGCCTCCAACCAATCATTAGATATCTGTGGGTCCATCTCCCCCAAATATTGGGAGGCCTCTGGCGCTGGAAGTCGTGCAAATCGCTCAAGAAGCATGCACCCTCTTCTACTGGAGCTGGTGGAATCAGTGGCCCAACGAGGAACAATACCACTAGTGCCTCCTCTAGTGCCTCTACTGGAAGAGGTCCCTACACAAAGTCCTCATTGCTCAGTGGGCTATCAGTGCATACAACTCTCAGAACCCAAGATGACTGTCTGCATGGAGGCATCCTAAAAAGAAACTGGTGCGCCACATTAAATAAGTTATACATGGTGAGATAACCCAATGAGATCACAAAGAAAACTCATAAAAACACACACACAATTAGTGTTTTCATGAACTGAGTAGGAAATCAGAAGTAAGGGTCCCGGTGTATGGATACGTCAGCTGTTGCACCAACAATGGATTCCGTAAACTGATAACCACCCTCATAACACATTACACTATTTCCGTTAAAATAAAGATCAGAGTCTTATGTTATACAGTGTAACCGACTCCTCTGATACAAATTTGTCACAACTCATCCCCCGAGGCCTATGCCATGAATACCCCAAGCCTGCAATCCTTTGTCCAGGGGCTGGTGACTAGCCTCGAAGGCATATTCCATAAAACTGGAAAGGAATTGCCTTTATAACATGAAACAAACACAACCAAGCACAAAATAAGATACGAAATCAAGTAAACTGAATATTAACATAGTAAGTATAATAAGTAAAAAGGGGAAAAAATACAATCCCAATTGGAAAGTACAAGGAAAACTAGAATGTACAAGACAAATGCTAGGTGGAAAGTAGCTTTTGAATCATCCCCCACGGATTCTTCCTAAAGGGTAGGTACAACTCGCGATTGGTCGTCTCTGCGGTTCGCCTCGTCTTACGTCCACCACTAAGCTACCCCAAGTCCTGGTAGCCTCATCCTCATTCAGTGTTGTTTGTCATTAGTAAAAAATAGAACGAAGTTTAGGCATAGCCCGTTTAGGGGTGATTATAACGATACTCAGTAATGACCCCCAGACCCTCAAGGTCGCACAATATCCACAAGGGATAAACCACAGCGAAAGGAAACAATAAATTACCCTACATAGGTATATGTCTATACGTATACCTAAGTTATCAAGTAATCCCATCTCAATCATGAGAAAAAAACAGAGTCTAACTCAAATCCCAAAGCTAAACTGTTCCACAAAGGAAGGAAAATCATGAAGGAAAGTACCCCATAGGTACGCCATACTGATGAATACCACCATGGTATTACCAAGAAAGAAACTTCTATAAGGTACATTCCCATCTCACACTAGGTATTCCTTAGGTATATTAGTATAGATGATTAGACGTAACTACTGAATCATATCACTCTATTAAGAGGGTCTGCTACTGACCCACAAATGATTTCTGTAGTTGCTAACCCACACAGGATTACTCTATGTGCTAACCCACATAGGATCACTTGGTGCTGACCCATACAAGATAACTCTATGTGTTAACCCACACATGATTTCCCTAGGTGCTATCCCACAAAGGATCACAAGGTTTTACCCCACAAAGGGTCACCCAAAGTGCTAACCTACATAGGATTGCTCTAGATGCTGACCCATAGAGGATCTCTCTTCCTACTGTCCCACATAGGATTGCTCTAAATGATGACCTACATAGGATTTCTCTATGTGCTGACCCACACAACATCTCTCTTAATTCTTCACGTCACAACCAGCTACTGGGTTCCTGCAAAAATCTTGCTCGTCTCTAGGGGGATCCGCTTCACAAGCTACATGTCGATACACTACAGGACAATTTTCCGTTCATGGAAGTTGTTTTTGGATATAGTGGTGGATTAAACCGCCGCATCATTCTGTGTCGGGACACTATTGCTAGTGGTTATAGAAATTTCACGGCGGTTTTTGGAAAATGTCTTAGATAGCTCATTTTTCTGCAGTTATGATGCTTTTAGCGGCGGTTTTAAGAGCCTCCAAAAAAATGTAAGCCTGCGGTAGGGAAAACCACCTCTAAAAGAATCAAAACCGCCACCAAATCCACGCTGACAAGGGTCCACAATAGTGGATATTAAAACCATCGCGAAAATTAACACCGTAGCGGAGGTTATAACCACTGCTAATAGAAATATTATGACATTTAGCAGTAGTTATAACAACCTATAATTGAAAAATACTTACATATAGCTGCGGTTTAAACCTCCTCTAAAACAACTTTTAGAAAAAAAACAGGAGCTTCTACGGCTTCGGTAACAGTGCCCTGAAAAAAAAAACAATTACAAGAATACCAATGAATTAGGGAATCTAAAACATGCAATTTCATACACCCAAATTCAACAAGAATAAACTAAATCAGACAACTACATGTGTGGAATAACAAACTTTCACCCCTATGAATTCAAGTTATAGTCATAAAATATCTACACAACCAAAACAAACATACATTATCTATTTCTTAGGTCTTGCTACATAATATGAATACTGACACCCAGAAACCTAGTCCAATATCCATCCATGTATCAGATTTTCATACATTAGTAGTTTAATAACTAGAACATCTATTTAATATATATATAATACATGAATTTTTTCCTCTTCCATAGACCAGATATGTCCATGCATATAGGCATCTTGTATCAATGTACCAATAGAGAACCACAACCATTGTTAGTCTATATTCTTCAAATTTGTAGTATCAGATAATCTATATATTTCACTCAATGAAGGGTTGGAATAGAAAATATAATAATGGTGGATTTACACATTATAATTTCGACACCATTGATCCTTTACACTATTTTCCATAAATAAAAAATTCATCTCAATACTGATATGCATGAGGCCTTTCTTAACACATTGAAAAATACCCATCCTGTGAGCTTCAATTTCAAGACATTTATAAATATGTAATCAACATAAACAGTATTCGAAAAAAAGAAAAAACACCATTGTCACAAGAATAGTTTTAGAGTAAACAACCCAAAATCTAGTGATCACTATCACTACCATGTGATTTTGGTATTCAATTCCACTATGAATTCTATCCAACATCATTAGTAGTTTCAAAAAATATATTGTTTTCTAATATCAAATAATTTTTATATTACCATTGAAGACATCACTATTCATTCCAATCCACTCTTATACTTTCTTTCATGTAAAATTCATCAGTCACATAATCATTTCCCGCATCATACAATAAAAATATCTAATAACCCTGTGTTAGTTAAAGATTTATACTATTCCATGTTGAACAATCATATATGAGACAAGGTGTCATGAAACTTCACACCTTCATCTAGTACCCATTCATATCTTATGAGTGATCATCTATAATATTCATCAACACTCCATAACATATATCTATGAAATAAGGAAGGCTAATGTGTCATGGATCCATCACATCGTGCATGTACCTCATAGTATCTTATACCACATAAAATTATCGAGGGACTAAATATGAATCACATTGAGAAATCAAAAAAAACTATGGATGAATTAAAAGATATCAATATTCATTAACAAGGTGACCATAACATAACACAAGGAGTCACAGTACCTACATACTGTTCTCAAGGGACTAAATTGACCCTACAATCTCCCCTGAACTAAATACCAAAACCACTCTGATTGGTTATCATCACATGAACACTGAATTACCATGACATTACACAACCCCATCATGGATACCCTCAAAACCACACTTTTTTGTTATGTATAATAACATAAATACGATATATGAGAAAACAATATATAATATGCAGAACATGACATTCCTCAACCCTTTCATTCCTATTTTTTCCCCTATTCTTATCTATTGTAAAATTGTTGGAAAGAGAATGGTTAGTTCTATTAATGATTTGGTATGGGACTGATATAGGCTATTGTGTCCTAAATATGCACACCACACTCAATAAATCAAGACATAAAAGGAAACATCATAAATCAATAAAATACCTAACAGGGAAGATGAAAAATCATGAAAATGATAGGTCATGAAAATGATTGGTGGAAACTGTGTGCCACACAAAATACATATAAAAACTGCCGATGAACACATATCATCACCCTCCCCACCTCCAAAATATCAACAATAAAACTAATCACTGTTAGATGATGAACACATATCATCACCCTCTCCACCTCCATCAACACATCCAGCTACCACCTCTAAGAACATTATATTGAAAATTAAATAGTGTTGCGTATTTATATTTCAACTTAATACCAATAAAATATTGAAAACTATATGATTTTTGAATTTTTGTGATTTACCTCCTCACCACCAGTCAATATAGTACCTCCAGGGGCATATCTTCTCATCTGCTGATGTATATTAGTAAACTCTTTCTACAAAGCAGATATCTGATCCCCTGCTCTTGAAATGTGTTTCATAGAGAAACAATCCATTTCTTATCATCTACAGGTATAGGCTGACTACAACCAAGATTAGATGCAGCTATAATCCCCAGTGGCCTACCAAAATCCTCATATGGTGTGGGTCCCAAACCCAGCCTACACACTCTACCAGGTTGCTCCTTCTTAAGGACTTTATCAACCAGGTCATCCTGGGAGACTATTTAGGACCTCTTAGGATTGGAATCCCATAGTTAATTAATTTTACCTATAAATAAAATATAAATATCTATTAACATATTTAAAACTGATAATAAGTTATTTTAATGAAAAAATGAGTTCATACCCCAACTTCTTTGGTAGGCTCATTAACAAAACTTCCATCAGATTATTTGTGAACATCCAACCACACTTCAGTCTGGGATGCTTTGTGCCCTAAAATATGTGACTGCATTAAACAAAGATAAATCAAAAATATAATATGTTAAATAGATTATCTGGTTTTATAAATATTTAAACTAATGAAATGATTACCAGAGTCAATTGGCTTCTAGAAAATCTTTTTGACCCCGTAGTGTGAGGGATGACTTTCTTTTACTGTTTCGATGCATTATTTCTTGAGAGATCCAGAAATAAATAAAATGAAATTTAATAATAATGTATTCAAGGTCATATCCTCTTCATATACATGTATAAATGTAAAATGAGGTTAATATAATAAATTATATTTAAATACCATCTGTTTCACATCATGATATCTATCAAAAAAAACATTCCATTGTTCATTGGGTGCCCCATTGGGTAGCTTCTCACAAATTTGTTTTACGGTCAACGAAGTATTGTTGACATTTCCCTACAATATCCATTGGATTTCTTTCCATTTATTTCCATGATTTTTCAACATCCACTTTCGTGCTATCACATCAGCAGCGGTAAAGTAGAACAACATCTGTATACAGAAATTTATTTTGAACATATTAATAACATGACATTCAATTACACTATAATTTATTAAAATTATATTTATTTGGGAATCAAAAACATCATTTTTACAACTTGGAGTCATATGTCTCTAATAATTATAAGAAATAGGAAGGGAAATGGGCTCCGCTGCAAGCTGGACTAGAATTTTTCCAAGTAATCCTGTGACATCATCTGTAAGGACCCCATCTGAATTTAATGGGGCAACTATATTCTCTCCATTCATATTCCACACATTTGAACTTTTATTATTTTTCTCTACACATTCATTTTTTCATATTTAATGAACAAACAGTTAGGATAAATAATGTGCAATAAATTTATTTATATTAAAATATGTACTAATAATAGTGACCCTCTAGTATGTCTGTGATGATCTAGAGGTGGTGCGCCACCGCCCGACTGATGACGCTGTTGTAGGGGGAGTTGATGACTCTACTTCTAAAGGGACTCTCACAGAGGGTGTGCGAGATGGTGAAGGGGGAGATGGTGTAGGGGGTAGGAAACTAGTGGCTCAGATGCCGTAGGGAGGGAGACAGATTAATCGTCATCTATTGTAGTAGTTGATAAAACATTGTATCACTTCCTCCATGGAATTCCTGTCATTTAATCAAATAAAATTAAATTTAGAACATGTATTTCGAAAAAATTATGCAGAAAAAATAATTAAAAATGATAATAGAAGCCCGCTACTAAGAAACAATATATATATATATATTAATGACAATTAATGACTAAATAAATGAAATAAGTTGTGGATAAATGATTAAATAACTGTACATAAAATCATTTTCCCTTCAATCATGTCTATTTCCTAATCCATTACATCATCCATTCATTCATCCTTGCGAGACTAATATTTTCAATATCATGATGGGAAAATAATTCTGCTTCTTATTGTTGATTGGATTCAATTTCAGAGGTCAGATCTTCCACTTCATCACCCATATCGAACAAATCTATTTTTATTACATGAGAAACTACACTCCACCCTTCATCCACAATATCATTCACATAATATACCATTTTTTCTTGTGATGATAAGATATATGGATAATTAAGTTCATGATCACCAACATCCATCATGTGAGACAAGTTCACAGAAGTAAATTTCAAGGAATATCTTTTAACACCTTTGATAAAATTGACCCAATTGCATTTGAATAAAAGAACTGAAAAAGGCCCATGGTAGTTTAATTCAATAATATCAGTCATATTTCCATTGTATTCCACTTCAACCAATATTAATATACCACTATTCTGTTATTTCAAACCCTCTTCTCGATCGACTGTATGAAATCTACAACCATTCACGTTGTAATCTTCGAACTTTCTTAATTGTTTTAGAGGACCTCGAGCAAGAATCATTAAATCTTCATACACCTCGGCTCGAGTATCAATATTCATGATCTAATAAAGGAAATAAACATTAATAGATTTAAAAAATATATGTGTCAAACAAATATTCATATTTATTTCAATATTTATGAACATACACGTCGTGCAAACCATTCTACAAGCTCATTATTAACAGTTTTCGTTTTATCATTCTCATTTCATGTTCGGCCTCTCATTCGTCTCTTTGTTTGTATCATAAAATCTTCAATAAATGGATCTGAAATTTCACTATTCAGCATCACATATCTATGTGCCTGTAATAATTCTAATTCTGCCAGTGTCACATTTGAGGTCCTCCCAACGAATCGGTCAATAGCAGGAAATATATTGGATTTCATATGTATTTGAGATTGAGTCGATGTGTCTTCAACACATCCAACCCGATTAAATCTTGCCTCAATATCATCCAAATATCGAGAAAAAAAGTTAAGACACCCCTCAACCAAATATCATTCAGCAATAGAGGCTTCTGGTTGAGCTTTATTTCTCATATATGATTTCAAATGCCCAAGATATATATGAAATAAAAGAAACATAAATATGCATTTAATTAAGTGAAAAATTGTTTAAATAACTTAAAAATAAATAAATAAAGTACCTATCAATTGGATACATCCATCGATAATGAATGGGGCCTCTTAATTTATCTTCCTCAACAAAATGCACAGTTTAATGCATCATTACTGTAAAAAACGATGGAGGAAATATCATCCCTACTGCACAAAGTGTCAATAAAAACCTCTCCTGGAGGTTGTCTAGCTGAAATTTATGTCGATATTTCTCACATAGTTGTATGAAAAATGTACAGAATTGTAGTAAAACATTAGTAATTTTTTCAGGTAATAATGTTTGCAATGTCAATGGTAGTAACTATTGTTACAAAGTATGTGAATCGTAACATTTTAATCAATGTAACTTAAAATTATTCAAGTAAACACACATCAAGATGTTACTTGAATACCCATCAGATAACATAGAATTCATTAAAATTCAAAGGAATGTATCCTTATCCCTATTTTTCATTGCAAAAGTTTTTCGGGGATAATTTTCTTTCTCATCTGGCTAGAGACCGCATTTTACGTTCATTGAATGTAAGTCTTTGCGATCATTGAGATGATCCTTCAACTTTTCATTCTTATTATGCAATTTGAAAATCAAATTGTCACATACATTATTCTCAATATGCTTCACATCATGATTATGTCGCGACAATTTAAATTCCCAATACAGATGTTTGAAGAATATATGTTTTTTTCTTCCGTTATTGTGTTGTGATTTCTATTGACGATGCACTTCGAACACGTTTACCTCTATCATTCAACTGATGAACCTTCCCAAATTTTGATTCAGAATTTCCAAGTTCTGTCAATATTTTTGATTCAGTTAACAACTTTGGAGGTGGTCCACAATTAATGAAATCATTAAATTTTGATATGTTTAGCCGAAATCCATGAGATGCATCGAGAAATATTCAGTGGAACAAGAAGGACCATTTTTTATTTTAAGGTAGCCATTTGGGCTCAAAATCAATGATACAAATAGGACAAGCCAAACCCATGTAAGTATTCTAACCAGATAAATTTCCAAGCCCAGGGATGTCACTAATTGTCCACATTAAAGCAGCATGAAATTTGAACATTGTCTTAGAATAAGTATCAAATTTCTCAACATCGTTTCTCCACAAATCTGGTAATTCGTCAATTAAATGATGCAAGTATATGTCAATATCATTTCCAAGCATTTGATTTCCAGAAATAATCATCAAAATGATAAAATATGTTTTTTTTCATACACATCCACATAGAAAAATTGTAAGGGATCAAAACAACAGGCCAAATGCTATAATTGGTAATTAAATTCCCAAATGGGTTGAATCCATCATAATCCAATCCCAATCAAACATTCCTAGGATCAGCTGAGGAATGAGTAAGTAATGGATCAAATTTCATCCATGATCGTGAATCTCATGGATGTATCATTAAACCATCATTTTTATTATCTATAGAATGCCACTTCATGGGTACGACGTTATTCGATGACATGAATAATCATTTCAATCGAGGATTTAAAGGAAAGTAACACAAAAACATTGCAGGTGTTTTCCTTTTCTCCTTCTTCATTAAAGTATGTTGATTCTGACTTCCAACATCACCCATTGACTGTCATCTAAAAGAAGAACATTTTTTACAATCTTTTCTATCTAAATCCTCTCGCCAATAAAGCGTAAAATCATTGGGACACACTTGTATTTTTTCAATAATTCAAACCAATCATGTTAACAGCTTTTTTCATTACATAAATAATATTGAGGCTGTTTGCTTCAGGAAATTCATCACATAACAATTCCAATATCATGGATGTTTCCTTATTTTTAGATCCACATAGACATTTGATATGATACAACTACATCATAAAATAATGTTTGGAATATTTCAAACATCTACTCTACAACTCTTGATTTCTATTGTCAACTAAATCATGGAACTCATTTTCCTCAGTGAAGTTTTCTCTTACATTAGACTCTACATAATCAAGCATATGATCCACTGATATGTTATAATCTTGATATGGTTGTCCTACTGTCTCAAAAACATCACTTGTCTTGTTTCTATTTATAGCACCCCCATCTTGTAGTTCTGATTTGTTTTAATGTTTATGGTGGTATCTTCCACTGCCAAATGCATAATTTATAGGGTTTTTTATTTCATTTTCCATTGTCGACGAAGATGGGAGCACATTCTATGGATTGACATCAGTGCTCAGCCTTTCTGTAACATTCGATTTTCCGTGCCAAATCCAAAGAAAATATTTACTAGGGAATTGCTTCAATATTAAATGTTCATAATCTTAATCTCTCTTCAACCATCTTCTAAATTTATATATAAGACATGGACATCTTATTCTCTCTTCAACATATTGATTGGAAATTGAAAAATCTAAAATTTCATTCAAACCCTTAATATACTGAGGTGTGTTCCTCAGTAAAGTGATCCAACATTTATCCATCTATATCACAATGTACCTATCCAATATTAAAAAAATTAAAACACATAACTTTTACTAAATAGTGGAAGAGATTAATATATACTAGTTGAAAAAATATTTAAATATGTTACATAAGGTTTTACTATATTAATACATATGGTAAATCACCCACTAGTGGTGTCATATAAAGTAGTAGCACCACAAAGGATTAAAATTAAATTTGGAGATTAGGATTAGTGACAAAATTCCAACCACATTAATCAACTTAAGAAAGATGGAGGTTCCCTTCTGCCATTAAATTAAATAATTATAACCTATGTTTGAAGTGGCCCAATATTTGGGGATAGATATGATCCATGGGTTGGATGTGCTAATAAAGTACAAGTTATTCAGTTAAAGGAAGATTTGATTAAATCCAAAAATTCATGAAATTATTGATGTAATAATTATTTCAAGTCACATTTGATATAAAATACGATCAAAACATTTCGTGGCTGATCATTACTCAGTAAGTGGTGTTAAGAAACAAATTTTTTTTCTTCAAAACCTGATCTATATGTTTCATGCTGTTGTTAAGTCACTTGTTGAATCTAGAATTACAAAAAAGGGATTTTTATAGAATAAAAAGTGGTTTCCAAGCCTTAACTAAGATAATCAATGATTTCATATTGAATATGGTTTATAACAAGGGATATCAAGCACTGAATTTAGTAGAATTAGACCAATAATAAGAATAAAAATTTATAAGAGGCATTAGTTATTCCTTTACTTACATTAGTGTGGTTTTAGTGTGATTGGTAAGTTGTTATTGACATGATGAATCTAATTTTGGAGTTATATTGATATTGTGAAAATTGATTAATGATGATGATAAAGAAAACAATTACGGTTCCACTCCCTAGGTATCTCATCCCTACCTAAGGGAGAAATTTCTGTCAAGGGCCACATTTACAACTCATATGGTTTGGAGAACCTATCATTATCCATATAGTCCATATTGATTGCTCATCTGGAAAAGGAACCTAACTTGGTTCTATTCTGGGTTATTCATTTGTTATCATAGATTATCATACAATAGATGACCATTACCACACCATCCCATAGCCTCGCCTCTAGTAATTTCTTTAGGAGATAATCAATTACCTAAAACTGGACCTTTATAGATAACTTGACCCATAAAAACATGATGGACACCCTATTGGGGTTTTAATTTCCCTATAGTTAAGCATCTAACCTATATAACATATCCATCAATGGTTGTATAGTCAATGCATCATACTAAATGGAATAATATGAAACCAACATGAATCTATATCTTTATGTCTCATAAGGTAAATAACTCATGGATCCCATTCATGTCAAATACCCACCTACATGAAATGTGAATCCACACAATAAATGCATAACCATATCCTATGGTAATATTAGTCATAAACTACCATGACTATAGAGTTTTTACCTTATTAAATATCATTCCATCCTTATTAAACCCATCTATTGGAACCAACACCATCTCAATCCACTAACTCATAAAATTACAACATATATTATAAAGGAGTAATAATTAATTAAGAGAATTAATCCATATTTATCCAATTAGTCATACTTTAGGGAAAATTATCTATCCACCCTATAACATCATGAAATGGGATATGGATCACTATTGGAACACCTCGGAGCTCAATTACTAACCATACTAAAATTTATGAAGTCAATACATTAAATGAATTTATCCAAATTTTATGATAAATCAAAATAAATTATTGCAATGACTCAACAATAATGAAACAACAAAAAAACCTTATGCATTTTTCCTCCCCAAGATTCCTCTGACCATTACACACAAAAACATACCTAAATATGAGAAAACCACAGGCAGTAGGGTAGGGGAGCCGACCAAGGTTAGGAACTCGATGGGGTCTGGGGAGAATCCAGCATTGCGGGTGTCGGGGGGAGAATGGGGGTTAGCAGCGACTGGCGGCGAGGTCACCAGTGGAACGGGAGGGGAGTGGAGTAAGGTTTAGGGCTCGTCGGTGGGAGAAGCATCGCAGGGTCAGAGGGAGAAGCCATTCAGCTCAGGTAGGGGGTGGGGAAGTCTCAACGCTATAAAAAAATAAATGGTATTCACAGTGGTTTTTAATAAACCACCGCTAAAACTTTTTCATGAAATTTATAGCGGTCGTTTTGTAAACTGCTGCTAAAAGAGGACCGATAAAAGTGATTTATGTTGTAGTGATACTCTAACTACCACGAAGTCCCAAAAAATAAGTATCTCAAAAGACCGCCACATCATAGGGGTCTCAACGCAACAGACGGCGTGTCAATCAGACGCCAGTGTGTGAGTTATTAGCCTTTTAGTCCCAAGGTCCCGGTTGAATTCGTGACCGATCCAACCTGAACATATTCAAAATTTTTTCAAATCTAAATTGGTGTAAACTAAAATAAATAATCTCTCTCCACGATTTTAAACACCGTTGACTGTTAATCGAATGGACTTTTGGTACCGATGTTATGGCGAAAAGTGCATAATTGGGTCGTAGTGGGTCCAGGTCCTGCCCGGTCGGCGGTCCGGAAGGCCGCGACGGTGGCTCGGCCGCTGGGCAACTCAACACAGATGGAATGAGGCCATGGAGCAGCTCGACCCTAGGGTGTTCCATGAGGCCGTGGGGCGGCTCAGCCGCGGGGGGTGCCGTGATGACGTGGGGTGGCTTAGAAGGATGCAGGGCGGCATGTCGAGGACGCAGGGCGGCTCACACACACACGGCGTGAGGCCGTGGGAAGGCTCAGATGCTGGGGTTCCACGAGGATGAGGGCGGCGGTGCCGTGGGGCCCGGAGGCCATGGCCGACAATGGTCACGGGCAGCGGCGGCCGTGGACAGCGCCGGTGCGCTGTCGCCTTCGCCGTGGCCTCGGGAGGTGCCAACCATCGTTCTCGAGCACCTATGTGATTTTTCGCTAACCTCCTCTGTTGCGAAGAACATCGAAAATCATCACAAGAAATACGGAAAGGATGGTTCATTTTTTTTGTCCCGCACTCTCCTCACTAGAGTGGTAGCATGAAACTATAATCCATTCTTGAATTATGAATATTTATAAAGAACGAAAAAGCGGAATCTCTCAATCAACCACCCTAGATCAGTTGATTGTTGACATCAATGAGAGAAGTCGAAGTTGTCTACGTTCGTCACGCCCATCAAACCCCTCCGATTCGGAGCTCCTTCCTTGGATAATTGTGCTTCAATGGAGGTGGTTCTTCGTTGTTGATGATTTCAATGGTTGGAGGATGTCCCGAGGAAGAATTCAATGTCGTGTGTCGATGTTCATTATTGGAGGTGTGTTCTTCGATGGATAGTGTAATCTTCCATGAGATCTCACCTTTACCAATGCATTCCCTAATAATGAAAATTTCCAACTATTTTGTTTCCCTAATTTTATTTTTCGGCAAAATTTCAAATTGGATTAGTTAATTACATAGGTTGGCATAATTAATCAAGGGGGTGGCAGAATAAATGTTTGAGGAGTTGAAGAGGCTCCCCCATATTTAATAGGAAGTTTGAAGGTTTCTCCCATTAAAGGGGAGTTCAAGGTTGTTTATACACGGTTGGTCCCCGCCACCATAACCTCTCAAAGAAGGTTAGGCTTGGTGGTCCCCACCTCTATAACCTCTAATGGGAGGTTTTTTTCAGGTGGTCCCCAACTGTGAAATATCCACATGGGTGGTGTCAAAATAAAATAAAAATGAAATGTTACACAATTTTGTTTTTTATTTTATTCTATCACAAATAAACACAAATTCTAACTTTCACTCTCAACCCACTACGGCCGAGGTGAAGGACTAAAACAAATATCAGTGCTACGAGTTCAAACATGTCCTCAGATTTCAATTCCGAGCACTGGTTCAAAAGTTAAAAAAACCCACTCACATGTTTACAGAACGTACCCGAACTAAAATTCTAAAATTCATACTCGGCACTCCGGGCCTCAGAATGACGTGCTATAACTTTTCTTGGAATCATTAAATTCTCATATATTTAAAAACAATTACATGGAAATTTAGGGACTTTACTAGAAAATTTGCGGTGAAAATTTAATAATTATCAAACAAAGGAAATTGAGATTATAAATCCTATACCTCAATTCTCACTCACCATGTAAATTATTTAACACTTATAAAGGAAACATATATTAATTATTTAAATTCTTATGATAAATTTTCCTCTATATTAACATATCATAGTACCTTTAATTACATTAATGAACTTATCATATACATTTTTTAAAATGACTAATTTCCATTTAGATGTTTGGAGGATGATTAGTTAATAATCACAAATTAACATTAGTAGGTTGATCAAGGTAAAGGGGGATATTATTACATAATACCTGGATATTTTATCATGGAAATAATATAATTCATATAAATTTAAAAACATTTTCGAATCATCCTTTATTGGAGAACATGAAAATTGAATTAGATTATTTCCTGGAGACACTAGTCCTTTATATTCATTATTTTGTTTAATTTTTCACTAGTTATAAAATAAAAAAACATAATATTTTGTATTTATATATTAATAAATATGGTAAATATTAAATATTATTTCCTCAGTTCCATTATTATGACCATTCAAGTGAGAAGTTAATTAAAGAAAAATAACATCATCTCATTGAAGTGGTATTCGACACATACGAACGAGTTGTATTATCATTTTTCAACTGATGAAATGGTTAAGAATGAAAGTAATATTTTATCTTCCCATATTCATAACAAATTTATAAAAATTTTATATGTTAATTATTTTTATCTTTTTAATTTTCCTTATGATGTGGTTATGGAAAATGAAGAACATCCCTTCATGGATGTAGTAGTCTACATGTACACATCAGGATGTTATTGTCTCCAATATGATGGAAATTGATACAAAAAATGGTTGTTATCAAATCATAATAACATTTAATTATTTAAAATGTAAATACATTATTTTTTCTTTATGATTATAGGATTTTTTGGAGGATTAAGGCAAAATAAATTTGAAACATTTTGTTAATAATTATACATGTTCTTTAAAAACATATCATGCATTACAAATTTTGCATATAGTGGCTGGCCTTTTATTAATTGAGATACATCTATGTGGTGGGGTGGAATGTTGGGGGAGATTTTTATATGCATTTATAAATCCACAATTCATCAATTGTGTGTTGAATAGAGGATATAAAGTTCACTTTTACAAGTGAGGGGTGTGGAATACTTATAATAATTCAAAATAGTTGATTTATTTAATTGTGTTACTAAATGTTATTTTTAGAAAAAACCAATTTCATATGTAATTTTATAAGGGATGAATTAACATCATCCAAATTATTATGATAAGTTTTTGTGGCCTTATCACTTGGCTTTTACATTAATTTTCCCTATTTTACACATTATGATGGAAACTAATTTTTAACATTGTTAGTAGTTATAGTGACCAGAAAAGAAATTGAACTATTTAGATAATTTCAAACACCTTCTTCCAAATTATAATTCAATTTTTCATTATTCAATTTTTATAATTGAAGGAAAATACATTTAATATAAATGTAAAAAATTCATCGAATTGTGGTTTTTATTAAAAAAAATTCAAGGAATAAAAATGATCATAAAAAATCAAATAGAATGATAATTTATATGGAATTATTTAGTTTATGAATCAATAATTCTATCATAATAGAATTTAAATAAAATATTTATAATTTTACTCATAAATTCGATTTTCTAAGAAATAAAAATGTAAAGTTCCAAAAAATGGCATTTTTCATTGTTTACTCAAAAATGAAACCATTCAAAAAAATACAATAAATTAATCTTAGAAAA
This sequence comes from Viscum album, assembly GCA_963277665.1. Taxonomy (NCBI): domain Eukaryota; kingdom Viridiplantae; phylum Streptophyta; class Magnoliopsida; order Santalales; family Viscaceae; genus Viscum; species Viscum album. The sequence goes on along the minus strand of OY728129.1, from coordinate 1,262,477,842 downwards.
AATGTGAAATTTTTATAAAAAAAAATATTTGAAATTTTTATCAAATTTAAATTATAAAATTTGAAATTATAATTTATAATATCGACATTAATTATGAAATTTAAAACCATTTTGGAAGAAAATTTATTTCTGAAAAAATACATTTTTCTCATTGCTTTTCAAAGAATAATATTCTAATTAATGGAAATTAATTTTATCGAATAAATAATTGAAATATTTCATTAGAATTATTTTTCAGTAGTGATTTATTTTATAAATTTACATTAAAAATAAATTATCAAACATAAAAAAATAATTATAAAAAATATTTATTGACCCATAAAAATATTTTATCTTTATTTCTAATAAATTTATAATAAATGTAAATTAATTATTTATTTTATTAGGGATATAAATTCTATATATATATATATATTTCATTATATGGTTTATCCTATTAATACATACAAAACCAATATCTGTGTATTAATTGATATATTTAAACAAAAATATTTTTGTAGTATATCATATTCCGTTTATGATCTATATTGTGTATAACTTCTACAATTGGATATAATTATTATAGAAAATAAATACTAAATTCATCAGGTGTGACGATCAAGACCCTTAAATAAATTATAGCCTCAGAGTATTATTTCTGATTATATAAAAACATATTAATATATTCTCATTATAAAAATATTTCCATAGATTAATAGATAAAATATATGATATTAAAAAGAAAACCCGTTTAATACTAAAAAATACATTTGGTGAAATCCTTTATTATAAATATAATAATAAAATGTCGATATAATTTTTGGGGAAGGGAAACATTAATCTCGCCTTGAATAATACATAATTCAATTATCACGTAAGTAAAAAATTGGATGGAAACAAAAATATATATATGGAGGAGAAAAATATCATCCTAGGAATAAAATATTGTGATAGAGAACATTATCAAGTGAAATGTAACGACCAAATTAAAAAATTTAATTAAGTGAATAAGAATGACATACACCAGTAAAAAATAAAGGTAAAAAGATGATATTTATATATTAATATACTTTTATTATAGTTGAAGGACTCCTTTTTTATCCAGAGAGGGAATAGTATAAAATGTTCATATGTGATTTATTTACATTAAGAAATCACACATTCAACATTTGGTTTCTCTAAAACAAATTACCATATCTATCTCATCTCATACTCCATAAAATGATTATTATAGATGAATTTATCTTTCATGAAGAACTAATTTAGACTCTTAATAGATTAATTGATCCACAAAATGATAATAAGTTATTTTCCATATTTATATAAATTAATTAAAAATTAATAACAACATTTTTCTATACTAACCTATAATTAAAATATATTTATATGAATAAAAACTCAATTAATCTCCAATCCCTGAAAAATAGACCACAATTTTCAATATAAAAAATTCCATAATAATTTTACTTAAAACTATAGAAAATGTTTCTTCCTATGTTTAAAATCAAAAAATAAGAACAATCTGATAATATATTTTTTTAAAGATAAAGATAAATTTAAAATTTAATCATAAAAACACTCTTATAGTCAAACAAAAAATATTTATATGACATAATAATATATATATCCCAAAATACTCTAATCATTTCCCAAAATAAAAAGAATCACCTTAATGAAAAAAATAATATCATAGATTCTCTATAATTAAAATTCACCCTTCATAACTTTAATAAACACCCATATAATAAAATAATATGTACATTAAATTTATTTATATATGGTTCCCAATTTAATTAACTTATTCAAAATAATTAATTATCTAATAAATACATTACTTTTAAAGACCATTGGTATCCATATGATAAATTTTATCTTCTTAAAATGTAAAAACCCATTTAACGTAATTATCCATAATTATCTCTATATCCAATATAAACTATTAAAATAAAAGAAAATATCAACTTTCATATTATTTCTACAAAATAAAAAAAATCCTCAAATGAACTATTCAAAAAAAAACAGATGTTAAACCTTGGGGTTCCATATAACCCAAACATTTATTAAGACTTAATAAATGTATCTTAATGTAATCACTTCCCATTATAACCTCAAAAGGGTTATATATGTATTTAAATATAGTATCAAACATTAATTATTTATCTCATAATGGTGTCCAAAACACTTAAAATATCATTATCTTAATCATTGTAAACTTTATTTTTATCTAAAAAATACCTTTTATTCCTACTATAACAACATGTAATATAATAAACACATAACTACATGTTAAATAATAAGGGTACAATATCTTATATAGGATCATTTTCGTTTATAATTTTTGTAAATTAGGAAAAACTGTTATAAAAAAATATGGACATTTCCTCTAAATGATTATTTATTTCTAAAAAATCCATATTCATTTGTTCATGTTCAGGTTTCATTTGTGGAACAATATATTTGTTATGATAATTCCCATTATTCAAATACAAACTTCCTAATAGACCATACACTTCATTTTACCCAATGAAAAACATCTGAAAATATGGGCATTAAATACATAGGTTAAAATATGTATAAATAAAAAGGGTTGTTATAATCTATTTGAAACTTATGATAACCCATAATAATGTTACATTTTTTACATAATAAATTTTTTTTATCAAAATAATAATTTCCTTACTCATGAAATTAATATAAAAGGCCAAATTTTTCTGAAATGGTTTTTTATGAAAACATTTAGGGAATAATAAAAATTGAATAATGTATTACAATGAATAAAACCCTTTCACTATTTGAAGATAATCAATATTCTCTTTAATCTTAAACTCATTATTTACTATTTTATTCCAAATGTTTTTCATCAAAAATACTTTACTGGTTTATATAAATGTGGTGGGGAACATTGAGGAAAAAACATTCATCAGGTAATCAACAAAAAAAGTAATTCAAAATTAATATTTGGAATAAAATATATTACTTATCTCTCTCACATCATAACAGTAATTACCACCATTCACATTCACTTTGGAGTACCATTCACTTGTTAAATATTTCAAATTACCAATGCATTGGAGGACCTTTTCATGAAATTAAAATAATTTTCTAGTACCACGATACCCATGTATTCTTTGATATAGCTGGAAGGGTGTTCCTAATATTCAAGGGTTGGAAACTAGCATCAGTCATCATACAAGATCAATGTGGTAAAACAAATTTCACAAAAATATTGGAAGATAAAAAAATAAAAGTCAATATGATCAACACAATAATGGTAATAATTACCATAAAGAAATAGGTAAGAAAATACTAAAAATAATGAAAAACATCCTAAAGGAAATATTTCCAAATATTACCACATAAAGAAGATATGAATGGTCTCAAATATTTTCTGTGAGAAGTGGAATTCATCTCTGTCATTCAGAATCACCACTCCACAATCCAAATGACGAATAACATCCACCACCGAAAATATGATCTTTCTATTTTCATAGTACCAGCATAATAATGTCTACAAACATTCAATGGAAAAGGTAGGGTGTGAGAAATAATCCCTTGTAGGGTCTCAACAAGTGTTCTATGATCAATACCAAAAAAATTAACAATTTATTAAATCCATTAAAATAAAAATAAGGATTGAAATTACAATTTCATATTTTAAAACCAAAAACTAATTTTCTCAAATAGATGGTATATATTTCTAAAAAAATTCAAATCCTCATAAATGATGATTTTATAAAAAAATAGTTTTTATAAATCAAATGTAATGAATAAAATATATCACCATCAGTAGCATGAATATTAAAAGTAATACCTAATTATGTCATTGTTAAATTCAATACAGTTTGTTAGTTATGAGAAATTATATTAATAATCATCTCAGTAGTGATCACCACTCATAAATAACTTGAATACACATTAAACATGAAAACTTTGGACCCCATTTTGGGAAATCAACCTAATTCTGAATTGGGTAACTCATTATGAGCATCCTGATCCAACATGGTTTAGTTACAACTGTCATCATAAATCTATTACTATGGGACCAATATCCTTTCATGATTTTCCTAACCAACTACAAACTACCATGTATTTCCCGTGGTTCAATCAATCAATAATTCAATTTATTTTTAAAAAAATTATTTCAATGCATTTCAAAATATAATTTATCATTTTTTTATCATTAAATTTTCATTTTTAAAAAATTATAGGTTTCCATTATTTCATTCCTTTTCAAATAACATTACAATATACATCATTTTCACTATGTCAACAAAAAATCATTTCATCATAACAAATTACAAATCAATCTCTCATTTTTATAAATATTTCCAATAATTTAAATTCCATTGAAATTGGGGTTTTTACCAAATATCAACCCCATTTAAAATACAAGGAAAAAACAACAAAAATACATTTTTTTAAATCAATTGAATTATCATTTAGATTTTATCAGTATGTTTAAGGGATCAATCACAAGATAATGAATTCTGTTTAAAAAAAACTTTCAGATCATGGAATCACCACACAAAACACTTGGAATTGGGAATTCCAACAATATATGATCCCATAGAAGATCTAGGCGCACAATATAGGATCAGATCCAATATTTTAGAGTTTTGATCCCTAAATTATATGATAATCTAAAAAATTATATGTAGGATAGAATGAGATATTAGAAAAACCCACACAAGTGGATATTCACATACCTGACAGAGATCAAATGATATCAACACTGATTTGATCTACCACGACAATGGTTTGGAAGAGTCGATTTCACCTCATGAGAGCCTCAAATATACAACAAAATTAATCAAGTAAAAACATGAGTGATTTTGATTTTTTAAATGGAAGTAGTTGGGGTTTTATTTTTTTAATAAAATAAATAGGAAATAAAAACCTCATACATGATTTTTTTTTGGAGATTCTCGCACATTTATTTCAACCATGAACCCAAACTCTATTACCCTATTGTTAATCTGTTTGGGGTGCATTTTTTTGCCTCATTGTTAAATTGAAAAAGTACCGACTATTCATTCCCCTATATTTATTGGGTGTATAGTTTGGTGGGGTAGACATACTGTTCGGAAATATTATCCCCCTACTTCAAGTGGCACTCATCATGGTGCACAATGTGACTGGGAAAATGAAATTGTTTTCCCTAATAGTGCACCAGTCGGTCATAACCCAAACGGCTTGCGAAAATTCTGAAAATTATCCTATAATGGACCTAAAACAAGATCTGACTCAATGTAGATAAAAACAAGTGTCACAAAATACATGAAATAATGTAATAAGATGTTACAAACACCCCACCACAAATACATTATGTCCCCTTAATGAATTTAAAAAATTTTATGTAACGAACATATGATAACACTACTCTCTCATTAAAGAATCACACTCCAAAGTATCATGTTTTTTATAACCAACCTTCCATGGAAAAGGGAACAAATTTATAATCTTACCATGAAATAGATTTTTCTTTGAATCAAAAATCCAGATTGGATGCTAAGTCACAGATAAATCATTGTAAAAAACAAGATCCTCCAAGATCATGACATGAGATGGGTCAGAAATATAATTATGAAGATACAATATATAAAACACATTGTGTATTTATGTCAAATGTTGTTGAATTTTTTTGTTACTATATTGTCCCTAACTAACCTACAACATTAAATGTTCCCATAAACCCTGGTTCAAGATTCCCATATTTCCCAAGTCATAAGTAACTCAAATGAGGTGAAACACTTGGAAACACTTGGTCACCGATAGAAAATTCCATGGACATCTATAAAGAGAAGAATGATATTTTTACGTGCGATATGCCATCAATTTTATATTGTGAATCAACTGAATATTTAACATTATTTCTTCAACTAAGATCAATCCAAAAAATGAACTCTCACAAATTGCTGACCAGCTTAATCAAGATTCACATGGCCTTCCACACTAGGCCTCAATGATGGGTATCCAAATTATAAAATCAATAATGTTATTATATGAAATTTAAACCTATTCCAAGTGTACATCACAAGATACCCAAATCATGAGATTCCAAGCCTGTGACATATTCTTAATAATATATATTGATTGTTCTATTTGGAAATCCATCCTTGGAATATATGTAGTAATCCAATGAATTTGAGATCCCATCACCTCTTGAAGGCATCGATAAAAAGAGGTAAAATGGTGAACTCTACTAGTTACTATAATATATTTTACACTATGAAACCTGACAATCACCTATACGTAGATCCATCCAAAATCCTGATATTTTATTTTATCTCCAATGTGTATATAGTGTAGTCATTTGGTCAACCTATCAATCACCATACATATTTCATTATTTTCATGAGTGGTAAATTGAATCCCACCTACAATTTCTATAGAAATTTCATCCCACTTCCATGTAGACAATTGATGACTCTTATGTAATCACAATGTACTTTGGTTGTCAACACTAACCTAGTGACAACTATAACAACATGAAACAAAGTCAAAACTGAAATGTCACGTACATTGACTCCAAAATCATTATTTCATGTCATAGAACTTTTTTGTGGTTCCTGAGTTCATCAACCGATGGAATTTATAGAAATCTAACATCATAGATGCTCTTATAAACAAATGAACATTCATCTGGTTCTAGAAACATAGGAAAATATCTTAAGAGAACCACCACTCACCAGAAGTCTCCCAACAATATATAGAGACCCTAATGACATGAAATTAAACATTATGTAACTTATACAGAATAATAATATCAAGAATAGAGAATTTTAACTAAAAAACTTCCAAAAAATATTGTATCTTTCCTCTCAGACTCTTAAATAAAATTGTGTAAAAAGATCCATTAAGATCCACAATTCTTATGATTCTTTAATGGACAGGGAAAAAAATGTTTTGTAGGAAAATATTTAACAATAAAATTCCCTTCAATGAGATGTAGGATATTTTGTAATCGAAATATTGTAGGAACTCCATGTAATGACTTTTGAAAATGGAAAAATTATTTTTGAGTGAATATATAACATGATCTTTTTTATTCAGAAAATATGGTAAACCATTATCTAAAAATGTAATTGCACTAAATTTTAATTACATACATAACTAATAAATGGTCATGGTCCTTTTTTGGATAAATATTCTTCCATGTTTTATGATTTATGTTGCCTTATGATACCAATTTACAACCTATATAAGAAAACATCCATAACTCGAACACGGTACATCACAAATTCACACAAACTGATGACCATTCTCGAGAGGAGTCAACACTGACACTGAATTCAATAATCAAATAAATTAAACAAAAGAACACTAAATTTTTTTTATTCCATAATAACTTCACCCTATTCCTAGTGAGAGCCATCATTTGAGAATCCATATTTGAGAAAACAATTACAAATTGGAGATAATACCCAAGTAAACCCAATAATATCTAGATCTAAAAAATGTTATATTACTTCTCTAATGTCATAACATCAATAACCATCTATGAATTAACTAATATATAATATCCAATAAAAATATATCCTATGTAATTAAATTCTAAAAATGTTAAATCAAATTTCTATATAATGGATAGAGTCAGTGATTTCAGCACATTTTTAGAACTATACTCAGATGATGAACATGGTCCTCATCATATTTAGTGTAAATAAGATTTCATCCAAAAATACCCCCATGAATGTATCAGGATACTCATGAAATATTCTATTCCTGAAAATTAATGGAGACTTTAGGTGAGTTGAATTGAAAATATTGTATAACAACATACTCATAATGTCAATAATGACTCTAAAATATTTCCTTCTAAATATAAGATTCTTTTATTCACAACTGGTGATAACCAGATATGTGGTCAATCATGAAGAACCAATTTTCCATATTCAAATGGTCGAACAAATCATCAATGCATAGTAACGGGTACTTTTTCCTTACTGCTATCTAAATGATTTTTTAGAAGTCTTCATATAAGAAAATTATTCCATCATTCAATTTGAAAAGACAACAATCACCACTCGACGTTAAACACTCATACTTATAAATTCATTCATTGTTAAATCAAAAAACATATCCTATAAATATTTTTGACTAGCTGGTAAAATATTGGAATATTTTATTTATACTCGATGAGTTTTAGGAACTAAATCATTTGAAATATTTACCTCTCTTACGTTTACTGTAACGACTCGAACATTTATCAATGAAAATTACAATTGATATAATTAAATGTCTTATCATGTAGAATAGTTATATAACATTTGTAAATCATTGGTTTTATGTTTTTGGATTTTAAAACACCGTTATGAATTGTGATTGTTTCCAATATAGCAGTTGAACAATGATCACGTGATTAGTATAAATATACATCTTTAACAAATCCAATTTACTCAACAAAGAAAGTTATGACCTCATATGGTTTAATTCCACTATATGAAGCCCATTTGATGGATCATGAAAATGAGGTTGTTTCATTGGGATTTTCTCATGAACAAGCCCAAGACAAGATTTAACATGTTAATCTCGAATGGAACCACCTTTGAGAGAAGTGAAAGTTGATAGAGATTACCACCCGAGTGATTTTATCCGAGCCACCCCAAGAGTCTGTCAACATATCACACCTTACCATTTGGTATTATGCGGGTGTCATACAGAGATATGTAACAAGACCAAAATACTATGATTATGTATATTATTTTTTATAGATAATATACATTCATTTCATTATTATTAATTTTTAAATAATTTTTAAAGAAAAAAATAGCATTTTTAGTTAATTATGAAATCTATTTGGATGATATAATGCATTATTTAATTAAATAACATTTTAATTAAATATTATTACTAAATGAATATTTATAAAATATAAAGGATTATCTAATTATTATGAATAAAATTGTAGTTTTTTTGAAGGATTGAAAGCTATTTTTTGTGAAAACCCAGGAATTTTTTTAAAAATGTTGGTTTTTTATAGGTAAAAATTCACATATTTAGAAAATTATTAAGATAAAATGAATTTTATTTTTGGATTCAATATGTCAAAATTATCAAATGGTGAACTTTTCATAATTTTCTAAGATAGATGATTTTTTGGGTAAAAATTAAATATCATTTAAATATATAATGTGTTTTAAGACATCATAATGACAAAATAGTGATGTAATAAAATAATATAAATATTATGTTCATCCAATATATGTATTACCATTAAAATAATGTTATTTTAGGTTTGTTTTATTTCTTTTACAATGCTTTAGTGGACACTTCAAAACATAAAACATCATTACTTTATGAATTGATTTCCTTGTGTGTGTGACTCACCTCCTCATAAGAAAAACTAATATTTAAAAACTATATTCCATTGGACATATAAAATATTTTTCTTGCACTCCCAAAGATCCCAATAAGCCTATATCAAGCCTCTCCTAAGCCTTTGGTATCCGACTTCCAAGGAAGGGATTTCATTGTTCTTTATTTATGTCCAAGTTTCTTAATATTTTTATGCCATTTTATTTTCTATTATAAATGTTGGGGTATAATTTATAATATCCCCATAGATCCATAATTATGTTTTAATGAATATATAATCCTTTCCTTATCATTAATTCCTACCATGTAAACCTGTTACCATACATAAATTCATAAGGAATTTCTCTCTCTTCATTTACATTCCATCAATTATTTTGTATTATAAATTTAAATTATATTACATTTGTTGGGAAATGTATCTAGACGATCCCCTAACATTCGATTTCATTTAAATATTATGAGGAAACCCTTTATCTCTCATCCATCATTTTTATTAATTTTTATGTCATGTCCTTATGCTGCTGAAATTGCATCGCCATTTTCAAAACCAAAGTTATTGTGTTATGAATACCATGCCCATTTCTCTATCAAGGGTATTCACCTTTATTAACATTTTCTTATTTATTATATATTTTCATGTATTAATTACACATTCCATTATCGTTGAATAAATGATGATGTTTAATGAATCCATGTGGAATGATCTATTTGGAACACTTATGCATGAAATGAAAGGTTTAAGCAGAGTGAACCCCAATAGAAATCTAATGCATTGGGTAAAGATTAGTATCATGATAAGTCAAATTAAATGAGGTTTTCATCATTCCAATTCAAGTTCAATTATGGTTTAATCATGTTCCATGTTCAATGATCATCGGCTCATTCTAATACCATGTTAAGTGTTGTTTCCAAATTTCAATGTTATGATAATAATGCTATATCATTCCTTTATGTTCATGTTTATCATATGATCCATTGATATGAATATTCCCTAACATATAATGTTTTATTCCTATTATGCCTTTTTTATTCCCTTACTGGGCATTATACCTCACCCTTTTCTTTTTCATGTCCTCATGTTATCCCAAGAAAAGCTAATTATGAGGGAATTTTTTAGTCATATAATGGATGTTTTTAATAAAGATGTTGTCTATAATGTTTTAAGTCATTATGAAATATTCCTAATCCCCAAAGGCACTACACCTATAGATCACATTGGTTTTATAAAGTGATTTTTTTATATAATCAATCAATTCTAAGTGTGTAATAAAAATTAGGGTGGTTATAGTTGGTATCAAAGGAATGGTTAAGTTATTTTGGGATTAGGATTAGAAAACCATAATGAAAGACGTGGGGATAAGAGTAAAAATAATAAAAACATCCGTATCTATTGGTGAGTACTAAGTAAATGTTTTATCAAGAAAATAAATCCCTATCATGATATGATCTAGTAGAGGAGGCTCTGGAACAGATGTACTTAGGAGGGTAAACTCTGACGTAGAGTTTTGGGCTTATCCTGGGGAATCCGGGTATACGACAATGGGCCATGTGGAACTCTTAGTTACGACACTCCCTGGGGATATGATTTTGTAAATTCATATGAATAGTATGAACCATTATTAAGGGGATTAATAAAATTCCCCTTAAAATATATGTTGGGAAGCGCATCATTGAAAACATCGATCGAATCCAATAGATTCATAAGTTAAGAAAATAAATGATATTTTTAAGTCATTTGATTTTTTACCATGGATTACCCATTATGTGTTTCCCATACCATTTTTTCCGACCAATGGAAGGTAATAGGAGAACATAGGATAACAACCTATGAGAAGATCAATGTGATGACTATTCTAATGAGATTCCCAATTTGATGGGAGAAGGGATTGAAAACAATGTCAAGATACTCTCTCGATTTACTCAAGAATATAATAGAAACATGGTTTAATAGTAGCGTTCAACCACCCACCCCGTCGTAAGAAATAACAAGTCACAAAAGATATCTTCCTGTGACAAAGGCCTCCTATATTTAATGAATCATTCGATCCCTCAATTACCGAAATATAGATCAACTCCAATGAAAAGATTTTCTCCATCCTTCAATGATCCGAACAAGAGAAGGTTCTTCTGGCTACTTATCGTATGGAGGGTGAAGCTGATCAATGGTGGACATTAATAAAAATATGAATCTTGAGGAGGATATTAAGGCGTTGAAATGGAAGGATTTTCAGATGATTATTTTAATAAATTTACTTCCATGCAACCTCCGACATAATTTTGAAAGAGACATCGATTCCGGCAAGAAAAAATATGTTCAATCCATCAAAGCGTACAAGGAAAACTTCACAAGTCTTGAATGATACATCACTGGCTTTGTCATTACCCCTGAATGCACGGTTGACAACTTCTTCGGTTGGATGGAACCTAGCCTACAGAAAGCCCAGGTGATACATGACATTGATAGATATGAAGATATTTCTTGATTTTCCTTCATGGTCGAAATAGAGATCTGTGAATATAAAGGTATCATGGGGATAATAAGAGTAAGGTGGACTTCAATTCAAGCATTCCAATTGATAAATCAAATGTTTCTAAGAAGTTCCATCAGCCCACCTTCCAAAGGTGAAGAAATAAGAACCTAGGAAATTGCGTGAAGGGGAAGAGGAAATTCTTTAGGTGTGGAAGAGAAAGAAACCTATCAATTAACTACAGAAAAGAAAACCATGTGGCTGCATCAGAGGAGAGAAATACTCCCTTCGAGCCTCAATGCATTGTTCATTTGTTCAAATGAAAATAACCATGTCACATTTCAAATCAGTGGCCTAAGCCAATGGGTTTCAGAGGAACCCAGAAACATCCAAGGAAGAAAGGGTGAGCATTTTCCATCAATACCACTAAAGTGAACCCCAACAATGAAGTGGTGATATGTAGGTTAGTTAATCATTCAATAATAGCGAAAGTATATTTTTATTCTGGTTCTATGAATTTTTTTGTATCCTAAATGATTAGTAGAACAATCCCAATACCACCAGAAATCTAGGATGTAAATATGTTACATAGTACGAAAAATGGTGAAATCATTTCATCATAGGAATATTATTCCTCCCCTATCATAATAGATGGAATTATCTTCCCAATGACCCTAATCATACAACCTGTGGTGGAATTTTATTCAATTATTAGCATGGATCATCTTTTCTTATATAGAGTAAACATATATTTCCGTGAGAGGGAAATCATTATCCATATGGAGAATCCACCCCAGATTCATTACATGTTAAAGGAGGAGGTGGATCTTCATTAGCACCATTATCTCAATCATGGATATTACTTCCCAAGGAGCACGTGTATTTAGCTTAGATTCTTGTGTATGAGGAAGCAACCATCTTTGTTGACATGCCTATTTTGAGGGAATTCACTAATGTGTTTCCCGATGAATTTTTAGGTCTTAATCATAGAAGAGATGTTGAATTATGAATTGATCTTATACCTGGGGTGTTGAAAATATCCAAGACATCATATAGAATAGTTGTTGTGGAGTTTGAAGAGTTGAATAAACTACTATAGGAGAATATTGATAAAGGGTTTATACGCCTATGTGCTTCACCATGGGGTTCACCAGTCTTCTTTGTCAAGTAGAAGGATAGGTCAATGTGCCTTTGCATCAATTATCCTAATCTTATCAAAATCACGATAATGAACCAGAATCCTCCGCGAGTCATTTATGACTTATTCAATCAGCTATGTGGAGCACAATACTTCTCCGAGTTTGATTTGCGGTCATGATATTATCAAGTAAGGGAGAAGATGGAAGATATAACCAAGATTTCTTTTCGTACAAGATAGATACACTGTGAATTCATAGTAATACCTTTTCGACTAAATAATCCTCTAGAAATCATTATGGACATGATGAATAGAGTCATTATAGATTACCTCGACAAAATTGTGGTAGTATTTTTAGATGATATTCTAATATACTACATAACCAATGAGTATAATGAGGGGAATCTAATAACTATAATATAGACTTTGAGAAAGGAGAAGATCTATGAAAATTAAATCAACTATGATTTCTGGTTGAAGGAGGACTGATTATTGGGTCATATCATAACAAGAAATGGGATATCTATGGATCCCTTAAATATAACTAAAATAGAGGGATGTTTGAGGCCATTATAGGTAATGGATATCTATAGCTTCTTGGGGTAAGCTGGATATTATCACAGATTTGTGAGAAATTTCTTACAATTTTCAAACCCTCTTACTAGGTTAACATGAAAGGGAGTTATGTTTTTTTGGAGTGATGAATGCTAAGAGAGCATCATGGAGTTGAAAAGGAGGCATATCACTCCACCCATGCTCACATTACCCAAAAGTGGAGAACTTTTTATGGTATTTAGTGATGCGTCAATGAAGGGTCTGGGTTGTTTTCTGATGCTGAATAACAAATCTAGTGCATATACTTCAAGGAAATTGAATGATCATGGGAAAAACTATCAGAGGCATGATATGGAGTTGGCTGTGGTGATCATCACTTTAATATTTTTGTTTAATTACCTCTTTTGGGAGACGTTTGAAATATATAAGGACCACAGAAGCCTCATGTATATTTTCACATAGAGAGAGTTGAACATGCACAAATGAATATGGTTAGAGATGATCAAATACTATGAATTCTCAATCCATTACCACCCTAGGAAAGTGAACAAGGTGGTGGATTCTCTACATAGAAAATACCCATCAATTATATAATTTTTCATAATTGAAAATGGTCCAATCCACTTATATTTGATGAAGATAGACACAAAAATCATAAATATGGGATCATCATCAGACCTTTTATAAATGTTTCCTCAATTGTCTCTATTTAAGTAGTTAAATGATTCTCAAAATGATTATGTGGGAATTCTGAAAAATGTGGAAACTATCAGAAAATTGAAATCCTTACAGTTAAATGTTAATAAAGAAGTAATTGTGAGATTTGGGGAAAGACAATGTGTTCCATCATGTCTAGATCCGACGTAGAAACCTTTGAATGGTGTACATTGTTTGAATTTCTCTATTCACCGAGGAAACACACAGATGTATCAAGATATCTGATAGCATAATTGGTGAGATAACATGAAGATAAAGATATATGAGTATACATAAATGATCATATTATGTTAGCATTTAAAGGATGATAGGCAGATTTCTAAGGGCACGATGAAACCATTACCCATACCAGCATGGAAATGAGGGATCATCACCATAGAATATGTCACCGGTCTTCTGAAATCATCTAAAGGATACAATTATATCTTGGATGTTTTGGATCATCTTACAAAGATTTCATACATCATTGCTATTCAAGAGGATTTATCACTGGATCAACTTACATGAATATAAATCAACGATGTGGTAAGGCTGCATGGAGTACGACTATAAATTGTATCTGATCGAGATCCAAGATTCACCTTAAAGTCTTGGAATAATATTCAACATGCTATGGATACTGAGCTGAACTGCAATACAACTTATTAACCTCAAACTGAAGGCCAATCTGAGCAGACTATCAATACACTGGAGGACATATTGAGAGATTGGACGATGGACATCAAAGGAGTATAGGATCAACATAATCTTCTAGTTGAGTTCTGTTATAACCATGGTTTCCACTCAAGAATTCAAATGGATCATTATGAAGGACTATATGGGAAGAGGTGCAGAACATCGATATATTTGGATGATGATTGGGAAAAAACCGCTCCGTCCATAGAGGGTCGAAGAAATAGTGGAGAAGGTTAAGTCCATCTACTAGCCCATTAATGCTTCTGAGAGTCGACAAAATATCTATGATGATAATCGTCGATGATACCTCGAGTTTGTTGTCGGAGATTTGGTATTCCACCGCATATCACTATAAAAGGGAGTTACGAGATTTTAAAATAAGGGAAAGCTTAATCCAAGGTACATTGGCCTTTTTGAGATCATTGATTGCCTTGGAATAGTGGCCTATCGACTAGCACTCCCACCGAACCCATATCAAGTACATGATGAATTCCATGTATCACTCTTGAGCAAGTACATACCTAACCGATCTCATGTACTCAATCCATAGGTGGTACCTTTGGAGGATGACCTCTCCTATGAAGAAAATCCAATGAAGATCTTATATATTAGTGAAAAAGTTCTATGAAATAAGACAATGTCGCTTGTCATGATGTTATCGAAAAACCAAGAATTTGAAGAAGAAATGTTGGAATCAAATGAAGTAAAGAAGCGGAGTTACACTCATTGGTTTTAGTGTGGGAAAAGGAAATTTTGAGGGAATAATTTCTTAAGGGGGGAATTTTGTAACGAACATAACTTTTATCATTGAAAATTAATATTGGTGTAATAAATGTCTCATTATGTAAAATGATTATATAACATATGAACTTCATTAGTTTTAGGTTTTTAAATTATAAAATACTGATATGAATTATTACCATTGGTAATATAGACATTTAACAATGATCACATGATTTATATAAATATAGGGCTTTTACAAATACAATTAACCTAAACAAATGAAGTGATGTACTCATATGGTAGGATTGATATATAAGATTTCAATTTGTAGAAGCTCGGAAAGGATGTGGAGTCATAAGGAATTTCTCTTGACCACGACCATGTTGAGATTCAACATGTAAATCTCGAATGGAACTGCATACAAGAGAAGTGGAAGTTGATAGATATTACCACCCCAGAAAATTAATCCGAGAAACCCCAAGAGTTTTCACCATCATGCAACTAACATTTTAGACTAATGTGGGTTTTATAAGGGGTTATGTAACAAGACCATATTACTATGATTATTTACATTATTTGTTTTATTGATAATATACATTCATTTTATTATTGCTACTTTGAAAATAGTTTTAAAAGAAAAAATAGAATTTGAAGTTAATTAAGAAATATAATATGATTAATTAATGGATTTTATAATTATGTAATATTTTAATTATATATTATTATTAAGTTACTTTTAATTAAATATAAAGTACCATATAATAATTATAATTATAATTGTGATTTTTATTATGGTTTGAAAGATATTTGTTTCAAAACCCATGACTTGTTGATAAATGTATGTTTTTATATTAAAAGTAAAAATTATCATATATAGAAACTTATTTAGATAAAATGAATGTTATTTATGGAATTAGGATGTCAAAATTATCCAAAGATGAAGTTTTCATAATTATCTGAGATAGTCTTGGTTTTGGGTAAAATTTAAATACTGTTTCAATATATAATGTCTTTAATGACATCATAATGACCCAATGGTTATGTAATAAAATACTATAAAAAATAAATTTGTACAAAATATATTTTCCATTTTAATAAATTGATTTTAGGTTTTTTGATTTATTTTTCTAAACATTAGTGGACCTTTCAATACTAATAAATCATTTTAACATTTTAAATTGATTTCCTTGAGAGTGTGAATCACCTCCACATAAGAAAACCTAATATTTTAAGAAGTTAGGACTTTGGACATATAAAATAATGTTTCCACTCCCAATTGGGAAAATCCTAGGACAAAAATCATGGGCTAGTTGGTTATTTTGAATAGTTTAATGTGTGGTTCCCCAAACCAAAATAAAAATGAATTCCCTCTCTTTTCATATATAAAACCACAAATGATCCCACTTTATTTTCACTCAATGACTTTGGATTTCTTCCAACAAATTCCTTTATCTCTGAATAATCCTTCAAAGGTTCCCCATTATCCAAATTATATTCTCTCAATCCCTTCCCATGAAATTGGTATCAGACATCCTAGAAAGGCATTTCTTTCTTCATTATTTATGTCCATGTTTTCTAGTATTGTTATGCCCTTTTATTTTCACTTATAAATGTTGGGGCATGATTTTACACCTCCCCCATACTTCACTAATTATTGTTTAATTATGAGAGAACACTTTATCTATAGTTAATTCCTCTAATGTACACCAGTTACCATGCCTAAATTCTGTTAGAAATTTATCTCTCCTCATTTACATTCAAACAATTTTTTTGAATTATAAATCTAAATTTGATTACATTTGATAGGAAATCTATCTATATTACCCCAATACTATCCATTTCAATTAAATATGTTGAGACACCCATTTATCTCTCATTAACAATAATTATGGATTTTGTTCCATGTCGTTATACTATCGAAATTGCATCGTGATTTTCCAAGCCAAAGTCATTTAATATTGAATACCATGACCATTACTATATCAAGGGAATACTCTTTTATGCAAATTTAATTATTGATTATAGAGTTTCATGATTTAATTACACATTCATTTATCTAGTAAGAAATTATGGTGTTTAATAAATCCAAGTTGTATTATCTTTGTGGAACAACTATTCGTGAAATGAAATCATTACGAAGGGTGTTCCCTGAGAGAGATCCAACTCTATGGGTAAATATAAGTATCATGATATGTTAAGTTAAATGAGGTTTTACTCATGGAAATTCATGTGAAATGGGGGTTTAATCATTATCCAGGTGCAATGAGAATTGGATCATGCTAATACCATGTTAAGTGTTGTTTCCACATTTCCATGTTACAATAGTCATGCCTTTATGTTCATGTTTATCTTATGCTCCATTGATATGCCTATCACCTAACATGTATTGTATTCTTTATGTTATTCCCTATTTACTCCCTTAATGGTATTTATAGCTCACACTTTGCTTATGTATGTCCTCAGGAAATCCTATGAAATTCTACGTACGAGGGAATGTAGATGTCATGTAAATGAAGTTTTTAATAAGATGTTTTGTTTCTTATTTTAAGTCATTATGTAATGTTCCAAAACCCTAAAGTCACAAGACCTCTTGATCTTCTAGATTTTATCAAGTGATGTTTTTATGTAATAAATAATGTCTATGTTTGTAATAAAAATCAGGGTTGTTGTAACTAGAAAACAAGATAAATCATAAGTAAAAACATAGGGAATATCAAAAAAAACTATCAGGGGACCATTACTCAAGTATTCCTTATCCATACAAAAATAAAACATTAAAATTACATTCTCAAACTCTAGATTTGATGGTTTGGTAAAAATAGACCTTGCATCACTATTTACTTAAGATACACAAATCCCCCAATCATGCACAATAATGGGTACCTATTAAAGATAATATTTATTTTCTCCATTATTTGCGCTGAGGAAATCCATCCTAAAGATAATGTCAAAATGATTCATGTCGTGAACCTGAAATTTTAAGTCAACCTCAATATGTGATAAACAGAAGACACAAGAAGCCCAATAGAGACTCTATAATCAATTCATTCTTACAGTTGTTGTAATATCTATTAAATAATATAAAATCTCTATAGGATGATTTATCATATTCACAATATGTGTCGATATAAATGTGTGAGATATAGTAGTATCAACTAAATTGTCCACTAAGATTGATGTTATATTGATGGCACATGTCATCATTTCTAGACCTATATCCACTTCATCTATAGACCCTTCCACGGTAACACCTACAGATTTTATGAACCATTTAAAAAAAATTAAATTTCAATGATTTCATGAATTTTATACTATAACAAGTTAATATATAACAACATGAAATAATGATTTTTAACAGGATAGTGATATATTAGAGTCATTTAAATGTGGCTGTTATATCATAGTGTTTAAAATTAATAGTAGGAATAGTAATTACTATTTCATAAATATTTTTTAATGGTTTTATATAAATAAAGCATAATTATACTAAAATATATAAGTTTCGGTGAAGTTAACATTTGTTTTGAAATTAATATTTCCTAAAAAATCATTTTTTCTATCTTTCTGTGAATAGTGATAAAATGAATTTTCAACTATATTATCATTTTATTTTGATGTAATAAATATTATTTTTTAATTCATAACTTCAATATTATCTTATATTGTATTTTTGGGATTTTTAAAAAATATTTCATTTTTCGATGAGTATAGAAAATACTAAATTTTAAGTGAAAACTGAAATGTTCTTCTAGTTTATGTATATTGTTACGTTCCATTTTAATTTTTATTTTGAATTATATGAAATCAATTATGTTTCTATTAATCAAATTTAGTATATTGTAATAAAATTCACACTGGAATTGGATATAAAATCATTTCAAATTGTGGCACATTTTCTCTTTAAAACACTGTTGTCTAGTCCCGTCTATGTGATTAAATTTTATATTTATTTATGAAAATTGTTTGTTTTATTTTTTAAAAATGTATCCCATATTTTTAATAATACAACTTTATAAAATAATATAATATTAACTAATTTTTTGAGTAAAAATATTTTTGAATACAGTTATAATTTATCACAATATTTAAGAGAAAAATGATATACCAAGAGACTAAACATTTAACGTAAGGAACTAAATGACCAATAAACATGTCAACATCCAATTTTATGGATATATATAAAAATATTCCCTTCATGGATATAATTATTTTTGTTATGGATGTTTTTATGTAGAAACGTTTGTACACTTCACATTATTTTAAAAAATGCAATGTGTGCCCGCTCCCCAACTTATAAGGGGTCACCACCTCTTCCCCAATATTAACAACGTAAACAAAAATTAGTTGAGAAAATAATAGACCATGTAACATCTAAAATTACCTACATAAATCATATAATTCTTCCTTTGTACATAAATATATCCATGGATGTTCTTTTGTGTAAACCCAAAGGAGATACATGAAGAATATGTAACATTCATCAATGAACGTTTTTATTTTATTTCTTCCTAAAACATATCCAAATATTATCTAACTATTATTATATAATATATAAATTATCTTAAATATGATGATATTTTTTATGTTATGGGTATAACCTAAAAGTTTACACACTTCCAACAAATGGGATACCCAATCATTGTTTTTGTGTACGATGGACTACTACCTCACAAACTAATGCGAGTTGTTTTTTCGTTACCACCTAGCATGCTTGAGAATAATTTTAGATTTATTGTTTAAATAATATATTTATTATTCATAATATTCTATTATGAATCTTTATTTTTTAATCACAAATACCTTTATGATTTACATTTTGTGTTAATGTGATAACATCTTTCGTGTCTACAACGGAATACCGCCTCTTAAAGTGATCTGATTAGTTCCTGATTTACATGGAATGTATTAAGTATGAGTAAACTAAAATTATTTTATATATATTAAATTAAAATTATACTTTAATTTTAATTTATCATATAATTTTCCTTATTTGAACACGATAATAAAATACAAACAATGTGCTTGTGTATATATAGCCTACTGTATCTATTAACTGTGTATTTTATTTTTAACCTCTAACTACTGTGAATCACTATAATTACTTATATATTGAATAGAAATAATATTTAAATAATTTATATCATTTTTATATTATTAAAACCTTATAAAGTTATGATGAACAAAAAACTAAAAAAATAAAACATATGTGAAAAATAAAGCTATAATTACCCAAAACCTACCATTAACAAGGAATTGTTATTAAACATTTAATAAGTGGTCATAATAAAATCATATATGACATGATATATGTGTGCATTTTTTTTATAGATTTTTAATAATATTAAATTTATTATACATGATGTTTTAATGAGTGTAACTTAAGGCACGACCTAATGTAATGGATTTCAATCCCACTTTTATGTTTTGTGGGACAAGGTCCATGTTCTCCACCAATTTATTAAATATTTTTTGTATATTTTCCATGTGTGTATTTTATTATTCTTCTACTAAGAATTGTAATGATTTAAATAACGATTTTGGAATATCTCTTTCATGGTGTTTATAGTTAAAATTTTACCAAATATGTAAGAAGAATTTTGTATTAATTTTCCTTCTTTGAGACGTATGTTATGTTGTACCCCTATATTCTATCACTATGAGTATATAAATACCAATTGAAATGTAATATCATGAATTATTTTTGTACTCATTATATTCTATGTTTCATTTTAGTTTTTTATTTCATGGGGTTTATGATTTAATTTTACCAAAGTAGCAAGAGTTTATTTCTACAATCTCATCATTTATCATGATTCTTTATGATTACTATTCCATTGATGAAATATTTTGACCCATATCTCAATAATTCTCATTAATTTTATTCTAATCTAGTTATTCATGATATCTTAATGTAATTGAACTACTTTACCAATATTTTGATTTTAATACATTTATGAATGTGTGTTTAAGAAAATAATATTTTATTTCCTTATTCATTTAGAAATAAATTTTTTCCCAGAAAATGTTTTCTAAAAATAGTATCAAATGCATTTTTATATTTTTAAAATTCTGTATTAAATAAATGTCTAATCACATTTTTGAATAAATTGTTTAAATATTTTTTTATTATTTTCCAATCATGGTATATTTTTAAACATTTTTTGTGCATACAGAATATTAATTTCATAAACATTATATATAAAAATTTACTCGCAATCAAGACATACAATTCCTTGATGATTAATTTAATTGCTTACAAGGTTATTTTTGAAGAAATATTCTTTCCTAATATTCTGTAAATTCTTTATTATGAAATTTGTTTTCATAGAAAATGGTTGTAAAAAATTGTTTGTTTTTTTGAAAAGATATTTAAAAATGTAAAGGATGTTTTCCTCATAAAATGTTCATTAAAAAATTAATTTCCATATATAATAACATCCATTGGTGTTACTCATGCCTTACCTGGTATATGCTCAAAGGGTACCATTAATATTCTTTATCTAAATGGTTTATGTTTTTAGGGAATTATGTTTATGAAATGTTTTTCTCATCCATATGTTATATTCATATAAAACATTTTTTTAATGGGTTATTAAATGATTATGAATTCTACCTCATTTCTATAGGTTATGATATGATCAAACGTTTGTGTCCCCAATTTAATTTCATTGGTTATGATATGATGAATATTTATTATATTGTGGAAGAAAAATGTATTATTTTATTATAGGATGGGTGGGAACAATATATCCCTCAATTTCATTAGATAAATACTTATATATCTCATTGGATACATGCTATTATAATAGGAAGTGAAATTGGTTCATTAACACTGGGCTATAAGAGGACGTGAACCTGGTTCAATAATATAAAAATGGAAGAGGGTGTGAAAAAAGTTTCTATAAGGACATGTCCACTATGATGGTCTTGGAAGTGATCCTTGACTAATATAAAAATGATTTTCTATGTATATGTTAATGGAAAAAATTCCATGTCTTATTTAAATGTTTTGATCTCATTCCATGTGCTCATTGATTTCTATATGATTCATGTAATATGAACTACCAATCATTATTCCATGATTCACTATTATGATATTTGATAAGAAGTATATGGTTTCAGGTCATTATAATCATATTCTAATATACTTATTCTTATATTATGCAGACATATCTCCCTTATTTACCATTAATTAGAATCAATCTCACCTATTTGTTTTTAATTTCCCCAGGATATGATGATACGTATTATATATGATGTATCTAATATGGGATCTAGTCATAGAGAATATACTGGGAGATATTATAGTTCACATATAGACCATGATTTATGTTCCCATGTTTCCAAAATCAATAAACTGATACGGTCATTGGGTGTGTGTCAGTTTATATTAATTAATATTCCAAAAATTTGATGTAATGTTTATGTATATTAAGCTCGGGTCACAATAGTTTCTATCAAGGAAATGTTTTATTTAACCTCAAAAAAATTGGATGATATAACCATAGTGTGGTCTTTAAGAATTCATAAGGAAAATTTTAAGGAAAAATCAACATATAAAAAATTTGATTTAATTTTTCTAAAGGAAATAGTGAGTGGTCTCCATGAAATACATTCATATAAGGATACTACAAGAGGACATGTATTTGATAGAGATTTACATTGGGAAAACAACAACAAAAACCATGTATTGACCTATAATTGATCAAGAACAAGTGCATGACATTGTTTCATTCTCTAACAAGGTTCAACAGTGCTAGGGAATATTCATTGTAAATTTAAAAACTTGTTATGAACCATCAAGGATAATTTGAAATTAATATGACAACAAAAAATATCATATTACCCTATGATATTATATATTAAATAATTATGTATCCTGATTTTGAAATCATTTTTTTAATTGTTATCATATTGTGTTTCCCCATTTTTATTATTATTACTCCAAATATTATATTTTGGTTTTAGTTAATGGATGAAACCTGAAATAGCGACATTATTTTTAAATGATATAGAAAATGGTACAATTTTACTCCTAAATAATAGAATAATAAGGGAACTAGAATGAAAAATATTATTTAAATTCTTACACAATTGTCCAATGATTTGAATCATGTTGGACTTCCAAAATTATATAAGAGGGAACAAAACTCTATTGAGTCCTTCATGAGACAATATCGATGTTTTTTAGATACTCTTCATATCAATGCTTCTACTCCAATGATAAAATATTTTCCATTCTATATTTTTTTAGAAAACGAGATTTTAATTTTTTATTTATACCATATCGATGGGAAAGTCGATAAATCATTGAATCTTATCGAAAATATGAGACAAAAAAATGACATTGACTCAGTGGATTATCATAGGTTGAAGAACATATTTTTCAATAAGTAATATCAGAATCATCATTGTATAAAAATAGAGAATGAGATTCATGTGTTAATGAAAAAAGATGTTGAATCTTTTGGTTCCTATAAAGCTAATTTTACAATAAATGGGATGTATTCTATGGGTATTATCATCAAACAAGGAAGTATGTTAAATCAATTATTTCATTGCTTAAATCCAATTATCTGAGGGGAATAATCCATTAGATCCTTTTTTAGTGTGAAATCATTGTTTGATGTTAAATAAAGGTTGAAATAGAGGTTGGAATTATGTATCAATATCATGGTTTTTACAAAAAATGGAAGATTGATTTCAATGGAAAATCTAAAAACCATAGCAAGAAGAAGAACTGTATTAATTTTATCTTAATTAGTGGGAATAATAATTGGGGAAATTTATTTACATTAATATTAAATTTATAATGTATTTAATGGAAATTTATTTGACTGAAAATTAATTTTAATTATTATCAAAACACTTTGAAGGAGAAATTGAGAAACGACGACAATAGAAGCTCAGAGCCAGTGTATTAATGTATTAAATTGGAATGATTTGAAGGAATCAAATCTTGAAGGACCAAATATTCGAGCAGTTTGGAAAAACCCAGATTATATACATGATATCCATAGTACATTGGTAAGATAAAATAAATCATGAAAAAATTTAAAGCTCACCCAATATGAAACCCATTAAAAGGATTCGTCTTCATAACCTGAGGAATGGAACCCTAATAATGGTGATCTGAGATTCTTAGTAAGGTAATGTACAATGGAATAATTAATTAATTAAAAGGACAAATCATGAGGTTATGGTAATTAAATGAGAACACATTCCATTTAAATTAATTGACAAGGTATAATAAAAAAGGGAAGGTAAATAACAAGAAACATGCTAAATTTAATCATTAAAATGAGAATGAAATGCATCTACATGATTTATTATTTGAAACATTCATCTATATTTAAAATAATAATTGAATTATATATGAATAAAATGCTTAATTGTAAGATATATTTTCAAAGGAAGATGAAATCCTATACCCTCAAAACCTTTGACAAGATAGATTAAAACTACATATAGAAACTCATTTAATATTTCCAACATGTTTATATCATGAGATTATATTGATGCATCGAGGGGGTATATAAATTCAATTAAACACTATTCAATTAATGTCCATCTAATTCTTCATATATAAAGTAATCTGTTTAATGAAGAAATTTTATACCTTATCAAATATGAAAGTTGATGAAACACATAGATTTATAAATAAATCAATTATTAATCAAATAACAGTAAAAGTGAACACCAAATATAAAAATATAATATGGTTTAGGAATTAATAATACAAAAAACTAATGAATGTGGATATTTAATGAAATTTCTAATGAAAAATTGTTACAATAAAGTAGTTTTTTCCAGATAAAGTTATCAATCTCTAAACAGTATAAGATAGCAAAGATAACTTTTACAACATAGTAATTTTAAAGCTAAACCTATTCGGTGAGATAATTAAAATTGACCTAAAATACCAAGAATTATGAATGAATAATGATATTAAAAGTCAAATTGTATGTATATCCACCACACTAAACTAAATTGATTTATAACAACAAATAAGTCTCAATGGAATGTAAATTGAGATGAAATCCCTTACATTGTGTTTCCTTTTGGGTGAATGTACTATAACCTACAATACATTATAATTAAGTAGGTTATAAACTAATATGAGAAACATAATAATATTTATAAAATCTATTAATATATTATTATAATAACTTATTTCCCTTTTGTTAATAATATTTCAGTATTTTCACTATTTATTGTGTTAATTTCTGACTTTTTCAAGTAAGTTTTGACATTATAATTTGTTGTTAAATTAATTTTTTATCTTTATTTAATCATAACACGAATGTAATCCATGATGTAAATTTCTTATATATCAAGTATATAATTTTTATAATTATATATCATATTTGGAGATGATAAATGAAATTATCTTTCATGGAGATAATAGGTCATATATACACAAGAACGAAGACTCCAGTTCATTATTGTATTTAAAAAATAAAAATTTCATTATATATATTTATGTTCATATATTATAATTAAAATATCATATTATTGTAAAAAATATCATATAAAATTATTAAAACCATACTTAATACATTCATTGTGATGTGTGGATGTATCACATCATTTTGAAGAGGAGGTAGTCCACACATCTACAAACATTATTATCATATTTATAGAAAAATGGAAAGTATTAAGGATTGGTTTATATAAACATTAAATATTTATGTGGAAACAAATATCACATATTTCATATATAAATACGTTTTCTATATTAAAACCAACCATGATATGTGGTAAAGAAAAAATTAAGGTCATCGTTTTGTGAGGTGGTAGTTCACCGTAAACACAAAAGGTATGTTCATCACCCATTTGATGGACGTTTTTTTGGGTTAAGTTGAAAAAATAACATTATAAAATTTAATTACAATATA
Organism: Viscum album; assembly: GCA_963277665.1. NCBI lineage: Eukaryota > Viridiplantae > Streptophyta > Magnoliopsida > Santalales > Viscaceae > Viscum > Viscum album. The sequence goes on along the minus strand of OY728129.1, from coordinate 1,262,451,371 downwards.
TATACTGATGATATAATAATTATATAAATTTAATTTAAGGGGTGGTGAGTGAAATTAAATTATTGTGACTATTGAATAAGGTTACCCCGTATTCGGGTAACTTCCTTAGGATAATTCCAAAATACATCATTGAATGGATTTAATCTCAAGGTTAGGGTAATAGAATTATGGGAGAGATATGGGATCATATTTTGGTCGGTTTTATATTATCCAATGGTATTGGTAATTTGAATAAGTTGGAGGGTTGGGTGCCTATTTATAGTGGTTGAGGAGTGGCATTCTTTTGAATTTTTTGAAAATGGAATTACACTGACAATTTTTCAACGTAATGTGAATCAAATAATAAGAAAAATTAAGTAAAATGGGTTATAAAGTCTAATTATCTCCATACATGTAGTTGTAAAAGTTAATATGTCATTTTGACTCGTAATATTACGGTTTTCTCCCTTGTTAAGATAATTGTTCTCTTAATCAAAAAATTATTTTCTATAACATTCATAAATATTCAGTGGAAAAGTATAATTTTGACTTATTATAAATTATAAAATATGATTATTTTTAATATTGAATAAATTATACCTAATTCCAATAATATAATTGGTAGTAATTAATTTAAATTTAATGCCGCATATGGGAGGACAAAGTAGGTCTTTAAAATGAAAATGTACAAAATTTTACTATATTTTTCTATTCCATTATAAAGTGAAATTTATTTTATTGACCTAAATTGTAGTAATTGATATATAATTTATATAATTTTACATTAAAACCTTATTGAAATATATTCTATCTATATAAATAAATTATATTAAAAACTGTTTTCGATTAAAATTCAGTATATTTCATTATTCGTTAACAAATGAATCCTGACATAAAAATAACAAAAATTCACCCAAAGATAATTGTGGAATTATTATTGAAAAATTAAATATATTACTAAATATAAATAAATAAAAGTTATGAATAATTTTTTAAAATTATGTTTTCAATTAAAAGGTTGAAAATCAGTCTTTATAAAAATTAATTTTTTTTATGTTTAATAATTTGGTATCATCCTATCTTATTCTCATAAAATATATTGGATGAATGTCAAAAATATTTTAATTAATATACATTTGAAATATTATATTAATATAACACACTAATTGCAATTATTATAATTTTATACGTTAAAAATGACCTAGTGATCAAAACAACTATTTATTACAATAACATTACCTTTATATTCAATTGGTTCATATATTAATTTATAATTAAAATGTAACTAATAAATCTTAACACATATTTTCCTATGTTATTTAATCATATTAATGAATATAATATTAATGGATAGTTTTCATATTATTGTATTAAATAATAATATCTTCATAATGTATATCTTTTTTTTGGTAAAACTCAGTCTTCCAAAAGATGGAAACAACCAAACTATGTTTTTCTTGAGTAAAACCAAGATTAATCTATGTTTCTTGCATTAAAAAATATAATAGATTTATTTAAAATATTAAACATTCATATTATCTTACGAAATTATATTCTTTTTTAAAATTGGTATTAAATGCAATGTTTTTACTTTAGACACTCATGGTGTTATATTGTACTAACCTTAATTATATTGTGTCATTGCAATTTAAACATGATCTGAGTAATTGGGGGGATTGATATTTTAAAATTTTTTTATTGAAAAACCCACATCATAAGTAGGGTTAATAAAAAATATTATTAATAATAAGGAAAATGAAATATGATGGTTACCAAATAACTAGGCTTTCTAATAGAATAGAGTTAGTTAAAATGTGGATATGGAAGAGAAATATAACTTTCATGTACTAAGGGATGTTGATAGAGAACATGTTCATGGGAAATATTTTTAACTAAAAAACATAAACAATTGGTGTTAATAAATATCTTTGATATCATAAAAAATGATGATAATAGGAATAAAATTCGTTTTAGGACCCTTTTATTGGATTTGAGAAATTATCTTTGTATCTCAAAGATTTTTATATTACCAATTTGGTCCCTTGGTCAAGTTTTTAGCTATTTCAAATTCTTTTCTTTGAAAAAGTGACATCATATGGCGAGGTAATATATCAATATCTAAAACTACATCCATAGTTCATCTTAAACTATTTTTCAAATGGTTTACCATTCAAATTGATTGTAATCCAATAATTTATAAATAAGGTAACTTAATTTCAAAAATGAACTAATCATTAATATTTTCACAACATGAAGAATCTATTTTTGGACACATTCAAAACAATTAAATAAATTGATCATGTATTCTCTAGAATCATGGTTAATTATCGTGAATCATTATTGGAATCATGAATTCTCCATTATTCCTTAAGTAAAAAAAAGATGTTTCTTGAAATATTTCATAAATCAAAAATTATTTTAAACTAAATAAATGATAAAATAATCTAATATTTCGACAAATCTTTAATAAGTTGTAAGTTAATAAACACTACTTCAATTAATTTTATTCATATCACTCATCTATTTATCAAACCATCGTTATCAAAAAAATATGGTACATATTAATGATTATATTTTTATCAACCATGTGTTTTAAAAAATTATTCACTTGTTATAGAATCAGTATTCTTTGTACCAATAAAAAATTGGTTAGATATATTTAATTAAAAAGTACTAAAACATATTCCTTATATATTATATAATTAATATAATAAGAAAATAAAAAATAAAATAATTTTATAGAATATTTAAATGATATAAATATAGAATCACATTAATCATTCCCCTCCAATTGTGTTAGTAGAATATGAATGATTTTAGTCCCACAACTTCTTCTAAGGTACATTTCATTGATGCATGGGGAATGTTTTTGTATTGTTCCTCATATCCTTATACTTGAATAACAAAATAGAGAAAATTTTCTTCATTAATTTTCATTATATTTTATATTGAATCTTTTCACCACAGTTCGAACAATCACCCAGTCATTTTATGCACTTAATAGGGTTATTATTTCCAATGTTATCACTTGTGGAAAAATAAAACTGTCCCTTATTATATTTATCCATGATATTCTTTTAAATCCTATTCTTTTATTTCTTCCTTTTTAATCCATAAGACATGATGAATTATTCCATTTTTTTATAGGAACATAAAACTATTTCATTGTATGAAGAAAATGTTTGAGACAAAATTTTCCTTTGGATAATTGCATTCAGTTCATCATGATGTGAACAATATTAATCTCTATTTTGTGTATGAAATTTGTAGAATTCTATTATATCCGTGTAATGGTATCTTTATATAGTGTAACACAATGTTTCTCAATTTTCATTCAACTAAGGAGATTAATCATCATATCAATTTTTGGTCATGAGTGACATGTTGGTCAAAAAATGTGTATGTAAAAACATTAAAATCCATGAGTTTAATTTCCTATTCCTATATATTATTATTGATCAATGACCACTATTTATCATTATCTCCATTGATAAAATACACTAAAAGTGATACCTTTTCGTCTTTAACACATACCAATGCCATGAAATTACTTTTCAATTAAATAATCCATTTTGGGGGCCTCTACCACATATATAGATCCAACATCAGAGAATATCATTATGGAATAGGTTTCTCCATCTTGGAAAGGTTTTATGCCCCAACCTAATTTAGCTTCCTAAATATATCTATAACTTGCTCAATTCAAACACCAGGTATATTGGTTTTCTCAATAGGCCAACATATACGTTTTCCACAAGAATTGATACAATTATTCCCTCCCGGAACCATTTATAAATAATGGAATATTTTATATTTGATTATAAATTTATGAACATTGTATAATTAAATATATGGAGCCACACTTATCTTGAATAGAAAAATTAATGCATAGCTAATCAAATAATAATTAAAATTATTTTTCTAAGGATATAATTAAATTCAAATCCTTTATAATTATTTATAAATAAATCATGAATAATCCTAATCGTATCCCCTAAGATTTTCCAACCATGTGTTTAATAAGGCTCATTATTTTGTACCAGGTTATGCTCGAGTTAGGGAAAAATCACATTTTCATAGTTTTTACCCATTAGTATCTGTGACAGAATCACTCCCATTTTTAGTATCCTTAATGCGATGTATTTCTAGGAAGAACTACATAATTTCTACCTTAAAAATTGTTGGATATACTACTATACTTATCCTCAAAGGCTATCTTAGAATTTTGTTCCATAATATATATTTTCTAACTCTTTTTTCCAAGTATTCTATTAAAAATCCTCGGATACCCACTCGGACACCCCGACCCCAAATGCATGGAGATAGTGAATTAATGTTTTACATTGTCATGATTAAAAGAACTGAAATCCAAATGGATAAAAAAAGTTTATTAGTTTTTAGAGAACTATATTACTTAAATGACACCCATAATACATTTGGAAAATAAAATACATCATGATATAAGTAAAATCCTAGCATCCAAGTTATAGATTCAAAGAATTCTTATTCATAACCCCGGGAAATAAAATATAGTAAGAATGAGTTCATATTTTTAGTACGAGTTTCTAATGTGGAATAAATAAAAAGTAAAAAATAATAAATCCACATTGAATGGTAAATAAATATGAACATATACCATTTAAATAACTATATAATACATTATCAATATGAAAAGGAATATAATTGAAACACATACCACGTAATCAAAAAACATAGAATGAAATGAATCCATATATTTTATAATATAAAATATTATGGAAAATAACAATATAAATTAAAATATTTACAAAAGAAATTCTTAATTATTGGATGTCATGTCTAAGGCACATGAAAATATATACCATAAAGACATTTCAAAAGATGGATTAAAACTATTTGTAGAAACCCATTTACTTTGGACAAATTATTTTTCTCAATATAACCTATCAATCCATTAAGGTCTATATAATGTTTTGGACCCACTCATCACTTCATGTTGAAATATTTCATCATATATTGAGTAATCAATTTATTTAATAAACAATATTCCATATCAAATATCTATATTGTATAAATGAAACAAATTTATCTAAAATTTAATATTCAATCAAATAACTATCATAGTAAAAAAAAATAAAAAATTGGTTAAAATTTAGGAAATAATAATAATGACCACCCCAAATTTTGGATATTTAATAAAATTTCCAATGAAATATGATTACAATAATGTTATTGTTTTAAAAGAAAGTTCACATTCACAATAGAAAATGAGATTGCAATGATAACTTTTAACACATGGTAATGTTTATGCTAAACCCATTGGGTGAGATATTTTAAATTAAGACATAAAATATAATGAATTATCAATTAATCATTATAGTAATGAGAAACCATTAAGTATATACACCAAATGAATGTTAATTGGTGTATAATAACAAATAATCCTCAATTGAATGCAAATTGAGACGAAATACATTGGGCGAACATAGTATAAAAACATGAATAATGTTTTTAAGAATGATAATAACTTATAAAAGAACAATAATAATATTTATATTATCATATATTATCTTAATATAATATCTTATTGCTCTTTTGTTAACAATCATTCATTATTTTCAAAATTTTGGGTGTTAATTGCATTCATTTTGGGGTTTGTTTTGAGTTTTTAATTTATTGGTCATATTAGTTATACCAATATTTCATAATCTCCATAATTTAAAAAATTATATCAATATTATATATATACAGTATATATGTATTTATAATTATCCAAAATATATGGAGATATGAAATGAAATTCATTATTCAACGAAACAGTATGTTTTACGTACACTTGAATGCTACACTGAATTCATTATCATATTTAGAAAATGATAATTAATGGATATACATTTTAAAAGAAATATAATTATAATATTTATGTAATAAAGGTCACATATTTTTTTTAAAACTATCCTTAATACAATATATGTATTGTAGAACAAATCATAATGCATTAAGGAGGAGGTAGTCCATAAGTCCACAAATGATGTTATCATATTTTCACAGTATGGAAATGATTATTAAATGTTTTATATAGAAATTAATTATTTATTATTAAAACATAAATATTAGTTATATAATATATAAAATGGTTTTCCATCATATTTACCATCCATGAGAGGTAGTAATAGAAAAAAGAACAACATCGTTTAGGGGGGTTTCAACTCATCGTACACACAAACGATATGCATGTTACCCATTTGATGGAATTTGGTATTGGAGAAGGTATAAACATTATATTAAAAATATATCATTTTATTTAATATAATGAGGTTCTTATATAAAAATTATATAAAAATATCTAAAGGTGTGGAGAGATAAAGGAAACAAATGTGATCGTTGAAGTTGGTTAACTCTTATTCATATAAATACTTTTGGTTTAAACAAATATACATACATTGGTTGTTTATTCACACCTATATCCATAAAAATTAATGTAGGGATGTTGGGATACTATTTTGTAATTTTTAATGAGAAAAATTTCTATATAGATGTGAAAACTTAGGAGGGTTGAGTGCTTTTTTATAGCGGTGGAGAAGTGGAATTCTTGTAAATTTTTGAAATGGGAATTCCACAAATTTTTTATCCTTATCAGTTGGCTCCATAAATGAATAAAATTTTATAAAATTGTGTATATGTTCTCAATATTTCGATCATATGTAATTTTAAAAACAATATTGATCATTTTTCCTTATGAATAAGGTTTACTCACTTGTTAAGCAATTTCTTCTCATAACCATTTTAATCAATTTTAATTACATTGACTTATGGATCAGGTCAAACACTTTTTTAAACATATCATAAATTATTAAATATTCATATTACTAATATTTAATATATTCTTACTAATTCTAATCACATATGTGGCATAAATTAAAATATATATAACCCCATAAATTGAATGACAAAGAAGGTTTTTAATGTAAAAATTGATCAAATGTTTGGTATTTTTTTATATTCAATTTAAAAGTTTAATTTATTAAATTTCCCTAATATTTATTAATTAACATATTATTGAAATAATTTTACTATAAAACAATTTTAATACTTATTTTATATTTTATAAACAAATTAGATGAAGAAGTTGTTTTCAATTAATATTCAGTGTTTTTTAGTATTCATCAATAAAATAAAGAAACGTAGAAAACTACCTAAAATTAACCCTGTGATAACTTTTTAGTTAATATTTAAAAAATGAGGTCTATTTTGAAATATAAAATTTATAATGGTTCCAAATTTGTTATTTAAAATAAGTTTCCCTTTAAAAATGATAATAATACCATTATAAAAAAATATATTTTATGTATAAAAAATAGGTTTGTTATTATATTTTTTTCATCAAATATATTGATGGAATTCAAAAACTATTTGATTTAATATAATATATATATATATAATTAATATTTTTTAATAATTGTAAACAATTAATTTTTTTATACTAAAAATGACTTTGTGATCATCAAAATAGTATCTTATGAAAACATTCCTTTTAAATTAAATTAGTTCATATATTAATTTGTAATAAATCTCTAACCAATGAATTCAACACTAAATTTTCTTAAATTAGTTTTTCATATTAATAACCATTAATTTAGAGAGTAATTTCTAAATTATTATATTAAATATTAATATCATAATAATATATAGTTTTTCTGTAAAAAAATTCTTGGGTAGAACGTAAAAAACATTTAAAGATGTTCTTTCATGTCACACATGATAACCCTATGTTTAATGTATTATAAGCTATATAATATATTTATTGAAAAATATAAAAATTTATTAATTACTTGTTACATTATGTTACTTTCAATACTTGAGATTAATTGTCACAAACTCTAATAAATGCAATGTAAATTTCTTATAATTTAAGGTTGTCGCATAACTAGTACCAAAACCTGATGGTAAATGACAATGATCAACATTAGAAACCTCACAACCTAAGTGAAAAAGAGAAATGTCTTGATTATGGGTAAGATTATGATATGGTGAATGATACACTCACCATCTACTCTAGAATATATAATATACAATTTGACATATGATCTACTCATCATTTTATATATAATGAAGTTTATAAGGGTATCAATATGTCACCCAAATGATCATCAGTATAATTATGAGTGAACACCCTTAATGGAATGATTATCACATCTCAAGTATATGATTCTTCCCTAGTTGACCTTAACAGGAATGTGTTTCTTGGAAATAATTTCATTTAGCTTATGGATAATTTTGATTTCATCTTACACAATTATTGGAGTTGTCATAATAAATGCCACAGAAATTGTAAAGGGATGTTTTGTTTGACATTCCGAAAACCCCAATGATCGTATATGAATTTGATGATATATAAAACTTTTAATGGACATTACATCAACTGTATGGATCATAATTCCCACTAAGAGGGGATGTTTATCATAAATAGATGAGGATAAACTCATCATAGATAATATGCCTATTGTAAAAGAACTTGTTGATGTTTTTCTAGTGGAGTTCCATAGTCTTCCACCAAAAAATGAAGATGAATATTCACTAGAACTCATACATGGTACCACATTAATTTAAAATAATATCTATAAAATTACCTTGATTAAGTCATAGGAAAAAGATGAAACCCTAGGAAAACCATGATTGGGTATTCATTTGACCATATGTATCACCGTGGGGTTCAACTATTGTTTTTGTTTAAAAATATAGATACGTGTAACTCATTATTGTTAATTGGGAGCTGAACATGATAAAAATCAAGAAAACGTATCCTTTTCCAGTATTGACAACATTCTAGATGAACTGGATGGACTGAATACTTTTCAATGTATGACATTCATTCTAGATTTCATTAACTAGAGGCACAAGGGGTGGTTATATCAAAGATGGAATTCAATACTAGTTATGGACCTGGTGAATATATAGTTATGCCTTTCGGTCTTACAATTTCCCATGCTATCTTAATGGATTTGATGAATTATATGTAACATTCTTATTGACCAAAATAGAAAATAAGAGCATGAAACCAATTGAGAATAGTACTAAAGACCCTAAATAACGAGAAACTATATGATTTATTTAAAAAAGTGTAAATTTTGGGTGTAAAATTTATCATTTCTAGGTCATATTATATCTATTTATTGTATACAATTGGATCCTCCAAATAAGGAGGATTGTTAATATTTTTCTAGACCATCCACAATAAATGAGATCAAAAGTTTTCTTTGATTAGTAGAATATTATAAAATATTTTCAAGAATTTCACATGGCTATGTAATATTATTCCCTTGTTAACTTTAATGGGAGACAAGTTTCTATTGATAGATGGATATGATGAAAATTTCAAAGAACTGAAGAGATTTTTAGCAAGAATACCAATGAATAAATTATCTTGTAGTGCAAAAAGGGTTGTAATAGATTGTGAATCATATAAGAAGGTATTGAGATGTGTCCTTAAGTAGGATAACAATTTTAGTGATTATAAATCATTATAAAGTCTCAATCCATTACCACCATGGAATAATGAAAAATATGGCTCATTCATAGAGTCGAAATAATTAGGATTTCTTATCTAAGATGAGTATTTCAAAAGAAAAAATATTTGGAAATTTTCAAAAGATGCATATGTAAAACCTAATGGAAGTGGAAAAATCTTATCTTTCCCAACTAAATATTCCTCCATATATCCATTTAAATACTTAACATTAATATATGGAAGATATAGAGATATAAAAAATGTTAATAAATTTCAATGAGTTTAAAATTTACAAAGCTGAAATGATAAGGTTCAGGAGCTCTACATGCATTCCATCCATATAATATTTTATAAAGGAGTCTTCATGGGAATATTATAGCTATTCATTATCTATTCATCTTGGATGTATATATATTTAATGTTATTTGATATAATACTTATAGTGGGACAAAATGAAGATATATATCATCGAATTTGTACCACGATGTAGGGTATGTCTACATGCTAAGGGGGAATGAAAAATGTACAAGGGTATGTTGACTCCATTAACCATAACAAAATAAAAATGGGAGAACATCCCCTTATAATTTTTTCATTGGACTCCCTAAAACATATTAAGGGAATAATGATATTTGGGTGGATGTTGATCGCCTTACTATGTTAGCACACTTCATCGCTACCAAAGAAGGATACAATCAAGATCATCTTTCCAGGATTAACATTAAAAATGTGGTATGGAAATATAGAGGACCACATAGCATTGTATCTTAATAGGAATAGAGTTTTACATAAAAGTGATATCAAGGTATTTAGATTTCTCTTGACATATAATTGAGTAGCATCACTGCTGATCTCTTCATTACGATGTTCAGTCGAATAGAAAAAAATAAGACATTATAGGATATCTTGAGATCTTATTATATGGATTTCATAGTTGGTTGGCATCAACACCTCCATCTAGTTGTGTTTTATTATAATAATATAATCCACCCACGAATTAACATGGATCAATATAAATCCATCTATAATAATGAATTTTGATCTAAAATGTTCTAAAATGATGTTACAGAAATAATTATATTGGGGCAAGAGATAGATGAAAACATTTAAGGTATTTTTAGAGCCATTTAGCATCACATAAGATAAGATCAATATAGGAAGAAAACATATTATGATAATCACCAATGTGATCTACAGTTAGAGTTTTTGGATAAGGTATTTCATTGAGTTTTCCCTTTGATTAATTTTTTGACATTTGAGAATAAAGGAAAATCTATCTAGAGGTAAATCATCCTCGTTGTAATTATTGATCATATTTAGATGATCGCCGATCACATGGAACTTCTACATAACCTATAACATTTCCATGATGTGTTCCATGAATCTATCCTATGAAAATACATCCCTTACCATTAACATACATTAATTCCAAAGGTCATACCTCTAGAGAAATATTATCTTATGAGGAATATAAACTTGTAATTATAAATCATTTAGAAAAAAATACATTAAAAATACAACTCACATGCTCAATCTAAAAATGAAAACCCAATAGTTTTGGATTCTACGTGGGAACTTGATTATGATATGATGCAAAATTTTCTAATGTTTTATATTATAGTGTATTATTTTATTGGGGTAAAAATGTTACACCCCATGTATCTATGATCCTTTTTTTGAAAAAAATTATATTTCTTATATGGGTAACCTTGTAAAATAAACCATGTTATGATTGAACTACACAAAACATTGGTTTATCTTTCATACACATGATTGTTTAAAAAATAATAATTATAGATTATAATTATTTAGATATGATTGTTATATGTTATCCCTTAAACATTGTACTATGAATAGTAATAACTTTTTTTTAAATATTAATTTTAATTTTATAAATAAAACATATAGATAATGGAATATATTAATTTTTATGTCATTATTTGTTTTTAAAAGACTATTTTCATAAAAGAATTGAATTTTATAACCTTTTTTAAATAGTGGTTAAATTTATTATTGACACTTTTAGAATTATAATCTGATTAAATGTACATATTTTAATTCCTAATATCAAAATTATATTATGGTTAATTTTTGGGATTTTTTTTAAAAATATTTCATTTTTGGATGAATAATAAAAAATATTGAATTTTAATTTAAAATTTCATTTGCATGGAATTTATTTAAATAGTTAAATTACATTTCTTATTTTTTTGTATTGAATATATAGTCCATTTGTATACATGTTAATCTGATTGAGTTAAGGGGAATCTATTTCACATTCAAATTGGTTATAATATTATTTCAAATTTTCAATATTTTTAATATTTTCACTTTCAAAAAACATTGTATCTTCCCATTCATGATATTTATTTTTAAATTAGTTTCTATGAATTATATGATTATATTTGGAAAATTAGATCCCACCTTTTCAATCAAATAAATTTATAATTTTTAATAATGTTGGTTTATTTTTTTGACATAATGATTAGGGAAAATAGTTAAAATTAATTACATTGAGTAAAAGAAAAACGAGTTTACAAAGGCAATAAAAGAAATAATGAAAGAGATAAAAGACCTAGAAACATTTCCAGCACCCAAGGGATGGAAATAATATGACTTTCACTCTACATATATTGAAGGTTTTTAATTATTATAGCCTATTTTGGGTAATAATGTTTGTACACCTAAATTTCTTTTAAAAAAATGGAACATATGTCCTCTCCCCAACATATAAAAAACACCCAACTATCCACCTCTATTGGAAAATTAAAAAAAAAAATTGTTCAACAAAGTCTTGGCCAATGAAATACACCAGTTTCCTCCCCTAATCATAGATGCCTTCAATTTTTCATAAACCCATCCAAAGAAGTCCTTGGATGCAGACCAAATAATGTTACCCGAAAAAGAATAACTGTTTTTCAACAAAATATTTGGTTTAATTTTGTCCTCAATCATAATAATTTATTTTTATATAATCATTATAGTAACCTAAATATCATAAATACGTTTAGTTGTTTTGTAATGTCTTGTATTTTTTCATGTGTTATTTTAAATATTATGTGGATATTATTTCAAGATAGTTCTTCAAGACGGCGTGCAGTTCCAATGCCCGGTGAGCCCGGAACAAATGTTTGAATAAAATTAAATAATTTAATTTGCGCGGGCATGAGGTTTTCCTAAAAAATATGAATAACTCATGATCGGGTTCTCGGATCGAAAATCCAATGGAACTATTGCATCTAGAGTAGTGGGTTTACCCAAGAAGAGACCTATCATTGGCTGGCGCAGAACGGTGGTAAAATCTGGTTTTTGGACGTAACCATAATAAAATATCTATTAAACATATTTTATTTAAAATATTTTCCACAACGGAATATTTATCTTTTTTCCTTTTAAATAAAGTATTACACAGGGGTCTAGGGTTATAAACCTCATAACCCTGAAACCCTTGGAGGCTCTAGAGGCTCTGGAAAAAACCTCCCAATGCAGCGATGACGACACGGTGACCGGAACATCACCAACAAACGATGCGGATCCAGGTAGGGAATTTTAATTCATTTTTATTTATTTTACACGTTCTTGATTCCTACGACGAACACAGACTAATCAATGAAAAAAATTAGACTATGGATCGATCATAATTGCGGGATGGGATTTTTGTGGGGTTTTTGGTAATTTGATCAATGCTGATTTATTTTTGTTGATTTATGCTCTGTTTAAACCTATTAATGGGAGCAGATCAACATCATGACCAATGATGTCGGAGGTGTGTTCCTCAAATTTTTTTCATTGGATTTTTTTCCCTCTTTCTTTTGTGCATTATTTGTGTTCTTCACAGGGCGATAAAAAATGGGTCGTTGCGCATCTGTTATGCGATGCAACGATCCCAAATTGAAGAATCGACACTGTTGTGAACTTACGGAGGTGCGATGATGGTTTTGGAAGAAGAATCGAAGTGGATTGGAAGATATCGTTCTTCGAACGATTTCTACCCTGGTGGCCGGAATTGGATTTCCTACCCGATCGAAGGCCTGAAACCCGTGGATTCTGCATCACAGTGATGAGGCAACCCATTGTCTTGAGTTTCGCAGAAAATAGACGATATAATCGAGGTCCAGAAGATTGTCCAAAGCGCGAGGAGGAAGATGGAATTTCTGGAAAAATACTGACCACACGGCGTGTAGTATTGGATACACGGCATGTGTTCGTCGAAAGATTACTTGGTGTGTACTCTATGAGTGCACGGACATGGGTTGGGTACACTGTCATGACCCATCCTCGGGACCCGAGCCGTGACTACTCCATGCCCGCCTCCCATAGGCCAGGGGCTGGCGACTAGCACCAAGGCGTAAATCCTAACAAAAGGGGAAGGCATTTCCTTTATAAAGTAAACAAACACCACAGAGTAAGCAAGAAGAAGTAAACACTAAGTAAAACTGGGCACAAAAGTAGTGCGGAAAAGTAAGTGGGTTAGAATACAAACCCAAACTGAAAGTAAAGTATAATTGAAAAGAAAGTACAACAACTAAAAGTAATGCATCAACGTCAAGCCATCCACTGGAAGTCCCTCCTGAAGGGTGGGTACAGATATCCTACTCATCCCCTTGGGTCCAGCCGTCCTCTCCATGTACGTTCCACCCAGTGGTCCACCTCCAGGTACCGACTTTCTCCACAAGCCTCAACCACGATCAGAGCTGTCTGTCGTCTGCATCCAACACAACGTAGTGCGGGCATAACCTGTGGAGGGGTGAGTATATTCTACTCATTAGGGACCCTGAGACCCCCGAAGGTCTCCCAGAATCCACAAAGGATAATCCAAAAAGTAAAGATACAATCACGAAGTAACATCCAACACTACTTAGGTATATGCCCATACATATACCTAAGTCATCAATTCCAGTTCGGCTCCAACATCTGAGACATAATTCGATCACGTCCACACGTGATATTACAACCCAATCCACACAGGATAACAAAACCCAATCCATATAGGAAATCAAGTCAATCATATCGAAGATATTGATTGAAATTCAAGACTCAGCTCACACATGTATACTCCTTCGTAAGGTGATAGAGATGACCAGATGTAGCCACTGATTCATCTAGCTGGGACCCACATAGGATACAAGTACTGTAGTCGTCGCCGCCGAACCCACGGAGGATTCCAGTATGGTCGTCGTCATCATCAAACCAACAGAGGATTCCAGTACGATAGTCTTCACCGTCGAACCCACATAGGATTTCAGAACGATAGTCTTCATCGTCGCAGCCAGCTCTAGGGTTCCCGCACACATCATGCTCGATTCTGGGAGGGTCTGCTCCTCGAGCCAAGTGGGTCGATACATCAACTGACATGTACTCCAGATATGATGTATCCCAAAGTTCTGCCTCGTCGATAGGAACACAACGTGACAGACGGCGTGTCAATCGGATGCCCGATCTTAGAGTTAACGGGTTTTTCGTCCCAGGGGCCCGGTTGGTTTTTAACACAAAACCAAACCGACTGTACTACAACTATGTTCAAACCTCGAGCGTAGTAAACCAAAAGGTCCTTCTCACTAACATGAATCCAACAAAGTCGATGGCACGTCAATCGGATGTCCGGAGCTCAAGTTATAAGCGTTTCCGCACCGAGGGCTCGGTTGGTTTGATGTTCGAACCAACCCGGACGTACCCCAAGTTCTCCGAAACCTTTACTGTAATATACCTAAATGACCATCTCGATCCAAGGATCCCAACACAACTGACGGTGCATCGACCGGAGGTCCGAAACCCAAGATATAGGCAAATGGCTGAAAACAGTTCGAAATGGGGGGTATGGGCCCCCCCCCCCCCCCGGGTCGGCCTGAACCGAGTCGACCAGACTCGGTTCCATGTCCGGCCCATCAGGTCGCATCCCGACATGGCTGGAATGGCCCGTCCCAGACGGCGCGGCACGGCGCGTCCCAGCCGGCGCGGCGCGTCCCAGTGCGGCCGGTCCGGCTCAGCGGGTGTTGCGCGCTGAGAGAACGCGCGGGGGGGGGGGGGGGGGGGGGGGTTGCGTTTCCCCCCCTTACCAATAGACGCGGCTCTGGTCACCGCATCTCCCCCGGATCCCGTGCGGCCACGGGATCCGGTCATCCCGCTGCCGCCGGCAGCGCCTTCCGCGGACCACCAGAAGCGCTCCGGTGGTCCGTTTTTCCCGCTGTCTGGGCCTGCGACTCTCCTGGGACCCGTAGATTACTGCAAGGGGTTCAAAACGCCTTTGAGACCCACTTTTTCATCGACCGTCGATCCAAAAACCAATAAAAAAACTGCGGAGGGTTGTCGGGCCATGTTTGTTCGGCCCACACCCTCCGCGTTAGGTGTTTTTAAAAAGGAAATCTTTAAAAGACATGTTCTAAAGGAGGGAATAATTAATTCAAGGTAAAATTATTCAATCACCCTGAAATTAAAATACTCATGCATGAGGGGATAATTCACAAGTACACTTTATTCGAAAACCCCCTACCTCAGGGTGCTGTTGAAATAAGGTTCATCACGGAAAAAGAACGTCGCGGAAGAAGGAGTCGTGGATGGAGGCTCCATAAGCATCGTCGACGTTGCGGAGAAGAGAATTTTCGGCATCGTGGTACACGGCGTCGCATTGTCGATTTCTGAGGATTCGGCGTTCTTCTTCGTACTTCTTCGGAGGCCAGCGTTCTTCATCGGTGACGGTGCGTTCTTCGCGTTCCTCAAGGAGGAAGATGAAGTTAAAGACTTGAGGAAATCCTCTCCAATCCTTCTCGCACAACCCAAACACCCTTGATGAAATAAGACTTGTCTTATTTAATTAACTCACACAAGCCACCAATCAATTCGAAATTCAAAATTGAATTCTCTAATTAATTATATTGAACAACATAAAGAGTTAATTAAAAAGAGAGTTGAATTTCAAATTAATTGTGGTGTGGGTGAGTTAAAGAAATAAATGCACATGGGAGGTAAAAAGAGGTTTGAAGGGGTGAGGATGGTATGGGCCCCACATCACTAATATCCTACCAAGGGTAGTTAGGAACTAGTGGGTCCCACCCCAACCTCCAAGCATAGGTTTAAACTACCTCAAATAAAATATAATTGGTTGCACAAATTTTATTTTATTCATTACTTAACCCACTATTTTTGAAAACCACACCCGAGCAAACGCTACTCCAGAAAAGATGTTCCTAAGCAAATACAGGCGCTAGGATTCCATCGGTGTCCTCAGATTCCGATTCTGAGCACCAGTTTAAAAGTTAGAAAAACTCGCTCGTTCGTTCACTGAACGTACCCAAGCTAAACATTGGAAATTGATTCTGGGCACACCAGGCCTTGGAATCAGGTGCCTTCATAAACCGCGTTCTTGTAAAATCCCAAAACAAATTAAGAAAAAAATTCCCTTGAATTGTATGAGTTTTTACATAACTCCTACCTTAGGGATTTACGTCCCCGTAAAGATACATCATAATCTAGGGGAACAAATGGGGGTAATATGCATGCATCTGAGACTCCCTCTCCCAAGTGATCTCCTGGAGGTTCCCGGGCTGCCATCTAATGCACACTAGAGGAATCGACCACCCATGTAGGACCCGCTCCTATCGATCCTAGATCTCCATCGGGACCTCAGTAAAAGTCGCCCCATCATCAAGGTCTTTCTCCCCATGGTCGATGATATGTGTCGGGTCGTGCATGTATCTCCTCAGCTAAGATACGTGGAAGACGTCGTGCACCCGGTGCAACTGAGGTGGTAGAGCCCGGCGATAAGCCACCTCACCTATCCTAGTGAGTACCTGAAAAGGTCCGATGAAGCGCAGAGACAACTTGAAGCCCTGAAAAAAACTCTGTAATCCACATCTAGGTGAGACCCGCAAGAAAACTTGGTCGCCATCCTCGAAATATCATGGCCTCCACCTCCAGTGAGCATAAGACTTTTGTCAGCTCTCAGCTGTCCTCTTCGGCTCTTGGATGACCTGGACCTTCTCTGGTCCTTCAAGAGCTGCTAAGATTTCTTCTCTGCCGATAAGAGAAATCTCATCTCATCCCCTAGATGAACCACATTCTCTGCCTAATATAGTCAATTCTGACATGGATGATACTAATCCAAACCAAGGATGACGTCGTAAGGCCTCAACGCTACTACCAAGAGATCAAACAGTTACTCTCGCCTCCAAGGGTTGAGTCACACTGTCGGCGTCAGTGTGTGGTCACTGGGTCTCCCCCAGTAGGTATCTCAAAAGTGAGGGTCAAGTCAACAGTTTTAAACCAGAACCTCTCTGTAACCACACAAAGAGAGGATAGAAAAGTAAATTCCACAAAGAAAGGTGTCTTTTATTACTACAGATCAAGTAAAAAGAAACAAATCATCCACAAACAAACATCAAAAAAGCTAGAAGCAACATGAAAAAAAGTTTCCATGTCTGGAGGTAGTCCCGATCGTATCCATCTACTCCCGGAGCTCCATGATCATAGGCCTCAGATGCCTGATGCTGAGATCTTCCCTGTCCACTCGTTCCCTACGGTCGGGGTGGTCTCCCAGGTGGTGGTGGTGGTAAGGCCTCAAAGGGTCGTCCACCACCCACTGCTCGGCCCGCTCCTCTGCCTCGCCCGCCTGCTTGCTGCGGACCGCCATGGTTGAAACTCTTCCTGGGAGGTCCCTCTACCCCCTGTTTCTCATCTGCAGGAAGATTCGGGAAGTCTCGAGCTATGTGACCCTGCCCGCCGCATGCGTAGGATTGACTGCTCCTCGTGTAGCTGGCTCTCCTTCGTGTGCCCCGCACAACCGAATATTCACCCTGAGTTTTACCATCTGATTGTCTGGCCCGGTTGGACCTCTACATCACCTGTCTAATGACAACTGCAGAAGACTCCACTATGGGTCATCCTGCGGAGGGTCCTGCCACTGGTGCATGCTCGGTGAGAAAACTCCCCACTAGAAGGGCTCTCTCCAACAACTCTTCCTACGTCGGAATGTTGAGGGAGATCATCGAAGCCCTGATCTCATTCCTCAGTCCCTTCTCGAAGGTATAGGCCCAGAAGAACGGTTCCTGTACCATATCTGTGGAGCAGTGCGAGAGATCAATAAACCTCATCGAGTAGTAGGCCATGGTCATGCTGCCCTGCCGTAGTTGTAGTAGCTCCTGGATGCACACCGCACAGAGGGTGGCTGGGAAAAACTCCGAGCGGAAGAGGCTCTCAATGTCTGTCCAGAGGAGAGATGCCTCATCGTGCACCTGGAGCATCAAGCTCCACCATCTACCTAATGCCGCGTACAGGAGGCTCACTGTGAGGATCACCATGAGGTCAGCTGGTGTCCCCACTAACCTGAAAACTCGCACAACCACCTCCAACCAATCCTTGGCTGCCTGAGGTTCCGTCTCCCCATGGAACCTGGGTGGTCATTGATGTTGAAACTCATGCATTGCACTAAGGCGACATGCACTCTCAGCGGCTGGGGCTGGTGGCATCGGTGGCTCGGCGGGTAGTGGTACCGCCGATGCCTCCTCAGAAAAAGGGCCATGCACCGAAGCCTCGTCGCTTGGTGGGCTGTCATCTCACACAAATCTCAGAACCCTAGCTGGATGCTATCATGGGGCCATCCTGAAAAGAAACAAATACGCCATGGTCAAACAATATAACTGGTGAGATGACACAAAGTAATCACAAAGAAAACTTTTGAAACACACACACAATCAATGTTTTCGTGCATTGAGTCGGAAATCCGAAGTCAGGGTCCTGGTGTATGGATACGTCGGCCGCCGCACCAACAATGGACTCCCTGGACTAATAACCACACTCAATACCCTTAATACTATTGCTTCACATAGTATAAAGATCAGAGTTTTGAGTTCTGCGGTAGAACTGAACTCTTCTGATACCAATTTGTCACTACCCGTTCTCGAGACCCGTGCCGTGACTACCCCAAGCCCACCTCCCATAGGCCAGGGGCTGACGACTAGCACCAAGGCGTAAATCCCGAAAAAAGGGAAGGCATTTCCTTTATAAAGTAAACAAACACCATAGAGTAAGCAAGAAGAAGTAAACACTAAGTAAAACTGGGTACAAAAGTAGTGCGGAAAAGTAAGTGGGCCAGAATACAAAACCAAACTGAAAGTAAAGTACAACTGGAAAGAAAGTACAACAAATAAAAGTAAAGAAGCAACATCGAGCCGTCCAATGGAAGTCCCACCTGATGGGAGGGAATAGATATCCTCCTCAGCCCCTCAGGTCCAACCGACAGCTCCGTGTATGTTCCACTCAGTGGTCCACCTCCAGGAACTGAATTGCTCCACAAGACTCAACCACGATCAGCGCTGTTCATCATCTGCATCCAACACAACGTAGTGCGGGCATAGCCCGTGCAGGGGTGAGTATACGCTACTCAGTAGGGACCCCGAGACCTTCGAAGGTCTCCTTGAATCAACAAAGGATAATCCACAATGGAAAGATACAACCACAAAGTAACATCCAACACTACATAGTTATATGCCCATACATATACCTAAGTTATCAGTTCCAGTTTGGCTCCAACATCCTAGCCCAAATTCTCTCACGTCCACACAAGATAGTACAACCCAGTCCACACAGGATAACACAACCTAGTACACATAGGAAAGAAAGTCAATCATATTGAAGATATTGATTGAAAGTCAATACTCGACTCACACAGGTATACTCCTTCGTAAGGTGATAGAGATGATCAGATGTAGCCACTGATTCATCTAGCTAGGACCCACGTAGGATAAAAGTACTGTAGTCATCACTGCAGAACCCACAGAGGATTCCAGTATGGTTGTCGTCATTATCAAACCCACAAAGGATTCCAGTACGATAGTCTTCACCATCTAACCCACATAAGATTTCAGTACGGTAGTCTTCATCGTCGCAGCCAGCTCTAGGGTTCCCGCACACAACACGCTTGATTCTGGGAGGGTCCTCTCTTCGAGCCAAGTGGGTCGATACATCAACTGACACTTATTCCCGATTTGATGTATCCCAAAGTTCCACCTTGTCGATTGGAACTCAACGTGATAGACGACGCGTCAATCGGACACCCGGTCTGAGAGTTAATGGCTTTTTCATCCTAGGGGCTTGGTTGGTTTTTAAGTCAAAACAAACCGGACCGTACTCCAACTGCATCCAAACCTCAAGATAAGAAAGCCAAAAGGTCCGTCTCACTATGAGGAATCCACAAAGTCGACGGAACGTCAATCAGACATCCGGAGCTCATGTTATAAGCATTTCCGCTCCGAGGGCCCCGTTGGTTTCGTGTTCGAACCAACCTGGACATACCCCAAGTTCATGTAAACCTTGAGTGTATTATACCTAAATGAACTTCTTGATACAAGGATCCCAACGCAACTGACGGTGCATCGATTGGAGGTCTGAATCCCAAGATAGGGGAAAATGACTGAAAACAGTTCAAAATGGGGGGTCTGAGCCCGGCCCGGCCTGGCCCCACCCCCTGGGTCGGCCCGAACCGGTTTGACCCGACCCGGGTCCGGGTCCGGCCAATCAGGGCATGGCCCAGCCTGGTGCGGCCGGTCTAGCTCTGCGGGTGCCGCGTGTTGAGCTGACGCAGGGGGGGGGGGGTGCGCTGCCCCCCATTGCCAACGGACGCAGCGCTGGTCGCGGCGTCTCCCCCGGATCCTGCGCGGCCGTAGGATCCTGTCATCCCACCGCCGCCATGGCTCCTGCAGGCAGCGCACCGACATCACCTTCCGCTGACCACAGGAAGTGCTCCGGTGGTCTGTTTTGCCCGCCGTCTGCGCCTGCGGCTCTCCCGGGACCCGTAGATTACAACGATGGGTTCAAAACGCCTTTGCGCCCCACTTCGTCATCGTCCGTCGATCCACACACAAATAAAAAAACTCTAGAGTTTTGTCGGGTCGTGTTTGTTCGGCCCACACCCTCTGCGTTAGGATTTTTTCAAAAGGAAATATTTAAAAGACATGCTCTAAACGAGGGTATAATTTATTCAAGGTAAAATTATTCAATCACCCAAAAATTAAAATACTCATGAACGAGGGGATAATTCACACATAAACTTTATTCGAAAACCCCCTACCTCAAGGTGCTGTTGAATGAAGTTTCTTCGTGGAAAAAGAACATCACAGAAGAAGGCGTCGCTGAAGGAGGCTCCATATGCGTCGTCGGCGTCACAGAGAAGAGAATCGTTGGCGTCGCGGTACACGGTGTCATGTTGTCCATCTCCGAGGATTCGACATTCTTCATCGTCCTTTGTCGGAGGCCGGCGTTCTTCGTTGGCAACGGTGCGTTCTTCACGTTCCTCAAGGAGGAAGATGAAGTTCAAGACTTGAGAAAATCCGCTCCAATCCTTCTTGCACAACCAAAACACCCTTGATGAAATAAGACTTGTCTTATTTAATTAACTCACAAAATCCCCCAATCAATTCGAAATTCAAAATTTAATTCTCGAATTAATAATATTGAACAACTTAAATAGTTAATTAAAAAGAGAGTTGACTTATAAATTAATTGGGGTTTGGGTGAGTTACAAAAATAAATGCACGCGGGAGGTAAAAAGGAATTTGAAGTGGTGGGGCTCGTGTGGACCCCACTTCACTAATATCCTACATAGGGTATTTAGGAACTAGTGGGTCCCACCCATACCTCCAAGCATAGGTTTAAACTACCTGAAATAAAATAAAATTGGTTGCACCAATTTTATTTTATTCATTACATAACCCACTATTTTTAAAAACCACACCCGGGAAAACGCAACTCCAGAAAAGATGTTCCTAAGAAAATACCGGTGCTATTATTCCATCGGTGTCCTCAGATTCCGATTCCGAGCACCAGTTTAAAAGTTAGAAAAACCTACTGCATTGTTCACTAAACGTACCCAAGCTAAACTTCCAAAATTGATTTCGGGCACACCGGGCCTCAGAATCAGGTACCGTCAGAAACTGCGTTCTTGTAAAATCCAAAAGAAAATTAATAAAAACTTTCCCTTTAATTTTACAGGTCTTTACATATATGTCCAAGGAAACGGTGTGTATAATCTTCCTCAGCCAAACCCAGCTTGATACACTGGATACCCCATGTACTATTACACGGGTAGGCAACATGGACGGACACCTTGTACGGGCATATGGCCAGGGTACACGGGTGTTTCCCAGTTGACAGGACAAGGCATGTGCATTGACGTACACACCGTGTATATGCTTTACTACACAACTTTGACTTCTGACATGGTCCGTTTACATGGGCAGTACCCAGAGTCATGGAACATGGTGTGTAATCCTTTTACAGGCCGTGTAGTCTAGTTTTAAACTACTTGGACGGATGATACGGGCCGTTTACACGAGCAGTACCCGGAGGTAAGGAACATGGTGTATAACCATACTAAAGGCCGTGTAACCTGTTTTACATGGCTTGAGCCACTATACTTCTGTTACATAGACTAGTTTCCTTATAGTTCGTCCCATTGGTCTTTCTCCTGAAAGATTACGGTATCATTGCCAATATATAGGAGTATAATCCCTTCAGCAGGACTTCCTGAATAGTGTTGTTGGAATCCCCTCTGTGAGACCTAGAGCTGGATCCTCTATTCATTCTTGGTACCCTAGGTAGAGTTCTTGGTATTGACATGACCAACATTACCCGGGCGCCGATACTCTACTTATAGGATTAGATCAGACCGAGTTGTTGGAATCACCCCGTGGCTGTTGGTTGTGATCCTAATCTGATCATCATGTTCTCAAGTACTTGTAGAGTGTATTCTCCTGGAATGAGTAATTCATCTCTCTCTCTTCATACCTAGGAGTGTGTTCTCCGTGTTACGTGCTTATTAGAATCTTTGATATGGATCCTAGTGGTAGTATCGTGATAGTCGATCTTGTATGAGTATATCTGGATATTCTTGTTATATGTTTTGTAGACATATACTGTGTGGAGATGACTGTATCTTTCATTTGGGTATTCCCCATGTTGTATTTGCATTTTGGTTTTGGGGTGTCCTAGTAGGTATTGTTATACTCACCCCTGCACGGGCTTTTCCCGCACAAGTCATGTCTTGTGCAGATGAGTGAGCCTTTGATAGGTTTCTAGGTGGACTAGGACCAAACAGTGATCATTGAGATCAGACAGGCTGAGGTGTGTTCCTACGGCTATGGATTGCAGTCCAAATACCTTTTCTTACAGGTTGGACTTTGTTATAGAGTTTCTTTTGGAGGGATTGTACTATTGGCCCAGGGTTTTACACTTACTATACATTACAGTCCTGTGGCACTCTGTTGGTTGGGATTTTAGTGTATTCATGCATTTCCATTTTTAGTAGTTTTTACTTTTCATATTTGTGGGCTCGGAGATGTGTGTGTTCATGTACAGGTTTATAGGAAACTCCTCACATGTTACTGATATTCCTTCTCGGTGCTAGTCACCAGCCCCTGGCCTATCTAAGGCAGGCTTGGGGAGTTGCGGCTCGGGCCCCACTGGGTTGGGTCGTGACATGATTTTATTTTAAGGTAATGGCCTACAAATTCAAAGACATTTGTCGAATGGGATACACAATCATCATTTGTGAGTCTCGTGGAATACCACCTCTAGAACTGATATAGTTTGTTCATCCATCGCCAAATTTTAATGTTTGTAATAATGATGTATTTAGGGTTTATATATTATTTTTTTGATTTTTTATGACTCTAGGATTTTTATATCACACAAACATTAGTCTATCTATTTTGTGGTAATATAATAATGTCATTCGTGTGTACGACGTATGACCACCTCACGAAGAGATATTATTCATTCACACATTACTTGAAATTTATTTTGGAAGCGTTAAATTAATATATAATATTTATATGATATTAAAATAATTCTATTATTATAATATATGATATATTTTTCTTTCTTTCAATCTCACATGATAATAGAAACATCTCTTATGTGTTTGCATGACCTATAGTCTTTATGAATGGTGTTTCTTATTTTCAACCTCTAACATTAATGAATCAATATATATACATATTAAAAAAATATGTATGATAACTATATAACTTTTATCATTATTTAGATGATTAAATCATGATCAATGTAATAGTATGAGAAATATAATTAATTAATAGTCATATGAAAAACAATGTGGTTATTACCCAAAATATAACATTAACCTGAAATTTTTAATAAATAGTTTATAAAAATTCCACATAAAATGATAAATCATATTATATATATGAATATGGTTTAGTGATATATTTAAAATATTATTATATTTATTATACATGATGTTTTATAGTGTATGATTGAAGAAAATACTTAAGGTAATGGATTTCCATCTCACTTTTATTTTTCGTGAGACAGAAGACTTATTCACCACCTATTTCATGAATTTGGTGGGTATACTTATCATGGTTGAATTTTCTGATTCTTATAATCATAATTATTTTGATTAACATATCTATTTTATGATATCTCTTTCATCGGTATATGTTTAAAATGTTACCAAAACAGTAAGGGGATTTTTGTCTCAATTTTTTTTCTTTAATACATAGGGTATGTTATGAAACTACTTTCATTCTATAGATGTATATATACCCTTTAAAATGAAATATAATTTAGCTTATCATCCTCATGATATTATTTATTTCCTTTTATATTATATCTTTTGGTTTCGAGTGCACTTGAAGCATGTGATGTGTTGTGTCCAACATTGTTGTTTTCTATTATCGATGATCAATCCGTTATTTACACAATGATAAACATAGTGATCAATACAGTTGAATAAATGAAAAGGAAAAATGGTTATAACACTAAATATTTGTTCAGGATCATCACATATTATTTATATTTAATTTAATTAATTAAATTATTCCATTTTTATAATTATTTCTTTATTTATGAATCTGAAAATAGATCTATATTGTCCAATCGTTGCGTTGTAGGATTCAAGAGATGATTCTATTTAGTGTCATTCCACACTTGTTCCAAAAACCTCTAATAATAACTATAAGAATTGAAGGGTTTAATCATAGAATATCATTTCACTTTTGTTATTCTCCTTTGGTCTCAATGAGAATCTCTTACAAAGCATTCTCCTTGATCTCTCTAGAATCTATAATGGAAGGTGGGGGAACATCTCTCTCCATTATTGGGAGAGTTATTAGTGAGGGATATATCTTATACTGGAGTGGATTATCTCTGACTGTCATTGTGCATGACACTAAATTAATTTCTTCACTAGGAATAAAATATAATATGGTTAAAATATTTCTATAGTTGAGAATTAAAAAATGGAAAAAGTGCTATTTAGAATTTATTTAATCACATAAGATACCCCTTGTCAATATAATAATAATAATATTATTTTTTATTTAGTATGGTCTTAAATTGAAAATTACTATAAATATTACATAATCAAATAATATTAAACATATAGTATTTTTCACCAGACCTAAAAACTGAGTGTTCCATTCCACCAAAATCTATATCAAACAATGATTAATGAAAATTTAATTAATATTTAAATGTCATGGCATTAATCAATAGTGAATAAATAAATATATTCTTCATAATATAAAAAATAAATATTGATTAAATTTCACACTCACCTAATATTATTTCAAATAATTTGTGAAATAATATATGAATTCATTCCTAAATGAAAAATTATTAAACTATGTGTTGAAATAATATTTATTCAAATTTTTAAATAATAATTAACAATATATTATTGTAATGATATTCTTGATTCACATAGTGTGTTAAACTATAATACTATTTCTCAATTGAATAAGGCGACGATGTCTAAACTCATTGGTTGGAATATAGAAACATGTGGAAGCACCCATAAAGAAATAATATAACCCGAAAATGACATAATACGAATTAAAGATGCTTATAGTGTAATATAATCACTTTAATGTGACATATTTAATCAAGCAGGTTACATGCCAGTACTAATAACCTTTTTTCTTGGTTTGTATTTCATTAAATTATTGGAAATCGGTTTTTCAAATAGAACAACATGACTATTTATTTATTTCTCTAATATCATCTTCATAATAGGGCGTGAAATATCAACTTAAATTAAAAAACCACATGAGGATACATCCTTTTCGTATTACTATTTAATACAATATTAATCATGAAACACCCATTTAATCTTAATTCACCGCAAACATATCTAATCGTTATTTTTTTCAATAAATTGAAGTATGTGATTTATACTAATGAATAATAATATTAAAGTAAAAAAGATCAATATATTTGATCACATAAAGGAAGATCCAATGAAGCATATAGATATGGATTTCTTACCGATGTGTCTCGTTCTTATAATATCATATACAAGATATTAACAATGGCGTACACGATAAGAATGCACCACATAGTCCTATGAGACTCCACCCTTGATAGCCCATATCTGTTGTGTCCCATAAATAACATCATCTGAATATGTAACATATATTTACAAATAGTCTTGTTGCATTTATGGTTTCTCATTGAAGCAAGGAACTTCTCTGACCATTTAGGAAAAAATATACTCTTAGGAAATTATCACATACTATGATACATAGAAAAAAAATCAAGATGTTATACATATTTTCTAAATATTGAAACATTGAATAATGTCTATCATATATTACATATAAAACCGTTGTGGGGAACCAAATCTGAGAGTCACCTACTTGCACTAGAGAAAAAAACTGAGAACCATTAGTCACCAGATCTAACATGATACTCATACTTTTCCAGATATAGGTCTTCAGTCTAGGGTTCTGCGACGTTCTCTCCCATGGTCACTCTTATTACTATAACATTACCCCTTTGATAAATATTCTTCAAGAGCATATACGTCTAGAGTATATTCTTTGTCTATTGGTGGGAACTTAGGTATTTTTCTAGATATATCACTACAATATCATCACATTAAAATATGCCAGGGTCTTTACTATTAGGTTCCACATCAAGAAAATGGGAAAACTTTTGTTTCCAAATGGCTTCCTTCGCTGCACCATAAGCCACTATATACTCTAACTCCACTACTGAATCAGTGAGAACTAGTTTCTATAAACACTATTATCTTGGATCTTCTCTATTGAGGAAAAAAACATATCCTTGCTATGACATCAAATAATTCTAATATATTTTTAAAATAGAAACTGTACGACTCCATATTAATATCCCCTCATCTACTGCATACACTATGATTGTATCCATAGTTCATCTTAGACACACGAGGATATCCTTAACTACATACTAATGATATTCTCCTAGATTATCTTGATATCTTCTTACCATGATCAATGTATAGATAGTATTAAGTACACACCACAACAAATTGGGCCATTAACAATGCTAGTAAAAAAGATTTATTAGAGTTATAGTAGTGTTTATAATTTAAGTGATGTTAAATGGTTAGCTTTAACAGTTCTCATAAAAAGTTCAAATAAAGACCATGTTTTATAGTGCTAAAAAAACTGATAAATGGGGAATTTATCATTAGTTTTTTTATCATGGATAAAGAGGTCCTTTATCATCAGTTTTTAGTGTTTCTAAATCCCACATTTATCTGCAATTTTAACAGTGTTGTTAAAGGCCGCCATTAATAGTGATAAAAAAGCACAGATAAATACCTAACTGATAAAGGGATAATTATTTTATTGTTCAAACCCTCCTCACCCTTTATCAATGCTCCCCCCTTTGTTATCTCTTCTCCAACCCCTTTATCAACACATTAGATAATACCAGGCTTCTACGGATTCCCTTGCTTCGAATGCGTTTTAAATATCCAAACTCTATCTTATATACCACCTCATTTTCTACTCCCTCATATTAATTGGTTTTACATTTTCTTATATATCTCAATATTTACATATATATTGTAAAATTATTTATCCATATATTTATATATACATTTATATATATATATATATATATATATATATATATATTTATATGTCTTTTTTGAATGCATATTATTTATTTTTGTGTATGTGTGTGTGTATGTGTGTGTTTATAAATACATAAAAACATACATATATAATATATATATATATATATGAGCATCTATAAATATAATTATACGTTTTTATATTTATTTACATATATCATATGCATATATTTTAATTCAAATATTAAAATATATAGAAAAATATATATATATTTGTCAAAACGCACACACACACACACACATATATATACTAATTATGTGTGTGTTTGTGTGAGTATACAATAATTGTATTGGTATATAAAAATTCCACCATTTTTATTTTATATACAATTTATATTAGTTTATATTTAGATATTGTTTATATATTGGTAAATATATATTATATTTATTTATGTTTAATTATTTATTTATAAATTTAAAATTTTATTTAGAAATATATAAATAGATGTATATATTTTTATATATTTGAAATTAAATAATAGTACATTATGAAAATGGTTAAACATTAAAGCCATAATATGAATATGAATGTAATCCCCCAAAATAAATTCTTTCCCCATTAAAAAAGGGAAAAAATATCCAACTTAAATGTGGCTGGAAATCCATCAAATGATACAAAATTTTGGAACAAAAACTAAAAAAACTAGATTTTGGATGCCTATTGGGTCTGTTTGGCCACTAAAAAATACTGATGAGGGGTACCTAGATCAATACATCCTATAGATCATGGAAAGCCTCGATTTGATACGTAGTAGTTCCCAAACTGTCACATGGATCACAATTTATGGTCATTTGAAGTTCCTGTTACGTTTTTAACTAATTTTAGATATTTTATAAAATTCTTTGGACAAAATTATTAAATGATTACTACCCAATAATAATTAGTAAATTATTAAATGAAATAATTTTTAAAATATTTTATATGTTGTTTTGGCTAAATATATTACAAATTATGTGTAAATTCTTATATATCCTAATCTAAAACAGATTTAAGAATTATATAATATTATTATATCAAAATTAATATATTTTATATATTAATTTATTGTATTTAATGATATATAATTTTGTGTAAATATACGCATTATCAGCGCTAGTAAAAAATTAGTTGATAAATGGGGTCTTTATCCGCACTTCTAAAAACTAACAAATAAAGAGCCCTAATTTATAACCTATTTCTTAAATGTGCTGATAAAGGCCACCCTATATCAATTACTTTTTACAAATTCTAATAATGTACCCCCTTTATCTATTCATTTTTAGAAGTGCTGATAAAGTCCCCTTTTGTATTTTCTTTTTTACTAGTGCTAAAAAAGAGTGGTCTTTATCATTGTTATTTTACAAGAGAAGATAAAGTTTCAAATTTAATAGCTAGTTTTTAACGATGTAAATTACCCCTTTTATATTTCTAAAAAAATACTAATGACCCCTTTTAACTGTACTATTTATAGGACTGAAAAAGTTGGTTTTTAGGAGTGCTTTTATCTAGCGGTGTTAAGAACATAGAATTGGATTAACATAGTTTCGAATTTGTGTCTAATACACAACATGAAATATATGATTTAAAATACCACTAAGGAATTTGATATTTTAGTCATTATTTCATTCTCATATTGTTTTTTAAGACAAATTTTCTTATAAATATGTTAACCATGTGACACTAGAACCAATCCTCACTTGGAAAATTAAACACTAAATGTATTTAGTATTGGATCAGTGTATGTACTTTGACATTTTCTATGTAGAATATCAGATCTATCCCAAATTTTCTTTATCTATATAATAGAGACTGATTAAAAAGATTCCTTTACAGAGAAACACTTTTTTACCTTATTAAATAGACTATAAGACCGTTATGTCCTATCTAATAAGTAATATGTCATCAATATATACTACTAAGATAATGACATATTTCCCAATAAACCTCTTCTAAAAAATGGATCAAATTCATTCTTAATAATACCAAATTATTTTATAGCTTCATTGAATCAAATGATTCATGACCTAGATACTTTCTTCAATGCTAATGTGGATCTCTGCAACATGAAATCCCTTTTGGAATCACCTTGAGTCACAAACCCTTCTGGTTATGTCATATAGGTATTTTCATGATTGTTCCAAATAAGGAAATAATTTTTTAATTCAACTTTCCTAATCTCATTGACATGGTAATATGTCTTAGTAATTAGTATGATGGATTTTAACATTGAATCTAGTGAAAATGTTTTATCATTATGAATTTCATGGTGTTGTTTAAAACCTTTATCCACTAGAATATATTTATAGGCATTTAATTTATGTTCCATATCCAGTTTTCTCTTGAATACACATTGTTACCCTACAGGGATTTACATAAATTATCCCATTAAAAAGAACCAAAACATTGTTTTAATAAATGTAATCCTTGTTATAATTCATTTAATCATTCCATAATTGATTATCTAATACATATTTGTTTGAGGAGAGGGTCATCATTGTCAATAAATAATGATTCAACATCTTCAGTTACTAGAAAACCATATATATCTAGTTCTCATACATATCTTATTCTTGATCAAAAAAACATTTGTTTTAGGAACAATATCTTCCATGGTACCTATAGATTCTATTTTTGTACCAACTATTGTTTATCTTTAGCATCAACACCATAATATTCAATCATTCTCCCACTACCATTTTTGATAATGTGTTTCCCCTCAATAGAGATGGATTGTTTGAATAAAAATAAAATTCATGTGTGGGGGTTTTTATTGGTAGGGTCTATTTTCCCCCAAGATACCCCATATAGATACACTTTTCACCCCATGGTTCTATTTTTATTCTTGAGATAGCCATAAAAAATTCTTCACAACACCACACACATGTATGGAACCAAAGGGGTTTCTTTCCACTTCATAACATTAATGGAATTATATTTTCCAAATTAAATGGTACTAAGTTTAATGTGTTTGATGTAGTTTGGAATGCATATCCCAAAATTGGTAATGAAATATTTTCATGACTCATCATCGACCCTACCATGTATAACAATGTATGATTCGTCCTTTCGGTAACATCATTCAACTATGGTGTGTAAGGTGTAGTGTGTTGGTATATAATCCCAAAATCCCATAAATGATTAATAAACACTTTGTTAAGATATTCAAAACCTCAATATGATGGAAGATTATTTATATTCTCTACAAGTTGATTCTATAATTCATTATTGAATTACATGAATTTCTTAAAGGACATATAATTATAAATCATCGAATAAAAAACTATATCTACTCAATTCATCGATAAGAGTTAAGATGTATGAATAAACACCTCTATATTTTACTAGAAATTTCCCATACACATCAGTGTTTAGAAATCCATGAATCTCTATCACCATTTAACCCAATCTACCAAATGACGGTTTGGGAATTTTTTCCTTATAAATAATCATGAAATATTTTAAGTGGTTTTAACTCATAAGAATCTAAATAACCATATTGACCATCATTTTCAAACAATTATTGTTTACATGAATAATATGGTGATCCTAAAAATAGGTTCTATACACGTTATGTGAACATGATTCATTATCTATTTTCAATATATGATTTCATTGTTTAAAACATCAAAACCATTATTTAAATGATAAATATCAAAAAACATGTTGTCTTTATAATAGATTCAACAATTATTTCGAAACATGAAATAATGATCATCTTCGTATGGGAATGATACAGAAATTGTGTTCTTGGTAATAGTGGGTGTATAATAACAATCTTTTAAAACCAAAATCCTTAATACTGACAGCCACACCCACACCATCAATATCTCTCAAATACATATATCCTATAGCAATATTTATGATTCTACTATGTTCCTGAAACTGTAAACATATGTGAGAACCATAAGATGTATCTAAAAGCCAATGAGTTGTTATTGAAGGATAAAACATGACAACTAATGTACCATTAGATTCTTCTTTATAAGGGGTACATTTCTCTTTTTAGTGTACATTCTATGCACATGTAAAAAAATCATCCTTTTCCTTTCCCTTACTTTGGTGTTTCCTATAATTTTATGGATGATACTAAGAAGATTTAGACTTTTTGTGTGTCTTGGTCCCCTTTTCCCATTCGTCATTTAATTATTCACCATAAGGACCACTGGTTTGTCACACCCCATTTCATTATCCACTATTAAAATAAATGTAAGATGTTCCAAAAGGCTATTTTCATTATTTCATATTTTATAATTAATAATAAAACATGAACATATGTTGGGTTGTGATGAATGTATGAGATCTATGTGAAACTCATCTGATAATTTAATCCCATAGATTTATAAGCATTCAATGTCTCTAATATACATAACAACCTAGGGACCAACATTAAAATACTCTCCAAGATTAGTTAAATACAATGAAATGAATATCCCATATACCTCTTGCCTTGCCTTATCTTGATAGAGATCCGGAAGGTGAGAAATAAAGCTATACACATCCATTTCCTCATGTTAATTCGAAATCTCATTGGTCATGGATGATACTATAAAACATTGAACAACATTACCAACATTAATTTTTTTTATCATATATATAAATTCATTATTACTATCCTCAATTCCATGAACTTTTGGATTAGGTTCTTCCACCACATACAATTTCCATTCATGTTGATATATAACACATTAGCGCCATTCCATTATTGGAAACTTGGGATGATGAGATGGTTATCCATCTCAAGTATGGATCCCAATGTTATTTTTGATGTAATTTTTATCCATGTTTCTACAAGTAATATGAGTAGATATTTTGTAATATATCTGATAATCTTTTGAAAAATAAATAAATATTATATTTAATAATATCCTACTATTTTATCATAACCCATATAACATCTACATGGGCTTAAAAATATTCTATTTTGGACATTATTATTACAATTATCTTTATTACTATAATAATTACACAAAAATAGGTTGTTCAATCAACATGAGTTGTTTTACGTAGGCATTACAAATTCCAACTGGATTCACTTATAGTTCCTTGATCTGTTTAGTGGACTCCCCAATCTAGAAATACTTAAATTGGATTTCCCCAAACCATTCCATTTATTTACATCACGTTATTATTTGGTAGTCATCCCTTGATGTGAAATACTTTAAGTCAACCCAAAAAATCATTTTATAATTACCCAATAATCTAAATAACCCCATATTTTTTGTATCAAACATTTAGAACTATGGATTGATTTTAAAAGATGTATTTAAAGGTTATAATGAATTAATATATAATTTTGAGATTTTTATATTTTATTCATAAATTGAAATTTATTTTCTTTATCACATGATTTTCTATATTAATTGGATTTACATAAGTTATAAACCATGTAATGGATAATATTTATGCACAATACAATTTATTTTAGTTCTAACATGCCATCTTTTTAATAAATCAATTCATCTGATAGAGAAACATAATGCATAATAAAATAACCTAGAAAATTGATAGATATAATATATTAAAGGATTCTGGGCATGGACTTTTAAAAAATGTTATTTGAACTTTGAAATGATAAAATAACTATAAACCTTGGGAAAAAACACCTTGATCCATTTAAGGGTCGTGTTTTATCTTTCAACATGTCCACCTTTGTATCTCTCTCTTAGATTGATTTTTTCTTGACTCTAAACATGATCCTTATCCAATAACCTAGTATCTCCATCCATTTAATACGATTTTAGTCAGACATAGGTGGGGGTATGGGTTTAGATAAAATAAACCATGAAAACACAGTCCCTTACATAATAATAAGAGTGATGGCATGCTAGACAACAATTTAATTCCACAATAAATTAAAAAAATAAAGTAATCACATAAAAAGGTATTGTCTGATCACATGATCATATATATGTTTGAAACAAATTATAAATTTATTTAAACTATAAATAAATTCATAATCATTATTATTTATGATAAATCACGATCGGATCTGTTTTTTGTCTTCTTTAATTAATAAATTACTTTATCTTAATTATCACAATAATTTCTACAATATTGTCATCCATAATTATTTTATTTTAAAAAAAATTAATAATAATTAACTATGTAAATAAAATTACATTGGTGGAAACATGGTGAATATCTATCTAAATTTACCCATCATGTATTATAATATACACTATTTACATTATCGATATATAGAATACATGACTTGTCATATACATTAATGACATGTACACTTCCTTAAAATGGACATATGCCCACAGTTATTCCTAAAACCATTGGTATAGTTATTATAGGGATCCTATACACAAAGTTCTACCAAAACCATGGGTATTGGCACCTATATACCCACTATTTTGGGAAACCTGTTGGTATTGATATAGTATGGGACTCTCTACCTACATATTTTTCAAAACCATGTTTATAGTATCCTCTATACCCAGGGTTTTGAAACTAATATGGTTATAGGGTAGTTATTTTGAGACCTATACACATAGTGTAACAAATTCGGTCGGTATAGGGTTTTTTTAAAGACGTATACACACAGATTTACAAAACTGTTGGTATAGCTTTCGCGCCATATGGTGCGAAAAAATAATTTACGGGGAACACAAATTTTTCACAGAAACACATATTCAAACTATTTTCTACCTATACCATGTTATATATATATATATATCAATAATACAACTGGGAAAGTGGTTATGTTTGGGAGGAATAAAAGAGCGGCCCATGGTTTGAATCCTGCGACCTCTTTTTTTTTTAAATCTATACACATGATTTTAAAACTGTGGGTATAAGTGAATGAAATAGAGGAACATCAAGTGACATGGTGGAATGAACATATACCTATGGTTTCCTTAACTCTGGTTATAGCTCATGAGATATCCCGACACCTCGAGAGCCTACGGTTTATGAAACCGTGCGTATACGACAATTTTCTAGTAGTGGTACTATAAGTATAATGATTACAAAAATTGTGTGATTATTATATGATGTGTTATGATTAAATGTGCGTAGAGTAATAACTATAATACAAATCAAACATGATATAATGATATTAGGATTTCATTGGAAATAACTGTAGATATATATAAATATATATATTAAAACCCACCACATGATGTGTCTTATCAACTTGATGACTACACGCTAGAACATGTAGATAAGTTTCACATAGTATAAAAATTAATTTTAATTTTTTGTAACTTAGTGTAGGTACTTGATATATTCAATGAGCTACATGGAATTTATATTTCCCACCATCTATCTGAGGAAATGCCTGGGGACTCACCGTGTAATACATGCCTCAAAAATTTTGAGTACACAATATTAATGAGGGCCAAATGGTGTGTTTTCTTTCTATTACATGGTCACTAGTCCAGAAGCCCATGTATAGTGATATACGGTCAATCTATGATTGGAGGACTACACGATGTGTATGTGGGGTAACATTGTGAATTGTGGCTGAACTTGCACCTAGATGGCCTGATAAACAGGTGGTTCCAAATTAAATAAACCCCATGTATTGAATTGACACAATTTTAATTAATTTATAATTAATTATTAGTCATTTGACCACTAAAATATGTCATGTAACTTTTATTACACAGTGTGTACTCTTGTTTCATCTGGACAAAATCCTCAACAACTTCAGATGAGTACGTTAATTTTATTTAATTCATAAAATTAATTTACATTAGTTGATCTATGAGAAACAAAAGGGAGAGAATGAAAAATAAAAATTAGCTAAAAATAATTATAAAAACGTGAATTTTAAAATAAATTACTAATGTGTGAATCAATAAATGAACTCTAAAAAATCTTGTTAATTTATCTGAATATTATGATTCAAATTTTTTGTAACAATCATAGAGGAGGAATGTGATTGATTATACCCAAATTTGTTTTATGATCAATGATAAATCATATATTTATATAATAAAAAACATCACGATTAATATAATTGAATTACAGAAAACCATGTTTGGGATTGAATGTTGGAACCACATGTTGGATCATAAAATATTATTTTTAGATAATTCCTTAATTATAGAATTACAATGTGAGAATTATTTCATATTTGATTGATCAGAAAAAATATTTACATTTTTGCATCAATGTGTTGTAGGAATAAATACTATATTCCATGAAGTGGAGTTATACATATGTACCAACAAACTCCAATCATCATCATCAGAATCTTTGGTTTCGAGCATTGAAGATCCTATTTTATTTGTTTCTCATCATTTATCTCAATATGAATCACATCCAAAGAATTATCCTTTATATATCTAGACTCGAGAGTGGGTGGTGGTGGAATATCTCTCTATGTTCTTGGGAGATTTATTAGATATAGAGTTCTCTAGGTCTTTAGGGGAATCTCTCTAGATCTTGTAAAAAACACAGTATGATTTTGACCACTAGGAAGATAATATGAGTTGGTTTAAATACTGATAGGTTTTAGAAATAAATAATATCAAAAGTTCAATTTTTTAAAATAATTAATACATTGTGTAACCCCATGAAAACATAATAATATTACTATTCTTGTTTACTAGATAAAATCTTAAATTTAAATTTAAATTAACTATTTTTAGAAAATTAATAGTCAATATATATTATTTCTCACTAGACCTAAAATATCGGGGTACCGTTATTCTATAATATCAAACATGCCATGAATAATGAATTTGTTTTTAGTAAATATCAATACATTATTCACCTATAAATAAATATTATATCCATAAAATAAAAAATAAATATTTGTTAAATATTCTTCTCACATAATATGCTCTCAAACAACAAGTGATATAACATATGCAGTCAAGAACACATGAATAATTATTAAAACATATGATGGAATAATATTTATTCAACATGATAAAAAATAAATAAAAATATATTATTTGACAGATATTTTGAAAACATTTAGTTTGTGAACCTCAAGTCCTTTTTTTAATGGCCTTAACCGATTATGCCTAAAGTCCATGGTTATCATCTAGAAACATGTCAGGAAACCCTCATTGAATGTAGTTAATTCTACAACAATATAATACATCATACGTACACTTGTAATAAAATATAATTCCTATAACGTGATATCTCTAAACAAGTAGGTCGCATGACGGTGCCACAAACCTATGTGCTCAATGTATCTTTCTTTGAATTCTCATGAATAATATTTTTTTTAGAGAACACCATGTTCTTAGATTTATTTAGGATATATCATTTCAATCATGGTGAATATGATATAAAATTTCCATAAATAATAGAATGGTAAAATATGTTTTTAGGTTTTTTTGTATTCTAGTAATATTTTTCACACATCCGAAGTATACTACCTAATCATATTTATATGTATTCATGGTTTTTTAAACAAATAAAATTACACTACAAATAATAATAATCATTAATAATATTAATATATAAGGATCCATAAACATTTCAAAATATATTAACATTCAATGACAGATATAAATGTGAATTTCCTACAGTAAGGTCTCATTCTCATAATATCCTATACTGGATATTTTTGCGGGTGTACTCCATGAAAAGGTGCCTCAAATTACTATGAGTCTCCACATATAATATCATATATCTTTTGTTTTACTCAAAAAATAGCATTGTATTATAGAACAATATTTTAATAATAGTGTCATAACACAACTCTATTCTTAAAATAGTGGGGAACTATTATGACCTTTAGTATGACTACTACTCTTTGGACATTATCACATATAGTGTTATGTATAAGAAAAATCATGATGTGATAAATATTTTATTGATATTAAAAATGATAAATATATTTTATCATAAAGTGCACAGATATTGGTTCTAGGTCACCAAATCCAATAATTCTTTCCTGTGTTTTATGATTTATAGTTCCCAACGTGGTAAGAGTAGAGTATAACATTTTCATCATTTATTAGGATTGTTTATGATCATTATTACACTGAAGAAATTTTATGATCCATATCTCAAGAATTATCATGAATTATATTCCCCTATGGTTATTCAGTATATGATTATGTAATAGTAATATTTACCCACTATTACATACTTAAGATAAATAAGAAAATGTTTTTAGAAAAACCAGATTTTTTTTCTCTTCGGTAGAAAATCTATTTTCTCCAAGAACCATGTTTTATAAAAATATATTCACAATAATTTTTTACATTTTCAATGTGTAATATTGAAGAAATTCTTTATGATTTTCCTTTTTTATAAATGTTTTCAAAGGAAAATTCATATCATTTTGTAATCAAGGAAGTATTGAAAACATTTTACTATGTAACGGAATGTTAGTTTAGTATTTAAGAATTGTAATAATTTAACCCCATCATGAATGAAATTTCTCTGAAACATGATTTCCATGTATACATGGTTATTTTTAAATAAAATAAATTTCATAATATTCTGAAAATGCATTTTTTATGTGTTTTCAATGAAAAATGTTTTCAAAATTTTTTCATGATTTTATAAATAATTTTCAATGCAGAAATTATTATATCCCTAGAAAAGTTTTTTTTCAAAAAAAATTCTATCTAAGATGACATCTATTGGTGTTACTATTACCTTACTGGTGATATGATCCAATGGTACAATTCATAGTCAGTCTCTGAATGGTTTATGTTTTTATAGAATGATATTAATGAAAAATATTTATGTTCCATCAGTTACATGCTTATGAAACACACATATTTTTAGAGGTTATTATATGAATATGAAACCTTTTATTTTCCATAGTTTAAGACCTAGTGAAATTTTTATGATAACTATTTCAATTCATGGGTTATTATATGATAAGTATTTATAATATTGTGGAACCCATATGTATAATTACCCATGTAATGGGTGGGACATATATCAACATCCAATGGATTGGATAAACATTTACATATCCCATGGGATACACATGACTTTATCATGAATATAACATAGTTTAGTAAAACAAGGATTTAGTGGGAAGTGAATTTAGTTCAGGAATAAAGGGTTGTAACGGTAGCACCTCGAATTTTAGAGACCATTTTTTGAATGAATTATTTTTCATTATTATATTTCATTGCATTAATCAAAAAATAATTTCATAGAGCACTGACTCGGTATAAGTTACATGAATCACCAACATGGAATATGATAAAAGAAACAAAAACTAGGCATATGTTACATGAAACATCAACATTTCATGTGTTACAGGCAACACTAACTTGGCTTACTTTACTGGTAACACCGAGTCTATATGAAACATATTTTTATTTATATAATTATTGGAATGACATACTTATAATACAGTCATTAAAATATTAATATGAATTTTAATAACTGATTTTGAATTATTTTTTTTTATAATTTTATATATAAATATGTCATATTATATGGAATGATATGGTTTTCGGTAAAGTCCTTTTATGTTTAAAAATACAATTTTCTCAAATGTAATTATTTTAATTTTATTCTATTAAAAATAATTAAATTAAATTTAGACACATTTAAAAATATAATATTACAAAATAAAATACATTTTTTAATTTATAGTTTTTAATTTATCTTTGGTTGAATTTGTTTAATTATTCTGAGAAACATCATTTTCAGATGAATAATGAAAAACACCAGATTTTAATTCAAACCAACCTTTTCATATAATTTATTTATAAGGTAAAATTATATTTTGAATTAGTAGAAGAGTGTAATTAGATCATATTTTTATCAATAAACCCAATTTAGGTAATTATATTCAATTTCACATTGAAAATGAATACAAAAAGTTAACAAACAATAGAAAATTTTCACTTTAAACCTCGCATTGTCGGCCAAAATGAAGGATTTAATTTAAATTAATTTCTACCACTTATAAGATTGGAAGTTTGAATATTGTATTTCTTATTTGGAATTTGAATAGTTAATAATTTTTAATATATTCAAATTATATTTTACAAATATTATTAGAGAATATCGTTAAAATTAATCATTGTGATAAATCTAAACAACAGAATAATCATTAAATTTAATGACCCAAATGAACTATCCACTTTTACAAAACCCATTGTATTGATATATTTCATACCTATAACATCCAATATTTATATTGGATTGTTTTTATGACATTTATTATGTCAAAATGTCGGTACACCTAACTAGATATCAAAAATGTCAAGTGTATCATTTACCTCTAATATAAATGGCCCCCACCTCCCATACTCCCTCACACCTCTAAAAAAACTTATTTATTCCATTATCTTCCTAATACAATAATAAAATCCCTATATTACTCCTTTAATCCTTTATTTGGTCATAAATACGTTAATGGAAGTTCATTGGTACAAACCAAAAGGATTTACATGATTAAGTGATAATACCATCACTCAAACTCATTTATTTTATTTTTGTTATCCACCACATAAATTAATATTAATCCATTATTATAAAAAATAGGTATCCTAAATATACTATTATTTTTATGACATGTTTTAAACATACAATTACACACACTTCTATGTAATGGGTAACAAACATAATGATTACGATTACGGCGAACTACACCCTCATTAAATGATAATTGGTTATTTTTTCATTAACTACATCTATTTGTAGAATATATTATGGAAAATATATTTATGTATGTTATATATTATATTTATTATGTATTTAATATTTTTTAATCCTTTTAAACCCCATATATTTTCCTTTCCATTTGTTGTGAATACGATAATTTGGTTTAATGGAGGGTAGACTACCACCCCGTCAAAGAGATTTGATTAGTTTACACAATACATGGAATGTATTAATGTTTAATTTAGTGAAATTATATGATATATTATAAATAATAAATATTTTGGGATTATTATATATATATATATATCGTTTTCTTTCATTCATTCAATACTATAATAATAATAGAAATCATTGGTCAAGTGTATGAACGA
Source organism: Viscum album (assembly GCA_963277665.1). Classification (NCBI taxonomy): domain Eukaryota; kingdom Viridiplantae; phylum Streptophyta; class Magnoliopsida; order Santalales; family Viscaceae; genus Viscum; species Viscum album. The sequence continues at coordinate 1,262,410,083 of OY728129.1, read as the reverse complement.
CTAACCATTTCCATGAAAAATGTATTCCATTTCATCCTTCTGTGTTCTATAGATTATTATAATAAAAATGTAATTAATATAAATTATATTTATAAAAAAATACATTATATAAATCATGATATATGTGTTTTGACAAATTATATCACAAATTAAGTCATGTACAAAGAACAAAGCAGTTATTACCTGATGTTAAACTTTAACATATAATTGTTTTCATGATGGCAATATAAAGTAATAATAAAACCATATAAGGTATTAGATATTAGAATATGGTTCATTTATTGATTAATAATAGGCGTATGTTTATTATATATTATGTTTCTATGAGTATATGTATACTGAAGACATAAGGTAAGAGTATTTCATCTCACTTTTTATTTTCATGAGATACATACTTTATTTTTTATGCATTCGTTTTTATGGGGTGTATAATGACCATTTAAGTATTAAAAGTTTTTTATAAATAAATTTATGCTATTTTAAATATCTAATATATGATCTTTATTTTAGGGGGTTAATGATTCATGATCTAAAAAATATGGTAAGACAGTTTAGTCTTAATTTTCCTTTACTAAGACACATTTTTTATTATGCACCTAAATTCTTTTCTAAGGTGTATATAATTACATTTTAAATCGTGTATCTTGAATTTACTTATTTCAATAATATTTTAAGAATACTTAAATTTGATTTTATTTCATGTGGAGTATGATCCCATGTTACCACGTTATAAGTGACTAATGAATCAATCTCACCACTTTTCATAATTTTATATGTTTATCATTTGGTTGATGAAATATTATGATATATATATGAAGAAAACTCATGTTTTTCATTATATTATGTTTATTTAAGGTATATATATGTATTAGTATAATTTTCACACTCCTATGTACTTATGATATTTAAGAAAATGTTTTTATGATAAATAGTTAGTATTTATCTCTCTGATCAGAAATATAAATTATTCAAAAACCTTGTTATAAAAAATGTTTCAAAAAATGTTTTCAAATAAACTTCGAAAATCATTTTAAAGGGGAATTTTTTTTATTCAAATAATAATTTATATGTTTTGAAATAAATTATAAAAATATGTTTTCAAAAATATTTATGATTTAAAAAATATTTTTCAATTCATAAAAATATTTCTCTCAAGAAATGTTTTTAAAAGATATTTGAAAACTATTTCCCATATAAGATAACAATTTTTATGATACTCATGGCCTTCTAGGGAAATTGTGATATGTTTCTATTTATATTGTTTCTCTTAATGGATTATGTTTTTATGGAATTATTTTTATGATTCCCTTTTATATATCCTAGTTTATATACTCTTTACACCCAATAATTTTCATTGATTATGTTTATGATGAAATGATTATTCAATATGTAGGTTTCAATGGGTTATAATATGATTACATGTTTATAATACAAATTTCATTTAATGGGTTTTGGTGTGATTATTTATGATATTATTGAAACTATATTTATGATATAATTATGATATGGGTGGGACATATATCTCCTTCTATTTCATTGGGTAACGATTTACATCTCATGATATATAAATGGATGCAACGAGAAATGAACTCATTTTATTATTAATGGATAGAACGAGGAGTGAACTTAGTTAAATTATATAGGGACGGAACATGGAGTGAGCATGGGTCAGGAAAAGGATTTTTACGATAAGATGACCTGAAATAAATTTGTTGACTACTATGGAATACCTTATATATGTATATGTGTCTACTCAAATTCCATGTTTCATTGATATGTTTTTATTTCATGGATTATGTTATTCATTTCATTACAATTCATGTTGTATGAACTGAAATGCTTTATTCCACAAATCATGTTAATGATCTTTGATATATAGGGTATGCCATTATATTTTCCTGAACATGTTCACGTACCCTTATGATCATTATTATGATTATGTAACTCCGTTTTTTTACCATAAATGAGCATCTAAACTCTCCCACTATTATGTTTACTTCCCCAAGGTTATATTGATATGTATTATGTTTTATGTTTCAAGGAAGGGTTCTAGTCAAGAATAATATAGAGGAATATGATATAGCTCATTTGTGTACCAATTTGTATATTTCCATGGGCACAAGACTAGTACTATCCTTGGCCATCTGTTTGTACAATATTTTAAGTATTAAAGAAAATTAATTCAATTTTAAATAATGAAATGCTAGTTGTAAAAAGGTTGGTAATAGATCAATGGTTTTGTTAACCATTGGAAGATATAGTGAGAATAAATTATTGATAAACCTAAGGACATGTATAGGGATATGACTAAGGATAAGGAATAGTGTAATAAAATGTCAGGGTAATCTGGTACAGGAACATGATCCTTGTTTCACACCACGTTTGAAACTCCTGATGGATATATATTGTAAATTCATAAACTCATATTGAACAAAAAAAAATCTAAATAGAATTTTTCTTTAATTAACCTAGGATAAACCAAAGGTGTCATATATAAAATAAGGTGTAATTATTTAGACATCCTATTAGTCAATTTTCATGATTATGTGGTTCTCGAAAATGATAAATTTTTCATAATATATGCTTTGGATTTAGTTAATGACTGGAACCTAATGGAATCATGTTAATGCAGACTTTCATGGAAAATACAATGATTATCCTCCTGAGTGACCCTAAAATATGGGAGAAGGAATGAAAAATCTCATTGCTATTCTCACCAAAATTTCTTAATCTGTAGATCATGGTGGACTCCTAGATCAACAAAATATTAAAAAATATTTTTTTGTATCTTTAATTAAGCAATATCCATCTTCTTTCATAGGATCTTCTAATTCACTTATTGTTGAACAATGGATATGTACTACTGAAATTATATTATCATTTTTCCGGGGTTTTGATCATGAGAAATTCATTCTAACTATTTATCAGTTAGATGTTGAAGTAGATTAGTGGTGGAATCTAATCAATATTACATGGAAGTATAATGAGGACGAGTCTATGGATTGGGTTGATTTCAGGAACATATTTATCAATAATTACATTCCTTAGATTAATCATACCAATATGGAGGAATTCTTCCTTGATTTTAAGAAAGGGGATGATGAAACTATCAGTACCTATGAGGATAATGTCATGAGACTTGTGAGGCATTCGTCATGAATAATTACCCAACTAGGAATTAATGTAAATTTTTTATTCAATGACTTAATGTCATATTTTATTAGGTAATTGTCCATAAGAAACTTTAGTACCTACGAATAGTTTGTGTGTGGTGAAATCATGGATTAAATGGAGGTTAGAGTCACCTATCAACATCATGGTCTTGACATGAAAGGTAAGATGTAGGTCAAATCAAACTATAAAAACCATGAAGAAAATTTGATGAGTTTTTATTTATTTTCTATTTCTTAGAATAGTAGTGGAAGAATCTTTCTTAAGGTATATAGTAAATGTCTTAAATGTGGTAAGTAAGGTCAAAGTGAAATTGGTTGCCGAAATGATGGGAAGTAGTTAGCTCCAAATGCTAATGGAGAGGTATTTTTAAAGAATTCACCTCCCTCACTTCAGTGATGCAAGTTTATGTAGGATTTTAATTACACTAACCAGTTTCCAAGCCCATGGGATATAGATGATGATCGATGCTAGTAACCTCTTATGTAAAGAGAAACTGTGAAATCTCATGCAATCACTATTTATGATAGGGGTGTGATAACGACCTGATGGAAAGTACACATATAATAAATTTAATTACTCTTAATGTAATATTTCATTATATATCTACCCACTCATTCATATCTAATGAATTTTATAATGGTGTTAAGATTCCACAAAAATAATTAGATGTCAAAATAGTATTGAAAACCCTTAATGGTGCAATTATTGAATCCCAAATTTATGATTCCTCAAAATTTTATGGTTATTGTAATGTGATTTCTAAATATTATTTTCATTCATCCTTTAGATTAATTTGATTTCTTATTAGAAATGTATTATCATTCTCTATATAAATCCTACCTCAATTTTAAATGAAGGGATGTTACATTGTATATTTCAAAACCTCATATGATCATAGATCAGTGTTATGATAATCATGAAATTCTATGGGAGATTAAATACAGTGTATGGGTATTCATTACCATTCAAAAGGGCTATTTATCTTAGATATTTTGGAAGAAAATAGGCAACTATGATATGCCTATAGTTTACGAATTTGTGGATGTCGTTATGGAACATCGTCCTTGCCTTCCACTAAAATGTGAAGTTGAGTTCACAATAGAACCCATACCCAGTTCCACCCAAATTTCAACAAATCCATGTTGATGTACCTGATTGAATTATAATAATTGAATAACAAACATCAAGAAAACATCGATAAGTGATTCATTCATCCTAGTGTGTTTCCTTGGGGTGCTCATGTTCACTTTATGAAAATGAAATATTGGAAAATGAAACTACACATTGATTATTGGGAGTTAGACAAGGTCAAAATCCATAAAAAAGTTATTATTCCCTGTATTTATGTCTTGTTTGATCAAATATTCGTAGATCAATATTTTCATAAGATTGACTATCATTCTGGATATCATCAATTAAGGGTCATTAATGATGATATAACAAAGATGACATTCCATATATGGTATGAAAAATATGTATATATATTGATTCTTTTATTTCTTACTATTGGATATGTTATCCTCATGGATTGGATGAATAGAGTCTTTAGATATTACCTTGAATTATTTGTGGTTATCTTTTTTGATGATGTTATTATCTATTCAATGAGAAAGGAATATCATGAACAACAACTGATAATGGTACTAAAGACCTTGAGGAAAGACAAACTATATGAAAATTTTAAAATTTGTGATTTTCCGATATAAAACGTTTCATTTTGTTGTAACATAATATCAAGATCTGGTATAGTAGTAGATATATCAAAGAAATATACTATTGGATGTTTTATAAGAAAAACCAATGTGACTGAGATCTGTAACTCACTTTGTTTAGCTATATATTATCAATAGTTTTTTGAGAAATTCACATGAGTATATAATCCTCTGACCATGTTAACTTAAAAGTGTGTCAAGTTTCTCTAGACATATGAATGTGTGAAAATATTCATGGATCTAATGTGAAGGTTAGTCAGCGCAACTGTTCCTTCCTTTCCCTATAGTAGACATGGGTTTGTAATCTATAATGATGAATCCATAAAGGGATTGAGATGTGTTAATATATAGAATAACATGGTTATCACTTATTCGACATGGAAGTGGATGATTAATGAGAAAAATTACCGAAAACATTATTTGGAGTTAGAAGCTGTAATTGTTTTATTAATGACATAGAGGAATTATCTATTTTGAGAAAAGTGTGATAAATATACTGATCCAAAATTATTGAAATATATATTCACAGGGAAGGAGTTGAAATAGTTTTATAGAAGATGGTTATATTTGGTAATTGATTACTACTTCTCAATAAATCACCACACTAGGAAAGAAAATAAGATAGACGATGCTTTTGGTCAGAAGAATCATTCTACCATATCCATGATGAAGATAATAAAAGAATCCATATGTCTGGATCTGAAAAGGATGGATATAGAAATAATGAAGGATAGGGATAAATCATAACATTATCAAATGAATGTTTAAACCTCTATACATGTGAGTATTAAGGAGGTTCTAGAAGATGATGTCGAGATATAAAATAATATTATAAATTTTCATATGTTTAACCATGATCAGGATGGAATGATAAAGTTTAGGAATCAGGTATGTGTTCCTTCCTAACCAGATTTGATGAAGTAACTATTAGAGAATGATTATAGTACTTCATTATCTATTCATCTTGGATGTATGAAGATTTATAGAGGCCTGAAATAATACTTATAGTGTTATGGAATGAAGTGGTATATTTCATAGTTTTTAACACGGTGCAATGTATTCTAGAAAGGTAAGGATGAAAGAGAAAAGTCTAAAGGGATGTTGTAACAATTACCCATAAAATAATGAAAATGGGAGGATATAATTGTGTATTTTTTAATCTGAATACAAAAATTTGATAAAGGGTTAAATGATTTATGTCTGGTAGATGATTTTCCAACCATGTCATCACACTTCCTCGCTATTATAGAAGGATTCACTCTTGATCACCTATCTTGAATATAATTAAATAATGTTGTAAGCCTGCATGGTGTACCACATTCCATTATATTAGATAAGTATAAAAGGTTCACATAATATTTTGGGAAATGTATTCAACAAGAACCTGATATAGAAATGAGTTTCACAAATACTTATTATTCTCCAATAGATTGTTAGTTTGAAATAATAATTCAAACACTGTAGGATATGTTGATATCTTAATCTTAGGATTTCAAAGGTTGTTGGGTTCAAAACCATCCCCTATTTCATTTTTCATACAAAAATAAATTTCACTTATGAATTAGGTTGGTACCTTATAAATCCTTTTATGGGAATAAATGTAGAGATCAATCATGTTGGGATGATGTTTGAGAAATAAATCTATTTTGACTTAATATCACTAAAGAAATTATTGTGATGGATAGGACATTTCTGTTGTATGTCAAGGCATCTCAATGGCAGCAAGAAATTTATACTGATAATAAAGGTGTGATCTAGAATATGAAGCTAGTGAAATGGTTATTCTAAAAATGTCATCCTAGATGAAATTTATGAGATTCATGAAGAGATGGAAAATATTAACTAAGTAGATCAGTACTTTTTAAATTATTGATCATTCCAGGATACAAGAATATCACTTGAAACATCTTATAAATCTCTCTCAATTACATGATTTATTCAATGTGTCTCTCATAAGTATATACATACTAAATAGAATAGATGAACTGAACTTATATACCATACATTTAGAGTATTATATTTCTTACAAGGAGCAACATGTTGAAATTATTGATCATACAAAGAATGTTCTATGAAACAAGACCACTCACCTAGTAAATTGTTTGGATATATAACTAGTTAGATAAAGCTACATTGGAACTTGAGGATATGATGGAGATTAAGTATTCTACTTTTTTACCCAACTGAATAATTTCAAGGGAGAAATTCATTTTAAGGATCCTATAAAATAACACCCTGAATTTTTTTGGACTTTTTTTGAAAGAATTGATTGTAATTTTTGACATGAATTTCAGTAATTCAAATATATAATTAAAAAATCTGATTCGGTATATATTATGTACAAAACAGACTCAGCTTATGTTACACAAAACACCTACTTTGCATACAGTAAAGGTAACATTGACTTTGTTCTTGTTTCACGCAACACAGACTTAACATTCCTTATAGAAAACCCTGAGGTTCTATGAAATATTTTTTATAGGTTTAATTATTTAAATGATATAAATAAATTCTATCCATTAAATGTTATATATAAATTTAAGAAAATTCCTTATATTTTTTAAAAAACCATTTCTTCAAATGAATTGCTTTTAAAGTGTTCATAAAAAATAATAAAATTAATTTTAGAAAAATGTAGAATTTTTTTTATAAAATAAGATTAATTTTTGAATATCTAATTTATAAATTATATTTGGGTAAATATTTGGGATTTTTCTGAGAAACATCATTTTTGATGAATAATTAAAACTAACACATTTTAATTAAAAACCGCCTTTATCTAATTTATTTATTATGTTAAAATTTATTTTAAATCAGTTTAAATGTTTAATTATATCATATTTTTATCAATAAAACCAATTTGATTCCTTATAATCAACATAAAATTTATATTCAATATAAGAACATATCAATCTTTTGAATGTTTTTACTTTGAAACACCGCATTGTCGACCTTACTGTAGGATTAAATTAAAATTAATATCTACAACTTCTGTGACATAAATTTGGAAAAAGGGGTTGCATATTTGGAATCAGAATAATTTATAATATATAATATGGTGAACTTATTTTTTTTCCATAATGATTAGGGAATGTAATTAAAATTAGTCATAGTGATTAAGCATAAAAGGGAATAATCCTGAAAGTTAATGGCCAAAATTATCTAACCACTTGTCCAAAACCCATTGGATGGCCATTTTTCTTCCATATACATTCCATTATTTATTTTTCTTGTCTTGTTATGAATTTTTTATTCCAAAAACAGGGAAAAACTTAAGTTGTTTTCCAAAATTCCACGTGTTTAATTTGGCTCCCCTATAAAAGGCCACCTCTTCTCCCACTTCCTCACACCTATAAAGCCACCTAATATTGGACAATATCTCCACAATACACACCTAAAAATCCATATATTTAAAATTTAAGCCTCTATTTTTACATTAATCAGCTCAAGGAATCCCTTTGGTTCAAACCAAAATAATTTACCCGATTAAGTGGTGACACCCTACCTCAAGTTCATTTTTTTATTTTTCTTCTCCACCAAATCATTTAAAATTATAACATGATTCAAAAAACTTATCCAAAATATAATTATCTATTTAATTGAAAATGGTTAGACATACATGTACATACTCTTCAATCTAATTGGTAATGGACTTATGTTTTACGTGTACCGTGAACTACCGGCTGATGAAGTGATGATTGTTTATTTTTCCATTACCACATATCATGGTAAATACTATGATGGAAAATATATATATTTTAGTTTTATACTATTTTTATTATTTATATAATCTTATTTATTAATTTTACAACACATATCGTTATACATTCCATTTAGTGTGAATACAAAAATTTTGTTTAACGTCATGTGGACTACCGCCCCCTCAAAGCGATGTGGTTCCTTCATGCACTGAATGGAATATAAAAAGGACTAATTTAGTGAGACTGTATGATATATATGAATATAATTGTAATATATATATATATGTATGTTTTATTTTTTTAAATTCAATTTCTAAATTAAAATAGTGACAACATTCATGCATACGTACAGCTTACCACCACCATGAATAGTGTATTCCATTTCATTTTCAATATTATATAGACTATTATATTAAAACACATAGTGAATACACATGATATTTATATACTAGAGTAAATTTTAGAAATCCATATATAAATATAAGGACAAAATATGTATCAAATTATGACACACAGAATGAACAAAGCAGATATTAACTGATGTAAAACCTTAACTTAGAATTGTGAACAAGAGGGTAGTATAAAGTCATAATCAAAGTATATAAGGTATTATATATAAGAATATTTTTCTATGATATATTTATAATAAATATATATTTATTATTCATGTAGTTTTTATGAGTATTAAGATAGTCAAGACACAAGTTAAGAATAATGCAACACACTTTTTATTTTGATGAGATACATCTTTTATTCACCACACATTCCTTTTATTTGGTGCGTATAATGCCCATGGATGAATAAAATCGTTATTATATATAATTTTATTTGTATTTAATTATCAATTATATGTTATTTATTTCATGGGGTTATTTTTTAACAAAATAACAAATTTTTAAGACAATTTTGTCTCATTTTCCCTTCATTGAGACACATGTTTTATTATGCAACTAGATTATTTTTCAAGGTGTATATACATCAATTTTACATTTTATATAACGAATATCCTTATTTTAATGTTATATTTATCTTTAATTTATTATCATTTCTAACATGGGTATTATGATCCAAATTTACAATGTTATAAGAGTTTATTGGAAAATGATCATCACCTTTCAAGGTTGTTTGTGTTTATACTTCCTTTGATTAAATTAATATGATATATATATTAAGGAACTCATAACATTAATTATACCATATTTATTCAGTGTATATCCAGTTATTAATACCGTATTTCCACTCCAAGATACTTAAGATATTTAGTAAAATGTTTTTATGAATATATGACTATATTTCTCTCTTTAGTATGAAATATGTATTATTCTAAAACTATGTTTCAAAAAATGTTTTAAATAGTGTATCAAATAATAAATTAAGATCAATTTCATGGAATAAACTGATTAAGAAATGTTTTATGGTTTTTAAATAATCCTCTATAATTTTTCAAAGATATTTTTAAAGAATTTTTTTTGGAAAATGTTGTGTGTTTTAAAATGTATTATTCAATATAAAAAGGTCATATTACTAATGAAATTTTTTTCAAAGATATTTCAAAAATATTTCCCATATAAGATTATATCTATTGCTGTAACTCATACCTTTCAGTGGAAATTATTTAATTTTTCCATTCATATTATTTATTTTATTATATTATGTTTTGAAATAACAATTTATATGAAACCTATTACGCTTTAACATGTTTTATGCTTCTGAAACCCACTTCTTTTCACTGGTTATGTTTATGATGAGATAATTATTAAACCAGGGTTTTTATAGTTTAATATATGATTACATATTTATAATACCGATTCTGTTTCATATTTTATGATATTATTATTTATGATCATGTGGAACATTTATGTGTGATTTAATTTTGAGTCGGGCGACACCTATATCTCCTTCCAATGCAATGGGAATGGATTTATATCTCATCAGATATACATGGTTCTAACAAGAAATGAACTCATGTCTATATTAAAGGGTGGAAATGAGGAGTGAACTAGGTTCTTATAATATAGGGCTGTAATAGGGATTTAACCTATTTCAGTAATGGTTTTTTCCACTATGATGGCCTTAGCGGTAATTCATTTACTAATATCGATATCTTTATATATGTTTATATGTATTTACAATTCCATGTTTTATTTCAATGTCATGATTTCATATATTATGTTGTTTATTTCAGTATTATTCATATCATACGAACTTCCAAACATTATTCAATGATTAATGTTTATTATCTTTGATATACGTGGAATGATATTCTATTTTCATTATCATGTTCTCATAAACATATTCCCATTATTATACTTATGTGTCTCCATGGTTTACCCTTACCGAGCATCCGATCTCTCACCATTATATGTTTCATCCACTACGTTTTGAATATATGCATTATTTTTAATTTCCCTATGAAGGGTTTTAGTCAAGAAGAACCTAGTGAGAGATGTTGTATCACATTTATATACCAGTTTTTCTGTTTATTTATTTCAAAAGGCCCTAGACTAGTATGGTTTTTGGGTGTCTGTTTTTTTAATATTTTATGTATGCTAAATAATTTATGTAATGTTAATGGGTGATAAAAGAGGTTCGTTATAGGAATGCGGTGTGAACATCATTCAATAAAGGAAATTTTCAACATTGAGGGTCGCATAAGAAATCCTTGAATAATATGGAATTTTTTTATTAGATTTTGTGTATCCCATAAATTCAATGTCATATGTGAATTTTATGTTATCATGGTTTAGGTTTTCTTATTTTCTTATGATTCATCTTTCTTGAATTTTAAATCTCTATTCCATAGTTCAAGATTATGATATTTGATATGCAGGGTACGATTATCATTTTTTTCTCTTATTCTCATAAACAAATACTCCTGTTAGGATTACATATCTCATTTTTATCATTGCTAGTCATATAATGTCAACCTTTCTTGTGTTTTATTTCCCATGGTAATGAAGAAATGTATTATGTATGGTGTGTATATTAAGGTTTCTAGTTATGGAGAACCAAGTTAGAGATAACATAGTTGAATTATGAACCAGAGTTTATATTTACATGTTTCTAGAGGCAATAAAATAATATGGCACTTCAGCGTGTTTTTTATTTCAATGAATATTAAAAAATAATGAATTAATGTCAATTCATTTTAATCCTAGGCCACTACATCCTATATATAAAGAAACTTCATTCCTTATGTATGTGTCTAAAGCATCATTGATATCAATGAATCTGAATGTACTACATTATTTTTTAAGTGATGATGATTCCATTCCATTTCATGGAGTGGAAAATCAATGAAACAAATTATATAGGTTTCTTTTGTGGAAATAAGAACTGTAGATCATTATATTATCCATAAAAACAGTCCCAAATTCCCAACCATTCCATAATAGAAGACTTTAAACAAGCTTTTCCCATGAAGTATTTGAGGTCCAAAGGATTACTTTTATCCAGTACCACTACAAGACCTATCACGTAACCTCTTTTCTTTAATGGAACTCTCTATAAATTCAATTTGAGAAAAAGAACCCCCCCTTCAAGACTGACATACAATACATGCTAAGATCTATCATCAACACCCTATATTGTATATCAATTTACAATGTGGGATTTATAAAGAAAACATATGAATATATAGTAGTTCATAGACCCATCTCAAACCATAAATCCTTAATCTTCTCATACAATAAAATATCCGTTGAAAAATACAAAAGCATAATAAAATAGCTTAATTATTACATCACGATCTTATCATCATATTAGAGATTTAAGAACTCCATAAACATAGAAATCATCATAGATTCTAGATATAACTAATTAGTGAAAATAAATCTAAATACCTCCCACTCTAAACCATCATGATTATTCACTATTACCATCAAATCCCACCATCTCCTTCAAGTACCACCCATCTTGAAGGTAGAAAATTTCACCTTAATAGCTTTTAGTGTTTTTGGGAAATCAATAACATTATCTATCATGTTCAATCAATCCTCATACTATTTAGGATAACTAGTTCCATGAAAATAATCTAGTTTATGTATATTATCTCTTGAGAAAGATTACAAGATTCATCCATTTGTGGTTTCAAAAAATTATCATAGTTTGGAATGGGTGTGGGATCATATCTCTGAGATTTTACAACATGCATAATGATCTCAACATGATTCTGCTCTATGGAAGGAACCTATAACTATGGTTCACCGACAACATCGTCCAAGGGAATACTCAATCGATATTCCATTGGAATGATAATACAAAACATTAAACAAATACTTAAACCATAGTATACTTCTAAACTCCAAAAGTAAAAATAAGATAAATAAGAATATAAATTCCACCAAATAAGATTTTAGGATTGGGCTTTCAATATTCCAAAATAAAAAGCATGGGAAACCTAGAATTAGATCAAAAAATTCTTCAATATGAATTTCACAAATCACCAATGGTGTATTTAGTCTTATTATGATTAGATATAACTAATAAATCTCTCATAATTACAACAAATATCTTGATAATCATACCTCTAGTATAGTATGACATCTCAACATAGATACTAACATTATGGAATGGATCTTAACATGCACCTATGATATAAATATTTCACCTACCATCCCTAATATGGTGGTATGTTGATATCCAATCATGTGTTGACATAAGTAGAGGGATGTTTCATATCCCAATGGTATTGAAAATAGAACCTAGAATAATATACGTTCAAATAAGGAATAGTTTTTTCATAATAATAGTTTAATATAAAATATTACAACATAGTATAATAAAAAAATAACAAGAATGAAATAGGTAGAACAATACCCAAGAGAATAGAAAACATATTCAAGGAAAATCATTCGAATATGAAAAAATCAACCAGACATGAAAGGTCTAAAATCTCACTTATGACAATTACATTACAGGTACACTAAACACAATCACCACTCCATTTTCCAAAGGATCATGATCATCACCAACCTCCATGTTTATCATTCTATTTTATCACACCTAGTGAAATAAACTCTAAAACCATCAAATTTAAAATGTTGGTAGTGAGATAAAAATACCTATATTGTATCAACAAGTGTTCCATTATAAATACCATAATAATTTACTATTTATTTTGTTAATTTAAATACAAAAAAGGAATTAGTTTACATTTATAGATTATAATATGAAACATTATTTCGCTAAAATATATTGAATATATATCAAAACATATTTAAAATGATATGAAATGATAGTTTTATATAATAAAATTATATAAATAGATTAGCATGAAAAAAATAGGTTACAATAAGTGACTTGTATATCAAAAAAATTAACTCATAACACAATGGTAAAAACCAAAATGATATTTTAGTTACTTTATATAGGACCCCACACATATCATTAGTTATAATATATCTGAAATATTTTTTATACACAATAAACACCCCAAAAGGGGAATCCATTATAGGAAATCAAACTACACACTAATAGCGTAACTCATCATAAGAATCCGGATCAGAACTATTTTAGTTATCCTTTTCATCCTAAATCAAGAGCTAGTGGATCAAAAACCTAGTATATTTTTCCCATCCAATTCCTAACCTCCCATGGTCCCATGTGAATAAATTAATCAATAAATAAATCAATTTAGAAATCAATCATTTCAAAACATTTTGAAATGTAATTCCCCAATTCAATTGATTAATATGCCTTTATCATTTAAAAAATCACAGGATTATGTCATTTAATTCAATATCAAATAATTTTATAATTTATTATATTACCTCAAGAATACCATAAAATCATTTGAAAAATAATTACAAAATGAATACATCAATTTTTTATAAATTCTCCACAAAATATCAATTCCAAGTAAATATGGTGAATTTCAAATCACATGCTCATTTAAAATCCACAATCAAATAATCAAAAATATATGTCTTCAAATCAATTAAAAAATCATTAAAATTTAATCCATTAATAAAAATATTCTATCATAGGGAATATAATTATGGATCAACCATCCTTTAGAATTTTTATTGACAATGCACAACACCCAAAATAGAGAATGCCAATAAAGAACAAAGTAATAAATGGTCTTGGAAAACAACCTATAATCAAGACCCTAAAAAATAGTGATTACATCTATAAATAACATGATGATCTATACAAATCTATGGATAAAAGAATTATATATTAAAATAAACTACATGAGTAGAGATCATATTTCTCTACGGATATCAAATGAGATAAAAACCTCATTGATCGTCTCTAGAAATAGGGTATTTGAGGATTCAATTTCACCTATTGAGGGACTCTAAAAGCAAACATAACATGTGAGGAATTAATGGGTGGGGGATTATGAATATATAAATTTTTTATGAACATTAAAATAAAAAACATTGGAATTAAAAACAACATTCACAGTTTTCTAGAGAGGAATGCATGGATAATCAATCCATATTCCCTAACTATTTTTCCCTATAGGTATTATGTTTTGGTTTAATGTTTTTACCACATAGTTAATCTAACCATGCACCAAGTTTGAATTCCACTCTATAAATGGGGTGCATTGTTTAGAGTGGTGAAAATATGGTTTCAAAAAAAAAACATACCCCCTTTTAATATCCCTATTAAGGACCATGATTATTTGGGAAAACCCCCATGGTTTACCCTAACTGTGTGGCAACCATTCATAGAAGAAATGTTTTCTGAAAATCTCCAAATTATCCTAGAATTACTTAAAACATGACCCAAGTCACAGTAGATAAAAAAGGGTAAAAGAATACCTAAATTTTTTAATGGGGTGATAAATCTCTAATGGGGTCCCCTATCACATAATGGGCATTGTATTATAAGGGGTTTCATTCATTATTCATTCATATATTAATCAATAATGTCGAATTGTCATTTTTAAAAATAAAATCAACTAATAATTTACACTCTTTATTATTTATTTAATTAAAAACATTTAAATAGTTAATATTTCCATCATATCATACAAAAAAATATTTTTTTTACAAGAATTTTTTTTAATAAAAAACATAAAATTGTCATTCCTTTAAATAAGAAAACCCCTTTTTAGATATCTTAAAAAATTGATAATAAATAACCATTTTATTTTAAATAATTTTAAAACTAAAAATTTCTTAAAAAATAGAACAATAATTTTTTTTAATAATATCTGAAACATATTGATGAATCTGGAGAATAAAGAATGAAAAATATATATTTTAGATATTTTCATTTCATATTTGTTACAAAAATTTTTTTTTATATATTTTTAAGAGATTCATAATATACTTATTCCAAAAATAAATTAAAAGACTCATTTTTGGGAACCTTATCATGATAATTTTATAATTTAAAATTTATTTTGAAAATATTTGGATAATATTATTTAATCAATTTAATGAACAGGTAAATTGAGGAGAATTATTATGCTAAAATATTTTTAATACATGGTTTTAATGATAATCTATTATCAGATTAAAAACTTTTTCATCAAAAGAAAAATTAAGGGGAAACTTTTAGAAGGATTTTAAAACCAATTTTCAATAATTTAATGAATTATAAATGAAAATTTTTAGGTAGTATACAAACCACCCATATTAAAACATTTAGTGAAAAAGGAAAATTTCTTAATTTATGAAAATTAAAATGAGAAAACTCATAAGTAAAGTTAGTGTCACCAAGTAAATAATTTCTAACCTATAAAAAGAACATATATTAAATAATTACATTAATAGTAACCATTTTTAGGTTTAATAACTAATCATAATCCATTTTATTTAATTTATTATAAATATATTATATAGTTAATAAATCTATTGAATTCATATCAAACATTTTTAGGATTTTCAGTTTATAATCCAGAAACAACATTGGTAGGTTTACCCTAGTTAATGGGGTAATTGAAAAATAATATCATGAATATTTAACATGAAATTATTATTTTTAGTATAAATTAATCAAATTTCAAAAATCAGCATTCTATGGGGAATATGGGAAATGAATTATATAATTTAATGGAGACTGTATCCTGTAAACACACATGAATAACACATTCATTTATTTATTGTACTATAAAAATATGAAGTAGATTATATTTTTATTTTCTATATTCATAACTAACCTATTAATTTATAATTTTTCAGTACCCATATCCTTATGACCATCAATTTGAGATGAAAATGATAAACGAATAACTTTTCTTCATGGAGGTTGTATTCCACTTATACGCATGGGTGACGTTATCCGTTTACAATGTATATAACAATTAAGAAGGTAAGTAATGTTCTGACAATCCATAATAATAATTAAGTCATAAAAAATATATTCTTTAGTTACATCTTAATGAATATTAATGTTAATGGATTATTGAAAACAAAACTCCTCTCTTTGTGGAGGTTGTACTCCACATGTGTGCATTAGATATTTTTTCCGTCCCAAATGAAATAAAACGACATTTAAAAGTTTTATAACATAATAATAATTAAACCTATTTATATGGGAGTTACTTATATTATTATTAACTCATGTATAAAGAATATATTATGGAAGTAGAATAGTAAATAAACATGAGACACTTAGTAATGTATTATACCTCTATTTTAAAAAACCTTCCAGGGATTACACCTTATTCCTTATTTGAATAATATTTTTCAGAAAAAATGTTTGCATGACATGATTTGAAATGTCACTGAGAGAATTTGGAATGCAATGTATGTGATATAGTTCACAACATTTCAGATGAATAAAATATATGAGGTTTAAAATTATAAGTGAGGGGAGTGGAACACCTGTAATTTTTGAAAACATATAAATATTATAATTTAAATACTTAGTGTAATGTGTCATAAATATTATACAATAAAGATTGTTATATGATAACGTTATAAATTATTTCATCTATTAATATTTATGATAAATATTGATGGCCATATCACTATGTTTTTCCCTTAATAAACTAATTTTACCATTTAATGTGGTAAAGAAAAAAATTACATTGGAATCTAGTGATCATGACAAAAAATTGAAATATTTACCCAATTTTAACCTCCTAATTCCAAATAAGAATCAATTTTTTTAATAGTAAATGTTCATATTTTCAAGAAATTAATTTTATGGTATGTGTATATAATGCAATTAAAATAATCTTATAGAAAACTATGTTTTAATTCATAAAAATTATCTTATAAAAAAATAATATATAATGCTGATTACTATATAATTATGAAAATTATGTTTACTTTTATTTATATTTTTTACTTTAAAACCAAAATAATTATATATTTATACTTTTAACTTAATAGATTTATTGAAAATAAATTACATCTTTTAAAAAGTAAATATTTTTCATTATACAATCAAAAATAAATATTTCTATTAGAAAAATTTATAAAAATACTATAATAAAATTATAATCCAAAAAATTATTTCTATTTTACAAAAAAACATTAATGTTGATGAAATTAATTATAATATCCCCACACAAAAACTAAAAACAAATTTGTAGAAAATGTTTTTTCTGGAATATAATTACATTATTGTCATTACATTCCAAGTAACCATAATTTAATTAATTTTAATTCATTAAAATGAATAATTAATAAACATATTTTATTAGATTCAGTTATCAATATTTATTTCTTCTATTTATAAATATATTAATTCATCAAACATATAAACAAATTTATGATAAATTTTTATTTTAGCATTATATTGTTGTATCTTCATTTTTGACTAACTGATAAACAATATAACATTTGTTATTCATTTTATTAAGGTATAAACTTTTATATATATTTCATTATATTGTTACTAATACTCATACTCATGAAACTAATTACTTGGTCATAATTGTTACATTTAAATGATAATATTTAGTTAGCATATCATGGTTCATAAAATATTGGTATCATGTAGAGAAAACACTATCATATAATTTTTTGGATAAAATAAATTATAAAATCATGGTCCATTGGGTTTGGTTTTATTGATATAAATAGACGCATTACATTCCATATATTTATTATTCATTCATACTGTATTATTAGCTTTATTCATTCTATGTTATTCTTTTTCAACGTGAGAACCTTTGGAATATTATAAATCTATATCTCTGCCTCCTCTTGTTGATTCAATTTAGCTCTTAATCACCCACTTAGGGAGTTTAGAAAGTTAATTGTTTTGATATATTATTCATGTAAATTTGACACCACTTCTACTTTTTCTTCCATTTCATAATTCATTACCGGGTTCATTCATGTGGTATAAAAAATATAAATTTTGTAGGAAGTAAATAATATAAACTTAATTAAATTATATCAATATGAGATTGAAACTAATATTTTCCAACAATCATGTTCAATTATAGTTCTATGTAATCCTGAATTTCCACTAGGAACTCTTTCCCTAATTTGAATATTAGTTTTTTTCCTTTATTATCTCATTCAAGGTAATCTTACTTATTTATTGAATTTGAAATTGAAATATAATTGATAATTTTTCATAACCCATATTAAATTAAATTAAATTTAAATGTTTATAAGGTATAATATTTTCCCATGAATTGGCTCAAAAATAAAATCTTTTCTCTTTTAATTTTAGATTATAGTGGTTTATTATCCTAGGTGGTCCATGTTGTAAATATGAACTATCATATCATTATATTACATGAGTATAGTTATGTTGTATTCATACATGGAACTAGATATATAAAATAATTTTTTAACATTATTTCCAATTATAAAATCACCACATTGAATTTTACTACATAAAAAATTATTCTAGAATTTAGCTAATATATATTAACGGCCCACATGTACATCTTCGGTATTCCAATTTCAATGATCTCTATTATTAATGATATATAATGGTATATTAGTTGATTTTTACGTTTATCTTTCGGAATATACCTGGGGTCTACAACAATTATTTTCAATAATATTGATATTTCAAGACCTAATGTTATTATTATTATTTATGAATCATGTATGTCTGGATTGGTTTAAAATATTATAGGGGTTCGTGGAGGCTGTGGGTTGTTATTTTGGGGAATTTTCCCTTGACCATGATTAATATTTTCACCGTTAATATAGTGATACCAAAATATGTAGACTTACTCCATGCGATGTTAATTATTTTGATAAATTTTATGGATAATGTTCTTGGATATGACAAGAACAAGGTGTTGCATCCGAGGAGTCTTATTCAAGGTATATGGAGACACCATGAAGTGACTATCCACATAAATTTTGTGGGAATTATTTATTTATTTTCCTTGTAAATAATAATTACACTATAAAAAATAGGTTAATGCTACAATACGATCATAGGTGGTGGTGTCAATGATTTTCATGTTCTTCCATAGAAATATGAATTATTTTATAAAACTAATTTCCACACATCAATGTTTCACACATATTTTTTTAGGTTTCCATGTTATGGTTCATTATTTCATTCCATATTAGATCATGTTGCACTGCACCCTAATGTTGTTTTCTGGTTCCATAGTGTATAATACATGCACTATTACATAGGGTATATAATTAAATGAGAGATTATCAATTTTTTAATCATGATTAAAATAAGACCCTTTTGGACGTAAAGTTTAGCTATGAAATATTGATTGGGGAGGTCATCCTTATTAATCCCTCCAAAAAAATTATTTATTCCTTAAATTCCAAAAATTGTTTAGAGGGATTCATTTAGTCATCATAGTTACATATCATGCATATGTTACTTTATTTCAACTATGTTCCATTAAATTCTTTATGTGGATATTGGGTCAGGGTTTTAGTTATAGTTATAATGGAAAATTAGGGAATCTAAGTAGAACAATGGTGACATATCTTGACATGGCCAAAGGAGTCCCATAAAGGATGGCCTCACGTGTTTGTGTATAAGTTAACTTTTTATAAACAACTTAAAAATTTATTTTTGATTTAAATTAATTATGATTTAATTAATCAATGAATTTAATTATGGTTTTTTGGAATGGGATGGTACATATCTTACTATTGTTGTAATTGTAAACCGCATCATATTACCCAATATTTTAGATAGGATACACCACATGTGTGTTTTTTCATGTTTATTTCTAAATGAAAAGTGTTGGATTAATTTTATAAAATTAGTAAATATATTTTATGATTAATTTAATTTCTTCTAGATTCCTTATTGGATAATTATTTATATTTTTTAAATGAATAAATTTACATGTTTATGTATGGAATTCTGAAGGTGATAACTCCAATTTATTATATATATTTCCTTATATTACAATTCTCATGTTGGTAAATGTATTTTATGGGGACTATGCTCATTTCATTGAGTATGAGTGACTTGAATGATAGTTGTGAATGATTAATTGTTTTATATATAGGAAAATGAGTTATTTAGGAATATGAGAAATTCATATATTTTTATGTATTAATTAATTAGTTTTCAATATTAATTCTTCCATTGTATGGAACTGTATTTGGAAAATATAAAATAATGATGGATTCCCATTTTTCACATATATCAACCATTCACTTGGATGGTTTTGTGGTATTAATGGTTCCATCCTATAGTAGTGGATATTGACGAGTCTATTGTTATTGTTAAATAATTGGTTTTATTAGATATGGGATTGAGAAGGTATATGTAAATAATATGTTTATGAACAAAATGGTGGTATGTTACCTCTTCAGAAATGGGTTGTAGATACCTATATTGGGATAGTACCCTTAGAATTTTTTTGAAATGATCATCACAATTGATGGACATTTCCCCCTTATGGGGTAATAAGTATTATAATAAATTTAATTTTGATGGTTTAACTTGTCTTTAGTTGGCTGTTGATCACTATATAATATTCTTAACATTCCCCTATCAGTGGAAAACTGTGTTTCATTAAGATTACCTGTATGTTATCGTATAATATGAGACAATATCTTGAAAACCACCTTTATATTTGACTATGATGATATGAGTGAGTTCAAATGGTTACAAATACATATAATATAACGTCCTTAATTTATTTTTTGATCATGATTTACATCATTTTCATGGTAAGCCTATCCAGGAATTGTGTTTATGGGGTCAATGGTATGGGTGATAGCTCATTAACAAGGATGTGTTATGTTATATTATATTATGTCAGTGTATGAATAGTATAATCTTTAATATTGTTATGTATGTTTGGATTTTCCAATTTTCTTGTGGTATTTTAGTGATAAATCATACACCCAAACATACATCAATCACAAAAACACTTATTATCTAGTGACATATTTTTCACCTGGAGAATTATCATTCTACAACACTTTTTTTATGGTGAGATATTATTTATCTACTAATACATAGTTCAACCTATTATTGCATGGTTATACATCAATCACCTAGTGAACCTTTGTTCACCCTTCCAGTTATTGTGTGGTGATACATATTTCACCATATGATAAGATATTATCCATATATGTCGTTTTTAGTGAGATATCATTCACCTAGAAATATATTATTTTCTTTATTATTTAGTGATACATCATTGACCCTGTGATTAATCATTAAATATTTTGTTGTCTCATGATACATAATTCACTAGATGATACATCATTCTCTATCTTTGTTCTAGAAGATCCTTATCCACTATTGATGATGAAAATGGTGATACATCATTCACCATTGATATGAGTATATTATATATCATTAAACATGAATGGTGTGTTTGTGATGTAACCGTCATTACTATGTTGTGATATAATGATCTCACCTTCAGCTTGATTAATTAAATTAGTTGTCATAGATCATTTACACTAATTTTGAATTTTAACTACAAGAGTTTCATACCATTCGATCATGATTTAATGAAGTTTTATTTATAACATTAGGGTGGATACACTCCCAAAATGACTACACCTATAAACATGTGAAGTCACAAAATAGAAATATATCATTACTTTTATTCACATATAAAAAAAATTTTATGGGTTAAATTATTTGGGGTTTTTTGGTAACTATTATACTCACACCCTTTATGGGAAACCTGACTAATGTTCTGATCTAATGTGTTTCGTAAATTTATGTAAATTGTAACAAGTACTACTAGATGAGACAATTGATTTAGTGGGGTTATAAAGATAGTTCCAATGTAATGATGTGTATATTAGTTGATTCATTTATTATTTATCATTTTTTATACTATATATCACTATATATTAGGCTATCTCACATCTATAGTATAATTGTCAAACCTTATTATAACAACTTCAATATCATTGCTATGTTACTATAATTTTATTATTTTATTTATAAATCAATTTGTTATAAGTAGTTTTTATCTACGATATATAATATTAATTATTTAATTTTCATAGTTATGAAAATACTTCAGGTAATAGTCTACCCATGTGGTTAAATAAACCATTACTACTATTCACCGTCCTCTAGTATATTGGGTCGCACTTTTGGGGAACATAGAACCATCAATCAAGAAATAGTCTTGTTGTATCTGATGGGATGCTACAAATAAGTAATGAACCTTTTTTTCATTTACATAATATTTGGGATGTGTATGTTTAATATTTTCCTTGATTGGGACCCTAATACCAAATAGGACTCTAATAGTGATAGAATAGGCCATTATTATTTCTAAAAAAGCACTGCCAATATGAGTGTGGTTAAAAGATCGAAATGGTAATCAATGCTAAATGGGTATTTTAAGCATTGAATTTTAGTGCTATTAAGGGTCCCTTTTGACAACACATTTTTTAGTGTTGTTAAGGGGGTAAAATTATATATTCCATACACCTATGAGACATACCTCCATTATTATGACTTCCATGCCCCCTCTAAAATTGCTCAACCTCCCTATCAATTATTTTCACGCCACCACCTTTTATCAATTCTTTGCGAATTTACAGCGTTATGGGCGCCTTTATGGATTTGAACATTGTACCTCTCCTTCAAAGATTTAACACCTTTAGCACAAAACCATATTGTTTTTTTGTCTGTTTAATTATATTTATATTTATTTACATATATATATATATTTACATATATTTTTATAATTATTTTAAATTATATTTCCATAATATATGTGTGCGTTATATATATATATATATATATTTATACTTATTTGAATATATTATATATTATATTATTTTATATATACTAGAATTTAATATAATATATATCTCCTTATTAATAAACACATTGGTATATGTATATATAATGTAAAAATGGTGAGATAATTTTTTAAAATCATTTTTAGAATATGTCTTTATTTACATATATTAGAATATATAATTTTACATAAATATATTGATATATGTATTTATATGATTTACTTATTATTAGTCAATATAATAAAACATGCATATTTTAAATTATAAATAAACGTAAATTGTGAAAATGATAAAAATTCAAAACCATAATATCAATAAAAATTTACGACTAATGAATAATTTCAGTATCTACTAAAAAAGAGATTAATTCAATCTTGAAGGAGGTTGAAAATCCATCGAATGTTAAAAAATCATGGAAAACCGAACAAGAACTAAATTTTGGAGGCCTTATATGCCTTTTCTGGCCTCGACAAATATGACAGAGGTTTACCAGTGTCACCATGGATGAAGAAATCCACACATTCTTCTATTTGATATGTAGTAGAGCATAAATTGACCCCTAGATCAAACTTTATGGTTGTTTGAAGTATGTGTAATGTTTAAATTTTTTTTAGATCATTTATTAATTTTTTGAATTTGTTTTCTAAAAATTGATATTAGATTACTATTATTCTTTGATAATAATAAAATTATAAATTGAAAATATTTTTTAATTATTTTATAATCTATTTTCAAACAATATCTTATATATTAACTGTAAATTCTTTTTTACATTACCAAAGACATATTTTCAAAAATATGTGTATATTTATATCAATATTAATATTTTTTAATCAATATATAATTATAAATGAACTATAATTACATTTTAAGTATACAATTATCAGCGCTACTATAAAAGCACTGCTAAAGGGGTGTCTTTATCACTGCTTCTAAAAAAGTGATGACAAAGACCATCACCCCATTATTAGAACTTTTTTCAAGAACTATTAAATGACGCCTTTTATTAGCACATGTAAAAAACTACTAATAAAGGCCCCATTTTAATAACTCTTTTTAGCACTCTTAAAGACCTCCTCTAATTGTTCTTTTTAAGCACTATTAAAGGGTATCTTCAACGGTGTTTTTTCCTAGAATTAGTTAATCCTTTACAATGGATAAAACCAGTTTTAGTAGTGTGATTTGGATGGGAATTTTTATTGGGCATGGACATCACCTACATGAGTTTGAGTCCATGTTTATAGGGAGTTTTTATTTTTCTTCCTATATTTTTTTGGAAGAGATTAGTTTATCTTTACATTATATAGTGTTTTGATTTTTGAATTTATTTTTTACATATTATTTAATGAAAGAAATAGTATTATTTTTATGAATTATATTCATATTTTATGATTCATATAATATTCATATTCATCAATATACTTGATTTGGAAAAGTGTGAGTGTTTAGTTGTTTAAGGTTTTAGACCCAAATAATAATGGTTTTTCCTATAAAATATTATTGTGGTATTATACAAAATGGAACCATGGAATTTTTATTTTTTTTGTATTTGATGAGTAGTTAGGTTTATATATTTTTATATGATAGTTATTCCTAGGAAAGGTTTGGTTTAGAAAATGTTGTTCATAATTAATTTGAGATCTATATGTAATAAGGTGTATGTAAAGAAGTGAGATATTATGTTTTTTACTGTATTCATCATTTTTTGGATATAATAAGACAAATTATTTCGTGGTAACTTAGTTTATGTTCTCATTGGTGTAAGGAAAGAATGTATATGGGATTGGTTTCATATACTAGGTTGTAGAGACATGTAAGGATGTGTTTTAAGAAGGATTGGAAGTAGTTGATTGTTAGTTTCGTAGTTTATGGATTTCATTATATTGATAATGGAAAGGTTGTGGTGTGTGATAGTTGTAAAGAGTGATAGAGTAGACATGTAATGTTGTGACCCTATGCAGAGTAGTCATTGTTTGATACATCACATGACTCTAAAGATACATGGGTAATATATAATCATATTTGGATATGTCAATAGAGGGTTTTGAATTATGTTTTGTTTTAGAAGCACAATTTCATCATCATGTATATGTCAATTGACATTATAAGCATTTTTGGATAATTGATTTAGAATATTAACCTCAGAATGACGGGACATAAATAATAGAATTATAGGAAGAGTGATAAAATTGAGTAACACTATGATTTCCACCTATATGTAATGTGATTTGATGGAAAATTTTTCCTATTTTATGTTTTTTTTAGAATGTTTCATTAAATAAATTCTTTCATTAGGAAGGAGAGATTGAGTTTGTACTTCAAATATGGGGTATGTTAAATTATTTGACCAATATAAATCCATGGAATAGTGAGAATTAAACTTGGTCTGTCATGATTATCCTTGGAAATCTATTGGTACACGTTTAATGGGATGATTTGGATTTTATTACCTCAATTTTTACATGACTATTTCAATATTTTTAGTACAAATAACAAAACAATAAACAATTTTTGGTTCAAAATGTTCAGTATCTTGAGATAATTAGGTTCATACATCACATCTATGTAATTAAACATAAGCATTACTTAATTCCGTATTCATAATCATCCTAAATATCTAATTTACTCTTTAGTACATGTTTTCCCTAAGGATATAAATCAATAAATTGGATGAGAAACATCCGAGTGGAATAAGGGATAATATACATAAAATGTTATAACTAAATTAATAGTAGATGGGTGATCATAATTATCAAGGTATCATATGAATGGGACCATCTTCCTAAATATTATTGAATAATTTTAAAAATGTATGGAAGGTGGATTATTCAAAATAATTAATCATCATAATGTAGAGGTTATGTAAAGCACAATGTTCTAAAAAATGGTAGCATCATGTTTGTGAATAACATATGTTCATAAATCAGAACATTATAGTTTTCAAAAAAGATATAATTATTGTCATAAATAATATAAATAATATAATTATAAATTTCATATTACCCACTGAATTTCAGACTATATAATTTTATTCCCATCAATTATATCCCAAAATTATCAGAATGGTTCATGTGACATATGAAGAAGTCAATTTACAAAAGTAGTCAAGAAATAAACCCATGGGGAATGATGGGTTAAGTAATGTTTTCATGAAGTATAAAATCCCGAATAAACATTGGGGTTACTAAATGAATGTGGGAAATCATATCTTATAATAATATATCATCATTCACAGGTGTAAAAAAAACAACTTAGCATGACTCAATGTGATTCTTTGGAAAATAAAGTCTATTCAAACAATAATTGTAATAGCCTTAGAAAATATTTTGAAATTGTAGAAACACATATTTCCAAAGAATAAAAATTAAATAATAATGAAATTAAATTTCTTGGAAATTATTGGAACATTCAAACCAAAAATAATGTAAAAGAGGGGATGACTCAAAAATACCGAGTAGTGTTTATGATTCCCCATACCTGAAACCCAGATATATTTCATCTCTGTTATAAATATTGTATAATAAAATTGGTTCATTAATAAAATTAAATAGAATTGAATTATGTTAATTTTTTTCAATCATGATCAATTATATATTTTCTATTATATTTTTTGATTATTATTATTCATGGTGAAACAATTTGATATTATATTTCTTATAAAATTGATTGTCTTGATTTGATTTAATGATATTGTTTCACTACTATATATATAAGAACATTAAATACAAGGTAAAAAAATAAATAAACTTATGAATTTATATCTTTTAAATAATTTATTATGGTTCTCCATACTAATTTTTGAAAATTAGATATTTGGAACAATCCTCAAGTGTGGTTTTTCTATCATTGATGGGACATTGTCTAAGGAGGATTAAAGATAAGTATGAAATATAAGTAAGTTTCATATAAATCATTAAATTTTATTATAATCATTAATATATTAATAATATACTACTAAATTAATATTAGAATAGTTATGTTTGAATATAATAAAGAAAAATAAAGGAGCATGTGTAAAAGGATTGAAAAAGTTGATGAAAACATAAACACTTCTTCATGTTGATTCTTTTCAAAGGAACTAATATCATTGGAATAATGATATTGAATTAATAAAAAATTTCAAAATATTATAATAGAATAAAATAGTGGATTTGGTAAGTGCTTTTTTATTTGGTAAGAGATGGAGGAGTGATTTTCAAAAGGGAGGGATATGCAGGTTTATAGTTGAGGATACAACTATTTTTATGTTTAAATATTGAATAAACTATTATATATAAAGAAATAAATTAATTACATCTCTTTTTTAGACTATATATTATTTTTTAACTATATATCATGATTTTAAGAATTTTAATCACATTAAAATTCTAATTTATTAGTGTATTAAAATCCAATGATAAAAATACTAAAAACATTATATAATTGACACATTTGATTTTTAGAAATTGAAAATTTATTTTTAGTTTTGGAAATTATATTTATTTAGTTTAATTTACACATTTATCAGAATAAAATTATTATATTCCAGGATAAATAGGTTACAATTCACTAATACTTTATAAGTAATTATTATGTTATAAAACATGTCGTAGTTGATAAACAATATTTTTACTATTCATGTTCAGATAAAATTTTCGGATTAAACTATTAAAAATGAACAATTTGAATATTTTGACATGTTTATTTTAAAAATAATTTTAATTTTGATAAAAGAATTTACTAAAAGAATTTAATTTTAATTGTTAATATAATAATATTAATTTTTTTAAATGAAATAATATAACATTTTTTTAAAAAACAATATAATTTCTATATGTTTTTAATCATTGTATTTATATTATTGAATTAAAATATTTATATTTTCTTAAATTACTAAGGATTTATATTATTTATATTACATTTTAGTATTTCTATATAAAATCTCAATTTCCAATGGTCATGTGATCATTTTGAATGGTCATGTTACAATTTCAATGGTCCCAATATTATTCAAACTGTCACATTACTATGAAAATTATCAGACTACCTCCACTAAATTCCTCTAAATTACTTCATTAATTATTCACTAAAATACAATAGAAGGATTAATTTTTTTATTCTGTTAAATTACAATTGGTTCACTAATAATATTTTCCCTTTTCCATAGAGATGTTTATGGGAGTGATAATTCAACAAGATTGGGATGATCTTATTTTTCCCATTATAAGTTTTATATATTATATTTTTTGTCTCATTATATTATTTTAAATATTAATTGGATTAATTATTAAAAAATGACAATATATTCATTTATGAAATAAAGTATTATTGGTTTTAATTATGTTTTATGTGTATAAAACTCTTTAATTTTATAACATGAATTTAATGGGAAAATAAATATCATTTATTATTTATTTGTAATTATCATATTCCCAAATTTATAAATTTCATCCCTGAATTTTAACCTCAGATTCTCTTTTAATTATATAGGAGAGTACTTCTGTTTCTTTTTTTCCTCATGATATAATATCAACACTGTATTTTTATGTCCTTTCCACAACACTTTGATAAGGACGGTTATCATATAGTTTATAACGTTTTCTATATGCACTAAGACCTTTACAAGATTCCACTTGTATGTGTGTATGTGTTCTATTTGTTCTTCCCCCTGATTCAATACATGTGGGGGATCAATTATGTGCATCCCCTAGAGAAATACATTGAACATGGCATGATTGTATCAATGGTTTCGTTGATGTTCTATCTAAGAGGTCCTTTATCCTATGCGATCAATAATATGACTATGCCCAATGTGCCTAGGGATACGATTTTCCCTGATTATAAACCTAATAACTCTTATATGTGGCGATATGTGTTGGAACAATTTTTCTAACAGTTAAAACTAAATTTATATTTTATGTTTATTATTAAACATATTCATCCAAATATTAGAATCTTTTATATTTAACTGAATTGATTGAAACTTCTATATAAAATATTCTAAATGACCAGTTCCAAATAAATTTTGTTCACCTTATTCAAGGAAATGTGTTGGAGTTCTACATTTCATCTCATATAGGAATTAATATGGGGAAAGTTGAATACTACATTTTAAGATATTATAGTCTGAGAAAAAAAATCAATTGGATAAATTGATCCCATAATCTAAATTATATTGAGATTTACTTTATCATATCCATGGATTTTCAATTTATCTATTTAGATTGGCTAATAGTTTGTGGTTGATGGGACTTACTAAATTTTAATTCATTATTCAGATCATGTTGAATGCCTATCAATATTTTAATTTTGAACAATGGATCATTATAAAAATGATATAATGTGGTTTTCTATGAACCATCCCCAACTCTTTTATGTATATCATTTTATATTGGTGAAGAAATAAATGTTACTAAATATTGAAGAAATGGACAATCATAATGAGTTGATCCACCAAAACCCATATCAAATTTCATCATTCATATGTCACTAGGATACTAGTGATGAATTCTATGGTGATGTTATCCTATTTCCATTAGGGTATGGAGATTGGCTTCATCATACCATTAGGAATATATTTCTCTTCAATAACATGATAACATTACAACGAAATTACGCTATAATAAAAAATTTCATCCTTCATGTTATACACCCAAAATTTGATTCAATGATCATTGTATATTCTATTACCTTTAGAATGGATGGAGAAATATTATGTATGTGCATTGTAGAAAAAATATTTTCTTTCACCTTAATGTTGATTACACACAATGTATATTTCTAAACAAAAATGAAATATATTTTTATATATTAAATTCATAAACAATACCTTCTAATATTACTTCCAATTTATTTTGATGCAACAAATCATCCCATTATGTCTCCTTAATAATGTATTGGAATTTAATTTTTGCAACCATTAGGTGAGGTATTATTTCTTCCAAAACATTATCATTCCTAGATACAAACTATGTATAAGCATGAAGGCAATTTATTTCCCAATCTATATCAAGAATAGAGTAGTTGTATCCTTTCTATTATGTGAATAACTTACCTTGTTCTTCATTCATGGATGGACATGAATAGATAAATTGTATTTCTTGGCCAGCTCTAACCATACTCACTGAGACATGTTGGTATCCTTCTGTTAAAATTTATACTTTAAACAATTTTGATTTGTATATATTTCAAAATTCATAACATAGGGGTAGCACCCTCATAATAAAGAAGGATAATATAATTTATGGTAAATCTAGATCATGTTTTAGGAATTCATTCCCTTGGATCTTAAACTACCATGACCCACATGCTATCACTTTTTCATTTTTCATGAGTTCACAACCTATGAATTTCATTGATGCATCATTGTATATCTAAAACTCTTCTCCGCTTGAGGCTAGTATATGTGTTGGAAATGTGATTAGAATAATATAGTGATCCTATTGAATTCTACCATATTCATTTGAAAAAAAATAATTTAACCCATCCTATTTCAACCTTGATAGAGAACCAGATAATCATGATAAATATCATAGCAATAATTGGAAGTGAAAAAATAATATAAATAAACTTTTGAATTTTGGGACACTTAAGATTATAATTGCCATTGTTTGGGAAGGGTCTAGATATATTCCTTCACTTATGTTAATATTAATCAATAATGTGGCATGTTGAATAAAAAAATAACACATTATGAACTTTTCATAAATTGTTTCCTACCATATGGTCTCCCTAACCCTTATTAGATTCTCATCATGTTTATCCTTACACATACAGTAAATGAGAATATATTCAATTAATACTACCAAATTTTTTCATGGTAGTCTATAAATAAACTACTTATAAAATATATTATTATTTTAGAAGAATTTTTTAGTCCAAATGGATTTACTCTAAACTAATAGTTTCCATATATTGTATGTAAGGTTGGCTTCGGAAAAAATTATTTCATCACCTTAAATTCATAATATCCCTAATGAATAACAACCACTGAAATTAATTGATATCTTTGAAATTTATTAAACTAAATTAATAGTCATTGGATGTGATACTTTTTAATTATTGTGATTTATTGATCTATCATCAATCGATTCATGGTTGCATTGACCCATCAGTTTTATTGAAAATGAGAATCAGTTCACCACAAGGTGATGCACTAGGGTGCAGGAAATATTTTTTCAAAATATTATATTAGATGCTTCTTTTTTCATATAATTCAATTGGGGACATTATATTTCAAATTTTTTATATGTTAATGGTTCGACACATTATTTCGATTGAGAAATATACATTGAAATTTTGAGAGGTGTGGGAAACACTTTATAAAATACATCAAAATATTCCCTCATAATAGGTATCTCCAAAATACTGATTCCTTACTTTGAGATGACCTTTGTTAAATATGAACTTATTCAATGGTTATAAACTGCCACACTATTCACAAATTTTATAAATGAGATTAAAAATCATACATTTTTTAAAGTAGCAGTGTATATTATTGAATATATGGTTTTATTTTTTCTAACTATCTATGTGAGATTTATATAACAAGGGCAAATAAATGTCCTATACATTATAAAATTCCCCAAATGGCATGATTTTTGTATTCACTAGATGAATCTCACCGTAAATGATAAAAGTTGGAGAGCCCAAGTCTTGGGTAGTATTGATCACACCTCTTGGAGTTTTGAAAGATATATATACATCATGATATTGAGGATAAGATTTAGTTATTGTTGAAAACATTCAAGATATTAAATAAATTTAATAATAAGATAAAACAAATATGTTTATATTATTTATTTTTTTGGTCATATTAGAGTACTCAATAGGGGTGAATTATGTATCTATAGAAATTTTTGTTAAAAATTTCACCAAAAAAGATTCCCCAATAAAAATAAATACATGCAAATAAATCAAGGTAATACTATTATATTAGTTTTGATGTTCATATAACTACTCATATGATTGATTAATTTTCAGTAATTTCAATGTGATTTATTTATACATCTTTTGAAACTATTCTAATAAGGAAAAACATTTAGAACATATATCCAATACTAGCTATCAATGGAAAATATATTTTTATAAAATATACAATAAAACAGATAATAACTAAATTAAAAGACACATCTGAGGAAATAAGTGGTTTAGTCTCAAGTCAAGACTTAATCCACTCCACATGTTGATAACCTTCCACCATTAATTCTATATTAATAATATTGATCCACATCTTGGTTCAGGGTAAACAGCAGTACACAGGTCTCTCCAGGTCACACGATATCTTTCACAATTCATCATGGGTATAATATTACAGGAAAAAAGTATCTCTTCCACACTTATCAGTTGGAGTAAAAAGATGTAATAATATGTGAGATAAATAATATCTTGTATCATTTAGTTTAATATAGGATACATTGTGTGTTTTAATATTGAAAGATACACACTACTCGAATTGAAAAAATTAAGCAACAGCTAAAATATGATGATAAATTTTTAGTATTGCTTGGAGTATTTTCAATGCAGCTCTGGACTTGTAGGATAAAGTGGAAGAAAATATAGGGTATCCATGGAAAAAATATAGTACCACAAGTCTGGTTCACTAGTTTCCATTTCGATTAAGTGATGTATATTTATCGTGTTCTTCTTTGAGTTGGTACTCTGAAGATGTTTTCAGATCTAATATACAGTATTTAAACCTTTTGGGATCGAGAGTGCTATATGTTTTCCTCAAATATATATTGTTTCGTATATGTGTTATCTTTTAAATTGATCTCTCTTTTTTTCCCGGAGTCTCTTGTTCTTACTTTTAGTTCGGGGTATATCTATTATAGCTGACATGAATCTTGATTTCTACTCCTCATACATCATTCTAATGACATGTATACAATGAAATGTTAATTATGTTAGTTCCATTAAATGAATCAATATGATCATTTGAAATAAAAATTAAAACGACAAAAGATTAAAGAGTGGTGTCAGAATTTTTATTGAAACAATATCACTCTGAAATAGTGTCACATGAAAAATGACTCATATCCATTTTGCATTGAGTGGTGAGATAGACAGGATGCCATAATTTCATTGAGATCAGGAACCGGTAGCACATAATTGGTGTCAGAATCATGATGCCTTATGTAACTGTGTCTTGTATAAATTGTGAAAACATTGAACACGTTCCTTGTGATGGTAGTAAGGAACCAGTGTCACAGACTTTATGAAATCTGAAACTCATTACGCTATCTGATTCACAGTGTCATGTCCATGTTGTCTTGGTCACGATGTCTATATTTCGGTGACTGGGTTACAATGTCTAGATTATGGTGTCTAGGACTTTGCAAAAAACTAGAACCATTGGAAGACTTACGGTTTCTCACACTCAAGTAAATATATGTAAAACCATCCTAGGAAATAGTTCTCACTGAATTAATTAGACATAACCATTAATATATTAAAATATTATATAAAAAAATTAAATATAGTTTACAATATTCATACATGATTTATTATATTGTGTATCAGGATCTTGTGAATGTTTATACCTTGATTTATAAATATTAATGAATAGGGAAACCAACCATCATTATACGTGATTTGAGATTGATTAAACACGGTTAACATGATTTGTGATGATTAAAACATAAGGAGTCAAACAATCTCCACCATTTTGATGATCACAAATAATAGGATTTAGATGATATTCTTATTATTCTTTCTCCCCATTTTGGTATTATCAAAAGGAAAGAAGAAAAATAAAATAAACATTGAATGAAGATAAAGAAGAAATTAAATATCAATAGTGAAAATTTCATTGGAAGGAAAGATAAGTTTCATTACAATCATGATGCACAATAAAAAACATCCATATCAAATTACATATTGTCACTTCTATTAAACACTAGATGTCTTATCTTTTCCCTTTGAAGTAGAATCTGAAGAAGATACAGAAGTTTAAGGGGAGGTTCAAGAAAAATTTATCTAATAGTCAAAGAAGGAAAATGTATCCATTAAAAAAACATGTGAAAGTGGGTTCAGTTGAGGACAGATGCATAGATTGTTCAAGGTTAACATGATTGATCTAGATCAGTTCCTGATATATAGACATGGAGTAAGAAGAAAAAGCAATTTATGAGAATGTAGTTGAGCCAGACTACAAGGGTGTAGCTTCTTGAGCCAAAATCGAAGTTCTTTTCAAATGAAGATAAGGATTCAACAATTGATGAAATCCATAATGATCTCACCACCATACAGAATTTCATTCTAGAAATTATATTTTTTCTCCATGAACTTTTCCAATAGATGTATGAAATATTTTAGATTTTGGACATGAGTCTTGTAGTCTTGAGTGACATAAATTTTTTTCAAATCCACTATAAGGTACTTGAAATGATTGGTCATATCTTGCATAGAGAAAATCATATTAAAGTGGAAATCCACTTTCATATTAATTCATCCTGAGCATCATTTCCAATATTTGAGGGAATCCTCATAAATTAAAGTACTCAGTCACTATTCTTGATGATATAAGTTACAATTTCCACGTCAAAACAACCTAAAACTATGTGAAGTTATTCATTAACAACAGTTCTGATTATATCATTGTCTATAGGTGGAGATGACTGTTTAGAGGCATTTGAAGTTTTAATGGCTGATGTGAGAAACATAAGATGTTATATATCTTTCTGTAAAAGTCCTTTGTACTAATTAGATACCTTGTTAATACCAAAAAAAGATCACATAAATTATTAATTATATTGATGATTCTCTCAACAACATTTTCATATATAGAAGTCAAAATTGGTTGTATCAAATATAATACATTCTTTTGAAATTTATCACGAGTATTCTTAGCAGAATGAGTTGTTGGAGCTTTTCAGGTATGAAAATATTTCTACATATCTTCAACCATAGATCTGAGGGGCTTCACCTCATCACCCAATTTCTAGTCCTCAATTCTATCTTCATGTATTTCATGATGCACTATTTTGTCAAATTTTCCATATGATTTTCTCTAACAGCGTGGAAGAATATCATTCACTATGATTTTTCATAGGAGCATGCCTGGTGTTCACGATCTTTTCAAATCTAGATAACAATGTATATCCAAAATAATTAACATCACTGTGACTCAAAGAAAAATATGGTTCTGGTGTAGGTTTTGGAATAAGAGCTAGGACAGGTGCCTTCTCCTTAGCATAGATTGCTTGTAGAGCATAAATTGGTTTAAAATAAAACATAGTGGAAAGGTTTATTACTTTAACCAAGGCATCTTATGTATTTTCCACATCAATTTATCTTGGAACCTTATACCAGATATCCAAAATACATTGCTCAACCGAATTTAGAACTTGAAAACATTCTAGACTGGGGTGTAGCTCCCCCTCAACAGGTGCATCTATTATAGGACTAAGAGATTTAGTTCCATGACTTTTTTCTGAAATTTCAACTCAAATATTATCACAAATATCCTTTCAAGGCATATTTTGAAGCTCCTTTCCCTCATAGAGTCTAAATGATTGAAAACGGGGAATACCATAGCACAAAGAGAATCATCCTTTGAAGAAACATCAAAAATTGAAAAAGGCATGAACAATGATTTGTTTGATCATAGGCTGCGCTAGTTTTATCATGGTCCCTCAAGTATACTTGCGCTCCACATATTGGGAACATAGGTGACTTGCGTTCCCTATTTGATTTTCTTCCAAGGTCTTTAGTAGCCTATAAATAATCCTTGTGGGCCCCCCATTTCGAGGACGAAAAATTACAAAAGTCAGATATGAGCTCTCGGTGCCCTTGTCTCTTCTTGAAGCCTTATGAACACTTCTAATGTAATTTCTTACCTAGAATGGAAGATCTAAAGATGTGGAACAAGGACTAAGTGTTTAAATTCACCAACATATGTGTTTCTAAGTGTCTAACCCTTAATGGAAATGAAGACACTTGCGCGCCACCTTATCCCTTCACCAAAACATACCAGCCAAACTTTTGGAAGCCTTTAGGGATAATACTAAGGGCTTGATCCAAGTCTCTCCCAAGTATTACCGTATGGGTTAACCATCGTGCAAGTACCCATGTGTCTCCCAAGTATACTTGTGTGGCCAATACTTGTGCACCCCAATAGGACTTGCGCGCCAACCTCTTTTTGAGTGGCCCTCCTACTTATCCAAATCTTTTCTTCAAATCCACCTCTCCTTTTCAAAGATTTAGCCTTCAAAACCCTCTTCAAGGCCATTTTTGGCATGGTTACTCTGTCAGATTCTTTATCTGAATGAAATTATGTGGAACATCTCTCAAATCCTAGTGATTTTAATATCTTTATTTCACTGTGTTTAGATATTTCATTCATTCAACCTCATCATTTAAGATGAGAAGATCTTTAATCTGGGCATCCTCATTAGGAGTAAGCCCCAAGTTCCCTAACCTGGGCCTACTTTTCAAGAAGAGGCCCTAGTAATATTTTCCCTAACCTAGGACTCCTTTTCATGAGTAACTCCCACTCCCATGTTCCCTAAACTAGGTCTCTTTTTCAGGAATAAGTTCCAGTTCTCAAGTCCCTTTAACCTAGGACTCCTTCTCAGGAATAAGCCCCAATCATAATTTATCTTAACCTATGTTAATTTATATTGATCTGGGCTTCCTTCTCAAGAATTAAACCCAATAATAAGTCCCCTCTATTTTGGCCATCCTCCTGTGGACTAAGTACTATGTTAAGTATCCAAATCACCGTAAAGCACATATACCTTTATTTACCTTATTCCCGAGCTTCTTCTCTGATGTATTTTCCAATCATCATATATCTGGGAAGTCATATATGCATAAGCCCGACATCATTTTTTATAATTGCATCTTTTATGGCACAATCGTCAGGTTTTAATAATTTTTTTTTCTCACACCGACCTTGACTCACGTGAGATTAGAGTGTAAATGTAATTATTTAATCGTTCTTTGGGCCATCAATCATGCATAATCATCATACTTATTTATTCGAAATATGTGGGTTCTGATTCCTTTTCTAAACAAGGATACGTAGGTGGCCCATCTATGGGTACAATCCCAACTCTAAAATAATATATGTCCTTCTGAACAACAATAAACTTCAAGTGCCCCGCTGAGTGTCTTTAGAACCAGTATGGTTATCATAATGACAAAGAGATCTCTATACAATTTATTGATGGATACCATTGAATAAGAATATCTAACAAATACATATGATTCTATATCAATGAAGAACCTCAAATACATATAAAATATTCACTAAATCTCATGCATATTAATCATTGATTGTTAGATCTAAAGGTAATATCATTTTCATACTTGGTAATCTAATAAGGATTCACAAACATAACTGAAATATATAAAGAGAGTCTCGGAGTAGAAAATAATTCCCCCTAAAAACGTGTGATGACTCCGACCTGCAATCCTCTCGACCAATGAAAATTCTTAAGCCTCATTAGTCCACAACTAATGAGAACCTACCTTTGGATAGTAGTTCCAAATGGATATAGAATCATTGGATGTTTCCAGTTCTATGAACAAACCCATTTGAAACCGATTGGAATGTTTGAACCCTAAACAAACGACGTCATCCCCATTTCCAGAGGAAACAAAAAATGGTGACACCAAAGTGAATCCTTAACCAAATTAAAATGATGTTTTACTTATTTGTTAGGCACCTATTTAAAACTCAATAAGAAGGCCAAAAAAACAATCAATAACATATGTGCTCACACAAAATATGTAGTGGCTGAACTTATCTTGATTATGTCTATTATATCAAACATGCACTCGTTTCCAAGTTATCTCTGTGTTACAGAAATGGATTATCTAAAGTTCACACCTGTGAATGCATCTGCAGTTACTCTTTCTGGATCTTCGTCTGCTCTGAGGAAGACATCACCTACTATTCTTCTTCAATGCTAGGTATCAAATGCACTGGTTAATTAATACCGTCAACACAGTACCATTACATCTCTGGAGGCCACTCGACAAGCCCTCCAAGTCAATAATTCACCCAGGTTGTCCGGATAGAAACGACCATAAATCAAGAAGCAGGTGGTTCCAACCACCGTATCCAACTGTTTTGGGTCATTCACCCCAGAACTCAATCACCAGTCCCTCCCATATTACATGAAGGTGAATGAGAAGGTCACTCAAGGACTTAATTCAAGGGGACTGGAGTCCTTCCCGAGGGCTCCCATCAACAATCACCGCCAGACTCGTGCGACAGTGCACCCTTAACATGATGAGGGTATAGCCTTTAGGGGTTTGGCTCAGGTCCCTCAGATCTGAGCACGCAAGAAAAACCACCAGAGGCGAAATCTGGTCAACAGAGGTTCTTACTTCCTCCCCCTCCAAAGAACTCTATCAAGCCAACTTGATGGAAAGCAACGAGCGGGCACATAAACCCGTCCGTCCTAAGGTTTCTTCCCAGCAGACTTGTCTGGTAGCAACACGCCAATCCCTACAGGCAATTCCATCAGGGTATTATAGGCAGGCATATAAACCTGTTTATAACTCATCAGCTAGTCATCAGGCTTGTCTGACTACAACCAAAGAAGGTCTCCAATCTGATATGGTGGAAACTGATAGACATGAACATACACCTGTTTACTATCAACAATTCTGTCCGAAGTCTCGTCTGCCAGTGTTGAATGAAAATCGTCAACCATACTTGATGAGGAATACACATCAGGAACATACACCTGCCAATATTTATCATGACTGCCAATAGCCTCATTTGGTAGAATCTGGAGAAGTCAGTCAAAAAGATTTAACGAAAAATTTGGAGCAGACTCAAATCTTTGCCCCTAACACATGAGTACTGTCAGAATTCACTAATAGGAAAAGGAAAGGAGCATGAATACAAACCTACTCCAAGTAAAGAATTGATTTATATTACCATTCCGATAGATGAAGTCACCAATCACATTTAAACAACGGTGAAAGAGCAGAAGAAAATCCCTTCTCATATTCTCGATGCTTGTCAGAATATTATAACAGCTTCAGCAACATCCTAGGGAATGAAATGTAAATTTGTCCCTACCAGTGGAGTGACACATTAACATATCACTCCATAAAATATACGCACCTCTGTTCTAATCCAAGAGGATTGTGGGGTATACTCTCCCATGTCATACACACAATCAAGTCATGCACCTACACCTGATTTGAAAGGATATAATTAGCCTAGACTGTCTATTTGTCTTGACCAAGAACATACACCTTCCAATACTAACCACTTTCATCAACAAGTGGTTCCCAAAGTGAGTAAGAAGACGCCTAAGAAAAATTCTTGTTCAACACAACCACGAAATCAAGGGCCAATCTGTAACAAGGCCTT
Source organism: Viscum album (assembly GCA_963277665.1). Lineage (NCBI taxonomy): Eukaryota > Viridiplantae > Streptophyta > Magnoliopsida > Santalales > Viscaceae > Viscum > Viscum album. The sequence continues at coordinate 1,262,370,077 of OY728129.1, read as the reverse complement.
GCTCGATTCTGGAGTCCTTGAAGCCCTCAGACAATTATCTTTTGGAACTCAAGATTCTACTCCCTCATTTCTCAGTAGTGGGAACATTAATTCTGAAGGTATTCATCAGACACATCCTCATCAAGGATTGCTTCAAGACGGTTCGGTCGATCTCAAAGTATCATCTTTAAATGAGAGCCACATGTATCCTCTGGGTGGCCAAAAGTTCATGGAGAAAAAGGTTTCATCTTTTGATGTTACCCACCAGAGTGGTCCTCCCCATGATGATGAATTTAGCTGCGAAAGTACTCTACACAGTAGTAATTCACACTGCCTAGAAAATTCTCTAATGGAAAACGTTGTGATGAGAAAGACCTATTATCCTGAGGCACTTGAAAATGTGAAGCCAGTAATGTCTGATGCTTTATCGATAGTAGGTGAAATACTTTCTCAATCAGAAGATATCCCGGGGTGTAGGTCATTATCCCAACCACACCTGGGTCATTCATCTTCTAGTCTAATAACTAAATTATCTACCAATCTTTTTGAATCTGATTAAGAAACAAGGAAGCACCAGCTCTGGTCTAATCAGCTAGACGAATCTTCATTGAATGATAAAGAGGAAGTGTTGAATATGAGAAAACAACTTCCGAAAGGTGAAGTGCCAGTTATGGTTTGGCCTTTGGATGGCTCTCAGTTTGACAATCCATAGATGATGGCAGAAGATTGTATTCACGATATTCATCTCAACATGTGGAAAAATCATTGTCAATTGGAAAAGAAAATATTATCTTACGATTAATATGAAAATCATGTTAATATAATAGAAGGGTTACAATGCCAAATTGATTTGGCCTCTCTCTTAGTTTCTCAATATCTAAAGGCTGAAAGGCACTAGAGATCCATTCAGCATTAATGCCATGGCACGCTAAAATGACTGCATCAGTTAATTGCCAATGCTCCATCTACTATTGATATCTGGGTATGGGGTGTTCATGGAGCGATGCATTTCACTATACTCTCCAGTCATCAAAGCAGGCCAAAAATGGTCTCATGCAATGTTATTGCCCATGGACGGCCACAACCAATTGGCTTTGTTTATAATCAAAGGAATTCCCTAGAAAGGCCTCAACTATTTTTTCCCAAAGTCATGCATGTGATGAACAAGTTTACGAATTACTTTTGCATCAGGAAAATGAGAATATCGAACAGGCTTCTCATTTTGAGAAAGCGCATCATCTAGTGAAAAAAGTGTCAGAAATCATCCAGCGTTCATTTGAGCCAGGTGATTTGAGTGGATGTAGGGTGATGCATCCAACCATTTTCTGGACTAATGTCCGCATGATCAGGAGAGATTTTAAGAAATTCTCAGATGTAGAAGCTCAAGAACCACCCCATCTTTCCAGACTGGGGACTATTTTAACCAAACCCTTAGAATCAACAAATAGGTTTCGAGGAGTTGAGCAGAAACTATGGGAAAAGTCCTATTCCACCGGACTGGGTACTTTTTCAAATCCTCAATCTCTTCCTTAAAAGAAGTCTGTCTTCTCTCGATTAGGGAAGAATACATAAGAGGAATGAAGAGCCAAATTATCAAGAGATTCCCTCCTTGTCATAGTTCATTAAAATTTTCACGAGGGATCAAATCATGAAAAGGAAATGTCTCGTTAAGTACATTGAAAAAGGCAGTATCGAAGAAATGCCAATATAAGGGATGAAATGCATTATGCATTAGTAAATGTGATCAAAGACGTTGTTGCTGATCCTATAGAAAATCAGGCTCATTCAGAGGGATCATATGAAGAAGTTCCTGCTCTGGAAGTTGTACACACAGACAAAAATGAAGAAGCTGTGTGTACATGAAATCAAAGGACTACTCAGAATCATGGTATTCCTTCAAATAACCAACTTCCCCATCTCCGGAAGGAGTCCAAAAAGGGGAAAAGAAAGAATCAGGTTACATACCCTTCCTCTGGAGAAGGCCAATCACTCTCACTAGAGCAAATATTCACACAACAAGAGGAAAAAATGACGGAATTAAGGAGGTTGAATGCAGAACTACATTAATGTAGTCTTCCTCTTAAGTGTGCTGGTGTCAGTCATCCATTGTAATTTGTTGTGGCTTCTGATATGGATCAAGAGTATCCTCATTTACCAGTATACCCTCACAGGTCTAATCATATAGGTCATTCACAACAGCAATCAGCGGTGCTACCATCAGTTGCAGTACCAGCCACCACATCTTTCCATGCTCCAGTTATTGCATCTGCCCAGGCCCAAGCTCAACCAGATGTTTCTCAAAAGTTAATGACTACCATTGAGTCATTAACAGCTCAGTTGGAATCTGTAGAGTGAAAATGAACACAAATTCAACCAGAAAAGAGAGCTTACCCTGAATGGGTTGATGAAATTCTTCCCCATCAAATTTTTCAAGTACCACATTCCCAATCATTAATGGTTCAGGAGATATATAGAAACACATAACAAATTTTTTTTCTCGTTGTGATCCTATGATTGGAATCCCTCAGCAACAAGAAGCAGTTAAGCTCAGGTGTTTTGTACAGTCATTACATGGACCTGATTTTTTCTGGTATACAATATTGCAATCCTGGTTAATTACCGAATAGGAAGATCTCTGACAAAGATTCCTTCTTTAATTCAGCTCAACGTTTCCAAAGACAATTTTTTTTATCATACAAATTGTATTAATAGGGAGAATGAAAGTGTTGTAGATTTCATTGATCACTGGAAGGGATTAACATATTCTTTGTGCATAGCACTCCCTCAAGAATAATTGTTTCCAATCTGTGTGGAAAATTTGTGTGATGAATTACACACACCGCTGATCCCTGTGAAAAACATAGGAGGGTTTCGAGATCCTACTTCAATCACTCAACAAATTGAAGACTCTATTATAAAGACTAAGGGTAAAACTCGTGTAATTCCATCAGCTCTAGGAAGAATAATGGGTAGAGCAGATACTGCTATAGTTACGATTAAACAAGCACCTGTACATGCTTCTACAACAATGTCATCATCTTACCAAAGGGCTCCACCTCATGAGCATCAAAAATAGAGGCTGCTTCATCATGATAATCAAAGTGATCAAAGTTTGAAACAATTTGAAGAGTTAAAGAGCAAAGTTTATTCTTTTAGAAATGTACAAGTTCATGGTTACTTCATTTCGAATCTGGAAAATAATTTTGTTCAATTACCAAGGCTCAAAAGGTCGAACAAGGAAGGATATGAAGACTGTCCCTACTATTAACCATTTCATCAGATGTTTGGGCATCCCATTTCAGAGTGTTTTGTCTTTAAATACCTCCATAAAAATGGTGGACTCATGACAAGTCAAATTGAAAGGTTCTTTATCTCATGTAGTATGTGTTACTACAACAGATCCAGAGGAAGAAGTCGAGTGGCAAGAAGTAAAAAGAAAAAATGCGCATAAATATGATGGTTGGATGGTATGAAAAATGATCAACCTAACTCATTCCATTTTAAGACCACAATTGATAAAACCAATTCTATCTTTTTCTATGAATACCACAACAAAACACCCTTCATTAGAAGGAAAATATTCAAAAAAACTACATAATTCAATGAAAGAAGAGCAGTAAGAGGATGATGAGATCGTGTTAAAGCCTAAGTTGTCTTTGACTCTGGAAGATTTAATGCCATCTACTTCAAAGCCACAGGCACCACCCCACCAAATAGAATAACCTAAATTGTCTAATCAAGAAGAGTCTTAATCAGATGAAGATTTGATCTTTGGTTCTGTTAACACGATTCACTTAAAAGATCCTTATGTCAGTCACTGTTTCGATCATGATGAACATGAATTTCTTATATCAAACAGAAGAATTAGAGGGATTTCCAGAGGTCTGGGATACAGAGGAAGACATGGATATCCCAAAATCCACTATTCTAATTCTACCCCTGCTAGAACTGTATATTCAGTACAAACTTGTGGTAGAGCCCTTCAGCGAGCACAATAAGAACAAAAATGTTCTTCCATGCATGGCAGATTCAGTGCTGGAACAATTATTCTGGAGGATATATTGGAAGATACAACTTCATCCTCTCAGAAAACAAATAGACCTGGTCGGTCTAATATTCCAAAACCAGGAGTATTTCAAACTCCTACCACGATACAAGAAGCATCTACTTCCAAAGCATCAACTTATATGGAACCTGCGAAACCGGATGATCCTGTTGGGAAATACCGACCTTTGGATCAAAAATATGATGTCTTGAATCCTTTGGCCCATGTAGCAGACATTTTATTATTATTTTATGCTTTAAATCTATCAAAGGATCCTTGGGAGGCACTCATCGAGGATTTATCATGTCCAAAGTAATTTGAAACTGAAAATGATGCGGCTGAAGTCTACCATGTAGAGAATAATCTTGCAGAATGCCATGCAGTGATATATTTCACAGATGAAGATGAATATGATGTTATACATGGACATATTAGACCTTTGTATTTATCTGGAAGGTTCAATGATGAAGACATCTGAAGAGTGTTCCTTCATAATGGTTTAGGAGTCAACCTCATCCCCATTCGCACATTTTGTTGATTGTGCCTCACTGAATCTGATTTATCTCCTTCTACTTTGATGTTGCAAGGGTATGATAAAAATGAACAAGAACCTATGGGAAAGATCAAACTCAGAACATATTTTAGAGATCTTGTATCCAATTCATATTTCATGGTTGTTGTCAAGACACAACTTTCAACATTTTTCGTGGAAGACCTTGGCTACATCAACATGCGGTTATACCTTCATCATACCATCAATGTCTCAAATATTGTTTCAATGGTCAAATTGGGACATTGTATAGTGATAAAGCCCTATTCAAAACATGTGAATCTTAATACATTGGGGTAGAATTCTATCACATGGAGGGTAAGGAGAAATCCACAACAAGGGAGGTTACCAATGTTAATGCTCCATTTGGTTTGGAAAAGATTCTAGTAAACCCATTCATAAATGTGAGTACAGATTATGTGTTTCCTATTAGTCCAATTGATAGAAGAGACCCATATCCAAATACTCTTATGGAAACTTCCATAATGTCAATTACGTCAATCAAGCCAAACAACATGGGAGAAATTGGTGATTCACCAAGCAATGATGAAAGATCAAATGGATATGTCTTCATTTCATCTGCTGAAATTGAGAAATTCTATACTGCTCCAATAGGGCCAGACGAAGTTATAGCAATGTCATAGGTGAATGATGATGTTGATTCTCAATCCATAATCTCCTCTTTATTACCCAAGGAAGACCCTTCATCCCCAATAGGGTTGGAAATGGTAGACTCTTCTTCAAGATGTTCAAATTCTTACATCTCTCCTCATTATAGAAATTCTTCTTCATCATCTCCTATGAATGTATAAATAGAAGAAGAAAAATGTTTTGATGAAGAATAAGAAGTTCTTAGGGATGCTCCTCCAGCATTTGAAGTGGGTTTTTCTACCACCGTGGATGAACTCAGAGAAATAAATCTAGGTATAAAAGAAGATCCACCCCCCAATTTAATTAGTGCGGCCATGACTCTTGAAGATTAGGAAATGTGTATTTAATTTTTGATGATAAATAGAGATATATTTTATTGGAACTATACAGAAATGCCAGGACATGATCCTGATGTAGCTACTCATCGTTTGGGTTTTCCAGAAGAACATCGAGGATTTACACAATCTGCAAAAGAACGCACACAACTTATGCTTCCAAAATTGAAGCTGAAGTGGATAATATTATAAAATATAACTTTATCAGAGAAGTTCAATATCCCATGTTTTTGGCTAATATTGTCCCTATGAAAAAAAGAATGGACAAATTAGAGTTTTCATTGATTTTTGAGATCTTAATCAGCATTTTCCAATGGATGATTTTCCAGTACCGATTAAAGAACTCTTAATTGATGCAACAGCTGGATATGAAGAACTTTCCTTCATGGATAGATACATTGAGTATAATCAAATCAAAATGGCCCTAGAAGAAGAGGAATCTACAGCCTTCAGATCCCCTCAGGTTGTGTTTTGGAATCGGGTAATTCCCTTTGGCCTGAAGAATGCAAGTGCAACATATCAGCATCCCATGCATCGTATCTTTAATCCCTTTTTAGGGAAGTTTGTTGAATGTTATGTGGATGATTTGTTGGTTAAATCCAGACAATTTTTTAATCACTTGGATGATTTGGAAATCATATTCCACAAACTTCGACAACACAATTTGAAGATGAACCCCTTAAAATGTGCTTATGGGGTAACCTCAGAATAATTTCTCAGCTTTGTTGTACGCTGTCGTGGTATCGAAGTCGATCCTGAGAAGAAAAAGTCAATCCTTTGTATGTCACCTCCTAGAAATTTGATGGAATTGAGAGGAATTCAAGGACACTTATCCTATATTCTGCATTTCATCCCCAATTTGGTAGAAAAAGTTTACCCTTCACCAAATTGATGAAGAAAGGAGTTACTTACCAATGAACTGAAAAATGTCAAGAAGCATTCAATATTCTCAATAAATATCTCCTTAGTCCACTGGTATTAATCCCACCTATCGAAGGAAGGCCACTTATTTTTTATGTGACAGCTTTATAGCAATCATTGGGTGCCTTCCTTTCCCAGAAGAATGATGATGGGAATGAAAACAGCCTCTACTATCGCAGTCGGACTATTCTTGAAGCAGAGACCCGATATTCAATTATTGAAAAGTTCTTCGTAGCTTTAATCTTTACAGTTTAGAAATTGAGACATTACCTGCAACATCATGAGGTCCAATTGGTATCTCGCAATAACCCGCTCAAAATCATACTTAGTCGTCCAATTCTTACAGGACACCTGGCAAGGTGGGCAGTTATTTTACAGCAATTTGATATCCAGTATGTGTCTCAAAAGGCAATAATGGGCCATTATTGGGATTATTTACTTTCTAAACACCCTTTATTAGAAATACATATTTAGATATTGAACATCCTGATGAGGAAGTCTTTTCTATTCAAGATAATCTTCAAACATGGGAAATGTAATTTTATGGTGCATCCAGAAGTCCATCAGGGAATAAAATGGATGATCCTAAATTCAAAATATTTGGGTGAGGAATCATGCTTATTTCCCCGGTAATGGAAGTGCTACCATATTCCTTATTATTATGGGAAGGCGGCACAAATAATAAAGAAGAATATCAATCTCTCATCATAGGATTGGTGTTGGCACTTCAAGCACATGTGAATCACTTAAAGGTGAAAGGTGATTTAGACCTGGTAATAAAAAAAGTCAATGGGGATTATTCCATCAGAAAAGAATATTTAATCCCTTCGTATGATTATGTCAAGGAGTTAATGGAGTAATATCATTGGGAACCGACATATTCTTATTTCCCGCGATCTCAAAATTCCGAAGCTGATGCAATGGCTAATATAGCCACTACTCTGGAAGATCCAAATTGGGACAAAACAATAATCAGTATTTCCCACCGTCGTACAATTTCACCGTATGTTCATACTAGAATAGATGGAATCAACGAAATTAGTCCCATTTATGAACCATATGGTCATACTACAAGATGGTTGATACTTATGAGGGTATACCTTCAAAATGGAACACTTCCACCTGATAGAGTCGAGAAAGATCAAATCTGAAAACATGTGGTCAATTTTACTCATTATTATAGCCCTGGTCACCTAGAAAAAATTCACTACAAAAGTGGTTTTGATGGAGTTCTCTTCAGATGCATTGATGGTGAAGAGACAATGACTGTCATGAAAGAAGTACATCAAGGAGCCTGTGGTGCCCGCCAGTCTGGACATAGACTATCTGATCAAATTCGAAGGCTTGAAAACTTTTGGCCTTCAATGATACAAGATTATGATGATTTCATGATGAAGTGTCCTTCATTACATGTATGTTCCAACTTCATTCATCGACCCCCAGAGTTGCTTCATACAGCGTAATACTCATGTCCATTTTCCACTTAGGGAATGGATGTAGTGGGACCATACCCTTCAGCTACATCCAAGCAGTTTAAGTATATTCTTACTACTACTGACTTCTTTTACAAATGGGAAGAGTCAATACCCATCAAAGAAGTTAGTTCTAAAAGAATTGGTAGCTTCATCAAGTCTAACATCATTACCAAATTTGGTGTCCCCCATACCATATTGATGGACAATGGCACGAACATCTATTCATCTGAGGTAAGGAAGTTGTATCATGAATACAACATCAAATACAACCATTCATCTCTGTATAATACAGCAGCAAATGGCCAAATAGAATCCTTTATTAAGTCTCTTTCAAACATACTGAAAAAGTTGGTGGATAAAGATATGAAATCATGGCCTAATAAACTCTTTCATGCTTTATGGGATTATCAAACCACCACCCCCACTGCAACGCGGTCAACTGCATATTCATTTGTCTAAGGAATCGAAGCAGTCTTGCCCATTGACATTAAATTACCTTTGCTCAGAGTAGCCATTTTTGATCATTCATCTATATATGAACAATCTCAAAAGTGAGTGGATGAATTGGAATGATTATATGAGAAATTATTATGCACCCTTCATCACATGGAATTCTATCAGTATCGAATAACACGTGATTTCAATATTATAGTTCATATTCGCACATTAATTCTCGGAGAATTGGTATTGGTTTTCAGAACTCCAATGATACCAGGAAAGAAAACTCCAACGCTTGAGCCAAAGTGGGAAGGACCATACTCAATACATATGGTCTACTCTAATTGAGCTTATTCTTTAATCTCAATGGATGGATAACTCATCACAAATCCATCCAATACAAGATTATATAAGATGTATTTTGTGTAACCCAAATACCCATTCATCCAACAAGATGTTAAACTGTGTTGTCCTTGCTGTAGGACTTTAAACTACACAGTCCCTTATACATCCAACATGACGTTAAACTGTGACGTCCTAGCTACATGATGCTAAACCATATAGTTGTCACTTATATCCAACAAGATGTTAAACTTCATAACCATAATCCTAGTTATATGACATTAAACTAGCACCTCTTCATACCACATGACATTAAACTGTGAAAAAATCCCTAATACATCCTAGCTACATGACTCTAAACTGTACATCACTCCATCATCCAACATGGCATTAAAATGTGAATCGATAGGGTTGTTGTTACCTCTTGTTTCTCACATCGAGTATAACCCACGTGAGGTTAGATTAAACTTCAACCATAAAACCCTCTCTCGGTTACTAGCCATGCGTATGTCCCCACACCATTTTTAGGTCATTGTCCTAAAAAACAACATGATCACTAATTAATTCTTCAATTGAACTACATCGACTTTGATACATGCCTTCTAGGCTGGGTATGTAGGTAACCTCCCGAGGCTCAAGCCCAAAACCAATCTCTATACATGGGTTCACCTCCGTCTCATACGATGTCGATTCATGAAACCACCCCAGAACAAATTTTTTTACATTGGTTCACCATCGTCCTTGCTATATGACGTTAAACTATTCACACTTTTTTCCTGTATGACAATAAACTAAAAAAATTCAATGACACCCTCACCTGAGAGGGAATCATTATGTATATTGAACTCCAATCATGTTATATTCCAAAGACTATGTGCGTACATTGAATGCATGAACCATAATCTTGGGTCAAACCAACATTGCACTAAAGTCCTCTTTCATCCTAAATATGTACAAACCAAATTAGTACATAGGGTATTTCAATAACTACGTGTGGCTTGATTCCCATCCTTATGGGATAGGTAGGAACATTTGAGTATCCCTCAAATCCAGCCCCATGTCTTTGGGACTAACCCCAAATTTCACTTTCAGACCCTTGGCTGAAAAGTCCCCCTGTGAAAACATGAATGTGGTATGAAAACCCTGGTTTTCATTCACATTAGGTTCATAAAAAACAAATCGTGTATTCGTTATTATGGTCCATGCTCTGTGACCTTAAACTAAGATCTCCTACACTCTCATCCCACATGACGTTAAACTATATTTCAAGAACTATATTTGGCATGATTCTCATTCTAATGAGATATGTAGTGAAGTCCAACATATTAATTAACAACCCAGCCAGATCATGATTATGGTTAGCATTGGTCTGTGTATCTCTACATGAATTGAAAAATTCCCATTTTGATGTGTCATACTACTAAAATTTAATACTTCCTGATATCCATAACCCTTTTCATGACTTCGGGTCACAAAATGTTTGATACTAGGGAATTCTTTTGATTGACTATGCAGCATGTGCCCTTAGGCGACCTTTCATAAACAGTCTCTATAACGGACCTGTCAGCACAAAGATTGTATTATTTGACAATGAATCCAATTCCCTTAGGTGGACCTACATAATTCAACCCCCTGACGTGTTTTTCAAATAGTGGTAACTTTATTTTTGGGAAGAAAACTACTTTTGTCATTATTTGTCTTAAGGGAAATATGTAGGGATCTGCAAAAATAGTCATCCTTAACATATTTTTCCCATACACTTTTTCATGATCTAAAAGTATTTATGTCTATGGTCTATATTTACCATTCCCATGTTTGGTTTAGCCATTTCTAGGATTGACATTCATCCAATTCTTTGACAATCTCAATTCGAAATATCCCCTCCATATTCAAGTACCTCTCTTCATATAGAAGACTCTATGATTTGGAAAATTTTAATCTCCATAAACTTTCACCGGCTTTTTAGCAATAGAAAAGTAAAATTTCTAAGAGTTCTTCTGCCTGACTATGTATAACGTGCCCCTAGGCGGCCTTGCATAAACAGTCTACATAACAGTACTGTTAGCCAAAAGATGCTATTATTTGACAATGCAGCCAATTCCCTTAGGTGGCCCTGCATAATTCAACACCCTAATAGGTTTGTTAAATAATGGTAACTTCACTCTTAGGAAATACTTCTTCTAATGCCTCTTAGCCCTTTTTTCATAACATTCATTAGAATCAAAATTTCTTAAGTCATAGTTTACTTGTTTTCCCCCATACTTGAATATGGAAATATGTTTTCAGATAAATTATCAAGTAATTGAGTAAATTTTAATCCATTCGGTCAAAGTTATTTTGTACTTAAACATTAGCCTTTTTATGTCTGACGTGTATGACTTTAAACTGCCCACAAAAGACAAGGGAATTCTGAACAAATGTCAAGTCCCAGGTCACTAAACACACGTTTTGTATGATTTAGGTAATATTATGCCAATAAAAAGATTAATATTTTGTAGGGTCATTTTTATAATCCTAGAAAAAAAAACTATGCTTACTTGGCCCATTGTATTAGGTAAAAATTTAAATAAGTTAGTAAAAGAAGTCATGAAAAAGTGATTGAAGATGAAAGTGTTTTCATTTGATGCCCAAAGGTTAGAAGGAAAACCCTAGACCAGAGTCTCTTCTCTTTTTTTAGGGATTACAAGATACTTTCAACATAACTCTTCATTTGATTTAGGGAATCCCGAGCTTCATCAACTGCCACCTGGAATTCATTCATTCAACTGGATACAATAAGAGATGCAGTGATGCCAGCTCTTCTTGGAACAATTGTAAAAGAATGTTCTTGAGTGTAGTTTGTGAAAACATTCTGCTCATCAAACAGTGCCTCTGTTTTTGTCCAATAGACTGGGAAGATGGATACCTGGAATTCAGAATGGAGCATTGGAAGTAAATATTCATTTGGAGAAGAATACAATTTTCGGATATGGTTGTAATACCATGATAGTCTTCTCTCCACAATCCGGTAGCGGAAAACATTTCATCCCATGGGTTTCCCATTTTCATATTTTCAAGGAAATGGCATGGAGGAAAAATTTGAAATTTCACACCATTTTTGTTGTTCTTAATGCACAACATAATCGAAATAGAGGAGTATCAGTGCATCTGCATCTTGAGCATATAATATTTTTCATCTGGAATGTTGACTCTATGAAGATGACAATGGCCATATAGAGGCAGGTAGATGCTCTGGGGGAAATTAAGATGATATCTCTTCAAGTACTAGGCCAAATCGGGGAGAGTTCTGTCACAGATATCATAGTAATCATGGACAATGATGTTCATCATATCATCAATCCTCTTGCTATCTAGATCATCAGCCGTTCCAATTCTTCTGGGAGAAATTGAATCTACACAATGATCAGATAAGTGACTTTTACATAAGTTGATTTTTCATAACATTTGTGAAGAAATTTGAAAAAATGGATAAGGCATTATGGCACGCAAGTCCCACATTGGCGCGCAAGTACAAGTGGTCCCGCAAGTTTCACCATGCTAGTACTGGCGTGCAACTTAGAAACACACTGCAGAAGCGCGACACAAATAGAAGAGATAACGAGGGGAAAACCAAGACACCTGCACAACAAGAGCTACCTGCACACCGAGAGTTCAGAAGTGTTTGAAATCGAGTTCTTTGCGTGATGTAGTGTGAATATTTATAGGCATGGCCACACCCCTGGGTGCCGAAGCCTGCACGACTCTCACCTGTGTTCTACTACCTACGCGCTCAAAATTTGTGTGCCACCCATCCTCGGTTTTCTCCTTTAATTCAGAGTCAAATACTCCTTCTTTTCGGATCCAAATGTAAGGGGGTACTATTTGTTGATGCTCCTTTCCGTCAAAGAATATAAACGACTGAAAAAGGGAAATACCTTAGCACAATGAGATTCATCCTTTGAAAAACATCAAAAATTGACAAAGGCATGAACACAGATATTTTTGAGCCTAGGTCGTGCAAGTTTCAACATGGTCGCACAAGTATACTTGTGCGCCACATATTGGGCGCGCAGGTGACTTGCGTTCCCTATTTGATATTCACCCAGGGTCTTCATTAGCCTATAAATACCCCTTGTGGGCCCACCATTTTGAGGAAGAAAAATTCCAAAAGACATATTTGAGCTCTCGGTGCCATAGTCTCTTCTTGAAGTCTTCCGAACACTTCTAAGGTAATTTCTTACCTCGAACAAAAGATTTAAAGAGGGGGAACAAGGCCTAAGTGTCGAAATTCACCATCACTTGCGCCCCTAAGTGTCTAACCCTTAAGGGAAATAAAGTCACTTGTGTGCCACCTTATCCCTTCACCAAAACATTTGTGCCACACTTTTGGAAGCCTTTAGGGATAATACTAAGGGCTTGAGCCATGTCTCACCCGAGTATTACCCTATGGGTTAACCGGTGTGCAATTACCCATGTGTCGCGCAAGAATACTTGCGCAACCAGTACTTGCGTGCCTACCTTTTTTTGAGTGGACCTCTTTCTTATTCAACTCTTTTCTTCAAATCCACCTCTCCTTTACTAGATTTAGCCTTCAAAACACTCTTCAATGCCAGTTTTGGTGTGGTTCCATTATTGGGTCCTGAACTGAATGGAATTATGTGGAACATCTCTCAAAACATAGTGATTTACATATCGTTATTTCACTAAGGTTAGAGATTTAATTCATTCAACCTCATCCTTTAAGATGAGAAGATCTTTAATCTGGGCATCCTCTTTAGGAGTAAGCCCCATGTTCCCTAACATGGGCCTCCTTTTCAGGAGTAAGACTTAGTCATAAGTTCCCTAACCTGGGCCTCCTTTTCAAGAGTAAACCCCAGTCCCATGTTCCCTAACTTGGGCCTCCTTTTCAGGAATAATCCCTAGTTCTCAAGTCCCTTTAACCTGGGCCTCCTTCTCAAGAATAATCCCATGACACAATTTATCTTAACCAGTCATAATTTCTCTTGATATGGGCTTCCTTCTAAGGAATAAAACCCAATCATAAGTCCCCTATAATTTGGGAATCCACCTCAGGATTAAGTCCTATGTTATGTATCCAAATCTCCATAAAGAAAATATACCTTTATGGACCTTGTTTGCATGCTTCTTCTCTGAAGTAAGTCCCAATATTCATCTATTTGGGAAGTCATACATTTATAAGCCCGACATCATTTATTATAATTGCATCTTTCATGGAATTATTGTCAAGTTTTACTAATACCTCTTGTTTCTCACACCGATCATGACTCACATGAGCTGAGAGTGTAAAAGTAATAATGACATATTTCTTTGGGCCATTAATCATGGAAAAACCTCATACTTATTTACTTGAACTATGTTGGTTGTGAGTCCTTTTCTAAACAAGGATACGTAGGTAGCCCATCTGCGGGTACGATCCCAACTCTGAAATAATCCATGTCCATCTGAACGATAAAAAACTTCAAGTGCCCCACTGAGTGGCTTTATAACAAGTATGGTTATCATAATGACCAAGAGATCTCTATACAATGTATTGAAGGATACCATTGACTAGGAATATCTAATAAATACAGATGATTCTCATTCAATTAATAACCTCAAATACATATAAAGGATTCTCTAAATGTCATACATATTGATCATTGATTGTTAGATGTAAAGAAAATATCATTTTCATACTTGGTAATCTAATAAAGATTCACGAACATAACTCAAATCTATAAAGAGAGTCCCAGAGTAGACAATAATTCCCCCCAAAAAGGTGTGATGAGTCCGACCTCCCATCCTCTCGACCAATGAAAATTCATAATCCTCATTAGTCCACAACTAATGAGCACCTACCTTTGGAAAGTAGGTTCAAATGGATATGGAATTATTGGAGGTTTCAAGTTCTATGAACAAACCCTTTAGAAACCTATTAGAATGTTTAAACCTTAAACAAACAAGGTCATCCCCATTTCTAGAGGAAACACCATTTGAAAGGCATGGTCCATTCTTTCCTTAGATGAAATGATAACTTTCGTATCAACTTGTTCTTTTAATCGTTCCACAATAGTACATTCTTCCTCTATAGTAGGTTCTTTTCCAAAAGAAGATTATTATTTTAAAAGACTCATTGGATCAACATGTTCTTCTACACTGGTTTCTGGTTTTTTTATTGAAGGAATAATTCTTTTAATAATAGGTAAACCATTTCTACTACAAATTGGGGGGAAAGTAGACCATTACCTTCTTTGTCCAAGATAGTTCCTTCCTCAGGTGCAAGAGTTGGATCTCCTACTTCTCCAACAATGTGGACACCAACTTCATCAAGTTCCAATCAAGGATCTAATCATTTCATAGGTCTTTATGTATTCTCAACTAGATGAATTGTTTCACATGAACATTATTTCTTCTCTACCAAAGACTTTTTACAAGGATTCATGCTTTTTTTTCATCCTTCTAATTGTATCCTTTAACATAATGAACACATAATCATTAATTACTTCTGAATTTGGGCCAATCACTCTTTTTGTATCTAGCATTTTTGAGATTGATCTTGAATATAACGCAGTGGTGGACTTAAAAGTTGTCTTATTATATTAACACAGGTGAAATACAATATACATACATAGGGTAATCTTGTGCCCATTTTTTATAATATATATCAGGATTACATCTTGATACAGAAGAGTACCAAATCCCATTTCCCTGGAAAAATAAAATTCCGGATAAACTCAAATAGCATCCTTGTCACACCATCCAGCTCAGCGGAAATTTCATTTCTTTTCATCTTATTTCCAGTTAAACTTCCAAGGGACCATTAGTCCATATTCCTACAACAAATCCATATTTTTTGTTGAATTAGAGCTACACATATTGATAAAAATAAGAAACATGTTTTTTATAATTCGAAATTTCCTATTTTTTTTACCATTTCATCCATCCCTACTCTTCTAGTACTTTGAAAACCATTAACTTACTTGTTAGAAATCACTTCGGGCAGTCTTCATTTTCTTGTACTAATATTCATTCCTTGAGATTCAGATTCAAAGGTCCCTCAAGAATAACATTTAGTGCCTTTTTCACATTCCTCAATGATCTTCACTTCTCATGAGTTGATGAAGAGGGGATATTCTTTCTGGTTATTCAACGTTGGTTCAAGAAATATGAAAGGATGAGATAGGACTAAAACTTTGAAATATAAGAGATCTAGTTCCTAGAGAAGAGAGCTTGAGTGGAGAATGAACTGAAATTTATTTGGATTTTATCACATAGGGATGTTAAATGCTACAAATTAAAAAATGATGAATAAGACAATAAAATAATCCACACAATGATATGGGGGATAAAATTAAAAACATAGAAAACTCAGTCGATGCAGTGAGACCAGAACTAGTTGACACAGTGTCATCCTTACGGTGTGACATCAAATGGTGCCACTATAATGTTGATATAGAAATTGTAAGATAGTAACTTGTGAAACCATGAAAGTGAAACATTAATTCCAATGTCGTAACATGTGATACCGTAAAAGTGAAATAGAAAGCGTGAGAAAGTATCTTTTGAAACTGATAAAGCAAGATAGTAATTCAAAGAAAGTACAATTCAAAATCCTGAATCATGGAACTATAAACTGTGAAATATTAAGTGTGATAAATTAATTGTTAGGCAGCAAATTTGGGACAATAAAAATTTTTACTTATGATGTATCATTCCTATTTCATGTATGATGTGATTTATCCTTTTTTAATTTAATGTTTTTTTTAATATATCATCAAGATGATGTTTAGTGACAATTAATTATAATGTGATATCTCCTTTTTGATATTGGTCTCTCAAAAAGTGATGGATTAAATCAATATGTTTTGTACATGAGTGAAAAAATGATTCTTTGAAATGTTATAAGAACATGTATTGTAAAAATTTGTAGCCACATGTCTCAATGGATATCCATAGTCGAGTAATGTGTCTTTCATTCACAAAATTTGTTCAAAAAAACTACAGAATGCTTTGAATTCATCATCGGTAGTAGTTAATGCAATAGTTTTTTATTTCATACTACACCATGACACTATAGACTTTCTTAAAATGTGACATGTTTGGAAGGTTCTTTTTCTATCTAAATTAAGTCCACAAAAATCTGCATAAAATAGATTACTAACTCAAATTATTGTCCTATAGGATAGAATAGTATTAGATTGTGTGTATGTTCGAGTTATTTGAAATTCCTTTTAACATCATTTAAATTAGACTCTTTAATGTTATGGTGAAAGTGAGAACACAAAAATACAATAAATATAATTTTGGGGTAGGAGGTAGTTATTTAGTGTAAGATTCCAATAATTACATAGAAAGTGGTTTGATCAATACATTTTACATCTTCATCAAGATCCTATATACAAGTAATACTCATTAGAGTGTCAATACATTTAGTGTTTTCAATGAAAAAACGTTTTAGAAGATATTTAGTTTATTTGATTTGATTTAAAACAATACCATCTTTATTTGGAATTATTCTAAATCCATGAATGAATTTTTGTTCACCCATTAAACCCATTTTAAAATCGTTTTGAATTGCATTATTAAACAATAAAACATGTTGAATTTCTTGAATATCGAAATATAATATCATATTAATAAATTTTAACTACTAAAACAACCTTGAAAATTTGTTTTTTAAAAATAGTTGAATCTGCTATATTTTATTTAAAACCATTGTAAATATGAAATGTAAATAATCTTTCATACCATGATTTTGGATCATGTTTTAATCCATAAAAATAATTTTATTATTTAAAAAATTGATTTGGAATGAGTGGATTTGGGAAACCAGGGGTTGTTTAAAAAAACATATCCATCTATATACCCATTTAGGAATGAACTCTATACATCCATTTGATGTAGTTTGAAGTTTAGTTGTGCTGCATCCGCAAGAAAGATTCTAATTGATTCATTTCAACATACTAGTGAAATGGAATCCTTGTAGTCAATTTCTTCTTATTGATTATAGCCTAGTGAAACCAATCTAGATTTGTTTCTAACTATGTTCCCAGCTCCATATACTTTTTTTTTCTGAACAATAACTTAGTTCCCATGGTAAAAATGTATTTGGGTCTACCAACATGTTTTCAAACATTGTTAAATTCAAAACTGATTATGTTCTCATTGCATATCCATCACCTAAAAATCATCATTGAAAACATCATTGATGTTTTTAGGTTCAAGTTGTGAAAATAAAGCATGATGTTAAACCTACATATCTAAGAGATGTTCTATTTTATGTTCTATTAACTAAATCTCCAACAACAGTAAGTAAAGGATAGTTCATAAGGGTTCTACATTATATAGTAAAGGTAAGGCCAGTTATTTGAGGTTCGTCACATGGTTCTGGTTCATTATGGTATGAATTTATATTATTTATAGAACTATATTTTTTTACAGATTCCTTTACAAGATGGTCAAAAGATATACCACTGATGTCCAGATTGGGCATTTCATCCTCATGATTCCCTAGAGAGGTATTAGGCTCATGTGAACCTGTCTCATCCAACTTGACATTGAATGATTCCTCCACAAATTTAGTTTTTTTGTTAAAATTTCTATAGGCCTTACTTGAGATTGAATATCCTTGAAATATTTCTTCATCTGTCTGGGAGGAAAATTCCTCAATATATTCTTTGGTGTTATGGATACACACTTTGTTACCAAAGACATTAAAGTATTAATTTTGGGTTTTCTATTGATCCACTACTCATAAATAGTTATTTTAAAAGTAAGTCAAAGAAACACCCTATTAATAATATAACATGTTTTTTTTATTTCTTCATCCCAAAAATAAATTAGTATGACATATTCACTATGAATGGATCTAGAAATTTCATGAAAGATACTATTTGTATTTATACAACTACATTTTTAGGTGTTCAAGGGGAAGAGAAATTAATTCTAAATCCATTTTGTGAGAAAAATGATTCAATCTGTTGAGTTTCAAATTCACGTCCGTAGTCACTTCTTAGAGAATTAATTCTACATCCACTAATATATTCTACAGGTTTTTCATACTGGTAAAATGAGATCAGGCTTCACATTTGTGAGACATTAAAAAGGTCCAACCATACCAAGAAAATTCATCTACAAGAATATAAACATAGTGATTCCCATTTAATCTTGAGACACTATATTTTCCAAAACATCCTTGTGTACCAACTTGAGAGGATCATAATATGGGACTTATTTCATTGCATTGAAATAATTTTTTCGTTCTTTACCATTTTGAAAAGTATTACACACTATATCATATGGAAACACTAGGTTTGGTATATCTTACACTAAAATATTTATATTTTTCTTTATATGGGTGTGAATATTTCAATTCCCAAGACTTCTATACCATTGAAAAGACACTTTTTGAAATACACATAAACATGATTTTTTTGACAAAATATAGAATATATGTTAACGAAATATAAATTTTCATTATGTTATGTAGAAAATACTAATTTATTTTTAGAATTAATAAATTTTATGCATAATTTTAAAATTTACCATGAAATCCATCCTCACATAGTTGTAAAATACTATGCAGATTTTATTTCTTTCCATTATATAATGTTCTTTATAAATTATAACTGAGGTAGAGTCATCGACGAACTAAGCCACTATTATTTCCATTACCATTTTCACCAATAGTGACATTCCCACCATCTATCTATATTAGGTTCGTGAAACAAGAATAGTCTCATGTCATGTGTATTGAACACCCACTATCCTAGTAGAACAATATTTTACAGGAGCTCTTCAAATAAATTTCCTAAAAAATATTAAAATAATAATAGACTTTGTACACATATCTGTTTCGGTCCAGTGATATTAGTAACTCATTCTTTAAGAACCCACATCCACCTCATAGTTTTTCTATATGAATTATATAATTTATTTGAGAAATAAACATTCTTTTGTCCACAAAAACATGAAATGTTATAGGATGTATCATTATTTGTACTAAAATAATGTTTCTCTAAAATATGAATAAATATTTATATTCTATATTTAGAAAAAAAACTGGTTCAATAAAAATTTCTTTTACCAGGTCGATAACCAATTCTATTAGTGTATTTAGGTGAAATTTGTTTACCTAGAATTTGTACCACGATATCTTTACCATTGGTAAACCGATCCACGCCATTTCTCAATTTCTCATTAGATATCTTTATTTCATTATTTTATTTGTGTAATTGATCATTTATCTCTATTTCAATAGTATGATTAGATTTAACAGTTGAGGTAATAGAAATTTTTCACATAAATGAATTGTATTTTTTATTCAGTTCATTACATGACTCTTCAAGAATATTTTAATACTAAAAAAATTATTATTTAGACATATTTTCATAATAACTTTTACCTCCAGAAAAATAGGGATTTTGTAAAGGAGATTCCAGGATTACTTCATATGTGTTTTTCATGAAACACTTATTGTCCTCATTACCCTATTCTTCATGTGAATAATCTGAGTAAATTTAACAATCCTAAGAAGCACTGCAAAATTCATTAATTTACTTTTTATACATTCTATATTTATCATCAGATTTCATACAATAGCTAATCTTGGGACATTAAGCCTTTACATGTCAATTTCAATTACATTTATTACATACTATATCAGTATAC
The DNA here is from genome assembly GCA_963277665.1 of Viscum album. Lineage (NCBI taxonomy): Eukaryota > Viridiplantae > Streptophyta > Magnoliopsida > Santalales > Viscaceae > Viscum > Viscum album. The sequence goes on along the minus strand of OY728129.1, from coordinate 1,262,349,692 downwards.
ATGTAATTTCATCTCCAATCATTCATCCATGTTCGATTTTGATCATATATAACTTTGAGTTAGGATTTCTAAAAAATTTATTCCATTTTTAAATTATTATTAACCTATTGGCTAATTAAGTCATCTCCTCGTCAATATCTGTTTATTATTGTTCAATGTTGTAACTTTCTATAGAGGCATGTATGTTCTCCTTTTCATTGTGTTTAATGTTAGTGGTCTTAAATACTGTAGATTTTCTATTGTGTTCATCCTCCCCTTCCCTTTTGAAATTAATCTATTCTTAATACATTATATGTTTCCCAGTGAGTTTTTTGGAAGGTAATTTTCTTATATAATGTGTCTCTCTAATAGAGACTAAACTTCTTCTCCATCTATCTGGTAAGAATCTGATAATTCTCATGATTTGTTCATTGTCTATAACTTCTCTTCTTAGGAAGATCAATGTTTTCAAAATTTCATTAAACATGAGATAAATAAAATAAATAGGGTCATCATGTTTCATTTTAAAGTTATCATACTTAATAGTATAAGTATTAACTCTCATTTCATTCAAATTAGTGGTTCCCTCATGTGAAACAGGCAATGTATCAAAAATTTCATTGGCTATTTTACAAGGAGAAATGATAGTAAACTCTTAATATCCTAGTGCATAGTATATATAACTCATTTATTTATAGTAATTGTTATAGGATTCCTTGGTAGGATCATACCATGTGTTTCTATCCCTTTCAAGAATTGCATATTTAATTTCAATAGAGGTCCAAATTTCAAATCCAATGCCTTTTAAATCTATTTTCATCGTAATTTTACACTATGTATAATTTGTTCTATTATATAATTGTGGCCTATTTGTATCAAATAATTAAAATCTATTGCCCATAATATTAATTTTGAAAAGATTTTAATCTGATAAAAATTTAGAAATATCATCATTTTTAAGATCATTGAAATCCAACTATATTAACTATTAAAAAAATTTAAAAAAAATTTTAATACTAAAAAATCCATGAATCCTTTAATAAATATTATTGGTTTTAGTATAGTACTCACGAGTGGGTGAATTGAGTATCTATATAAATATTTATTATATTTATCACAAAACATATTTCTCTATATAAATGAATACATCCGATTAATCATAGTAATAAGGTTATAATATATTGACTATTCAAATATCATCTCAGAAGATTGATTAATTTTTTGAATATCAATGTGAGTCATTGATATAACATGTGAATCTATTATAATAACGAAAAAGAGTTATGACATTCATCATAGAGTAACATTCAAAGTAAAATCTTGTTTTCTGAATTACATAGGAAAGAAGATAACAACTAAATTACACAAATGTTACAAAAAGTGATTCAATATCATGATGAGACATAATCCACTCTACATGGTGATCATTTTACACCAAGAATTATATATTCATAAACATGATCCACACCCTAGATTAGGTTAAATAATAGTACATGGGACTGTCAAGGTCAGAAGACTTCTTCCACTATTCTTTATGAGTATAATATACTCGGTCACACAAGGTCCCCTTTCACACATATACTTAGGTGTAAAACATATGTAAGAGGATGATAGAGAAAGGATATGTTTTATCCTTCAGTTTAATAATAGAGAATTTTTTTTAATATAGGAAAACACATAGACACTGCTCAAAAGAAAAAAATTTGTACACAACATAGAAAATACATTGAAAAATGACTAAAAATTCTCTGAGTGTTTATCTATGCAGCTCTGGGCTTATAGGATGAAGCAGATACAAATATAGAGTCTTCATGTAAAAAACTGAGTATCTGAAGAATAGTGCTCTATTTTCAAGTTATATAAAGTGATCTATGTAGTTTTTCTTCTTCTTTGAGTTGGTACTGCAAATATGTTTTCGGCTTTGATCTATAGTAGTTCATCATTTTTGGGATCAAGAGTGATTAATGGGTACTATAGTTGTATCTTGTTGCATGCATGAGTAAGATTTTCAACTGCTCAATATTTTTTCTCTAGGTCTTATTTTATTGTCATTATTTCAGTGCTTATGTGTTGGATACAACATGAAGCATAATTTACACTCCTTGTAGATTTCACTATCAAGTTAAATTTCTACAAAGAATCATTAATTATGTCAGTTCAATTAAATGACTCAAATATGACGGTTGGAAGTTAAATTGAAAATGAAAAATTGATTAAAGAGAGGTGTCACAGTTTTTCAAGAAATGGTATCACTAAAAATGGTGTCACATGGAAATAATGTCTTCTCCTTTTCCTTTTAGTAGTGAGACAATCATGATTCCACAGTTGCATTATGATAAGAACTTGAATCACATATGTGGTGTCAGAATCATGGTGCCTTAGGTAATGGTGTCAAGTTCCTTTGTAAAAGCATTTAATGATGTATTGGTGATGGTAGAGAGGAACCATTGTTACAGAGATTATGAAATATAAAACTGGTTATTGTGTATGAGTCATGCTATCAATGTCACAGTTTATGGGTTATGGTGTATGGGTTAATGTTTCTGGGTTACGGTCTCTGGGACTTTTCCCAAATTGAGAACTAGTGGTAGACTTACAGTTTCTCAGACTCAACCAAATATTTGTAAAAATTTCATAAGAAATAATATTCACAGAATGAATTAGACATAATAATTAATGTAATAAAACATTATTTAACAATATTAAATATAGTTTATAATATTAAAACCTGATTTCTAAGATTCAGAATAAGGATCTTTTGAAAGTTTATACTATATATTGTAAACATTAAATCATTGGTATTCCAACCATCTCTATACATGATTTGAGATATATTAAACAAGGATAATTGGATTTGTGATCATTAAAACATGATAAATATATATAGAGTCCAACAGAAATAATATTATTTGTACATTGTTCTTTTTTTCAAGTTCCACATTAATGGTGGAAACTGAATATTATTTCACTTTATCCATTGGATATCTTGGGTTTTGTTGTTGATAACCCTCAACAACCTATGGTTTAGTGTAATGTGTTTTATAGTACCCTCTCCCAAACTATTGAATAACTATACAATAGTTGGTTCAATTGGAGGTATCATCATTTCATCTATCATGTTGGTATGTTTCTTTATATCTAATTGATAATCTTGAGTTTTGTGACCTTTACTCCCACCAAAATTGTATTTCCATGTCCCATCAATGTAATTCCCATATTTATTCTTTAAATATTGTTTACATGTGGGTGGTTGGATAATCAGTCATCCTTTTCCATTTGTTCATACTAAATGAAACACAATTCCTCTATTCATATCACTAAATGCATTAGACCTTTCTCCAAACTCTATATCAAATTGGATTTTACATAAAACACTTTCCTCATTACATATAATTAATTATGTAGTTATATGATTTTGAATATTCGGTTTTAAACAACTTTTTAATCTTTTTTACATTACAATCATTATCGATAAACAACTACCATGGTGTATCTTGAAAGCCCTGAGAAATTTTCTTCAAAATCAATGACCAATAAATAATCCTTTTACATAATCTATATGAATTACATCTCTATATTTTTTTGAAGATTTCAAGTGAAATACTTATTAAGAAATATAGTCTTAATTTATTCCCACTGAATTTCTTCAATATAATCCTTTACCTATGTATTATTTATCAAATCACACCATTTATCATTACCTCTATCTAAATGAAAGAATGATAGAGTAACCTTCTCCTTTTATTAATAGTGAAACAATAAATAATCATCTACAGTGTGTTAACCCACAGTTCCATGAAAACTAGATCGGAATATTAACTAAATTTCCATAGTCATTGGACTAAAAAGGACTTGATATCTATATTTTCAATCATTGTTAAAGGTGGATGCTCAACAAATTTTAGGATATTATTTATAGAATGTGAAATCTGGGAAGGCATTAACCTGATGTTTTGAACCCAACCTCCCATTTTATTTGGAATATTGTTCAGAAAATATTTGCATTTTCACTCACAATGGTTTTTGGTCTAGTCTTTACATGTTCCTAGCATTTTATAAAATTAAAATGTTTTGAAAAAAATAGATGGCAATAAATAATAAATAATATTTTTTTTATTCACAAATCAATTTTAATTCCCATTTTATGGTATTCATATATTGATCAAATCCATCTTCATAAATGGTTCCTCTATAGTCATGCAATATAATCTTTTTAATAAGTCAAAAAATTATATATATATATATATATATATATATTATAATTTTTGTATATAGAATATGGTTAACCCATGCATATCTATAGGGAATCTCAAACAAGTTGTAATGATATGACCCCTTGTTATAAACCACTTACCAGTCATTATAACACACAATGTTCGCATTAGGGATATTACCCCGATGAATATATATTAAAATTTGAGCCACATTAAATTGTATTATCATGAAATGGATTTCATTTAAAAAAAACCACAATCTCTTATAATTTACCAAAACCTACGATGTTTACCTATATATAGAATTGACTTTAAGGTATTCACTGTCATATTCTAGTACAAATTAAAAAATTAACTAAAACATCCTATGATACTAACTAAATACTCTAAATATTTTATTACATGACTATAGAATAATTTTTTTGATACCTTAAAAAATATTAATACACTCCATGACCAAATAGCGTAATATCCTTCAAAAATTATGTTTATAAATCACTTGTACATAATTAAAAATAAAACTATTTTAATTCTATATCAAATCCCTATTAAATGTATCACCCCATCAATAGTAAATGTATTCACCTTATGTTATAAATCATTGAAAGGAGTTGGACAATAATGTATTAACGGTATTGGTGGCATAAAATGATCGAGAGACACAAGTCAATAGTACTTGGGTGATCATAATCATCATCATCCTTTCTTATGCATAGGATCATCATCATAATATTGAGAGAATAATTATAAAAGTGCATTTAATGAAGAATATTAATTATAATGAAATTAAATAATGTAGTGGTAAAATACCAAACATATTTTTTAAAAAAATGCATTTCATTCAAACCTAACATATGTGCATAAATCATAACATCATATTTATGAAAAAAGATAAAACCATGACCGAATATAAAATAAAAAATTCAATGATATATATCAAAATATCCTATGAAATTTAGCGATATATAATTTTATTCCACCATGTCAAATCATAAAAATATGATAATCATACCTTCCACAATAGAAGAAATAATTTAACAATAGAAGTCATGAAGGAAACACATGGAATTGAATGGATGATAAACAGTTTTCATAAACAATATCATCGTGAATAAACACTAGTGTTCCAAAATTAATAATAGAAAAAATATTTTAAAATAATACATCACTATTAAAAGTTGGAGTAAAATAACTGAAGATGAGTTAATGTGATGTTTTATAAATTAATATCGCTATAAAAAATTCATGTAATTATTATTGAATACATTTCGATAGGGTAGAAAAATTAATATCCTAATAAAAAGGGTATTAATAGTGAAAGGACATGTTTATTAAAATTAATTAATATCCATAAATAATCTAATGTGAAGGAGGTTATAATCCAATAAAAATGAGTTGGGTTTGAGATTTTAAATACAACAAATCCTAATGTATTTCACCACTTTTATTCCTCATGAGTAATAAAACTATGTTTATTAAAACATATAACCAAAATTAAATTTTTTCTATTTAAATCACTCTTAAGGAATTATAATCATTTTCACATTTCCCATTTTAATGATCAACCATTTTGATATCATATTTTCCTTATAATATATAATGTTTCTTCAAGTTAAGAATATGTACTTATTTCTGTTAATAAATTATCAAAATTTACCCCAAAAGATTATAAATACATATATTTAGAATTTAATATATTTTAAATAATTTATTATCATGATTAAGAATGGTTGTGATTGTTATAGAGTTAGTAAAATCCTCATAGGTTAATAAATGGTTGTCCATGGGACATTCTCAAAAGAGGAGGGAAGATAAATATACAATATAAATACATTTTAAATATTTTATTTATAGTTGGTTAAAATAATTTATATAATTTCAATGTGATACTAAATTAGTCTTAAATGCATTGGTTTTGAAAAAATGGAGATACATTGTTAGAGAAGTGGAAATGAGATATAATTTTGATGAAAAAATACCCTCAACAATGTTTTTATTTTTTATAAGGAACTAACAATCATGAATACGTTGAGGTGAGTGACTATATAAGGTCTATATGGATTATAAGGGTACTAAGAGAGGTTATTTATGATTGTATTTGTTTTATGTGTGTGATGGAGGAGTAGTATTTAAAGGGGAGAGATAGTGGTTTGTATAGTTTAGGACAAATGGTTTTTAGGTTATTATAGTCTATAAACTATTATATCCATATTATGCTTTCAAAAGTAATATGTTTGAAATTATGAAACATATTTTAATAAAATAAAATTATTTTATGTCTTTCAAATTTTTTAAAATTTTAATTTATTTTTTAAATAAAAAATAAAAGACAAAAACGAAAATTACTTATTTAATGGGACAAATTAAAATTATAGTCATTAGAAATTATTTTTTTAATTTGGGATTCATTACTATTTTCTAAATAATCCATTTATTTTATTAAATTTATTTTGGGTTCAGATAATAATTTTTTTTTATTTCTCATGTAATTATTACGATAATATCTTCCATAAAACATGCAGTACTTGAAAGGCTATAATTTAACATTTTATGAAAAAATTATAATTACATAATAAATAAACAAAAATTTGACCTTGGGAAATTTTGAATTTTTTATTTGGAAAATTATATAATTTTTTTGAAATAATTATAAATATATACTTTCAATTTTAAAAATAGAAATTTTGAGTTTTTATTAAATACATTAAAATTTAATTTATTAAAAAATGCATATAATATATTTAGTTTCTTATATTGTAATTTATTATATAGAGTTACAATATTTATAAATTTTGTAAATTTCTCATTATAAATATTATTTATATTAAATTTTATTAATTTTGTGTCAAATTACTATTTATAATGATCACATAACTTGTCATAATCATCCAGTTACTATTCTAGTTGGTCACATTTCAATTAGAATACTGAAAATACTATTTAAAAATCATATTTCCTGCATAAATATGTATTTATTTCTTCATGAAAGATTTACTACATTTAATCCAGTGTTTCAGTATTTTTCATTATCTAAAATTTCTATTTTATTAAAAATATTTCGGTTATTTTACAAAGTTTTATTCATGAGATTGATAACATTAACAGATAGGGATGATACAAAATTATTAATTCTATTTTTCACATTTTTATATTTTTACCGTTTTAATATTTTTAATTTCCATGGGTATAATTTTACACTAATTTAATAATATATATTAATAAATCAAAGTGTTATTAGCCTTATTTATATTTTTTGTATATCATTGTACACTAATTTTACTCAGATTTATTAAGGAAACAAATATCATTTATTCGGTTTGTATAGTAGTATCGAAAATATTTTATGGTGGATAGATTCGATATGTGGAATTTATGTGAAATCGGGGGATAAATAATAGTTTTGTTTTTAGATACATGATAGTGAAAAGGGAGATCCTTATATATATGAAGGGTTTGTAAAACATGGAGATGTGTTTTGTCTAAAAAGACCCATATGGGGAGTAGCGACATGATTGGTTCTTGTGTATTTTGGTGGGATATAAGAATCCTCAGTTTCCTTGATTATTGGAGTGTAGTTATGAGATGAATGTATATATTGTTTAACGATAACACATATGTTATGATGTGATGTGTCACAATTGTTGAATAGAGTGTGACAATAATACTTGATTGAAAAACGATATATAATGTTATCTCTGTGAAAATAAATCATACATTGGTTGAAGTAATGTATTTCTTTTTGAGTTTGATGATCTATTTCCCAATGAGGGTTGACACAATGATATATTACTAGTGGATCAAGATATTCATATAGGGACAGAAATATTCTATGTTTTTTGACAGTCAAATTACTTGGGGATTATAATACATTTCTCCTATTCGAAAATATTTATTGCACATGAGATACAAGATAAACTGTTAGTGAAATGTGTGATGTGGTATGACTATTTTTTAATCTTCTAACACAGTTTTTTTTTCAGGTGGCATGTTGTGTGTAACCCCACGATATTTTAATATATGTTTTCCTTTAATTAAGTCAAATATTCGCAAAAATATTTCTCCTTAAGGATTAGTAAACCAAAAAATATATATGATTATTTTTCAAATCCAAAACAGAGATATTTAATTACTAGGTATGAAATGGAGTGAATGGATTTTCAAATATATTTTTATAAGTTTACTACGGATATTTTTTATAAATGTATATATTTCATTATTATGATAAAGAATCTATCATTTCATGCATTATAGTTCTTAATAATAAAAAATAATTTTATTGATTTTAAATTATGATATTAATGAAATACAGTATATATTGATAAATGATATCTTTATTAGTGTTTTATAAAAAATATCAATAGGAATCAAAAGTATTTATAAAAAAATATTTTAATCTAAAAAAGTTTGGCATTTTAATTTATCTTTATAATAACAATTTAAATTAGAAAATAACTTAAATTGTATTTGTAAAAATGTTCATCATTTATGGATTTATAATTTTAATATTAGTTGCAATTGAAATTTAGATTTTTTTTAAAAAATAATGTTTTTTAAAGGGAAGAATACCGAATTCACTTTTAATGTCACTTTTATTAAATGATAACAGACATAGTCAACGATGGTTGTTGAGTAACTTTTTACTAAAAAAATATAATTTGTAAATATAATTTATATATTTAAATTCCTTTAATAATCAGCACTAACTCATGGATGTTTTCAGCTTCCTTCACTCATTTCAACTGAAGATAAACCCCTTGAAATCCAGTTTAGTGTTTACATATATAAATTTCATTGTTTTCATTCTTATACATAGTTAAATATAGATCGACTCTGAGAAGATCACGACTATAATCCAGATTCCAGCTCTCAAAAACCTACAAGTGCTCTGATGATTTCAAGGCCACATATCCTATATATGATAATTTATCACAAATATTTTTAGAACATGTAATCCATTTTGTAGACTCAAGAAGTAATTTGTCATCTACTAGTGGGATTAAGATTTGTAGGCCACCTTTGAGTAGATCAAGCATTATCTGCTGTAACAACTAGTCCTGATTCCACCCATCTACAAAAAGACAATTGCTCTATTTGTGACCACCATAGAATGATTCATCGGTTCCCTGAACTCCCAGAAGAAGAAAAAAGGGCTAGAAAAGAGTTTTTACTATTTTAGTCGCATGCTCCTCAACACAGAGTGCATATATTCCACTATTGAGAAGAGATTCCACTCAATGGGGTATGAAGTTAATATATTGTGACACTACCTACAACATAAAGATTTAAAACTGATTTCCTATGTTGATATGTTGAAGATAATTATGAACTAGTTCATGTTGACATTCTGGCTAACATGTTGGGTGGTGATTCTTCATAAGTTCGACATTAGATTTTTTCTGCATAATTCGTTCAAGGTTCAGGCATTTGCAGATTGTTTATCTGCTCATCTAGCCCTCGCAGGGTTGTCTACGTAGCTTGATTTTCATGGTGATGATATACTCTTAGCAGATTAGTATATTCTATGTTAGCATATTCAATTTGATGGATCCTACCAGTTTCCATATAGTAGGAGGCTCAGTGATCCCATGATCATCAGAGTAGGCCTATAGATATTATTCATCATTCCTATACTGGATATCTTTATCAATTCGTTATTTTTTATGGATGGTTGCACTAACAACGATGTCGAGTATTAGGATCTCATCACTGTTCATGAGTTGTCTCTCAAGATTGATGTTTTCCTACAAACATAAGAAGGGGGACTCCAAGCTAGTCATCGAAGAAATTAACATCGACTATATTGATAGGAATATCAAACTCATTCCCTTTCATAGAAATTAGCATCATATAATAACCTTGTTCCTTGCAAAAAATACGTTGACTCATGTTCACTAATCAAATAATGGTTGAGATGATTTCCTGGTTTGTCTAGCCACTTCTCCCACAGAGCATGACCAATAAGGTATATTCATTCATGTAGAGCATCAAAGAGTCATAACCTCTTTTAGTTTATATGACTATGAAATCTAGAAGGTAAACTACATTACTTTTGATTCATCCACATTGGGACCTTCATACCCCCTTACAACTGAAGGAACCTCTGATTATATAAATCCTTTCATCTAGTACCACTAGAATGGTATTATCCTGTCAAGTAGAGTAGAAAGTGAGGGAATCTATCATCATGTAGTTCAATTCACCCGCTAGAGTAGTCCCACCGTAGATCCGAATCATTAAATATGTGGGTTTGATGGAATTATCCTCCTATATATTCATGGTTATAGGATTACCCACTTTATGCAGTAATTCCATGTCGGGTCTTGCATTGTTTATAAATTTGGGATGAATCTTTCCCAATATATTTGAAGGTTGGAGTCCCTCTGGACCACCATGGTCCATAAATGTATCATGTTTTAAAAAAATATCCTCACATGTCAAATCCATTCCTATTTTTTCATCGACTTTCAAAGCTCCCCCACACTACAAATTTCTCTTATAGCATTGTGGTCCCATGACTTGATATCAAGGGACCATTCCCAGCAGTAACAAATCACCAATGAAGGTTCATTCTGTCCATGAAAGAATTCTTTTTCGTGTTGGATGAAGTTATTCCTCTAATTTATATAATTAATTGGTATATTTTTTAATTCATGGGCTCCAACATCATCCATTAATATAGAGTCCCCCATGATATTTCCACTAATAAATACACCAACATCCGCGAATCATAGTTGAATAAGTTGTACGACCTGAAAATTATCTTGTTGAACCACACTTTTCGCTACCATGAAATAATAAATGTTAAGATCATAGAGTTCAACCAGACCCTCCATTGTTTTATTAATGTGGGACATAACAAGAGAATTAGGCGGTATAAGATCCCAAAACCTCTCTAGTCTTATAATAAGATGACTAGTAATTCCTCCCATGTGAATCCAAATTCCTTAGTGTACGGGATAGAGGTAGTCCTCCCTATTAAGATTCTGTTTCAATCACTCCATACTATTGTGTATGATCAGAAACCATCAGAGAGAGTAGAAAAAGTCTATAGGGATGAACTAGAAGCGCTCGAAAATAATTGGAGAGTTCATCTCTAATCCTTACTTTTATGTGAAAAAATGTTAGCTATATGAGCACCAATGAAACATAGTAGGAAACCCCCATGATTGGAGCTCAATGTAGAAGGACAATACATCATTCCCAAGGTCGATCCCAACAGTTCATACTCTTTTTTCACAGTGGATGGTGATCGACTTATTAATCTAACCAATGCCACGTTCCTAAAAAAGTACATTGCATTAATAGGTTCTTTCATCCTTAATAATGATAAACAAATCAATACACTACGGTCCAAGCTCTATGACCTTAAACTAATATCTATTTCATCCCTAAAACATGATGTGGAACTCTACTTCCCATCACACCAGATCTTAAACTTCTATTTGTTCCTCATTACATGACTTTAAACTAAGAAACAAAATAACATCATGGTTAAATGATGATAAACCACATGATTCTCTATTAGTTTTAGCTTTATGAACATAAATTATTATCTCTATCATCCAACATGATGCTAACATACCTCATGGTCTTAGTTTCATGACCTAAAACTATATGTAGTAGTGTATTATATGTTGTTAAACTATTGTTCCCTAGATTAACGGTGTTAAACAACATAGTATTATTGTTCCTTTATGCATTACCTTAAATGGAAAGTGCCCCATAAATTTCATGAAATAAAATTTATCTATCAAACATTAAATTAATATATTCCCTTCTCCCTTACCGCATGAATTTAAATTACAAGGATTCCCATAAATACATATGGATTGTTTCTGATCCCTATCAGATATGTTGTGACCCCCTAACATGTTGTCTTTAGGCCCAAACACAAACACATGCAAACCATTTTCTTTTTCCAGCATGATGTCAAACTTTATGTGAGTTCATTGTTGGAAAGTTCCATGTGGTGTTGAACCTTCTTGGCACTCATTCACATAGGGTTTCTCCATCGCACTACACGAGCACATTTATGTTTAAAAATCTTCATTCAAGGGTACAAGCTCTACGAACATAAACTAAGTCCTCCAACATCCTTGTTGAATGATGGTAAATTGTATAACATCCATATTCTTTACACACTTGATCCTAAGACTAGTTGGTGAGGTTTATCTATCGGAATCCATAATACCCATGTTCTAAACCAGGTTGAGGAATAATTCTAGGTACTGTAGAATGAACTATAGCAGTACTATGCGAGTTTTGTAGTAGGTACAGTTGCAGTTACTATTTGGTACTTGAGCAGATTTAACTATTCACCTTGGGCCACTAGTTTGGGCTTGGAGTCTATATGTCCTTCAGGCCACCCATGCCTTCAGGTCTATGTGGATTTTGGGCCCCCTCAATTCCTTTAGGGCCTCCTGATATGCTGATGCACAGATAGATTCAATAAGGGATCAGCTCCGGAGGAGGATTCTAGAACATGATGTATTTACAAGAGTAGGGAAATGTATTTGGAAGAATGGGAGTGTATAAAATCTCCATCAGTATCAGGATTCTTCATCGCTTTACAAGAAAACTATCCAAATATCAATGCAATGGTGCAGAGAAGATAATGATGTAGATATCGTTGAGGGGTGTTTTTATGATGTCATAGTCTGTATAGGAATGTATGATAACATTTATTATATATAATTTTTCCGATATCCATAATAGTTCACAAAAATAGTAAATATATTATTATATCTCTTAATAATACACTTGTATTCATTGAAAAATTATTTTATCCATTTTTTCCATGTTGTTTTTTATATCTATTCTAGAATGAATGAGTAAAAACATTGCTAGATTTTTGGTTTATATATATATATTATTATGAATAATATTTAGGGATAAATTAATTATTTAGTGGTATACATAATAAACCATGGGATATGGGAAGACTCATATGGAAAAACATATATGACACCGTAGTCCTTATCAGATATATATTAATGGAATACATGTTCTATGTAATTTGTATTATTTTAAAAGATGCTTCCATAGATTCACATTACTAGAGATTTGTATGAACATCCTAGAACTCTTCCATGAGTGATCACATTATAGTTTTACAATATTTCTTGAACGATACTGATCCCATATCCATCCTATTAGTTTAGGAAAAAGCATCACTCTATTCAAGAGTCATTTTCATAGTGAATTTCCAAGAAAAATGAGATTAAAACCATTGTCAAATATGTTTCAAATTTAAAATCCATAATTCTATATCATTTTGAGGCACTCTAGATCATTATGATACTGAATATTGAGTTAAATAATTGTGGGAATCATTAATATATTATAAAATCTAATGGATCCATTGTTTAAGCCTATAGAGTCCATGATTATTTAGTTTCCAATTCATATATGTCTACACAATCATTTGATATTCATGAAATAATATTCTACATTCAAGTTGACTTACTTTCACATGGTATAACAATAGTTATGAAAGTGTACCATATTTAGTAATGACCATGAGCTTCCTATATTCACTTCCATTTGTGGTTATATGTGGGACATTATGATTTAGAAGATGATGAGATTCATTGTGATTGTTATCATAGACTGTCAAAAAAAAAGAATGCATTGATTTCTATCAGATATTGATATCATTTACATCGCCACTAGGGTTGAACATCTTGGTTACTAGTGAAATGGAGTTTGGATTTTTCTCACCCTCAAGGCCTTTTGGGCCTCCTAATATGCTGATTCACAGACAGATTCAATAAGGAATCAGCTCTGGAGGAGGATTCTAGAGCATGGCTTGTTGTGTGTATCCCCACGAGATTTTAATATATGTTTTATTTTAATTATGTGAAATATTCCCAATATATTTATCCATAAGGAATAGTAAAAAAAAATATGAATGTTTTTCAAATCCAAAACAGAGATGTTTAATTACTAGGTATGAAATGGAGTGAATGAATTTTCAAATATATTAATATAAATTTACAATGGCTATTTTTTATAAATGCATATATTTCATTATTATGATAAAGAATCTATCATTTTGTGCATTATAGTTCTTAATAATAAAAAAAGTTTATTTTTTTTAAATTATGTTATTAATGAAATATAGTATATATTGATAAATTATATCTTTATTATTGTTTAAAAAAAATTATAAATAGGAATAACAAGTATTTACGAAAAAATAATTAAATCCAAAAAAGTTTTTCATTTTAATTTATCTTTATAAATAAATTTTAATTAGAAAATAATAAAAATTTTATTTGTAAAAATGATCATTATTTATGGATTTATAATTTTAATATTAGTTGCAAATGAAAATTATAATTTTTTAAAAAATTATTGTTTTTTATGAAGGAAGAATACTGAATTCACTATTAATGTCACTTTTATTAAATTATTATACACATAGTCAATGATGGTTTTTGAATGAATTTTTACTAAAAAATATAATTTGTAAATTTAATTTATATATTTTAAAATATGATATAATTATTTAATATCCACAATAAACATCTTAGAAAACTTTTTTAATATTTTAATGAAGGATATTTGTAGTCTGTTTATTTTAATGAAAAATTCACATGGTTAAATTAGTTCATCTTATTTTAATGTTAATTAAATTATTACTGAATATTAAAAAAAATTCAGTAGAATAAATCTAATTTATAATTCAATCCAAATCATAAATATCATGCTTAAAATTTTTTTCATTAAATGGGGTTTTATACATTATATAACCTAATTATAAAATTAATTTCTATAAAATCATATAATTTTTTTATAAAATTGATATATTTTTTATGAAATTATGTAATAATTATTAAATAAAATTCTTTTACCCATTGACCATTGAAATTATATTTCAACTATAAAATTGGACGTACCAAAATAAGGGTAAATTAGGATAATCCTGTTTAAACATTTATCATGTTTCTAGAGTGTGTTCAAAAAATGTTTAATATTAATTTGTAGATGGATTAATAACATTATGTCTATTTCCACATCTTAAATGGAAATTTTTTATATCATTTTTCTTCATTAATTGAGTGATATCATTGAGTAATTTGGAGTTTTTTCTAAATTTCCCTTATGAAAACTTAAAAAAAGAGACCACCACATCCACCTTTATCAACAGATAAAAAATAATTATGTTTTCCAAAACTCATCCATAGTACCTCTTAATCACCCTCCATACCCATTTAATTCATTTACACAACACAATTCCAATCTAAAACGTAATAACTAGTTACCCAATGGGGAACTTCCAAGGGAAATATAATACCCCCTAACCAAAATTTTCTACTTTCATTTATACTTTTATACAACTAAATTACAATTTACACAAAAATTTATAATAATACCTGAAATTTTACTATGATGAAATCATATTATAGTAATGTAATATCCATTTTATAAATTATTTTTAAATATGTAATGAAAAGGAAAAAAATCAACTTACGTGTGTGAAGACTACCCCATCCATGAACGAAGTGTAAAATTTTCCATCATCGACATAAATTGTAGGTTAAAAAGGTTATTTAATTAACTAATAGTATATTTTAACACCATTAGTATTTTATAATAATAAATAATAAAATCCATATGAAAGAAATTAAATAAATTTTTATAGTAACATTAACACCATAAATTGACTTATCAAGGTAACATTATTAATTTGGATCTATTTTGGTATAACCTTTGAAACTGAATAATTATTATTCTAATAAAACCAAAATTTATGTAAAATCAAATAAATACGGAGATCATGAATTAATTATATATTAATTTTGACCAATATCTACCAACAAAAATAAATTATGAATAAATTAACTAAATATACCTTTGTAATATATGGTATTTACAAAACTATATGATTTTCTAGCTCCAAATTACTTTTTATTGAAAATTTTAAAAAATTACATAACTCATTTATAACTATATCTAATTACTTGAGTTATAATTTGTTCCCTAGATTTTCACCATTCCTTTAATATGGTATACCATATTTAAATTTTAAAAAATACAATTTTGAATTATATCCCACACACTTATGAGTTCTAGTTATTTTTTAAAATGAATATTTTTTCTGAAAAATTATCATCTAGTTAAACGACTCTCCCCCTTCTTGTATATAATTTCTATTCCCGCCACTGATCTCCCTTTTTGTTGGAATCCTAGTAAAGATTAATGTTATATGAGAATCATATTTATCTTCTCCACTATTCAAAATAATGTTTCATTATTTTATTTTACGATTTGGGCTTTCAAAATAGGTGTTTTAAATCATAAAAAGGGATTATATATAACTTATTCAATACTTTTTGGTTACACATTCCCTTTATTTTAATTTCTTTTTATATCTTATTATTATCACTTACCACCTCTATTTTTTATGGCACTAAAATGTGTACCTAGAGGAATATACTTCTCATTATGGGAGATATACATTTTTTATGTTCCCTTCAATATTCCCACTTTTAGGTAAACTACATTTAAGGTAGGATTAATATTTTTTATCTAATTTTAAGAACAACCCTATCAAATATTTTTAACATAAAATAAAATTTAAAAACAAGTTTTTTGGTATAAAACCCTTGGTTTAATATTAGTTTAATGTAAAATTATATTATATTTGGTTATTTAGAGAAATCATTTACTAAATTTACAATGTTTCTCCAATGTGGTTAGCTTCCATTATTTCATCAATGAATATTTATTATGAATTATTTTCATTATAAATCCATTATCATGAAATAAGTTCATTTTTTAATTATTATTGTTATAAATGATATTATTCATTCTTCTCTATAGAATTTATATGATATATCCTTTAGTTATACATAATTAATTGATTTTAAAACCCTCATTATTATAATATTTATCTTCATGAATTCCTTTTATGAATGGTATATATTATTTATTATGAAACACATAGGCCTATATACATTATTATGTTTGTTAGTCTATGTTGTGACAATTGGGTCCCCTGTATCCCTCTAATTCATTGGGTAATGTTAATATCCGATGAGAATCTATTTATGGTCCATGTGTTGTTTGCCTAATCATAATATAGATGAACTATTAGTTATCCTAAGAATATTATTTATGGTGAACATTTAGTTATCCAAATAACACAATATATGGTTCATGGAATGTTAGACAAGGATAAGTATTTATGGTTATTGAGAATTCAGATTTAGCACACTATATAGGGTGAATTTGTGGATATTCATGGAACACAACGTTTTGATGTTGGTCAGCCAGAGAATATGTTAAATATGATTGTTCTTTTAAAATATAATGTTTCCTTCTACTAATTCATGTAATATCATTAACATTTAAGACTTTAGTGTGATTGGACGTGATTATGATAGCATGATCAATTGTTATAATTACCTTATACATGTTTTCATGATTATGATCATTCACATTATGAGATCATGTTATCACACTTAACTATTATTTTATGTTTTATTTCCATGTCTATTCTATTACTCTCCTTTTTCTCCCACCCTTTTCCTTATTTATTTTCTCCATGTAATCCAATATCGTTTAAAATATATACGATTTTAAGAGAACTATTTTGATATTTAAATAAATATTTTATTAATTTTATGATTATGTATTTATGTTTATAATCTTCGAAATAAAATATACTTATAAATTGTGGTATTTTATTGTTGGGAAATTATTTCATAATTTATAAATTAAAGTTTGTACGAGACTTTGGTTTCTATTGTTGGTATTAGATCAAGGTCTTGTTTTTTGGATATTCGAATGAAATAACCAGTGGAAAACTAATAGAGAAGTATATGGGATAATTCTATTTCTAGAATGAAAAAATAAAATGTTGTTAAATTATACATTGTGTTATTTTCCTAGAAATATATCTATCTCAAGATACTAAATGATGATGGAGACATTAGATATGATGTAGGTAGGTGTAATAAACCTGAAGAGGTTGTGTTGGAAATTTACTCATTTGTTACATATGGCAAGAAAAAGAATCTTATTTACATTAATGGTTTTAAAGTATATGGTGATATAAATTTGTCAATAATATCATCTTTGTGATCCTCAATTAAGTATTTATTTCATTGTTACATTTAAGTAATAGGTTGATAAATATAATAAAACATATCTTAAAGAATGTTATAATCAATCTTAAATAATATAAGTTGCACCAACGATGTTAAAATGTTATCTAAGAATAATATAGTTTACAATATAAATGTTATAGATTAGATAATTTATATATTACATAAGAAAAGGAATTATATACTAACATAACCGTATTATAAATATAGAAACCATCATGTTAAATTTCACATTGGGTTTTCATGATATTTCTCTAATCATGATAATTTCTTGTCCCTCATGTTAACCCTTATTGGTTTTATAGATTTTCCTAACTAGAATGAACATATTTAACAATTGGTATAGGGGATAATGGTTATCATACCATTAAATTCTTTCAAATCCTTCTTAACTCTTTTTTTATTCCCCAACTCTTTGGGTTTGTTTATGGACTATCAATGATGGAGGTGATTTTTTTGTTAACTAAACATAATGTTTTGTGATGAATGTTTGTTTCAATTAATGTATTATATGAGTAAAAGTCTAAATGTATTTAGAGAATTCACTATGGTTCAAGGATGAATTTGATTCAGTATGCACCGTTCTCTATGCGGCCGCCACTATACACAAGATAAAGAACAAATTTACATTGCAAATCCATGGGTTCCAATGAATATTTCATACTGGACCCAATCCATGACAATGGTTTATGGAATTAATTTATTTACACTATAAAATATAAAAATATTTTATTATAGTGGATTATTCAATAAAACATTACAAACACCATAAATTTGACTCTTGACATGTATTCAAAATAATGGAAGACACTTTTTAGTATATAAGTAATTTGGTTCATTTAAAGTATTTAATGAGGATTTATGATGTAAATGTATCATGCCCAAAAATTATATTTATTCTTATATCGAAAATTCATTTTTCCTTATTAAAACACTCCTCTAAAGAACCATATTCTTCCTCTCGTCTATAGTGAGTGACTCTAACCTATCTGGAGATCATTATTTGGTGTTCAATACCCCATGCATATACATTATTTTATTTTTTTCTCTAATACGTTATAATTATTTTAGATTGGTTTTATATCATGTTTATGGAATCCATTAGAGTTTTTCCTTGGTTGTTTTTGATTTCATTTTTCCTTCTTGATCTCCATCACCTTCATTCTTTGTTAGTGCATCCCATTTTGGGTGTTGTTTTGAACGTCGACTGATGGTAGGTGGTTCTATATGATCTTATCATACAATTGTAAACATAATTTTATCTATTTATTTATTATAGAATTTTAAATAAATTTAAAAAGTAAATTTTATGTGATTGATGTATGAATTTTTAATGGTCATGGATATGGTGATAACCCCAATTAATAATGTAATTGAAATTATAGAGAAGATTTGAAAAATTGATTGTATTATTTAGAAATTAATTTCATGATTAACCATGAGAATAAATTCAAAAATTTAAATTATTTTAAATTTAATGAATTTATTAAATCCTATAATTTGGAATTGAAATAAAAAATGTATGTTGATAACTAAAAATGGAGAAATTAAGTTCTGAACTAAATTAAAATGATTGATTTTTCGATGATTCAATGATTTTTTGACTAATGATAATGTGATACAAGGTAGATAGTGGATTATTATTGAACAAATATTATGATATGACCCACTATAATTGGATTGATAATAAAAACACTGAAATAATCTTACTGCTGCATGATATGGCTAAATTGGGAGTTTAGTTCTTACGGCCTGAGTCACGGGACATGTGCCCACATTGATTCAAGATCATTGATTGAGTAATGGGAGGATTCTATTAAAAGAAAAAAAATATACCCCATGGATTACTACATGGTCCTATAATAAATTTGATTATTTCAATTACATTTCATTGATTATTCAAATATTTTATTCATCCCAACTACCATACATAAATTTTTTATTTAAATATATTTTTAAAAAAATTACATTTTTTATTATGTAACACTTGGTGAGTATGTAAGGAATTATTTAACATACACAATAACTTATCTTTTTGGAATTTGTATATTTTATTATCCCAGGAGAAATAAAAGGGATATCATCACTTAGATGTGGTGGATGTTCTCAATCCTTGCGACCATGTGTGACAGAGATGACTGGTGGATATGTGAACCAACTATTACATAAGACAATTATATTCCTTTTACTTGGAATATATTGTGTCCTATGTTGATCTAATGTTTGTTATTGTATTTCCTATTTTGTTTTTGTACTTTCTCTATTTGGATTTTTGAGAATACTGACATTCATCCTTTTTTTCTTTAGTATTCTATGGAAAACATCATTCCCCTATGATCCTATATGATAACCGGTGTTGGTCACCATCCAATAGGGATCAAGGAAATCCTTTAGCCCATGTTAGATCCAACTTCTATATTAAATTACAAGGTTTTTATGGATGGTTTGGGACACAATACGATGATTACCAAAGTTAACTACCCATAAGAATTTGATATTGAATGAGAATTATTTTGTTTCAACCAAAAAAACTGTCCCAAAATATGATTAACCAAATATGTATAATTAGGTTACTAAACTAATAAATAATATAAGGATTGATTCTCATGGAAATTAATGTAATTAATATGATGGAAGTTTTAATATTCAACCAAAATTATGTTTAAAATATTGTAATAAATAGCATGGGAAATTCTAAATATGGTAAGGTAAATGTTTTATATATGGTATAGAATCCCGTAATGCTCACCAATTTAGAAAGGATTCAAAAAAATTATTGAGAATAAATTCATCGCTAATATGTATCCCAATCATCAATTCTACAAAAGAATGATGTTTATGAGTTATATAATCTGATGGTGATTCCTGGAATACCAAGTGTTATAAGAATCAATGACTACATACTTAAGGAGAAAAAATATGCTACTAATAGCAGATCCTTAATTTAGTGGTTGAAATGTGAAATCACCCTCCAATTTTTATTTGGTTTATTTGAATATATTTTATCTATGAAATTAAGTTTATAATGTTTTATAAGAATATCAAATCATCACCCCAATGATTTTAATATCAATATAAACTTCTTATTGTATAAAAATTTTATTCCAAGTCAATGTTTGTAAAAATTTACGTCATGATATTCTTATTCTTCTTCTTCTATAGAAGATTAATGGCATATTGTAAATGGATTGCTTCTCTCCTCTTATTGTTATAATTATTTGGATTTACATGATAAAATTTCATATTAGCGTAAGATTATATAAGAAATGATAATAATAAAAACCCCCAAATAAATTTATATAATGTTGTGTTGATACCAAATAAATATAGCCTTTTGGACTAAAAGGATTATAGAAAACAAAGTATTAGGGATCAAACTATTTCAATAAGAAATAGTTTATTTTCAAGTTTTTATGGTTGACATTTTCTATAGATTTCAACATAATTCATATTTAACTAAAAATTTACAATATTTAACTCTATTAGTATGTAAAAATTAAAAATTTTGGGATGTAAGTTCTTAATGGGTGAATGATATTGATGGGAAATGAATTTATTATTAAAAAATAAGGGGACCAAAAAAGAGTTAAGGGATTAAGGACACATAAAATGATGTTGGTTAAAATATTCATCAATAAAAATATGTTTTCAATAATGGGTTAGGGATCTAATATAATATTAAATGGTGTGAGGTTAAATGCATCTCTAATTTCCACTAAACTATAAACATCTCTGATTCCTTCAGACTAAGTGTGTTGTTATATTACATTTTGACAATTATATTATCCATTATAGATGATATAAGAAAATGATAATTGGGATTCCTAATGACCGATAATAATGTTTACAAAAAATGCATAGTACAGTTTATACACTATGAGGGATATATATATCTTTCCATGAAAATGTTGATTCATTTAACAAGAGAATTAGCCTCGGAAAGATGTGAATTTATTACACTATAGAATACTATGAATGATACTACCTCCAAGTAAAGAATATAAAAAATACTTCTTCCACCTCTCATAGTTTCCTTATAATAAGATCCAACTATATTCATCAATAAATTGGTGATATGAAGTTTCCAAAAATCCTAGTGACTAGCATGATTTGAAATATTTATTAAGATGATTTTGGATCTAATGTTACTTGTCCATGGTTTGGAATCAATAATCTAATTAGTGATATTAAGTATCTTTTAATGCAAATTATCTTTTATATGTTAGATATTACATTCCAATAAATTGTATCTTATTTCATTTTGGGATTCCTAAAAAGACCAAAAAACAGCTACTACTACAACCTTAAATCCTTATTTCAGGTAATTTATCATTGCATCATCAAAATATTAATAACATTCATAAAATTTAAAAATAATCACATAACTAATGGATAAAATATTTATTCCTTAGTGACATAATATATATTCCATGAACACACTTGATAGATATAGGTGTTCTGAAATTATCCTATGACGTATCTTGTAGTAGTGGAATTCAGATGCCATTAGGACCCTTTGCACTGAATCTCAATGTTAATCAATATAGAGTAATTTTAATTTCTCAAAATAAAATAATCACCATAAGGAGAACGGTTTTCTCCCAGCAACATAAACCTATATGATGTTTTTAATTTATATCATGAATAATCTTGGTAAAATCCATTTGATTAAAGAGAACTAAGCGTGCACTACAAAAAAAAACAAGATACCGTATTCATCAACAAGACAATACCAAAATAAATTGATTTATTATCAGTAGAGGTAATTCTAATGTTAATGAAAATAAATTCCATGGTTTATTTATAATAGTATTAGGCATTGGGTAATGTTGGAAAAATAATTCATTATACCTAGTTATCCTTCCAGAAGGATAAATGTTTCTGTCCAACCATCTATAGAGACTATTGGAGAAGTGGTTGGGCAGTGTCTAGCAGTATTATTTTTAGGGGAGAAGAGAATATTTTAATTTTTTTAAAGAATCTGGAGTAACACCATACAATAAAATATTATATTCATACTATATGAAATTTCTTACACTGACAATCTATTCTACAATTTCTAATACACCATGCATGGATTTCTCAATATTCCTATGTCTGATGCCTACTTCATTAATAGGTTTGGATAACATAATTTTACTAGCTCAGTAATGTTAACCTTTAATCCTAGATATCTATAGGAATAAAATAACCATACTATCAATCTTGA
The DNA here is from genome assembly GCA_963277665.1 of Viscum album. Taxonomy (NCBI): domain Eukaryota; kingdom Viridiplantae; phylum Streptophyta; class Magnoliopsida; order Santalales; family Viscaceae; genus Viscum; species Viscum album. The sequence continues at coordinate 1,262,326,176 of OY728129.1, read as the reverse complement.
AAATTTTCCATTATTCTAAAATGAATGGAGGGTTTAAATTTCATGGGAATAAAAAATCGGACAATGTTAATGAGGGTTATTTGTCTACTAAAGGGAATAATCTTGCTCTTTAAATAGGAAATCCTTCCAATTGAACTTTAAACTATATTATGGAACTTAATAATGTTGAAACTACAAAATTAGATGGGTTCATTGAGATAATCCATTATATATGAACCTCAATAAATATTCAAAAATAAAATCATGCTAGCAGCTCATTTATGGTGGGATAAACAAGAAAATAACCATTGCTTTTAAGGGGGATGTCCTTATGTAAACACTATTTTTCATATTCAACTCAATGGATTTTAAATCCTCTTATTGACATTCTACGTCCATTTAAAAATATAGTATTTCATCAATAATGAAGAAGTGATATTTCCCAAGGGTTCATAAAATATTTTTTAATGAAGAACATTACTTTTAGAAACTAAATTTTTGAGGATCTTGTTGAGAGAGTCATTAGACTGAAAAAATATTGGAATATTTAATCTCCTTCTCGAGGCCCTCTGGTAAGTATAATTAATCCAAATTTTCTTCAAACCAATTAATATTATCACCATTCGGATGAATAAATGTTGATGTAATGGTCACAAATATTCTAGGGAACCCTCAGTGAATCATAATAATGATAACTAACTTCCATAAGAGAATGTCATATTCCTTCCTTTAGTAAAAAATTACCATGATATTGGAGCCAACCACCCACTTATGAATGTATTCAATCATTTCATAATAAATAGTGATTTCAAATTTTATTCTCTTATTAAAATAAAAACATTGATTCCCTTTTGAATCAATATGGGGGAGTTTTGAGGAGATCATATCTTTGAATATTTTTTTTAAATAGTATTTTCATAAGTGCACTCATTGCAAGTAATCAAAAGGTAATGGATTATTAACTTTATGTATGATAATTATTGATATATTAGTTTTGGAACTCGATAGACAACTTTTGAAAAGTGATATTGGTTAGATATTTTCTTGTTATATATTATTATATCACATGAATCCATGATAAATTAACTGGGGAAGCCAACATTGATTGGGGTGCTATCTGGGATTCAGTTAGGAATGCCCTGAAATATTTACATTGGTCATGTGTGGTATTCTAGGAAGCCATTAATTTTATCATTAATGGAGGTATCTAATTTTTTTATAATGGATAATTATTTTCCACTCATTGATAGCTTTCAAGAACAAATAATCCCAAATATGATAGTCTGTAATGAAAATATTCTATAGCCTTCGAGAAATATACGTTTATATTAATATTTTATTTACTACCATATATGAGAAGGTTCATGTAATCTGAACATATACTCTCTTTAATTCAAGTATAAATAAAAATAATAATTCTTAAAACATTCTCTAAGCCAATGTATTTAGGATATCTCTCTCTCCAACACTTTTTCTTACATCTATAAGCAATCTACGTAGGGAATTGTTTTTTTTTCTATTTAGATAATAAAATAATCCCCACATAAAATAATTATAAATATTTATCCATGATAATGATATCATTATCATGTTTTTATACTTTATAAATTTATATCATGATAGGTATGTCATTCCTTAATACAACTATTGAGATGTTTGACATTTCAATGAATTAAATCCAAGGGTTTACCAACCATGGTTTGATCGCATTTTCCTTTAAACACATGTAGAAATTATACTCTATAGATCCATGATTTTTAGAATAATTTATTTATAGTGGGGGATAAAATCCCATCACGAACATGAGAATTAGAGGAGAGTGCTATAAAATAAAAATGGGATAGGTCAGTGAAAATAAGAATAGGTTTTTTGAAAAAAAACCAGTATGACTGTAAAGACACCTATCAAGACAGCTCTGTATCAAATGAGATGATTTTTTATTACTAAAAAAGGAAAATATATATCTAGAAAATCCGAATTCATGATGTCTACTGGAGTACGAAACCGTATTATTGTTATCCATGAGCTTCTTGGAGTAACATAACCTTTAATTCTTCATTAATTTTTTTTTCTGAATTTGGTAAATTCTACCTCCATCAGACCATGGGATAGGTCCATGTTCAATGAGTAGAATTATAGACCTCATTCTTGATGTAATTACAAATTTTTCGATTTTATAATCCCCTTTTCATTCTAGATAACAATAATAGACATTTTATTTTGGTCAAAAAGACTAATAGTTATTAATTAAGAAATGATGATTTGGTGATGTAACTCCTTCTAAAATTAATATGTCCCTTTTCCTAGTTACAAAAACCAAGGGATGATGGGTTTGAAGAATATTTTTTACCTATTTTGGTACTTTAATGGAGTGGATACTATATAAGACCTTCCAATCCATCTAGAAAATTCTCTAAAAATAAATAATTTCTAGTAGCACCTCTATCTATGTTAATGGAATTCGATAAAGTGAGGGGAATATTGAACATGGAATAAATTGAATATGTTCTACCACTCAAATCATGTCGAAAAACCTTATGAGATGAAAATTGAGAACTTGATCTAGATGACAGTACCTTAGGAGGGACTCTACATTCAAATATAGTAGCAAGATCATGATTGGGTTATGTTTTCATTGGATTCTCCCAAGAGTAGGGGACTAATTTCAACGAGATTTTCATTTATTTAGGATCAAAATAAATAATCGAAGGACTATCCTGGTTATTAATGATGTTATCTAATAAGTATGATGAAGATTAAGTGGTGTTAAATGGATAACTTCACTATAGAGAATTCAACATATGGGTTTCAAGTAATAATGAATCCTTGGATGAAGGAGGAGGATGTTTATTGAACCCCAAACTCTAAGTATAATAATTATTATGGTATTTTATAGAATAATTGGGAGTTGGATATCTCCAATACCGTATCACTACTAGAAAATTGGGATATCCCCATGCATTTTTACACATGGTTTAGAGAACCCATGTGTATAGGGTTCCTAGAATAATTTATTCAGATGATTGTAAAAAAAATTGAATAAGTTGATTTATACCAATGGGTTTTCAAAAAACATGGATATTACTCCTTATCATATTGTTCCACACCCCTTCTCATCATAATACCTAATCCTCCATCCTCTTATCTGATCCTCGGCCTCCCCCTCCCATCCTTAGGTGATGCTGCTACCACTAGCCAGCTCTTCCTCCTCAATTTCTGTCATTTTACTACTACGATCATGGAGAGGTATTATTTACCTCCCTCATATTAATTCTCATCATTACACATGAAAAACTACTGGATTTATTCTCAAGTGTTCTCCCATAATTAATGATATTTTTATTCTAATGTTCATTTCCATTAGATTATTGATTTCCAAATCCGTCACCTCTTCTATAATCTGTTATTTTAATTTTCATCAATTTGTGTGATTCTACTAGGGAATGTTGTCTTCACTTCCATCGGTACATTTTTAAATTTATATTCTAATAAATACCTAATATAATCAACTAAATTTATATAATTACTATTTAAATTATTATTTTTTAATTTGAAATACAATCCTTTGTATTATAATGAATTTAATGTAAATTTGTGATTATTTGGGCGGAAACATAAATGGAATTTTATTTTTTTAGTGCTGGGAATCTTATTTATGATTTCGACAAGGGATAATGTTGGTTTTTCTATTTTAAATTTTGTATTTAGTTTTTGAAAATTAATTTTTTTTATCATGAACCATGGCTAAAAATATTATTTTATTTTTTTATTAAAAAATAAATAATTGTACTATTATGTACATTTATTATACTATTATAAGTAAATCTAGAATATTATATTATTTAAGAGTGTTGGTTATTTAAGAATTCACAATTATATTTATACTAATTTCAAGAATTTTTCATAATATTTATTATCATTATTTAATTGTTAATGAATGGTAAAATAATCGTTCAAAATAATAAATATTTATATTCAAAATGTTTATAAATTTTAAAACCATTATAATATAAAAATATTTATAGACAAATTATATATATATCATAAAATAATTATATAAATTTTAATTGAATACTTTTTGGTTATTATTCGTGTTATGAAAAATGGTTACCACTGATAATTTTTTACATATGAATATTGTTCGTTAAAAAACATTAATGGTATGAACCTTAGTTTCAAATTTTTTGATTAACTGTTGAGTATTAGTTAGTTCTTAATTAAGAATTCTTCTCTTATTTTCTTATCATGTATTTATTAGTTATAAATTTATTTTCACAAAATTTGAAATGAATTAAATACCATATGAAAATACTTTACCTAAATTAAAGGTTTAGTTAGTAGTAATGTAATGGATGAGTTTAATAAAGTGGGTTGGAATGGATTAAATATGTAGTCTTGATGGATCTCCCCAAAATTAAATACCTCTTATTTTTAAATAAAACATCATGTAAAATATTTTTTTGACTTATATATGTAATGTTAAACTTAAATAAATTCATTACATGACTAAATGTTATACTTAATTATGTTATCAAATTAGAAAATAACTATGGATAAGAAATACACATTTCTTAAGAAGTATTAGAAAATATATATAACATATCGAGAGATGTATCAAGCATGTTTTTTACTATGGTTTTTTTGTACATTTAGTTTGGTTGTTACCCTGGGGTGATTTTGGGTAAAATTGGAGAAATTTGGAAGCAGAAGAATTTCACAGTTGGTGGAAATTTTTACAAAATAGTGCACCTGATACAATAAACTATAAAAACCTAAACTAAAGGGATACATATAAATGGTTCATGGTTTTTCAAACCACGAACCATCCTTGGAGAAACTATAGACTCCCTAAAAGAGCAACACTATTTAGGTACACGGTTTGGAAAACCATGCTCCCCTACCCAAGAAAACATATACGTGGTTTTAATTAAATTAAAGATTAATTTAAAAATACTTGAGCCCCTATTATAAACCACAAAACATAATTATATTGACCATAATTTATTCCTTGATTTTTTTTGCTCTTGAATAAACTCTCAGGGCTCCATACCTCTTCTCATCACGATTTGTAGCCCAGATTAAAGATATAAACCTCCGAAGGCAAGAGATATGTATCTCCTGTGGTTTGCACGATCTATCCCATATTTCCCTAATACTTTATAAGGGTGTTTTCATATATTTTTTCCATAACATGGTTTATTTTTTCTTGATTCATTTTATTATGGATATTGGTTTGAGTTATTTATCTCATTATATTTCATGATCAAGGTGGTCCTGATTGAATTGAGGATTTCCATTATAATTTTTTAAAATAATTTAAAGTTAGGTGGTAAAAATTCCAATCCCATAGTCTTGATTTAATTATGTTCATGTAATTGTGAGAATTATCGTTTCCATGATTGGTCAATTACATTGATAATTGAATTGAATTGTTTTAATATCCACGTGTTAATGATTATGATTAGTTTGGGGAAATGAATGGTGGAATTGAATTATTCAACTATACAACAATTTAATATGATGTTGGGATTTTGAAAATTGGATTGAATTGGGTTGATTATTTTGTTAATTAATTATTGTAAATTCCTTTGATTATGAAATCATTAAATTTTTATAATTTATTGTTAAATTAATTAATGGATTGTTTTTTCTGTCAATTTGGATTAATTAATTGTTTAATTAATAAATGAATTGTTGTGAATTTGTAATTTGATTAATTAATTGTTAAATTTATATACATATTGGTGTCATTGTGGAATTAAATTGAATTAATTAATTAATTAATTGGGTCATTCTACAATTAATGTTTATAAGATTTAATTAGAAATTTTATTTATGAATCGGTTGGTAAACATTAATATTTATGAAATTTTGGTAAGATGGTTTTTTATTATTATCCTTAATTGATGTGATATATGTGATATTGGTATATAAGTAATATTGTGATATATGTGACATGCGTGTATAGGGAATGGTCTTCAATATCATTAACCCATTTTTTTGAATTTATTGATAAACATGTGTGGGACATGATATTTTAGATAAAAATACCATAGTGATGGATTTATTTATACACGAGGATTGTGATAGGTATTGATGATTCAAATACACATTTAAAATATGAGTATGTGATAGGGACTAATCTCTAAATACACATATGACTGTGAGGAGTGGGGTACGGAATAAAGATATGAATACCCATGTGTCATTGAATTGTTGGATAGAGACTGAGGATCTAACTATACAAAGGGTGTAAGATGTGATGTCCTACACCCATGAGTTTTCATTCGACTGTGGTCCCAATTTTCCTAGACATGAATTGATATTAAATTATAAATTATAATCACAGTTATGTGATATGGTTCCAAATATGGTTGGTACAAAAGTAGGTATTTGGGTTATGAGTGTCATCATGGACATGATGGTTTATGTGGTTAATTAAAGAATGATTGGAAATGTGATATATGGGTACTCATTCATTTTACATTATTCTTTATACAATTACATACAATGTTATTGACCGGATATTATTTCATTCGTCATTTGTCGTGTCCTGTGGAGTTATACTGACATCTTAATTATTCAACATGATCAGTAACCAAATATATATAATTGTTTTTTGATTTGATAAGGGAAATATCCTTATGTTATATGGCTATGTTCGGATAGAGAATGGATGAGGGAACCAGACGTGGTTTTGGGATGCTCTTCGAGTTTTCAAAGTCTTACATTTGGGTTTTTTCATTTCAAACATGGAACATACTTGGAACGATGTATCTGCTATTTTAGTTTAGAATTTTTATTCCACTTGTAGTTATAATATGATAATAGTATTTTTTGGTTATTTAGGAATATCATCTGGTTATTCATACTTATTTCCGATGTTGTGATACTTTTAAAAATATGGTAAATTCTATTCTTGATCAATATTAACACTCTCTATTAGTTGGCTAACTCTTGTTTTTGGGGAGGAATTATTGAGGTCACATAGAAAAACAACTTGGGACACTAGTGTGTGGCACCCTGGTTGCTACATTTCATATTACATAGTTGTTTTTTATTATAATACATGAAACATTTTTTATTTTAATGAGTATTTATTTGTTCTTTCATAGGATATTACTACATATTCATTAGGATAGATAATAGTATTTTTTAATGGTCACTTTCATCATTTATTATAATAAATTTTTTTTCTTATTAGAGTTATTTAATTTTCAGTACACTATGCATTTTATTTGTCTCTCAATTGGAATATTGATAAGTTTATTTCATCCATACATTGTAGATTGTTTCAATTTACTGAATTGGTATTTAAATGATTAATATTTCATAATTTGTTAGTGTTTTTATTTTTTTATCATATAGTAGAAAATAATTAATGTTTATAAATTAGTGAAAATAGTTGTATATTATAGAAAAAAGACAGTTCACCCAATGAGAAATGAAAAATGGCGTGACATTGAATATTTTAGTGACTATGAAGCAGTAAAACTGAAAAAAATAATATTACACATCTTCTAATCTCATTACACATTGTGATATAGTTATGTGATGTAGAGCCTCACAAAACTTGTTTTAAAGTCCAAACATGTAGTCAAAGAACATTTTATGTTTTTTAACTACAATACACTATGTGATATATTTCTAGATTTGTTTTTTGGAGAATAAATATTCTGAGATCTGTGGGATCTAGAGATTTAATGGCTACTTGTTGTGAGTCCCTATTACACATCATTAATGGAGTCAACATTCAGATTCATAGAATGAGAATCACGTGAGATTCACTAAGATTAAAAAATCCCAGAAGCAAACTCGGATCGACATTACCTCTACTAAAATGTGATTGGAAGACCCCATAAGAAGCCTAAAATTAAAGGATTTGTTGCTGCAAAAATCGAATTCGATTTCGAATTAAGAAAAAAATCTTGGAGTGATGATACTATGCCATTTCAGGTTATTTCTTTCATAAATTATGAATTTCTTTTATTTACTCCTTCCCTCTTATTCTCTCATTGCTAGTGTAAGGGTGTAAAATCGCCAGGTTTTAGCGTTATGTAACTGAAAGTGGAAGGTGTGTTGGATTTTAATCCTTTTCTTATTCATTTTTTTGGGTTTGTGTAATTTATTCTTCATATTCAAAATGAATATATTCTTATTTTATCATGGACATTTATAATATAATTAAAAGGAATATTTAAAAAGTTAAACTGATAATACGAAAGGACTCATGACCATTGTCAACATTATGGGAAATCAAGTAAAAATATGTTACAGAGAAAAACTCGATTTAGTGAAATTCTATATTATTGAACCAAGCAAAATAGGGTATTACTGCATTGAGGAGGGAATACCCAGAACATTGGATCTACCTCGTCTCAACACCAACAACAATCATGAATCAACATATTTTCTAAAAATACAATTATAGCTGAACCTTGATATTACATTATCCTAACCCCCATTCAAAATATGATTACAACCCAATCAATCTACTACATTTTATTTTATCCATTTTATTTTAAAATCCAATGAAACCCCACTCATCTACCATCTTTTTCAAAATTAATTATATTAAATATTTTAAAAACCTAATAAAACTTAATCCTCATATCTGTTCATCTGACATCCAATATTCCCAATACTACATTTTAATCAATTGAATATCATAGTTTTTGAATTATAAATTCTATTTTTGTATAGATTGGTAGGGATAAAACAAGACACTATATGGCTGTCAGATATCATTCTATAATTATTATTTTTGTGGTATACGTTTTCATTGTTTTCCATAGAATTAATAAAATAAAATGTGATATTTTTCTATGAAAGATCCCCCAAAATGATAATGTATCCAGTGTTGAATATGTTTGGAAAAAATGGATCGATATTCCGATATGCAGACATTATATGAGAAAAGATTATGGTGCTCTAACTCTTCCCAATACCCCCTTTTGTAAAAAAATGGACATAAATGTTTCATAAATCCACATATAGTTATACATTTAATATATCTAACAACATTGGAATTCCATAACATTTATTAAATTTTGGGAATGTATTTTTTATTATAAAAATAACATGATCTATGATATTAGAATTGATTTATTATATATATTTATCTAAATTATTGTATAATTTCAATGATATTATTATACCGTGTTTATCTATATTTTATGTCATGTGACATATTTTTGATTTTATTGAGTAATATTTTACATCATAATTAAAAGTTTATTTCATTAGACTAATGAAACAATTTTCATTATAAAAATATCATTTTTCTAAATATTAGAAAACTATTGATCATTTTTATGAATTTCATATAACATTATATGAATAATTTCTTATACCGTAACACCCTTTCACTTTAATATAATTTTTTCATGATAAAATTCATTGTGTTGTGATCCTCAAGTAAATCACATATTAATAAAATTAATTTAATATATCATTTTAATCTCCTTTGAAATCATGGAATGATCAACTAAATCTACATTAATCTTATCATCATTAAAACATGAATGAAATATTCAACGTATAATCCCTTCAACCTCATCCAAGCAAATAAAGAAAAATATTTCATAGACTTTTGGTTTCATTATTTACGATAAATTTTTATTTGTAAATTTCCATTATTATAATAAAAAGATATTTGTTGTAGTCATATCATAGAAAATATCATTATATTAGGATGTTACCATTTCTCATGTGGTCTCTATTACAACCATCCTCAAAATTCATGGTGCATTAAATGTTTTTTTTTGTTTTAGCACCTCCATACAAGAAACACTTCTGTTGAATTTTATTCTTAAAAAACTATTATTGAAGAATTTTTCCTTTTTTTTGTTTTTCCTCTTTTATTAATGTTATATAGATTTAAATTATTCAAATGAAATACTTTTTCAACATAATAGATACATCCTTGGTAGAACCATCTATCCATAACTATAGATTTTGTATATATAGAATCTATTTACTCGTATAAGGTATTTGTAAATTTTATATTATTTATAGACAATCCATGAATCTCCATAGTTAATCATACATACCACACACACATAAGATAATTTTACATATACTATTGGATTTACTTGTTACTATGACATAACCATAGAAAAAATCATTTTAAACATATATATGTTTAGAATTTTTCTATTTTTTCATTTCATTTTCACACTTATAATAATTCCATGATATGTGAGAGTAAACAATGATACACCATCATAATAATATTAATGGATTGATCAATAAATCATTCTATAAATATTCCTCAACCTTTATAATATAGTATACATTCTAATAGTTACAACTCAAAGTAGATATTATAGTGAATTCAATGACTATATTATATCCCTTCTATAAAATACATCATACATTATTTTTATATTTATCAATCATTCAAGTTTACATCATATACCATTTAGTGAAAATTTTGTAACACTTTGGATTCTATAACACTCATATCTATGTCCATTCATCAAATTCCCACATAATTCTTCATTAACATTGATTTTCAACTTCTAGATCTCTGTAATCCATATATTATCTTAAAATAATACCACACAAATTGACAAAAAATATGACACACCTCTTGTGGTTTTAATAATAGATAATTAGATATAATAAAATATAACGCATAAAATAATAATAATAATATTAATATAAATATAAAATTAATTAAGTTAATAAAATTTATCATTAAAAATGTATATAATTATATTTAATAACAATAATATTATTATTTTGATAAATAATAATAATAATAATAATAATAATAATAATAATGAATTATTAAAAAAATAAAATTTTATAAAATATAGAAAATTTTTATTAATTTATTTCAAAACAAAAAACTATGTAATTTTAAATAATTAAAATAATATTAAATACTTATAGAAAACTAATTAATTTAATTAAATTAAAATTCCCCACACACAAATTTTTTCACTCCTTCTAAAATAGTCAATAATGAAAACATGAAATCCCTCTTGGTAATATGAAAATTATAAATTCAATAGATAACAAAATTTTAGTCCTTTTAACAATAAAATAATGTCATTTATTTAAAAATATTATTTTAAAATGTTTATTTATCATTCACATATATCTGTTTTAGAAAGAAAATTTATACCCATCCATCATTGTAACCTAACATGTTATCCATCTCATTTCTCCTTGAAATTTTGTTAATGTTATTCTCTTTTCTTTTGTACATGATTTATAAAATTAATCATACATGGAATTTCTAATATACAAATTGGATATTAATATACTAGATTAGTTTCTATATAATAAAAATGAATTATGTTTCTTAATGAGGGTGTGGGATAGTGGGTAATGAAAATTTTATAAATTTTATGAAAAATGTTGTAGTGTTTTAACATATACGGATGATATATCCATCATATCATCTCCCAAAAACCTCACCACCCTAATGTAAAACAAATTATTTTGTTGAACAGTGAGGAAATCAATGCTAATAACATTATCATTAGGATAATTATCACTCTAACATAATTTGAAAAAAATTGAAGATTTAGTATGTATCCTTAATAAATAAATATATAATGATATCCAATAGGAGAATATATAAATTCCACTCATAATCTATTTAATCTCAGTGGTTTTTTATATAAAACATTTTATCTCGTAACGTAATGGGTATAAAAATTATAGTTAACTGTTAAAATGAGGGCGAATACATAAAAAAATATAACTATACTCATTTAAGAATCAAAAGAGAATATTTATTTACATTAAAAATTATATAAGGTAAATAAATGAAGAAAATATGAAAATAATCACATAACATGATCATAAAATATAAATCCATTTTAATAAAATAAGAGAGACACCCTAAAAAAATATTCCCCTAAATTAATTTAACCCATGAATATAGTTTTAAATTATCATGGAAATTTCCATGATATGGGTATGAAGGTAGTTGGAAATTATGTATTCCACAAAATTTCATATTCATCGATTTGAAGGGAAATTGAATAGTAAAATAATTATGTTGGATCTGTGGGTGAAGATGGGAAAAATATAACAACGAATTTAACACATTATTTCAACATAATTTTTTAAATTCATATAGTGTATCTGAAAAAACACATAATTATGAATATTTCATACTAAGGACTATGATTATTTCAAGAATAAGGGAAATGTAATGTAATGTAAATGGGTCCCAATTTCTCTCAGGGTTAGAAGCATTTTATTAGACAATATAGATGAAAATGTGTCTAAATATGTTTTCCATAAATTAAAATTATTTAGAGAAATGTTACTTATGAATGAAGTAATACATGTTATTATCTATAATCATAAGTATAAAAGGTCAAATAAATTTAAACAAAAAATCATGTTCATATACATTGTCCAGGGGAAATAGTTTCAAGTAAAAATTAGTGTTATTATAAAAATTTTTTATTAACTTTCATATGAGTTCAAAGTTGAAGGGAAATCTAGATATATTCTCTACTTATTAATAATTTTTTTTTATTTTTAAATAATTGTGTTTTTTGAAGCATTTGTAAAACAAAACAATGAATATAAAACACCCCTACTAGTTAAAAATACACATAAATATCTTTTCCGTATCTCTTGACCATATATAAATGTCATCTCATGAACAATATATACATGTAAAAACATAACTAGACCATGTAATTAAAATATTACAAGAATATGAAAATCATGTGGGTGATAGAAATATGATTAATTAAAATTTATAAAAATGTTAAGAGAAATATTTATCAATTAATGTATTATGGTTTTGTTACATAAAATCAAATAAACTATGTTAAGTGATATAAATACTAACTAATTATTGGTTACCTTCAATTGAGTGAATTTTTTACATTATATTAATCCAGAAATTATGGTCATTCCATCATAATTTTTTCTAAATACATGTTATCTATTTGATTAATTATTAAAATTATTATTCTATAAATATAACAAGAAGGAAATTATCCCATTTTAATCAAGATATCAAAAATGATTTATTTTAGATAATTTTTTTTGTAGAATCAATAAATAATTTCCTACCTTAACTGGAGTTCAATTAACCACATTTGATGGGTAAATAAATAAATAAATGAAATATGGAACAAGTACAATAGCAATATAATCTGAATGATTATATTATTAAATTAAGAAAAGATGTATACTCCATAAGAGTATTATTTTCCTCTTTCCAAACCTTGGGTGTAGTTTCTATGTTGATAATGAAACCAAATAACATTGCATCAATAATTATAAATATGTTGAAATTCATTATTCACTAACTCAATTCAATCATCACAACTTCATTTATTTTTATTAACCACATATCATTATTCAAATTTATAGATATTTCATGTGGATTGGATGAAATATAAATACTTAGAGAAAGTATAGTGAGTTCATGTTTACTATCTTGATTTATTATGATATAAATAATGTGATTTCCTAGAGATTGTCCCCAATTTTGATCATTTTGTGTCATTATTGTTATATGGTTTTCCACAATCTCTAAATAATTTGTGAAATAACATTATTTAAGTGATTAAAAATTCTATGAGTGTCCTCAACCCATAAAAACGAAAAATTGTTTATCCCATAAACTATTTTAATTTCTATATTGTAAAAAAATATCTCCAACTTGTTTGAATATTTTAAAATATGTGTACCATTAATATTTGATGTGATTTAAATTAGTATTTTTAAATCCATTGTATCTTGTGTTAATTACAATTCAATCACAATGAGGAATGGTCTGAATTATACTTTAATCACATTAGGGGATGTGGGATGAGATCTAATAAGTAATGGTCTTGAACTCACACTATTTTATTAGCCACTATATCTGGTAGAGTTAGGTACTATATTCTCATATATTTAGAATTTTATATGTTTTGAGATATAAAATTATATTATGAATGAATCAAATATGGTGTTATTGTAGGAAGGATATTGGTGTCAAATTCCCCTTGAGGTCTCAAATGAGAAACTTTGAGAAAACTAAACGCACCATTTAACTCAAAATACCATTATAAGAATGCAAAGAGTGGTGCATGATTGTTTGGGGACCTACGTAAAATACAAAAATCATCATGTAAGTCTCTTATGCTCCCAATATTATTTCAAAAGCTATATTCCTCTCTAGAGGTGTGAAAATAGCCAGGGAAGATGTGCATAAGTGGATAGGTAGGTGTATAAGAGTAGTCAGTGCGTAAGTGTATCATGTTCCCAATGCGACATCAAACGTTGTCTTCCATGCCACAGTTTTTTGATGCTACTTCCACGAATTTTTCTTATAAATAGATGTTCACCCTACCCTTTACATGATAAAGATATGGAATTCAAACCGCTTCTCCATTTCACGCAAGACATCCCCTTCTATGACTGTGTGCAAGTCATGGATTCATGGTATATGATCTTGAATGATAGGCCCCCCAATAGTCTCCCTTCATGTGGTCGCTTAAGGTCTAGACCCTCACAAATTTCCTTTGAGCATAAGGAATGTGAGAGAAAAAGACCCTTGTTGTGCACAACACATTCCCTTGACATTACATCTTCTTGTCATCCTCCTTCTTTTTATGTGGAAGCCTCCAATATTGTGTGCACCTCATCCCTTTGTCTCTATGTGTTTTCTTTAACTCAAAAAACCTTGTCGGACCCTTCTTGCACTAGACATCAACATCTTGGACACACCCCCTCTATATGGCCCTCCAGGTCACTAAATATTACTTTCATGATCCTGCATGTGGTCTCTCGTATCACATTTCCCTATATCATTATTTTTTAAAAAGAATAATGATTCCCCTTACTTTTTTAAGAAGGAAACTAATGTGTACCCCATGAATGACCACTCCTCCTCCCTGCTCCTTTTAGGCATTGTTGATGTCTTTTCTTCCCCTTGTGAGGGTAGGTATTACTTATGTAATTCCATGGGGTGAGGAGAAATCAATCCCCATATGAGCAGTGTGAAGTTAAACTACCAAGGCCCATCATCCTCAGCACATGAAGCTAAACTATAGTCTCACCCTATAAAATACATATGGGGTTTTGCGCCTTTGTAATTTTACTCACCAACTCATCTCCATAGGAGTAAGATCATTCTTGTCCTCTTGATAGGGAATGAGATCATTTTCCTAGGAGATGAGATTCTCTTCAGGCATACAATATGGAGTAATACCCAATATCCATCTCCCTTGTCCTCCTCATAGTGTAAGCACATCATCACCTCCATGGTATAAACTTTTGGAACACGATCAATATTTCTACCCCAACCTCTTATTGCTCACACAGATTTTCACTCAAATGGTCTTAGAGGATAATAGTGACCATGAAACCTATCCATATGGGCCTCCTTTGTGTGTAAGCCCCCATTACCCCTTAAAACTAAACTACGATGGTAAAGATCCCTGTATTCAATATAGTGTATGTAACAAACCTCCATGAGGTTCAATCCCCATCAACAATAAAATCTTGTTCTCCCTCCCAAGGATATACCCTCACGTTGTGACATATTTTCATTATGGGAAACTTCTAGAAGATCCACCTCCCCGAGGTGTTCTCATCCATCTGTTTGGGCCACAAAAAATGCACAATCCACAATATATCAGAGGGAAAATGTCCATGTGTAAGCCCAAATTTTATCCTAAACCTCATGGAAATTTGAAACTTCTCTTCTAAATGGGGTACATAGTAAGACTCCCTTAGTTTCAATCCCAATATCTATTCACAACCTGATTTTTCTCTCAAGTCATTATGTCTCCGAATGATCATACCTCAGCTCCTAGGTTACACTTCCTCTGGGTCCCTACCCATGAATTCCATTCTCACGAGATACCTACATTGGTGTCTCATCATCCCATATAGAACTACATATAATTTTATTACCAGCCACTATAATACATATGATACCTCCAACACGTTCAATCATATAACCTCTTACATTTCTTATATTCCCTCTATTCCATTTCAACAATTCCTCAATTTCCGTCCTGATTCATACCCATGTCGCGACATCCAAGTGAGATAATGAAATCCAAATCGCCACTAATCTTAGAAAAAGCCATGTATCTGAACATGAATAATCCCCATGCAATCCTTATTCATCCAACCATGAGTGCTCATCCTTTAAAGGGTAGCTAGCTAGGTGTAAGCTCAAAACCATCCTGTAACAACCCGAAATTTTATGAAAAATATTCTTTTTAATTTCATTAATGTCTTGTGATTTACGCTACAAGGATCTTTCACAACACGCACCCCTAACTTGCCTTGCATTACACACAATCACGACCTTTCTCGATAGCGTGTGTAGTACGCAATACCGAGTTTCACTAAACGAGATATTATTATTATATTATTATGAACTAGTCATTAGGAATAGTAATACCCACTTTTTGAAATTTTATAATTTTTATCTTTCAAAATGTACTTCATTTTTGGATTCGGAATATCGAAATTAGCTTACGGTGAAATTTTGGTACTTTTCGGATAACATTCATATTCTGATGAATAGTGAAAATTACTAAATTTTAATTAAAAACAAATTTTTAATCGAAATAATTAATAGTGATAAATTATTAATTTTAGTGGTTTTAATGTATATTTAGAATA
The DNA here is from genome assembly GCA_963277665.1 of Viscum album. Classification (NCBI taxonomy): domain Eukaryota; kingdom Viridiplantae; phylum Streptophyta; class Magnoliopsida; order Santalales; family Viscaceae; genus Viscum; species Viscum album. Next base: position 1,262,309,580 of record OY728129.1, on the reverse strand, counting down.
AATTTTTACAATTTAATACAATGTTTGTCATTGGATGTAATTTCACATTTAAACCAGACATAAACAAATGTCAATCTTTTGATAGTTATTATATCTTAAGAACACGCTATTTGTTTTGACGATGAGAAATAATTTTTAAATTAATTAATGCAACTGATATGTTTTGAATTTGGTAAAATAGACATCATTTTTGAATTCATAATATCAAATATAGATTAGGCCTAATTTTTGGTATTTTTCTGGAAACTTTCATTTTTTTGATGAATAGTGAAACCACTAATTGGTAGTTAAAAAAACCGAATTTTTCATAAAACTTAATTTTACCACTTCTTTGATTGGACTTTTGAAAATCCGAGAGACACGGTTTATATCAAGGACTAATATGTGGTTCAATGAGTTGAAAATAATTTTTGGTGAATAGTAACTTTTTACTTTTTTTACCACGGTTAAAAGTAAATAGGGTAATTAAGGGTACAAATGATATTATTATTACCCTAACACATATCCTAATTCTATTGGATAAGTGTAATTCAGAAAAAAACAACCTTAGGAATAACATATGACCATTTAGTCCCAGTTGGATTAGATTAGGACATTTATTATTAATTTATTTAAAGAAGGGTTAAAATAGTTAAAATCAAAGTTTAATAACTAAATCATTATTAATATAGGGTTATACATAAGATAAATTCGACTATAAATATTAATTAGAAAGATAAAAATATTTCCTACATAATCGTATTTTATTTGTAATTTTTATACTTAAAATAATTTAATTTATTTATGACACAATGATGATGTAGTAATTATCTTATTAATGCAATATTAACATAATTGATGTTATAAATACCCAAATAAATGTAATTTGAGACTTTTTTTGAATTACAATAATTTTATATGTAAATATGACATGTTAGTAGTGATTTAATTAACGTTTTTCAAACTAATAATTCTGTTATGAGTTTCACAAAAATCAATTACCAAATAGTGTCAGAATTGACATAAAATAGTTTTTAAAATAAATATTATATTATTAATTTGTCGTTATATTCCTAAAAATCTATGGTTCGGCCAAGATACTTATATCATGAAAGTTGTATCATTAATGGACCACTTGGGGGTCGCTTGGATGTATATGGTATGTTTATAGACTATATAATATAAAAATACAATGTGACATGGTAAATATCAATCTAATTAACTAAGAGTTAAAACTAAAAGTTAAGGTTAATATAATGACCTAAATTTGCCTAAATTCTATTTTATGAGAGGATTTCGACCCATCCCCACCTTAGATTCAAAATAAATCAATTTGGAGCTATTAAAAACCGAATATGACTTTATAATAAAATAATATTTTTAGTTATTCCAAAGGTTCCCCTCTCCTCCCTTATAAAAGGGCACCTCTTCCCTCTCTTCCTCACACCACTTTGAGCCTTCAAGCTCGGCCAACACCTGCCCAATTTTCTTCTCCACTTCCCTAGAAACATCCTATAGGTCCTGGTATTCTTCAAAGACCAATTTTAGTGCCCTAAGAGGAGGTCTAAAAGAGGTGCTTCAAAGAAGAGGTAATGTCCATTACCGATTCTTTCAACTTTATTTCTTCTATCACATCTTCTTTTTAGTTGTTTAATTATGAAGTAATAACATCAGTATCACTAATATAATTATATTTTATTATAAGTATTAAACAACCATATTTCACAATCTATCCATCCTACGGAAAATGAAATCACCGCGCGTGCGTACGTACAGAATACCGTCTCCACGCCGTGGTGTAATCTATTTTCTACCACCACCATACTTGGATGGGTATAATGGTGAAATTAATGAATATATATGATTATTGTAAAGTGATATTAATTATGTAATATTATACATACACTTTAATACAATTCCATGATCTTGGGAATGATATCATCGCTCGTGCGTACGTACGGACTACTGTCTCCACGACGCGATGAGATTCACTATCCATGTTAACCATTCAAGAATGATTATAAAGTATATATAAAAAGTAATCATGAAATATATTACATAATAATGCTACTGTATTTATGTATATATATATATATTTATGTCATCTACTTAATTCCATTCAATTCAATAAGGAAATGAAAACAGCGTTCATGCGTACGTACGGCCTACCGTCTCCATGAATGGTGTATTTCATTCCATTTATCGATCTATTATGTATATTCTGAATATATATTATATATGAATCATGTTTTACATTATCGATGTATGTAATCATGATCTAAGTAATAATATGAATAATTACAAGTTAAAACACGAACGACAAATGAAACTATTTTACCCAAAACGCTACTTTAACTTGAATTTACAAAAGAACGGGTAATATAAAGTCATAAGTGAACCATATATGATACAATAACAATGAATATGATTCTTTAATAAGTCAATGACCTTATTTATGTCATTATATAGGAGTTTCGGATACATACGAAGCATATCAGTCCTAAGGTAAGGGATAATTTTTCAAATCTCATTTTTATCCGAGATTGCTTATTCGTAAGTATTTATTGGGGTAATTGTTATAATAAATTTCCATGTTTTATAAAAGTGTTTTCATGTATTTTTAAAGTCCTTTTATACCCATTTTGACTTTTACCCCATGGTATGGATGGAATTGTTCTTTTGTTTACTCTATGAGTTACTTTTTTGACTTTTCCGACAAAAGTACGAGAAGAATGTTTTTTTAACTTATACGGAACGAACAAATTTTTACGGTTTTATAAAGCCTTAATTTCATGATGATTAATACAAAATATTTCATGACTATTTTCAAAAATAATATCTTTCTTTTAAAATTTCATGACGTTTTGTGAAAAGAAATTGATTTTGAAGAAGATAAGATATTTTCCTCAAGAATTCATTTCTAGTGTTTTATCAAAACCATTTTTCCATAAAAGATGTCATTATTTTATATGTGTATGTTTCAAGGATAATGTCCCTTTGATTTACATGGTTTCAATTTTCTTATGTTGATATATTCATTTGTTTTATATGGATTATGGGATGATGGGATGATGTTTATGAAACCCATTTTTTTCTTTGGGTTATGATGAATGTTTCAAGTTTATTTTATGGAACAAGTAAGAATGTTTTCATTATGAGATGGGTGGGACCTATATCTCCCTCCAATGCATTGGTTAAAGATTTATATCTCGTGAGATAGACATGGATGGAACGGTAAGTTAATCTGGTTCAGTATTACAGGACTGGAACGAGGAGTAAACTCGATTCAGAAAGGGACTTTGTCCACTAAAATGGTCTTGGCAGCAATGCCTTGGCTACTATGGAAATAATTACATGTGCTTAATGGATGCCACAATTACATGTTTTATTCCCATACTATGGTATCATGATTTATGTTCTATTATGATCTATGCCTTATGTACTTCCATGTTTTATGTCGTTGCTCAAGATTTTGATGTTTAAGCATTATGTTCATGTTTTTAGGTTCAAATGTATATTATATGTTTCATTTTATCCATGATTATCCTTACTGAGCATTTGAGCTCACCCTTTTTATGTTTTATTTTCCCCCAGGATTAAAAGAAAGGATTTTGGTAAGGAAACAAAAAGTGGAAGATCTTAATGGGAGATGTTGAAGATCTTTCACCATGATTAGAAGATTACGTTCCAAGTTTCCAAAGACACTAAACTATTACGGACCTTGTGTGTCTGTTTTTGTTATGTATTATGTATTCCACAATAGTAATGTAATTTCCATGTACGCCAAGCCTCGGGTCTCTACCGTTGGTATCAGAGGAATGGTTTAGTCAACCTTTGGAAACTAGGATGCGAAACCGTTAGTGAGATCTCTTGAGATATTTATAAGGTATGTCTAAGAATGTCCCTAAGGATAAGTATACATATAGGATATAGTCCTAGAACTATGGTAACAATCCTTGAATTTAACCTAAGATGTTTGATATTGAGGGTGCTCCCCCTTTACTATGTTGTTTTTCCTAGCATTATTTTTACCTCTGACACTATTCTTTTTGGGTTTTAGACGATGGATGGAAGCTGAAGGAACCATGTTAATCAATGCAATGGATAATGCAATGATTGTAATCATGAACAAACAAATGTTATGGTAGATGGAGTGAAAAATCTTATTACTATACTTTCACAAGCTATTAATCATTCTGGACATCCAAATGAGCATATAAGGGAACAATATTATATTGAGTCCTTCATGAGGCAATGTCCACCTTCTTTCAGTGGGTCTTCTGATCCACTTATTGCTGAACAATGGATCAGTACCAATGAAAAGATATTTTTAGTTCTTCAATGTTCTGAACATGATAAAGTCATCTTAGCAGTATATCGTTTGGAAGGTGAAGCTGATCAATGGTAGAACCTTATCAAGAATATGTGTCCAAGAGATGAAATTGAGTCCATGTAATGGGATGAGTTCAAGAACTTATTTTTCAATAAGTACTTCCCTCGTATTCCTTGAACAATGTTGGAGAAGGAGTTTCTTGAACTAATGAAAAAGGATGATGAATCTGTTGGTGTATACAAAGTGAATTTTACACGGCTTGCATGGTATGCATCTGGCTTTATCATCCAACCTGAAAGTAAAGTTGATCGATTCTTCAGTGGCTTAAAACCAAATCTTTGAAAGGAATTAGCTATAAGAGACTTCAGTAGCTATGAAGAAATTGTGCGTTGTGCTATCAAGGTAGAAATGGAAGTTGGTGTTACTTATCCATCTCATAGTTTCGACAAGAAACGAAAGATGGAGTTTAAGGAGAAATCTCAGAATAATGGTGAAAAGAAGATGAATGATTCCTTATTCTCAAAGTGTGGAAAGAAGCATGGTGGAGATTGTCTTAAAGGGACTAGAAAATGTTTTAAATGTGGAAAAGAAGGTCATCGAGCAGCTGAGTGTCAAAGTAATGGAAAAAGGGTTTCTAATGATGTGAATAAAGAATAGACTGCAGAGAACGCACCACCAACACTTCAATGATTCAAGTGCAAGGAAATGGGGAATTATGCTAATAAATGCCCTAATCCAAGGGTTAGTGATGATCGACATGAGAAACCACTTATGGCAAAGGACAAAGGGAAGTCACATGCGATCACTATTGGGATGTTGAATATGACAACGATGTGGTGGAATGAATAAGTGTTTATGTAATGGGATTCCAAAATAATGTTGTATATAGTATCATGGAATATTGGAATATTTATTTATTGGTCTATTGCAGTTTTCAATAATTTTATGGTACCGATAACCATAGAAAGTGATTGAGGTATTTCTCAAAAAAAGATGATATGTGCATAATGAAGGGATAAGGAGAAAATGAAATGTTTGAAAATATTCATGATCTCATGACTGATATAAGGAAATAGTTATATCATGATTTGAGTATATAGAATTTTGGGGTTTTGGTATTTAGAAGGAGTTAACTTTTGACAGCACTCATGTTTTTACTAAGATTCAATGGGTATTCATTTTTCAAGAGAATACATGATTAAGGCCTTCAAATTTTTGGAATGTGATGAACAAGACATATCTCATGATATATGGGGATCAACGATGGTATTAACATTCTTGTAATATGAACTCTTCGGTAATCGTTTTCACTGTAATATGAGATTGGATAGTAGTATTTTGGATAAGCCTAAATATTGGAATAGACTATGTTGGACATAAGTTAGTATAGAAGTTTTTTTTGATATTATTGATGGGATGTTATAGTAATGTAGTTTTAGAAAAAGGAGAACCTGCTGGATGGGCGACAACCCATCGCGTCGGACAAGGCTCTAGGAATCGAACCCACAACCGAAGTGGGACTGGCCTTTATCGCCTACCACTGGCCTACAGGAAGTCCCTGTTTAGAAGAAACTAGTTTTATTATATTAATCAGTATGATATATGAAGTATAAGTCCATTTTAGGAACCGTATATGATTAATCTATCTATAGATGGACTTATGTATTTTTGATAACTTTTCTAACCTTTTGTTTGAGACAGATGGAATGACCCATCATTCTATCACATGGTCTGCTAACAATTCACGAATGACAAATTAAACTTCATTTCATTAAGAGATGAAGTGGAAATTTTCCAAAGAACGACCAACGGTGAGACTGTACCAAAATCATGAAAGTATTTCTTCTAATTCTAATTTCATCAACTTTAGGGAAATGATCTAGAAAACCAAAAATGTTGTCCTAGTGCTCTTATATCCGATGAATCAGATGGTACCTTAGATCGTCACAAATTTATGACTTTGTGATTGTTGGATTTTTTATAGCCATGTTCTCTTCCACTCTCCATCAGAACATGATGGTTAGATTTTTCATCCATATCCATATTTTCACCTATGTTCTCCTACGTGGAAACCCAGTGTTGAGTTAATTTGGGTAACCGTTGCGTTTCATACTTTTTTTTTTAAATCCATGTTTTGGTATTCCTTTTTACGATGTGGGTTTCTATTAAAAAATCTTTGGTGTAGTAAACCATTTATAACCCCGACGAATTTCGAGGGAGAAATTCATTTTAAGGGGGGTAGAATGTAACACCCAGAAATTTTATGAAAAATATTGTTTTCAATTTCATTAATGTCTTGTGTTGTACGCTACAAGAAGCTTGCACAACACACACCCCTGACTTTCCTTTCATTACACGCAATCTCTACCTTTCTCGATAGCGTTTTTATTATGCAATATCGAGTTTCACTAAACAGTATATTATTATTATATTATTATGAACTAGCCGTTATGAATAGTAATACCCAATTTTTGAAATTTTATAAATTTTACCATTCAAAATGGACTTCATTTTTTGGATTCGGAATATCGAAATTAGCATATAGTGAAATTTTGGTACTTTTCGGATAACTTTCATATTCTGATGAATAGTGAATATTCCTAAATATTAATTAAAAACAACTTTTTAAACGAAATAATTAATAGTGATAAATTATTAATTTGAGTGGTTTTAAAGTATATTTAGAATATATTTTTACAATTTAATACAATTTTAGTCATTGGATGTAATTTCACATTTAAACCAGACACAAACAAGTGTCAATCTTTTGATAGTTATTATCTCTTAAAAACACGCTATTTGTTTTGACGACATGAATTAATTTTTAAATTAATTAGTGTAACTGATATGTTTTGAATTTGGTAAAATAAACATAATTTTTGAATTCATAATATCAAATATATCTTAGGCCTAATTTTTGGTATTTTTCTGGAAACTTTCATTTTTGATGAATAGTGAAACCACTAAGTGGTAGTTAAAAAAACTGAATTTTTCATAAAACATAATTTTACCGCTTCTGTGAGTGGAATTTCGAAAATCCGAGAGACACGGTTAATATCAAGGACTAAAATTTGGTTCAATGAGATGAAAATAATTTTTGTTGAATACTAATTTTTTACTTTTTTTACAACGGTTAAAAGTAAATAGGGTAATTAGGGGTAAAATTGATAATATTATTACTCTAATACATGTACTAATTCTATTTAATAAGTGTAATTCGGACAAAAACAACCTTAGGAATACAATATGACCATTTAGGCCCACTTGGATTAGATTAGGACATTTATTATTAATATATTTAAAGAATGGTTAAAATTGTTAAAATCAAAGTTTAATAACTAAATCATTTTTCATATAGGGTTATACAAAAGATAAATTCGACTATAAATATTCATTAGAAATCTAAAAATATTTCCTATATAATGAAATTTTATTTGTAATTTTTAGACTTAAAATAATTTAATTTATTTTTGACACAATGATGATGCTGTAATTATCGTATTAATGAAATATTGACATAATTGATGTAATAAATACCCATATAAATGTAATTTGACACTTTTTATGAATTAAAATAATTTTTTATATTAATATGACATGTTATTAGTGATTTAATTAAGTTTTTTCGAACTAAAAATTCTGTTATGATTTTCTGAAAAATCAATTACCAAATAGTGTCAAAATTGAAATAAAATAGTTTTTAAAACAAATATTATATTATTAATTGTTGTTATATTCCTAAAAGTATAAGGTTCGGCCATGATACTTATATCATGATTCGTGTATCATTAATGGACCACTTGTGGGTCGCTTGGATGTATATGGTAAGTTTATTAACTATATAATATAAAAATACAAAGTGACATGGTAAATGTCAATCTAATTAACTAAAAGTTAAAACTAAACGTTAAGGTTAGTATAATGACCTAAACATGTCTAAATTCTATTGTATGAGAGACGTTCGACCCATTCCCACCTTAGCTTCGAAATAAATCAATTTGGAGCTATTAAAAACAGAATATGACTTTATAATAAAATAATATTTTTAGTTATTCCAAAGGTGCCCCTCTCCTCCCTTATAAAAGGGCACCTCTTCCCTCTCTTCTTCACACCACTTTGAGCCTTCAAGATCGGACAACCCCTAAAAAATTATCTTCTACACTTCCCTAGAAACATCCTAGAGGTCCTGGTCTTCTTCAAAGACAAATTTTAGTGCCCTAAGAGGAGTTCTAAAAGAGGCGCTTCAAAGAAGAGGTAATGTCCATTACTGATTCTTTCAACTTTATTTCTTCTTTCACTTATTATTTTTAGTTGTTTCATTACGAGGTAATAACATAAGTATCACTCATATAATGATATGTTATTATAAGTATGAAACAACCATATTTAACCATCTATCCATCCTACGGGAAACAAAATCGCCGCACGTGCGTACGTACGGAATACCGTCTCCACGCCGTGGTGTAATCTATTTTCCACCACCACCTTACTTGGATGGGTATAATGGTGAAATTAATAAATATATATGATTATTTTAAAGTGATATTAATTATTTAATATTATACATACACTTTAATACAATTCCATGATATTGGGAATGATATCATCGCTCGTGCGTACGTACGGACTACTGTCTCCACGACGCGATGAGAATCACTCTCCATGTTAACCATTAAAGAATGATTATAATGTATATATAATAAGTAATCATGAAATATATGCAATAATTATGATACTATATTTATGTATATATATATATATATTTATGTCATCTACTTAATTAAATTCAATTCAATAAGGAAACGAAAACATCGTTCATGCGTACGTACGGCCTACCGTCTCCATGAACGGTGTATTTCTTTCCATTTATCGATCTATTATGTATATTATGAATATATATTATATATATATCATGTATTAAATTATGGATGTAAGTAATCATGATCTATGTAATCATATGAATAATTACAAGTTAAAACACGAACAACAAATGAAACTATTTTACCCAAAATGCTACTTTAACATGAAATTACAAAATATCGGGTAATATAAAGTCATAAGTGAACCATATATGATATAATAAGAATGAATATGATTCTGTAATAAGTCAATGACATTATTTAAATCATTATACAGGAGTTTCGGATACATACGAAGCATATCAGACCTAAGGTAATGGATAATTTTTCAAATCTCGTTTTTATCCGAGATTGCTTATTCGTAAGTATTTACTAGGGTAATTGTTATCATCCATGTCCATGTTTTATAAAAGTGTTTTCATGTATCTTTAAAGTAATTTTCTACCCATTTTTACTTTTACCCCATGGTATGGAAAGAATCTTTATTTTGTTTACCCTACGAGGTACTTTTTTGACTTTTTCGAAAAAAGTACGAGAAGAATGTTTTTTTAACTTATACGGAAAGAACAAATTTTTACAGTTTTATAAAGCCTTAATTTCATGAAGATTCCTCCAAAATATTTCTTGACTATTTTCCAAAAAAATCTCTTTCTTTTAAAATTTCATGACGTTTTGTGAAAAGAAATTGATTTTGAAGAAGATAGGATATTTTTCTCATGAATTCATTTCAAGTGTTTTATCAAAACCATTTTTCCATCTAAGATGACATTATTTTATATGTGTATCTTTCAAGTATTATGTCCCTATGATTTACATGGTTTAACTTTTCCTATGTTGATATATCCATTTGTTTTATATGGATTATGGGGTGATTGGATAATGTTTATGAAACCCATTTTACTCTTTGGGTTATGATGAATGTTTCAAGTTTATTTTGTGGCACAAGTAAGAATGATTTCATTATGAGATGGGTGGGACCTATATCTCCCTCCAATGCACTGGGTAAAGATTTATATCTCATGAGATAGACATGGATGGAATGGTAAGTTAATCCGGTTCAGTATTACAGGACTAGAATGAGGAGTGAACTCGATTCAGAAAGGGAATTTGTCTACTAAGATGGTCTTGGCAGCAATGCCTTGGATACTATAGAAATCATTACATGTGCTTAATGGATTCCATAATTACATGTTTTATTCCGATACTATGTTATCATGATTTATGTTCCATTATGATCTATGCCTTATGTACTTCCATGTTTTAAGTCGTTGCTCATGGTTTTGATGTTTAAGCATTATGTTCATGTTTTTAGGTTCAAATGTATATGGTATGTTTCATTGTATCCATGATTACCCTTACTGAGCATTTGAGCTCACCCTTTTTATGTTTTATTTTCCCCCAGGATTAAAAGAAAGGTTTTCGGTAAGGAAACAAAAAGTGGAAGATCTTTATGGGAGATGTTGAAGATCTTTCACCACGATTAGAAGATTACATTCCATGTTTCCAAAGACACTAAACTATTATGGTCCTTGTGTTTCTGTTTTTGTTATGTATTATGTATTCTTCAAAAGTAATGTAATGTCCATGTACGTAAAGCCTCAGGTCTCTACACATCCCTTCTAACTACATGGGTTTTTATCATTTTGTTATCTATAGGGTATGTAGAAATACTCCATGAGGTTCAATCCCAACCAATGGAAAACCAAGGTATCCCCCTCGTTGGGGTGATCCTCCCTAATTTTTCTTAATTAGGGTCTAGATAAACCATTATGGTGTGAAATACTGACCTTTATGGGAGAAATAAGGCGGGTTGTCGTTAGGGAAATTCCCACACATAAAATGGTGTTCCTTAGTGCCTCACTCCTGGAAGGATACAACTTAATTATTTGAAACATTTTTTTAATGAGATGCACAACCATGGGTCTACACTCATTGGGTATTATAATCCACCATGCTGGTAAACCTTCAAGGTGTTCCTATTATGGATGTACATAACAAATTTTCCATTATTGGGCATCCTGATCAACCTCATCTAGACACTGCTGGATGTTATACTCATAGCCTACCCCATGTAAATAATGGTACGCCTACGGAATAACATAGAATACATGCCTCTAGTGTAAAATACCATGTGATTGTCATGGGATACCACGTGTTTCCTCACCCTTGAGAAGCCCTCTAATGGGTAATTATACAAGTGCTCCAATGTTCTAGTGTATAGAGATGCTACGAGATTCTCAACAAGACTACCCAATTGACCAATGGTTATTTCCCTACGAAACTCATTGGAATTTTCAGACAAAAGAAATTTAATTATCTATCTTCCACAAAAGATATGGCACTAAGAATGAGGTTCACAAACAACATATTAATATATAAGTGAGACTCTGAATAATCTATTTATTCTGAGTATGAATCCATGGAAGGAGGAATCGACACCCCTAAATCCCAATTTGATCAAGGATAATACATTGCTGAAGAAGTGATCATGGATACCTGCCTTTGGAAAGAAGGAAAGTGTTGTACAATGCATCCCATTATTAATCAAATTTTCATGTGAGGCATCACACCCCGATGGAAAGTGTTAGGAACAAAAATAGTGAACCCAATTTTAACTATTCTCAACTATGTGAGACTAGTAACATTAGATACATCAAAAAAAGTAAATTTCACTAGATCTAGCTATCAATAATTATGTTCGTCGTTGAAAACGGTGGGACTGGAGTGAAAATCACTAGAATTTGGGGCAGTAAAGGATTCATTTCACTATTGTATGACATCATCATTGGGGATCTATCTCCCTCGAGTCATGGAAAATTGGATGATGTGAAAGAGTTGATAATTTCATTCCATTAATCCATAATGATTGTAGAATATTCATTTATTGTATGATACTGGCTATAGGAAACCAATCACCCCCACACGCATACATAGAGGAAGAAGGAACATCAATTTGAAACTCAAGCATGACACATCTACTCCAATGACTTTATCCATGACCATTGATAATAAGAACCCATGCATCATCACACCCTATGAAATCCACCATAGAAGGCTAATAGACACTCATGTTCAATGATATGAGATTGAGGAGGTCATTCCAATGAATGACATGTCCCACCATGACTTGGAGGCTTTTGTGCCTTGTTGTCACTGCCACCCCCACTGGTCGCGTAAGTAGCCACTACTCCCCACTCTGACTTACAAATTCTTCAGGAGTATCTCCCCAAAACATTCCAATGACTCACTCTACTATTATAATGATGTGAGGGATATTTGAGTCATCTCAGCCTAGAAAAATACCCGAGTACTACCAAGAGGGCTCCCATAAGGTCCCATCAGCACCACTAACCAGTTCCTCTGGGTGATGAACATGAATTATATTACCCTACTCCTGTAGCCTTGGTTCGGAAGACATAGTTCCAACATCGGGAGAAATCTAAAGAGTACTCCCATTAGTGTGTATCCTCTTCCTTCGATTTAGTGGTCCATGAAAACATCGATGCATTGTACAAAATCATGTATAAAACAGAGTAGGGGCACATTAATGAATGATTGGGATTAAGATCTCATACACCCCACAGATATGATGGGTTGATTATTTCAATCGATGGAACAACTAGAAGACATCATGGTCTGACAATAAATGATGGTATCTAGTATGGAGGACCCCCTTATACTACCACCTATTAGATTGGAGGTCCTCCCCAGGTTCTCAACATCCATCCCAGAATTGATATTCCATGCCTTGTAGACATCCAGTCTAAGGGTCCTCCCAATACTCATGGTTCTCAATACAGAGTACCTCCCCAGGTCATGGACTACCAACGTTAAGTTCCTCCTCACATCATTTATGGCTCTGGTGGATGTTCTACCCATAGTAGCATTGATCAATGTGAAGACCTTCCTCAATTTATCTCCAGTTTTCATGGAGGCCCACCCCGTACTGGAGAAAACTATATTGATGATAATCCCCACAATAATAGTTAACAAGGTGGGGTCCTCCACTAGTTGATCAATGATTAGTGTGAAGGCCCTCCTCATATGATGTCTTATAATTATTTTTCAATTCCTCCACATGTTTAAAGCATCCAACATGGAGGTCCTCCCCATTTTCTCACTAGGCCAAGTGGAGGTCCTCCCCACTACAGCACCCACCTCCACAGAGGTCCTCCCTACACATCATGTCCTTCATATGGTGGTCCTCCTCATATCTCATTCGACATATGCCCAGGTCCCCCTAACACCTTAGCTCATCGAAGTGATGGTACTCCCCAGTCCCATTGTATTCCAAGTGATGTTCCTCCCTAATTCAAATAAATAAGGAACATAGATCCTCAATATATCAAGAAAAATAAAATTTTAGGCCATCCCAATGAAATCATATACCATCATGATGGTAAATGTCATGTAAAAAAGGTTACATTACCCAATGATCCATCTTAGGGAAGAAATGCGAATTGTCACTATATAAGGAATAACTTAGGGAGGCCCCATGTTATTGTGTATCCCATTAACATCATTGATTATGAAGCCAACATGATTAAATAATTCATTATTCACCCCAATCCACTTTATCAGAGTCCGTGGAAAGATAATGACTTGTGATTTTCATCTTATCAGAAGGTGAGATACATCTGATCCCTGAATCTATTTGCAGGTACATGCATGTGGATGAATATTTGCCTCCCATCCCATGTCTCAACATTAATCCCTAAATATTTTTAATAGTATCATTCTCAATCTAAACAGATGATTTCATAGAGTTATTATAGGTCTTGATAGGTGCAGGGAACCCATCAGGCTCACCACCGACTACTACATCCAACATACTTGAGGCAGTGATAAATACTTATTCCTATAGGGACATGATGATACAGATAGATCCATCTCCGAGACATGGCCCAATGAGTGACACTAAGTCATTTCACAAAAAAATTTCTCCATCAGAGAATCTACCACCACTATGATCTATATTAGTGTCCCTACCAGTTCCTTAGCCATTACTAATCAAAGAGTGTGTAAATGAAGTGTTTGGCCCATATTTGAGTATAGAATCTCTTGGGGCACTCTAGAAGCCGATAATTTTCTTGAGATGTTCTTGAAGATTTCTAATCCCAACATCAACAATCAAGAGTCCCTTAATTAGGAAGAGTTTTTTGCTTCCACAAAACCCTTGAGACAATGAATTTCTTCCTTTATAACCCTCAGGTTTCTTGTCTAAAGAGTACAGTTTATTGTGATGAAAGTGGTCACCATTGTCACATAGTTGACATAACAATTCTCCTTGTGGATCGTCACCATGCATCACCTAGCTATCACTAGAACCATCAGAAATGATTCATTCATAGCAGCATCATTCTCCACATAATTATTGGAGATCTGGTCTCATATCTTCAAATACATTTCTAAGGGAATTATTTTTCTCTTCACTTTAGTCATATCCAATGCCAACCTGTATTTTTAGGTGATATTGTGGATATAACTCTACGTTTAGTCAAGGTAAATATATATAACCTTATTCCACTTCAGGATAAGATAACTGTGGTAAAAATAATAATGAAGAGGGATCACCTCTCGTGGTAGCACAATACCATGTGGCCACTCATTTTTGAATCACAAATCACCAATAAAGTGGTATAATTTTCCTTGTAGAGCCCTCTGAGTCATTCCATTCACTTGGGGCCCCAACAAGGGTAAATGATAGAACAATACCTCTAAATCCTCATCCTTTTCTAGTTCAGTGCTGAAGATTGTGTTTGATCCCACTATAGCCACCTTTCTCTAGTAACCTTCATTAATTGAAAAGACTCATCATTGAGCACCTTTCTGAGATGTGTCCAAACTAGGGTGATCCTCAATACAATATTTTCCCTCAACCACTAGGGTCATAGTTGCAACCATAGGGAATCCGTGACCAGATTCGTCCCATGAATTTCGACAATCATGTGCATCCTGATTGAGTAGAGACAAATGAAGTGGAGAAGTGACCGTGGTATGTATCACCCAATCCACCCAAGATGCCTGAGAATCCTCCTGGAGATGCAACACAGGTTATTCCTGCAGAAGCTCTTCAGGTCATTCTTCCAATGGTACCACCATTCTCTCAACAATCCATTATGCATATATACCATGTTGATTAGAATTTGAATGCTTGAGTTTTTAGAGATCACCCCCAACATGAATCCCCATCAGGATAACCCAATTTTAGCTCTAATTGCTCATATAGAGGCCACTGAGACATAGAATGTAGAAACCCCACATGATGGAATGCTATATCTATCATGGATGGTTGACATGCTGGCACCCCCAGATTTCTAGAATCCTACCGTTTCCCCCTTCAATGGGATGAGAGACCCATTTCAGCATCTATTCCCCATTATATCAAGCTGTAGACCCATGTTGGGAACTCTAGGAATGCAGGTGGTAGATATGATCTAATGTTTCATATATACATTGGAAGGGCCTACATCTATTGGGTACAACCAGTTAATAATCATTTTTATCATTGGTTGAGAAGTTCTTCATAGGCAGTATCATTATCAGTTCACCCCTACCACCTACATGACATGTATTAATAGACTCTTCATGTGCAAACAATGGAAAGATGAGTGATTTTCAGACATTGTCACTAGGTGGAAGGGCCTCACGTATTCACTGGACATGATGCTGACTAAAGACTAGCTACTAATAATTTGAATAGTGAATGTCAATACTAAATTGGTTTTATCCATCATCACTTGGATTTTATATATTGTATTTCATGATTTTTATTATATGTCTCATTGCCCAGAGGAAGCATTTCCCCATGCTCTGTAGGGTTTCCCATTTCTTCCAACTCCTACAAGAAGATCGGTCCAGTATTAGACACTATTGTTGAAAAAAATAGAGTCCCGCATGACATGATAATTGTTACCAGCAGAGCCTCCTCCATAGCCTTTCCAAGTGAAATAGCCTCAGATCTATCCTTAGGTCCATCCTCAGACTTAGCATCACCTGACACAGAATCAGTAGGCACTAACACACAATGCACCTCCACCACCATGGCGAGACAACCAAGATTTGTCCCCTTGTAAGGGTTAGGATCCCAACATTACCATTATATAGATCAGAAATCATACATATTCATTCAATGAGGCTCTTGTTCCTAGTTATTTTCTTTTTAATATCGATCATGGGATTCTGAAGCTACCATCATGTAGGAAACCACAAGAGGATAATCTCACTAATCACCATGACTACAAACCCTACCATAGGTTCCTAAGACATTCCACCATGAAATTATATGTGTAAAAGGACTAGATCCATGACCATGTTGATAAAAACATTGTAAAATTCTATATAACATTAAAAAAGGTTTCATTCATTTCTGCATGACCTGAAAATGAGAGTGAAGGTGAATGACAACATGTCTCTAGTCCCAAGTCACAAATGTATGAATAATTTTTTTTCTTGAAGGGGTGTTTGTCACGTCCATGGTGTCATCTGTGACAATTTTAATAATCCCAATCTCCCTAATGTTGTTTTACCTCCTCCCACTACAACATCGGAATCAAAATCTCAGCTCTCTAACTCTCAAAATATAAGGCACATATGGCGTAAGAAAAAACAAAGTCCCCCACCGGTGCTGAAACCATCTCACTCCCTTGGTGATTTCATGCCTCTAGAGTTGGGGATCACCACCTAAATTTTACCAATATTGGATGATTCCTTGGATGATGAGATAGAGTGGTCTCTAGGTATACTATCATGATGGTGAATCTCTATGTAATTCCCGATGATTAAGAGTGACAGGTGGGCCCTTTAAACATTATTGGTCACCACCATCATCAACGAGGTCGTGGCTATGTAAATCATTAGAATTCCTAGACTAGTGCATCAATCCATGTCGTACATGATACCATGACTTGATAGAATGCTCAGAATAGAGCCCAACAAACATAGACCACATAACCCATCTTCTTATATTCACAACTACTATCATTTGAGCTTCTCTATGAAACATAGACTGAGACCACATCATGATCAGATGTGCTCTATTGTGATCAAGCTTTATCCATTTGTTAGTCATCAAATTTTATTTTTTCATGATTTTACTAGTGAGCAGTTGGATATTCTCAGATTTAGGTAAACTTTCTCAGGTGTAGTTGATAACACTTTTCATACCTTTTATGAGTTGAAATGATTCCCTAACAGAACAATATAATGTGGTCAATAATCATTCCAGAATTACTCCAATTATCTCAATACTAAATTCCCTCAACCTATCAGAAGATCCATAAGAATACCTCAACGAGTAATTAAATATCCCCCTATAGTTTGAGATCGAGGTGGAATCCACAGGTACCTTCCATGATGATGAATTCAAATGAAGATAATACCAAACGATCATCTCATTCATGGGAGAAGATTAATGTTCTCCCTTATAGTTCCACATCCACCCATTGTACATTATTGGCCAGTTAAATGGAATGGAAGTCCATAGTTGTCCCATCGACACAGATTCTGGGATCAATATCATCCTATCCCATATGATCTGCAAGCTATGACTGATTGAAATTTTTTTGAGTCACTCTAAAAAGAATATTTAGTACAACGACATGATTAAGAAAAGGCCATGTGTAGGGATCTACTAAAATACCTAGTTCCTCGACCTGATTGTAATAACTAAAATTATGATCATCTCATAGGATACGTCCTAAAATGAATCGATGGGTAAAACCTAGCTCCATCATCACACAGTATACCCCTCTTCATATCACCAAAGCCACATGTACTCCCTCAATGGTCGAGTGGGAATGATTCAAGGTGACCCACCTCCTTTTTTCCTCTTATGAATCTCTCAATTTGGATGAAACTTGTTACGTGATCCCTAAAAATGGGATTCAGAAAAAAAATATTGATCACACAACCATTGTAGTCATCCCTTGTATAGGCTTGGATGATTTTTTTCATCCTCATAATTCACCAGTTCAAGGCCACAAAACTAGGCTTGGGACATTTCTTCATCATTTGTAAGATGACAGGAAGACATATTCCCTGGTGCATCAAACATAAAAGGAATATATTTTACTCATATATAGGATGGATTGAGTGATACCTAATCCTTTTACCCCTGTAAGGTATTGGGATGTTCGACCCATAACTACTAAAGTATTCCACACTTGTTTTCTTTGAATGGATAGGCTATGTCAACATAGACTGAACCGCCACCATTGCATTGACATAATCAAGTGTGGTCCCCCCAGTCAATTCCCTGATGGAATTGGGTCAATAGTAGTTGTTTCTATGGTTTCGGCAGTGCAGGATTATCAGGATAAAGATTCCACCACCATTTAAGTCGAAACCTGCATTCCTCTAATGTCAGCTAAATAAAAAGAGTTTCCTCCTACCAATGATATTATCACCTTGAATGATAAATAGTGTTTGGAAAAATATCTTCATTAATTCTAGGAGGTAAATTGTTGCACCATCGATTAGTTGGTATAGGTGAATAATGACACTAAGACAAATCAACAACTGATATTGATCAGTACATCCAATCCTGTAGAGGAAGAATAACATTATTTATAAATCATGGAGAAACATCATGATGTTTTTTCATGGATTTATGATGAGATTCCTTGGATGGAAACTTATATCTCCATCCATCATCATGTTCACCTAGTGTGTCATCGTGGGTTCAAGAAGCCTCCCATGAATATGAACATATATATCAGTTCAATGTTTGAGGCTGAATTTGATAAGGTCATCCATGAATACAATTTCGTGGATGTTTTGTACCCTAGATAGTTATAAAACATCATTACCATCATGAAGAATAATTTAATTATTAAATTATACATTGAAAACTAAAATCCCAACCACCACTTCATGAAGGAATATTTTTCCCTTCCATTGACAGAGCTACTGATTGATGCCACCACTGGATTCCATGCTATCTCATTCAGGGAGGGATATTCGGAGTATAATCTTATCTTAATTTCCCCCAAGGATGAGTAATCTTCCACCATAAAATAACATCAAGTTACCTTATATATATAAGGTAATTCCATTCAGACTAAATTATTAAGGATCTACCTATTAATGTACCATGCACCACATCTTCAAATAAATCCTTGGGAAAATACTTTAACGCTAGATGGATGACTCAGTATTCAAATACTACAATAATAAGCACTATTTTAAGGATGTTTTCTTATTCCTTCACTCATTTCATCTGAAGAAAACCCCTTGAAATCCACTTTAGTGTTTACATATATAAATTTCCTTGTTTTTATTCATATACATAGAGAAATATAGATCAACTCTGATAAGATAAAGGCTTTAATCCGGATGCCACCTCTCAGAAACCTATGAGTGCTCTGATGATTTCAAGGCCAAATATCCTATATATTATAATTCATCACAAAAATTTCTAGAATGTGTAATCCTTTTTGAGGACACAGGATGTAATTTGTCATCTACTAGTGGGATTAAGAGTTCTAGACCACTTTTGAGTAGTTCAAGTGTTCTCTACTGTAGCAACTAGTCCTGATTCCACCCATGTACAGAAAGAAAATGGTTTTTTTGTGACCACAAAAGAATGATTCATTGATTCCCTAAAAGAACAGAAGAAGAAAAAATTTCTAGAAATGAGTTTTTACTATTTCAGTCGCATGCTCCTCGACACAGAGTGCAGATATTACACTATTGAGAAGAGATTCCACTCAATGGGGTATGAAGTTCATATTTTGAGACATTACATACAACATCATGATATAAAACTGTTTTACCATGTGTATATGTTGAAGAAAAAAATGAAATGCTTCATGTTCACATGTTGGCTAACATGTTGGGCGGTGATTCTTCATAAGTTCGACATTAGATTTTTTCCGCAGAATTCTTTCACGGTTCAGGAATTTGTGGATTATTTATCTGCCCATCTAGCCCTCGCAGGGTTGTCTTTGTAGCTTGATTTTCCGGTTGAGTATATCCTCTTAGTGGATCAGGATATTCCATGTTAGCATATTCAATTCTATGGATCCTACCAGTTTCCCAATAGTAGGAGTATCATTGATCCCAAGCTAGAAAGAGTAGGCCTATAGAATTTATTCATCATTCCTACATTGGATATCTTTCGCAATTCATTCTTTTTTATGTATGGTTTCACTCACAACGATGAAGAGTATTAAGAACTCATCACTATTCATTATTTGTCCCTTGAGATAGATGTTTCCCCACTAACATTAGAAGGCGGACTCCAAGATAGTCATCAAAGAAATTAACAGTGACTATATTGACAGGAATATCAAACTCATGCTATTTTGTAGAAATTATCACCATATGATAACCAGAATCCCTTGTCACCTTGAGTTGACTCATGATAACTAATCAAAGAATGGTTGAGATGATGCACTAGTTGGTCTAGCCACTTCTCTGAAAGAGCATGACCAATAAGATATATTCATTAATATGGTGCATCAATGAGTCGTCACCTCGTTTAGTTTATATGACTATGAAAACTAGAAGGTAAACTACATTACTTCTGAGTCATTCACATTGGGAACTTCGTATCCCCTTACAACTGAAGAAACCTATGACTATAAAAATCCTTTCATCTAGTACAACTAGAATGGTAATATCCTGTTGAATAGAGACAAAAGTGAGGGAATCAATCATCATGTAGTTCAATTCACCATCTAGAGTAGTCCCACCCTGGATCAGACTCATTACTTTTGTGGGATTGATGGAATTATCCTCCTATATATTCATGGATATTTGATTCCCCAGTTTATGTAGCAATTCCATGTCGGGTCTTGCAGTGTTAATCATGTTGGGATGAATCTTTCCCAATATATTTGAAGGTTGGACTCCATCCTGACCACCATTGTCCACAGATGTATCTTGTTTTACAAAACATTCCTCACATGTCAGATCCATTCCTATTTTTTCATCTACTTTCAAAGCCCCTCCACAATACAATGTACTCTTATCCCATTGTGGTCCCATGACTTGATAACAATGGACCATTCCCAGTAGTAATAAATCACCAGTGAAGGTTCATTATGTCCATGAACTATTTCTTTTCCATTTTGGAAGAATCAATTCATCTAATTTATGTGCTGAATTTTTCAATTTTTTAATTCATGGGCTCTGATGTCATCCATTAATATAGAGTCCCCCATGATATTTCTACCAATAAGGACACCAACATCCGCAAAACTGAGTTGAAGAATTTGTACGCCCAGAAAGCTATCTTGTTGAACCACACTTTTCGCTACCATGAAATAATAAATGGGAAGATCATAGAGTTCTACCAGACCCTCCATTTTTTATGATGGTTGGCCAGAACAAGAGAATTAGGCTATATAAGATCCCAAAATCTCTCTAGTCTTATAATATGATGACTCGTAATTCCTCCCATGTGAATCCATATAACCTAGTGTACGGGATAGAGGTAGTCTTCCCTATCGAGATTCAGTTTCAATCACTCCGTACTATTGT
This sequence comes from Viscum album, assembly GCA_963277665.1. Lineage (NCBI taxonomy): Eukaryota > Viridiplantae > Streptophyta > Magnoliopsida > Santalales > Viscaceae > Viscum > Viscum album. The sequence continues at coordinate 1,262,287,923 of OY728129.1, read as the reverse complement.
GTATGATTAGAAACCATCAGATAGAGTAGAAAAAGTCTATATGTATGAAATAGATGCTCTCGAAAATAATTGGAGAGTTCATCTCTAATCATTCCTTCTATGTGACAAAATATTAGCTATCTGAGCACCAATAAAACCTAGTAGGAAATCCACATGATTGGAGCTCAATGTGGAACAACCATACATCATTCCCATGGTCGATCCCGACAATGCATACTGTATTGTCACCATAGATGGTGATCGACTTATTCATCCAACCAATGCCATGTTCCTAAAAAAGTACATTGCATGAACAGGTTCTTTCATCCTTAATAAGGATAAATAGCACAATACACTATGGTCCAAGCTCTATGACCTTAAACTAAGATCTATTTCATCCATGAAACATGATGTTGAACTCTACTTCCCATCACACCTGATCTTTATCTTCTATTTATTCCTCATTACATGAAATTAAACTGAGAAACAAATCAACATCATGTTTATATGATGATAAACCACCTGAATCTCTATTAGTTTGAGCTTTATGAACATAAATTATTATCTCTATCATCCATCCTGATGTTAACATAATTCATGGTCTTGGAAGCATGACCTAAAACTATATGTGGTATTCTATTATATGTTGTTAAACTATTGTTCCCTACTTTCAAGGGGTTAAACAACATAGTATTGATGTTCCTTTATGCATTACCTTCAATGGAATGTGCCCCATGAATTTCAGGAAATAAAATTTATCTGTCTAACAATAAATTAATATACTCCCTTCTCCCATACCACATGATGTTAAATTACATGGATTCCCATAAATACAAATGGATTTTTTCTGATCCCAATCAAATATTTTGTGACCTCCTGACATGTTGTATTTATGCCCAACCACAAACACACCCTAACAATTTTCTTTTTCCAGCATGATGTCAAACTTTATGTGAGTTCTTTGTTGTAATGATCCATTTGGTGTTTAACCTTCTTGGTTATCATTCACATAGGGTTTCTTCATCACACTACACTTGCACATTTATGTTTTAAAATCCTCATACAAGGGTACAAGCTCTACGACCATAAACTACGTCCTCCAACATCCTTGTTGAATGATGGTAAACTATATAACATCCAACTTCCTTACAAACATGAGCCTTAGCCAAGTTGGTGAGGTTTATCTACATGAATCCATAAGTCCCATGTTTGAAACCATGTTGAGGAATAATTATAGGTACTGTAGAAGAAATTGTAGCAGTACAATGCGAGTTTTGTAGTAGGTATAGTTGTAGTTACTGTTCGGTACTAGAGAAGATATAACTATTCACCTTGGGCCACTGTTTTGGTCTTGGAGTCCATAAGGCCTTCAAGCCAACCATTCCTTCAGTTCAGTGTGGATTTTTGGCCCCCTCAAGGCCTTTAGGGATTCATGATATGCTGATGCACAGACAGATTCTATAAGGAATTAGCTCCGAAGGAGGATTCTAGAGCAATGGGAATTTACCAGAGCCGGGCTAATGTATTTGAAAGAATGAGAGGGTATAAAATCTCCATCAGTATCAGGCTTCTTCATCCCTTCACAATACAACTATCTAAATATCAATGCAATGGTGGAGAGGAGATAATAATTTATATACCGTTGAGGGGTGTTTTCATGTTTTCATAGTCTGTATAGGAATATATGATCACATTCCTTATATATAATTTTTTTGAGATCCAAAATAGTTCTCAAATTTAGTTCATTGATTATTATAACTTTTATGAATACACTTGTATTCATTGAAAATTTATTTTATACAAATTTTCCATGATGTTTTGTTATATCTATTCTAGAATGAATTAGTAAAAACTATACTACATTTTGGGTATATATATATATATGATTATGAATAATTTTTAGGGATAAATAGATTATTTAGTGGTATACAAGATAAACCATGGGATATGGGATGATTCATACAGAAAAACATCAATGACACCATAGTCCTTATCAGATATATTTTAATGGAATAAATATTCTAAATAATCTATCTTATTTTAGAAGATTCTACCATAGAGACACATTACTAGAGATTTGGATGAACATCATAGAACACTTCCATGAGTTATCACATTATAGTTTTGTAGTATTTCATGGAAGAGAATGATCCCATATCCATCCTATTATTTTATTTATAAGCATCACTCCACTCATGAGTCTTTTTCATAGTGAATGTCCAAAGTAAATGAGATTAAAACCATTTTCAAATATGTTTCAAATTAAAAATCAATAAATCTATATCATTTTGAGTCACTCTATATCCTTATGATGTTGAATACTGAGTTAAATAATTCTGGGAATCATTACTCTATTATAAAATATAATGGATCCATTCTTTAAGATTATAGAGTCCATGATTATTTAGTTTCCAATTCAAATATGTCTACACAATCATTTGATATTCTATAAATAATAATATATATTATATTTGACTTAATTTCACATGGTATAAATCTAGTTATGAAGGTGGACCATATTTAGTGATGACCATGAGCTTCCTATATTCGCTTCTATTTGTGGTTATATGTGGGACTTTATGATTTAGAAGATGATGAGTTCTAATGTGATTGTTATCATGGACTGCCAAAAACAATTTAAGAACACATTGATGTATATCAGATATTGATATCATTTGCATCACCCCTGGGGTAGAACATCTTGGTGTCCTGTGAAATGGAGTTGGGAGCATGTAGAGATTGTCTAGATATGTGCTAGCTCAAAATGATCACAACACAACTTACAAGGTTGGATATTCTATCAGGATCAATGGTGGACCCCATCATATTTTCCTCTATTTTTTAATATTTATCATGATTTATTTTTTGATATGTTTATAGGATTTCCCCTAATATCATATTTTTCAATGTAACTTGTCTTATGCTAAGGAAATATCCTTTGTTGATACACATTGTCACATGTTGTCGACCGTGTTAAAGGAGATCATGCCGGAATATATGGGAATGTAATAAAAGGTATTTATAATGATGATTACATCACTATGGGGGAAATAGTTTCTTCATCAATGTATATTGACATTAGTCTTATACATCATAAATATTACTGAAAAATAATTAATCTCTTTGATCATTTATGGTTATAATATTGGATTCCCAAAATTGATCTCCGATCAGGAAATCACCGTTTTCTAGATAAAGAGGAATAAATATGAATGATTACATATTAGACTATTCATGGGAAATGAAATTAATTTTTTATATTGTTTGGATTTATTAATGCATCACCAATTTTCTTGTCTCTCATGGAAATGATCATCCACCCATATATTGATAGGTTCTACATGGGTTTTTTTATGTCTTCATCTACAAACTAACCCCATAATAGCATACTAGATGTCTTGAAGAATTAAAGTGAATTATTTGACAACATCAACATTATTATAAATTATAAAAATGTAACATTAGGATCCATGAGGTGAAATTTATAGGACTTGTATTTTTGGAGACAATAATATTTATAGACATGGAGAATGTGGTGGTGGTGATGTCATGGACATAACAATGAATAGAGTTATAGATAAGAAGAATTCTGAGATTTGAATGATGCTACTTATGTTTTATAATTTAAATCTCCAATTTAACAGTACCCTTGAAATTTTTGAAGGGGGGTGGTGATGTTATAGTAGTGGTATGATAGTAAAGAGTCTTTTATTTCTTTGAAGAGGTGTTTGAATACCTCTCCAGTATTGATACTTTTTGATCTTGGTGTTGGAAATTTTGTATATTATGGTACCTCCGATACTATTTTGGATAAGTACATATACATAGGTATAAAGTATTATATTACGAGTATCTTAATATGTGAACCCATTTGAGGAACTCTGATAACCATGAATTGGATCTAAGAGGTGTGGTCTATTATTTGATGTGTTTGTGACATTATCAATTTATCTTGAGTGATTATCTCTACCAAGACCACAAGATCATTCACTAAATCATTACACAACTAAATATTAATTTGATGAAGATGCCCGAGTTATATTATATAAAAAATTGAAAATTTATATGTATTACTCACAAAGTAATTATAACATCCTATATGATTCTCATAGTCATATGATCTAGTCGACTCATGAGATTGGTGAATGTAATTTAAATAAACAATTGTTCTCAATGAGCTTCCAGGATTAATGGCGGATGGATACGTCTGATTTATAGGGATTGATGACTTTTCCTCTATTATTAGTCAAATATTTATTTGTATAACATTTTATGTACATTATTGATTCAAACATAAAGTGTTCTCTGATATGGAAATACATTTCTAGTGGTTACCTGATACCAGAGTAGTTGTTAAATGATGATGAAGAGGTCCTAAAACATTAGAGAATAGTAGTCATTTCTTCTATCAATTAAATTTTTTAGATTATTACATACCTCTATGTTCTGTTTCATCTTATGATGAAAATTATATACAATTACTTTAGGAATAATTTTTTATTTCCAGTGGTGAAGAGGGACATTGAAGGTTATGTTTTCTTATTTATTAGATTCCAAAGGATAATGGATGATAATCAGTACCCTTGTGGTTTACTCAATCCATGTATTAATAACAAGGGTATTCTAGATGATATCATGTTCATATTTATGATGGGGTTTACAAAGAACAAGTTTAGTCATGATTTTGTATTGATATTTTCAATCGAACCAAAAAAATTTCCCATTTATTACAAATTGATGAGACTTACTCAAATATTGTGATAGGAAATCCATATGTAAGTTAGATTGATTAATTTCATTTACAACCATTGATAATTTTATCAAATATATATTGATATTTTTTTAGTTTTCTTTTCATGGATTTCATAAATTTATTTTACCTCAGTTGATATTGGGTACAACACACCATAAATAGATGAATAGACAGTTAAAAAAACAAATTTTCATATTAGATGATATTCACTAAGAATATGATTTAGAATTTTACAACACCTGGGATGATCTCATATATATGGAATCTTTCTCTAATGTAAATATTTTTATGTAATATTTATACATGGAATCATTCGATGATTTAAATGGATTATCATCCCACTCAATGTTATGATATCACATGAAGAGCGATATAGTTGTTGTTGAGCATATTATGAGGAATATGCCCACATAGACGGTGTAGAAGGTGAATAATTTTTTTAAACCACCCAGATAAGGGTGTGATATTTTATATTATAGTGGATTCACCCAGTTGATTTTTCAAATGGCATCTAGGTTTTCATATGGGTGTAACCTAGTTTGAAGAAACAATATTTGTATGAGAATGGGAAGATGGACCAACTATTTTTTTGGACCCTTAAAACTCATTAAATTCATTAGAAAAAATTTTAGTTCAAACCATACATTCCTAAATATGATTATGGAATACATTATGTGCTACATGATTACAAACTTTAGAGGTATGTTCCAAATTCTGTGCATTTTATAGACTGTAAGGATAGCTAGATGGAACTTTATGAATCATTTTGGGAATGATTAATTGGCATTATAATCTATAGAATGATTGTATTAAAAGGGAAGATAGTGAAACTTGTTCAAGACTTATGGATTCATGATCATATCTATAAGGAGATGTTTGAGTGGGAGTATGATGCTAAAGCTCAGTGGAATGTGTTTTTTGGGAATTGATACTAGTGCAACTTCTCTAGGATGAGATGTAATTGTGAGGGGAGAATTATGACATTCTTAATTTTTGAAATATTCTACGTCAAACTTTTTTATATAATATATATGTTCCGTTTTTTGAAAATTCAATAATTTCCATTTAAATTTTTCTTTATGAATGGTATATGTCCTATGTAAAAGAAAATTCCTTCTAACATTAAACAAGTTATTTTTAGGAGTTACTAATGGAATCTGTACATATTTATGAGTTATGTAATGGAAAAACATCCATTTTATATAGATAAGTCAAATCTCTAACCACTTTGTATATGAGTCTATATATTTTTAAGAGTTATGGTAGAGTAACACTATTTATAAAACTGATTCATATGGGTACAATATTTCTTTTCGGATGCATTAGGGTATTCCTTTTATTGGGTACTGGTAACACATTTTTTAATGTTTGATAATAATAATCAATCTCCCAGTAAGGGTAACCTTGAATATGAGTGGTGGTATGTCCTAACATTTAAATAACGTGTAAGGGTATCCCCCTACCCTAACATCTGGGATATGATATTTGTGTGACTAAAACCATGTTACCCGTAAAAACAACATTTTTGTTATAAATTTCATGAAAATACATTTTTCCATTTTTATTATTCAATAATATTTGTAGGTTTCATGAATTTCGATGATAAAAATATTTGGAAATAAAATATTTGACTCGTATAATGTTTGTATCACTTTTTTGATCATTTTAAATGCACTGCCTTCTAGACTCAAGTTAAATGAAAATTTAAATGGTGAATTTAATGTAATTTTTTAAATTAAAAAAACTAATCATAGAATGATTTATTAAAAAATATTTTTATATCCTACTATTTTTTATTTTTATATTGAGTTTGGGTAATCCATAAATCCTAATCAAAGGATATGTGAACTCCTCTTCGATAAAACATATATATTTTTGTGGTCTCCTATCAAACAAACCTATAACCCTTCTCTATTATTGTGATAATAATTTTCCAAGGGATAAATTATATGGTTTATATTTCCTTCCTTTATTGAATAATTTTCCTTAAAATTATTTTCAAAATGTTTTTTAAGAACTGTTAAATGATGATAATATGAAATTATCAAGGAATAAATAAAATCATTATCTATGGTTATTTTAGATATATAAAATATTATAGAATTTGAAATTATAAATATTCATTATGGACGAAACCATTGCACACATGCTAAGGAAGAAATATATAATTTGGAATTTATCTTGGAGATAGAGATTATTATCATGTGTGGAGTGATTATTTATTTTGGAAAAAATATATAACAGAAATTATTGTAGGAATCATTGGTGATTCAATTGAACTGACTAATATGTGGATGTGATATAGGTGACTATTCATTGATAAACTATGTTGATAATATCAACAAACTTGAGACAGGATGTCACATAACCTATAGGGTCCATGTATATGATAAATATCATGTCATGAAACTATGAGTTGATATTCTTTAGATCATGTTGATTATGATCACATGTGGGAATGTTTTTTATATTTTTTCACACTCATTATATTTTATGTCTTCTAATATATGTTATTCCATGTTTACATATGTTTTTATTATGTAAATTTAATATTTTTCATATATTCATAAACCCAAAGATATATATAGACCCATCGTAGATTCATAGAAAATGAGGGGTACCATGTTTAGGAACTTACCATGAAATGATGATAAGAAAATATTATACATTGGTTTTTTATGGAACATTTTGTCTTAGACTAGGAGAATGATATGCAGTGAAATATGACCCAAGAGGCATCCATGTGCATGATTGTCTATATGAATTTACCCATGAGAGAGAAATGTGCAATGATAACATACCATGTCCATACTTAGAGGTATGGGTCTTATATGTCTATAGAGTAAAATTGAGTATGTATCCTTTGTTTGTGACATATCTACAACCACTATGTTAATAATCCAACAAGGAGCCGAAAAGGGAACTTCTAGGGTTTGTGGAAGCTCAGTTGTCATATTAATGCTATGTATGGTTTTTGTATCTTTTGTGATGTTATTTATTATCATACTATATTTTATATTTCTTGTGTATAAGTTTTAATGATAAATTGTTCCAATCCTGATAGAATTTATTACTCACACCCCATATAAGAATCATGATATCTATAAAAACAACTTCTATTGGGATACAAGAAAGGGAATGGATCCTGAAGTAGATGGTTGAGCTATTGAGAATGGAGTTTGTGGTGGGGCTGGGATATAATCCTAAGGATTTCTCAATGCTTTATTTATTTACAGATATTTTTATCTTATACAATGGTTTTTTCATACCACTTTGGGAGCCTATTTATTTATCGGTATAAAAAATGTTCTATTTTATTATTTATTTTATACATGATACTATTATTATTTAATTATGTATATATTATAAGTTTAATGACATGATAAGGAGGGAACTCCACCCACACCGATGGACTGTAGACCCTCTCTTATTGATGGAATCCACATGTGTACAGATAGGCACACATGAGGCCATGTGATTCTATAGTGTGAACTCAATGGTTTGGTTTAGGGTTTTACAATGAATCTTATAAAATTAATAAATCTCTAATATAATAACTCATATTTTACTTCTAGTGATATCTTTTGTTAAAATTCCATTGTTTATACAATAATGGGATATATGCTCACCATTTAATATTAATACATTTCCCAATGAAATCAAATATAGTGATGTAAACTAAGATGGAAAAATAATCAATTCATTTATAATGATTTAATAATGTTTTTGCTTTTATTTTCCTTATTGACATCATGTATTATGTATCTTATTTCCAAGACACTAAATTTCATACAGGCATTCACTGTTATTATTGTACTATTTTCTAATGGATTATTATTCCAGATAATATATTAAAATGCAGGGATGAAATAGTTATTTTCAATCGAATGTATTAATAATTATTGGGAATTTTGACATGAATATATTAATAATAAACCTATGGAAACATGAAAACATAGAAAACATTCCAAAATTTTGGTACACTATAGATTTTGAGGGTTTTAGTGAAGATACCTCCCGGTCCAGATGTTGGGATGTGGAGGAATCTACAAAATAAAAGTTCTAAAGGGTAATAACCTTAAAAGGGATCATTGGGTAATCACTAAGAATGTTCCTCATTTAATGAAATATAATCATAATAAGGCACACCTAGACAAACACACTTGATGGTTATGGTTTTTTTAATCAAGAGATTTTTTGTTAATAGTATGAAGTATAAAAAGATAATGTAATTTGGATGTATATACTCATAGAAACATGATATTAATAAAAATTAAGATTATATTCTATTTATAATTATTATTATATGATTTTAAATAGTTAAAAATTTCTCACATTGATTTTATTTTTTTATAAAAATAAATAGAAATACAATATATCATGTAAATAGAACATATGTTGGATGTAACAATGATTGAATTCATAATACGAGGATGTCTGAGTTAAAAACCTCATGATGATGATGAATATGTCAATTTATTCCATTAATTAAAACCAATACTACATATATAATTAAAATTTTACATGGAAGGAAGAAATGTAAGTTGAATCCTTCAAGCGTCAATGACCAGTTTGTTAGTTAAATGTCTAATTGAAATTTAAATAAATGGATATAAAATATTGAAAATATATTTATTTAGAACATTGTTTTTATAAATAAAAATTTATACTGGTAGTATATCACTATGGGATATAATCTAATAGGTTGTCAAAAATAATCATTTATGAAAACAATCACTCATGATTGTTCTTTTGGGTTTATTTCATTTGGTGAAAAGGATTGAGGTTTTTGATAAAGGCATGTTTTCAAGTAAGGAATGCGGAGAATAAATTTTTAAGTACACTCATTGAGCATGAATGTTGATCTAATCTCAAAGAGCATGATTGTATGAACAGATCTTGGGATGTGATCACATGTTGCACTCATATTTTTCATTGGATTATTTGATGTGTCATAAAAAGCATTAAAAGGAAACATCACTAAAAATTAGAAGATGGAATTGGGATCATAAGATGGGATATTTTAAAATGCATTATTTTTTATTGAGTCTCATAGTGGTATCATAGACATATCTTGTGATTGTATTTGGATCTCATGATGGGATTAGGTGTAGTGCTCTAGATTTTCTTTGGATATTGTAATGGAATAGAGTGCAACAAACATGATTTTATTTTTTCATCATGTATGGATATCACGAAATAACATGAAAATAAAATAAATATACGCAAATTCAAAGGTAACTCGCGGTCATTAAAGATCTCACGAAGTGCATGATTTTGTACATAAATAGTGATCATGTACTATGTAAAGAGTGAATATAAATCTAGGACTTTTGAAAATATTGAATGTGGGTGATGGACATGCCTAAAGAGAGAATTCAGACCATGGAATCACATGAAGCACAAATACATAGCATGGAATCCATAAAGCGCAAATGAGAATGCAGACCAGGGAGCATACAAAGCACGAATATGAATGATGGACTCCGTCTAGGGATTGTACCCATATATCATGCAATGAATGAGAATATCTCAGACCTAGATCTCATGGATCATGTAATGATGATGATGTGGAAGGTTTTCTTTGATTTATATAGTGAGATGTGGAGTAAAGGCAGTGTATTTTTTCTAATAAATACCCCTAACACTTTCTGAAACAATGACGATGTTATTCCTAAAATATTGTTCTAAAGCGTCATATGGGAAGAAGTCTTGTAGAGGGAACTCATGAATGTGGTTTTAGTATAGTTATCATGAACGACATTACATGATTGACATTGTGTAATTGTTCCACTTGATCTGAACATGGTATCGCAAAAATAAGACTCATGCCAAGGTCTTTCGCATGATCTGATGATGGTATTTCACAATGAGAGTATGTGGTTTCTCCATAAGATCATGAGATTCATGAGAAAGTATACACGTGGAATGGAATAATTGAAGTGGACTTGTGAAGGGGAATCTCATTAGGGGACATTCGAATGTGGACACAAAGAACGAAATCACGCTCTGGTCTCGCGCCAAGGACTCGCTCCAGGATCTTGTGCAATGAGTTATTTTCCAGGGTCTCTCATAGGGGTATCACCCAATAATATTTCACGAGGAGATAGAAACAAAAATAGAACTATGAATACAGTCACTATCAAATCAGATTTGTGTTATCGAAGAAGAAGATTGAGGATCTACCCTATTCGACAATTCTCATAGAAGGATTTTATTCACTAGTACAATCAATATAGGGAATGGACGATTGGCATCACATGAAGGTATTTCAAACGTATATACAATTGATATTTATATTGAAAATGTATGTCTATTCCCGTTTTCTAGAAATTGGATGTGTTTCTTCTAGGTGATTTCAAAATTGTGAAGAAGAAATCTATAACGTTATTCAAGAGAGTATCTACATATTGTTGAGGATTTATTCATTATCGATAATGAAGGGAAATACAGGTCTATAAATTTTGTGGGACCAATAAGTCCATAAACATTGAGTGGATCCTTTCCAAAGTAGTAGAAACTTAATATGAGGTAGGTGATAATTTATACATACAATGATCTAGACAAAGTGAAAAAGGGAATGATACTTGAGAAATAAATGTGATGTATATAAAAATTGTAAAGGAAATGTTCCTGGGTGTAGTAAATTTATTGTCCTACCCCATCTCATTAGCTTGATAATTTTATGGAATTGTAATCAGCAGAATGAAAAGTACCCAATGGGCCCAAGGCTTGAAATAAATGTTAATGGATTTATGGACAATTAAGTAATTATTTTCCCATTAAAATAAAAACACCATTACCAAATGATCCAATTCCCAAAATTTATACATGATTCATGAAAAAAATTATTAACAATTCAAAAAAACCCAAACCAACATAGCCAAACCATAAGAAATGATAAACATAATAACAAGTGGAAGACTAAACTATACACCTAAAATAGGAAATGAAACAACACTACAACTCCACGCCATGCTCCATGCTCCAGGAACCACAATACCATCCAAGAATCATAATGGAACACAAAAGAAAATTTTTTCATTAGATATAATAATGTTCCAAAATACAACATCTGAAAAAGAACAAAATTTCTAAAGCAGGGAGTGGGTAATGATACTCTATAGTTTTTTTCCAAATGAATTCCCTACACATTCCATTATAATAGAAAAGATTAGCACAATTATATCAACCAGTTAATATAATGTTATTAAAACTCTTCAACAATCAATAACAAACCAAACACATCTTTAACCATAATAATGTCACCCAAATAAACAAATTTACAATTAGTGAAACCAAAAATGTCATTTAAAATTTCAAATTTCCATAAACCATTCATACTAGCATAGCCACATGAATATCCCTACCACTTTCCCATGTTTCACACACTCACATGAGCTTACTGTTACCATTGTCGGTGGAAAATCACATACATTCGAGTCCTCATTTTACAGTGGAACTTCGTAACCACATCCTTGATTATTGATCATCATTCCAACTATCCATCCATTCCCAACCATGAATAATCACTTACACTAAAAAAATCCAGTAGCATTTACCAAAACATGATAACATTCAAATCCACAATTTCCAAATTATATCAAAACACATATTACAAGTCGTACTACCAACAAATTTCCATTCCAAACCAAATTTAAAAAACAATATTTTTATTTACAACCTTATTTCATAAAGAATTTTACATAAATCAACTTCGCCATTGATTTTATAATAAACATTTTAAAATCAATCAACAAATCCTCTTTGACAACAATAACATATTTTCCAACAAACCCCCAAATCATCACAAAATTTGTTTCCACGAAGCATCACAAATCACGACCACCATAATTTTTAATAAAAAAAATTAAATCTAAAACAAATACTTCATGATATATCTAAATGGATATGAAAGTGAAGCCAACTACCTTATGGTTTCAGTGAAATCGAACAACGCACAACCGCCCAATAATCCAGGTGAAAAGATATTCTTCATTCTCTTATGGTTGATATACACTCTGAATTTATCACTGAAGACATAATGATTCCACATTTTCAATGAATTCACCATAGATACCATCTCCAAATCATATGTAAAATTATTCTTGTAATTTAACCTCAACTATTGGTATCCATACAAAATAACATGATACCCTTTCATGAGAACACAACCCAAACCTGATTTTGATGCTTTACAATTCAGCAAAAACACTTTCCCTGGTTTCGGTGAAACCAAGATCAGTGCTGAGGTAAGACGATCATTAATCTCTTAAAAATACTTTTGGAACAGATAATTCTATTGAAATATGACATTATTTATTACCAAATCTATCATTGGTGAGGATAATAGTGATAATTCAGAAAAAAATAATCGATAAAACTGAGATAGACCAAAGAAGATTCGTATCTCAAATGTGTTATTTGGAGGTTTCGAAGAGAAATCATCCTCTATCATCCCTAAATCCTCTAAAACACCTCTCTATGAAATCACATGGACAAAAAATGATGTTATCGTACAAAAAAGTCTCACTTTGACAAATTTTCATACAAATGATGATCTCTTGGGATTCCCAATACTACATCCAAGTGTTTCTCATGCTCCACCATTGTCACTAATTACAATAGTATATTATACATGAATACGACCATAAAAAAATCCAAATATTTCTGAAATATTCAATTGATCAATTCCATTAGCATCTCGAGGGTATTCATAATGAAAAAGGTAATGAAAATATAATAATAATGACCATATATTCTTTGACAATCATGTTTTGGGAATATCCACCTTCTGCACCCGCAACAGATGATATCCTAATTGAATGCAAAATTTTGATAACCACATAGCTCTCCCTAATTGATCGAACATGTAATAAATTCATGGTATATGATATATATTCTTTATAATATATTTTTTGTGCTAACGATAATCATCACCCCACTAGAGTGATCAATATGTCTTTTTGACAAACAGAATCGGTGATGTTTATAGAGACATGTAAGAATGGTTGAACCCTTTGTTTTTTAACTCCTCCATCTTCTTTTTAATCCCCTAAATTATTCTAGTGTCATATAGTAAGATTGAAATTAAATTGGACTTTTCCTCGAAATGAGTTAAATAATAAACACCAATTCTCTCACAAATGGAAACCTAGTGAATTTAGTAGGAATGACATCCATAAACTGATTTACTACTGTTGTAAAACTGCATCACCCAACCTCTTCCATTGATGTGAATTGAAAAGATGCTAATTGATATGATATAATTCCAATTTATGGGGTAAAAAACCAACTCAACCACCGTAAATTTTTCTCTCCTCTAAAGATGTGGTTGATGCCATCACCCATTGTAAAACTTACTATTTGCGCATTAGTATTGATGTGGGCCTTAAAAATTTCCAACAAATCCATACCCATGACAATATCATATGTATCCATATCATGACTTGATATGTGATACCTGAACTCATCCTCATCCAGAAAAATAAAACATGCTATACACAGGACAGTACTACATTCTATTTGAACTAGTGCAGTTTGATGGATTAAAAAAGATGCCATCATTTCCATAATTAAACACAACATATCAACCAAATGAGATGTAATGATAGAATAAACATCACCCATATCAAGAAATACTTGTTTAATGGAGGAATTCAACATAAATATACATTACACTTTGGATGGTACTGAATATTAATACACCAAAACCTTCTTGAATCTAGATAGATTCATGCTAGCTTCATTGTGCTCTTTATTACCTTGTTGAAAAATTACCTACTGAGGAGTAATTCTATTATTAGGATAATCGTGACTAACTTAACTCTTCTATTGAGGAGTGTGTTGATTACCACATCCCATCGATGCATAGGAAGCATTTGGCCCCTGAGGGGTTTCATAAAAACCAGACTTCAGAGAATTACTATAGTAACACTACAGATTCCACATCTGCTTGCAGTTATGACATGGTTGATGCTATGTCATAAAATCCCACTTCATATGGATTGTATTATCAAACTTAAAGCATCATTCCACTCTCTAGTTATTTGGAATAAGATTCTCCAATTCAACTATCAGTTTCTTAACTATACTCCCACAGTATAAATAAGGGCACCACTTCTTCTTAATGCCATGCATTACAGTTCCACATTTTACCCATTGGTATCTTTATGATTAACCCTCATGTCACCCCCAAGATATACTTATCTTCCACAAATTATATATTCCCGTTTTTATTATCACTTATATAGAGCTCCATAGTTTTTGAACGAATTTCTTACCTCAATCCCGATTCAATGATATTCACCTTCATGGATGCAATTGATATGACCTCAGGTGAAAACATCATTATGTTCTTAAACATAGCTTCATATTCAGTCACATACATGTTTTCCAACTACATGTAGAATAAATACATTGTGTGTTGTATTTTTAATGCATGTGGGTAGAATTGTTTATTATATAATACATCATACCCTCCCATGTTATACATTGATCTATTCTAGCCTAGAACACAAACTCCCACCAGTAATGTGCATAAATTTATAACATGTTCCTTAATTACTCCACCTTTTAACTCCGATGGTGTTCCCATGAAATTGAAAATATTATTCGTCCTGTTCGTCCACACTTCTTCTGTTTCTAGCTCTGAAACACCCTGAAAATTTGGTGGATTATTCTTTTCAAACTAAACTAAGTGATACAAATTCCTCACCTCTTTTATTTTATTCCCACTTTCCACAGCATGGAAAGCTTCAACTATGCTCAACACTAGCTGCTGGTTCACCTAGGGATCAGGTAAAACCTAATTCTTTACCTCATCCTCTATCTGGTCTCTATGAGTTCTACCCAGTTCCATTTCTATCATCCCAAGAATAACTAAAAGCCACCCAAACCAACAACTGAATGCATACAATTCCAAATTGTATCACATTACAACTATCACAATAGTGCTTTCCAAAATTCTTTTTTTCCATGTTCAAAATTTTTAAAAAATCTACAATTTTTTCAAAATAAACCAATTCCAAAAATACCACAACCATTAACTTTTCAATACTGAGTAGTTGAAATTAATTTCATGTTTTTTTCAAAAATAAACACATTCATACCACTATATAAATCATTGTGCAAAATTAAATATGGAATCCTAGTGGAATTTAATTTCTACTATGCATTTCATTCCCATATCATTGTTTATACCAACCAAAATTAGTGCATTCTCCTATAAGTGTATCGAAAAAAACTTATGAACCTAACTCCCTAGTAACTTTATGATCAACATAAAAGAGATAGATACATCCATTTATTCTATAAATTTCATGTTTATACAATATTATACCTTTATACCATCCAAAATCATGTAATACACTTGGAATGAATGCCAAATCCAAGACCAAAATTCAATGCCAAAGACTAAACAAACATGAATGTTAATGACTGGACATACTGATACCATTTGTTACATATTTCCCTTTATCATTGGCTTGAGAAGGAAATGTAATGATACATGGAATTATGCAACATTCCCAGGGTTCTAATATCTGGAAATAAATTTTGGGGGCATCTAGAAAAATTAGGGAACAAGTTAACCTTTAACTGAAAAACACCCAACCAAACATCCCCATACCAAAAATAACTACATGATGCATGTCAGCAATGCTTCATAATTAAACTGTTTCTATTTGCGAAAGATTAATTAAGAATATCACTCACTCTCCTTGATTAACAAAACAAACATAAACCAATTCAAGCATCTTGAAACATAAATGTTTCCAATCATCTTTTATATGCTGATGATATCATAACGTTCTAAAAAGTTGATAAAAGGAATATACAAAATCATAAAATTTATGTATTTGATTAGGATGAAATATCTAGTCAAACTAAAAGATGGAACAAATCCTTTTTTTTCATTGGATAAAATTTCTCTTCGAACTAAAATGTTTCTATCGTCAACAATTTAGGAATCAAGTAATGTTCATTCCCTTTCACCTATAATAGTGTTCCCATTTTTGGGGATGACCTAAATCCAATTTTTTCACCATTATTATTGATGAAATCACCATTAAACATTCATCATGGAAGGATAAATACCTGTATATGGATGGTCAAATCTATCTTGTAAAATCTACAATTGTCTCAAAAATTATTTACTCAATGATGATTTACAAATGCCCAACTGGTATTCTTAAGAAACAAAATGTTGGTACAAATAACATTGCATGGACTGGAAAAATTCTTGGAAGTAATACTGTGACCATTAATTGGACTAATTGTTGTTCAACATTTGACAAATGTAATCTTGGCATTAAAAATGTTAAATTTTTTAATGAATCTCTCTAAGATATACTAACTTTGAGGTCATTTCACAACTACTCTGATTCCATTGTTTTTCTCAGAAAAAGATTCCTTTCTAATATAAACAATGCTAATTGTAATTATGTAACTTCTAACATTTTTCCATACATTATACAATATTTTAAAAACATCATGAACAATTCTAGATGGATGGTTAGTACAAATTCGATCATGAATTTTTTGTTTGATAACAGCACTGGTGCACCTTTAATATCCATTTTTTCCTTCTAATTCTCTCCCAGATACCACCAAATCCACCATAAGGGATGTTCTACACTATCAAATAATCAAAAATCTTTATAACATTAGACATGATATTGAAAATTATCCTTACTCCAACTCTATGTATTTCCTTATTAGGGAGTCTGCACAAAATGGTGTTCTTGACTACAAAAGTATTTATAATTACTATTTAATAAATACTGAATCTATCTTTTTCAAGTTATGTTTATAGGAAACATTGGATTAATCCTTTAATTATCCATCTTTTTTGGCATATTTTACATAGAAGTGTTCCCACTGATATTTGTCTTCAATATTATTGGATACAACTATTCCCAAAATGATTGTTTTTTAATCTACATAAGGAAGATGCAAACCATGTATTTTTGTCATGTGCTACTACTTCAGCTCTTTGGAATTATATTTCTGACATTTTAATTGAATATAGATACTCCATGATTCAATTATCTCACAACTGTAGAGTTTTGTAGAGTTTGAATTTTCACATTAAATAAAAAATATTTTCTTAACAGCTATTGATGAGCTTCTCCATGTGATCTGGTTTGAGAGAAATAAAATTATTGATAATAATATCTCATTCAGGCTTAATGCATGTCAGATTAGTATTCTAATTGCAATTCGTGATGCTGACTCAATTCATAAAGATTTCTTTGATAACCCTGTTGGTGACTTTGTGATCCTACGTCATCATAGAATTGATGGTGTTTATAGAAAACCTAGACACACTTTTTAGGTATTCTGACAAGCTCTGATTCTAGGATGGATCAAGGTGAATGTCAATGGTTATTATAAATGAAAATTGGGTCTTACAAAATGTGGTGTATTTTTAGAGACTATCATGGACAATGTCATCAATGCATCTTTGGTGGATGTGGTATGACCTCATATATTGTAGAGGAAATGATTTGGGTGAAACCTGTGGTTGATTATACCAAGAAAAAATGTCAGGAAATATTTGGAATGAATGTTATTCAACCACTATTGTACATGTGATTTGTAATTGATTGATTTTTCTTTATTGTCCTCTTACTACCCGTTGGATGATTTCTCGTACATCTTTTATGGGGAACAACCACATCTCCAGACATGTATTTCCTGAAGAGAACATAGATGCTGGTGGTCTTGCTAACAAGGGAGTTAATCATGGTATAAAATTGAAGGATGACCTTCCTGGTGACAAGATTCCAATTTATGATAATGATTGTAATGTGATTCAATACCTCAAACTCATTTAACCCTTTTTCATACATTCAATAAATTGTTCTTTGGAATTTGACAGGGGAACCACCTTTAAAAAAAATGATTCAGAATGAAACAAAACCAAAACCAATACAACCAAACGAAAGTAACCCATGATTAGAGTATCATGTATTAGACTAAACTACAAACTATTGAGTCAAAAGTTCCCTTTTGACTTTATATCTTGTTTTGGAAATCACAAATGACTTTTACCATATTGATTGTACTGACCATGATAATCGTACTGACCATGCTGATCATACTGACCTTGCTTATCATATTGACCATGCTGATCATACTGACCGTGCTTATCGTACTGACCGTACTTATCGTACTTACCATGCTGATCATAATGACCATGCGGATTGTACTGATCATGTCTATCGTACTGACCATTCAGATCATACTGAACATGTTTATCGTACTGACCATGCTGATCGTACTGACCTTGATTATCGTACTGACCATGCTGATCATACATAGAATGCTGATCGTACTGATCATGTTGATCGTAATGACCATACTGATCATACTGATCATGTTGATCGTACTTACCATGCTGATTGTACTGACCATGCATATCATACAGTCCATGATTACCATACTGACCATGCTTATCGTACTGACCAGGCTTATCGTACCAACCATGATTATCGTTCTAACTATAATTATCATACTTAATATGGAAATAGTATTGATTTTGTAAATCGTACAGAGTTTTATGAATCAAACTCACTTTTTATCGTATCAATACATTACACTAAGTAATACTTATAATACTCTTATTACTTTCATTACATGCTTTTTTTGGTCCTTTATCAAAAACACATGTTTCATATTAATCTTACTCATGTTTATCATCTTCATACATATTTTGTTTTAACCAAAATGATGTCATGGAGTTAGTTATAAACTAATCAAAATGATGTGGTTTTTCTTGTTTCAATATGACATCTATAATGCCAGGTGTCCATGTCCATCCGAGTTTTCTGGAGAATTATGAATGTTGGAGGAAATATGACCATTGGAAACTGAGGCCTATAAATAGGAGGTCATTTGAAGACAAGAACAAATATGGGTCTGATACTTTGCTTATATCAAGTTCTAGATAGAGATATTGTGACTTCTCTCTTTCTTCATGCGAAAACCTTGATATTACAAAACGTGAACAGCTCTTTCTTATTTTTTGTATTTCTATAAGTGATTTGTTTTTCATTGTGCATCTAATCAGGTGACAACCACTGAGGGCTGCCGGGGATAGGTAGAAAGTGCTACCGATCATTGAATCGAGGGATTTCAAGTGATTGAAAGAAAAAGGTGTCGATTTCCTACAAAATTGAGGGCTTTCAGGGATTGCAAGACAGGCGTACCGATCATCGTATCGAGGGTTTACCAAGGTGGTGGTAAGTCATACCTCTTATCCTGGGTTAAAGGATAACCCTTCTCTTTGGGATAAATGAATTGTAATACTTTTACATTTCCAATACTATTTGTTTTAATAAAGGGAATTGTATTATTTACCATTGTTCATTTCATTTTCATTTGTAATTGTTTCAATTACAATCATACTATTACAAATTGTATCAATTGATTCTATACGCCTTATTATAGAATCCTTCACTATTATATTACTCTGATTATTGTATTCATCTTGGATATAATTTCTTTACTTTTCTTATAGTATTACATTGTGTCATTCCTTATAACCAAGACAATTGTGATTAATTGTATCTGTTGTGAATTTAATTAGATTATGTTCTTTTAAACTAATTTCTTACGTGTTTAAACACAATGTTTTTAAACCTACAATTCACCTCCAATCTTTTATTTTTCTTTCTAAAAAACATATATATCTACATATTCAATACAAAAATTTTTATCAAAGGAGGTTTACACTGATTTATACTACTAGCTCTTATTGGATTATATGACTGTTTCAATTATTTACTACACTAATGTGTGGAGTGGAAAATATTCTGTTTTATTAGATGGAAGGAATAAATATTGGGTCAATTGAAAATATAAATCCATCTAGACCACCTATCTTTGATGGGAATGATTATGAGTACTGGAGAGATCAAATGAAGGAATTCATTATCAATAATGGAGTAGACAATTTTATTATGATTACTGGAGGTTACAATATTTCTGACAATGAAGTCAGTACATTCACTAATCAAGAGAAGAAAGAATATCAACTGAATTACAAGGTACACAATACTTTTATATGTTCTATGACAAGGAATATATACAGCCATATATCTTCTTGTGAATCATCCAACTATATTTGGAAGAAATTGGAAGTCACCCATTTTGGCACATCCAAGGTTATAGAAACAAGAAGAGCAATGCTTCGAGTAGTGTATCATGGATTTATTTTTCCTTATAGAGAGCTGGTATGTAAAGTGAAACAAATATTTATGACAATTGTCAACAACTTAAAACCTATATGAGAAAAAGGAGTTGATGATGAAGCTCTTTTTGACAAATTTATTGATATAATTCTGAATGAATGGGGGTCAAGAAGGACAGCTATTGATGAAAACAGAAAAGTTTCCCAGATTACTCTTGATGAACTCTTTGGAACTCTTCTACAGCACGAGACAAGAATAAAGAGAGATGTTGATTTAAACAAGAATAAAAATGCAATTGGAAGTGTAGCTTTTACCACTACATCTACATCTAAAACACCTGAAAGGATTAGAAGATCCAATGCTAAGAAAGTTGTTATGCATGATTCAATTGATTGTGATCTTTCAGATATTGAGTTAGCCAATCTTGCTCGAAGGATGAACAAGATTGTTGGAATGAAATAATTCCCATAAAGATTCAAAAATAAATATAGAAAGGATAAGAATTATTTAGAGGTAACTTGTTATGAATGTAAGAATATAGGAAATATAAGGACTGATTGTCCTTTACTGAAGAGAAAAGACAGAAAGGAGAAACATTCTGAAAGGAATAAGAAAAGGTATTACAAGACAATGAAAAAGAAATTCTTGAAGGGAAATGATACTTGGAGGGAAAGTGGTAGCGATTCATGAGATAATTATTCATAATATGAGTCCTCAGGACCAAAGAATATTGGACTTATATATAGACTACAAATTGAAAAAAATTGTCTTATGTATAAGGTACACAATGCTGAAGCTATTAGAAATGTTTCCTTGAATGAAAATTAAACTGACAATAAATATTATGAATCTTCAAATGATGAGTCTTCATCCTCAAAATATAATACATTACCTTCTTTTTATGAAGTGTCTGGGTTTGCTAAATTACTTGAGAATAAAAATTCTAAACTCAAGAAAAAGCTTGATAATGAAAATTCAAGAATTTAAATTTTTACTAAAGAAGTATCAGATATGTCTAATGATCTTGATATGAAAACATCTGATTTTGAAAGTATTTTACAAACCCTTGATAAAGTCAATTCTGAAAAGGATAAACTTTCTAAGGATCTATAAAATGTAATTTTTACGAAAAATGTTTTCATTCCTAACTCTAGTTCAAAATAAAATTTTTTGGAGGATAAAACATATTTTTAAAACTAAAATTAGAAATTTATTACTTGAAAAAGTGTTTGTAAAACTTTACATATGGAACGGAAAACTTTGATAAAATGTATTCTCAAAGTAGACCTTTGAGGAATTATTCTGGTATTTGTTAAACTCATTATAAACCAGTTTTAAAAAATAACTATTTTGTTCCTGAAAGTCACCATTTTTGTACTAAGTGTCAATTTAGAGGACACTGGAAAAGATATTGATCTCTTAATAGAACCCAGTCATTAAAATTTCATAAATCCCATTTTGAAAAACAAATATAAATTCCTAAAATTATTTAAACTAACCAATCTAGATCCAAATAAGTTTGGATTCTAAAAAACAAATTGTTTCTTTTTCATGAAAATAAGAAGTGTACCAACAAGAACATTGGGTACATGGATAGTGGTTGTTCATGACACATGACATGAAAAAAATATTTCTTTAAAAATATCATCTAAACAAAATGTGTAATGGTTACCTTCAGAGATAATGCTCAAGGGAAAATTGTTGGAAATGTTAATATTGTTTTTCATGGAAAAGATCTTATTTCAAATGTTTTGTTTGTTAACGGTCTTGTAACACCCCGAGATTTTATGAAAAATATTCTTTTTAATTTCTTTAATGTCTTGTGTTGTACGCTAAACCAAAAGGAGCTTTCTCAACACGCATCCTTGACTTGCCTTGTGTTACACTCAATCACGACCTTCCACGATAGCGTGTGTAGTACGCAATACTGAGTTTTACTAAACAACGATATGCTATTAAAATATTATTAAAACTAGCCCTTATGAATAGTAATAACCACATTTTTAAATTTTATAAATTTTATCTCTCAAAATGGACTTCATTTTTGGATTCGGAGTATCGAAATTAGCCTAAGGTGAAATTTTGGTACTTTTCGGATAACTTTCATATTCTGATGAATAGTGAAAATTACTGAATTTTAATTAAAAACAACTTTTTTAATAAAAATAATTAATAGTGATACATTGTTAATTTGATTGGTTTTAATGTATATTTAGAATATATTTTTACAATTTAATATAATGTTGGTCGTTGGATGTAATTCTACATTTAAACCAGTTATAAACAAGTTTCAATCTTTTGATAGTTATTATCTCTTAAAAACAGGCTATTTGTTTTGATGACGAGAATTAATTTTTAAATTAGTTAATGCAACTGATATGTTTTGAATTTGGTAAAATAGACATAATTTTTGAGTTCATAATATCAAATATAGCTTAGGCATAATTTTTGGTATTTTTCTGAAAAATTTCAATTTTTGATGAATAGTGAAACCACTAAGTGGTAGTTAAAAAAACTGAATTGTTCATAAAACATAATTTTACCGCTTCTGTGAGTGGAATTTCAAAAATACGAGAAACACGATTGATGTCAGTAAGTAAAATGTGGTTCAATGAGATGAAAATAATTTTTTGGTGAATAGTAACTTTTTACTTTTTTTTTACCACGGTTAAAAGTAAATAGGGTAATTAAGAGTAGAAATGATATTATTATTACCCTAACACATGTCCTAATTCTATTACACAAGTGTAATTCGACCGAAAACAAACTTAGGAATAAAATATGACCATTTAGGCCTACTTGGATTAGATTAGGACATTTATTATTAATTTATTTAAAGAAGGGTTAAAAGAGTTAAAATCAAAGTTTATTTACTATCACATTTTTAATATAGGGTTATACATGAGATAAATTCAAATATAAATACTCATTAGAATCATAGAAATATTTCATACATAATTATATTTTATTTATAATTTTTAGACATTAAATAATTTAATTTATTTATGACATAATGATGATGTAGTAATTACCATAATAGTGAACGTTTTTAATAATTGATATTATAAATACCCAAATAAATATAATTTGAGACTTTTTGTGATTTAAACTAATTTTCTACATTAATATGACATGTTAGTATTGATTTAATTAACTTTTTTAGATCTTATCATTCTGTTATGAGTTTCACAAAAATCAATTACTAAATAGTGTCAAAATTGACATAAAATAGTTTTTAAAACAAATATTATAGTATTAATTTTTATTTTATTCCTAAAAATATAAGGTTCGTCCAAATGACTTAGATAAAGTTATATATATTAATAATAAACAATTTGGGGTTCGTTTGGCTTCTTATAGTAAGTTTATTAACCTTATAGTGTAAGAACACAAGAAGACACGGTAAAAGTAAAATTATTTAACTTAATGTTAAATCTAAATGATAAGGTTACAATAGGAACCTAAACTTGTCTAAATTCTATTGGATGAGAGGATTTCGACCCATCCCCACCTTATCTTCGAAATAAATCAATTTGGAGCTATTTAAAACCGAACTTGACTTTATAATAAAATAATATTTTTAGTTTTTCCAAAGGAGCCCCTCTCCTCCCTTATAAAAGGGCACCTCCTCCCTCTCTTCCTCACACAACATTGAGCCTTCAAGCTCGTCCAACCCCTGAAACATTCTCTTCTCCACTTCCCTTGAAACATCCTAGAGGTTATGGTCTTCTTTAAATACCCATTTTAGTGACCTAAAAAGAGGTCTCAAAGAAGCACTTCAAAGAAGAGGTAATTTCCGTTACTGATTATTTCACCTTTATTTCTTCTTCCACCTCTTCTTCTTAGGTTGTTTCATTATGAAGTAATAACATCAGTGTCACTAATATACTGATATGTTATTATAAGTATGAAACAATCCTATTTCACCATCTATCCATCCTACGGAAAACGAAATCACCGCGCGTGCATACGTACGGAATACCGTCTCCACGCCGTGGTGAAATCTATTTTCCACCACCACATTACTTGGATGGGTATAATGGTGTAAATAATAACTATATATTATTATTTTAAAGTGATATTTATTCTAAAATAGTATACATACACTCCAATACAGTCCCACGATCATGAGAACGATATCATCGCTCGTGCGTACGTACGGACTACTGTCTCCACGACGCGATGAGATTCATTCTCCACTTTAACAATTCATGAATGATTATAAAGTATATATAATAAGTAATCATGAAATATATGACATTATAATGCTACTGTACTTATGTGTATATATATGTATTTCATCTACTTAATTCCTCTCAATTCAATAATGAAAAGAAAACAGCGTTCATGCGTACGTACGACCTACCGTCTCCATGAACAGTGTATTTCTTTCCATTTATAGATCCATTATATATATGTATATTATGAATATATATTATATATAAATCATGTTTTATATTCTATAATTACGTAATAATGATCTAAGTAATCATATGAATAATTACAATTTAAAACACGAATGACAAATGAGACGATTTTACCCAAAACACTACTTTAACATGAATTTACAAAAGAACGGGTAATATAAAGTCATAAGTGAACCATATATGATATAATAACAATGAATATGATTCTTTAATAAGTCAATGACATTATTTAAATCATTATACAGGAGGTTCGGACACTTACGAAGCAAATCAGACCTAAGGTAAGGGAAATATCACAATCTCATTGTTATCCGAGATTGTTTATACTTTGGTATTTACTGGGGAGTATCTTATCATCCACATCCATGTTTCCTCAATATGTTATATTATTTCCATCCACCTACTATTGTTTAAATCCAATTTTACCTTTCGGTGAGTTTTTAGTAAAGGATATGAAAGGAATCTTTTGTCGTTTTTCATACGAGGTACTTTTTGACTTTTCCGAAAAAAGTATGAGAAGAATGTTTTTTTAACATATACGGCATGAATGGATTTTTAAAACATTATTTCCAAGAATCTTACTTTACAAGTTTCATGTTTATTTTTAATCAACTTCTTTTACTTTAAAGTTTTATGACATGTTAAGAAAGGAAAAATGTTTTTAAAGAAGAAAGGATATTTTCCTCAAGAATTCATTTCAAGTGTTTTTTCAAAACTATTTTCCATATAAGATGAAGTTATTTGATATGTATGTTTCAAGTAAAATGTCTCTATGATTTAAATTGTTTCAAGTTTCTTATGATAAAATGATATCAATTGTTTATGGATTATTATGGCATGATGTTTAAGAATCCCATTTTATTACATGGGTTATGCAATGATGTATGATTTATGATTTTGTGGCACACATAAGAATGGTATCATTATGAGATGGGTGGGACCTATATCTCCCTCCAATTCATTGGGTAAAGATTTTATATCTCATGAGATAGACATGGCAGGAATGGTAGGTTATACCGGTTCAGTGAAACAGGACTGAAACGAGGGTGACTCGGTTCAGAAAGGGACTTTGTCCACTAAGATAGTCTTGGCAATGTGTCTTGACTAATAAGATATGATTCTTTATGATTATTTGTGTATGCCACAAATTTTAATTTTTAAAGTTATGATTATTGTGATTACATTTCACTGCCATGAGTTATCCCAGGTTATGAAATTGTGATCTTTTTTACATGTTAAGATTTCCAAAAGTTATGTGCTTATGTATATGATGTGATTGATATTTATTTTGTTTACCCTTTTTGAGCATTTGAGCTCACCCTTTTATGTTTTCTTTTCCCCAGGATATAAATAATGGTTTTAGGTATAAAAAAAGAAGATCTTTATGGGAGATGTTGAAGATCCTTCACCAGGATTAGAAGATTATATTCCGAGTTTCCAAAGACACTAAACTATTACGATCCTTGTGTGTGTGTTTTTGTTATGTACTAAGTATTCCGCAAATATAATGTAATATCAATGTACGTAAAGCTTCAGGTCTCTACAGTTGGTATCAGAGGAATGGTTTAGTCAACCTTTGGAAACTAGGATGTGAGAATGTCAGTGAGATCCCTAGAGATATTTCTAAGGTATGTCTAGGGATGTCCCTAAGGATAAGTATACATATTGGATATAGTCCTAGAACTACGGTAACGATCTTAGAATTTAACCTAAGATGTTAGATATTGAGGGTACTCCCCCTTAACTATGTTTTTTTCTCTAGCATGATTTTTTCCTCTCACAAGATTCTTTTTGTGTTTTAGTTAATAGAGGGAACCAGAAGGAATTCGGTTAACATTGAATCCAATGAAAAAATTGGTGACTATGAGCAACAAAATTGTGTAATTCCTAGAGAGAAAGATATTGTGATTATGCCGAATCAGTCATTGCGATATATGATTAACAAGGTGAAATTTAGTGGTTTTCCTAATTCATCAAAGAAGATGAAGATAAACTATTATTCATGTTCGCATGTTGAGGAGCATAAAGAAAGGAAGATTGAGATTTCTAAAGAAGGGAAGAAGAACCTTGAGGAATACCTCAAATGGAGGGACCGATGTTCTCTGTGTGGAGAAAAGGGTCATAGAGTGACAGACTGTTATGGAGTTCAATGTATTATTTGCGGAGAACATGGACATTACCCAACTCAATTCCCTGACCTAAAAAGTTACTTCTAAATCAATGAAGGACTTATTCCAGGACAATCATTGAAGTGGATGGAATGAAGTGTTTATGTATTGATATTCAAGAATAATGTTGTTGAGGTACTTTTATGGTGTATTGAAATATTTATGTATTTGTCTATTGTGGTTTTCAATAATTTTAAGGTACCGGTAACCATGAAAAGTGATTCAAATATTTTGGAAAGTAGATGATATGCGCATAATGAAGGGATAAGGAGAAAATGAAATGTTTGACAGTATTCATGAGCTCATGATTGATATAAGGACTAAGTGATATCATGGTTTGAGTATATAGAATTTTGAGGATTTTGGTATTTGGAAAGAGTTAACTTTTAACAGAACTCATGTTTTCACTATGGTTCAATGGGTATTCAAGAGAGTACATGATTAACGCCTTTGAATGTTTGGAATGTGACCAACAAGATATATCTTATGATATATGGGGATCAATGATGGTATTAAATCTCAGAGTGGACGACAGTATTATGGATAAGCCTAAAGATTGGAATGGATTATGTTGGACATTAGTTAGTATTATTGATGGGATGTTATAGTAACATAGCTTTAGAAAAAAGGACAACCTGTAGGACGGGCGACAGCCCATCGCGTCGGACAAGGCTGTGGGAATCGAACCCACAACCCAAGTGCGACTGGCATTTATCACCTACCACTGGCCTACAGAAAGTCCCTGGTTAGTATAAAATAGTTTTATTTTATTAAGCGGTATGATATATGAAGTATAAGTTCATTTTTGGAACCATATACGATTAACCATAAGATGGACTTATAACTTTTGCTAACCTTTTGTTTGAAAGAGATGGAATGAACCATCATTCTATCACATGATTTGCTAACACTTCACGAATAACATATTCAACTTCATTTATTTAAGAGATGAAGTGGAAATTGTTTAAGGCATGAACAACAGTGAGATTGTACCAAAATAAAGTAAGTATTTATTCTAATTCAAATTCTTCAACTTTAGGGAAATGATCTTGAAAACCAAAAATGTTGTCCTAGTGCTCTTATATCTGATTAATCAGATGGTACCTTAGATTTTCACAAATTTATGGATTTGTGATTCTTGGATTTTCCATATCCATGTTCTCTACCACTCTCCATCAAAACATGATGGTTTTATTTTTCTTCCATATCCATATTTTCACCTATGTGAAAACCCAGTGATTAGTTTATTTGGGTAACCGTTACGTTTCATACTTTTTTTTAAAGATTGGTTTTGGTATTCCTTTTTACGATGTGGGTTTCTATTAAAGAAACTTTCAAGTAGTAAACCATTTATAACCCCGACGAATTTTGAGGGCGAAATTCATTTTAAGGGGGTAGAATGTAACACCCCAAGATTTTATGAAAAATATTCTTTTTAATTTCGTTAATGTCTTGTGTTGTACGCTACATTAAAAGGAGTTTTCTCAACACGCATCCTTGACTTGCATTGTATTACACGAAATCACGACGTTCCTCGATAGCGTGTGTAGTACGCAATATCGAGTTTCACTAAACAACGATATGGTATTAAAATATTATTAAAACTAGCCGTTATGAATAGTAATAACCAACTTTTAAAATTTTAGAAATTTTATCTCTCAAAATGGACTTCATTTTTGGATTCGGAGTATCAAATTTAGCCTAAGGTGAAATTTTGGTACTTTTCGGATAACTTTCATATTCTGATGTATAGTGAAAATTACTAAATTTTAATTAAAAACAACTTTTTTAATCGAAATAATTAATATTGATAAATTGTTAATTTGAGTGGTTTTAAAGTATATTTAGAATATATTTTTACAATTTAATACAATGTTGGTCATTGGATGTAATTCTACATTTAAACCAGTTATAAACAAGTTTCAATCGTTTGATAGTTATTATCTCTTAAAAACACGCTATTTGTTTTGATGATGAGAATTAATTTTTAAATTAGTTAATGAAACAGATATGTTTTGAATTTGGTAAAATAGACATCATTTTTGAGTCCATAATATCAAATATAGCTTAGGCCTAATTTTTGGTATTTTTCTGAAAACTTTCAATTTTTGATGAATAGTGAAACCACTAAGTGGTAGTTAAAAAAAACTGAATTGTTCATAAAACATAATTTTACCTCTTCTTTGGGGGGAATTTTAAAAATTAGAGAGACACGGTTGATGTCAGTAAGTAAAATGTGGTTCAATGAGATGAAAATAATTTTTTGGTGAATAATAACTTTTTACTTTTTTTTACCACGGTTAAAAGTAAATAGGGTAATTAAGAGTAGAAATGATATTATTATTACCCTAACACATGTCCTAATTCTATTGGACAAGTTTAATTCGACCAAAAACAAACTTAGGAATAAAAGATGACCATTTAGGCTCACTTGGATTAGATTAGGACATTTATTATTAATTTATTTAAAGAAGGGTTAAAAGAGTTAAAATCAATGTTTATTTACTAAAACATTTATAATATAGGGTTACACATAAGATAAATTCGAATATAAATACTCATTAGAAAGCTAAAAAGATTTCCTACATAATTATATTTTATTTATAATTTTTAGACATTAAAAAAATTAATTTATTTATGACATAATGATGATGTAGTAATTACCATAATAGTGAACAATTTTAATAATTGATATTATAAATACCCAAATAAATATAATTTGAGTCTTTTTATGATTTATACTAATTTTGTAGGTTAATATGACATGTTAGTATGTATTTAAGTAAATGTTTTCTAACTTATCATTCTTTTATGATTTTCACAAAAATCAATTACTAAATAGTGTCAAAATTGACATAAAATAGTTTTGAAAACAAATATAATATTATTAATTGTTATTTTATTACTAAAAATCTAAGGTTCGGCCAAATGACTTAGATAAGGTTATATATATTAATAATAATCAAGTTGGGGTTCGTTTTTCTTCTTATAGTATGTTTATTAACCTTATAGAGTAAGAACACAAGAAGACACGGTAAAAGTAAAATTATATAACTTAATGTTAAATCTAAATGATAAGGTTAAAATAGGAACCTAAACTTGTCTAAATTCTATTGTATTAGAGGAGTTAGACCCATCCCCACATTATCCTCGAAATAAATCAATTTGGAGCTATTTAAAACCGAACATGACTTTATAATAAAATAATATTTTTAGTTTTTCCAAAGGAGCCCCTCTCCTCCCTTATAAAAGGGCACCTCCTCCCTCTCTTCCTCACACAACTTTGAGCCTTCAAGCTCGTCCAACCCCTGACAAATTATCTTCTACACTTCCCTAGAAACATCCTAGAGGTTATGGTCTTCTTCAAATACCAATTTTAGTGCCCTAAAAGGAGGTCTCAAAGAAGCACTTCAAAGAAGAGGTAATTTCCATTACCGATTCTTTCACCTTTATTTCTTCTTCCACTTCTTTTTCTTAGGTTTTTTCATTATGAAGTAATAAAATCAGTGTCACTCATATATTGATATGTTATTATAAGTATGAAACAATCCTATTTCACCATCTATCCATCCTACAGAAAACGAAATCACCGCGCGTGCGTACATACGGAATATTGTCTCCACGCCGTGGTGAAATCTATTTTCCACCACCACCTTACTTGGATGGGTATAATGGTGTAAATAATAACTATATATTATTATTTTAATGTAATATTGATTCTGAAATTGTATACATAAACTCCAATACAGTCCCACGATCATGAGAACGATATCATTGCTCGTGCGTACGTACGGACTACCATCTCCACGACGCGATGAGACTCATTCTCCACTTTAACCATTCATGAATGATTATAAAGTATATATAATAAGTAATAATGAAATATATGAAATTATAAAGCTACTGGACTTATGTTTATATATATGTATGTCATCTACTTAATTCCACTCAATTCAATAACGAAAAGAAAACAACGTTCATGCGTACGTACGGCCTACCGTCTC
This sequence comes from Viscum album, assembly GCA_963277665.1. Taxonomy (NCBI): domain Eukaryota; kingdom Viridiplantae; phylum Streptophyta; class Magnoliopsida; order Santalales; family Viscaceae; genus Viscum; species Viscum album. The sequence continues at coordinate 1,262,256,396 of OY728129.1, read as the reverse complement.
CATGAACGGTGTATTTCATTCCATTTATCGATCCATTATATATATGTATATTATGAATATATATTATATATAAATAATGTTTTATATTCTATAATTATGTAATAATGATCTAAGTAATCATATGAATAATTACAAGTTAAAACACGAACGACAAATGAGACGATTTTACCCAAAACGCTACTTTAACATGAATTTACAAAAGAACGGGTAATATAAAGTCATAAGTGAACCATATATGATATAATAACAATGAATATGATTCTGTAATAAGTCAATGACATTATTTAAATCATTATAAAGGAGGTTCAGACACTTATGAAGCAAATCGGACCTAAGGTAAGGGAAATATCACAATCTCATTTTTATCCGAGATTCTTTATACTTTGGTATTTACTGGGGAGTATTTTATCATCCACATCAATGTTTCCTAAATATGTAGTATTATTTCCATCCACATACTATTGATTAAATCCAATTTTACCTTTTGGTGGGTTTTTAGTAAAGGATATGAAAGGAATCTTTTGTCGTTTTTCGTACGAGGTACTTTTTGACTTTTCCGACAAAAGTACGAGAAGAATGTTTTTTTAACTTATACGACATGAATGGATTTTTAAAACATTATTTACAAGAATCTTCCTTTAAAAGTTTTCAAGTTTATTTTTAATCAACTTCTTTTAGTTTAAAGTTTTATGACATGTTATTAAAGGAAAAATGTTTTTAAATAAGAAAGGATATTTTCCTCAAGATTTCATTTCAAGTGTTTTTTCAAAACTATTTTCCATATAAGATGACATTATTTGATATGTATGTTTCAAGTAAAATGTCTCTATGATTTAAATGGTTTCAATTTTCTTATGATGAAATGATATCAATTGTTTATGGATTATGATGGCATGATGTTTAAGAATCCCATTTTATTACATGGGTTATGCAATGATGTATGATTTATGATTTTGTGGCACAATTAAGAATGGTATCATTATGAGATGGGTGGGACCTATATCTCCCTCAAATGCATTGGGTAAAGATTTTATATCTCATGAGATAGACATGGCTGGAATGGTAGGTTATACCGGTTCAGGGAAACAGGACTGAAACGAGGGTGACTCAGTTTAGAAAGGGACTTTGTCCACTAAGATAGTATTGGCAATGAGTCTTGACTAATAAGATTTGATTATTTATGATTATGTGTCTATGGCACAAAGTTTAATGTTTTAAGTTATGATTATTGTGATTACATTTCACTCCCATGAGTTATCCTAGGTTATGAAATTATGATCTCTTTTACAAGTTATGATTTCCAAAAGTTATGTGCTTATGTATATGATGTGATTGATATTTCTTTTGTTTACCCTTAATGAGCATTTGAGATCACCCTTTTATGTTTTCTTTTCCTCAGGATATAAAGAAAGGTTTTAGGTATAAAAAAAAGAAGATCTTCATGGGAGATGTTGAGGATCTTTCACCAGGATTAGAAGATTATATTCTGAGTTTCCAAAGACACTTAACTATTACGATCCTTGTGTGTGTGTTTTTGTTATGTACTAAGTATTACGAAAATGTAATGTAATGTCAATGTACGTCAATCTTTGGGTCTCTACAGGTCTTAAGCACAATCTCTTCATCATAATTCAATTATGTGATCAAGGTTACTTTGTGAATTTTAGAAATGATAAATGTCTAGTTCACAATTCCATGGATGAGTTCATTCTATCTTCCAATAGGAAAGAGAATGTATACACTATTAACTTAGACGACCTTAGGAGCCAAAAGTTACCCTACTTAAATGCAATAGAAGACCAATCATGGCTATCACATAGAAGAATATGAAACTACAACCTGAAAAACATTTGTAAACTGTCAAAGAGAAGACATGTAAAGGGACTACTAGATCTTAGATATGATACTTCAAAAGTCTGTGATCCTTGTCAATTTGGTATGCACCATAAAACTATATTTAAATCAATTAATGATGTTTCAACTTCTAATGCATTATAGCTAGTTCATATGGATCTTTTTGGTCCTTCACAAACTAGAATCATTTGAAGAAAATACTATGTATTTGTTTTAGTTGATGACATTACTAGATTTGCATGGGTCTATATTCTAATGATGAAATCTGAAGCCTTTTTCAATTTCAAAACCTTTAGAGCCCAAGTTAAAAATGAGAAAAACCTACCATTGATAACTATTCATAGTTATCATGGTGGTGAATTTCAAATTTCAGATTATTAAACTTTTTGTAGTAAGAAAGGTATTACTCACAATTTCTCATCTCCAATAACTCCTCAGCAAAATGGTGTTGTTGAGAGAAAAAATCATATTCTTCAAGAAATGAAAAGTACCATGTTGAGTGAATACTCAATTTCTAAGAATGTTTGGCCTGATGTTGTGAGTAGTGCTTGTTATACTATAAATCGTATTTTTACTAGACCTTTTCATAATAAATCACCTTATGAATTATGGACTGGCTGAAAACCTAAAGTTTCATATTTCAATGTTTTTGGGTGTAAAGTATTCATTCTGAATACTAAAGATAATCTAAACAAATTCCACCAGAATTGGATGAAGGAATCTTTCTAGGCTATTCTACAACTTCTAAGGCATATAGAGTTATCAATAAAAACAATTGTACTGTTGAATATACAATACATGTTAAATTTGATGAAACCAATACTTTTGTTTTCAACCAATCCCAACCTACATCTCCAGATGTGTTTTCTAAAAATGTTAATCAACCTCTATCAGGTGATTCATCTTATAAGGAAAATTTTATAGAAAGTGTTCCAGAAACTTTTAACCCAGAATATTTTCTACCATATGCTGATGAATAGGTTTTACAAAACCCAAATCAATTGTTTCTTATGAATCATACCCTTGATAATATAATTGGTGATATAAATGAACCTGTAAGGACCAGAAATTCCTTAAGAAATTGAATATAACATCTTGCCTTTCTTTCCCAATTCAAATTTATAAGTCCAAGTGAGGCCTTAGGTGATGAAGATTGGATTAAAGTAATGAAAAATGAACTAAATGAATTTAAAAGGAATCATGTGAGGGATTTAGTTGAAAGACCTAATGAAACAACCATAATTGGTGTAAAATGGGTTTTTAGAAACAAATGTGATGAAAATGGAATAATTGTAAGAAATAAAACATGAATTGTTACTATGGGATATATTCAACAAGAGGGAATAGATTACGAACAAACATATGCTCTGGTAGCTATACTTGAATCTATTCGTATTCTATTATCTTTGCAGAATACTTTAATTTGAAACAATTTCAAATGGATGTTAAATGTTCTTTTCTAAATTTTTTTGTCCAAGAAGAAGTGTTGGTCAAACAACCCGCTGGTTTTCATGACTCAAAACATCCTAATCATTTTTTTAAACTTACCATACTCTATGTGGCCTTAAACAAGCCCCTAGAGCATGGTATGATAGGCATACAATATTTCTTTTACAAAACAATTATGAAAAAGGTATAGAAGATCCAACCATTTTTATAAAAATGGAAAATAAAAATGTTTTGATTGTTCAAATTTATGTTGATAGCATCATATTTGGATCAGCACAACAATCTTTAACTGATTCTTTTTCCAACTTAATGAAATCTGAGTTTGAAATGAGTATGATGGTTGAGTTAACAATCTTTTTAGGTTTTCAAATTTCACATAAAATAGAAGAAACATATATATCTCAACATAAGTATATAAAATATTTACTCAAAATATATTGTTCGACAAGACTAAAAGTATTATCACTCCAATTGGTACCTCAAATACACTTGATCTTGATGAAATTGGTAAACCAGTAGATCAAACAATTTTTAGAGGTATGAGAGGAAGTTTGTTATACATGACAACCAGTCGACCAGACATAATGTTTTCCATATGTTTATGTGAAAGATACCAATCTAATCCAAATGAGTCTCATTTAAAAGACGTGAAAATATTTTTTCGATATTTAAAAGGCACTATGGATATAGGTCTTTCTTAATCTTCTAAAAATGATTTTGTGTTGAAATTTTTTCAGATGATGAATTTGGTGGTGGTAGAATGGATATAAAGAGTATATATAGATCATGCCATTTATTATGAGATTATTTGGTTTTCTGGTCTTGTAAGATACAACACTCAGTAGATCTTTCCACTGCTGAAGCTAAATATGTAGCAGCTAGAAGTTGTTGTGCTCAAGTGTTATGGATGCAACACACACTCACTGACTATGTATTGAGTTTTTCCAAAACTCAAATTCTTTGAGATAATACTTGTGCTATATCTCTTAGTAAGAACCCATCACATCACTCTCGTGAAAAACATATAGAAGTTAGGAATAACTTTCTTAGGGATTACACACTAAAAGGAGATATTATTTTACTATTCATCAGAACGTAAGAACAACATGATGATATTTTTACAAAGCCATTACCTTCCTATAGATATGAGTTTATGAAACAGAATCTAGGAATGATTACATTAAATTAATCATTCATGTATAATTCATGTTTTTTACATATCCATACATTAAGAAACTCCTATTAAAAGGATAACATTTTACATAATATTATTTTTATATGTTTATTCTCCTAGTTTTTGTTTTTTGCTTTATGACTATCATAATGACTGTTTATTTTCCATTTTTTTCCTTTTGTTTGTTCTCTTCATTATTTGTTTTCCATCGGCAAGTCACCCTATGGTAACAAGCTTGTTTTCCATTGGCATGTCACCCTATGATAAAAAAGTTTGTTTTCCATCGGCATGTCACCCTATGGTAACAAGTTTGATTTCCATCGGAACTTCACCCTATGGTAATGACTTTGTTTCCCATCGGCACATCAGTTCATGGTAACGAATTTGTTTTCCATCGGCACGTCAGTCTATGGTAACAAATTTGTTTTCCATCGAAACATCAGTCTATGGTAACGACTTTGTTTTCCATCGGCACGTCAGTCTATGGTAACGACTTTGTTTTCCATCGGCACGCCAGTTCAAGGTAACGAATTTGTTTTCTATCGGCACGTCAGTCTATGGTAACGAATTTGTTTTCCATCAGCATGTCAGTTCCTAGTAACATTTTTGTTTTCCATCGACATGTAAGTCTATGGTAATGGAATTGTTTTACATCGGCACATGAGTTCATGGTAATGACTTTGTTTTCCATCGTCACGTCAGTCTATAGTAACGACTTTTTTTCCATCGGTCCGTCAGTTCATGGTAACAGCTTTGTTTTCCATCGACACGTTAACCTATGGTAATGAATTTGTTTTCCATTGGCATTACAATCGATTGTATTATTTCTCCACATACTCTTGTGTTTTCTTTCAATCTGTTAATACTATTTAAACCAACTATTACATTACGATCTCTTGCTGGTACATATTGTCCATACATTTCTTTTAAAAAAATCTTTTAATCCCATCCGTCGGTTTCTTTTTCTTCTGATCTCAACTGTAGAAGATCAACCGTCACCCGTTTTCACCTATAAATAGACCCATCCCCTTCCCAAACCACATCTACTTTTCAAAATTTTTAACGAAGCTCTACCCCTGTTTTATAACTTCATACTATATTCCATAGGCTTCACCTATATTTCTCAGTACTCTTCTAACACTCCTACCGAAATTTCTTCAAAGACATTTTCAAAAAAATAAATTTTCAGAGAAAGGTTAGTCTCTCGGGACTTCTTTGATTCTTACGATTCTACAATCAGAAGAATTATTTTGTTTCAAGGCTGAGAGAATTTGTGTGTTGAAAAAACAGTGTCTCAAGATCCACTTCTAATTAATGAAGTTAGTCTGTTCTACAAAATAGTATCTTTCGACAAAAACATTACTATCAACATTGTTGTGTATGATAGACAGATACCAATGTCTGTGAAACAAGCAGCCCACTTTCTGAATAATCCAACAAAAAATACCAGAGTAAGTTAGTACATTGAACAGAGAAAGTGCTAAAAAGTCATTGTTTCTTATAAATGATTAGAAGAGGAAAGTGGCTGATCTTTCTCCAGATAATAGATTTGTGTAACTTTGGATGTAAGGTTTTCTTATCCCAAGTTAAGGGGATAGAGAAACTCTGAATATTTTTTATATCTTCATGCCTGAATAGATTTTCAACATGATAAATGTAAATCTCCTGGGATATATTTTTGGAACTATCAAGAATGTTATGTGACAAGAGATAAAGTCCTATTTAATCATGTATCCATCTATTCTTACAAAGTTCATTATTAAGAGCCTGAAGTTTTGTAATATTCCTTTGAAAGGATAATTGAAAGAGATGATGCCTTCGTGGATATGATAGAGTACGTTGAAGAAGTTGAATGTATGTTTTGATCAGAATTAAAAGTTTTTGTTAAGGATTTAGAAGATGAATTGGCACAGAATCAATTAACACATATACCAGTCAAAGACAATCCATCTATTAGTGCTCCTCAAAAGTAATATCTGCAAACAAGTTCAAATCCAAAGAAGAAACCTAAGTACATTAAGGTTGTTTTGGCCAGGTGGAGAAAATAAGGAGAACATAGAAATTAATGTTATCAGATGTTTGTTCTTGACCCAACTGAAGCTTTTTCTGAGAGGTTCAGGGTTGAGGATACCCTTCATGCTGAAAAGAAAAAGAAGAATCTTTTAAAAAGAAAATATAGAGATTTTGAGGTTTCAAAAGTCATGAAAATTGTTGAGGATGCTAGTGCTCAAATAACCAAAGAATTATATCAAGTACCCCTTTTTCAAACACTTCCAGTGCCAGAAAAAGGGAAATAATTTTTAGAATAAATCGAGGAAGTTGAAGAAGAGGAAAAATATTTCCTTTTGTAATTACTTAAGTGCTCAAAGAAAAGTAGAGAAGAATCATTTCAAAAACAAAGTGAAGGTATTCAACAAGCTATTCATGTCGATCAAGCACTGGCTGAATCTTTTGAAACTCCTGAAAGAATTATTTCTAAAGAGAATCAACGTCCTCAATTTTCTCAAACAGAAAAAACAATCGTTATAAGTGAAAAAGTGGAAGAATAAAGAAAGGGGATTGAAAAAGAAAAAAAAACAACCATTTGTAGACTCAAGCCGATCAAATGAACTATATTCGTACGATGAGGGTACCGATTCAGAAAAGACATTTTCTCTAAAGATGAGTGAATACATTTTTCATGTTTTAAGGAGAATTGAGAAGCCAATTCCTTATTTTCCTAGACTTTAAGTAAATATTGATTTCATTACTAAGAATTAGATAATGATGTTTAGATCTGTAAGAGAATTAAGAAAGATAGTTTTGTCAGTTGATGCCGATTTGAATGTTATATATGAAAGTTCGGCTTCTCATAAGAAGTATTGCAATAGAATGACTAAGTGGTCATACAAAACAGAGAGCTCAGTGAATGATCATGAAGTGTCAATTGAAAACTTAAGGAGGCTTTCAAATGATCTCACAAATGATTTCAATAGGATTGTCAAAGAAACTGTTGAAAGGAAGAATCAATTGTCAAATACCCATAGAGCCGATATTCCTTTAGTGAAAGAGTTACAAGAAAGAATGATTGATTTTCAGTCTGAGTTTTCGAAGGTTTCATCTTTAAATGATGAAATAGTCTTGTTGAAGAAACAAAATTCTATGTTATCCAAAGTCATCAATAATTTACAAAATAGGATAGACACTCTTGAATAAGTAATCAGAGTCCACGAGGATACCATCAAGAATTAGGATCAGCTTTTTTCCAACCAACAAGAGCTTCTTAGATCTCAGGGTGATTCTATATCTGAATACAAGAAGGAAATAAAAAAGATGAATGTAATTCTTCATGAGTTGATAAAGAAGTAAAAGGAAAGAGAAAATAAATGACTGTTGTATTTGTTATCTTTTCATGAACTCTATAAGCTTCTATTAACGTAATGAGATTTATGTTTCTCTTTCTTTTGTCCTAAATTTCTTTTCTCTAACTCTTTCAGGGAACTCAAGATTACCCCATTCTTTTTGTAAATCACAACGGGGGAGAATGTTTTATAAAGTTAGAACGTTTTAATCAAATACGTCTAAGTCAAGGAAAATCTACGAATGAAATCCTTAAGAAAATACATACCTAAGGAGATTTAGTTGTATTCAATTTCATATTCAGAAGAGTTTCCAATAACTCAGAGGGAGACAAGTATTTCTTTTTGTTTTTTATTTGTGTTTTTTTCTTTCCAAAAATGGGGGAGATTGTTGAGTAAAAAGTTCTCTTTTGACTTTATATCTTGTTTTGGAAATCCCAAATGTCTTTTATGATGTTTATCATACTGACCATGCTAATCGTACTGACCATTCTTATCGTATCGACCATGCTGATCATACTGACCATTCTTATCTTACTGACCATGCTTATCGTACTGACCATGCTGATCGTACTGACAATGTTGATCGTACTGATCATGGTGATCGTACTGACCATGATGATTGTGCTGATCATGTTGATCGTACTGAATAAGATGATCGTACTAAACATTCTTATCGTACTGTCCGAGCTGATCGTACCGACCATGCTTATTGTACAGACCATGCTGACCATACAGACAATGCTTATCGTACTGACCAGGCTAATCGTATTGACCATGCTGATCGTACTGACCATGTTGATTATATTGACCATGCTGATCGTACTGATCATGTTGATCGTACTGACCGTGCTGATCGTACTGACCATACTAATCGTACTGATCATGCTTATCGTACTGACCATGCTTATCTTACCAACCATGTTTATCGTACTGACTATAATTATCGTAATAACTTTGGAAATTGTATTGATTCTGTTAATCATACTGTGTTTTATGAATCATACTCAATTTGTATCTTATCAATACATTACACTAAGTAATACTTATAAAACTCATATTACATTCATTACTTTCTTGTTTTGGTACTTTATCAAAAAAACATGTTTCATTTTAATCATACTCATGATTATCATCTTCATATATCTTTTGTTTTAACCAAAACGATGTCATGGATTTAGTTATAAACTAATTAAAACAATGTCATGTTTCTTGTTTCAATATGACTTCTCTAATGCCAGGTGTCCAAGTCTCTCCGTGTTTTTTTTGGAGAAATATGACCGTTGGAGGAAATATGATTGTTGGAACCTGAGGCCTATAAATAGAAGGTCATTTGAAGCGAAGAACCTATATGGGAGTGAGATGTTTCTTATATCATGTTCTTGAGATAGATACTGTGACTTCTCCCTTTCTTCTTGCGAAAACCTTGAGATTAAAAAACATGAAAGGCTCGTTCATAGTTTTTGTATTTCTATAAGTTCATTGTTTTTCTTTGTGCGTCTGATTAGGTGATAACAATCGATGGCTGCCAGGGATAGCCAGATGGTGCAACCAATCATCATATCGAGGGCTTTCAAGTGATTGAAAGATAGAGGTGCCGATTACCTGCAAAATCGAGGGATTGCGGGGATAGAAAGACAGACATACCGATCATCATATCGAGGGCATACCAAGGTGTCGGTAAGGCAAACCTCTTATCCTGGGTGAAAGAATAACCCTACTCTTTAAGATAAAAGAATTGTAATACTTTTACATTTCTGCAGCTGTTTGTTTTAATAAAAGGAATTGTATTATTTACCTTTCTTCATTTCTTTTTCATTTGTAATTGTTTCAATTACAATCATACTATTAGAAATTGTGTTAATTGATTCTATACACTTTATGGTAGAATCCTTCACTATTATATTACTCTAATTATTTTATTCATCTTGGATACAATTGCTTTACTTTTCTTATAGTATTACATTGTGTCATTCCTTACAACCAAGAAAATTTTGGTTAATTGTATCTATTGTGAATTGTATTAGATTATGTTCTTTTAAACTAATTTTTTAAGTGTTTAAACACAAATTTTTTAAACCTACAATTCACCCCCTCTTGTATTGTTTCATATAAAATAAATATATATACTAATTCGATCCAACACAAAACACATGAAGGCAATGACCCAACTCTATATCTCCATGCTAAGAACCATTCTCCAAGAAATACATTACCATCCAAGAATCACTATGTATCACTATGGAAATGAGATTATTTACCTTTACATATTTCAAATAATACAACACCTAAAAAGGCACCAATGTGCCAAAGAAGGGGGTGAGTAATGATAATCCGTAGGTTTTCCCCAAATGAATTCCCTACACATGCCACTAGGATAGAACATGATAGAACAATTATATAATACAATTTATATTATGTTATTAAAATATCTCAACAATAAATAACAAGAAAAACATATCATTTCCTAAATAAAGACACCCAAATCCACACAATTCAAAGAATGAAAAAAACATTTTGTTACACATTTCACATTTACATAAACCATTAAAACTAGCTTATCCACACGCATATCCCAACCAATTTCCAATTTTTCACACACACACACACAAACACCCAGACCCACACATAGAGACACACTATCTCAGTGTTACCATTGACGCTGGAACATCATGTCCAAATGCATCCCCTTTTATATTGTTACTTCACGCCCACATCCTTGATGGCGGTTCTTCACAATGACTATACATCCCTTCCAAACCATTCATAACAACTAAATCCATCAAACAAGACAATAGCATTTTCCAAACCATGACAACAAGAAAATCAATAATTTCCAACTCATATCTACAAACATTATCCAATTTGTACTATTCATCAATTTCAAACCCAAAAAACAACTCAATAAAATAATTTCTTTTTGAAAACAATAATTCATAATCGATTTTAAATAAATCCACAATAACACAGATTTTAAAATCAATATTTTAAATTGAAACAACAAAAACCATTTCACAACAATAACATATTTTCCCAAAAATCCCCAAATCATAAAAAATGGGTTTCCACCAAGCACTTAACATCACAAAACAATAAGTTTCAAGAAAAAACATTTAATTTGAAACTAATCATTCATGTTTTATCAAAATGTTTATGATTATAAAGCCACATACCTTAGGGTATCGGTGAAATCGACCAGCACATAACCACACCACAAATCCGAGTGAAATCCCCCACAAATTTTCCATATATCTTTTTTCCTAACATAAAAAGTCCCAAATATCATCATTTTAGGAAATAGAATCCCTATATCATAAAATGATAGATATAGATCTAGAAAACTGAGAGAGGAAGAATTAGTTTTATGGAAAAAATGAAGAATCCATGAAAAGAGACTTACCGAAAGGGATCCGCCTTTACCAGAACAAGAAAACCCTTCAAAATGCATCCAAGATGAGTGTACGAGTCTTAAAATCCCATGAGAAGAAGAAATACTGAATGATCTTCAAGTAAGGAGATTCTTTAAGTGTATTATGATAAATCATGAATTCCCCATTTTTAAAAAACATATTTTTAATTCCACAAATGTTTATCTCGCATGGTTAGACAAACTACGTGCTATTCATGACCCTGCTGCATTCTGATGGGTTCTGTACATGGTATCTTAAAACGTTTATGAAATCTATGTTCCAAATTTATAGAGCCCACTGCCTTCTGTTTCACGTTTACATAGGTTTGTTGAATGGTTTATAATTTCCATGCTAGAACTATATACACTTAGAAATGATTACCAACCTTACCTAAACCCTTCTAATCCATTCCATACATAACCCAACCACTTTAAATACATAATAACACATAAAAATGGTTGCATACCTAAAATCAGAGGTACTACATAAGTGATGTAGCAAAACCATTGTAATTTGGAAGTGAGATATAATGGAACTTTTACATCACTACATTACATTTGTATTCTCCATGGATGTAGCCTCATGAGGGTGAACTAAGTAAAAAATATGTGTATCCTTGTGTTCTCCTACTTTACATACTATAAGTCATCATTAGATAAATCTATGAAGGATACAATAAATATAAAAAATAAAAATAAAACAAAGTGTCCCTTATAATAAAGAGGTCAATATCCTGTGGGGTGGGAATTTTTTTTAAAAAGAGTATCTATAACATGATTCACCGCCTCCCAAGGTGTCAAGGCCTCTGTCAGAACTAACAATTGGTATCAAAAGATAGCTTACCATTTTTGGTTTTTTCTTTGTCAAGGTTTCTCCTACAATTGGAATTAATGTCTCAGTTATCTCTTATCTTTGTGTTCCATAGAAAATTGGAGATTTAAAAATAATAATTCATGCGGTGTTCCTCAATGTGGAAGTGTATACAGAAAATGTGTGATTCAGTTTAAGGAAACCAAAAATGAACTAAAGAACAACTTTTATGTGTTGGATAGATAAACTCAATTATCACTCCATGATGATAGAGTAATGAGTGATGGACTTGATATTCCATGTGAAGATGAAACTATTGATGATGAAACTCCAAGAAGGAAAAAAGATACATTTTTCGATAAAAAAATGGAATTGGAATAGAAATTGAGAAAATAAATTAATTCTAATTCTATCATAATCCACATGCATGAAATTAAATTCAAAAAGATTAAAAAACTATATGAATGGTTTGTTGAAGTCTCTATATATCAATGAGTGAAGACTGATTACCAAGATTCTTAAGAACAAGATGTCTACAAAGATAACTAAACTAAAATATCAGGATAAGGGAATGAATTTTAACTATGATGAAATTTATAATCTAAAATCCCGAAATTATGACCATTACACCAAGTTTTCTGAAATATTACATGAAAAGTGATGGCTTCAATAGGAGAATGCATGGTATAATTATTATATTTCATAGATGAATTTTATGTTAAATTAGAAAAATGAAGTGATGGATAATCTCTCCCAATAAATGGAAGATGAGATGACTATAGATATTATTTTCATGAGATAACTTATTTCTCAACATGAATCAATGGATTATAATATTCAACAATTGGGGGAAGAGATTAAAATAGTCAAGAATGAATAGGAGTAATTAAATCAAAAAGGAACACCCAAATTGAAGGATGATTTGCACATTGTATTTTATTATTCTTATACAGGTGATAATTAAATGAAAATAAGATATGATACTTCAGAGGAATAAAAGGAAATGAGGGTCTCGTCATAATGGTCATATTGTTTTGGAAAATCCAATATTATAAATGATGAATACCATCTCATGCATGATATGATGACAGATGTGATAATATAATGAAATATAAAAACTTCAGTAGGTGCGGGAGATATACCTAAAATGGTTTTTATATTAACTAGTGATTTCAAGTATTATTCCTATGTGATTCATGGTCAAACTTCAGGTTTTTTTGAGGATACAAAATGTCTTTTAAACCATGAAGATAAATATATTTCTAAATCTATGAATAACTATATGTTTTTTTAAAATTTGAAATCAATAGTCTCACAAAATAATGTATCCATAAAATTATATTTTTGTAGAAGACTGGGAAACACCATGAATATGCGTCTAAAACCCGAGAGCTCAATGTTAGAAAAAGAATACTAGGTGCATCAAAATATCAGCCGAGAAAGCATGAAATGTGGTAATCCATTAATGGGAGATGTTTTATTTATGAGAATAATGGGAACATTGAAGGGTATTGCAACAAGAAGAAATAAGGGGATTAAAAGAAACATAGAAGGAGATTCATATCATAGTAAGTGCATAAAAAATACAATATTGGAAGACAAAATTATAAGTAGAAAAATAACATTACAATCTTCGGGTAATCACAAGGAGCACAACAGAAGGCCTGGAAATCACCTCCACTATTACACTTACAAAACAATCATTGAAATAATGTGAATGAACCTAGATGAAAAAGGGATGATATGAACTAATTAGTTATAATAAGAATATACATTCAGTGGAAGATTCAACCCCAACTAAAAAGAGTTTCATAAATCATATAACGAAAAAAGAAAAAAAGTAAATAATTCATTGAAAAATTCACATGTAATTCCACATGGAAATATGTGAAGTTAACACAAAGATTCCACTGATGTATTATGAATAAAGAGTATATTACTGGTGGAATTATTCTCGTTCAATTAAATGCTAATAAAAAATGGAATATTAAAAATGCATCAAAGAAATGAATTTTTTTTAAATGATTTAATCCAAAAAAAATTTAAAAGTCCAAGCCATATGAATATAAATATTCAAATAATAATAAAAATGTTGTTAATGAATGTTTAGTAATATGTCTAGGACAATTGAAATTGGCTGGCCAGTTGGAATAACACTAAAATAGTAAGGTTATATTAAAAAACATGTTGAAAGGGTTGATCTATTTGGGTCAATCATAATGTTCATCAGGAGGATTATAAAATTTCCCCTCTCATTATGTGTATAAATTATATTAACTTGTGATCATGTGTTTTAGGTTTTAGTGTAGAAACATTCCAAAGGGAAGAGGCATGAAAATATGCAAAGTGGTGATGTGATGTACTCTAGAATGTATTCAAATTCAAATTAGTTATAAGAGTTGATGATAAAATTGAAAATAATTACTTTAAAGGAGTTAATGGTCTATGGGTGCATTATATATATGTAATTAATTGAGTGAAATGGGTAGTTTTGGTGTTATTAATATTAACTATTATTATCTAAACTAGGTTTCGACTCAGTATGCTTAGCGGGTTTGTTGATCGATAATTGATATCTGGTATATTCACTCAAGGAAAATTTCATTGTAGGTGAATACAAATTGAAATTGTAATTGAGTTGGAGATGTTTCTCAAACATATAGTACCATGTTATGAAATGATACTAGAGTATTATAATATTTGTGGGTTAAACCAAGGGGCTAATGACTAGAAGAGTTATACATCATAGGAAGAGAATTATTTCTCAAAAACAGATTCAAGTTCACAATGTTACAGAATGGATGCAATTTTATGTTCAATAATACTTATTTGGGAGAAAGAAACAAAAATCATGTATTTCATTATTATCTATTTTTCTCTAACAATATGGTAACATGTAACTATTTTTAGGATACCAAGAAGCTATGATTGAAGATTAAAAGTGTTTCAAAAAAGTGTTCTACCCATTATGATGAGTAATTCAAAATCTTAAATCAGTAGAAAAATATGTATTAATTATTTTTATTAGTTCAATACAATAGGTTTTATAGGGGAATGTTATGAGTCCAATAAATAAGAATGTCATTACAACAAAATAGGTCATTCATAATAATATGAATGAATATATGACAATGATTTGAAACAATGCATTATTAGTGATAAAACATTACTCAAATATCAAAGGTATCTATTTTGATGAAACATTTTAAACTATTTTATGGCTAGAGACATTATTATTAATCTTGGATATAAATGTTAAATGAAGGACAAATGTTTTCCATATGTATTTTAAGTCAGCATTTCTGAATGGAGTTCTTGATGAATGGAAATATATTGATAAGCCAGATGCATTTTTTATTCATGAAGATAATAAAAGAGTTTTAAAGAAGAAGAAGGAATTGTATGGGTTAAACCAATATCCAATACCATGGTCTTGAAAAGTAGATAAGTTTTATAAAAATATAGGTTTTCCACATGGTTGATTTGATTACAATATACATGTCAACAATGAGAGTAATCAATGGATTATTATTGTGTTATATATTGATGATATAATTTTTTGTAGATCTGATGAAGTACTATGAAATAATTTTGTATTGTACATGAAATTATAATTAAAATTTTCAATGATTGGTGAACTAGAAATTTTCCTTGGTTTACAGGTCACATAATTAAAGAATAGAAAATTAATTTGAAAATATAAATATTCAATGCAATTTTCAGAAGATTTGGATGGATAATTCCAATGAGATGAAGACTCTTATAGATTCCCAAATGATATTTTAAAAATATGATTAAAGAAATATAGATTATTTCACATATGACTGGAAAATTATTGGTATTCAATTGTACTTGACAAAAATAGGACCTAATATGGATTTCACCACATTAAAAGAAGCATAGAATCAATGAAATCCTATGGAAACCCAGTTTCTTTCAGTGAAAAGAATACTTCAGTATATCAAAGTAATGATGGATTTTAGTTTTGTGTACAATGAAAAATATCACCAACAGTTATTAGGTTATACATATGGAAATTTTGCTAGATCATAAGATGAAAAAAAATCAATGTCAGGTGCTTCATTCTAAATTGGTGGATTATGTATTTCATGGATAAAAAAAAATAACATTTCATTTCATTGAGACCCATAGAAGCTGAATATATTGCGAGTACCCAAGCCAGTATGTAGATATTGTGGATGAAGTAGTAGTTTGATGATATAGGATTTTATGTGATGTCTTCGATAGAAATCCATTATGATAATTCATGTTCTATGAATATGATCAAAAATATTTTCCATCTCACAAGGAAAAACACATTGAATGAATGTATCATTTTATCAAGGAGAAGTTGGATCAAGGACTTGTGAAGTTGGATATTGTTTTGATTGAACTAATGATTGTAGAGATTTATTCAATGGACTTACCCAAAGATACATTTCAAAATCATTGACTATATCATTGAGTTCAGTTGAATCACCATACATATAATTAAGTTGATGTGGGAACCCCTCTCCTGAGGTTGTGATGTGTTTTTCCATGATATATTGATCTTTTTTCTTTATCCTACTGAAGACTGAAACAATGTATCTTTCATGTTCATTGATAAAGGGGAATAAATTGTGAACATAAAATGGAGAAAATAAATTAATCAAGAAAAGGGAATTTGGATGATTTGAGTAGTAATAAATCTTTATCATGCTAATGATGATCGATCAATGGTTATATATCTATGTGAAGTTCATGATGATAGAAGTTGAGTGGTTTTAGAATAAGGTTTTTAATTGATGAAAATTTCTTACCACACTTGTTTCTCAAGCTGATCATGGTTTATGTGGGATTAGAGTGTGTTTTGAGTAAATCTGTTACTTCTAGCATAATATCAAGAAGAGATTTTTAATAAGAATATAGAAAAATCATTAATGGGGAATCGAAATGTGAATTCTTTTTAACAAACCCAAAGGGAGATATTCTTATGAAAAAATAACCCATGATGGTGATTTTTGGATGGTTGATTTTGTTGATAATTTTGAGGTTGTTGACAAAGGATGGTTTTCAATTATGGCATGAAGAGTGTTAATGATAAAATGCACTCATAGAGCAAATATTATGAATTGAATGTGTGGGTATTGAATTTATAAGACAATATTAGGACGTGATCACACACATCACTCATTATGGTCTTTGGAACATGAAATAGTTATCAAAATGAATTAGAATATGACAACACTAAATATATCAAGATGGAATTGTTATCTTCCAATGGGTTATTAAAAAACATGTGATTGTAATTGAATCCTGTGACCAGATCTTATGATGGGATATCACGTAGCACCAAATAATATCTTTGGATCTCATGATGAAATCTCACATGAATCTCTTAATAGTAATTGAATCATGTGCCTCGATCATGCAAAAGCGCGTGAAGATAAAAGAAAGATATTGAAATGATTGAAGTATATCAAGGTCATTCTAGATATCTTAATGTGTGTGATTCCTTTTGAACTCATTCTTACATATTGTGAAAATTGAAAATGTAGGATATGGACTCGTATAAATAACAGATGCAGACTAGGCACTCGAACGAAGCACAAATGCAGACAAGGGACTCGTGGGAACCGAAAATATAGACCATTTAATCTCAAAAAGTGATAATGTGAGTGAAGACTAGAGACTTAGGTAATGAATTAATATGGATGACATACTCATGGTGCTGATTTCTGGTAGATATCATTCCTAGAATGAGAATATATCACCCTCGGATCTCAAAGAGAATGTACTTCTGATTAGGTGGATGGTTGTCTAAATTTTTTTGAGTGATTATATAGTTAAGGTGGTGGGTTTTTTCATATAAATACCCCTATCCCAACATAATCATTGACAATGTAATGCTAAAAATATTGATATGAAGAATCATCCATGAAGGAGTCCCATAGAGAGAACTTAGTGAAGAGGTTCACCGAGTGGTGTCATGAAGGATCATATAAGATTTACATAATGTAAGGGTTTCCCTTGATTTGAACAAGATCAATCATAAGGAAGACTTTCACCAGGGTGTTGTGCGTGATATGAACCTGGTATTTCTCAAATTTAGAATGTGGTCTCGTAGTAGGAATATTCCCTTAGTGTGAAATCAGACTCATTGAAGGGACTCATAGAAGTGAACTCATTGACGTTACTCACACCATGAGACTTCAGAAATTAGACTCCTCGAATGGACTCTTACTTGGGTCTCACGCCATGGAATTTTGATAAAATCACAAATAAGTAGTTTTTTTCTTGGGTATCACACACGGTTATCATAATATAATATTACGTAAAGAAACATGTGCATACATTTTCCAGTGAATACAATCATATTCAAAAATGAATTTTGAACATGAAGAAAAAGAAATATGACCCAGACCATTTGAAACTAATAAAAAAAAGTTGTTATTAAATTCTACATTAAATGTTGTGAAATGAATACACGGCATAACTAGATTATATTTCCAATGAATAGTTATTTGGACTTTCTATAGTAATTGAAATTATGTTCTAGTTTCGTTAAAAGTGATAGTGTTTAATCCATCTATTTTCATATAAGTTAAACAGAATCATAGAAATATCATACATTGGGAATCTACAAATAGTTGAGGAAGCATCCATTATAAATAATTAAGGGACCTAAAATTACATAACCTATGAGTTTATCCTTTTCGGAGCAGTTAAAAAGGGATGAATAAATGAGTGATTCTTTCCACCCGCAGAGATTTAGAGATAGAGGCAAAGAAAATGAAAATCGGAAAATTAGTGAGGTGAGCCTAAACATTTTCATGTAGTGAGACTGGGCATAGAAGAAATATATCCAGAACCATGTAATTAGCAGTGAGCCTTAGTTGATTTAGTACAATTTCACATTACTATTTTATCCTCCTTGGATGTATCCTAGTGAGGGAGAAGCCATTAAAAATATGTCTGTCCATGTAACTCCGCGACCCCAATTACCCAGAGTCGGTGCATTATTACGTAACATTGGCATGATCACAAAAGATCAGGTCTTGAAGGATAGATTAGTTTATTAGCCTTGGAAACACTAGATACATTCATAAATGTTACATTACATCATAAAGTGTAAAACTAAAATAACATAGTCTCCATAGTCCATACTCATATCCCCTTAGGACTATCCCTGTAGGTCATTCATAAAATAAATCTTCAAATCTTGGAAAAATTAAAACATTGAAAGGGGTGAGCTCAGATGCACATTAAGGATAAAAATATAGCGGGAGCTTTCATAAATAAACCTAAACATCTAAGGAATTGTATAACTGAAACAAAATCCTTTTAATCTAAATATGGAAAAATAAAATGAAATAATGCCATTTACTTATTCACATGGATATTCTACTAGTCAAATAATCACATTCAATATCAATAACCCCTTTCATAATGATGTAATTCATAATTCCATATTATCATAACCATGTAGCCAAGGCCTCGTGCCAAGACTACAAATAAGATTTTGTCAAGGCCTCGTTCCAAGACACTAGTTTGCCTCATGAGACCTACCGATGTATCGAGGAGCTATAGACGGCTCAACCCGTCACTTATTAAGTCCAATGCATTCCTCATATGAACAGGTTTAAACATATCATAAACCATAACATAATCGTATCACATAAAACATGCATAAAGGAAACATAACATTTCCACATTTCAATCACAAGATATCAATACAACACATTGATATAATAAAAAAACATTCAAAACCATTTTAAATACCAAAATAATAGAAAATTAAAACTTTGTATTTATTTTTCATTTAAAAAAAGTTATGGCATGTAGAGGAAGCCGAAACTCAAATAATGGTCATGGCGGTGGAGAAGTCGTTGTCGCCGCATACGTACGAAAAAAACATTCCCTTTTGTCTTTTAGTAAAATTATTCATATAAAAAATATTCCATTTGAATAAATGTAAACGTAAAAGGGTTTTAGACACCGTATAAATGAAATTTGTGTATAAAACAAAATATTCCTCAATGAAAGGAGATTGAGAGGAAGTCCCTTACCTTGTGTCCGACATGAATCGACCGTTCTTAAATATTATAAATAATATACTAGAGTTAATATATAATTTATTCAGAACCTATTTCAAGTTAATTATCCCTTTTATATCACTTATAACAATGTTATGAAAATTATGTAGTCATTTAAGTTAATATCGGTCGTTTTGTCGATCTTTGGTACTTGAGTCAACAATAAACTTCTTATAATTACAAGTTGTTTATGTGGTAGAATATACATTATCTCCAGAATTATATTCATGATGTAGATATCATATATATCATATATATCCAGTATATACATGCATTTATAATATTACATAACATTTATAGTTAAGAAATGAAATGCATTGTTCATGGAGATGGTAAGCCGTACGTACGAATGAACGCTACGTTCATTTCTATTTCGTATTTAATGGAATAAAATCATAATTATATAAAGGTGTATTATAATTCCATTATAATATCATATATAAAATCATTTACTCCATCCTTTACATGTCCCACATATGGCATTAACGATTCAAATAACTTTGAGGGGGCGGTAGTCTCCACTTCCTAAAATGAAATTGTCGCGTTTACCCATAATGGAAATCATAAAGGCATGTCATAAATGAAAAAAACAGAAGCATAAGGAAAACATAAACATAATATATATATCATAAATAAATATAGTGACATTTTAATGTCCACCATGATAGGTGTTAAAATAATATTGAACAATCATTGTTTCGTGAGGCAGTAATTCACCACCCACAAAAACAGTATGTTCTTTAACGAATAGATGAAGGTGAGTGTAAGTGTAAATAAAATAATTCTCATAAAAAAATCCTAGTATATTTAATATACTGGTTTTTTTACTAAATAAAGGAATACAAGTATTTTAAGGGGTTGGAGAAGAAAAGTAAAACAAAATAACATAAGAGAAGACATTACCTTAAAATCGGGTTACTCTTTTTGATTTGAGCCAAAGGCTTCCTTGGGAAGACTTCTGCCCAAAGTGATATTTCTAGGACTAATAGAGGGATGTTGAGAGAGTATTTTATTTGAGGTTGGCTGAGCCAAATGGATTTGATGGTGTGGATAAGGTGGTAGAGGTGGGGACTTTTATAAGAGGCGAAGAGGGGCTCTATTGGAAAGTCATTAAATGTTACTTTATTATGAAATGATTTTCAGATTTTAAAGGTCCCACAATGATATATTTCGAGTCTAAGGTGATAAGGGTTCTAAATCCACCCATAAAATAGGTTTTAGACAAGTGTAAGTATTAAATTTTACCTTATAATTTCATTTTATTTAAATTTTTCCTTAATGAGGTAATCGCTGCATCATAATGGTGTCATAAATAATTTATTTATTTAATGCCTAAATATTATAAAAAAATAACAATGATGTTGGAAATCTTTTTATATTTCCAATTAATATTTATAGTCTAAACGTTAACTTATATACCCCTTGTAATAACTGTTTTAGTAAAACAACACATGTTTGTGACAATTTTATGTTTACTTTAAATAAAAAGTAATTAATGTCATTTTCTTAACCGAGTGGCTCCACGGGGTCCCCAAGTTGAACCATGGATTGTCATGGTCGGCCATGACTCATCCAATAATGGTAGGGAAAATGTAAAGGTAATTTCATATTATTATAACATTATATTTACCTTAAATTACACTAATTACCGTTAATTGTGATTAATTGAACTTAAAAGTTACTATTCACCAAAAATTATTTTAATCCCATTGAACGACACTTTAATTTATAATGACAATGATGTATGTCAGATTTTTGAAATTCAAATCACAGAGATGTTAAAATTTCATTTAAACGAAAAATTAGTTTTTTAACTACCACTTAGTGGTTTAACTATTCATCAAAAATTGAGGTTTTTCAAAAAAATACAAAAAATTAACCCTAAGATATATTTGATATTCCTAATTCAAAATTGATGTCTATTTTACAAAATTAAAATTATATAGTTTGAATTAATTAATTTAATTATCAATTCCCGTTGTCATAACAAATAGCGTGTTTTTAAGAAACAATATATATCAAAAGATTGACAATTGATTATGTCCAATTTCAATGTGAATTTAATTCTAATTACCACCATTGGATAAAATGGTAAAAATATATTCTAATTATACCTTAAAACCACTCAATTGTATAATTTATCACTATAAATTATTTTGATTAAAAAAGTTGTTTTTAAGTATTTTTCTATTCATAGAAAATTGGAAGTTCTCAGAAAATTACAACAAATTCAACTTAGGATAATTTCCATATCCCGAATACAGAAATGAAATCAATTTTGAAATATAAAATTTATATAATTTCAAAAAGTGGGTATTACTATTCACACACGGTGCTTTTTTTGGTCGCGGTGTGTTAGAACTCGAGGTTGGGTAAAACGCACACTGCTCTATTATTCAAAGAGAAACGTACCATGGAAGCTTGGGGTGTTACGTTATCTCCTAATTCAATAAATTGCATCCTCTCAATTTGAAATTGTTATTCGCAAATAAAAGTTTGAAAGTATCAAATACCTTTGTGGAAAACCCACATCAGAAATAGGGTTAATAAAAATATAACATTAAAAGAAAGAAAGAGAAGTACAAAGGTCACCAGAGATAGCCAATACTAGGATTATATGAAAACATGGATATTGAGGAAAAACAAACCATCATTGTCTGATGGAGAGTTGTAGAAAACAGGATTAGGAGAATGTTTAACTACAAGAAAATCACAAACTTTTGATTGGTTAAACGATCATTGATTCCCCTATAGGAAAAGTTAACCGATAAAGTTTTTATTTTAAGTTACCTTTCATAAAGTCAAGGAATTTATTTAGGAGATTTACTAAGAACGTAAGTAAATATACATACTTGTCATGTAGACTTTCATTATTTAATAATTTTTTACCACAAACCCATATTTCACTCAAAAATGTAATAGAACTCTAAAATATTATATTTATCCTAATCGTACAAGGTTACAAATATCAACACATACAATTTAGATTAGGAAATATAATTTTTAATAACCAGGGACTTCATGTATGCTAGTGGTAGGTAATAAAGGCATGTCACACTATGGTAATGTGTTCGATTACTGCAGCTTTGTCTTACACGACAGGTTATCCCACGACACGCAAGTTTTCTTTTTCCTAAAACTATAGTATTATAATATTCCAAAAATAATAATCAGAAATGTTTTAACCTTAAACAATACTATAAAAAGTTCAACTTAATCCAATACAACCTTTATAGTTATCCAAAATACCTATGTCCAGACATTCCCTAAAAGGTCTCTAAATTCTAAAATCAATTGAACCATCAGATTCCCTAAATAAAGAAAAAATTATCTTACTATCAAATACTAAAAATATGATTACCTTCATCATATTAAAATCTTAATTAAAACAACAAGTACTGCAGTACAATCCTTATATATATCACATTACTCTTATAACCAGAATATCATCCTTGAGTCCAAAATCACCAATAAATTAATTATTCCACTTCAACTATAGTAATAGCATAAGATTGGCCTTTATCCCTTGGCATTTTCTAAGCTAAGTTTCCCGGACGCTTAGGACATTCATTTGCATAATGCCTCTTTTCTCTGTAATTGTAGCATTCGACATTGAAAACCTCTTTCTTTCCCTTGCAATCACGAGCCTAGTGACCTTTTTCTCCACATTTATAACAAACTCTCATTCTTTTTAGGCAAGTACCAGGGTGATTCTTCCCACAATTATTGCATAATGGAAAATCATTCTTTCCCTTTTTCCCTTTATTTGTCTCTTGTTTCACCATTTCATCATCTCTTGCTTTACTTTATTATCATAAGACTTAAAGAATTCATATTATGTAATAATAGCACACGAGACAATGTCTTCATATGACGAGAAGGATCGTGAGACCAATTCTCGACGGATAAATGGTTTTAACCCATCAAAGAAACGATCAATCTTACTTCTTGGGTTACGTATATAATCTGAAAATGCCTCGCTAACCTTTTAATGTTAGACTCATAATATGCAACATTATCGTCCTACTTTTTCCTCAGACTCAGAAATTTTATTTCCATATCTGCTTGATGGTCATGAGGAATTTATTTTTCTAAGAAAATCTCTTTAAACTACTTCCATTCCATATTTGATACTTCATCATCTTCCTTCGTGTTTTGTATCAATGACCACCATTGATCAGCATCTCTAGTGAGGCAATAAAATGCCATGATAACCTTTTCCCTTTCACTACTCCCTAAAGCCTGAGATATTTTCTCTAGGGAACTTATCAATTTCTCATCTAATATTGGATTTGTACTCCCACTGAATGTTGGTGGTTTCTGCCTCATGAAGCGATCTAACATTGATCCTCCACGCTGCGGATCAGGGTGCTCCATACGGGTAAGGTTATTATTCATAACCTGAGTGAGTTGTCCTAGTATGGTGATAAACTGATCAGTACTAGTTGTATCACAAGCTCCATTATAATTATATTGAGCAGGAGGGAAATCACTACATGGAGTTTGTGAACTGACACGGTTTCCATTCCTTCCACTAAGCACCATTTCTAAACAATGTCATAAACTAGATTAGTTTATGAATCGAAATACATAATAACAAACTTGAAAAACAATTAACATAAATTGAACTATTTATGGATATAATCCATAATCATAAAAATGTTTTCTTTGAGAATGTATATACTCATAAACCCTTCATAGTGGTTTGTAATTAAAATGATAATTATCCTAAGAATATCCCCCGTGAGTGTGGAAACCAAGCGTGCAGCAAGGCCCATTGTCGGGAACCAGTTCCCGTTAGAGTCTAGCTCAAAGCGGTGTTTTCAGGTTTTACCCATAGGTACATCTGTTCCAGATCCACCTCTACCTGCTCGTATCCAAATAGGAATGTATTTCTCGAAAAAATCACAAAATCTCTATAATACCAAAATTCTAGGAAGTTATTCTATACTAATCCTCAAAGTCTATCTTAGGGCTATGTGCTCTAATCAGAGTTTATCTAAATCTAGTTTCCAAGATTAGTACTAAACTGCCTTTGATACCAACTGTAACACCCCGACCCAAGTTACCCAGAGTTGGTGAATTATTATGTAACATTGGCATGATCACAAAAGATCAGGTCTTGAAGGACTGATTAGTTTAGTAGCCTTGGAAACACTAGATACATTCATAAATGTTATATTATATCATAAAGTGTAAAACTTCAATAACATAGTCTCCATAGTCCACACTCGTATCCCCTTCTGACTATCCCTGCTGGTCATTCATAAATTACTTCTTCACATCCTGGAAAAATTCAAACATTCAAAGGCGTGAGCTCAGATTCTCAGTAAGTATAACAATATAGGGAAAACTTGCATAAATATACATAAACATTTAAGGCATTGTATAACTGAAAAAGAATCCTTTTAATCTTGAACTTCAGCATAATATTGAAAAATAAAATGAAATAATTCCATTTACTAATTCACATGGATATTCTACTAGTCGAATAATCACATGCAATATCAATAACCACTTTTATAATGATGGAATGCATAATGCCAGACTATCATAACCACGTAGCCAAGTCATAGTTCCAAGACTAAAAATAAGATTTTGTCACGGCCTCGTGCCAAGACACAAGTTTGTCTCATGAGGCCTACTGATGCATCGAGGAGCTATAACAGCCTCCACCCATCACATATTAAGTCCAATTCATTCCTAATATGAACATTTTTAAACATATCATAAACCATAACATAATCGTATCAAATAAATAATGCATTAAGGAAACATAGCATTTCCACACTTCAATGAAAAGATATCAATACAACACATTGATATAATAAATACACTTTCAAAACCAATTTCAATACCAAAATTAATGAAAATTAAAACTTCATATTTATTTTTCATTGAAAAAAATTTATGTCCTGTAGAGGAAGCCGAAACTCAAATAATGGTCCCGGCGGCAGAGAAGTCATTGTCACTGCATACGTATGACAAAAAAAACAATCCCTTTTGTCGTGTAGTAAAATTATTCGTATAAAAAAATATTCATTTTGAATAAACATAAAAGTCAAAGTGTTTTATACACCGTATAAAAGAAATTTGTGCATAAAACAATATATTCCTCAATGAAAGGAGATTGAGACGAAGTCCCTTACCTCGTGTCCGACTTGACTCGATCGTTCTTTAATCTCCTGAATAATCAACTAGAGTTAATATCTACATTCTTAAGAACCTTTTTAACGTTCATTATCCCTTTAATATCACGTATTACCATGTTACAAAAATTACGTAGTCAGTTAAGTTAATAACGGACCTTTTGTCGATCTTTGGTACTTGAGTCAATAATAAACTTCATATAATTACAAGTTGTTTATGTGGTAGAATATCCATTATCTCCAGAATTATATTCATGATGTAGGTTTCATATATATCATATATATCCAGTAGATACATGCATTTATAATATTACATAACATTTATAGGTAGGAAATGAAATGCACCGTTCAAGGAGACAGTAAGTCGTACGTACGCCTGAACAATACTTTCATTTCTATTTCGTATTTAATGGAATGAAATCATAATTATATAATGGTGTATTATAATTCTAGTATGATATCATATATAATATCATTTACTTCATCCTTTACACATCCCACATATGACATTAACTATTCAAATCACTTTGAGGGGGCAGTAGTCCGCATTTCCTAAAATGAAATTATCGCGTTTACCCATAATGGAAATCATAAAGGAATGTCATAAATGAAAAATAAAGAAGAATAAGGAAAACATAAAAATAATATATATCATAAATAAATATAGTGACATCTTAATGTCCACCATGAAAGGTGTTAAAAGAAGATTGAACAATTATTGTTTCGTGAGGTAGTAAATCACCACCCACAAAAATTGTATGTTCTTTAATGATTAGATGAAGGTGTTTGTAAGTTTAAATCAAATAATTATGATTAAAAAATCCTAGTATATTTAATATACTGGTTTTGTTACAAAATAAATGAATACAAAGAGTTTTAGGGGTTAGAGAAGCAAAATAAAACAAAAGAACATAAGAGAAGACATTACCTTAAAATCGGGTAACTCTTTTTGATTTGAGCCAAAGGATTCCTTGGGAAGACTTCTGCCCAAAGTGAGGCTTCTAGGAGTAATATAGCGAAGTTGAGAGAGTATTTGGGGAGATTTGGGCTGTGAAAAATGTCTTTGATCATGTGCATAAGGTGGTAGAAGTGGGGGCCTTTTATAAGAGGAGAGGAGGGGCTCTTTTGGAAAGTCTTGAAATGATACTTTGTTATGAAATGATTTTCGGATTTTAAAGGTCCCAAAATGATATATTTCGAGGCTAAGGGTGATAAAGGTTCAAAATCCACCCATACAATATGTTTTAGACAAGTTTAAGTCTTAGATTTTACCTTATCTTTTCATTTTATTTAAATTTTTCATTTAATGAGGTAATTTCTGCATCACCAAGGTGTCATAAATAAATTTATTTATTTAATGACTAAATATTATAAAAAAATGACCATGATGTAGGAAATTGTTTTATATTTCCAATTAATATTTATAGTCGAAAAGATAACTTATATAACCCCATGTAATAACTGTTTTAGTAAAACTACACTTGTTTGTGACAATTTTATTTTTACTTTAAATAAAAAGTAATTAATGTCATTTTCTAACCCAAGTGGCTCCATGGGTCCCCAAGTTTAAACATGGATTGTCTTGGTCGGCCATGACTCATCTAATAATTTTATGACAAGTTCAATGGTAATTTCATATTATTATAGAATTCTATTTACCTTAAATTACACTAATTACCTTTAATCGCGATTAATAGAACATAAATGTTAATATTCACCAAAAATTACTTTAATTCTATTGAACCACATTTTACTTCCTAATGACAATGATGTATGTCATATTTTTGAAATTCAAATCACATAGTTGGTAGAATTTCATTTAAATGAAAAATTAGTTTTTTAACTACCACTTAGTGGTATCACTATTCATCAAAAATTGACCTTTTTCAGAAAAATACCAAAAATTAACCCCAAGCTATATTTGATATTCCTAATTCAAAAATGATGTATATTTTTCAAAATTCAAAACATATAAGTTGAATTAATTAATTTAATTATCAATTCCCGCTGTCACAACAAATATCATGTTTTTAAGAAACAATATATATCAAAAGATTGATAATTGATTATATCCAATTTCAAAGTGAAATTAATTCTAATGACCACAATTGGATAAAATGGTAAAAATATATTCTAATTATACTTTACAACCACTCAATGGTATAATTTATCATTATAAATTATTTTGATTAAAAATGTTTTTTAAGTATTTTTCTATTCATAGAAAATTGGAAGTCCTCAGAAAATTACAAAAAATTCAACTTAGGATAATTTAGATATTCCGAATACAGAAATGAAATCCATTTTGGAATATAAAATTTATATAATTTCAAAATGTGGGTATTACTATTCACAACCGCTACTTTGATTGGTTGCGTTGTGTTAAAACTCGAGGTTGGGTACAACACACGTTGCTATATTATTCAAAGAGAATCATACCATGGAAGCTTGGGGTGTTACAGTCCATGTGTCTTCCTGCTTCACTTTCTATGCATTATCATCTGATAATTTTGGAAAGGTTATGAGAAATATAAACAATAAAGATAAAACAATGTTAAATTTATAATTAAGAGGTCAATATCTATTGGGGGTCGGAATAATTTGAAATAATAATATCCATAACCTAATTCAACCCCTATAAGGGAATATAGGTCCCTTTTCACTAAATATATCGTAGACATGAATCCAATGTATGAGGTGGAATCTATATAATTGGAGTACTTCAAAAAATACTTCTTTAAAAAGTACTTTACTTATACTATATGAATAAATATATTGAGGTAACTCTTTGAGATAATAAAATTGAAAAAGTATCAGTTCGAAATTATGATATGAACATTATAAGGATTTTGTGATATGCTTCATGATTTTTCATTGATTCATGTAGGGGGAAATGAATAGTTATTTAGTGGGATTAGAAGACATCAATTGAATGAAATCGAAATACAAGGCATTGAGTCTTAAGATGAAATTATCTGATTTTATCTCAATGTGTAAATGGAATTTGAAGATGTTTATTTTTGTCACTGAAAAAATTACAAGAAGAGGTGGATAAATAAAAATATAAGAAAAAATGTAAACCATGAAAGAGATGGAATGAAAAGAAAAAGTAATTTCAAACGTGTTTCCAACTAATCTTTTATAGAATTTTATTTAATGATGTAGAAAGTTTTGCATACATGTAAGAGATAGACATAAATATCAATACCTCTATAGAAATATGATTCCTAAACATCTGAATTTCAATGAAGAATATAATATGGTTCAAGTACAAAATGCTGTGAAATTATTCAGGTGAAGGGATCATTGAAATTTCATTAATCAATGAAAAAATATGAAGATAATAGATGTAAAACTCTATCAACCTCAACAAAGGGACTGGGATAATGCTCATAAATTTTCAAAAACAATGACTAAAATCATGCCCCTACTGGATGATGATAAAGGTACACTCAATTTATAGTCAAATATATCAAGTAAATTAAATTATTTTGGTTTTATACATTATTTTATTTAATTAGTTGTTTTAAAATAACATCATGTAAATGATTAAAACCATGGTTGTAAACTCATCAGATAATCCACCAATAAATTTTTTTGAAGCACCAATAATATATTGGGATTCGCCCATTAACTTTTGGTGATTTAATATCTCTAAATACCTTATGGTTATTTAAATTTTTGAACATGAAATAATACTAGGTATGGAATCTATGTAAAGTAGTAATGATATGGTCAAATTTTGAAGAAAAGGAATTAATGTTTTCTAGAAGGGATAAACAATAATTATATTTAATGTTTGAATATGTCAATATATTGTTTTTGTTAATAACCACATATTAAATTATCATTTATGGAAATGATATATATATTGATAGGATACACAAAAATTATTCTGGAATAAATTAATGTCTTTTCTTGAATAGTTACTATTGAATCCCCCAAAATATTTATGTACAAATCTCTATTGAATTTATACATAGATCTAAGACAACATAGAATACCCCATACGGAATATCATATGATGATTTTGAAAAAAAATAAACATCAAGAACATTTTCAGAAGTGTATTATTCAACCTATCAAGTATTGTTGGAGAGAAGCTGGTCTATTTATGAATAAGAATGATTGTTCAATGCAGTTATACATATAATATTGAAAACATAATTGGATTATAATGATGAAACAATAAACAATTCCTAGGATTGATGATTTTTTCACCAACATTATAGGCTCTAGTTCATCTACAACATTGACATTTCATTAGTGAATAATCAGCTCAGGCTGAAGAAATAAGATATATCAAAAACAACTTTATAAACTTTTTATGAAAATTATTGGTAACAATCCTTGATTTTGAATATTTCTCCATAGAAATAAAACATGAAAAATTTTATAGCTTTCCTTACACGCAACCTTAAGTCTATTTGAACTATCAAATAGTTAACAATAATAAGTTATCGGTTAAATTGGATGGTATTAATACTAATAACCACATTTTGAAAAATTGAGACATTTATTTTAATAATTAAATCATATTTTTTATTTCATAAAAAATCAGTATTAAATTTTACTAATGACATTTTACGCTTAAATTATAATTTTTTTAAATGTTTATATTAAACAAATTGAAATGAAATATATATTTAATTTCAAAAAATTTCAGAAAAAAAACATTAAATTATTATCATTTTTTAAATAATAATATTTATACGAGATTTGTTGAATTTAATGTCATTTTCTACAATCCTTTAATTTTATTTAAACACAATGTGTTTTTAACAGAATAAATAAATTAATATCTATCAATTAATGGATTTAATTCATTTTTTGGATTATATATTTAGTAATATATTTTATGATTTATTTATGGTTTTTACACATAATGGAATGTATGTAAATTATTATTTTTTCTTAATTATTCCTTCTTCTAAAATATTTTTTTGTTATGCGTTAAATGGTTATTTAAATTAAATTTTTTCTATTTTGAAATGTAATCTTATAAATTGTATTGCATAATTTGAGTATGTATAATTGATTTATATTTATATGTACATAATAATTTTATTCCATAGTGAATAGTCTAAATAGATAATATATATTTCCTCAGTTAAGGTGAAAACATATTTATTGGGGATATTCCAAGAGATAAGGGTAGGATTTTCTCCCAAACCTATAAATTTTTTACTATTTGTATAGATTTCAAATAAATTTTATCCAACCTTACAACCCCTAATGATTATGTGATACATTATGATGAATGTGACCTTATATCACTAAAATAATTTATAAATTCTATGAGTGCCCTCCCTTCACTTATAAGAGGTAATATTTTCACTTCCCTTTATCAAACCATTTGATACTTGTATCTTAGAAAACACCAAAACCAAAACCTTAATACAATTCATCACCATATCCTGTAGCTTTTGGTCATATTCTTTGTAAAACTATCCAAAGATTATTGATTATGGCAAAGGAAGTATCACAAAGAATAGGTATAGATATTAACCAAGATATTCCAATTTAATTTATTCATATTCATCCTATAAAATTATTTTATCGATCAATAAATTATGAATATATTATAATAAATATAATTATATTATATTTTGGGAATCAAAAACATTTTAACACATATTCACCATTGAATGTGAGACGAATGTATCAATTGTGTGTATATATGGAAAACCTCCTCCATCCAACGATATAATTCATTTCATATGTAAATATTTCAAGGCTGGCTACTATAATAGATATTTTTTTAAATATTATATTTATAATATAGTAATTATTTTATAATTCTGAATTAATATTTATCAATCTTTTGTTACATCCACTAAAAAATATAATCATCAATCACTCATACATACGAACAATTGTCCCCATGTAGTGATGTAATTAATTTTTGTACCAAAATATATTAATAGATATATATAGTTGATATTTATATCATTAATGAATTTTTTATATGAATAAACCATTATCAAATTTCCAAGATCTTAGCTTCTGAACCAAAACATGCATGAAAATGAAAGTAGTTAACACTAGAAATCATGGTGGTAATGAAATATTTTTAATGAATGTTTGATGTGACATAATAAGTAAAATAAATATAGTATCATTCATAGGATTATGTTATTTTTTATATGTATAATACATTAAAAATTTAGTATACAAGATGATATATCTCATAGAAAATAATGGACATGAGGTAAGGGATTTATATTTCAATATAATTTTTTAACATGATTGTTTTTTTAATAAATTAAACTGAAGAAATTTTATTTTATACCTCTCAATAATATATTTTATTTTGTTATAAAATATTTATTTCTTAATATTATATTTTTCAGTTTTATTTTATTCTATTTTAGTACTCTCGATATGAAAAAAATTTAATGAAAACCTACAATGCTTTTCATTTCCCCTGGGAATATTTTCTTTTATTTCCATGTATTATTAGAAATTATTTCCAGTATATTTTTCATCTGCTCCAAATATTATTTAATTTATTTTTTTACAATATATGAAATACCATTCCATTTTTGTAAAGGAACCTTCTTATTATTTTTCATACGTGGTGTGTTAATTTATAATCCGCAATTTAAAACAAATATATTTAATAAATCATTGCATGAATGTATTTTCACACCATCATGCTTAATTTTTTTTAAATACTCCATTATATGTTTTCATCATTCATTATATAGATAAATATTTAAATCCAATTTTCAAAAAAAAAATTATTCTAAATAAATAAATTTGAATTTAATGTGGATTTTTTCTTATGTAATTTTATTCAAATATTTTGAGGGGTATTTTTTTAACAACATATTTTGATGTTTCTTATAATTTTTTAGGGATATGATTCAATGATTCCATATGTATTAATTACCTATATAGTTTACGATTTTTATGATGAAATGTTTATGAAACTCATATAATTTTAGTGGGATTTGATATTAGGATGTGTCAACTGCCATATTATCAGATTGAACACAAATTTGTGGTTTTTATTATGTGGAGGGTGGTATATAATTATATAGTATTATAGTGAAAATGGTAAAGATTTATATATAATGAGATAATAAGGACTATAATATGGAGTGAACCCAGTTTAGTAAGGGATAAGATATAATAAGATAGTATTGGGAGTTATCCATGGCTAAAGAAACGATGGAATAGGGATTGATCCAAATCCTCTAAGATAGTATTGATAGAGATCCTCAACTAAGTAATTAGTTTTTAGTAATTTTATGTATTTCGTAAACTTATATATTTTTCATAGAATATTTTCCCATCGCTCATGATTGATAATTTAGGGTTATGCACTATTATTTGATTTGTATTTTGATTGATAAAACATTGTGATATTTTCAATGATTTCTATGTATGAATTGATTGGTTTGATTTTCTATTATTAAGATCGTGTTCGCATACCATTGCACTTACCTTATAATCACTTCTGATCATTGATTGGTATCTCATATATTTACCCTTAAATATGATCATAGGCCACAATTTCATGGGTTTCCCTTACCTGTGTTATAGATAATAATTTTATGAAAGTTATTTCTAGTAATGGAGATACTTGTTATGAAATTATTTTTAAATAATGTAGGAAATATATTTTATAGTTTTTTAATGTATCCATATTTCCGATGAAACAAAAATATTCCTATAATGGCATGGATTCCATTAATATGTACAATTTTTTTTAAAAATAAGATATAAAATTTATGTATTTAATGTTTGGTAAACTCTTTTAACACCCTTAGATTTTAAAACTTGATATTTTCTTTGATAACATATATAACAGGGGATATTGAGCTAAAACTAGCAACGAAACATATTAATTTAAATTTAAACTCTTTGATATCTTAGGGAAAACGAATCCCAAGTAAAAATGAATTATAATATAGTATACCATTAAATTTGATAGTATGAAATGTAATAAATATATTATTAAAATTACTATTTTTATTTATTACAAATAAAAATAATTATTATTTATGTGAGAGAAAACAAATTCTATAAAACTATATTTTTTAATAAGACTATTTAGTCACACTTTCAGAAAATAATTTAAACTTAAATTTTAATACTATTAGAATGTTAATTTGATAAAATTAAATTAAATTTTTAAATAAATATATAAAGACAATCATAGAGGAATATTTTTAATTATTAATGAAAAGTTTGATTTTTTTTTTATGAATATTGGAAAGTAATGAATTTTAATTGAAATTTTTGTACGGGTAAAATTATATATTATTTTTTAAAAGTAATAGTAGTTAAATAATATATCAATTAATCCAATTTAGTTCATTTTAATCAATTTCATATTGAATTGTAAAATAAATACATTGTAAACTTTCGAACATTTTTGCATTGAAAACCTGCTTTCGCATCGCATCTGTGGATTTTATTTTAAATAAAATAGTCCAATTATGTGAATTGAATTTAGTGAAATGTATTTTATATTTTGAATCATCATTATATAATATTTTAATAAATTCAGAAAATTTTTTTCATTAATTTAATAGTGATTTAGTGAAAAATAATTATAGCCATTAAGGTAAACTGGGTTTACCAAGGATCCAATTAAATGGATAATGGTTAAAATGATCTAAAATATTGTCTAAAATATATTTTATTTTTAATATATATACTTGATAACTTATATGGACTATAAAATTCTATTATTTTTTAATTTAAATGAAAACAATTTGGCTGTAATTAGTTTTTAAAAAAAATTACTAGTGCACTACACATCTCACTTTTAAAAGGCCTCCCACTCCCTTCATCTCTTCATACATTCAAAACAAATCGTATCAAAAAATTCCTAAAAAAATAAATTCTTTACCTCCTTCCTCTCATCCTAGAATACAATTTGGTTACAAATCCGTCCATACAAGGAATTTAGTGAATACCAAAATATGTTACATGAAGAATATGTAATGTTCTATAATGTGAATTTTTATTTAATTTCCTCCATCACCAATTAAAATAATATTGAAATATGATTAAATAATAAACTTAGTATATTACATATAATAAGTTTCTTTAATGTTAATTTAATTTCCTAAATTTTTCTCCACATTCATCAAATACGTTACTAGAACGACATTCATGTGTTTGACCGACTACTGCATCACGAACCGATATCATTTTGTTTCTCATACCACCTCTCGCGTTTGGGTATAATGATGGATATAATGAATATATATGATATTTATAACATTATTAAAACTATTTTTCAATTAGATAAACTATATAGATTTAGTTACAATCCCATAGGGTATATAATAATGTCGTTCACGGGTACAATAGACTACCTCCTCACGAACTGATATGATTCGTTTTTACTAATTATTTTCATTAAAGGTGATGAGAGGGAAGGATAATAAATATATTTCATATAAATATAATAGTTATGATATTATTGGATTATTTATAATTATTTAAAGTCAATTTATTATTTTATTTCTTGACTTTTCCTAACTTAGAAAAGATTATGTCATTCGTGAACATGCAGACTACGTCATTCAAAAAGCAATACGACTATCTTTTCAATGCCACATGACATGGATGATATATATAATTATATTCAATGAAATAAAATGGTATATATTATATTATTATCATTCCGTAAATATAAAATATTGCATACCTACTGTCCATTATGATGATTTAGAAATGAATATTTTACTCATATGTACATACTACATAATGTCTCTATGATCAAAAAATAACTCATTGCGTTAAAAGAAAATATAACGATGGGTAGTTAAATTGTAATTTATGTATAAATATGATATTTATTTAATTAATATAAATATATATATGTTTATATAATTAAATATTTTATCATATTGAATCTATAAATGATATTTTTTGACACATAAGCTGAACATGGTCAAAACATCAATCATAAACATAATTGATTTTGTAACTGTATATAACAAGGTAATATGTGAAATAAAAAAATATTACCATTTATAATGATATAAATAACATAAAATAGTAAATACTTTTATTATTGATGGAGAAAACGACACAAATGAATTCTAGACTCATGGAAAGGTTCTTCATCTCAAATTCCTTTCATGGAAGCATATTTTGTCATTATAAATCGATGCCCTTTTATGAGGTAAATATAAAAACCATATGAAATGTAAAATCATTAACTTCCCTAAAATAATTGGATTTATATTTTTATAAATTATATTATTTCATTGGGAATATAATTCAAATATTTCCAATGTTATAATTCACTTTTCTTTATAAAAATAATTGTTACTATTTTCCATCCAACTCTTTATTTTCCATGTCTGTGATTTCAAAATGAATTTATTAAGAAAAACAATTATATGTAAAAAACATTATATAGCACATTAAATGTCTAATATTAATTTATGTTAAAATGTTTTCATGTGGAATATTTTTATGAGTTATATAAAAAGAATTGTGAGAAATGAAATGTGTAATATTCTATTTTTAACGTACACAGAGATATTGAATTTTACACCAATATGGGAGTTATTTTATTTCTATATTTTTATGAAAAAAATAAAATTTTAATCAATTTAAACCCCTATTTTCCTAATTTAAAACCCAAATTTCCTTTTAATTTTTTTGGGTATTTTTTAAAAGGTGTTTTTATATAGGTTCAAAAGAATTTCTAAAAGTGTTTTACAATGAAAATTTATAATAGTAATATTTTATATTCATGAAATTTTAATTGAGAATTATATGTCATTTTCGAGCCCACTAAATCATATATGAAGGACTATGCCACATTATATCTAATGGGTGAGCCCGATATATATTATAAAATGATTAGTCCCTATTAAAACTCAAGAAAAATTGGATATCCTCATATAGAATATAGCATGTGAGAGCCGCATTATAGATCCCAAATTCATTGGGTAATTATTACATTGGAATTAAGTCATATGGTTATTCAAAATAAACGTTCTTTAATAGGATTTTTTAATATGAATCTATATATTTCTAAACGAATAATTTTATTTTCCTATTATGCGTTTTCATGATTTTCATTGGGATAAATTTTTGTGTGTTGTAAATGTAGAATCTATTTATATAATTTACATCATGAAAATTTAAAAAAGGTAATAACTAAATGGGTTTTAATGTTTTTCACAATTTTAATAGTTTTAAATAGTTTTTATATCTCTTATTGAGATTTTTAGGTTGATTAAATGTTCTTAAATTCTTTTCAATGTGATTAAGGATGGGTAAGGGAAATGATGAAGTCTCGTTTAATGCTTTAATGATTTTCATGATATTAAAAAATGATTTATTATAAATGATTTATATTATGAAACAATAGATACCAATCAACTTTTTCAAATTTATATTATAAGAATTTTTTATGTATGAGTTATGAATTAATTATCTAAAACACTAAATAAAAAATACACTTCAAATTTAAGATAATTAATTATTGACTTCAATGTCCGAATTATTTAATGTTCATGTGAAGAACTTTTACTTAGTACTAGAAGAAGATTTAGATATATTTATATGTTGTATAATGTAAAAGTAATGTTGATTATATATTTTACAGTATTGATAAGTTTTAATAATATAAAATTTTATGATTATCATGTTTTTTCATCTAAAACATTTCTACTCAAAATGGTTTTCCATAGCAGAATCCAAAAATTTATATGGTAAAGGATCCATGGGGAAAATATCCTTCCAAATCAGTATCCCAAAATAGTTGGGATTGGAACAAAATTCTATTTTCAATGAGGGATCAAATGAAACAAGCTATCAATGGTGTGTTATCCATGCAAGAGAGGGCCCTGATATATCATGAAGGAACATATCAATAATGGAAAATTTTAAGAGAAAAAATCCCATATATTTTATTAGATAATTTGACCACATGATTTTTGAATGATGTATAAATTCACAAGATAATATATTTTATGTCATTGGATGTTCAGATTGTCAACAGGTAAGTATTTCCCTTTATGTTTTTATAGAGAAAATGATCAATGAAGGTATTTGATTAAGAATAAAAGAGATAAAGATGATCATTATTCGATTAAATGAGTATCGTTAATGGAAATTTTCTGTGAGAAATATCTTCCAAATTCTGATATAATCAATATGGAAAAATAGAAATTTTAGCTAGAAAGATGAATATTTGGTAGTTGTTTATTAAAAAATATTTGTAATATTTTCCAGTTATGTGCTAGATTTTAGTCATGACAATGATATAAAAATTACTACTTTTTCCTCAAGACCGAAACCATATTTATTATAATTATTATATTCATGAGAATTGAAAATTAATGATAAGGTATTTTTTATGGTGGGAAATATGAGAAGGAGTTTGCTGACATATATATTACTCGAAATGAAAATAGTAAGAAATGTTCATTGTAATAGTAAATACGGAAGAAAAAATATTAGAATATATATGATAAGATCGTAAAATGTTCTATGTGTCGAAAATGAAATTTAATAGAATGTTTTATTGGATTTTTTAAGTGTTTACAGTGTGGTATATTTCATCACAATGTTTATGAGTGAAAAAAATAGTCATGAAAAATACAAGAAAAAGATTACATATATCTAGTAAATGTTTTGAAATAATATCATCAATTATTTGAGATATTATTATAATATGTTTCCCAATTTACTGAATCTAGGTTGAAGTAATCAAGATTAGAAGAAAATGGGGTGGAAAATCCTATTAAAATTCTATAGTTGATGTGGTGTCATCTCGTGAAGTGGTGAAAACTCTAGGGAGGTAATTTTTTTATAAAGGATAATCATAATATAAATGACTTAGGAACCCCTCTATTGATTTTTTAATAAATGGAAATAATTTGAGAGTCATTTATTATTTTTATAGATATATGAAATGTATGTTTTAGTGAAAATAACTATTTTAGGAATAATTATATCACATTTTTTACTCATAATTTTAATGGTATTGAAATCATTTAGGGTTAATATAATTATTAATTCCATTTATTAGTTAAGTTATTTGAAAAATAAATTTCAATGATGAACTAGTGGTGTTACTGTTGATGTTTATCAATTAATTTATTTTATTCGATAACTTATTTTAATAATATTATATGTTTAGAATAGTTAGTGATAAAAAAAATAATTTTTACTCTTTTAAGAATCTTACATTCTATTAAAATCGTATTTTACTGCTTTTGACTTATGAAATAAGTTTTGCATATTCATTTGATTGAGTAAGGGATGGATTGGAAATTGTTTTACGCACAACCAAAGGATGATATTTATCTTCATAAAATAAGAAACATTAATAGTATTCTTATTCCCTTGTATTAATATATTGTAAAATATTTCCTTAAAATTATCAAAAAATATTTTTCAAAAAAAGATATCATATCATATTCATAGGTGATTAATCAAAAGGTCTTTTATGTCAACAATGATTTATGGTTTCGAGGCCCTTTACATTCCATTAATCATTCACATCTGTATGATCAATAACCTCAATCACTCTCTATAATTATTTACACTTTTCATCTATGTCTATATCATCACATATAACTAAATTTATATTTAATAGATACCTAGATATGTGTTACTACATATAACCCTTGTACATCCATTTCTCTTATATTAATATCATATTTTATTAACTATTTTATTATGAGGGTTTTATACTATGGTAACTCCAAATGTAAAACCTTAAATTTCTAATATCATGTTTAAATGGTAATGTTTAAATATATATAATATGTGGAAAATATTACACCACATTATTTTACGTGAAGAAACTTGATTTTGATATTGTTTAATACACAATGTAGTGAGCATAAAAAACCTTTGAAATATATTTATTTAAATTTAATTGATTCATATGATTTCATAACATGCAAACCATAGTCAAAATAATTAATAATATAGTGCACCAATTAACATGTTTGTATAAAAAGAATCAATTTTTTTAATGTTTTGGTAATCTATCAATATGAAATTATACATGATTTAAGTATAATAAAATTAAATGTAATTAAAAAATGATATTTTTTCAAAAATAGTGTGCAGTTGCGGTTCAGGCGCATAATTTAAAACTATTTCATACTAATATTAGAAAATTTATTTTATATAAATAAAATAGTTTATTAAATGAGAACATAAAAATTATTGCAGGGTTTTGTTTTATTATTTAATGAAATGTTCCATTTTTTATGTATACTGAAAAATAAAGAATTTTAATTGAAAAATAGGTTTTTAATTAAAATATTTATAATATTTACTTATATTATAATTGGTTTTAATAAAAACAAATAAATTAAATATAAATTAATCCAATTCAGTTCATTAATTTTTTTTATAATGTAGTTTAGTATAAATATTTTATCATCTATTGATCTTTTTCTCTCTCAAAACCTACTATCTCATGTAGACAACAATATTAATTTAAAATTATATTTTCTAATTTTGATAATTGATATTTGAAACAATTAATCCAAATTTTGATTCAAATTTATTTATATTTTCAAATATTTTCAACATAATTTTATTCTGAAAATGAATAGTAAAAATAATAAACATTCATTACTGTGGCTAAGTTAATAATTGAACCTCATAGGGTAAAACTAAATAAATAATGACTACAATTACATAATAAATTTTCTAAAATATATTTTATAGAGATATATAGAACTTATAACTTATATAGTTTAGAATATTTTAATAATAGGTGATTAGGGCATGAAAAAAATATGGGTGGAATTCATTCTTCTCAAAAATTAAAGTTGTTCCCCACAAATCATTTATAAAAGGTTTCCCATCTCATCCTGCTTTCACACATTTAACCCAAAATGTTTCAGTCAATAACTACAAGAGTAAATATTATAATTCCATATAATCATCAAATAATCCTTATATTGGGATTAAGTTAAACAAATGAAGACATTTGTAGAAAACTAAAAGAAGTGACTCATAGAAGAGGAAACATTCTTCAATGAGTGTTTTTATATTATTTCATTCCCCAACAACATCGATTATTCTAAAAAATGATTATATAATAACCAAAATATATTAAATATAATTAGATGATAATTTTTTAATGGAAAAACCTAAATCATAATCCTTTTTGATCAAATGGATCATAAAATCATCATTCGTGTGTACGATAAAATTCCGCCCAGCGAAACGATGTCACTCATTCTTCCATTTCCACCACTTATTATTATGTTTGATGATGGATATAAGGTATATATATATAAAAATGGTATTTATAACATAATTATACTTTTATATTTTTTATATCATATATACCTTTTTTACTTCCAATCCCATATACAATATAATAATATCGTTCGTGCGTACGTGAACTACTACCTCACGAAAAGATGTGATTCATTTCCACTAGTGCATTACATAGAAGGTAATAAGGTTAAATATATTAAATTAATATTTGATATACATCTAATAACTATTATATTCACTACATATTTTCATTCACAAAATATAATATATAATTTTCATTTTTACTTTACAACTCACTAGGAATTGATAACACCATTCATGAACATGTGGATAACTGATTTCACGAAGCGATGGGTCCCTATTTTCATCACCACACCACATAGATGATATGTTTATATGTATATTTAAAGAAATAATATTTTATATATTATATTATGATCATTCATTATGGATAAAATATTATTCTACTCCTTTGAATAATTTTCACTAAAATAGGGAAACCTTACACATGTTCAGGTACAACCTAAAATCATCATGATCATTACATAGTTACTTTCTCTAAAACAATTTTCATAAATTATATTAATAGTATAATTATTTTAAAAATATTAAATCTATGTCATGAATATATTTCATGATATTTTTAAATAATGACCTTTTTGACCATTGTTAACCTATTAAAGTCAATTTTGACATATAACATGATTAGGGTAAAAATATATATCATAAACTCTATTTATTATGTAATTTTATATAACATGGTTATACATTAAATAAAATTACTAAATAATTTTAAAAATGATATCATAAATTTAAATAATTTAAATAAGTCTATTATTATTTAAGATAAAGAAAATAATGTCAATTCAAACTCAAGGAAAGGGACTCCTTCTCAATTTCTTTTCATTGAAGTATAGTTTGTTTATAAACACATTTACTCTTTTATGAGGTGTATATATAGCCCCACTGACATACTATATCATGAATTTCTATATTATCATTGTATTTATTGTATTTTTAATAATGTAATTTCATGTGTATTTTTATTAAAATATTTTCAAAATGAAGAGATAATTCTAATTAAAACAATATCATTTAACATTTTCTTCTAAAAAATTATTTTATGTGTACATTCTTTAATAATTATTTAATGAACAGATTTATTTAAAAATCAATATTTATAATATACAATTTCTATAACTATTTAACTTTATTTTCATTTTTGTCAAAAATGGTTCTTTTTTACATGTTTTATAAGGAACTTTTTGACCAATGAAAAAATGCATGTTTTATTAATTATGTACATAGAAACAATAAATTTTCTACCACCATGGAAGTTATTTGAG
This sequence comes from Viscum album, assembly GCA_963277665.1. NCBI lineage: Eukaryota > Viridiplantae > Streptophyta > Magnoliopsida > Santalales > Viscaceae > Viscum > Viscum album. The sequence continues at coordinate 1,262,213,545 of OY728129.1, read as the reverse complement.
TTTTCATTTACTTTTAAATATTTCACTTTTTATTATATAAAAACCCCGCATATTCTTTTGGGGGTATTTTTTTATTGAAAATGGGATTCGTTAAAAAGGTTGTTTTTATCAGAATGTATACATTATTAGGGTTTAAAACATATAATCAATATGTTTTATGAATAAATGGTCAGAGTATAATGTTTTTTTTATCATATGGTACATAAGAATTATATAAAATGAGTGATCATTATACAAATTATATGAATGTTTTACCCCCGTTATAGCCTATATGTGATATTTATAAAACATATATGATGGTTTGAGAACCATTATAGATGATACTAAATATGTGAACTTGATATTGCTTATATGAAGGTTGTTGTTCATTATATCTATCCAATATAATGGGTAAGTATTATTTTGGAAGTATAACATCTATTTATTCTAATTAAAATGGTTCTAAAAGGTTTTTATTATTATTAAATTCTTATATCCCTAAATGGGTTTCTTATTTTATTAATATAGGTTTTAATGATTTTAGTTGAGAAAAAAGTGTGTTTTTCAATAAGGAATTTATTTTGTACATTTTCTAAAAGAACATAGAGATAATGGTAAAAAAAATTAATTTTTTTTCATGTATTATACTATAATAATGGCTTCCTTTCGTTTTTATTTCCCTTAATATTTTTTCTATTCTCATCCATTTTTTTTAAGGTTTTTCACAGGGTTTATGGATTGGAAATGGAAAGGAAGATGTCATGTTCTATGCTGTGAATATTTTCCATGAATGAAAATCATGATTTATTTGAAAACGTTTATATCATGATAAAAATATATATTTATCATCAGATTACAATTTGTATTATATGTGTTTTTTATGTATATGTTTTGGCCAAAATCATTAAAAATATAAACTGTAAAGGATTCTTAAATGTAAAATATTTAATTCATAACATAGAACTCTATATTATGTAATATTAAAGGCAATTTCCTTATAAAAAATGTTATATCTGATAAAGTGTTTATAAAATAAAGAAATTGTGATATAGCTTCATTATTAATAACCCTATGGATAAACATATGCATTAGAGATAACTCTATGTTATGGTATGTAATGGAGTGTGGTTTCCATAAAGGAATATGTGTGTGTTTGGAAACTAAATGTGGACGTTGATATAGCCTAGATGCATCATAGTATGACAAAACCACAAAGAGTTGGTTGACTAAATATTTGCATTTATTCTAGTACATGGTGAATGAGCCATAAAAACACACCTTGTTTGAAAATCATGCATGATATTCGTATGATAATTAACATTCACTATATAATATTTCTAATTATAATGACCATGTATGACCTTGGATAAATATAATGATTCATAGACATGAAATAAGATATCCAGATTTAGACATACTATAAATTAATTTCATGATTATATTATTAGTTACTAAGGATTTTGTTTCTAAAATGATATTTTATGGATATAGTTAATATATTGAACTAGAAAGAACCATGATCATACAGAATTTATGGAAAATTATAATGATTTTCCCTTTGAGCCGCAAATTACTATTGGATTTGGAATGGAAAATATATTTTCTATGTTTATGTACCTTTCTCAATCCATCAACTGATATATGATTCTATAATATTAAGTAAAGAACGATACACTACAGGGAACTTACGTAGGAAATATCCACATTATTTTAGTTCGTCCACTAATCCACTATTTTATAAGAAATGGATTTGTGCAATTGATATTTTTTTCATTTTCACGTTTTAGGACCATTAAAATATTATCTTATCTATTTATCATTAGAATGTTTAATATGATTATTATTTAACTATTTTAAATAATATAAAGTAATGGGAAGAAGTTAACTCCATAAATATGGATGAGTTTAATAGATCAGTTATCTATAAGTAAATTCATTGTTTCTTTATTTAAATATAGAGAAGGAATTCCATGACCAAAAATGATAATAAATCTATTAGTACCTATAAGAAAAATTTAATATAATTTCATGGTGAGATTATATTGTCATTATTGAACTGTTTTGTAATATAGATCGATTCATATGCGGATAAAAACCATGTTTTAAAAGTGAATTATCTATCAAATAGATTATTATCCATGAATAAATGGTTATATGTTTTTACCATGGTTGAAATGGATATTGGATTCACCCATAAATATCATTTTTAAGATAATATAGACATAATTTCAATAAAATTATTATATGAAAAACCCTAGAGAAAATTAAGAGTTTCCATTATTGTGGATGTGTGAAAAGAAACAGAGATAAAATTAACTAATGGGGAATGGTATATATTTTGAAAATAAGGAAATATAGAAGTAAAATGACAATATAATGGGATGAAGTCAACTAAAGATTAATATGAACAGAAATATATAAAGAAATCACCACATATTCTTCAAATCAATTACGGTATGTTTTATGTATATTAGGTTAACGTGTTCTTAAATATCATGGTAAATGATATTGATTGATTTTACATTCCTCTGAATCAAAGTGATAAATAAAAATCATATGTGATTATTATTGATGGTGTGAGGTGTCCAAAAAAGTAATTAAATATAAACATACCATCTACTCAAGTTCAACTAATAAAATATTTTATTCCATTCAACCCACTCATTTATTGCTGAATTTTTTTCAAAATGTATATTAATTATACTTGAATGACTATATGTTTAGATAGTGGTATCAAATATTAATGTTTCAATGATCTAATATAATGTTAATGTGTCTTAACAAATTTTAGTTAATGTGAAATTTTCAATAAAAAATAATGAATGTGTACTTATAGTTTAATTGTTTTAAATGAGGTTGGATTTTTAATATGAATCTCATAACATTTATCGAGGAAGGGATGTAACATTTGATATTCTAAGCCAACCATTGAATTTTTATTGGTGCCTGTATAAATATGAACAACAAATGTAAATGAAATATATTCCATGGGTATTGATTCATAATGAAAATGAAATTTTTATCTCTGATGGTTATAGAGAAACTCAACATCCAAGATATTATTATTGTATATGTGTTCATATTTTCATTTCCATAACAGTTGCATATTCTGACTCTAAATCGTGATGTTGTTCTTTCAATAAATCTAATAACCAATTCTAAACCTATTTACGTGGATAAATAATGTGTATACCTTATTTATTTTTATAAAACAAATATGAAAAACTTGGAGAATCATGTTGATGGATTTATTCAGGCATGTTCATCACCAAGGGGTGAACCTATTTTTCCAAAAGAAGAATTATCGATCAGTGCAATTATAAATCACTTGTTGGAAGCATAACAAGATCAAGATATAGTATACGATTATTCTACTTTATATTAATTATTATTTTGATCAATTATAAAGAGGTATATATTTTTTACCCAGTGATTTTTTACTTGGATTTTATTTATTGAGTGTCTAAAGTGATGACATACACAAGAAAACATTCTAATTGAGGTAAGGTCACTATGAATTTATATTCATGAAATTTTTTATTACTAAATCCCCTGAAATATTCAAGAATTTAGTGAGTATATTATTTAATGATTACCTTGATCAATTTTTAGTTGTATTTATATATGATATTCCTATATATTTAAAGAGGAAATGTAAAAAGATCAGTTAAGGGTCTTAATGGATATCCTACAGAAAGATAATTTTATGGTAAATTTAAAAAATATTAATTTTGGATACACAGTGTTTCATATTTTGTCATATATTTTCATGTGAGGTTATTTCAGTGTATCCATAAAAGAATATTGTTATTAAAGATTTTCCCTAAACAACTATTGTGACTATGATTGATACTTTTGAAGGGTTGATTGGATATTTCCCATAAACTGTGAAGGATTTTTCATGGTAATATAATCCACATAATAATTTAATGACGTAGGTACTTAAATTCCTTTTAACCAATGAGTGAGATGAAAATTTCAAGGGACTGAAGAGAATGTTTCTCAATGCACCTCTTCTTATAGTTCTCTATTGTGGATAAGTGTTTATAATTTAATTTGGTTCATATAAAAATGGTTTTTTGTTTGTTCATATGTATAATTACATTGTGATACCATATTCATCATGAAAATTGATTTTTCATGAGAAACAAATACCTGAACCATGATTTGGACTTAGTATTGCAGTTATTTTAATTAAATATTGGAATCTTTTGTCTTGATGTAGAGTGGTGTAATAAATATACTAATTATAAAATATTATAGAATATAGTAACCTAGAAATATATTAGTATTCACCAAATACAGTGATTGAAGTTTAATAATTATTACGACAACTCAATACTTTACCACTATAGGAAATGGGAAATGGTGTATAATTCGTTGAGTTGAAATGACCATGCAAGGTTATCTATGATTAGGATAAAAAAAATATCGAATGTTTATTTATTTTAAATTTATTGACCATGATATTTTAATATAAGGGTATAAATATTTTCTTGGTCAAATGAGTGTTAAAACATCTATCCCTATAATGATTAATGTGTCCGGGAAGTAAAATATTGAGCTAGAAAAGATGGAGAGGAAATTTCAGGAGTTTCTCATTGAATGTGGTGTAATGACAATGATCAAGAACTGACTACTTGGCCCATCAAAATAATTAAAATAATAGAATAATTGGAAAAATATCATAGGGAATCATTCTCTATTAATAATTAAATTATGAATTTGTATAGAGATATGTATGATTATTTCTATTAGAATATCATTGATATAAATATTTATGAATTTACATTTCATTGATTATCATGTGAGTATGTTTAGGTTGAGAGATAGAGGTTTTATGGGATATATTGTATAACAACCCTACACATTATCTAACAAAATGATCTATTAAATAAAATTACACATAATAAAACCGAGAAGATTGAGTGGTGTAGTTTATTTGGAAAATTATGTACATTACATAAAAACATAAAACATTAAAAGAAACATCTTTATTAAAAACTAATTTAACATGAATAAATAGTTCCTTTTTTACATAACACTACATAAGATAACCCGAGGACATAAATAAGAAATGGGTTAGAAATAAATCCAATTAATGCATTAAAAAAGGAATAACTTGAAAAATAAAATACATGTTAGAATATAGTAATATCAACGGATCAAAAAATGACCATGGATAACAAATCATGACATATCTTGACAATCGTAACCCGAAAATTGTGGAAATAACATAAAACATAGCATCTTAAACATAGGTCAATGCTAAACCCACCAAGACATCATTATGGAAAATTCAAATAAAATAATCATGTAAACCCCATATACCAACATGACGTACCATGATACTAATCATTACCCTATGCATTGGAGTTCTATCATGGTGTCCTCTTCAAAGTCATTTCATTCTCATCATTATATGTGCCACATTGATCATACAACATTGATTCACTCTACATATTAATTTATTCCATGATCACAGAATGCGGAATAAATACATTTATCTCCAAAATTAATAATTATATGTTTATATAGGATAATAATCTTGATATAAAAATTTATATGATCATCATTACACAATTATTTCTTCATGGAAAATTCTACTGAAATTTCAATAGCGTAATAACGTTACAAAAAATTCAAAAATTTCGTTTTTGAGAGAGAAAGTGGTCTATAATAATGTATTAATGAAATTTAATTTATGGGGTACATATAAATTAATGTCCTAAAAAAATTAATTGTATATATAAGGTAAAACACAATAATGAAAATTGAGGAAAGTGGAGAAATGAATGAACCGTTACAAAATTTCTACATGGTAATGAGTGTTCATAAATGATTATAGGAGGGAAAAATGAGAACAAAAGTGGATATAAAAATGTTTATAAAAAATTTAAAGTAAGGGGATATGGAATAACATATCTGAACATTATAAAATGGATGGTAAAATATATAACATTAAATGGAGTGCTTGATAAAAGACGAGAGTGAAAGATACCTTATGGAATTTCATCATAGTAAGAGCTTTGCTAATGGTCAAAATAAGGGAGTATAACTGGTATCTCATTCAAATAAAAATAATTTTGTCATTAGGTAATGATAATAATTGAATTAAAACATAATGAAATGAAAAATTAAAGAATGATTTCAAGGAAGATTATCAAATTGAAAGATTGAGAGGAAGGTGATAACCCCTTACTTGAGTGTGTGACACCAATGGCTTGGGAGGGTCATATTGGAATATTTAGGTGCCATTAGAAGACTATAAAGAGTATATTTCAAATTTTTTACATTGTAATATGATTTTTAGTGAAGATAATGAGAACTTTAGTGGTTTTATATTGGAAAAATGGGGGGTTTAATTATTATTTTGGTTTTTGGAAACTACATAATAAAATATTTAAAACAAAAAATAAACCAATGGGGATTTCGAATAGTTTATAACAATAGATAGTGGTATAAAACATTTTATAAGTCCATGGTCTAAATATAATAAAATAAATATCTTTCATATGTGGAGTTGAGTCACAATCTCAAAAAATTGATTTAAAAATAATAAAATATATTATACGTCTTGGAGGATTCAATAAGGATTTAACAAATAAATATAATATAATATAAATTAAATTATTTTATAAGGAAAACATATATTTGGAAGTGGACACCTTTTATAATATATATTACATAACTATTGGTCCATTATGTTGTCATAAAACATAACGTATATTTATATAGTATTTAATTTTTTCCAAAAAAATTGACTCTCTAAGAAAATTATGAAAAATTAACCATTATATATATTTGACATCCTAATTCAAAAAATAATTTTATTTGTGTCAAAATAATAAATAAATATGTTAATTTAAACTTTTAAAATAAAAAATGACATTAATTGAAAATGAAAAGTTTTTGATAATTACCTTCATTGATTCACTATAAAAATTACATTTAATATCATAAAAATTATATGTTAATTTAAATTCAATAAAGTTTGAATAATTATAATATTTTAATTAAATAATAATTTTTTTAAAATCCTATAATTAATTAATTGAATTTAAATATTAATGAATAATATAATATGGCTTTATTGAATCGAAAATAAAAAACATTTGTAATGTATCAACAGTAAGATGAAAATATATTAATTATTAAATAAAACATATTGCACATAATAATATTTATAGGGTCTTTATACATATCATTCGAATACATCATCATTCACCCTACGATTATGGAGCATGATGGTGTGGATTTCATGGGGCCATTTAGTTAACATGGTTTGGGTGGTGTTCTCAATGATCTTGACCATCTCTCATAAATGGTTTCTATCATGAATTAGTTTTTGGGTCTCGGTTTGGGCTTATTCTATGATAAATACCATTAATTAAATATCCATAAGAATTAATAATAAATGGGCTTTATAGGTTATGATCCAACTGGTTAAGGACATCAATTCCTTTGTTTTTCCAAAAATATTTGTTAAATCCATAAATTTATACTAGTCATTTGGTCACTATTAAACGAATGTATTGTCAATGATAACAATATATAATGGTCATTCAAATCCAATTAGATATAATAAAATAAAATTATGTGCATGTATTATCTATAACTATAATTCCTTTAATTAAATCAAAAAGGGAATTTCTTTCATAATATTTTAGGACCTTATAATCATCCCACCCTTCGAAAAATCTCCCTCCAAAATTTATTTTCCAGCACTAAAATAAATGAGGTTAATTACTCCATCACCTCCTTAGTTTTCCACATTGCTTCTTTAAATTTATGGTTTCACCATAGCACATTTATAAGAGGAATTATCTTATTTTTTATAACATTTTCTTTATGATATAAGATCATCTGTAGATTCTCCTCATAGGAAAGGTCATTCTCCGATGGTACCACCCATGGATTTACAAAATTTGAGGGATTCTATTTATGAAATCTCAAGAGGTATACATGGAATACATCATGTTATAGAGAATGGAAGATTGGGATTTTTAAAAGGTAGGCAACTGTATTTTTGCTATCAAGAATTTCAAATGTGACGATGTACCTTTGTAAAAATTTTCCTTATTCCAAAATACAATCAATATTTTCCATTAAAATGTTTTTGAGGAATACCATGTCTTCTATATCAAAATCTAGGTCACGTCGATGATTTTCATCATATATCTTTTGACGACTATTGGTAGCCTTGAGGTTGGGTTGAATGGACTTAACCTTCTCCACCATTTTCCCAACCATTTTATGGAGCTAGATTTTTTCAATCTCAAAATTCTTCCCTATAGGTCGGTGTTTTCCACCACTTTCCATGAATTGATTCATAGGGATCTATTTGGATGCTCGAGTGGAAACTATAATTTTTGTGAAATCAACCAAAGGGATCTTTAAAACCCATACACCTTTAATGTATGTTGAGTAGGCTCTGAACATGTCCTTAAGTATTTGAATAGTCCACTTAGATTAAACATCATTTTGAAGGAGATAATTTTTACTAATGTTCATCTCAGTGATAAGATCATTCTGAATACATTTCTATAATTAGTAGGAGAATCTTGGATATCTATCAGATGAAATTGATAGTGGTACTCTCTGCATTATTACCACTTCTTTGATATATATCAGTGATAGTTGATCTAGTTATAAATCTTCTCTAATTGTATTGAAGTGTGCATTATTTGTAAGATGATCTATAATAACCTAGATAGTAATGTTTCCCTTGTATGTATTTGGATGTCTGGTAAGAATTTACTGGGTGATTTTTTCCCATTTCCATGATTGAATGGGTAATTGTTGCATAATCTCCTTAAATTTTTACCTTTCATCCTTTACTGAAGACATACAAGGCACTTTGATGCATAATCAATGATCTCCTTCTTCATGATACCCTACCAATAGTATTATCATAGATCTCAATACATCTTTGTGTTTCCGGGGTGAATGGAGAATGTCAATTTATGTGAATCATCCAATTGTTCCCTATTCAACATAGTATTTTATGGAACACATAGTCTTAACCAGAATATGAAATTTCCTTCTTCATTTACATTTTTCTCTAAATATTTCCCTTTTATTATAGTTTTTACATACCTTTGTATTCACACATCCTCATTTTATGCATATTTTATAATTTCAAGAATAGATTTTTGAGAAATCATTTTTGAAAGTATTTCTGATTTTCCATTCATTATGATTCCCATTTCTATCCTCTTTAAAAACATAAATATCATATCCTTCTCAATTCTCATTGATGATAGTATTGTTGTATCCTTTCTACATATATCACACACCACTTTATTCAATTTCCATGTGTGGTAGTTGAATGAGTATTTGTAAACTTCGATGACCTCTAACTATCTTCATTGATGTATATTCAAATATTTCTGTTTGAATATATATTTTAGACTTTTGTGATCTATATATAATTAGCACATCTCCTCAAAGAGATAATTATAAATAATATTCAATTGAATGATCACCGTTTCAAACTCTACATCATCTGTGGGACAGTTTTTCTCATCAATTTTCAATGACCTTGAATAACAATCGATGACATTGTAATTTTTCATCATCACACATCCAAATACCATCTTTAGACAATTTCTAACAATTATTAAATATTCCCTACTTATGGGTAGTGTGAGAACATGGGTAGTGATAAGACTCATTTTCAACCCCAGGAAGATTTTATTACATGCATCATTGAAATAAAATTTGACTCCCTTCTGAGTCATCTTGGTTAGAGGGTTTGATAATGATGAGAAATTTCTCACAAATCAGCTATAATATCAAGCCTACCCAAGGAAACTACAAATATGTTTCACATTTTTTGGCCCTAGCCATCCTTCAATTTCTTTTGTATTTTAATGACCCACATACATATCATTTCTTGTGATGATATACCCCATGAATGGGACTACCTTCAACCAAAACTCACACATTCTATAATATTCATAGAGCTTCTTCATTCACATGGTATTTAGCACATTGTTCAAATTCACCTCATGGACCACCATTCTTTTAGAATATATTATAATATAATCATTAAAAAATACAATGAATTTGTTGACATAATTTATATGGAAATTATTTATCATCGCCATGAATATAGATAGATCAATAGTGATTCCGAATGAAATCACTATGAACTCTTTGTGCTCGAACCTTGTACATAAGGCATTATAGGGGATATGCTTCTTCTTCACCCTAAAATTTCAATATCACTACCGAAGATGCACTTTGGAGAATTATTATACTCTAGATATATAATCAAACAAGTCATAAATCCTTTGATAATTACACTTGTTCTTTTTCATTATCTTGTTGAGCTTATTATAATCAATGATAATGTTCATTTACCAATACATATTCTTCATGAAGAGGACCAGATAACCCCATGGAAAAGTAGTTGGTCATACAAATCCTTTATCCTGATTCATTTATAGTTGATTCTTCATTACCTCATGTTCCACAATATCTATCCTATACATAATCTTGTATATTTGAAACACCCCATGATAAATCTTGTCTTAAAATTAATCCTCTCAACTACAAAGATGACTAGGAAATTCCATGGGAAATACATCAATGTACTCCATTTACAATAATCATTTCACCAAGGATGATCCTTTCCGTAGACTCAATCATTTTATCTAGATATAGTTTCTCATAAGGAAATAATATCAATTATTTTGATGATGGTGCTAAATAAGAATCATCATCCTCCTTGAATTGGTATAATTTCATGGGTTTATTCTCTATATGAATATTGATTTGGTTCTCACTAAATGTTATGTTTGATAAATATAGGGAAAGTCAATACAGGCCTAGAATTTCATCAAATTACAGAAAATGGTGTATGGAACGGTTTTATGGGATGTTAATCCCACAAATGTTGACATGGGAGGAGTTATAAACATGGGATGAAATAATTTCCACATTTTCCATTTTCCTTGATTTCTCTACTTCCATGAATTGTGTTGGTGATAAAATAGTTCAACTAATATTTTTTGATATGAAGGAATGCATAGAACTATGTATGATAACCCTACCATTTATTTTTTTATTCAAGTTCTCTTATATCCAATATATAGTTATGGATGAGTATTATCATACTATTAATCATGTAAAGGGGTATCCAATGACAGTAATGGGATAAATAATAAAATATATTTACTTCCAAAACTTATGACATTCTAGGCTTCAATCAATTTATCCATGATATATTTCTTAGAATTCATTCATATAGTCAATTTTTATGTTCCCTTAATAATGTTTCATAATAAGAATATAATTTTACTACTGGATATCCATGTGTGTATCAATCTAGGTGCACGGTAAGTCCTATAGTCATGTACCAGATTACTTTGAGTTAGTTTAAGAACATCTTGTTAACGTTGTTACACCAAGGTACATCTATTCCAAAACCACATCCACATTTTGTATATAGATATGGATGTATTTATTTTATATTCCAATAACTATATAGTAACCAAATTTAAGGGATTTTTCTTTTACCCATTCTTATCCATAAGGATATCTCTAATTTTTTCTAATTGTAATCCCAAAAAAAATTAACTGAACCTTTTTCCTCATACAATTTATAACAACCATTCTATTTATTTCATATTTCAACATTATTTATTAAATAAAATTAAACTTAATTAAACCAAGATGATAGAGAGGTCTAGTGTCTTAGAGAAATTAGGTACATTAAATAATATATTAATACATGAAATGAAATATATTTATCGAATAATTCATTTACATGGCTAAAATATTCCTACAAACTTATCACTGCATGGGATAACCTAAAGACATAAATAAAAATGGGAGACTTATAATGCTTAGTATTGGAATAAACATGTCATAACATGAATAGGAAAATAAATTTTAGACAACAGGCATATAAATGTAGAATAAAAGGAACATAGATAATAAGTTATGACATAACATGATAATCATAACATGGGAAATGTGGAAACAACATACAATAGTGGATCAAAAACACATGTCAACGATAAAACCTTCAATAAATCAATGTGGAAAACATCCCCGAAAGGAATCAAGTAAACCCATATCCCAACATGATGTACCGTGCTATGAAATGTAACATAATTCAATAGAGAACTATTGGGGCACACACTCCAAAATCATTTCATTCTCATGATTATGTGTGCCACATAGATCACACATCATGGATTCATTCAACATCATAATTTATTAAAAGATTAAAGAATCTATAATAAATAAATTTATGTCCCCAATAAAAAATTATATGTGAATAAAAATGAATAATAGATGAATAAAAATTGGTATGGTATTCACAATAAAAAATTTATTATCATGGAAAATCACGGTGAAATTTCGGCAGTATAACAACATCACGTAAAAATTCATAAAATGTGTTGATGATGGAGAAAGGTGTATCTAATAATTTAGTAATTAAATGTAAGGTAATGGGTACATGTAAATAAATATCTCAACAAATTTAATTGGATATATAAGGTGAAATGTAATATAGAAACTTGAAGAATGATGAGAAATGAAATTACCCTTACAAAAGTTAAACATGGTAACTGATGTGTATAATGGATTATAGGAGGGATAAATGAGAATAAAAGGGGATAATATCATTTATAATTAAAATTTATTTTGATGTGGGTATGTAGAAAATTATCCCAAAATAATAATATGGAAATTAAAAGGCATAACATTTAAAGGAGTGCATGATAAAAGAGTAGAGCGTATGATCCCTTACAGAATTTCCACATAGTGATGAATTAGGTATGGTTTAAAATAATAGGGTGTAAACGATATATAATTAAAATGAAAGTAAATGTATAATAAGTTTTGGATAATAATTTAATGACAACATAAGCAATTGAAATATTATTAGCTAATTTCATGAATTATTATTGAATTTAAATAAGGATGAGAAGGTGAGGAACCCACACTTTAGTTTGAGACTCCAAAGGCTTGAGAGGTCATTAATGAAATATTGTAGGAACCTTGTAAGAACTCTAGAGAGTGTATGAAAGATTTGGGTCTGGATACAAGGATTTCTAGTGAATAGAAATAGTATCTATGTTTAGTTTGTATAGGAAAAGAGGGGATTTTCTTTATTATTATGGTTCGGACATTACAAAAAAAATATTAAAAGTTTGAAACCATCCCTTGGATTTATCCAAGGTGTCTTCAATAGTTTATTGGATTGAATTCTTTTACAAGGCCAATGGAAAAATATAAATAAATAATTCATTCGCTTATGTGGAGGGGACTCACAGTCTCGATGAAATGATGTTAAAATATTGAAATATACTACAAGCCCTGGACGATTCATTAAGGATTTATAAAATCTATTAAATATACAAAAAATTATATTACTTTAAAGGGAAAACATATATTTTCGTTATTATAACATTTATTGTATATATTTCATCTCTATTGTGTCATTATAATTTCATAAAACACATTATCTATCTATATGATATATAATTTTTAATGAAAAATTTGAACTTCTCACAAAATTTTGAAAAATTCACCATTACATTATTATGAATTCCTGATTCCATAAAATTTATTCATTGTTTCTAAATAATTTTATAAATTTGGGAATTTTTACTTTTAAAATTAAAACCGTCATTTATTGAAAATGACGATTTTTTTTACAATAAATTTTTTGAACCATTATAAAAATTACATTTGACACCATAAAAATATTATGACATTTTATATTGGATAAGATTTATTTAATGTAAATAATTTACTAAAATACTATTTCATTAAAAATATAATTAATTATTTATTGAATTTGAAAATTAACCACAAATACAATTTGTACATGATTAAATAAAAAATAAAAAACATTTATAAAGTTACAATAATATGATGAAAATATATTCATTATAATATTAAAAATAATGATCATATTCTTATTTCTAGGGTCTATATACATATCCCTTTGATACACCAGCATATTCCCTAAGTATATTATGTGTGATGGTGGGGCCTTCATGGGGCCATTTGGTGAACATGGTTCAGGATGTGATCTCAATGAGCTTGAAATTCTCCCACAAATGGTTTCTCCCATGAATATGTTCTTAGATTTTATGGTGGTATTGGTCTATATAAAATTCCAAACATGATATCTCTCACAGAATCTTAGATAAATGAGCTTATTTGGGTATGATCGTACTATTTGATGTTATCACTTCCTTTGTATATACTGAATCTATTTGTTAAAATCCTATATTTATACTAATCTTGTGATCACTATTTAGAGGCTATATTATCAATGCAAATGATACATAAGGATCATTTAAATTTAATTGGATATAATCAATAAAAATAAATGCTTGTATTTTATATACCCATAATACATTTAATTTAATCAAATTGAGACATTTAATTCATAATATTTTTGATCATTACCATATCATCCCTTTAGAAATTTCACCCTCAAAATTTTCTTTTCCAACAATAAAATAGATAATGGGAAATTTTCATTATTACATCCATGATTTCCCTCGTTGCTTCTTCAAACAACCGTTTTCAACCCAAAACATTGATGAGGGGAATTGTCTTATTTTGTAAAGAAACTCTCTATGATCTAAGATCTTCACTGGCTACTCCTTAATAGAAAATTCATTCTATAATTATACCACCTCTATATTTTTTACATTTGATGTGTATGGTATATACATTCTCAAGAGGGATATATAGAATATATCATATACTTAAGACATGTTTGGTGGGAGTTCTAGTCATTAAGACACTGATCTGATGCAATGAAGGATCCCAAAAGGGACGATTTACCTTGCACTAAGACATCTATTTTCCAAAATCTCATCACTCTTTTACAAGGAAATATGATGATAAATACAATTTCTATAACATAAAACTCAAGGTCAGGTCCGATATTGATAGCATATCTCTTTTGTTGACACCTGGAAGCCTTGATGTGTTGTTGAATGGTCTAAACATTCTCCACTATTTATTAAACCATTTCAAGACCTAGAATTTTTCATTCCACTACTTCATCACAACATTGTGGAGTTTTTTAACTCTTCCCATAAATGACTTACTTCGGAGCCATTTGGTAGCACAAGTAAGAAATTTTTTTGTAATAGAACACTCCTAGAGGGAGATGATTGTTCTATAATGCTTTTACATCCATTGGGAATGATATTAACAAATCCACATGTGATTTGATTGTTCACTCTGATTGGACATCAGTTTGAGGCCGATAGGCCATACTGAAGTTTTGATAATTGTGTAGAGCATGAGAGATACTTTTCCAAAACATATAATCACATCTTGGATCATGATCAGACACAATTTAGAGTGGTACTATGGGCATCCTTACTACTTCCCGGATCTATATGTTATAGCTAATCAAGTGAGAAATCCTATCAAATCACTATGATGTGTACAGTCATTGTAAAATGATCCACAAAAATATATATAGATTTATTTCCCGTGGAGCTCTTTGGAAGTCCGGTGAAATATTCCATAGTGATGTTTCACCTTATCTATGTCAGTATGGTTAATGGTCGCATCATCACTTTATAATTCTACCTATCATCCTTTACTAGTTAACATTCCTAGCACTTTGATGTATAGTCAGCGATCTCATTTTTCAAGTTATCCCACTAGTAGTCTACTCATAGATCTTAAAAGAACTTTTTGTTTCCTAAGTGAATGGAAAAATTCAAACTCTCTGAATTATCCTATAGTTACATCATTACTTCATGATATGGTGGAACACAATGTCTAGGGACAAATCTAACAACCCCTTCTTCAAAAACATTTTACTTCTCAAATTCAAAATTTCTAATAGTTTCTAAATTATTCTAATTTCCGAAATCAAAATTTTGAGAATCCTTGAACCTTTTAATATGATATAGTTTAGAAATCATTTGGGAATGATTTGATAATATTCATTTCATTATGATTCCTCGGTCCTTCTTATTAAATATAAGAAGATCAGATCCTTCTTTACTCTCAATGATGATAGAATTTTTGGATCCATTCTACTTAGAGAATTCTCCACATTGTTTTATTTATTAAGATAGTATTGGATTGAGATTTCTGAATACTTGATGATCTCAAACCATACTTGTTAAAACATGATCAAATATTTTTGTGTTAATAAATATATAAGACATTTTTTTAATCAATATATACTTCACACATCTTCCCAAAGAGATAATGTTTTATGTATTAAAATATAATATCACAGATACCAACTCCAAATAATGTGTGGGGGAATTCTTCTCCTTAATTTTTCCATCTCCCCAATGTTAATATCATAGTATCCAAATTCAGATCATGTGTGGAATAATTTTCATCTACATGGAAGAATAGGCATTGACTATGTTGTTTTTCGTCAACAGATATACAAAAACATTCATTAAAGCATCATTGAAAATTGAAAATTTTCCCCACATGGGGGTTATTTGAGAATAGGGGAAGTGATAAGACTCAGTTTCAACTCAATGAAGTATTCTTAATATTCAAAATTCTAAGAAAATTTGACTCCCTTCCATGTTATCGTGGTATGCGGGTTAGAAAATGATGAGAATTTTCAAAAAAAAAAATTATAATATATGATTACCCCAAGGAAAATATGGATATCTATCATATATGATGGCCTTACCATCCTTTATTGAAGGATCCAAATATATCCCATTTCTTGTTATGATATTCCCCAAGTATGAGGCTTTATTCAATGAAAACTCAAAACTTTTTATAATTTTCCTAAAGAGTATTTTCTCACAAGTTCATTAGAACTCTGTTAAGATGCTTCTCATGCTCCTCCACAGTTTTGTAATATAAAACAATATCATCTATAAAGACTACCATAAATTTATTGATATAATCCTGAAATAGACTATTCACTATGTCCATTATTATTGCTGGATCATTAGTGAGTCTGAATGGAATCATTATGAACCTTTAGTTCCCATACCTCGTATGAAAGGTTTTATTGAGTATATCCTCCGTCTTCACCAAAATTTCTTAATATATGACTGCATTTCCACCATGGATAAGTATTTTGATCAATGTAACTGATTGAAAAATTCATCATTCTATAGAAAAGAACTCTGGTTATTCTTCATTATCTTATTGAGCTCATGTTATTCAATGAACAGGCAAGGTGACCCATACTTATTGTTGACAAAGGGGAATTGTGTGCCCTATGGTGATGCACTTTGGTGTATGAATCCTTTATCCAGATTCCCCTTAGTTTTTAATTTATATTCTCATGTTCCAAAATATCCATCCTATATGGAGTCTTGTATATTGGAAATGAACCATGTATAATCTCGATTTAAAATTCAATATCTCATCTATGAGGAAGACTAGGAAATTATGGGGGAAACACATCCGCATATTACTGCAGAATTTTTTTTTTCAAGGATGATCATTTACTTACACTCAATCATTGGATATAGATAGGATTTTTCGTAGGTAAATAATAACCATGATTGATATTATGTTCCTAAATAAGATTCATCAACTTCGTTGCACTTCTATATAATCAGGTGTTGATTCTCCGTATGGCGAGAGATTTTCTTCTTGCGGAAATCTATGTTTGATCTATATTGGTATATAAAATACATGACTAGAATTTCATAAAATTTTATCAAATAGAGTTCGTTAATTATTTTGATTAATTTTATCCCATAAATTTTGATATGGGGGCAGTTATATACATGGGTTGCAATAATTTCTCCATTTTCAATTTTAACTTAGATCTGTACTTCTATGCATTGGGGAGGTGTTTGAATAGTTCGACTATAATTTTGCGATACGAAGTAATGTGTAAAACTATGTAGGATAAACCTACCATGACTTTTTATTCTATTTCTACTCTATCTAATATACAATTTTGTATGAGTATTTTTAAACTCTTGAATGTAGAATGTGGAATCCAATTACATTAAAAGGGTAACATATAAATTACATTAATTTCATAACTTATGAATTTCAAGGCTTCAATATATGTTATCCATGAAATATTTCTTAATATATTTTCTAAATGGAATTTTTTATGTTTCTTGATTAATGGTTAGTAATGACCCTTTGAATTTATAAAATCATATCCCTTCGTACTGTCAAACCAGGGGGCAGTGAGTCCTATTGTCATCTTCCAGATCTCCCCAAGTCAGGCCCCGTAAAACATATTGGAGTTTTCACACCTGTATACATCTATTCCATAACCATGATCACTTTTATTATCTATACAAGGATGCATTTTCTTGAAAAATCACTTACTCTATACTAACCAAAATTTTCAGATGTTTTCTTATACAGTCTTATCTCTAAGGCTTTCTCTAATATTTTCTAATCCTAATCCAAAAAACAATTGAATCACTCCTCTAATAAAAACAATAAAAACACTGATATTTATTTCATATTTATACATATTTTTACATAAAATTAGACATAATTCAATCCAAAATATTGATAATTATAGTATCTTTGGGAAATTTGGTACATTATATAACAACTTAAAACACGAAAATAAAGATCATTATTCAAAACGACGTAAACATGACCAAAGTGTTCATTCGTAATTAACATTTCATGGGATATCCATTGGACACACATAATAATGGGGTGAGATATAAATCCCAATAAAGGAATAAATATTCATAATATGAATATAACTCTATATGTTAGACAATATGCATATCAATGTATAAAAAAAGAAACATGGGTAATAAGGAATGATATAACATGATAATAATAACATGGGAAATAAGGTAATAACATAAAACACAACATCATACACATTTGTTGTGGATAAAGACATGAAGACATAATAATGGATAAGTCCAATGAAATAATCAGGTAAACCCCTATCCCAAAATGAAATATCATGATACTAACCATCATGCAACACATTGGAGCGTTAATAGGGAACACCCTTCAGAATCATTTCAATCTTATGATTAAGTGTGCCACATAGATCATACAAAATGGAATAATTCTACATAATAATTTATTATAAGATAATGTAATGTAAAATAAATATATATATGACCCCAAAAAATATTTACACATCTTTAAATGTGAATACCCTTTTTAGAAGAATTGGTTTGTTATTAACTACACTTTTATTTTGGCTCTAAAAATCACAGTAAACTTATGCAGCATAACAATTCTACAAAAAAATTAGTAAAATGGGTTGATGAGAGAATCATTGGTCACTCATAATTTAGACATGAAATGTATCGTATGGGGGTACTTTAAATAGATTTACCAATATGAGAAATTGGTTATAGAGGATGTAAGATAATAAAGAAACTTGAAGAAAATTTATAAAGGAAAGAACCCTTAAAAAATTTCTTGGTGGCAACATGATTTCATAAATGATCATAGAATTGATATATGAAATTGAAATGGGATATGATCATTTATGAAATCCTGTTACCACCAAATTTTTTTGGATAATTAATTTTCCTGATCTATAAATCCCACATTTTTTGTATTTTATCACCATTATGTTATTTGTTTTCATTAAAAAAATTTCATATAATTCTGCACAATTTATTCTTTTAAGAGACCGAAATAATGTTTTTATTGGAAATAGATATTGTGAATCTATATGATCACAAATCATTTCTTTCATGTACCTATTTTCTTTAATAATATTTCAATTTGTTTTTACTATTAAAAAATTATAGTTATTATTTTACATTTTCACTATAATGGATTTTCTATTCTAAATTTTAAAATAAACATTCTAATTTTCTTTCCAAATATGGCACTTTAGACTTGTTACTTTTATTGTGAAAGGAATTTTTGTATTAACATAAATAAAATGATTGTATTTCCACACAATATTGAATAATATTTTATTTAATGGATCCTTTATATGTTCCCACAAAAAAAATCAATGAATAATTTTTTCTTAATATTTTAGATTTTTTATATTCTAAATATGTGATTTCAAATTCCAAGGATTATTCTCCTCAATAAATATTCTAGTGATATTTTGATGGTATTTTTACCAATGGAGACATAATTTGATGCTTATTATGATTTAAAAGGGATATTGTAATATATTTCCATATTTATTATTTATCTTATTAATTTACGATAATGATGATTAAATTATTTTGAAACTTGTATCCTTTCCACTGGTTATGATAAAATTATTTTTTTATTAACATATTGTACATAGTTATTATGTTGTTATAATATTACTTGTTTCTCTAGAGTTATATTGGCCCAAAATACATTGGGTAAAATGATATATCTTTAGATATTATGGTTTATAATGGGTATTGAATCCAGTATATTGATTTAATTTTGCAAATAATATTATATTGGGAGTGAAACTCAAAAAATGAAATGAGAAAATTGGTAGTGTACCCAATCACATATGATAGTATCAGTAGTGGGCTGTAACCAATAAAATTATTTATTACTCTTATTTATATTCCAAGGACATATTTTATATGATTATTATATGTTTACATGGATCATGATTAATTATGGATTATTCCACACAAATATTTCTTATGAATTTTGATTGTGAAAACATTAGGTAATAATTAATGAAAACGCCATATGAATTGATGGGAATGACTTTATATTGTTTAGGTTATTTTATCATACCATTATTAAAATAATGTGATAAATTATGATCATCGTCTGATATATATTATGTCTTTCATTACTAATCAGCTGATTTTACCCATTCTTATGTTTACCTCCCCATCGTATGGAGAATGGTTTCATGTATGTTATACATAAGGAGGTTTCTATTTGTGAATAAATTAATGGAAGTTATATATATTGTTTTTGTAATTTTTTAGGTATCCATGTTTTAAAAATGCAATAAACAATTGTGGTTAAGGAATAGATCACATTGATAAATAATGAATAATTCTACTAATAAAAGATTTAATTTATGTATGTTATTTTTGGGTCTTTATATTAGGTGTTTTTGTTATGGACATCGGATTTCCTAGTTCGACTTTAATATTTATGGGTTTGTGGAATAGAAACATTAGGGAATATATACAAAATTTTTTAGTGGTATTTATTACCTATATTATCTTATATTCAAAATAATATTAGTAACATCATGATCATTTAAGGGTTCTATTACTGAATATAATCAAATAGAATATTTTTTTTATATTCCTAAAATGTGCGTTCTCAGTACAAAAAGTCATGTTAAAGGGACACGTTTTTACCAATTAAGGAATATATAATGATACTAAAAAGACAATGATTATAGACTGGTGAACTAGATATACAACAGGAACATAGATTCATGATTTCCATGGTATATAAAAATACTATATATGTCCTATGGAAATTATTTTGTTTTTTTAAAATAATCTAACCATGTTAACATATATGAGGGTAATGTTTATCAAGAAAAATGAGTATGAAGAAATATTTCATGAATTAAAGAAGTGGTTATTTAGTGCACATGTAATAACTATACCCACTAACGGGGAAGGATTTTCAATTTATATAAATGAATTATTGATGGGACTTGGATGTGTACTCATTGAATATATAATGTGATTTCATATTCATCATTAAAATTAAGGCCTTGTTAATATAATTATAAAAAACATGATTTATAGTTTATTGTAGTTAAAATTAAATTAATGATATGGATGTGATATCATTAAGGGTAGAAGTCTTTTTTATACACCATCCATAATAGTATGTTGAATTTTTACCTGAAAAAGGAACTTTAAATATTACTGTAACAGCTGGATGTTTTTATGAAATATTTACTTTAAAATATTTAATACTTTAATAGATTAAATCCATTAAAATTGTTTTTTAAATGAACCATGGTAATACCTTAATATATATTGACCAGTTTAACATTTTTTTAGGTTACGAGGAGTAAATATAACTATATTATGAAAATGTATGGTTAAGTTATTTTTTACTAATTATTTATGAAAGAAATAAATTAATTATATATTATAATTTTGTATTAACAATTTCAATGAATTACTATTAATAAATGAAAATAATGAAATATACTTGTTAGATACTAAATAAAATATTTTTTATATTCTTCCAATAGATTTTATTTTCATAGAATATGAATACAACTTGATTGATGTATAAAACCCAATATTTTCCAAAAGAGTAATTTTTCAAATTTTATTAGAGAATCCATTTCAAATTAAGGTTATGACCCAATAATAATTTATATATTAAAAAATAAACACATTACTTACAATAATGATATAAAAACTTTGTTGCGTTGAAATTTCAATATTTTTCTGATAACATTCAAATTTTGAAGAATATTAAAAATACATAAAAATTGAAATTGAAAACAAATTTTTTCATCGAAGTAATTAATATGGTTAAATTGTAATATTTAATGGTTTTAATGTATTAATATAATATTTTTTTATAATTCAAAATAATTTCTGTCTAATGAATTAATTTTACGTTGAATTCAGAGGTAAAAACATATCAGTATTTTGAAATGTATTAACTTTTAAAACTCATCCTCTCATTCTGATAATGGGAATAATTTTAAATTATGTAATGAATAAAATGTGTATTTAAATTTGAAATATATATTCAATATAATGATTTAGTAGATCTATTTTATCTAAATAGATTTTTATTATTTTTGGATATTATGAAAAGTAACATTGTGAATTTTTATTAATACGGTAATCTGGTAAATTAGGTAATTAAGGGTAAGAATACTATTCAAAAATTACCCAAACACGTTAATTAATATCATTGGATAAGTTTTTTTGACCTATATCATTCTTGGGTTTAAATAGTGTCTATTGAATGCCACTTAGATTAGATTTGGACATTTAATTAATTTTTTATTTAATGAAAAGTTAAATATATATCACTAAAATTTATCATCTAAATCATATTTAATATAAGATTATTTATAATATAAATTATATTATAAAATATAAATTGAGATATAAAATGTTTTTATTTTTCATGGTAATTAATTTGTAATTTTTAAGAAATATGTAGTTACTTAATGACATATACCAGGATATTGAAAAAATCAATTAATTGATGAGAAATCAATAAAACAATATTTATTAAAATGAAAAAAACCATTAAAAGAACCAATCACTTGAAAATATAATTTTATTCGTGTATAGATTGACTGTAACCATAAAATTTTGAGTTAATGTCAAATTGGATCTTTAAAGAAGATATTGTGACCCTTATATTATTTTATTTAAAGTGATGTTAATGTTTCCACATTCATAATTTAATAAGTATGACATTTTAAATGTTGTATTTTATAGCGTATAAATTCAAATAAAACTATTTTTATGAAAAAGTACAGATATTTATTCATCATAGTATTTTATTTTTAATTTTTATTTAAAATATAATTATATCAAATAATTTCACAAAATTGATGTAATAATTATTTTACAAATACAGATTACAAATAATTGTTATTAAAAATATTAAAATAAATAAAACTTTGGGTAATTAAAATTTATAATCATTTTTATTGATTATCTTGACCTCTAAGTGATATAATAAATAATTTTTTTTAATTTTACTTATCATATTAATATTTTTAAAATTCAATGAAATTAATAGTTTCAAAATTAAAACTATTTATAGTTACTCAAAATATTGTTATATTTAATTATTTAAAAAACAGAAAATATTTTTAAAAATATATAATAATTATTTTATGGTTTAAATGTTATAATTTATATATTTATGGTTTAATTGAAATCGTAAATGTAAATATTCTAACATTTTAATATTGAAATATATGTTACCCTTGTTAAAAATAAATAGAATAACTATGTGTTAATTAAAATAATATGGTTTTAATTTATTAAAAAACATTACTAAAATATATTGGTTTAAGATATTACAACATTAACTCATCTCATGTTTGAAATTGGGAAATTTTGGAGGTTTTTGAATGGGTTTTGATTTTATTATAAATTAATATATTTGGAAATCAAAAAATGTGTCCCTCATCTCAATTATAAAAGAGAACCTTATCCCTCACATATTCAATACACGTTGAGCCTTTGATCTTCTAAAAACCCTGATCCATTCCCTTATAAAGTCACTACTATCATTATATATGTTTTATTATTCTTCAAAGTCCTACTATAGTGCACTTAGTTGATATTTATAGGAAGCGTGTTGATGAATAGGTAATCTCCTCTGATGATTATTGTAGGATCGAAATATAATATGAGATGCTCAATATACAAGAGGGGGGGGTGAATTTTATACTTTAAAAATTCCTTTGGAACCTTTAAAGTTAGTTAAGAAACTATAGTTTCCTTAAGAAAAGGAAAGGGCTAAGTTTAACAAAGTTAAACTAGGTAAATTCACAACACCTCTAACACCGAACTTAACTAGCAAAGTGATTCCAATAGTAGGTTCCGGAAATATGGTTCCGGAATTTGAAACTTAACAAAAGTTACAATATGAGATTCTATCTTAAAGCGTATAGAATCTAAATGAATCAGAGTAAGTAAGGAAGTATAAGAAAGTTATACTTTCCTTAAGATACAAAATGCAGCGGAATAAAGACAAGTAGTAAAACTACTAGTAACAAGATAATAGTCTTTTAACCCAAAGTGAAGGGTATCCAACAACCTTGGATAAAGGTCCCTTGATTTATACTTTCAAGCAAGTCTGTCTTACCCACACCAGGGTAAGCCCTCGATACGAAGATCGGAGTCTCTGTCTTGCTATCCCCGCAAGCCCTCAACTTCAAGGTAGTTGGCAACCTCTGTCTTTCTCAGCAAGAAATCCCTCGATCTTTAAGGTAGTCGGCACCTCTGTCTTCCTCAGCAAGGAAGCCCTCGATCTTTATGGTAGTCGGCACCTCTGTCATCCTATCCCCGGAATCCCTCGAATGTAATCACCAACATTCGGAGTCACACGAAGCTTTGAGA
Organism: Viscum album; assembly: GCA_963277665.1. Taxonomy (NCBI): domain Eukaryota; kingdom Viridiplantae; phylum Streptophyta; class Magnoliopsida; order Santalales; family Viscaceae; genus Viscum; species Viscum album. The sequence continues at coordinate 1,262,188,622 of OY728129.1, read as the reverse complement.
GTTAATAAGAGACTCTCTCTCTAGAAATCACTCCAACAGCATGTAGGCACAAAACTCAGTTGTTTTTCCAACAGCTTTTATCAGCACCGAGCTCTTTCAAATGAGCTCCTATTTATAGGTAAGGTCGACTCCTCCTCCAACGGTCATATTTTCCTTGAAGTTCGGAGGGACCTGTACACGTGTCACTTAGACAATGGTTAGTTTATAACAAAATGGACGACATCGTTTTATAACAAAACAAGTGTAACAGAATGTACGACATCGTTTTAAACTCTAACATAAAGGTTCGGAATAGAAACTTCGCAGTGAAGGTTCAGAATGAATAAATTCAGAGTGTATAAAACAATGATAATCAGATTCTGTTTAATAGGTGAATTCGGAATGAGAATTCGGAATAGGAATTCGTCATCAGAAATCGTAATGAGAATTCATAATCAGAATTCGTAATGAGAATTCATCATCAGAATTCGTAATGAGAATTCATCATCAGAATTCTTAATGATAATTCATCATCAGAATTCGTAATGAGAATTCATCATCAGAATTCGTAATGAGAATTCATCATCAGAATTCGTAATGAGAATTCATCATCAGAATTCGTAATGAGAATTCATCATCAGAATTCGTAATGAGAATTCATCATCAGAATTCGTAATGAGAATTCATCATCAGAATTCGTAATGAGAATTCTTTATCAGAATTCGTAATGAGAATTCGGAATGAGATTTCTTCATTAGAATTCGTAATGAGAATTCTTCATTGGAATTCGTAATGAGAATTTTTCTTCTGAATTCGTAATGAGAATTCAGAATGAGAATTTCTTCATTAGAATTCGTAATGAGAATTCTTTATCAGAATTTGTAATGAGAATTCGGAATGAGATTTCTTCATTAGAATTCATAATGAGAATTCTTCATTGGAATTCGTAATGAGAATTTTTCTTCTGAATTCGTAATGAGAATTCGTAATGAGAATTTCTTCATTAGAATTCGTAATGAGAATTCTTCTTCAGAATTCGTATCCTGAATCTGGAATAGAACTTAGTCAGAGTTCATATCCGGAATTCGGAATGAAACATCCTTATAGTTCTTGTCTAGAATCCGAACCCTAAAACAGAATGCTTTATATCAAAGTTTCAATGATTCCGAGAAAATGAATCCGAAACTCATACTTAAGAAAAATATGGATGAAAATATGATAAGGATAATTTTTCTTATAAAAGCAATTTTCCTTAAGAAATCAATTTTCCTTATAAAAGAAATTTTCCTTAAGAAAGCAATTTTCCTTAAAGATAAGGTGTTTGTGATTTTCAAAACAAGAAGGAATGGAAAAGTCATAAGGAAAACCTTATTGACTCAACAATCTCCCCCTTTTTGGAAAGCACAAACATCCTTACGAAAAAGCTATTCCAAGAAGAAAGAAACACATTAAAGATTATCTCCCTTGGTTTAAGGATATAGATGAATACGACTAACTCCCCCTTAGGCTTTGAAACTCTAAGGATCATATTCATATTTCCGGAGTGATTTTTCATAAGAAGGTCTTCTTTAAGAAAAACTCCCCCTTAAACAAACTCTTATTAGAGTTCTTTTTCCTTGGGTATTTTTCTTTCTCCCCCTTTGATAAACTCTTATTAGAGTTCCTCTTTTTCTTAAGGATCTTTTCCTTCTCCCCCTTTGTGATTTTCAAAAAGAATTGGAGGGAATGGAAAAACATAACAAAGTACCTGAAAAATTAGTAATGACAGCAATAGAAACAACAAGTACGACTTTTTTTAAAATTATAATCTCGACAACAAAAAAATACAACAAAAAGATCGGATTGGTCATTTCGGATCTTTCTCCTTTGATATTAGCCCCTTAAGAATCGTCTTGATCTTCTTTAAGTCTTTGTGATATTCCTATGCTTGCTTCTCTAAGACGACTATTCTTGCTGACTGAGCTTCAATTGTTTCTTCTTGAGCCTTCAACTTTTCTTCCTGAGCTTTCATCTTCTCTTCCTGAGACTTCATCCTTTCTTCAAACTCGATCCGATAATCCCTTTCATATTTCCAACTTTGATTAACGGAATTGAGCTTTCCATTCAGATCTCTCACTTCCTGAATCCGAAAGTTCTTTTCCTCTGTTAATTTCTCTTCGAATGACGCAGTCAGCTTATGAAACTTCTTGTCCTCGGTTTCAAATGCATCCTTAATGTTATCCTGAAACTCATCGAAAAGCCTCATCTCTTCCACAGTTTTCTTAGACCAGCTTGTCATCCTCTTGCAAGATCTTTTATGACCTTCGTAACCAAAAAAGAAATTTTTGAACTGGGCTTCAATCTCTACACACTTATCCATAACCATGGATACGGAGTCGGTTTTCTGATTCAGCGCATGTTGGAGCATCTGGCATCTAGAGTCAATACTAGAGAAGGTTGAAATGGTTCCTACCAACTTCTTTAAGGACTGAACAACAAAGTCATTCCCCAACGAGGATGACTCCGAATCCGAAACCTTGCTAGGAGAATTTTCTTCCTCAATAAGCTCCAACTTCCTCTTAGAAGAACTACCAGCTTCCTTCCTCTTTCTTAGTACTGAGCTCGGAGTCTCGGTAAGAACTTTCTTTCCCTTATCTTTTTTCGGAATAGAATCCTGTTCCAGAGTTTTCTTTTCACTGTCAGAAACTTGAACAACTAAATCTTCCTCATCAGCAACTTCTTGAACACCAACCTCTACGTTTCCCATCTAAGCAATATCTTGTAAAAGTTGTTCTTCTTCTCCATGATAGGCAACTTCTTCTTCTCCTTTCTCTTCTTCCATCGCAGGAGTAAGTAACTTCGAAGATTCAGCTTCTGAAGTCCGGAGTGATAAGTGTTCCAAAGGAGTTCCCTTGTACTCATCTACCTGTTTTAGCACATCTCCTGTCTCACCACTTCCTTCAGCAGCCTCTTCAACTTATTCCACTTGATCTTCTTCCTCAGTATTCGTAGCAACAGGCTCTTCCGGAGCAACAAGATTTCTTCCTGGAGTCTCAGGTAGAGATTCCAGGGAGAAAGATCACGGAACTGGAATTGTTTCTGAAACCATTTCATTGAACTTCAATAGGGCCTGAGCTACCTCAGCCTCAGACATCTTCTTCTTGAGCTTCTTTTCCTTAGCTTGTTTCTCAAGCTCATCAGCAGCTTTCTCTTTAAGGGCCTTAGCTTCCGCAGGGTCCAATCCGAACTACGGATCCCCTTCTTTCCTCTTCTCTTTGTCAGCTCTCTACTTTGTAACGAATTCATCAGGATAGGTCTTCTTCTTCTTAGGCTTTGGTGGTGCGGAGTGTACTTCCTTAGACTTAGGTTCCTCGGCTTCGACTACCACTTCTTTCAGTTTTCTCTTCCTTACCGGCTTAGATGATTCCGGATCAGCAGATTTCGGAGTCACTTCTACTTGAGGAGGTAGATCAATAAACTTCCCAGACTTCTTGTCAAAAGCTATATTCATCCTTTTAAGCGTTCTATCACTAAGCAACATGATCTTGCAAACTTTCGGTTTAGAACTGCAAGCTACCTTGAAAGACTATAGGCACCGAACTATGAGCTTTGATAATATTGCTGGGTACATCACGATCTGTGCTCTGAGATTTCCTTTATTCAGATTTTCAATATTAAGAAGAATATGCTTCATCAAGTTGAACTTTCTTAGATTTATCAGGAAATCTAAGATATATATCTCACTCTTCTTCAGGCTATCCTTATCTCCTTTTCTCGGTACGATAAGCCCTTGCACCCATAACTCCAGCATCCGGAAGTTTGTAGATAGGCTTTCAATCTTCGGAGCATTGTCATCATCCAATCCGAGAGTTTCTAAGGCTTTTTCCTTGTTGAAGCTACCCTTGGAGTCCGGCAATACGTGAGAAATAAATTCAGCTTCACCTTCATAAGATAACCCTACCAAGCTTGCAGCCATGGTGTAAGAAAGCTTATATGTCTTGCCATACGATTTGAATGAAAATTTATCTCTATTATCTTCCTCGAAGAAAGCAACTGACTCATAAAACTCAACAAGCAAATCAGAATAAACTTCATCTTGGTTGCCGGTTTTTGATACCGCAACATCCTCCCAGCCATTCAACTTGATATTCTTTGAAATAACAGAATCATAGTTGCTGAAGAAAGTTGGATGAACTAACCTTTCTCTGTATACTAACCACTGAGAAATAGGCTTAGTTGAAGACATTTCTTGAGAAGCTAACTCTACAGACATTCGGATCTGAAGTCTCTGAGAAATTCGGAATGGAGAAGACTGAAGTTCAGAATGGCCTTAAATCAGAGAGTCAGAGCTTCAGCATGCAAAAGCTTGAAATCGATGTGGGACTAGAAAATAGGGTCCCCTTTATATAGGCAATGGGATGACGGTTCAACTTCCTCGGTTGATGTAACAGTTTAGAATGATCTGAGATCAAATCTGACGGTTGAGAGCTTGAATCCGATCTTTTTGAGGTTTTTATTAAAGTAAAGAATTAAGAAATCCAAAAACCAAAAACAAACTATAAGAAATTGTCAGCAAGTAAAATATGATTATGAATATTTCAGTAAGGAAATCATACCTTTCGGATTAGCTTAGGAAAGTTATTCGTAATGGGTAATATAAAGATGACTACGAAAAACTTACTACGAAAAACTAAATACGAAAAACTCAATACGAAAAAGGTAAATACGAAAAACTCAATACGAAAAAGGTAAATAAAAGACTTGTTATGGAAGATTCAGTACGAAAGTTCCGTTATGAAAATACCAGTACGAAAGTTTTTTTCATTCTGGAAATTTTCAATACGAATACTTCCATTCCAGAACTATTCTGTACGGAATTATCCATTCTGGAAAAGTTTCATTCCGGAAGTTTTCATTCCGGAAATCTTCGTTCCGAAAAGTTTGAAAACAAATTTTGAAAAACTTTGTTAAACAAACAATCAAATGTACTCCCCCTATAAAAATGAGTTTATTACTGTAAGGAGACTTTTTCAACAGAAAGTTACTTGAGAAAGATTACCTTACGGTTATCATTCCTAACTTCTGTTTAATAAATTCAAATCTATCAGAAGAAAAAGATTTTGTGAAAATATCAGCAAGTTGATCTTGTGTCCCGATAAATTGAAGAATAATATCTCCTTTCGTTTTGATAATCTTTTCAAAAAAACTTTTGTTACCAGTCATGTGCCGGGAACATCCACTATCCATGTACCAAATATTGTTGCTGGAACTTTCTTTATTTTCCTGAAATCAAGAACAAAGTTAGATTTTCGGAATCCAAACTTGTTTGGATCCGAGATTTCCAGACAATAAAATTTTTGGAACCCACATTTTCTTAGAAAAATAAGCTTTATGAAAACCTAAGGATTGGGTTTTTTTTAAGGAACAATTTCTTGCCCAGTGACCAGCACATTGACACTTGGTACAAAATGGGGCACTTTGAGGAACAAAATAATTGTTACTGAAAATAGGTTTAGCATGGGTATAACCAAATCCAGATTTATTTCTTAAAGGTCGTATTTGAGAATACATTTTATCAAAATTTTCCTTACCATGGGTAAAGATTGATAAACACTTCTTTAAGGAAAAAATTTCGGACTTGAGTTTTACAACCATGTTTTTATCCTCAAAATCTTTAGTTTTAGAACTAGAGTTAGGCTCGAAAACATTTTTCTTAGAAATTACTTTTTCTAACTCTTTAGAAAGTTTATTCTTCTCAGAACTTACTTCCTCAAGATTTTTTGAAATATTTTCAAAATCAGCATTTTTCTTATCAAGATCTTTAGAAAGATCTGATATCTCTTTAGTAAGAACAGAATTTCTAGAGTTTGCCTTATCAAGATTCTTGTTGAGTTTGGAATTCTCAATCTCAAGAAGTTCAGCAAATCTAGAGACTTCTTCATAAGTAGGTAAAGTATTTTCCTCATCAGAAGATGATTCTTCATCAGAAGAGTTATTATACTTACTATCATTAGAATTTAAAGAAACATTGGTCAAGGATTCAGCATTTCGTACCTTATCCATAAGACAAAGATTATCAATAGGTAATCTGGCTATAAGACCAAGATTCTTCTGTCCTGAAGATTCATATTCAGAAGATTCATCTGAAGAGTCACCACCACTGGCACTCCAGGTGTCATTAGCTTTCAGAACTTTCTTAGCTTTGGCTTTATAATACTTCTTCATGTTCCTGTCTGAATGTCTTTCCTTCCTTTCTTTCTTTCTGAGCATAGGGAAATCGGGTCTAATATGTCCAGCTCTTTTTCATTCATAACAAGTAACTTCTCCATCTTTCTTATCTTTCCTGTCCTTTTTCTTATACTTGGATTGAAAGTTTCTCGGTCCAGCTATCTTGTTCATCCTTCGAGCAAGATTGGCTAGCTCATTTTCTGAAACTTCACTCTCACTAGATTCGGATTGGAAAATGACTTTCTTAGACTTGGATCTGGTTACTCTCTCAGGAGTCTTAGCTTTCATCTGATTCGACGTTGTAGTAAAAGCAACAGTACCATTTCCATTCTTTTTCTTGATGTTGTCAGCATCTCTCTTCATTCTTGTTTCACGTTGTAGAAGAGTTCCAAAAAGCTCATCAAGAGTAATTTGAGTGACCTTCCTGTTCTCATCTATAACTGTTCTCTTGGATTCCCACTCATTGGGCATAATATCAATTATCTTGTCCACAAGAGATTCATCATCTAAGCCTTTCTCTCCCATAGATTGTAGACTGTTGACGATAGTCATAAATCTTTGTTGAACTCTACAGATGGGTTCTCCATAAGTAAAATTGAAGCCATGATATTCAGCTCTAAGAATAGCTCTTCTAGTCTCAATCACCTTAGAAGTCCCAAAGTGTGTAACCTCTAACTTCTTCCATATACAGTTATCTGCTTCATAAGAAGAAATTTGGCTATATATATTTCTATTCATTGAACATAGTAAAGTGTTGCGTACCTTATAGTTGAGTTGATATTCTTGCTTTTCCTGGTTAGTAAAGGTTCTGACTTCCTTGTCAGGAATTTTATAATCACCAGTAAGCATCACAAAGTTTTCTACTCCAATATTGATAACAAATGTCTTCATACGATCTCTCCAGTACTCATAATCATTACCATCGAAGATTGGAGGCCTTGTAGGATTCAGATTTTCAATCGATCCAACATTAATTCCAGTCATACTAAAAATAACTTTGCACACAAACTTGTTAGTAGCAAAGAATCGTAATAACAAAGTTCGGAATGAGAAAAGTTTGGAATGGATAAATCGGAATGACAAAGTTCGGAATGGAAGAGTGAGCAAGAAAAACTTGTACGTGAGTACAAGTATTTCAGAGACCTTGGCTCTGATACCAAATGTAAGAATGGTATAGAGTAAGAGGTTTCCAACCTCTGATACCAATTGTAGGATCGAAATATAATATGAGATGCTCAATATACAAGAGGGGGGGGGGGGTGAATTGTATACTTTAAAAATTCCTTTGGAACCTTTAAAGTTAGTTAAGAAACTATAGTTTCCTTAAGAAAAGGAAAGGGCTAAGTTTAACAAAGTTAAACTAGGTAAATTCACAACACCTCTAACACCGAACTAAACTAGTAAAGTGATTCCAATAGTAGGTTCCAGAAATATGGTTCCGGAATTTGAAACTTAACAAAAGTTACAATATGAGATTCTATCATAAAGCGTATAGAATCTAAATGAATCAGAGTAAGTAAGGAAGTATAAGAAAGTTATACTTTCCTTAAGATACAAAATGCAGCGGAATAAAGACAAGTAGTAAAACTACTAGTAACAAGATAATAGTATTTTAACCCAAAGTGAAGGGTATCCAACAACCTTGGATAAAGGTCCCTTGATTTATACTTTCAAGCAAGTCTGTCTTACCCACACCAGGGTAAGCCCTCGATACGAATATCGGAGTCTCTGTCTTGCTATCCCCGTAAGCCCACAACTTCAAGGTAGTTGGCAACCTCTGTCTTTCTCAGCAAGAAAGCCCTCTATCTTTAAGGTAGTCGGCACCTCTGTCTTCCTCAGCAAGGAAGCCCTCGATCTTTAAGGTAGTCGACACCTCTGTCTTCCTATCCCCGGAAGCCCTAGAATGTAATCACCAACATTCGGAGTCGCACGAAGCTTTGAGAGTTAATAAGAGACTCTCTCTCTAGAAATCACTTCAACAGCATGTAAGCACAAAACTCAGTTGTTTTTCCAACAGCTTTTATCAGCACCGAGCTCTTTCAAATGAGCTCCTATTTATAGGTAAGGTCGGCTCCTCCTCCAACGGTCATATTTTCCTTGAAGTTCGGAGGGACCTGTACACGTGTCACTTAGACAACGGTTAGTTTATAACAAAATGGACGACATCATTTTATAACAAAACAAGTGTAACAGAATGTACGACATCGTTTTAAACTCTAACATAAAGGTTCGGAATAGAAACTTCGGAGTGAAGGTTCGGAATGAATAAATTCAGAGTGTATAAAACAATGATAATCAGATTCTGTTTAATAGGTGAATTCGGAATGAGAATTCGGAATAGGAATTCATCATCAGAAATCGTAATGAGAATTCATCATCAGAATTCGTAATGAGAATTCATCATCAGAATACGTAATGAGAATTCATCATCAGAATTCGTAATGAGAATTCATCATCAGAATTCGTAATGAGAATTCATCATCAGAATTCATAATGAGAATTCATCATCAGAATTCGTAATGAGAATTCATCATTAGAATTCGTAATGAGAATTCTTTATCAGAATTTGTAATGAGAATTCGGAATGAGATTTCTTCATTAGAATTCGTAATGAGAATTCTTCATTGGAATTCGTAATGAGAAATTTTCTTCTGAATTCGTAATGAGAATTCGGAATGAGAATTTCTTCATTAGAATTCGTAATGAGAATTCTTTATCAGAATTCGTAATGAGAATTCGGAATGAGATTTCTTCATTAGAATTCGTAATGAGAATTCTTCATTGGAATTCGTAATGAGAATTTTTCTTCTGAATTCGTAATGAGAATTCAGAATGAGAATTTCTTCATTAGAATTTGTAATGAGAATTCTTCATCAGAATTCGTATCCTGAATCTGGAATAGAACTTAGTCAGAGTTCATATCCGGAATTCGGAATGAAACTTCCTTATAGTTCTTGTCTAGAATCCGAACCCTAAAACAGAATGCTTTATATCAAAGATTCAATGATTCCGAGAAAATGAATCCGAAACTCATACTTAAGAAGAATATGGATGAAAATATGATAAGGATAATTTTTCTTATAAAAGAGATTTTCCTTAAGAAAGCAATTTTCCTTATAAAAGCAATTTTCCTTAAGAAAGCAATTTTCTTTAAAGATAAGGTGTTTGTGATTTTCAAAACAAGAAGGAATGGAAAAGTCATAAGGAAAACCTTATTGACTCAACAATTATTTCAAACATCACACTTCTTCTACGTCCTTTTCATGAGTTGATTTATAAAAAAGAAATAATACCACTATCAATTATATACTAATATTTTATTATGATTATGGAAAAAATATACCACTTTTTATCCATCCAATTAAAATTGAAATCACCTCATGTGTGTACACACGAAGTACCTTCTTCACGCCATGGTGTAATCTATTTTCCACCACCACATTACATGGATGGGTATTAATAGGGAAATAATAACTATATATGATTATTATAACATTATATATAGGATTAAATATTATAAACTTTTAAATTCAATATTATTCAACAATTATTGGAAATATATCGCCGGTCATGCGTACGTATGACCTACCATTCTCACGATGCAATGTGATTCATTCTACATGATATTATTTAAATCCTGATAATATAAATTCATATAATGAAAAAATATGATATATATAATTTTCATAACTTTTTTTAATGATATAACCTTGTCCCACGTAGGAGAACAAGAACTTATTCAGTAAAACATACATATGTAAATGAAGTAGTTAATACCTAAATAAGAATTAATTATGAAATTTTCTTAACAAACAGATGTTAATACGATCATAAGTGAAATAATGAAAGTTAATATGATTATGAAATAAGTAATTGAAATTATTTCATTTTTTATATAGGAGGATCAGATATATACAAAGAAAATTGTACCTAAGGTACAAGATAATTTCACAATCTCATTATTATCCGAGATTGTTTATAGATAAGTATTTACTAGGGTATATTTAGAATCCATGTCCATGTTTCCTAAATATGTTATTATTTTTAAATAATTTTCATGTTTTTAAAATTCAATTATACCCAATGGTGAATTTTTATAGAATGGTATGAAAAGAATATTTTGTGAATATTCGATACGAGGCACATTAGGACTTTTTCATCAAAAGCACGAAGAGAATGTTTTTTAACATATATGGCATGGACCGATTTTTATGTCTTTAAAAATACTTATCTCCATAACCATTACTCTAAATTATTTCATTTTTTTAAAATAAATTACTTTTCATTTAAAATTTCACTGTAAGAAAAGGTTTTTGAAGAAGAAAGGATATTTTCCTCAAAAATTATTTTCAACTGTTATACATAAATTATTTTATATGTACGATGAAATTCATTAATAGGGTTATGTATAAAGTATATTATCCATAATTTTACTATTATTATTCTTTTTATAATGTAATGTTTTATATGAAAACCATTTGTTTTACATGGATTATGTTATGGTTGAATGATGTTTAAAGAGACCAATTTTATTCCTTGGGTTATGATGAATGGAATATGTTATTGTGGAACATTTAGGAATGATTTAATTTGGAGATGTGTGGGGTAAATATATACCTCCAATGCATTAGGTAATGATTTATATATCCTATAATATACATGGATGGAATGGTAAATGATCATGGTTCAGTAATACTGAGATGTAATGAGGAGTGATAATGCACATTGTCCGCTATAATGGTCTTGGAAATGAGCCTCGACCAAAATAAAATGTTTTTCTATGATTGTTGATATTCCAAAAAACATTATTTTTTATGTTATGACTTTTGGTATTACGTTTAATAATTCTAATTAAATTTTATTAAAAATATCACGACATGATATCATGATCTTTCATATGGTTGATAAGATTATAAAATGATATGTTCTTATGACTAATGATTATGATATAATTTATATCTCCCTTGTTCACCCTTACTGATCTTATTGGCTCACCGTTTCTTATATTTCTTTTCCCCAGTTCATGAATAGTGTTATTATGTATGATATATCGAATAGGGGTATATTTATTATGAAATAAGAGGGTGAAAATGATGATGTCTTATAAACCAATTGTTTATGTTTCCTTGTTTCTATAGACACTATTACAATATGGTCCTTTTGGGTATATGTCGTATTTTTTAAAGAATGTTTTTAACATTTAATTAATATCTATGTTTTTATAGTATGGGTGGTTATAGTTGGTTTCAAAGGAAAGGTATAATTGACCATTTGAAAAGAGAACAAGAGAACATTACTATGAATCCAATGTATATGTCTAAGTATATGTTACAATCCTAGTGTTTTAGAAATGATCATGAATATCCTAGAATAAAAACTAAAGTGTCATAAATTGAAATTTTAATCTTGATTATGTTTTTTTCTATTATAATTACTATTTCTCACACTATGATTCTTTGTTTTAATAAATGGATGGACCCAAAGAAACCATGTTAATTATGAATTCAACAAGAAATGAAATGATTTTACTCCTTAAAAACCAAATTTTACAGGATATTGATTGACTAATATTGTAGTAATGATCAGAAAACTTTCTCACGCAGGGAATAATGAAAGACATCCGAACGAGCAAAGGAGGGAACAATATTCTATTTCTTACTTCATGAGGTAGTATCCAAAATATTTTTGTGGGTATTATGATACATTATTGGATGAAAATGGATGAATACCACTAAAAATATATTTGCATTTATCCAATTTTTAGAACATTTTAATGTCATTTTAGTAGTATTACCATTGGATGGAGAAGTTGTTAAATTGTTGAACATTATCAAGAATAAGATGAAATGAGATGAAATTTAAAACATGATATGGGATGAGTTCATGATATAATTTTTCAATAAGTACATTCTTTATATTTTTAAAATAATGATGGATAAGGATTTCCTTGAACATAAGGAAATGTACAATGAATCTGTGGGTACCTTGGAAGAAAATTTTACTATACATCCAATGTATGCTTCTAGAATTTTTATCCAACCTGAGAGTAAAATTGATCGATTATTTAGTGGCTAAAAACCTTCTATTCAAATGGAATTATCCATATGTGACTTTAATATCTATGAAGAAAACATTTGTGTGTTCTCAAGGTTGTGATGGAGATTTGTGTAACCCAATAGCTCTATGGGATTTATAAGATGTAAAAATGGAATTCAATGGAAAAACTAAAGACCACCCTAAAAAATATGGGTTTTCACATATTCTTAATGTGTAGAATGAAAAATGGGGGAATGTTTTTAATGATACTAGTAAATGTTTTATGTTTGGAAAAGAAGGTTATCATGAAGTTAAATGCCGAAGTGACGGGAAAAAGATGTCAAATTACTCAAATAGGGAAAAGGCTACAAATAATGCCCCTATTATACTTAAAAGTTACATTTGAAAAGAAATGGTGAAGTTTTCCTATCAATTCTCTAATCTATGGGTTATTGATGATGATCGATTTTAAAAATATATTAAGTCCAAAGACAAAGTCAAGTCACATGAAATCACAATTAGCGATGTGGAGTATGTTATTAATGTGGTGAATGGTACACATATCATCCAAACTAAAGTAAAAAGTGTTTTATATTATTATGGTTCCTCCAAATATTTTATTTCGGGAGACATTTCTAAGGGTATATACATATTACCCCAAAACTTTGATGTTGAGTTTGCTATGAAAACTCCCAATGGAACAACGGTCGCATAAAATGTTAACAAATCAACTCTGGTTGAATTGTTTGGGAATGTGATTCTTGAAAATACTATTATCCTTCTTATAGTGGAGTTTTATCTAGTTATTATAATTTATCTGATTTCTTTATATAGAGCTCAAATCAATTAACATGGATGAAAAGTCTTATTTTAAATTCAAGATCATTCTATGACCATTTATCATTGAAAGGATGGATATAACCTTCAAGTATAAATGTTTTTCATCTTATGGGTCTTGATTCCAACAAATTACGATTATCTATCTCAAATGTCCACAGAGAAACAAAAAAATTATTAATACAACAATTGTACAATTGTTTGATGATATCTTTCAGGAATAATTACTAGGACTTCAACTAAATCATGAATTTGAGTTTTCATTAGAATGCATACCGTGTTTAATTCATATATTAATGAAGAATTATTGAATTGATCTAATTGGGATGTTAGAATTGAAGAACCAACACTAAGAGAATCTTTAAAAGTGATTTATGCACCCTAGTGTGTCTCCTTGCTCTGCACAAGTTATATTTTTAATGAATAAATATGGATCAATGAGACTATGAATAGATTATTGATAACTTAACAAGATCAGTCTCAAAAATATTTCCCCTTAACCGCATTGATAACATATTAAGACATCTATTCAGAGCTCATTACTCTTCCTATATTGTTCTTCATTCAGGATATCATCAATTAAGGTCTAAGAAGTTCCATATACTAAAGACGAAATTCCCTACTAGGTATGGACACTATGAATTTATAGAGATTCCTTTTAGTATTATTAATTCACCCGTTATCTTCATGGATATAAGAAATAGAGTCTTTTGATACAATTTTGATCAGTTTGTTGTGGTACTTATATAATATATTCTTCTATATTTTATATAAAATGGTGATCATAAAGATCACTTGAGAATTGTAGTGAATACCCTTAAGAATGAGAATCTTTAAGAAACATTATATTGTGGGAATTTTAGACTCATTAGGATTAATTTTTGGTTTACATAATCTCAAGAGAGGGGATATCTATGGATCCAGCAAACAAAAGTTATTGAATATTGGCCGAGACCAACAACGATAACTGAGAATTAATTTATTCATGGTTTTTCTAGATGTTATTGAAGTTTTATTAAATATTTATCATGATTATCTAATCCCATAATCATGTTTACATGAAAATGATTTCTTTCTTGTGAATTGAGGAATGTGAAAAGAAATTCAATGATCTAAAAAGATGGTTATCCAGTGCACCAAATCTCACACATCTTATAGTGGTTAATGGTTTTGGATTTATAGTGATGCATCCAAGAATGGAATGGGTTGTGTTATAATTAAAGATGATATGGTTATATCTTATGCCTCATGATAATTGGAAATCAATGAGAAGAATTACCCAACTCACGATTTAGAGTTCGATGCTGTAATCATGGAATTACAGTTATAGTGGTATTATCAATATGGTGAATGGTGTGCTATTTATACTGATCATAAAATTTTAATGAATACATTCACACAAAAGTATATGGATATGAAACAAATAATATGGTTCATGTTGATTAATGTTTACAAACTCTAAATAAATTTCCACCATGAGAAATTGAACAAGGTGGTTGATTCTTGGATTTGAATGGATCATGATATCATATCCATGATGAGGATCACAAAAGATCCACTATTTAAGTATTTTTAGAGGATGTATCATGAATTTTCAAATGAATAGGAGAAATATTAATATTCTGAATTGAATGTTAATCCACCTATAAAAGTAATGATTTTGGAGGCATAGAATGATGCCTTAGTTATATAAATGAAGGTGATAAATGTTCCTGAATTCAACCTTGGTTGTGATAGAATAATAAGGTTCAGGATCTATGTTTGTATTCCTCCCATACCATAAGTAAATATGGAGATAATTGGTGAGGCTCATAGTTCATCATTCTATATTAATAATGGAAGCACCAAGATGTATAGTGGAATGAAATAGTATTTATGGTTATGAAATAATATATTGCCGAATATCACTCTCAATAGGCTAAGAGACATAATTGTATGGTGATGTTACAACCATTACCCATACTAGAATGGAAGTGGGAAAACCTCACTATGGACATTGTCATCCGTCATTCTAAAACAACTCAAGGGAAAATGCTATATGGGTTATAGT
Organism: Viscum album; assembly: GCA_963277665.1. NCBI lineage: Eukaryota > Viridiplantae > Streptophyta > Magnoliopsida > Santalales > Viscaceae > Viscum > Viscum album. Next base: position 1,262,173,513 of record OY728129.1, on the reverse strand, counting down.
TTATTGCCTTAAAAAGTCATCACACATCATTTCTATAAGAAAATATTTCTCTCTTGACCTTGTTTAGAATATATATGTAAAGTAAGTGATAATATTTCATGGAGTACCAATTTTTCTTATATATAATCAAGATCCAAAAATTTTTTCATGACCCGTACCAGTGGGGCCCGAGCCACAACTCCCCAAGCCTGCCTCCAATAGGCCACGGGCTGGAGACTATCACCGGGTAGGAATGTGACTAACATGGGAGGCATTTCATATTAACCCGTACACACACACACACATATACAAAGCCCACAAAGCTGAAAAAGTAAAATATTATAAAAATGGAAATGCATGCATACACAAAAATCCCAACCAACACAGTACGACAGAAAGAAAAGTACAGTAATGTAAAACCCTAGGCCCAAAGAACAAGCCCACCAAAAGAGAGTCTGTAACAAAGTCCATCCTGTAATGAAATGTACTCAGACTGAAATCTATAGCCATAGAATCAAACCTCAGCCTGTCTGATCTCACTGAGCACCATCCAGTCCTAGTCAGCCTAGAATCCTGTCAAAGGCTCACTCATCTGCACAAGACACGATACGTGCGGGCAAAGACTGTGCAGGGTTGAGTATAACAATACCTAGTAGGACACCCTGAAACCACAAAGGAATACAACAAGGGAAAACACCACAAAGGAAAGATACAGTCAGCTCTACATAGTATATTTTTACAGAACATATAACAAGAATATCCAGATATACTCATGCATGATCTACCTTAGCGAAACCACCACTAAGATCCAGCTCGAAGATTCCACTAAGCGCGTAATAAAGAGAACACACTAGTAGGTCTGAAGAGAGAGGTACGAATTAATTTTTTAGGGAGAACACACTCAATAAGTACTTTACAATATGATGTTAAGATAAGGATCATAACCAATAGCAATGGGGTGATTCCAACAAATCAGTCTAAACTAATCTGCTAATAGTGGATCAGTGCCCGTGTAATGTTGGTCACGTTGATTCTAGGAACCCTACCTAGGGTACCATGAAGGAATAAAGGTTCTGGAAAAAAGTTTCACAGAGGGGATTCCATCCACTCTATCAAGGATGTACTGCTGAAGGGATCATACTCTTATAAAAACGAAATGATTCCAGAAACCTTCAGTGGAAAGACCAAGGAGATGAACCCTAAGGAAACTAGTCCAAGGAAAAGAAGACCACTGGCTCAAGCCATGTAAAATGGGTTACAGGGCATATAGTACTGTTACATGTCATGTTCCTTGATTTTGTGTACTTACCATTTAAATAGCCCATTTCTCCAGTGTAGGTGTGTAAATCTAGACTACATGACGTGTAGTAGGATCACACGCCATGCTCCTTGACTCTGGGTACTGCCCGTTTAAACGGCCTATGTCTCTAGGATTGTCATATAAAAAGTAAATACAGGTTTGTAGTAAGATTACACGCCATGTCCAAGCACCTGGGGTTTGCTCTGTGTACGCTGGCCATGTGCCCGTACACGGTCTCTGTTCGTGTCGCCTGCCCATGTACCAGTACACGGGGTATGCCATATATCTAGCCGGGTCTGGCTGGGGAAGGGTATACACGACGTGCCCTAGGCTATGTGCCCAACCAATGTCCATGTACTCGCGGAGTGCACCCCAGGTGGTCCTCATACGAACACACGTCATGTAGCCCATACTACACGCCGTGTAGTTTGGATTTATCTAGAATCATAGTCTTCCTCCTTGCTCCTCATCCGATCTTCCGGTTTCCGTTTCTCTTGTCCGTTTTCCGTGAAACTTCATATATTGGTTCTTACCATCACAAAAATACCGAATCGGTTGTTTTAGGTCCTTCGATCAGGTCATAAACCTCCAACTATCCATCCGATGGAAAAATGCCCAAAAACTCATATCTCTGGATCTGCTCCGAATCGTCTGCTGAAACCGTCGTCACATATCCATACCATCATCCTGAGAGTGGATATATAATTTCTGATTATTGTGCCACAGATCGAAGGCACAATCTATTACTGTTCATACCCCATGAAGAATCAGTAGAACGCACCTGAAGAATGCGAGAAATCTGGGAAGAGGGGCACAACAAATCGAGAGGGACATACCTCAATATAAGTTTGTGTCGATCTTGGTTCTTCACCATTAGAAGATTAAATGAAACCCAAACTACCCTCAAGAATTAATTCCCCAAAATCCCTGGAAAAAGCCCATCTCGCAAATCTTATCAATCAGTGGGATAATCTGTTCATGGATTAGACTGTGTTCGTCGTAGGAATCATGAACGTGGAAAGGAAACCAAAATCAAAAATCCTACCTCTATTTGCATCATTTGTTGGCGAAGATATGGTCGTCACGTCATCGTTGCCATATAAATTAGTCAAGAACTTCGTCGTCGCGTTGGGGGTTTCCTCTAGTGCATACCCAGAGCCTCTGGGGGTTTCAAGGTTATGAGGTCTGTATCCCTAGACCCCTGCGCAAGACTTTATTTAAAAATGATAAAAAGATATTTTCCTCCTTAAAATTTTAAAAAATATTTTCATTAATTATTTTATTACATATATGTCCAAAAACCAGATTTCACCACAGACCTGCGCCAGACGATGTTAGGTCTCTCCTAGGGTAAACTTGCTGATCTAGATGCAACAGTGCACTCGGATTCTTGATCCGAGCACCCATTCATGAGTTATTACACTTTTTCTGGAAAACCCCACGTGAGTGTAATTTAATTATTTAATTAAATTCAAACTATTGTTCCGAGATAACCGTGCCACAAAACTGCACTCTGTCCCAAAGATGGGTCTCGAAATAATTCCCATATAATATTAAAATAATACATTGAAGTACCCGAGTCATTACATCACACCAACCTTAGGGCTTTGCGTCCCCAAAAATCCAAAACAAAGGCTACTAAAAATATGTTGGTACTGCACACGAATATGAGCCTCCCCCTCCCACATACCCTTCTGGAGATTCTCGTGATGCAAACAGACATGCACCAAGGGAATAGCTCATCCACGAAAGATATTATTCTACCGATCCTCGATATCCACTGGGTACTCTACAAAGGTCGCTCCTTCATCGACGTCTAGCTCTCCCTAGTTGATAACGTTCGATGGATCATGCACGTACCTCCGCAGCTACGACATATGGAAGGCGTTGTGTACCCGATCCATCTGAGGGGGTAGAGCCAAGCGGTACGCCACCTCGCCAACTCTAATCAGAAAAAAATGGGACAATGAACTTTAGAGATAGCTTTCCACCTCGGCCAAATCTTCACAGTCCCCATCGAGGTGAGACCCAAAGGAACACATGGTCTCCCTACTGAAACTCCAAGGGCCTCTGTCTCCTGTCAGCATAAGACATTTTCCGACTATGTGTAGTTTTCATCCACTCCCGGATGACCTGCACCTTTTCTATAGTAGCTTGCACCATCTCTGGGCCCATGAGTACTGACTCTCTAGGGTCAATCCAGCAAAGCAGTGACCGGCAAGGTCGCCCGTACAAAGCCTTGAACGGTGTCATACCAATAGTGGAATGATAAATGTTGTTATAAGAAAATTACACTAGTGGTAGGTGATCCTCCCAGCTACGACCGAAGTCAAGTATGCAAGCTCATAGTATATCCTCTAGAACCTGGATGGTCTGCTCTGTCTGTCTATCAGTCTGAGGATGAAAAGTTGTGATCAAGCGTAACTGAGTCCCAAAATCCCCCTGCAATCCCTTCCACAAATGGGATGTGAAATGAGAATCACGATCTGAGACGATCGTGGATGGAACTCTATGAAGTCAAACTATCTCTTTCACGCAAAGTCGTCCCAAGCTCTCTACTGAACTCTGCACCCATATGGCTTGGAAGTGGGCCGACATAGTGAGTCAGTCAACGGTCTCCCAGATGGAATAATGTTCCCTGGATGTATGTGGTAAACCCGCAAAGATGTCCATGAATATACCATCCCACTTCCACTCTGGTACCTCAAGGGTCTGAGTCAAACCTGCTACTTAGCCTTTACTTGGTGACAAGTAAGGCACCAAGAAACAAAAAATTCCACACTCTTCTTCATTCATGTCCACCAAAAATGATGTTGGAGGTACTGGTACATCTTTCCCACGCCTGGATACACCGCCAAAGGATATGTATGTAACTCGCTCAGAACCTCCTCCCACAATGTCACTGGTACTACTGTGCGCCCACTGAAAAGAACAATGTGATCCCCACCTTTTGAATACACATCAACTGCATCACATGCGGATATCTGAGAACGTAGAGTCTCACATCTAGCATCCTCGAGTTGGGATTCCCGGATTCTCTATAAGAGTGGAGGGGTAACAACCATCTACTAAAGGTTTGCACCCTCATCTCTATCCACGAAGGATAACTGTAAAGAGGCCAACTGCCTCGTCACCACATCTAGCAACAGTGAACATGATTTCTTACTGAGAGAATCTTCTACAAAATTCAACTTCCCAGGAGTATAAACGATCAAAAAGTCGTAATCCTGGAGGAACTCAAGCCACCACCTCTGTCTCAAATTCAGATCCTTCCGAGAAACAATATATCTGAGACTATTGTGATCAGAGTAGATGATAAACCGCTCTCCCATCAGGTAGTGCGGCCACATATTCAATGTGAAGACTACTGCTGCCAACTCAAGATCACGGGTCACGTAGTTCTTCTCGTGTGGCCTCAAATGACATGAGCCAGAGGCAATCACCTCTTTCCACTGCATCAAGACACAACCAAGACTGTTTCCTGATGCATCGCAGAACACTACGTTCTTGACACCCTCTTATGGTAGTCTCAATATTGGGGCGCTCGTCAGACTCTGTCACAACTACTGCAAATCCTGCTGGAATCTCTCGGTCCACATGAAAGGCTTCCCCTTTCGGGTCAAAGCTTTCATGGGTCCTGAATTTCTAGAGAAATCAAGGATGAATCTCCGATAGTAACCTCCCAAACTAAGGAAACTCCGAACCTTCGTTACACTCTGGGTGGCTCTCATTATAACATTTCCCCTACCTTGAGTTGGTCCACTTCTACACCATCTACCGAGACAACGTTTCCATTAAAGTGCACCTCATGTATCTAGAATTAAAACTTCAAGGGATTCTTGTACAACTGGTGCTCTCGGAGTGTTTCAAGAACCATCCTTAGTTTCCTCACGTGCTCCTCCTCGGACACAGTTTACAGAAGGATTTCATCGACTAAGACCACTATGAACTGAACTGTATAGGATTGAATGATCCGGTTCATGAGTCCCATAAACACTACCGGGGCATTCGTCATGCCGAAGGGCATCACCAAGTACTCATATTAACCATAGTGACATCTGAATTCTGTCTTCAGTATATCCTCACCCCTTACTCGCAACTGGTGATAGTCTCATCATAGATCAACCTTCGAGAACCATCGTGCCCCTCTTAATGGGTCGAACAGATAATCGATTCTCGTTAGTGGATAACGGTTCCTCACGGTAACCTGATTCAAGCACCGATAATCCAAACACAGCTTCAAGATCCCATCTGCCTTCATAGAAAACAACACTAGGACCGCCCAAGGTGAAACACTGGTTCTCACGAAGCCCTTCCTCTGCAAGTCTTCCAGCTGCACACTCTGCTCACGAAGCTCTACTAGAGCCATCCGATATGTTGATGCTAATATCGGCGTTGTCCCGGGTTGCAACTCAATGCAGAAATCTATCTCCCATTGGGGAGGTTGTCCGAGTACATCCTCTGAAAAGACATCCGTGTACTCAGCCACTACTTATGGAAACTGGAAACTCGGAATATCTATTGTTCCAAGGGCTGGGTTAGCCAACTGATGTGATTTCGGAAGTACCTTCCTACGCGTGAGTCCATCCTGCGCTGCATGGGTCTCCTTTTCACCAATGAAGGAGAACCTCATTTCATCACTACGGACACCCCACACCCTTCACATAAAAAAGTAAATATGGGCATGAACTATGGATAACCAATCCATACCAAGAATGACATTGTAAGGCCTCGATGCTACCACCATGAGGTTCCAAATGAAACTCTCAACTCCAAGGGTCATGTCACGCTGTCTATAAAGGTGTGTGATCTCTGAATCTTCTCTTTTTGATGTTTCTAAGGGTAAGGGTCGAGTCAATGGTTCATCTGGAATCTCAATGTATCGAATAGGATAAGCTTCCCGAAAAGAATGACTCGCACCTGTGACTATCAGTACGACGAGCAAAGTAGAAAAGACATAGATTGTAGCTCTAATCATTCCGGGAGTACCTGGGTCATAATCCTCTGCTGCATGCAGCTGTCCCTTCCTATGTAAACCTTCTCCATGAGCTAGGGGTTGATGTCCTGAGGGTGGTGGTGGTAAAGGGTCAAAATGCCGAACACCTCCAGTGGCTCTCCAACACCTCTACCTCGTCCGACGCCACACATATATGTCTTCTCCACACGTTGTCTCTGCCTCGGTGGTCCATCCACCGGTCCCATGTCAGTATTACGGTGGGTCAGACAATCTCAAGAGAGATTTCCACTACCATCACAAGATTAGCATCGCCTCTCTATAGGCTGGTAGGATGTTCCCTGGAAACCATGTACTGCTGATCCTTTGTCCTATGATTTCCTCTGAAACCGTCTCCCACGCCTGGGTATCTGACGTCGGCTCCCTGCTGTCAAGGTCTCTGCTCCAGCACGCTCACTACTAACAACTGCCGGCTGTCTCTACTCTACAAAGAAGCTATCGACCACCAAAGCCCACTCGAGCACCCCAGCATAAGTAGGAATGCTCATATGGATAATTCTTGCTCGAATGTCTCTGCGCAATCCCCAATCAAAAGTATGAGCTCTGAAGTACTAATCCCTAACCATATCCATCGAGTACCGTGAGAGATCAGTGAACCTTGATGAATAGTCAGCTGAAGACATGGTTCCATGCTGGAGATGAATAAGCTCCTATATACATACTACTCTCAGGGTAACTGGTGAAAACTCTTCTCTGAAGGGATGCTAAAACTCTAACCATGAAAGAGTCACCTCATCGTGAGTCTGGATAACCAAAATCCACCAATTCCTTGTCGAGCCCTGCAGAAGGCTCACTATCAGGATCACCATCTGGTCTACTAATGTCCTGAACAAACGGAAGACTCTGGCCACTACCTCAAGCCAGTACTCTAGTGCCTGAGGGTCAAGATCTCCTCGAAACCTGAGGTGCTCTGTCTCTGAATATTGTGGAGTGTGCTCAGCCTGCGCTCCTCCCCCCTGGTACAGCAGGCACTAAACACTGCTCCACATGTGGTGGCATAGCTGGAACACCACCCAAAGGAAAACCTGGGGGATCTAGTCACTGTATCGAAGATTTATCACTGAGGGGCTCATCCTCATTATCGAGCTACTGGATCCTAGAGGGTGCACGTCACAGAGGCATCCTGTAAAGAAACAATATGTATCTCAGTCAGTGAGTATATCTAGAGAGCTGACTCAAGAATGACCTTAAAACCACAATAAATTATTATATGATTCATGTACCATTATTTTCCATTGAAACTAGTGTTCTAATGTTCCAAGTCAAAAAACAAGTTATGAGAGTCCTGGTGTATGGATACGTCGGCCTCCCGTACCAACACGGGGGTCCCTGGCCTGAAAGCCGAACATGAAACACATAACACTGTTTCCCCAAACCAACTCACAGACTCTATATCCTATGGTAGAACCGAAAACCTTTGATACCACTCTGTCACGAACCGTCTAAGTGAGGCCCAAGGCACAACTCCCAAAGCCCACCTCTAATAGGCCAGGGGCTAGTGACTATCACCGAGTAGGCATGTGACTAAAATGGGAGGCATTGCGTATAATCCTGTACACATGCACACATTTATCCAAGCCCCCAAAGCTGAAAAAATAAATGCTACTAAAAATGGAAATGCATGCATACACTAAAATCCCAACCAACAGATTATGACAGGAATGTAACGTACAGTAATGTAAAACCATAGGAAAAAATTACAATCCCACCAAAATATAGTTTGTAACAATGTCTGAACAGAAAAGAAAGGTACTGGGACTGCAATCCTTAACCATAGGAGCACACCTCGGCCTGTCTGATCTCACTGAGCACCGTCCAGTTCTGGTCCTCCTAGAATCTTGTCAAAGGCTCTCTCGTCTTCACAAAACATGACACATGTGGGAAAAGCCTATGCAGGGGTGAGTATAAAAATACCCAGTAGGACGCCATGAAACCACAAAGTAATACAACAATGGAAAATAACAGAGTGGAAAGATATAGTCATCTCTACACAGTATATGTTTATAGAACATATAAGACAAATATTCAGATATACTATGGAACGATTGACCATTGCGAAACCACCACTAAGATCCAGCTCAAATATTCCACTATGCACGTAACAAGGAGAACACACTCCTAGGTCTGAAAAGATAGGTACGATGTCCTTGTTATGGGAGACCACACTCCACAAGTACTTGAGAATACGATGTTCAAATGAGGATCACAACAAATAGGTCTGTGGTTATTCCAACAACTCAATATTAACTAATCCGCTAAGCAGAGGATTGGCACCCAGGTAAAATTGGTCACGTCGATACCAAGAATCCTACCTAGGGTACCAGTAAGGAATTGAGGATCTTTCTCTGAGTATCATAGATGGGATTCCAACAACTCTATCTAGGAAGTCCTGCTGAAGGGATCATACTCCTGTATAATGGAAATGATACCATAAACCTTCATGGGAAAGACCAAGGGGACAAAACCTAAACAAACTAGTCCATGTCACAGAAGACCACTATCTCATACCATGTAAAATAGGTTAGAGGGCATGTAGTATGGTTACATGACATGTTCCTTGACTCCGGGTACATCCCGTGTAAATCACCCGTTTCTCCAGTCCATATGTGTAAAACTAGACTACACACAGTTTAGTAGGATCACACACCGTGTTCCATGACTCAGGGTACTTCCCATGTAAATGGATCATGTATCTAGGCTTGTCGTATAAAATGTAACTACACGACGTTTAGTAAAATTACATGCCATGTCTGAGAACATGTGTTTCGCCTTGTGTACACTGTACGTGTGCCCGTACACGGTCTCCATCTGTGTCTCCTGCCTGTGTACTAGTACACGAGTTATCTCATGTATCTGGTCAGGTCTGGCCGAGGATGGGTATACAAGCCATGCCCTTGGCCGTGTACCCAACCCATGTTCAGGTACTCCCGGAGTGCACGCCAGGTGGTCCGCCGATGAACACATGACATGTATCCCATACTACACACTGTACAGTCGGGATTTCGCTAGAATTTATGTCTTCCTCCTCGTGCCTCGGCCGATCTTCCAGTTTCCATTTCTCTTGTCTATTTTCCTCAAAACATCAGATCATGGTTCTCCCCATCACACAAACACCGAATCGGGTGGTTTCGATTCTTTGATCGGTTCATAAACCTCTAACGATCCATCCGAAGGAAAAACACCCAAAAACTCATATCTCTTGGTCAGCCTAGAATTGCCCGTTGAAACTGTTGTCGCAGCTCCAGACCATCATCCCGAGGGAGGATCTACAAATTCATATCATTACGGCGCATATCGAAGGTGCAATCGATCATTTTTTGTACCCCATGAAGAATACATAGAACACACCCAAAGAACACAAGAAATCCAGAAAGAAAGGCACGACAAATCAAGAGGGACGAACCACAATCGATGTTTGTGTCGATCTTGGTTCATCACCATTAGAAGAATAAACGAAACCAAAATAATCCTCAAGAATCAATTCCCCAAAATCCATGCAAAAATCCCATCCCCCAAATGCGATCGATCTAGGGGATAAACTGTTCGTGGATTTGTCTGCGTTCGTCATATGAATCAAGAACTGGAAAAGGAAACCAAAATAAAACATCCTACCTAGATTCGTAGCATTCGTTGGAGAAGATTTGGTGACCGCGTCATCGTCGCCAGAGAAATTTGTCAAGAACATCATTGTCACATTGGGGGTTTCCTCCAGTGCTCTCCCCGAGCATCCAGGGGGTTTCATGACCTAGACCCCTATGCAGGCCTTTATTGAAAAAGGATTAAAAGAAATTTTCCACCAAAAGATTGAATAAAATAGTTTTATTAAATATTTTATTACAATTACGTCCAAAAACCAGATTTCACCACCATCTTGCACCAACTGATGTTAGGTCTCTCCTAGGGTAAACCTATTGCTGGGGATGCAACGATGCCCTTAGATTTCTGATCCGAGCAACCATTCAGGAGTTATTGCACTTTTTCATGAAAACCCCATGCATGCATAATTCAATTATTTATATAAATTCCAACATTTGTTCCGAGCTCACCGAGCCTTGGAACTGCACACCTTTCTAAATCATGTTCTAGAAATAATACCCACACAATATAAAAATAATACATGGAAAAATTTGGGACATTACAGATTTCCTCGACGTTATGGTGAATTCATCAACATACTCTAGATACAGAGTTATGTTTTAGCATTGAATATCATATTAAGATTGATAGTTAGTCTAAGAGGACAATTCATACTCTATAGGATGGGTTGAGAGCATGATATATGAATTTTAGAGGATGACTCAAGACCTAACATTGGTGTAATTTTCATACAACTATAGTTTTCACATTACTAATAAGATTTATTCTTATGAAGCCTTCTCCAGAAAGAAGTGAATAAGTCCAACATGCTGAGATGAGGTTGGGGAATGAAATCCCATAGGACTTGATATTATTGATTAAGTGGAAGAATGGGTCAGATCTATTCAAAAACACAAAAGGGTAGCTTAGAGTCAACAAAAATATTTTACTGAAAACCGAAAAAAAGACCCAGATTTTGAGGTGGATGAAAAGGTGTTTCTACAAATTTCTCAATGGAAGAGGGAAATGAGATTTATATAGATGGTCAAGGTGATACCTAGGTATATCGATCCATCTGAAATTTTGGATCATGTTGGATTGGTATCTTACCGATTGGTGCATCCACCGAACCTCTATAAAGTTCATGTTGTGTTCCACATATCTATCATAAGAATTCACTTACACGATCCATCACAGTTACTAAACTCTGAATTCATACATCTAGTTTAATATCTTTCTTAAAATGAACAACGAATAGAGGTGTTGTATCATAGTAAAAATGTTATATGATACAAGACCGCTCACTTTGTTAATGATTTTTTGAATGACCAATTTGAGGAAGCTACATGGAGATATGGGAATGTGATGAGGGAGAGATATCATCATATGTTTGTATCCATTTGAAGAATTGCAAGGGATGAATTCAATTCTTTAGGGTACAATGTAACACCTAGATGTTTTTATTATATACATTCTTTAAATAATTTTAATTGTTTAATATATTTCATTTCATGAAATCATATGTTTAATCAATCCAAAAGACACCCTTAATATAAAATTACCATTTTAAACTTGTTGTTATGTTATCGTGAATAAATATATCTATCTTATGCAAATGTATGGTGAAGTAATTTTCTACCAATTATTTATGAAAAATATAAATCCATTATATATTTGTATGTTTTTTTAATATATTGAGTGAATTACTATTAGTAATTAAAATTAATGAACTATATATTTTATATAATTAATAAAATATATTTGATGTTCATCGGATAGATGTTTTTGTCAAAGGGCATGAATATACCCCATTTCATGTATAATATCCAGTATTTTTCAAAAGGTTAATTTTTCGCCTTTTATTGGTGAAAAACTTTTAAATTATGATTTTGACACATTAAAAATTTTTACAAGATGACATAATTTTTTTTGGAAGCAGGATAACAAATTAAATTGGATGATATTTCAATATTTTTCTGATAACTTTTAAATTTTGATGAATAGAAAAAATAGAATAATTTATATTACAAAACAGCTATTTTCATCAAAATAATTTATGTGGTTAAATTATAAAATTGAATGGTTTAAAATTACCAATATGATATATTTTTATCATTCAATATAATTTTTCTCATTAGCATTAAATATACATTGAGTAGAGTTTTAAAAACATTTCAATATTTTGCAATGTTTTATCTTTTATAACTCATCCTTTCATTTTGACAATAAGATTAATTTTAAATTAATTGTATGAAAATATATTTTTTGAAATTTTGAAAAATGGATTCCATATTTCGAATTAGTAGGAATAAATTATGTAAATAAAATTATATAATTTCTTAGCATAGTGAATATGAACTTCGGTAATTTTTATTAATACAATAAAGGGGTAAACCTAGTAATTTTAGGAAAGACTAATATTATAAAATTACACTAACACTTCTTTTAATATCATTGAATGAGTGTGTTTCATCCAAAATCCTCCTTGGGTATAAATGGTATCCATTGGATGCCACAAGGATGAGATGATGAAATTTATTTAATTTTTTATTTAAATAAATATAAAAAATATCTCACTAAAATATTAATAACTAAATCATAAATTATATAAGGATATTCAGGAGATAAATTTGATTACAAATACTGAAATTAAATATAATTTTTTTTATTTAACATGTTAATTTATTTTTATTTTTTAGGAAATAATAAATTAACTTAAATACTTATTATTTAATGTTTTAATAATTAATTATTTGGTGATAAATAAATAAAACATTTTTTATTAAAATGATAATAACCATAAAAGACCCAAAAACTTGCCTGAATATAATTGGTCGAGTATATCACGACCATAACCTTCCACAGGTTGAGTTATGACCATTTAGATCCTTATAGAATATATTGTGTCACTTATATTTTTTTTAATGTGCTGTTAAATTTTGTCACATTCATAATTTGATAAGAAAAACATTTTAATGGTTAGATTTTCCAGAATATATATTCAACTACAAATAATCTTTTAAAATATAGTAGATTTATCATCATTATATAAAATTAATGTTATTTTTTATTTAAAAAATTAGTATATTAAATAATTACACAAAATTGATATAGTAATTATTTTATAAGTATAGAAAACATATAAATGTAATTAAAAATAATATAATATATATAATTTTGGATAATTAATATATCTAATTAATTTTAAATGTGACGACGACCTATTATTAGTATAATAAAATATTTTCTTGTACCTAAATTGTTATCATAATATTTTTATAAACCAATGAACTGAATAGTGTCAAAATAGACACTATTGATTATTTTTGAAAATAATTTTTTATTACAATATTTTAAAATAATAATAAAATTTTTAAAAATATATAATAATAATTTTATTGTCTAAAATTATCTTTTTCATTTATTTATATAATAATTTACATAAAATAACTAAATATTTCGCCTTTTTAGTATTGAAATTTTTGTTACCCTCATTAAAAATTAAAAATAATAATAAAGTGTTAATTAAAATGATATGGTTTCAATTGACAAAAAAACTTATCTAAAATATAATTTTTGATGATATTATAACCCTATATCATTAGGTATTCTAAATTTTCAAATTTTGGAGGTTTTTTGATGGGGATTGACTGTATTATAAATTAATATTTATGGAGATCCCAAAAATACCCCTCACATATGTTATAAAAGGGCACATCCTCCCTCAACAATTCACTTTACTTTGAGCCTTAAATCCTTGAAATATCCAACCATTATCACTAATAAAATTCCATAGTTACATTCTACAATATCTGGTCTTCTAATAAAAAAAATTTAGTGATCAATGAGGTGATTTAAATGAGGCGTGTAGAAGAAGAGGTAATCTCCTCTACCGAATATTCCAAAATTAATTCTTCTTCTATATACTAGTCATGCTTTTTTACATTATAAAGTAATAAATATAGTATCACATTTAAACTAATATTTTATTATGATTATGGAAGTAAAATATTCAACTTTTAATCCATCCTACGAAATATAAAATCATTACACGTGTATACATATGGCTTACCATCTCCACGTCATCGTGTAATCTGTTTTTCACCACCACCTTACTTTGATGGGTATAATAATGGAAATAATAACAATATATGATTATTATAACCTGAAATTTATTGACAATTATTATACCATATCCAATTCAATAGCATTAAACAATTATAGGAATGATATCGTCGCTCGTGCGTACGTTAGGACTACCGTCTCCCCAATGTGATTTGATTCATTCTTGATGATATTCATTCAAAATGGAATATATTAATTTATATAATTTAGAAATAATATATATATATATAATGTTAATATAATTTTTGAATTATATTTCTATTAACTATGTCGAAGAACCAGAACTTATTCGAAAAAACATGCACAAGCTAATGATAAATTAAATATCTGAATAACAAGTAATAATGAAATGTTATTAAAAAACATATGACAATATGGTCATATATGATATCATAAAAATGACTATTATTTTGAAAGAAGTAAATTAAATTATTTAAATCATTATATAGGATATTAAGATAAATATAATGGAAATCACACCTAAGGTAAGGGATAATTTTTCAATATCATTATTATCTGAACTTTTTTATACATAAGTATTTATTGGGGTATATTTACCATCCACGTCAATTTTCAAAAATATATACTATTATTAATATTCGATTATAATTTATTAAAGTCAATTTTACCCATTGGTAAATTTTTATTATATTTTATAAAATAATATTCTATTTTTATTATATATGAGGTACTTTTTTACATTTCTGGAAAACGTATGAGAATACTCATTTATAACATATACTACATGAACAATTTTTTATGTTTTCATAGTGATTTAGTTTCATGAATCTACCACTAAATGATTACTAATTTATTTTCAAATAATTTATTTACTTTTAAATTTTCATGGTAAAAATAATTTTTGAAGAATAATGGAAATTTTCCTTATGAAATAATTTCAACAGTTATATAAAACTTATTTTCTATCTAAAATGGTATTAATTAATATAGTTATGTTTCATGTATATTATCATTATTTTTCCATTTATTTTATGGTTTTTATAAAGGAATGACATTAATGATATTATTTTGTATTACTTGGATTATGTTTTGGTAAAATGATGTTTAATGAAACCAATTTTATTCCTTGGGTTTTGACGAATGATTTATTGTATTGGAGAACACGTAAGAATGATTTCATTATTTTATGTGTGGGACCTTTATATAACTAAAATTCATTGGTTAAATATTTATTTATCAATATATAGACATGGCTAAAGCAGAAAATGATCTTGTTCAGTAATACAGGGCTGGAATGGGGAGTAAACTCGATTCAGTAATGGCCTTTGTCTGCTATGATGTTCTTTATAGTGAGTGTTGAATAATATGAAAATACATTCTATGATTATTTGAATGAAAAAAAATTTATGACTTACATTATAAATTTTGGGATTACATTCATTGAATCTTATAAACATTTATGATTTATCTCATCGCATGATATCATGATCTTTCATATAGAAGATAAGATTTTCAAATGTTATATTCTTATGTCAGATGATTATGATATGATTGATATCTCCCTTTATTAACTTTAATGGGAATATTATCTCACCATTTCATATGTTTACTTTCCATATGTCACTTATAATGGTATTAATTAATATATACCATAAATGGGTCTAGTTATGTTGAAATAGGTGGGAGACAATAAAGAAGACTTATGAACTAGTTGTTTATATTTCCATGTTTCTAAAGACACTATATCTATACGGTCCAGTAATGGATTTGTTATATTTTTAATGAATATTATCCAATATTTATGTAATATAAATTTTTGTAATGTGTGTTCTGTTATAGTGACAGTGGAGATTGTCGGAACTTCTTATGGTCAGTGATTTTTCCATCCATTATCACCCATAAAAATAAAACAAATTCACTGATATATTGAGTATTAATGACCCTATAGTTAATATGATGATGATTACTAAAAGAGAATCATGGATAATGTAATTGGTAAATATGTTCAAGGAAATAATTATTTAATGTATATCATAAATCCTATACATAATTACTTCAAAACCGTCATTACTAGAGAAGATCAAGAATGCAATAAGAGATGATATTAAGTTAAAAACAATATTTGAATATATTAAAAGGGATAATTACCATGTTAAATATTCATCTAGAGAGAGAAACCATGATGGATTAAAGGTTATGTATCCTATCTGTTATGATGTCAATCAATGTGCGGATGTATGAGGTTCACTATTGCATAATCTATATATATCTTAGAAAAACCAAGATGTATAAATTTCAGTGTGATAATTTTTAGTGGGATAAAATGAAACAATAGATTTTATATTTTTCTGAAATAATTTCACTATATAAAGAAGTTAAAGATGACTAATATATTCACAAATTAGTAATGAAACCATTAGCCATAGCAATATAAAATTAGGACAACATTAAAAAAGAATTTGTTACAGGAATTCAAATAAATCCCAGGGAGAAAAATACATATCATTAATCATTGATAGATTACCATGTTTCTCTCATTTTATTACTATATAAGAATTTTTACTCATTTGAAACATGCTCATATAGTTATTTAGTAAGCGGTGATACCTCATGGGGAAACACTATCATTGGATTCAGACTATGATCTAGGATTTACATCTATGTTCAGAGGATCCTTTTAAAATATATGAATACTAATGTAGATCCATATAATAATATCATCCAAAACATGGAATAAATTTTAAGAGATGTATTTAGACATTATAAGTAATGATAATTTAATTCTCAATTGGTTTATATGTTTGTTGGAATAAGAATAGTACACTATAAATTCCTCTCTAACAATTTCATTCACTCAATAATTCAAATATATCCTTATGAATCACACTACGGGAAGAGGAGTAAAACTAAAAAAATGTGGCAATGTTTGATAACGAAAACAATTGGGACCAAACACTGTGAAAGGCGCTAAAAAGGAGATTTATGTGATCTAGGAAAATATCACGTATTGTAAGATAATGTGTTTTTATTAATAGTGGAAGTATGGAATTTTAGTTTCATTTTAGAAATGTTGTGTTGAAAAAAATATCACAACAGAAAGGTATTATGAGAATTATAAGATGGGGAAAATAAGTCTAAGGTATATTGGACCATTTGAGATGTTGGTTCATGTTGGAGTGTTTGAATATTGGTTAACACTACATCTAAATAATAAAAATGTACCAAATGTATTCCTCATGTACATATTAAAAAATATTATTTTCACCAAACACATGTACTTAATAAAAATGGTATGTAATTGGAACGTAACCTATCACATGTATAGGAACTGATCCAAACTCATAATGAAAGTGCAAAGTGTTGATGTACATGGGAACTGAAATAATGATAACAATTAATAGATATAATAATAACAAATAATAATATTGGGAGTCTATAGAAGTGATGAAGGAGAAATATACAAAAAAAATTGATTCTAGAAAAAAATTTCAAGGATAAACTTTACTTATGTTGGGAGAAAGTAATATGAGGAAAATTCATTTATTATTTTAATAGATGTGGTCATATGGTTAAATAACTATTTTGGTTTGAAAACAAAGAAATACTATTAAATTTATTTGGATTAGTACAAATAAAAAAAATATTTACAATAATGGTAATAAGTTTTATATGGAGTTAAAACAAAAAGTATAATGTACAAACTGAAGGAATCTCAATACGCCCAATATCCCCAATGAATATCACTACTATCATACTGAATATAAAAATAATGTTATGTATTAGTAACATGATATAAATTATCAAGGGAAGTGTTCAAAAATTTTATGAAATTAATTGAATGATCATGTATGGTAATGGTGGAATATATATAGGTTTTAAAAATGTAATGTGACATTTGAGATCTGACTTTTAGATGACTATTACCTAAAAATTACAATGAAACCAACATATCACAATTAGAATAGTAATAATACATAATGGAATAATAAATTATAATTTTAAATTTATATTCAAAAGTAATATAATGACATTTAAAATATTTTATTTCTTAATAATTCTGCTTGAAATTATAAAAAATTTAAAACCCATTGAGGTGAATAAATATAGTGTTTTCTATCAAAATAAGTGTTTTACAAAAAAATATAGAATTTTAATTTAATGTAGTTCAATTATATAATTTTAAATATAATTTTAAATAAATAAGCATTATATTTGAAATCCTAACACCAACTTTAGTATTGTGTGTAATTTTGATTAATTTATGAAATATATAATTTTTCAGTGATTAGTAATGAATTTTTTTTTATTTTAGTAGGTTTTATGACTTATTAATTATATAATAAGATTTTAATATAAAAAAATATAAATATCTGACTAAATATATGTTATTTTATCAATATATATAATTTAATGGATTAAAATAAACTTAAAACCCTTGGAATAACGTTCCATGACCTAAAATATAAATAATGGTGTTAAAATATTCTTCTTCTAAAAAAATATTCCACATGAAAAAGTATTGTAATATAGTGATTTATTCTATTGGAATTAAAATATCATAAAACAACCATTTCAATTTCATAAAACATGTTTCGAAGAAAAGGGTAGTCCATTGTTTTTGAATTTTGTAAAACCAATATTTTCAAGGCCTGTATTTAGAAATCAATAAATAAACCTCCCTCATTTTCATTGAATACCCATTACTCCACCCCATGTCATGATATTTGATGACATTAATAATAAAAATCTCCTCATTTCCCTTCTTTATGGACATTACAAAGATTACTATGGTTTTATAGAAATTGATTAAGACATTAAGAATGATTGTCACCTCATTTACAATCTCTAGAGACATTCCAAATAGTTATTATGGTTCCAGTGAACTCTCCTCAATCTTATTAGAAGTTATCCCATAAGGTAAGGGATTCCCTTAGTCTTCCTTTTTATCCCTAATTTACTTTGAAGTTATTCTAGAAATATAAATATTATTATGTTCCTATAAACATATGATAATTCTATTTATATAGAAGTGTTTTTATATCATTGTGAGAATTCAATTCATTTTCATTAAGGAAATTTCTAAAATAATTTGTATACCAATTATGATTCCAAAATCATTATTTGCTTTTACTTTCCTCCCTATGTATGTTTTAATACCCAACCATATTTTTATTAAATGATATTCATATATATGTAATAATACATTATTGATTGGTTATTTCAATCTATGAAACCCATATTCTATTCGCATGCATTTTAAAATTTGAAAACATCAAAACATTCAACTCTTATATACATAGTGATCTTATATGAACCATTATATAATATCCTCCACTGGTTATTAATGATATCCTTTATTATGATATATATTACCCATAAATAAAGGCATATTGTGTGTACCGCCTGATATCTATCCAATTCATTTGGTAGAGAATTAATCCCTAGATATATCATGATTATAAAAACATGGTGAATTACCTTGGTTGTGTGTTTTACGATACATAGGTTATGAAACATTTTTATATATTTATTAATGTATAATTTTTATGTTTTATCCACCATTCCATGATGTCATTCATATATATAAGATTTTTCTCTCATGTTATTCCTCATGATTTACACATAATAAATACTTAAGATACATTTAAGTTATTTATCCCTTAATGGGGTTCATTATGACCCTTTTATATTTATGTATTATAATAATAAATGAATTGATTTGAGGATAAATTAACGGAATAATAAATGACTCTTTAAATATGGTTAAAAAATTGTTAAGTACTTGTGGTATTATGTACCTATTTTCCATGACACTAACCATAAAAAGGTCCTTAAAAGTTAATAATTCAATATTTTATGAGTTAATAATATAAAAAAACATATATAAAAAATGTGTGTTAGTTAATTGAATCATGGTTCCACAAAATCATCATCATGTGGGTGGATCAAAATACATATAAGTGTGCTAGATCATATCATCTCCCCCCCAATGCCATGATGGGATGGAGGGATTCCCATTCATGGTTCATTGACACAACGTTATATAATGAATTTGGGAGGTGTAACGCGACCCTAGGGACAAGTACCATAGGTGTAATAACTTGAGAAGGGGGGTCAAGGAAAAAGAATAGTGAATTGGTAGGTTGAATGTTTCTCATATAAGTGGTAATCATATATTTGGACATCGGGCCACTGTTCCTTGAGGACAACAGAGTTCTATGACCTCTATGGAACTATGACAATAAGCCATATATTATAATAAAAGAGGTCATTTTGGTTACATTAATTTTATTGGGGGAGGGACGAGGCTTGACTATATGTGGTTCTTGAGTGTGCATGTGTGTGTGTATCTATCTGATTGTTTAGTTGCATTTATTCCCCTCTACCTGTAATAATAAATTATAATAATATAATTTTAAATGTAAAAAATTATCATATATATATTAATCTATAAAAATGATTAATAATATATTTATATTAATTATTTAAAATATGTATATATTATATAAAATTCTAATATTTTATTTCAAAATTTATATTAATATATATAAATAAATACATATTTATTTAAATATTGTTCATATCTTATTTTTTATACTTGAATTAATATTAAATAATTTAAAATAAATACATATAGTTGTATGTATGTGTATTCATGTGTGTGTAAGTGGATGTATGTTTTACTTTATATCTGAATTTTTACGTATGTATTTGTATATGTATGTAGGCATGTGATTGGGAATGCATATGTTTGAGTTATATGTTTATATTTTTGCGAACTTTTGTATGTATATAGACATATTTTGTTTTTATGTGTTTTTTTATGTTAATGTGCATGTATGTTTGTTCATGTATGTGTATGTACGTTTATGTCTATGTATGTAGGTGTATGTGATTGTCTATGTGTGTATGTGGATGTATATGTATTTATGTATGTTTATGTATTCATATTAAATTTATGTTCATGTAGTATGTATATGTTAAGTAGTAGGTTTATATATGAAAATATATGTGTGTGTATGTGTATGTAATTGTATATATATGAATGTGTATATGTTCATGTGTCTGTGTGTGTAAATGCACATATGTGTATATTCCTGTAAATCCATGTATATGTATTCAATTGCGTGTATGTGTATTGTATGTTTATGTAGGTGTATGTATGTTTATGGATATGCACATGTTTATGAGTTTGTGTATGAATTAATGTTTATGTCTTTGTATATGTATTGGACTATATGATTTTATAATAAGAAATGTCGTCTTTTTTAATTGGACATCTGGTTAATGTATATATAAAAATACAATGAGACATTCACTCGAAAATCCATTCAGTTAATCAAATTTAATGAATTGAATTATATAGAAAAATATATATTTATATACACATAATATTTTTAAACATTTAAAGTTTTTAATAATTATTTATATATGTTTAATTATTAATATTTTATAAATATCTTTGTAATATATATATTTAATAATTTTATAATTACTATATTTATATAAATTAGATTTTATTTGTTGTTTATTACTTTTTTATTAGTAATTTATTGTGAATATCTTATAAATAAATGTATTTTTTTATTTATATTTTTTAAATATTAATTTTTATAAAATATTAATAATTTTACAACTAATATTTGTATTATTATTTATTTAATTTTGTAATACTTTTTTTATTTTATTTAAATTTAATTAATAAATTTTATTCATTTAATTAATGTATTTTCTAAATATATTTTATCCATTATTTATATTTCCTAATTTGAATAATTTTCATAAGGTTATTAATTTTTAATATATATTAATTTCAAATATTTATCCGTTTAATATTTTTCAATGTAATTATTTTTATAGTTATTTATAAATGATTAAATAATATTATTCAAAAACATTGAATATATATATATATAATATATAATTTACATCGATTCAATTTTTAATTTTATATATTTAAATTGATGTATTTATTCAATTGTTTATTCATTAATAAAGTGATTATTTTAAATATAGTGTTTTTAAATCCTATTACTAGTATTTTTTTATTTTTGTAAAAATAATTATTAATATTTCAATATTTTATGTAAATACATTTATTATTTCATTCTTTTTTGAAGTCAAGTTATTTTTATTATAGAATTTTATTCTATTAAATTGGTATTCATCCATTATTGTGTATAAATTTTGTACACTTATTAAATTTTATTATTTTTATAAATTATTCCTTTTAAAAGTTAATCATATAATATGTGTATAATATATTATTTTTGTACTATTTATTTATAATTTTTTACTTCATAATATTGGATGATATTAATTTTATTATAATTTACTTAATTAAGAGTTACTGTTTTATTTTTAGAATATTTTTATATAAATCGTTATACATATGTTATATATTTATTTTTAATTAGTAAATAATTATAAATATTTATCAATTTAATTTAATTTATAGTATTTAATCACTTTCAATTCAGTATTTATTCGTTTACTTTTTTTATAATATATATAGTTTTTTCAAATTTTATTTTTTATTAATTTATATAATTAATATAATTTTTTTCATTACTAAAAATTTTAATAAAATAATAATACTATAATGCAGTTAACATAATATTGTTTAATTTATAAATATATTGTATATAAATTATAATAGTAATTGTCATTAATTTATTCATTTTCTATATTTTTTAAATTTAAATATTTATTTATAATTTTTAGTTATTATATTATAATATTTATTAAATTATATTTTTAAATGAATAATAATGTATTATAATTTACAAATTTCATCTTTAAAAGTTATCTTTGCCTAATATTTATAAGTGTTATATTGATTGATGATAATAGGTACATTTATTAGTTCTTTTTATCAAGCCCATATATTGAAATAATTTATCAATGTAATTTTAGAATAGAAAAATCAATATCAATATCATCACTAAAAAAGAACACATAAATCAAATATTTATCAATGATTTCTAATATATTGTTGATCAATGTATCAATTATCAGTTATTTTTTTAGCACTCAAAGAAACCCCATCCCATATTTTAAAATGTCCTTAAATGTGATGTCCCCTTTTCACATTGTTCAAGCTCCGATGGAAGCAGTATCCCATTATTTCCACCTCAAATATTTTAGATGAATTAATACTTTAATTGAATGTAGATTAATGATATTCATTTTTATTATATATTCCATATTTTTCCCGATTTCTTGGTTTTCCTCATTGGATTTTCTCATATGCATAATAATTTGGATTTTTAATTTCATGATTTTGGTTTCTTAACATCTAAATTATGATTGGACCTTTATTCAGTTCCTTTTTGTTTTCATTAAATTTGGAATGATCTCTCTATGAATTATAAAATCCTATATATTTTTACATAATTTTTTTATGTATGAACTCATCATAAATAATCTCTCAATCTATTCTATTGGTATTTTCCATCGAATAAAAATCATTTTATTAAGAATTAGGATTTATTTTTTATTTTATTTTTATCTATAATTTTTTGTGAACAATTAAAAAATTACAAAATTTTTCTGAATAAATTTAAAAAATATTTTGGTGAAGTAAATGAAGACAACTATTTTATTGAAAATTTAATTCAAAATTTTATGAAAAAAAATATTTTTAAAATTATATTTCCCAATTAAATTAATATAATTCATCATATATTTTGATTAATTATATAAATAATTTTCATTAATTATAAAATATATGTGGAAAAATATATTGAAATTCATAAATTTTTTAGAAATGAAATTTTTTATAAAATAAATTGTTAAAAATTTAATCACAAGAGTGTTTATATTATGAATTCCATAACCTATTGATAATAATTTTATTAAATCCATACTACTTGTTATTAAGAAATTTAAAAATATTGGTTGTTTTAGTCAAATCATTTATTTTTTGCATTCCACACAAATTCTTAAATGGCTTCCAAATATCAATGCATATTAAATTTATATTTTCATTATGAAAACATGATTATATGGGTCTATCAGGCGTTCTAAATGAGTAGATAAGTTATAATAATTATATTTTGATAAAAAAATATACAATAAACTCATATTTTAATAATTCAATGAATTTTATATTGGGATATCGTATTTTAGAAATGATTTGTAATTAAAAAAAATATTATGATTTATAAAATTTATTTGTTTGAGTGACCACATTGTCATGACACGTCAAATTGATTATGTTTTTAAGGTTGATTTATAGTCTAGGGTATACCCTATATCGTCTCTCAAGGAGTGTTGGTAGGTTTAGAGTGTGTATTTTTACTAAAAATGACTAAGAGAGGGGGTGGTTTTGAAAAGAGTTTAAAACAATGACTTAGTTGAAATAACTTAAAAGTTGAGTGACCTAGTGGATTTTGAAAAATATGAGATAAATGGGTCGATGTAATTTCACTACACACATATCAAGTTCATTGTTCATAGAGATTCGTCTTAGGTTTAGAGTAATATTTTGGTTGGAGTTAATTGGAATCCCGATTAATTCTTAAAATTTTATTTCAATGCTTCTAGGACCAAACCTTGACGTAACAATAGTATTGTCAAGGTCCAGTACTTATGCATGGAATAAGAGCATCCAAAGCATATTGAAACCTCAATAAGGTGGGTATGAAAAGGATTATTGTGATGTCCAATCGGAACAACACAAGTCATGCACTCAAAACCTCACACCGATCGGTTAGAAATTAAGAGCATAACATCACATGCATCAAATCAAGAATTCAAATCTGAAATAAAATAAGATACATGGAATGAAATATTTAAACACCCAAATTACTCCAAACCAGTAGCTAGTGTATGCATCAAAACTCCCTTGACATGTGTGTATCTCCCTCACAACGAACACCCAACTTTTATCTCGACATTGGGAGGAGGAGGAAGCTTGTGTGGAACTCCTTCTTCATCCTTGATTCCCCTATGAAGATAGGGGCCTCCAAAACCTCCTAGGTGATTAGGAGACTCCTCTAGGACTCCAAATTGGCAGCACTTCACTCTATGGCCGAACATGAAAATGAGGTCCCTTGGTGACCTCTTGACTATCTCCACCGAACGTTTGGCACCATTTGGACAACTACAGGTCAAGATATTGATAAAATATAGAACACCGCATTTGACTTGGTCCAAATTCGGTGGCTTGGACAGATCAGTTCGGATTGGCACCAGATAAGCCGAATCAGGATTGGGTTCCTTAATATGAAATGTATAATATTAAATTTTGGACAGGACCACAAAATTTCAGCACATTTGGATTGACTAATTTCGTGTTCTATGCAATACAGTAGACAGATGTCCATGGATCCATGCAATTTTGGCCCATTTTTATTCCACTTCATCAAGGGCCCTCCAAATCACCTCCACCTACATAGAAATAATAAAAACAAGTAACATTTCCCATTATAATGTTGATTAAAATTAATTAAATGATTCAAACATAAAGTGGAATTTATTATTAGATTTGTAATATTCATTACAAAACTAGTATAAAACAGTAGTGTATGGGTAGAATAAAACAGTGAATCGTGGGATGATCACACCCCCACACCTAAACATTTGAAATCCCGGGCAAAGTCACATATCCGAATACAATGATGCATATATATATATATATTTCCAACATCCTAAAGATTTATCATTTGAGGAAATTTTATTTAAAGTAAAGTGATCAATGCACGAACCACACCAAGGATTTCTTCCTAGTGAAAATAGAAAAAGTTGTATCATAAATCATATCATAGAAAAATTAAAAAAGATTCACAATACCTAATTGAGAAAGGAATTTAGAAGTAAAAAATGACACTAACTCTCCATGTGTGTGTGTGAAAACCATTCAATGCTATTCTTTCCACTAGCTATCCAATAAATATATGTTATTTTAACATTTTTTAGCTTAAATGATTTTGTCACTGAACCTGTCCTACATCCTTTGCATTCATATTTCAAGACCCACTAATTTAAGAATTCACAGAAGTCAAATCATAAGCTCCTGACCTAGATATATCCATATTTTTCACATTTCATCACTCCCCTCATTTATTATATTTTTTTGAAGTTGCAATTGGAACAAATCTCACACTCATCTCTCAACCCTTGTTTGATCTCCTCATGACACTAATTGCAATAGTTATAACAAGATCAAAGGTTGAGGAGGATGGGTTTTTAACCTGCTCAAAAAAGAAATTTTGTTTTGTTTTTGTTTTTGAGGGCGTACAACAGTCAGACATTAGGCACACAAAAAATAGGTCAATCTGGTACAGTAATGAAACAGATCGGATAAGGAACGAACGTATGGAAATATCACTTAAAGCTGAAAAATATTAACCCAACATATATTTACCTTATATTAAGTAAGAAATAATCACACGTTGTGGTTTGGTGAAAAACTTTGTGGAGATATTAGTGACATAGTTTTCCTTAAACTAATCACACAAGGGGCATCAATCATCTCAAATGTTTCATAGTGATTCAACCATTTATATCATTGACAGAAAACCAATTCACTAAAAATCACTCACTGATGTTAAATTCATACAAAAATTATTTTTAAAATTCGTTATGGTATTTTTACTCTCCCCACTTTATGGTTTCTAAATAATGGAACATCGAAATTGTTGATGGGGAAAAATAAAAGTACCATAAAGAAGGACAAAAAGTGAAAAAAAGGAGGAAATGATGAAAATTACTATATAACCTAGGAATGTTTCCACACCCCCACACCTAGAGTGTGCAGTGTCCTCACTATAGTAATAGAGAATGTGGGAATGAAGGATAAAACCTGGTGGATTTCATTCATAGTTGGCTTCTTGAACATGGAGTTCCTCCATCGGGGACTCCAGAATAGGTTCATGATAGTGCTTCAGCTTCTGCCAATTGACAGTGAAGCTTTGCTTGGTTTCTTCATTTTAAAACTGGACAACACCAAATGGAGATACGTTAGTAAAAATTTATGGTTCAAACCAGTGGGAACAAAGCTTACCTGGATGGAACTTCAGCCATGCATTATAAAGGAGGACCTTCTGCCCAATATAGAACTGACGATGAATGATAAAACGATCATGGGAAGCCTTGGTTCTCTCCTTATAAATCTTGGTGATTTCTTATGCATCTCTTCTCATTTCCTCTAGCTCCTGAATCTGCAACATCCTTTGAGCACCTACACCAGAATGATTAGAATTGCATTGTTTTATGGACCAGTAGGCCCGGTGCTCAATCTCAACAGGGAGGTGACAACTCTTTCCAAACACAAGATGATAGGATAAAATTCCAATGGGAGTTTGGAAAGCAGTACGGTAGTCCCATAATGAATCATCAAGTCTAAGACTCCAATCTTTCCAATTGGGTTGAAACGTTTTTCAAGAATTTGATTTACCTCTCTATTTGACTCCTCAACTAGACCATTGGTCTGTGGATTATATGTAGTAGAAACTCGATGACTGACCCCATACCGACGCAAATGTTATTTCATTATTCGGTTGCAGAAATGAGAACCCTAGTCACTGATGATGAACCTAGGTAATCCAAATCTACAAAAGATATGAGTTCTCAAAAATTCTACAACTGTTTTGGAATCATTTGTCCTTGTAGCCCATGCCTCTACACATTTCGATACATAATCAACGACCAAAAGAATGTAAAGTTGCCAAAAGAATAGGGAAATGGACCCATAAATTCAATTCCCCAAACATCAAAAATGTCATGAAAGAGAAAGGGTTGTTGTTGTAAGAACCCAGTTCTTATTTTAGAGGTACAAGCTTCTTCTTTTTTCCTTTTCTTTAAGTGTTTTTGACAAAATATGGAAAATGGGGAAAAATCCTAAATTTTGGAACTACACACTGTGTACTTTTCCACACGCTGGGTACTTTGTTTTTTCGTCTTAAAACAGGAAGTAGACTCCTCATTTGGCAGAGGAGACACTTGAGCCTATTTGGAGCCAAAGGAGGAGGCCAGACTTTTGAAGCTCCACCAACTATTCGTCTGGAATCAGTTTCCGCCTCGGACGATCCTGTTGGAACCGCACGGGTAAGGGCTTCCACCTCCTTGGATGGTTCTTACCAATTCTTATCCTAGAAGAAGTTATTTATGTTTGAATGGGTTTTTTCTTTTTAGGATCGACGCCGTTCTTGGGTGTTTCTGGAGTTGGTGTTCGGGTATAACATTTGTTGGCATATAAGGTAGGTGGCTTGGTGTAAATTTCCAACTGTCATGCATTTTTTGTGCATTTTCATGCCACAGAACCATGTTGGGGTGTCGTGTGGCTGAGGCTGTTGCTATATTTAATTCCTATAATTGAATAGGTGATTAAAAAATCTTGTTTAGGATCATTGCTTGGATCCGGAACCACCCCGGGGGTGTGTTCCACTGTTTAGCCGTTTGGCCAGGATACCCAAGGGTATGCCTTTAATGTAGTAATCATAGAATTTCCTTGAGAGGAATTTCTTGTTACTGCTTTTGACATGTTGGGCATGACTCGATTACCTGTTTATCCCGAGGGTGTTGTTGTGATTAGCCTGAGGTCGTGACTGTTTTAGCCTAAGGGTGACGTTCTATTTTGCCCGAGGGAAACCTTTTATGCCTAAGGGCTTTACTTCTGTGCCTGAGGGAGACACTTCCTACGCCTGAGAGAAATTTCTATTACGCCTGAGGGAAATACATGCGGGTTAGATTCTGTATGGCCTGAGGGAAAGCATGAGGGCGTGGTTTACTATTTTAGCCTGAGGGCACGGTTCTGGCTGGCCTGAGGGCTTGGTGCTGTTGAGCACAAGAATGTTTCTAAATTAAATGAATTAAATGAATTAAATGAATAATAAAATGGAAATTTAATTGTTAAGTTAGTTACTTTTTAGTACTGATTACTTTATTTCATTTTATTATTTCACACTATTGTTGCATGCTTACACGAAGATGGGCATGGGCCTTTGGTGGATGCTTACTGAGATATATTTCTCACACCCTGTTTGGGCCACACTTTTCAGCCCAAATAGATTAGTTTCTGCAGGTGTAGATAGGGGAAAGAGTCCCTATACAGGTACATGACTGTTGCTGAGGAGTAGGAGGTTATGGGACCGAGCCTAGGCTCGCGATGTCACTGCCAACTGTTTTCTTGTTTTGCTGTGCTCTGTATTTGGTTGTACTGTATTGATGTATAACATGTTCTGGCTATTTTCATTGAACTTGAAACATGTTTCATCATAATTTATATACCGTTGTTTATATCATCTGTAGTTTATTTCTGTAGTGTATGGTTACTGCTTCCGCTATCGTTGTATATTTATTTTGTATTCTGTTGTGCCTCACTTTGAAAAATGAGGGCATTGTTTCCCCACTATCATTCCTGGTACCTCACTGCTAGTCGGCAGCCTCTGGCGTTTGGGGAAATGCGCTTGAGGTCATGTGGCGAACCAAATTCAGGGCACCGTTGTGTGGCACCCAGGTCCGACACATTACAAAGTGGTATCAAAGGGGTTTTTTTCTTTGACTTACTATTTGGAGCCGTAGTCAGGGATAGGACGAACGGTAGTTGGTAATAAGCTGTGCCCGGGCGTAGCTATCCCACATACCGGGAAAAACCAATTTACCTCATGATTGCATTCTATTGATTTTTCAATTTTACAGTTGATATGTTTTCACCGTTGGGTGACACACTTGGATTGTGCTATTTATATTTTATCTGTGGGTTCTATTTAGTTTGCAACCCGATGAGATGAGGGTATTCTGTCTCCTGCATCATATAGGCACATGCTAGAAATCACATGCCATGCATAGTTTCCATGCCATGTAGGTGCATTAGAATTTGCATATTATTGTGATATTTGATGTGCTAATAAAGCATGTTGTTGTGATAGTTTCTTGATAAATACCTTCCTTGTGATATAGTGTTTGTGTTTGAGACTGTTTAAAGAACAGACGCCAATCTTTGGTTTTTGGGGATTATGGGCCCCCATTGACCATAATTTGGTGGATCATTGACTATTTGTTGGTTATAACACATATAAGATGTCAAACTTTGATTCATGGGGAGTATGGCCCCCCACGGGTTGGAATTTGACACTTAGGTGTTGTTTTTCAGTATTTTCTGGGTTCTGGGGATGTTTCTGAGGATTACTGTCTAGAAAACCTAGAATACACGCCGTGTAGGGCCTCATACATGCCATGTATGTTTTCCTGTTCGGGAAGAAAAATGAACTTTTTGAGTACACGCCATGTAGTCAGTGTTCACTCCATGTAGTCTCTTCCTGTGTCACAAACCATGTGGGTGGCGTCATGGGGTAGGGAAATGCTTGGGTAAAACACGTCGTGTACCGAATAGACACACCATGTAGTTTGACACAGAGTCCGACCGTGTAACTAAAAACACGGGTTGGTGAACTCTATGACAGAACACACCTTGTCAATTATAGACACGCCATGTAGTGTGACCTGGGGACTCGTCCATGTAGCTAACAACATGGGCCGATGTCACCTCTCCCTAAAAACACCATGTACCTGTAGGACATATCGTGTAGGCTTGTCCAAGGACAGACCGTGTGGATTTATCCGTGTGTCTGGGAAACAGGATGGTGTACACACCGTGTTTGGGTGTAACACGCCGTGTAGTGTCAAGGCGAGTGGTCGGCCATGTCACAGACGACACGGGCAGTTGGAAAATAAAATCGTACACGCCGTGTAGATATTATACACGCCGTGAAGTTTTGTTGAACAGAAGCTGTTTGTCTTAGCCATGTAGAAGGACCCAGGCAGGGAAAGGGAAGTCATGTACACGCCGTGTAGTCATTGTACACGCCGTTTAGTATTGTTTTGAAAATTCAGAAATGCTTTCTTCCACTTGTTCCTTTCTAGTTCCTTCACTTTCAGTCTTAATAATCTTGAATATGAGGCATGATTTTGACCTTGTAGTGTCATGCCACCTAGACGACCTCGAGTTGTTCTCCAGGAGAGTTGTGACGATTATACTCCGGAGATGGTGGTCCATGGGCTTCCAGTTGATCCACCAGCAGAGCCAAATGTGGTGCCAGTTGTTATACCGGACACAGGAGCGGAGGCGCAGTTCCGTGAAGTCTTGTTCTGGTTCATGCAGACCATTCCGGGAGAACCGATGGCTACCACATCTATGGCCGAGCTGACACGTATCTTTCAGCAGCAGCATCTGCCTACGTTTTCAGGGGATGGAGGACCACCGGATGTAGAGTCTTGACTATGATCGATGCAGACTATTTTCGAGCATCTGGAGATGCCTCCAGGGAGGAGGGTCAAGCTCGCGACTTATATGCTGCGTGATTTGGCCAAGAGGTGGTGGGATGTTACCACCCAGTCAGAGCATCACAGAGACATGGCATGGGACAATTTTCAGCCAGTCTTCTATGAATTCTTCTTTCCCGATATGCTGAGGGAAGAAAAAGCTCGAGAGCTCATGAATCTGTAGCAGGGCGCTATGTCAGTGATGGACTATTCTGCTCGTTTTATAGAGCTTCAGCGTTTTTCACTCGTGCTGGTGGGTGATGAGACGTTAAGAGACAAATGTTTTAAGGATGGTCTTCGGTATGACATCCGAGCACTGGTGAATGTTTTCAGGTTTCCTACTGTACACGTGATTGTGAACCTAGCGCTGCTTACAGAAAGGAACCTCTGAGAATCTAGTGGTGTGGGCCAGGGTTGTTCAGCACCAGTTACTAGTGTTATTTCTGCTGGCAAGCAGAAGAGACAGATGGACTTCTCTCAGGGTGGCAGTACCAGGCAAGGAACTTCTTCAAGTGGCCCTGATCAGGTGCTATCAGTGTGACAGATAGGGGCACAAGAGACTGTAGTGTCCACGAGACCCAGTTGAGTGCCGAGCTTGTGGAAAGATGGGTTATCTGCAGCGCTTTTGTAGGGAGTTTCTACCAATGGCTAGTGAGAGGGGTTCTCTACTGACTCCGAATGCGGGACCAGGACCAGTGGCTTCTTACCAGTCAGGGAACTGGAATACATCAGGGCGTGTAGGCAGAGATGGTGGTCTTGGTCGTGGTAGCCAGGCACCAGGAACATAGAGGCAGCAGGGCGTGGTAGCTCATGGTAGTCAGGCTGTGTTGCAGGGCCGCGACACTGGGCAGGCATATGCAGTGCAACAGACCCAGCAGGAGCAGGATCCCGGACCTTTTACAGTAAAAGGTACTATTCTTGTAGTTTTTGTCTTATCTTTAGTACTTTTTGATACGGTTTCTATGCATAGTTTCATATCTATGCCCGTTGGGGAGAGCCTTGGGCTCGCTGTTTCTTCTTCTTCTGATATCCTGATTCTGGACACTCCGTTGGGGCCTTGGATGGCTACTGTGCGTCAGTGTAAGGAGTGACCCCTTGAGGTTGGAGGGTGTCACATCCTTTGGTACCTCTACGTATTGGATATGATGAGCTATGATGTCATTCTCGGGATGGACTGGTTGGTTCCTTTTCGAGCCTTTGTAGACTTCTATCGTCGTAGGTTGCATTTCACGTCACCAGAGGGAAGAGATTTTCTATACAAGGGCGAATGGGATGTTCAGGCGAGTTGAGCTGGACCAGAGCATCATGGGTGATGTGGAGTCACAACCCAGATTGCGAGTTTGTATCTTGATGATAAAGGTACTTTTCAGACAGTTTTCCCTCCAGTTGTTGATCATTTCAGGGATGTCTTCCTGGACAACTTTTCATGTCTACCTCCGGTGCGTGAGGTGGATTTCTCTATCGAGCTAGTTCCAGGATCAGCACCGGTGTCCATTCCTTCTTATAGGATGTCCACACCTGAGTTGCAGGAGCTCAAGAGGCAGTTAGAGGAGCTATAGGTGAAGGGTTTTATCCAACCTAGTACTTCTCCTTAGGGTTCTGTGATCCTTTTTGCGAAAAAGGTGGACGATACCCTCAGACATTGCGTGGATTATCGGAAGCTGAACCAGTTGACGATTAAGAACCGATATCCCTTGCCGAGGATAGATTATCTATTTGATCACCTTCATGGAGCACGAGTGTTATCGAAGATTGACTTGAGATCCGGATATCATCAGCTGCATGTTAGACCATCTAACATACCTCTCATAGCTTTCAGGAGTAGTTATGGTCTGTATGAGTATATGGTTATGCTGTTCGGACTGACGAACACGCCAGTAGTTTTCATGGCTCTGATGAATCGTGTGTTCCATATATATCCTGATTCATTTGTGGTAGTATTCGAGGACGACATCTTGGTATACTCTCACAATCTACACGACCATGCCACACATCTTGACATCATATTGAGTAAACTGAGAGAGAATCATCTATATGCTAAGCAATCAAAATTCCACGTTTGGATGGACCAGATTCACTTCCTGGGTCACATCATCTTAGAGTCAAGAGTTGCAGTAGACCCAGAGAAGGTGAGAGCAGTAGTTTTCTGGGAGCAGCCTAAGAACGTGTTTTAGATATAGAGTTTCTTAGGGATGGATGGTTACTACAGACGCTTCATACAAGACTTATCCTTCTTTTCAGCATTGTTGAAATGTCTGAATAAGAAGGGTGTGATGTTCGTTTGGTCAGAAGCTTGCGAGACAGCTATTCAGGACCTGAAGGGAAGGTTGACATCAGCATTGATCCTGATACTCCCGGAGAAGGGGAAGCTCTATACAGTTTGCTGTGATGCATCAGTGATTTGGCTGGGAGCAGTGTTGATGCAGGGTGATCGAGTTGTTGCGTACGGGTCTCAGCAGTTGAGGCCACATGAGAGGAATTACCCGATGCATGATCTCGAGTTGGATGCAGTTGTTCATGCGTTGCTCTGTTGGAGACACTATCTGTTGGGAAAGCATTTTGTGGTTTTCACCGACCACAAAATCCTCAAGTATATCTTTACTCAGCGTGACCTGAATATGAGGCAGAGGTGGTGGGTTGAGTACCTAAAGTCCTTCAATTTTGAGCTTTTCTATACACCTGGTAAAGGTAATGCAGTAGCTGATGCACTGAGCAGGAAGACTCAGATACAGGCAGTGTAGAAGGCCAGTGGTGAGTGGGAGCTTATGGATTTGTTCTCTGAGATGCATCTGGAGGTGCATGATAGTCAGGGGAAGAAATACCTTTCTTCTTTTCTTGTGACTTCTACCCTCCTGGACAGAGTGAGGATGAGACACCTATCTGATTCAGAAGTCCTAGTTCTACGGGAGTCGGTAGCAAGTGAGGACCCTCTTCCCGGTTGGACGATATGCGATGATGAGGTCCTACGTTTCCATGGACGAGTATGGGTTCCATGTGATTTACGCGAGGAGCTGATGCGGGAGTTTCATTATTTAGTTTGGGCAATTCATCCCGGGGTTACCAAGATGTACCGTGACTTGAGGCGACAGTACTAGTCTCCGGGTATGAAGAGAGAGATAGCTGGTTTTGTTATGAGGGGTTCCACCTATCAACAAGTGAAGGCAAAGCATCAGAGACCAGCTAGGCTGTTACAACAGTTACCCATTCCAGAGTGGAAATGGGATGATGTCGCGATGGATTTCGTGACGGGATTGTCGAGGTCACCTCGACGCAATGACACCGTGTTGGTTATTGTGGATAGACTCACGAAGGTAGCTCACTTCTTACCGATCAAGGAGACCTTCGGTGTGGACGTGCTCAGAAGGCTGTATATCTGAGAGATCGTATGTCTTCATGGGGTCCCTCGTTCTATCGTTTTAGATAGGGACGCCCACATTATGTCTCGTTTCTGGCAGAGCTTTCAGAGGGCACTGGGTACACAGGTGCTTCTGAGCACAGCATACCACCCTCAGACAGATGCCCAGTCAGAGCGTAAAATATATGTGCATGAAGACATGTTACGCGCATGCATCCTAGACTTTGGGGACTCTTGGGAGAAGCATATACCCTTAGTTGAGTTTTCCTATAACAATAGTTTTCCGGGAACTATTGAGATGGCACCATATGAGGCTTTATATGGTAGGCCATGCCGATCACCTTTGTGCTCGTTAGAGGCAGGTGAGGCAGCTTTACTAGGGCCATAGCTCGTGTAGGAGACATCTGAGCAGGTCTAGTTGATTCGGAATCAGATGGCTACCATGCAGTCTCGTCAGATGTCTTATGTTGATCGCCGCAGACGACCTTTGGAATTCGTGGTCAGGGATCAGGTTTTGCTACCTGTTTCGACGAGGATGGGACACAAGCATATTAGGAGGCAGGGTATGCTTTCACCGAGGTATGTGGGGCCATTCAATATTCTAGAGAGAGTCAGGCTGGTTGCCTATCGGTTGCAGTTACCGCAACGATATCGATCCATGCACGACGTCTTCTACGTGTCTCAGTTACGTCGCTACCATTCAGACCCGTCTCACACCTTTCAGCCTGAGGAGGGTGAGCTTCAGC
This sequence comes from Viscum album, assembly GCA_963277665.1. Lineage (NCBI taxonomy): Eukaryota > Viridiplantae > Streptophyta > Magnoliopsida > Santalales > Viscaceae > Viscum > Viscum album. The sequence continues at coordinate 1,262,138,189 of OY728129.1, read as the reverse complement.
ATGATCTGTCCTTTGAGGAGCATCTGATCCGTATTGTTGACAGGAGCACAAAGGATCTCTAAGGCCAGTCAGTTCATCTCGTACAGGTACTATGGAATCATGGCCAAGTGCAAGAAGAGACTTGGGAGCGGGAGGCCGATGTACGTGCTAAGTGGACAGAGCTGTTCTGAGCATTATCTTCGCCACCCTTGGAAGGGAAATTCGGGGATGAATTTCTATAATGCGGGAAGTTTGTAAGAACCCGGTTCTTATTTTAGATGTACGGGCTTCTTGTTTTTTCATTTTCCTTTAGTGTTTTTGAGAAAATATGGAAAATGGGGAAAAATCCTAAATTTTGGAACTACATGCCATGTACTTTTCTACACTCCATGTACATTGTTTTTTCAGCTCAAAACAGGTAGTAGCCTCCTCATTTGGAAGAGGAGACACTTGATCCGATTTGGAGCCAAAGGAGACGGCCAGACCTTTGAAGCTCCACCATGTATTCGTCTGGAATCGGTTTCCGCCTCAGATGATCCCATTGGAACACCACGGGTAAGGGATTCCACCTCCTTGGCTGATCCGTACCAATTCTTCTATTATTAGGAGTTATTTACGTATGAATGGGTTTTTTTCTTCGTCAGATCTACGCCATTCTTGGGCGTTTCTGGAGTCGGAGTTCGGGTATAACGTTTGTTGGCGTAAAAGGTAGGTGGCTTGGTGTAAATTTCCAACTGTCATGCGTTTTTGTGCATTTTCGTTCCACGAACCCATGTTGGCATGTCTTGTGGTTGAGGCCATTGATATATTTAATTCCTAGAATTACATAGGTGATTAAAAAATGTTGGTTGGGATCATTTCTTAGATCCAGAACCACCCCAGGGTTGTGTTCCACTATTTAGCCGTTTGGCCAGGATACCCGATGGTACGCCTTTAATGTAGTAATCATAGAATATCCTTGAGAGGAATTTCTTGTTACTACTTTTGAAATGTTGGGCATGGACCAATTACCTATTTATCCTGAGGGTGTTGTTGTTATTAGCATGAGGGAGTGACTGTTTTAGCCTAAGGGCGACGTTCTATTTGGCCTGAGGGAAACCTTTCGTGCCTAAGGGATTGAATTCTGTGCATGAGGGTGACACTTCCTATGCCTGGGGGAAATTTCTGTTACGCCTGAGGGAAATACCTGCGGGTTAGATTTTGTATGGCCTAAGGGAAAGCCTAAGGTTGTGGTTTACTATTTTAGCCTGAGGGAATGGTTCAGGCTGGCCTGAGGGCTTGGTGCTGTTGAGCTCAAGAATGTCACTAAATTAAATGAATTAAATGAATAAAAAATGGCAATTGAATTGTTAAGTTAGTAACTTTTTAGTACTGCTTACTTTATTGCATTTTATTATTTCACACTATTATTGCATGCTTACACACAGTTGGGAACGGGCCTTTGGCCAGTGCCTACTGAGATATATTTCTCACACATTGTTTGGGCCACGCTTTTCGGCCCAAACAGATTATGTTTCTACAGCTATAGATAGGGGTAAGAGTCCCTATACAGGTACTTGACTGTTGCTGAGGAGTAGGAGGGAATGGGACCGAGCCTAGGCTCACGATTCTGCTGCCAGCTGTTTTCTTGTTTTGTTGTGCTCTATATTTGGTTGTACTGTATTGATGTATAACATGTTCTGGCTATTTTCTTAGAAATTGAAACATGTTGCATCATCATTTATATACTGTTGTTTATATCATCTATAGTTGTTTATTTCTGTTGTTTATGTTTACTACTTCCGCTTTCATTGTATGTTTCTTTTGTATTCTGCTGCGCTACACTTTGAAAAAATGAGGTCATAGTTTCCCCACTATTAGAGCTGGGCCCTCGCTGCTAGTCGGAATCCTATCGCATTTGGGGAAATGCTCTTGAGGTCATGTAGTGATCCAGATTCGGGGAACCATTGCATGGAACCCAGTTCCGGGATGTTACATTTGTGGCATTTCATTCCTTTTAGAGACATTCCCCATTCATTGACAATGAGGACCAGATTTACAAAATTCATGGGCATCCTGAAAATGTGATAGCCAAAAGATACCAGAATCATGAACTTTACAAGCTGTCCGTTGGGGAACAAAGTGGCCCCCTCATACAAGAGTGTGGAATAATCTAAGGACAGACTCAATCTCACTATCGAGAACACAACAACTAAGGACCTGATCGCTACATGTGCGCCAAAGGTAGGGGTCATCCCCAATGTACCAACGATACTCATGTTTTAGACGACTGGCCTGCTTTTTGTTGAAATTAGTAGGAATGCAAGATTCTACCAAATAATTTACAATTTCAGCATACCAGGGAATATCATCTTGCACTTTTTACAATTTCTCAGCAGGAAACATGTCATTAATGGGAATACAGGGGGAAGAGACAATGTCTAAGGATGGGGGGATCCTACTGATATGGTTTTCCACCACATTCTCTGCTCTTTTTATCTCTAATTTTTAGATTGAATTCCTGAAGGAGAAGCATCCAACAAATGATATGTGGTTTGGCTTCTGGTTTCTTTAAGAGATACCGGAGGGATGCATGGTCTGAGAACACAATGAATTTGGACCCTAAAAGGTATGACCTGAATTTATCAAATGCAAACACAATGGAAGGAAATTATTTTTTTGTGGTGGTGTAGTTTTATTGGGTAGGGTCCGAAGTACGTGAGGCATATTCTATGACATGTGGAGCTCGGTCGACCATTTCAGACAAGACTGCCCCAAATTCATAGTTAGAGCCATCACACATGAGCTCAAATGGTAAATCCCACCGAGGTGGTTGGATTACCGGGGGTGATGTGAGACTCCATTTTAATATATTAAAATATTCTTCACATTCTTTATCAAAAACAAAATCTTTTTCTTTTTGGATTAAGTGAGAGAGGGGAAGTGCAATCTAACTAAAATCACAAATGAAACGATGGTAAAATCCAGCATTACTTAGGAAAGACCGCACATCATGAACATTTTTTGGGAATGGTAGGGAAGAAATGACATCCACCTTCAATTTATCTACTTGGATACCATCCCCAGAAATGACATGTCCCAAAACTATACCTTGTCGCACCATGAAATGGAATTTCTCATAATTTAATACAAGATTCGTTTCAATACAGTGACGTAGGATGGAACCCAGACTTCTTGAACATTCATCAAAAGAGGATCCATAAACAGTAAAATAATCCATGAAAACATCCATGAAATTCTCCAGGTAATCTGAATAAATACTAACCATTCATCATTGGAAAGTACCCGGAGCATTGCACAGGCCAAATGGCATCCTTCTATAGGCAAATGTTCCAAAGGGCCAGGTGGAGGTTGTCTTTTCCTGATCCTCAGGGGAAATATGGATATGAATGTATCCAGAATACCCATTAAGAAAAAAGTAATGGGACTTCCCTGCTAGCCTCTCTAGAATTTGGTCAATGAATGGAAATGGGAAATGGTCATTCCTAGTGTGTTGGTTTAGTCGGAGATAATCTATACAGACACACCAACTATTCTGCACACGAGTTGGAACCAATTCATTTTTTTCATTTTTAATTACCATTAGGCCTGTTTGTTTAGGAACTAGTTGAACGGGACTGACCCATTGACTGTTAGAGATGTGGTAAATGATTCCAGCAGCCAATAATTTTATTACATACTTTTTAACTACTTCTAAGAGGTTTGGGTTCAGTCAACATTGTGCTTGCCTCACTGGTTTAGCCTCATCAGTTAATAAAATATGATGTGTACAAATTTATGGGCTAATACAAGGAATGTCATCAATTGTACATCCCAATTCTTGATTATACCCCCTCAAAAGTTCAAGCAGTTGCAATTCATGCTCAGGAGGGACTGAACTAGCAATCATGATGAGAAACTTGTTTCCATTATCAATATATGAATATTTTAAATCTTGAGGAAGTTGCTTTAGTTCAAATTACGATGGATTTTGGATTTATGGGAGTTTGTGTGAATGTTAGAGGTCACTAATCTCATTTAAATGCTCAATGATATCATCCTCAGATGAGGATTTATCATTTACAAGCATAGAAGTATCATCGATGGTCATGTGATCCTCCGTGTTAAATAAATTATCAATTAATAAACATGCATGACACTTTTCTAGACCACTACTATAATCAACACATGATTCATTTACAAGAATTTCAATCAAAGAGGAAAATTAAGAAAGGGGATCTGGGGAAACAAATGATGTGATTTTAGGGAAAGTGAGTACCTAAATTTAATTTACCGAGAGAGAGGAATGATCTTCTAAGCGGTGCTTCATGGAATCAATGATGTTGAAATGGACTATTTCACCACAGAATTCCATAGATAATGTACCATTCTAGAACATTAATTATGGATTTGGCGATTTTCAAGAATGGTCTCCCCAATATAATTTTGGAATGTCCATTCATCCTATCTTCTTCCATTTTTAGCACATAAAAATCAGTATGAAATATTAAATTTTGAAACCCCACAAGAATATCCTCTAACACACCAGAAGGGTGTTTCGTAATCCGATTTTGTAGTTGAACAACTATTCTTGTGGACTTTAGTTCTCCGACCTGCAAAGAAGAGTAAATAGAGTGAGGCATCACATTAATAGAAGAACTCAAATCAAGCATAGCATTAGAAAAATAATAATCCCCTATGGTGCACGGAATTGAGAATGTTCCATGATCGTTGCACTTGGTGGAAAGTGATGGTTGTATCAATGCTGAGGAATTCCTCCCCAAACGTACCTTCTCATCACCACGAAGTCTCCTTCGATGTGTACACATCTCCTTTAAAAACTTAGCATAACATGGAATTTTCTTCACGACATCAATCAATGGAATGTTAACCTGCAATTTTTTGAAAGTCTCCAAGATTTGTTTATCAAGTATAGTTTCCTTTTGTTTCCTTGGTTGGGTGGATCTTTCGGGAAATGGAAGAGAAATGCTTGGGCATGGTAAGTAATCAATAGACACATTCTTTCCATTGGTAGGACTTCTCTCAAGAGAAGCTTCCACCTCATTTGAACCTTTTTCAGTGGTTGGGATGCTGGTTTCCTTAGGAGGGGATGAATCTAATGGATATGTTATTTGCCTTTTAAGTTGAGTTCCACTCTTATGGGTGATGGAACTAACATTTCCCTTATCCCTAGGGTTGACAAGTGGTTGAGATGGTATTTTACCAAACCCGTGGCTTTGGATTTCTCCCACTGAGTTAGCTAGTTGGCCTAATTGGGTTTTGAGGTCTTTTATGGGTACTTGGGTGGTTTTTTGGAACTTGAGATTATTGGAAACCATTTTTTTCATCATACCTTCTTGGCTAGGCTTGGGTTTTGGAGGGGGTTGTTGGAAAGGCCTTTGGGTGGTTGAAAATTTCTGGGTAGTGGTGGTTGATGACTACTTTACCCTGGTTGGTTCCATGGTTGATGAGGCCAGTTTGAATACCCCCTTGCCTATAGGCTTGGTTGTCTTTCCACCTAGGGTTGGATGGAAAGTAAGGTTCTTGCCTAATGGGTTGGTTATAGGGGCATCCTGGGAATATTGCCTCACAACTGTCAGAAGTTTCTATCAATTGGGGGAATTGGTCATAATAGTGGGTATCATAAGAGCATATACCACAATTTATGGGAGGAGGATATTGGAATTTTCATTGGGAAATAGAAAGTTGTCGTAGAAGGGTACTCACCTCTTCAAACTTTGTGTCCATCTTCCTCTCGAATTCAGTACTTTGCACCTCATGGACACCTCAAACGGGTACACTGTACCTTGAACTGAATTGTTGAGTGTTCTGTGCCATTATCTTAATTAGGGTCCTTGCAGGGATTGGGGATTTATCCACTAGTGAACCACCTGTAGAAGCATCAATCATGTTACGATATATTGGAATTAAACCATCATAAAAATATTGTATTAAACGTTGATCACGTATTTGGTGGTGTGGACAACTTGAACATAATATTTTAAAGAGTTCCCAATATTTAAGAAGGTTTTCTCCCTGAGATTTTCTTATCCCACATATTTCTTTCTTTATTGTTGCAGTTCAATAGGTTGGGAAGTATTTTTCCAGAAAAAGTCGTTTCATGTCCGCCCAACCTCCAACAGGTGAATTTACATAATACAACCAATCTTTAGCCTTGTCTTCTAATGAAAATGTAAATGCCCTAATTTTTACTTGTTCTTCATCCACATCAGCAGGTTTTAATGTTGAACACACAGTATGAAATTCTTTTAAATTCTTATGTGGATCTTCTCCAGGAATTCCATGAAATCATGGTAATAAATGAATTAAACCATATTTTAGTACAAAATTGGGTGCCTTTCCTTGTAATTAAATGTAAGTGGGTCAGATATCAACATCCGGTGAGGTGATTTATTTTAGTGTTCTATTATTTTCATCCATGTTATACAAGTTATTTTTAGTTTTAACTTTGGTTTCAGAAGAAGAAGAAGGATCAAGAAGAATTTTATGATGGGATGTCTCCTCCTTCAAAGTGTTGTCTTGTGTGTCTTGGTTTCGTTGATGTAGGATCCTCTTGGGTTAGGGTTTGAAAGTTTTTAGGTCTCCTAGAGAAGAACGCATCATACACAGAACCTACACAATAATTAAATTAGAACACAAAAAATAAATGCAATGGTAGAAGATAAAACAAACAAATATTCACAAAAATTACAAAAAATTTATCAAAAACACGCACAAAAAACCAAAGCACTCCCTGAAAACAATGCAAAAATTTTACAACATTTTCATGACACGTCAAATTGATTATGTTTTTCAGGCTGATTTATAGTATAGGGTAGACACTAGGTCGTCTCTCAAAGAGAGTTGGTACGTTTAGAGTGTGTATTTTTAATAAAAATGACTAAGAGAGGGGGTGATTTTGAAAAGAGTTTAAAACAATGACTTCGTTGAAATAGCATAAAAGTTGAGTGACATAGTAGTTTGTGAAAAATATGAGATAAAAGGGTCTATGTGATTTAACTACACACATATCAAGTTCATTGTTCATATAGATTTGTCTTAGGTTTAGAGTAACTCTTTGGTTGGAGTTAATTGGAATCCCGATTAATTCCTCTGCTTTTATTTCATTGCTTTGAGGACCAAACCTTGACGCAACAATCATATTGTCAAGGTCCAGTACTTATGCATGGAATAAGAGATTCCAAAGAAGATTGAAATCTCAATAATGTGGGAATGAAAAGGATTCTTGTGATCTCCAATCGGAAAAACAAAATTCACGCACGCAAAACATCACACCGATCGGTGAGAAATTAAGAGCATAAAAATCACATGCATCAAATCAAGCTTTCAAATATGAAATAAAATAAGAAACATGGAATGAAATGTTTAAACACCCAAATTAATCCAAACCAGTAGCTAGTGTATGCATTTGAATTCCCTTGAAATGTGTGTAGCTCCCCCAAAACAAACACCCAACATTTAGCTCGACATAGGGAGGAGGAGGAAACTCGGATGGGACTCCTTCTTCATCCATGATTCCCCTATGAGGATAGGGGCCTCCAGAACCTCCAAGGTGATTTGGAGACTCCTATAGGACTCCAAATTTGTAGCACTTCACTCCATGGATGAACATGAAAATGAGGTTTCCTTGGTGCCCTCTTGACTGTCTCCACCGAAAGATTCGCAACATTTGGACCACTACAGCTCAAGATATTGATAAAATACAGAACACCGCATTTGACATGGTCCAAATTCGATGGCTTGGATAGATCAGTTCGGATGGCCCCCAGAAAATTAGAATCTAGATTGGGGTCCTTAATATGAAATGTAGCATATAAAATTCTGGACAGGCCCACAAAATATCAGCCCATTTGGATCCACGGAGTTCGTGTAAAATTCAAAACAGTGGACAAATGTCCATGGATCCATGCAATTTTGGGCCATTTTTCTTCCACTTCATCAAGGGCCCTCCAAATCACCTCCATCTACATTGAAATAATAAAAACAAGTAACATTTCCCATTATAATGTTGATTAACATTAATTAAATTATTCAAACATAAAGTGCATTTTATTATTATATTTTTAATATTCATTACAAAATTTGTTTAAAACAGCGGTGTAATGGTGGAATAAAATAGTGAATTGTGGTACGATCATTGAGCATGATTCTTTTCAAAATAGATTTGATTAAAAAAAGTGGATCTAAAATATCATTTAATTATAAATAATTATTTAATTTAAATAAAAATAAGTAATATTGAAAAAATACCCACATATAGTATTCAAAATATATAAAATGAATCCAAATGGTTTAGATAATGAAAAAAATTAATTTTCAATGGATGTTAACACAGATTTTCCCTTTTTTATTACAAATTTCTACTTCACCAAAATTCTATTGTATAAAATGTTTTAGAAATAAGCATTCTATCCAATCACATTAGTATACACAAAAACCGAGTATGAGCCACCAATATTCTATTTTTTTCTCACCATCAATGCTCCATTGGATTTTAATTTTCATCAATAAACACAGATTAAGATAAAGTCATATTTTATAATAAATTTTTAAAGAAAGTTAAACCAATTAATTATTTCATTTGAAATGTTTAATTTAATTAGAAATAGTTTTAGATACATATATATCGATAAACAGAAAACTTATTAATATTTATAAATTCTTCAAAACATTAGACTATGAAAAATTTCAATGATCATATAGATGAACTAAAAAGACAAATTTATGAAATTACGCTTTCGGTTACTAGTTTTTGGATGGAATATGTTTCTTTGAATTTATATATTTTTCTCATTATGGATGAAATTCTAGTTTATATCAGATATGATGACTATATATCTATATATATAAGAAATATCTTTTTAGGATTACAAGAACATTCTTTTTTGTGTAATTATTTTTATGTTAAATTTGAACAATATTGAATCAAATAGGATACATGTGGATAGAAAATTTATGGGTCGCAATCCTTTGAAAAATGGATATGGGATAAGGTATTATAGTTTATCATGTTTAATAAAATAATTCATTTGAACCTTATAAAATAATTGATCTAGGAATATTTTGTTGTTAATGAATGGGAATAGTCCAAATGAGTTCCAATATCATTTGATCTATTATGGAATCGATTGAAGTTATAAATGTTACGCTAAACTCAAAAAAAAATGTTTCTATTGACTTTCATGAAACCTCATTTTAATGATCATCTAATATGATTAAAAATGTGGTTGATGGTGAAGATTTTATAGGGGATATAATTAAAGGTATACATGATGATGGAGGTTACATTGAAGAAATAGAAATGATATTTGATGAAGAACTTTCTGATTTTACAAAGCTATTTCCAATATTAAATAGATTTGGAATGATTCCATTGTATGTTGGTTGTACCAAATATATAATATTTTTAGTTATACTATATCTATATATATTAATATCTATAAATATATGGATTGAATCTAATAGTACTAAAATAAATGCTCTCTTTCATGATCTGGTATCATAGATAATGAGCATCCATGTCAAATATATGAGGCTAAAGGAATCATATATTAAAAAGGAATGATATATAAATGAATAATTTCATGTCCAAAATAAATATATTATTTATCAAGGACCGTGAATCCATTAACAAATTCCAAAAGTGTGCTGAATATTGATAAAAGTAAGACAAATTCAATCCATTCAGCTGATTAAGGAGAATTATAATAATTACAAATATTTAACACATATATCTAAGTGAGGAGACTGTATGGAAAATGATTATCATGAAAATTTTATAAATGAAGATGATAAAATTCATCACCTAGTAGACAGAACTTGGTGGATGAAAATCGATCTACAATATCCTAAATTTGGATATGAGTTGAGAAACCTCCATTCTTTAACATCTATAGATAGAGTGAATTCATTTAAAAAAATATCAATTGCAGTACATATCCATTTCTGTAGGAAAATTATAACTTGTATCAATGGATATTATTTAAGAAAAAATAATTTTTATTTTAATGCCTAGATAATGACCAAAAAAATGAGTTAATGATGTATATGTTTGTTTAGATCTATTGATCTAATATCCTATATTATTTTGGAATTAATGTGTTATGTTGTATTTTTCTTATATAAATGAAGATTTCACATTAGACGCTATATTTTACGTGAAGAAAAATGACATTACTTCATGTAGAACTTTTTCAACATATATGAAGGGGCCCTTTTCTATCATATTTTTTCAAATCCTATAATTAATTAATTGTTTGTTTAATAACCAAACAATTATTTTAGTTCAATAATTGAAATTGTTGAAAATTTCATATTAAATTTTTTAGACTATCATATCATTTTAAAATATGTATTTTTTTATTATTCTTTTTAATTTATAAATTTATAGATTAATTAATAAGTAAGTTTAGGCCACATCTTTTAATATTTTATGTATTATTATTTTTATTATTTTATTTATTTATTTTGTTTTCAAAATAATAATATTAAATTATTAATGTAATTTCAATAATTGATTAATTTTTTGTTCGAATTGTATATCAAATTAATAATTTCCTCTCCTTCAATTTATTTAATTTATTTAATAAAATCATTTCTTCATTTTATTGATTTTGTAATTAATTAGTAATCTTGTGTAGTTTTTTCATTTATTTTTTATACTCGAATAAATTAAATTATTCATGCATTATTTAATGTGATATAATTAATTTTCATCTGTTTTAGTTTTATTATTATTATTTTTTAAAATTTAATTTAATTTATGGGACTGTTTCATTATTATTTCCTAGAAGATCATAAAACATTCAAAATAATGTCTATCCAATAGTTAGTATACTGACCATCCCAAATAACTGCTCGATGTGCACAAAACTGTAAGTGAATGTGAACATCAAGTTACCCTGAGTGGAGATCATTCTGCCCACGTGAAGATGACACAAAATCGTGGAACCCTACACCGCTTTCATGTGTTTGGAGAAGTTGAGACCACTATAACTATACATAAGAAAACTGAGTTCGCCTTCCAAAGAAAAAAATTGAGTTCTGTACATCACTACATAATCCCTGCTGCCACTTGTTCCAAACCACCATCATACCGTCGAAAAGGACTATACAAAAAAAATAACTGACCTCCCGTGCTGATGGAGCCTTCCACTATCCTATCAAAGGTTGACTATCTATTTTGAGCTCGATGAAGGGATATCCATTCATCCAACTCAATTTTAGATGACCCACAATCATGCTAAGCCTTCCTAGAATCACTAGAAGAATACTTGCACATTTAGGGAGAGAAGAAAAAAACTTGAGAGAGGGAAAAACATATATATTTATATTTATATTAGAATAATATTTACTATATTTAAATATAATAAATATTTTATATAATAATTTTTTATATTATTAGTAATATATATAATAATAGTAATAGTAATTTTTAAATGTAAATATATTTCATTTTATTTTTAAATAATAATATCAATATAATATATACATATATATTAAATACATAATGCTTGGATGATAGTGACATCCTAGCCCATTTTTTTTGAGGAATTATACTGCGGGTTGGGTACTGAAGAGGCAAAGAAAAATTATTTTAAATCGGCCCATAACATAGTTTTACGGTTAGAAGTTTTATTTTCAAATTCATAATTTTATTCACACATAGTCTCTTTTGGTTTGTCTAGTAGAATAAGGAAAATATCACCATAAGAGAAAAAGTCCTGATTGAGTGGACTAGACGTGATATTATATCGGAAGCATAACTTATAACTTGATATTGGTTACATTCTCCAAGAGTTAACTGAAGGTTCATGATGAGTACATCAAGGTGTGCCTCATGGAATTACCTACAAGTTACCAATCATATGTCACTCCATTCTATTTTATTAAAAATAATTGGGGGCTTATAATTTATATTAGTTATCCCCAATTCATGGATATAGGTGGACTTTTTCCCTTTCTGTAATTCCTCAATTTCTCACATAGTGTATTATAGATATTCTCTGATTTTAAATACAATTTGTTTTGTTCTTCATCCATCCATGTTTTTAAATTCTTAATTTGTTGATAAAGGACAATTATTCGAGCCTTGCTTCATGATGGGGAGCACATTCTAACTAGAGATCCATGCATTATGAAAATAATCACGTATTCAATCCTCTTAGTATATTCAGATGTTGATTTGGGGTGTTGTGAGTGCACAATCTTACAGGAGAATGGTTTCCAAGTCATTTTCCCCAAATAATATACCCCTTATTATCTTCGATTCTAATTATATTTGTTTGGTGAGGGTATGTTTTTTTGATATCATGAAGATCCCTTCATCCATGAATTGATTTTTTGATTTATTGGAATGATAGGCTAATTTCGTTACTTTTTTATAGTGCTGGTGTTTTGTAATCTATTATGTTCATGAAATCTAAATGTTTTCGGTAAAAGGGTTGTTTGTGTGAACCCATCAACTAGGAACTTCATGAGGATGAGAGTTGATAATTTCATCTAAAGATAATCAAGTAAAGGGGGTGGAGGGTGGATCATCCTGGATATCTTAATTGTTTCTTACTAACATTACATTCCTTCTCTGTGTTTTATTTTCTGTTTTCTCGTCCGTGTTCATTTTTCCATTCCACTATCACCCTCTATGATTGTTATCACTATTTCACCTATTTTTATTTCCAAATTTGAAAATATCTAAAATTATAGAAAGAGTTTAGGCGAGAACACTGTGGAATTTGACACTTCTTCATTGAGAGTGATGTTGTGGTTTGAAATTTTTTGATATTTGTTTTTGTAAATATATTTTCTTACAATTATGAGGACAATGATTATATTAGATTTTGGCACCATTTTTTAGGAAGAATCTTTTTCCCATATGGTTTATCTGCTTTTCATAAAAATAAATAAATAAATAGATAAATAATGAAACAACCTAGACCTTATGTTGAAAATATTACCTTTCATTATTACTGAATTATGAAAGAGTTCGTTTTTGTTGATCAAGATAATTCTAATGAAATTATTGAACAATTTGAGGAACAACTGATTTGACAACTATTACAAGACTTGGTTAAAGGACTTAATAATATCTATTATAATTTCCATATTTTTTGAGTAGATGAATTGGATTTCTCATTTTTTCCATTGAAATATCACCAAAATCATGGTTGGAGATTAGAGATCAACATAGTAAGGTTCTTCTCATGATTTTGAAAGATTTAGGTAATGATTTGTCAAACCAAACCATTGTAATTTTTTTATTATTAATATTATTACAATTATTATTATTAGTATTATGTTTAGTGGTATTATCATTATTATTTACATTTTAATTATCTATAATATTAAAATTTTTATGAGCCGCGCGGGGTAACCGCGCGATTGACAAACAATTAAAATAAAAAAAAATACGGTTAACAAAAAATATGTTAATGCAAGAAATTTTTATTACCATGATAATAATATTGTTCCAGGTTTGTATAATAATAGTGTTATTAATTTTATTATATTTATAATAATTATGAATAATATTAATACAATTTTATTTATATTATATTAGTGTTATTTATTTTTTCCTCATATCACCCTTATCCACCTCTTAGAGCATGATTCACCAAAATCCCATCAATATACCATAAACCCTCCCTATACATAACTCCACCCAACTGCCCTCCTCTCCTCTGATCGGTACTCTGACGACATCCTCACTAGTGTGAACACCCTCCACGGTTGCCCTCTCCTTGTGCGAACCACCACACTAGTGCCCCTCCGGCCCACATGCGACACGACCCTATGGTGCTGCCAACCTTTTCTGGAAATCCACCCATTCCCACAACACCTCTCAAGCGTTTGCCCTCATCATGGCCCTCCTATCTGGTGACGGCTTCCACTTCTGGTGAGTCTCTTCCTCCTTCCCTTATTTTAGGGTTCCCATAAGGGGGTTTTGGTTTGGATAATCCCTATTGGAAATGATCAATTTATAGAGTTTAATCCATTAATTCTGGGTTCAATATTTTTGTGTATGGTTGCATTTGGCTTCATGAGGGTGCGGTTGAGGTGAGGATGAGGATTCTCACCAAATTCAGGAGGTTCTTCAGCGATTGAGGAATAATTTCCACTCACTTTCCTTTTAAAATTAAGAAACATTGATTTCATTCATTTATCACCATAAATATGATATAAATATTGTTCTGTAACTCTTACATCAAATTATTTGGTGTGTGAATTATGTTTTATGCCTTTCTTTTTGATAATTTGACATTTTTTGCAAAAGGATGAACACCCAATGTTTGATTAAATTCCTATTTATAAATTTCTTATAGTTTAAACATTTTAGAATCAATTTATTGATGCTTGATCACTTTCCATGAATTTTTAAAACTTTTTTAAAACAGAAATATACCCTTAACATAGTTGTTTAATGTGCATTTATATTTTATATAATATGTTAAAAATATTTTTTGAAATTGTTATTTTAAAATTCCTATGTGAATTTATAACAAATTTGCTTTTAAAATGTTATGTTTTAAATCGCGGTTCATATTATATTTTGTAAATTGTGTTTTGGTTATATACATATATATATTATAGTATCCTAATTCCCCTTTCCTTTGAAAATATGTTTTAAACATAAAAGGTGATTGGTGATTCCCGAAATAGTCGTATAAAGTGGTTGAAGTTGCAATTATTTTTATTTTATGTGAGTTTTTTTGTTATAATGTTTTAGAAAAACTTTTTTTAAAATTATTTGAAAGGTATGAACCTTGTTTTTAGGGGAACATAAGGTGATGATTAATTTGGAATTAGGTTTTAAGGTAAAAAGTGAAACACGTGAGATGTTGAAAATGATGGGCACTTTTTTTATACGGGTTGTAATATTTTAATAAAAGAAAGGTGTGTTTTGGAATATACAATCTCTTATGAATGCCTGTATTTTTAAAAAGGGATTTCTATAATGATTTGGTATCAAAAATGGGTTGTGTGTAGTTGTTTATAAAAGGATATATGAGATGAAATTTTTTAAAGATCATTTTTCACTTTTCTAGGGATTTAATTTTGGTGTTCATGTTAGGTATTTATTCAATGTCTGGTCGGCTCTTATAAAAGTGTTGTGGATCTAAAGTAGTGATCAGTTTCCTTAAATGGGATTCCAATTATGTTTTTGGATTTAAACTTGGGTTTTATTTGGTTCTTTACGAAGTTGTTTAACTTGTGAAAATTATGTGAGGCCCGATTGGTACTTTGGAAAAGTGCTTCCAAAAAAACACACCTCAGAATGTGTCCATTGCATTGTCAATTAACGAAGAGATGGGAGTGTCCACGGTTTGGGACCTCCCTTGTGTTGTAATGGTTTAAAGGAATTTTAATCCTCTTTGGGGTGGTCAGGGTGGTGTCAGTTTTTGTGATTTATGTGATGACTTGTATATATAAATATGGCCTATTGTGTGATCTTGTTTGGAACACGCCATTAAAAATATATCATAAAAAGCGAGCATAGATATGATAATTACTGAAAATGATTTCTTTAAATGTAGTTGACATATAGACCAGTGGCCCAGAGTATGTGGATATATTTGGGTATTTTGCAATTGGAATGGGCCCCTTAGTCTTTCCTGAGTTTGGGTGGTCGGGTGTTTGGGAATTTTGGTTTCATCAGGTGTGGAATGCTTTTGGGGATGAGGTGTCATATATTAGTATGTTATATTTTTTCTCTGAGATTCTAGGGATTCTCATGTGTCACCAATTCTAGTGTGGTTAGTGTCATTTCCCTGTTGTGTAGGATCGTACCCACCTTTTATATTGTTTTTTTGTTTTCTTGTGACATGGTGAGTGTGTTGCATTATCTGAAAAGGAATCGATGAAAGATGTTTCCAATGAACAAGAACATTACCTTATTTTTCATCTTTATGAAAAATGAATTCTTAGTTTGTTCCCCTTCCCCTCTACTCCCTTGATCCTTGTTTTAAATCGTGAGAGAAATGGAATATGATAGTTTGTTTTAAAATGAAAATACTGAAAAATCTATATTTATATATTGTATTTCAAACATGAAGATCAATGATTCTCAATTTAAAATAATATTCATTGGGAATAGAATTATTCAGGCTAACCTACTGATTTTTAATACTCATGCCTATAGTGATTTCTTGTTTTAGTTTCACTTTCCGGTTTCAGCTCGAGTTCGATCACATTAGGCGAGTATGGGGTCTTGGGATCAGAGTGTGACCTGTGGGGTCACATGGTGTTTTAGAGGTAATTGGGTTTAGTTAGTTCTATTTATTCATATATTTTTAATCATTTATTTGTTTATTTATTTTGGTCTGCTCATTTATTAATTTAACTTCTTTTGTTATATATTATTAGAATAAACTGTTCCCTCTGTATCTATTGATTCACTTCGCCCTTTTTATCCCACCAAGGAGGATAGAGAACACCTCTCAGTCCTTTCCGTGTGCTGGCATGGGTGACCCGTTCAAGGATGACCCAGGATGGTTTATAACATTATTATCCTAAGAAGGAATATGGAAAAACTTTAGATTATAAATTTATTTATAATATTAATTATAAATATTTGTTTCACTAACCTATCTAATGATTTCACCATTATAGAACATTAAGAGATAGCTCAATACACAAGATATTTCTTCATTAGAAGTCACCAAACATGAGGTGGTCAATTATGAAGGTAGACTGGATAAGATTTACTATATCAGTCTAGGCCTACATATTCTCATAAAAGAAACAACTATTCTGGAAAAAACCAAAAACTCACCAAATCAATGGATATGTTCAATTAGTCGAACAATATTTGATTTTATTTGATTATAATCTTCATGTATCTAATGATGAATCATATTATCAATTTTTTTGAAAAATCAGTTGAACATCATGATTGACTGAAGATTCATGAGTATGCTGCTCCTATTGTAGAGTTCTGGGTACTCTCAATTCTGGTTGATAAATATATTCTGAAAATTAATGTTTAATAGGTGTCTAGAGTCGTGAACATGATAAAAATAGGGAAAGGATTTATTATTTACTTTTCAGTATAAAATATTGCTTTTGGATAAACCGGAAGTACAATATCATTCTAAATATCATGTTTTATAACTTTTGCACACCAACCCTCATGTTTTATAAGAATTGATGTACCCATTTACAGTTTTCCCCTCCATTATTCAATAAATGGTACACTGAAAAGGAATTGTATGGTTTGAAATTATACATGGGGTAATCCTCAGGTTATAAATAACTAAATATGTGGAAAAGAACTATGGTGGTTCTTAGTCAAGAATCATAAAAACAATTTAGAATAGGATTTGTACAAAAATTATCTAGATGTAGGAAATTAGTACGTAGATCCTCTTTGTGGTTATCCCATGATTATCCTTTTCTATTCATTGTATTATTAATTCTTGTTTTTATTATTATTTCTGATTCAATTAGAGGATAATAATCATGATGTATTTCTATATGGATGATTGTTAATGAAAAAAGAAGCATCATAATAGATTAATTGGATAAAACACCTAAATGTATCATAGTTTTATTTTACAATGACCTTTGAATTCTGATCTAGAGTTCATCTAATAAAATTTTAGTTACCAGAATTGTCCAGTAAGGGATCATTCAGAAAGAATGCAAAGGGAGGCTACATGTGGCTAAATAAAAAAAGGAGATTCTTCCACACAATTAGATGACTAAATTTTTTATTCACTAAATTTTAAATATTCACATCAATATTTCATTATACTAGTAATTGAGGGTGGGGGAATACCTCTTTTTTTTGTTTAATAAATGTTCTGAATCTCTTTTCATATTTTGGGGTCATGAAAGGTTATTTATAGTATCTTTTTAATTAAGTAATGATGAATTTTAAATCCGAGTAGCACTCCCATAAAAAATAAATATCTATATTTATTTTTTCTACTACCACATTGTTTACAAGGAAACTATTTGATATATTATGAATAAAATTATGTCTATTTATAAGAAATAAAAGAATGAACTTTTTAAAAAAAAAATTATTTCTTAATTGTATAGAAGTGGATCATATAACGACCCGAACTTATTACATACATAATCTTGAAATTATTCACGAAAACACTTCCTTTTACATTGATGATCTTTTAATGTTTATTTCATTACATAATTAAGAAAAATCATTCATAACATTACACATTGTTACATAGTGAATACAATAATATTAGTTTCCATTTTTCTCAGAATATAAAACATTAAAACATATAACAAGACTCCTTGAAAATTATTCAACATTAAACATGTCTTCCTTCCTTGTATTACTCATCCATTAACCTGTGAAAAATCATTTAAAAACATGGGATTAGCACAAAATCTCAGTAAGGTGTGAAAAAGAAGGAAAAATCACATTAGTCCATGAATACTCACAACGTATGAAAACATTTTCAAAAGACATGATTTTCACCCATAAAAATTTACTTCGTGTAACATGAGATTTAAAAAATATCCACACAAACATAAATTTAATCATAGAGGTATCTTGGGGAATTACTTACAAAATCTTGTATCCATCTTGGCTATCTTTAAATTTGTAACCCTCACGGCTACCTTACTTTGTGTAACCATCGCAGTTACCCTTGGAGTAACCATATGGCCGACCTCAAAATTACTCATAACCAATGCATTGAAGGGAAATATAGGTCCCACCCTTAATCATAAACAATTCCCAATAACCATAACATAATCATACAACATAAATAATAGCATAAATACATTGCTTTTGAAACTTGTAAAACAGAATTTTAAATGGCGATTTTAGAAGAAAAGTCCCTTATAAACATCATATACTTGAAGTGAAACTTAATAGAGTTGCTGGAATATGTATATAATCTGTAAATGAACCTTATTAAACATATTATAATCATAATTCATCACACAAAAAATTCAAATACCACATAATTAATGACGTAGAATGTTAACCCAAAGAATGGAAATCGGGTTAAGAATTCCCTTACCTTAGCCTTGTCTTACTTCAAACTTGTTTAAACCTTTTGTTTAATGGTTAAAATAGTGTTATTAGTATTTTACAGAAACATTTTCATGTTTATAACATCTTATATTGTTATTTCATAACCTCATTTCACCCCTTAATTGTTAGTATTTTGTTCCTAGCATTATTTTGGGTGAGTTCTTTTGTGATTTTCATGATCGGTTCATGATGAATCGTTCTTGTTGATTGGAAGTGAAACTCTAAAATAGGCATGGATTAGTATTTACATATTTCTAGTACCATAAATTATACCATTTACCACTTTGATTATTTATATGAGGATGATTCATTAGATAAAACATTAATGATGTTTGTTTAGATCATTTAAGTGGTTCTTTGATAATAACAATCTCATTTTGTCTTTTAAATTTGAAACATGAGTACAAAAGAATTCCAGAACAATATATGAGTCCTAAAACATATATTATAACCTGGTTCAACCATATAAATGGTTTCATGACCAGACCTGAATGAAATAATGGAAATTGAAAACACATCGTCCACGATGTCAGTAATTCGACACAAATGGACAATGTTTTTTTTGATTCTTTTAATAAGTGAAAGAGGATAAGAATACTGATGAAGAATGTTCCATAATCATGATAAAACAATTTATATACATGATTCTGGAGATTTCATGCCTCTTGGATAAGAGGGAGTGAGGAAATAAGAAAAACGAATAATGAAATAAAGGAAAATCTTGAGAAATTTCTCAAAAAAATTCGGCAGCCTAACAACGTCTCTTAAAATTTCATAAAAACTAGATTGACGAGAGGAATGGAACATCTTATCATTCATACAAAATATGGATAGTAAGGGGGAATATTTAATGAAATATCCCAACAAAAGACAAAGGGAATGGGATATAATAACATAAAATGAAAGAAAAGAGAGAAAATAAAAGAGGCTGGTTACCTCTTGATCTCTTCTCCTGGAGATCCTTCTTAAGGGCTTTGATTTTAGTCTTTTGATGAGACCAGCTTCTCTAGGATGTGGGGAAGATGATTAGGGAGGAAATTTGGCCGAAATTAGACAATTTCTCAAGGCTTGAGAGGTGTGGGAGGAAGAGGGGAGTGAGGGTGGTATTTATAGTGGAAGAGGGGAGGTATTTTAGATTATTTTAATCATTATTATAATGATTTTATCAAGACTATGAATAATCTCAAATAAAGTGTCCCTAAATAGTGATAATATCATGTGAGTTCGAAGAAAGTGGCCTTGCATCACTTATGATGTCATAAATAGTGCATTTTTACTGATAAATTGATTATACAATATTTTATCATATTTCACAATTCACCAAAAATTCATGAGTTTCAGAAAATACCAAAACATTACCCTAAACATTTTTCAGCATGTAGAATTCTAAAATGAAATCATTTTTGAAAAATAATTTTCTAAATATTATTAATTTAATTTTTAAATAAGGTCACACTAAATTCAAAAAATAACAATATTGAAGTGCAATTAGTTTTATGTGCCATTGGAAAATTAATTAAGATCCCATTATCTTATTTCCTTGAGAAAATAAAATATTATTATTATTTACTATTCATGATGTCATATTACTATTCATATTACTATTCATAAGGGTATGTTACTATTCACAAAAAAACAATTTTGCTTCATCAGAACCTAAATAACATACACAACACAATTGTAGATGACAGTTTATTGAAATTAAAAACATTTAAGAAATAAAATTAGGTTCAAAGGATACTTATAAATATATACCTTAAACAAAATTTCATGCATTTTCAATTTATGTTTAGAAAATCTTGGGATGTTACATTTTTCCCACCTTATTGAAATTGCGTCCTCGCAATTTTATTTACTTATTATACAACTAAGGTTATTTTTCCCTCATAGCATTTTCAAAATCCCATGTTGCTTCTTCAACCATGTGGTTTCTCCACAAAACCTTTACCTGGTGGATTACCTTATTCTGCAATACCTGTTCTCTATGATCAAGAATCTGATCAAGTTTTTCTTTATAAGAAAGGTTCTCTGCCAGCTGAACTGCTTCCGGGATCAAGACATGTGATTAATCTGGAACATACTTTCTCAACATCGAAACATGAAAAACATTATATACCTGAAACAAGCTCGGAGGCAAAGATACGCGATATGCAATGGTTCCAACTTTATCCAAGATTTCAAAATGACCGATGAACCGTGGACTTATTTTCCCTTTCTTACCGAAACGCATCACACTTTTCCAAGGAGAGATTTTAAGGAAAACATAGTCACCTACCTCGAAAGAGATGTCTTTCCTTCTGTTATCTGTATTACTTTTCTGCCTGCTCTGAGCTGTCCTCATGTGTTACTGGATCATCCACACTTTCTCAGACATTCTTCTACTAATTCTGGCCCCATCAACTTTCATTCACCGACTTCATCCCAAAATGCAAGAGTCTGACACCACTTTCCTTACATGGACTCAAAATGTTCCATCTAAAAACTGGAATTGAATGTGTTATTATAAGAAAACTCAACTAATGAAAGATGATGATCCCAACTTCCCTGATAGTCTATTGAACAAGCTCGAAGCATATCCTCCAAAGTTTGAATCGTTCATTCTGATTGCCCATCTGATTGAGGATGAAAAGATGTACTGAAATTCAACTCTGTGCCCAATGACTTCTGAAGTCCCTTCCAAAATTTAGAAGTGAACCAAGTATCTCAGTCAGACACAATGAAAATAGGAACTCCATTAACCTGACAATTTCCTTGAGGTACAATCGAGAAAGATGATCCAATGTCATTGTATCTCTAACAGAAATAAAATGCGCAGACATTGTTAGTCGATCAACAATAACCCAAATCACATTGTTACCTCGAGAAGTCTTTGGTAGTCCCACCAAAAAATCCGTGGATATATTCTATCATTTCCACTCTAGCACTGGAAAAGGCTGAAGAATCCCCTTCGGTAACTTCCGCTCTACTTTAACCTGCTATCATGTCAAACAATTCATTGTAAAATCAGCAATATCTCTTTTCATCCCATTCCACCAATAATAATCTCGAAGGTCTCTGTACATCGTAGTACTTCCAGGATGAACAGCAAATGGAGAACTATGAGCTTCACACAACAATTCTTTCTTCAACTGGGAATCACAAGGCACATACAACCTTTTTCCGAATCTTAAAACACAATCTTTATCAAGATTAAATTCTGTCAACTTACCCATTTTAACCAATTCTACCTTTTTTTGTAGCTCACGGTCTTCCCTCTGTGCTTTCATAATTCTGTCTGACAACAAAGACTACACTGAAACCTGAAACAAAAGAGTGGTATTCCCTGCACCAACAACTTCCATGCCAAAATTCATAAAATCATTAATCAAGGTATCATGTTCCAAATGTAGCATGGTTAATGATTCATGAAGATTACGACTTAAGGAATCCACTACCTTGTTTGCTTTTCCAGGATGGTAATTGATCGTGCAGTCATAATCCATTATTAGTTCTAGCCGTCTTCTCTGCCTCATGTTTAATTCCTTCTGAGTAAATATATACTTTAGACTTTTATTGTCAGTATATATTTGGGATTTGGTTCTGTATAGATGATGCCTCCAAATTTTCAAAGCAAAAACCACAGCTTCCAATTATAAATCATGTGGGGGATAATTTAGCTCATGAGGTTTCAGTTGTCTCAAAGCATAGGAAATTAACTGATAATTCTACATCAAAACACAACCAAGTCCCTTCAATGAAGCATCACTATAGATGAAAAACACTCCATTCCGGGAAGGTAAGGACAAAACTGGAGAATTCACCAATCTCTTCTTTTGTTCCTGAAAACAAACATCACATTCCTCTGTCCAAAGAAATTTAACCCCTTTTTGTGTTAACTTAGTTATCAGGCTAGATAACCGTGCAATTTTCTTAACAAACCGTTGGTAATAACATTCTATGCTAAGAAAACTACGAATCTCTGTAACATTTGTGGGTCTTGTCCATTCATCAATTACTTTTGTTTTGGCAGGATAAATTGTTATTCCATCCTTATTTAAAATGTGCCCAAGAAAAGAAATCTGTTGCAACCAAAAATCACACTTGTTGAATTTTACATATAGTTTGTTTTCTATTAATGTTTGTAAAACAACCCCTAGATGTTTTTCATGCTCCTATTTATTTTTAGAAAAAAACCCAGAATGTCATCAATAAATACAACCACAATCTTATCCAATAACTCATGAAATACTCTATTCATAATATTCATGATAACAGCAGGTGCGTTAGTTAACCCAAACGGAATACCATAAAATTCATAATGAACATATCTATTACGAAAGTCTTTTTTTCGGGATGTCATCCTCATTCACCTTCAGCTGATGGTATCCGGATCACAATCCAATCTTGGAAAAGTACTGAGCTCCCTGGAGCTAATCAAACAAGTCATCAATATGAGGCAAAGGATACTTGTTTTTAAAAGTGATGTTATTCAATCCTCTATAATCAATGAAAAGTCTCATGGAACCATCTTTCTTTTTAACAAACAAAACAGGGGCTCCCCATAGTGATGTGCTGGGATGAATGAAGCCTTTGACAAGAAAATCATGTATTTGATTTTTCAATTCCAGAAGTTCTATTGGAGCCATACGATATGGGGTTTTTGAAATTGGATTAGAATCAGGAACTAAGTGAATTGTGAATTCGACTTCTCGTTCAGGTATGAAACTGGGTAACTCCTTAGGAAAAACATCAAGGTATTCATTTACCACTGGCAAATCATTAATTTGAATAGTTCCCTTGTTTTCAACAATATGAGCAAGATAACTTTCATTTCCATCTTTCAGTAGTTTCTCAGTTTCCTGATATGTTACCAATTTTATGGGTTTATTCTTGTATACAAACTGAAACTCTTTCTGAAAAGAAACTTATTTAACTATACAGTCAATCGTAGCATGATAATCAGAAATCCAGTCCATCCCCATAATAACATCAAACTCGACTAGGGGTAAAACAAAAAGGATTGCAGTTAAAGTCTTTCCACATACCACTATAGAATGATTTTTATAATTCCTCTTTGCTATAACATTTCCCCTGGGGTTTTAACAACAAGTTCAGGTCTCATTTGTTGAGGTGATATTTTTCAATTCTCCAAAACAATTCTAAGAGATGAAGGAATGTGTAAACCCCATATCAAATAAAACATTAGAAAAATATGAGTGAACAAACAAAGTACCTGATACAACGTCATTGGATGGCCCAACACCTGCTGACGTAGTCGCAAATGATCTCACTACACCTTTCTGCTTGTAGCCTGGCTTCATTGCATCACTTGGATCCCTCCTTAGACATGCATTTTCATAGTGACCCATGTCACCAAATTTAAAACACTTTACAGTTTTCTTATCAGGATTAGTATTTGGATCATTTTAATTGCAATGTCGGGTCATATGTCCAATCATACCACATTTAAATATCTTCCCAGTTTTTCTAAGACATTCCCCAGGGTGCTTCTTGCCGCACTTTTCACAAACTGGAAACTAGATTTTTTTACCATAATATTTATTTGGTCGATTCTTACCCATTTCTTGCCAACTGGACCTCTTTTTCTCTTTGTTTCAAAAATGCATTTGATTGTCAGCAAACTCCATCTCTACCCTCTCCGCACATCGGACAAGTTTCTCATAACTTTTGAATTCATGGAAGGCCAATGCCCTTCGATACCTTGGCTTCAATCCTGAGTAAAAGCGGTTGATTTTTCTATCGAGATCCAGAATAAGATTGGGAGCATACCTCACCAGTCGGGTGAATTTTTCCTCATACATAGCCACTAAATCTTCCTCCTTCTGTTTCAATTCAAGGAATTTCTTCTCTATTCTAAGTCGCACCACCTTAGAAAAAAATATTTTTCAAGAAAAAGACTTTTAAATTCATCCCACACTAAGGCATCAAAATCCTATCTACCCCAGATATTCTTTACCATTGACCACCACTGATCAGATTCCCCTTCAAAACAATAAATGGAAAGACTTACCTTTTGATTTTCTGAACATCCCATAACATCAAATATCTTTTCAAGGTATTTAATCCATCCTTCTACTGCCACTGGGTCAGAAGGTCCATTGAATGCAGGAGGATGTTGACTCATAAAATGTTACACCACTGTCATGTTCTATTGGGGTACCTCTATTGGTTCTCTTCCTTTTATTCCACCACCATTTATTTCATGCGTTAGCTGATCCATTACTGTCACAAACTGCTCGGTTCCAATCCTTACCATTCCGGACTGTAGATCAGGAAGGATGACATTCTGTCGGTGCCTCTCCTCTTCAGCATCCATGTTCATTCTGTGGACAACCATTCTGAACAAAAATTTCATAGATGAAGCAATATGGTAATCTTTAAATGCTATAACAAATTAAACATATAGAGAAAATCATTTATGGTATTCTATTAGCATCACCCTAACCCCTAATGTTATCTAAACCATCCTCTGATACCAACTATAATAACTCGAACATATTATATACATAATCTTGAATTTATTCGAGAAAACACTAGTTTTTAAATTGAGGATCTTTTCAAGTTTATATATTTAGAGAATTAAGACAAAACTTTCATAACATTACACATTGTTACATAGTGGATACCATAAAATTAGTTTCTATTTTTCTCAGAATATAAAACATTAAAACATAAAAAAAGACTCCTTGACAATTCTTAAACATTTAACATGTCTTCCTTCATTTTATTACTCATCCATTATCTTCTGAAAAATCATTTAAAAACTTGGGATGAGAACAAAAGCTCAGTAAGGTATGAAAAATAAGGAAAAATCACATTAGTCCATGAATACTCATAACGTATGAAAACATTTTCAAAAGACATGCTTTTCACCCATAAATACTTACTTCGTGTAACATGATATTTACACAAGATCCACAGAAACAGAAATATAATCATAGAGGTATATTGGGGAATTACATACATAATATTGTAACCATCTTGTCTATCTTAAAATTTGCAACCCTCACAGCTACATTACTTTGTTTAACCATCACAGTTACCCTTGGAGTAACCATACGGCCGACCTCCAACTTACTCATACCCAATGCATTGGAGGGAAATATAGGTCCCACCCTTAATCATAAAAAATTCCCAATAACCAAAACATAATCATACAACATAAATAATATCATAAAAACATTGCTTTTTCATCTTGTAAAACAGAATTTTAAATGTGGATTTTAGATAAAAAGTCGCTTATAAACATCATATACTTGAAGTGAGACTTAATAGATTGGGTGGAATATGTATATAATTTATAAATAAACATTATTAAACATATTATAATCTTAATTAATCATTAAAACAATTCAAATTCCACATAATTAACGACGTAGAATGTTAACCCAAAGAATGGAAATCGGGTTAAGAATTCCCTTACCTTAGGCTTTTCTTACATCAAACTTGTTTAAACCTCCTATATAATGGTCAAAATAGTGTTATTAGTATTTTATGGAAACATTTTCCTGTTTATAACATATTATATGGTCATTTCATAACCTCATTTCACCGCTTAATTGTTAGTATTTTGTTCCTTGCATTATTTTGGGTGAGTTATTTTGTGATTTTCACGATAAGTTCATGATGAATCATTCTTGTTGATTGGAAGTGAAACTCCAAAATTGGAATGGATTAGTATTTAAATATTTACAGTACCATAAATTATACCATTTATCTCTTTTATTCTTTATATGTGGATGATTCATTAGATAAAACATTAATGATATTTGTTTAGATCATTTAAGTGGTTTATTGTTAATAACAACCTCCTTTTGTATTTTAAATTTGAAACATGAGTACAAAAGAATTACAGAACAATATATGTGTCATAAAAAATATATTATAACCTGGTTCAACAATATAAATGGTTTCATGACTATACATGAAAGAATTAATGGATATTGAAAATACATCGTCCACGATGTCGGTAATTCGACACAAATGGACAATGTTTTTTTGATTCTTTAAATAAGTGAAAGAGGAGAAGAATACTGATGAGGAATTTTCCATAATCATGAAATAATGAATATACATGATTCTAGAGATTTAATTCCTCTTCGATAAGAGGGAGTGAGGAATGATGAAAAATGAATCATGAAATAAAAGAAAATCTTGAGAAATTTCTCACGAATATTCGGCAGCCTAACGACGTCTCTTAAAATTTCATAAAAAGAAGACTGATGAGAGGAATGGAATATATCATCATTAATAAAAAATATGGAAAGTAAGGGGGAATTTTTAATGAAATATCCTAACAAAAGCCAAAGGGAATGGAAGAGAATAACATAAAATGAAAGAAAAGAGAGAAAATAAAAGAGGTTGTTTACCTCTTGATCTCTTCTCCTTGAGATCCTTCTTAAGGGCTTTGATTTTGGTCTTTTGGTGAGACAAGCAGCTATAGGACGTTGGGAAGAATATTGGGGAGAAAATTTGGCAGAAATTAGACAATTCTCAAGGCTTGAGACGTGTGGGAGGAAGAGGGGAGTGAGGGTGGTATTTATAGTGGAGGAGGGGAGGTATTTTAGATTATTTTAATCATTATTATAATATTTTTGTCATGACTATGAATAATATCAAATCAAGTGTCCCTAAATAGTGATAATATCATGTGATTTTGATGCAAGTGGCCTTGAATCACTTATGATGTCATAAACAGTGCATTTTTACTGATAAATTGATTATACGGTATTTTATCGTATTTCACTATTCACTGAAAATTCTAGTGTTTCAAAAAAATTAAAAAAATTTACCCCAACCATTTTTCGGCATGTAGAATTCAAAAATGAACTCTATTTTGAAAAACTAATTTTCTAAATATTGTTAATTTTATTTCTAAATAAGATCACAGTTAATTCGAAAAATAACAATATTGAAGTGCAATTAGTTTTATGTGACATTGGAAAATTAATTAAGATCCCATTATCTTATTGCATTTGGAAAATAAAATATTATTATTTACTATTCATGAGTTCATATTACTATTCATATTACTATTCATAAGGGTATGTTACTATTCACAAAAAAGCAAGTTTGTTTCATCAGACTCTAAATAACATACTGAACACAATTGTAGATGACAGTTTCTTGAAATTCAAAACATAGAAGAAATAAAATTATGTTTAACAGATACTTATAAGTATATAACTTAAACAAAATTTCAAGCACTTTCAATTTATTTTTAGAAAACCGTGGGATGTTACAGATAGTAGGGTTCATTGGTACATATTTTTGTTTTTTATAATTTATTTATATATTGGAAGAAGTTATTTTGAAACTATCATGTAAACCCTTAATATTTGTTTACTACTGAATAAAAAAATATTTTCAATGAAACTCTCTTTCATTATTGGAATTAATATTAGGGAAAATGTTGAGTTTTAAGTAATTGGGAGACTGAACTTTCATAATGTAAAGCTATGATTTATTTCAAGACAAATAATAATTTCCCTTAATTTTTTTTACAAAAGTTCTTATTTATTCAAAAAAATCACACACTGATTGTCTTAGGATTAATATTACATTAAATTATATCCTACCTAGTAGATAATAAATAGTTTATAGTTGATGATTTAATTGATTCTGTAATTTTTTTGATGGCTAAGATTTCTGAGAGATGTTGGATTCTATTTTTATCAATATTCTATTTGGGAACTGAGAATGGTAATGGGATATGATAGCGCTTTTTGGAATTATGATCATAAACTAATGAAAATGGAAATTTGATCTCAAACCTATGGATCCCAAATTTTGAAACTAAATCAATTTAGAGAGACAACTCAAATGATTATCAAATAAATCCATTTGACTCTTGAGTAAAAATGAAAATTGGGATCCTACGGTGAGTCATTGACATAAGTTCATTACGTGTGTTTCGTTAAATAAATAAAATAAAAACTCAATAAGTGCATTTCATAGTGGTATAATAAATGTTATGCACAAACCATTGATTATAAAGAAAATAAAGAGCATTATATAAAATGATATTATTATGGTCAGAGTAATATTAAATCCAAATAAAGAAAGAACAAAATGATATATACTAAAATTAGATGAGTTTTATCATTGAGGTTCATAGAAACAATTTTCAATTTTTGGGTCCTAAGCGTGAGATATTATTAATTGTTACCCTTTTAATATTTTATTTCCACCTAAATTGTATCTTACATAAGAAATAAAATCAGAACATTAGTTATAATTAATGTAAGGTAGTGAGTGATTTCATATATGAGGTAGGGAAACTTCAGTAAATAATGAATCATGGTTCCAGTCATATAATAGTTATCATAAGAACATAGATAAGACCTCTTGTTGTCATTTTTTGAAATGTATGATTCAAATATTTTCTTCTTTTAATAATAAATTTCATTGAATTCTTCATTCTGTGAGTTCTTTGAAATTTCATGTTTTCTATTTTACAAAGAAAAAAAATCATGAAATTGTTTGAGTTAAAAAAACATCTAACTATATGGGGCTTGATAAGGAATTTCCCTCTCTCATTTTCCAGTAATTGTATGTTAATCAATTTAATTTTCAATAAGAAAATAATTTTCAAATTTTAATAAATTTCAATTGTTGTTAATTTTGTAATAAATAATTAAAATTGTCATTTTATGTAAACAAATATACATTATTGGTTATTTTCGTTAGCTTAATAATTTATATATGAATAAAATAATTAGTCTATGCCACATTTTTTATTTTTTAATTTAATATTATTTACATAATTTTCATTATATATTTATGTTGGGGTTTTCAAAATAATAATATTAAATTATGAATGTTATTTCTATATATATATTTTAAATTTATTATCCATATTTTATTTCAAATTAATAACTTCCAGTTATTTATTTTAATAAATTTTTTTACTAATTATTTTATTTATTTTATATTTTTTTCTAATTAATTAATTTTCTTTAGTTTTTTTAATATTTATTTTTTGTAGTAATATAAATTAATTTATTAATAATTTCTTTTATTTATAAATAATTATTTTTCAATTATTTTAAAATTATTATAGTTTTTTGTTATTACATTTAATTTACTTAGGTGTTTCATTCTTTTTTCATGGTAAACTGTGTTGCAATCAGTATACTAACCACACTATGATCACTATACTAATTATTCCAACCGACCACATAAAGGATCACGAACTAACCAGTAGTTGTATTCACTGTTACCATTAATAAAAAATTGGGTGACAACATCGAAATATATGGTAACTTATTCTATCTTCTATACAACAATGAAATATCTCACCCATCATGAAGATGAATCCCCATGCAATGAGCTGGTTGTGGTTGTGGAATTCCATGGCCCCTGTATCCATAATATTGGAATAAACTAGATGCCATGACTAATTAGAGGGAACCTAAAGATGGACCACCAATGTGGAACACTGTTCCCCTTTCCTAAAGTTGGAGAATCCAATAATTCCCTCGCTACAACTAATGAAACTGAAACTAACCACTATGTATGACAATCTATATGAATGATTCATTGTAGAAGCCACACCAATACTTGTTCGTAACCACTGTCATGTTTCATGAGAGGACCAGATATAAAGTCATTGACTTTATACACATATGGAAATTTCCACCAATATATAAAAGACTGAATCTTTTGAGTTAAGCTCGATTAAGGATCCTTTGTGCCTGCCTTTGGATTCTAATTTAACCACCCCCAAATGAGGCATCCCCAAAAGCCCAAGACAAAGACATTCATAATGATGGTGTAGAGAAAAAAGACAAAGAGTATATATATATATCATTGTTTTTCTATTATAATAATAATAACTACATTGAAATACAATATATATATATTATATTAAAATATTATAATCATAATATTAATATATAAAATAATAATAGTAATAATAATATTTATATTAAAGTATATTTAAAATTATCTATACGTAATAATAAAACTATTGAATATATAAATAATATATAAAAAATGTCTGGAAGTCAATGACGGTCAAGCCCAAATAAATTTTTAAGGAGTTATTTTATGGGATGGGAACTACACAAGCAATGAAAATATATTCCAAACCATTTCATGAACAAATCATCCTAGTTTAAATGTTATTTCCAAATTCACAATTTTCCTGATGCCTAATATCATTCTCATTTATTGGAAGAATCTATAATAGTTGATCACAAGGGGATCTGAGTTGATCTTTGGAACTACACAATATATTCGAGGGGAAGAGCATGTTTTTATTTAAGGTTTGATACTTTTTCCAAGAGCTCATCGATGGATCATGACAATAATGTCATCCTATACCACATGGAATGAACGCCATATTTGTATTTTAATTTCACTGCATTCCTAGTTAATTTTTAATAATAAGTGATATATCCATTATTTTAGTTATTACCAATTTTTGGGACACATGAAGTACTTTTCCTCTCTCTGTTCTTCCAATGTTTTTATCATATTTTATTTTTTGTTCCCTATTGACTGTAATTAATTCATTGTACATTCATCCACTATATGTGTTGTGATATTAATCCTTCAGGATTAAATGTAATAATTAATGGTCTTTCCTTTAGTAAGTGAAATAAGAAGATACGTTGTGAACCATTATTCATCATGATCATCAATTCATCATTCCTCATATAATATTGTGAATATTATTTGGGGTTCTATGATTCAAATTCTTGGAAGTGGTTTAGTTTACACTCATTTTCCTTAATCCATTCCACCCATCCTATTTTATTTTATCATTTCAAGTGCTTAGGTGAGGATTTGTTTTTGATCTCCTGAAGATCAATTTTTACCTGAATATAATTTTGGATAGATTGGGGGATTTCTTCATTTTTGATATTTTGGTGTGTGTTTTAATCCATTATGTGAATGAATGATAAAGGTTTTTGGTGAGAGAGGTTTGTTTTTTGAGATAATCACCATACACTGAGGGACAATGAGAGATGATGGTTTCTTCATAAAATGATATTGGAAAGGGGGTTGAGGGATGATTGAATTGGATCATATGCACACATCTTAATAACATATCCTTCCATCTCTATGTCATTATTTCGGTTCTATATCATGTTAATTTTTTCAATTCCACTATCACCATATGTGATATTTATCACTCTTTGTTCTATGTTCAATAATTTCATTACTATAATAAAAAATCACAAAAAGAGTGTTTGGATTCCCACTATAGAATTTGATTAGAATTTCATCAATATTAAATGTAAGGAATTTTTTGTCCCATTTAATAACAAGGTACACCATTGATTAGGTTCAAACAATTGTAGAATAATGTTTTTAGGTAATCACAAAATTTGAACCCTAATAATATAAATATTGATCATGGTTGACATCATTTTATGGTAATTCAACAAAATTTATATATCAATATTCACAAATATGTGACCAAATATATTATAAAATAAAGGATGTGGAAACAACTTTTAGTGCACATTATTCAAAATAATATATGAAAACTAATTGGAATAAGTGATAAGTTTTCTTATTGAAATATAATACTGATTTTTTATGCTATACATTTTCTTGATTTAATATATGTTGGAAAGAATACAAGATATAGTTTTATAAATACATTACTAAAGGAACCAGAAAAATCATTGGGTAAAATTTAGGCTCGATTTTACATGATTGAATTTGGGATATAGGTGGTGTTGGTTCCATTGAAATGTGAATGGTATGCTTCTCCTCCTCAAGAATCTTCATCTCATTCAATTAAATAGAGATATATGAATTTATATTTCCTAAATGATTTAAAGTGACTAAAGGGTTATTTATTAAATATTCAAAATATCATTTTAATTATTGATATAATGTTAATGGTCTTGAAATCAACTATCTTTCATGTTTTCATGCCTGATTTGATGCTAGATTATTAATGTTTCAATTTTCCAAAAAAAATTCAACAAACATGTACAAAAATTTATTTATTTTTCAAATAATTTTATTGTATTGTTATATACCAATAGATGCTTCTCTCTCTTGAAAAGAAAATTGTTTTCATGTAATGTGAATTATTTTTCCCACCATCATACATTGACATTATTATTCACATGTTTCTTCATAAGTTGTGATATATTTTACTATATGGTCATGTAAATTACTGATTTATCTACTCAATTTACATATAATAGATGATTTTGGAATACTGTATCGAAAATAAATAAAATAAGTTTGTATTTTGGTGTTATATATTATTTAAAAGTATATTGAATTTTATACTGACCACATGTCTGATTGGGAGACCATTGTTATTCCAAAATATTTCAAAAAAAATGGAGACTTGTTGGTGAAGTATTTTATGGAATACATTTTTTCCATAATTAGGATTCAAAATTTTGTGTCGACTCACCTTTATGTTTTAAATAACTTTTTAGTGTTTGTACAATATTTTGAAACCAAAAAAATTAATTAATATTAATATAAATACAATGGAGGATGAAACATAGGTATAAAAATGATATTTTATACGATGGTTTTGAGAAAATATTTTTAAGGAATTAGCCACAAATTTAAATTCATGTTAAAAACAACTTTGATGGGTAGTCATGGGAGAAATTGTGGTTTTATTCACATATAATGGTTATATAATTATTGGCTATATTTTATGTACAAAGTAATATGATGAACAAAAAAACCATTAAAATAGATGAGATACTCTTATTTTAGAAGGGACAGTTGCATCTAGTACTAACAAAAAAAATATTTTTTACATGAATATGTTATAATATTGAATCATCCAAAAATATGGGAGTTAGAGTACAAAATATTTCATATGATGATTTTTAATGAAAATAATTGATAATAGGAGTGAATTTAAAATCTATGAATTAGGAATAATTAATGTGGGTTTCAGTATAAACATGTACAATGAGGATAAATTCATAATTGAATCATAGGTAGTAAAATTATTTAAGTTATATAATCCTACAAATAGAAGGATTATGAAAATGGTATTATCAAAAAAACTAGTATAGAGTCCAATGGTAATTCAATTTTGGTTGAACCATTCATTGGTTTGTCCAAATCATTTTACATTGGTCATAATTTATAAAGGAATTAATTAGTTATAGGGTACTACAAAGTATATAATTTAATAATAGATAGAGATTACAAATATTTTTTTAACATTAAAGAAAATAGAGATTTAAATAATCAGTTTTAATATTTTAATATAAATTATTTTACCTCATAGTCTTATATATTCAGTACTATATGTATATAATCAAAACTAAAATTTTGGATACTTCAATGTTCATAGGATTCTCCATATATCAGGGAACCCAATCCTTAGGAGCAATAATTTTCACCACTTGTTGATAGTTCCAATCATTAGGGATAACATATTGGTATTATCATAACTGTTTTAATGGTAGAAGGTGTAGAAATTATTTATAAAAAAAGGAAAATCATAGCATAACACTCTAAAAAAAATAATTTTAGTGAGAAGGAAGAAGATACAATTCAAATGTTGGATGGAATGAAAATGGATAATTTATTTTCCCCAATGAATACATTTTCATTAGTTACATTGGGTTCTACACTTGAATTCACATGTTTATTGAAATAGACATGTGAGAAAAATATGTCATTAAAAAATATTTAATCTTAAAATTAAGAATGGATTGGTAATACCAAAACTAAGTATTGAAAAAAACATGTCATTAAAAAACATTTAATCTTAAAATTAAGAATGGATTGGGAATACATCAATTAAAAAAATTATATGTATTTTATAACTATAGTTATACGTCATTGTAGCATGAAAAAGTAACATAATTCTGTTACTAAATTTTTTTGAAAATTGAATAATTAAAATGGGAATCCACTTTCATTCCATGTTATATCGTATATATGGAGGCTTTTGAAAATAAGGAAAAGCTATACTAGATTAAAATATTAAAAGTGTATTAGAATCATGTTCATGCAGGGAATACAAAAAAATTATTTTTAAATCAATATTACATAACAAGGAAAAATTATATCCAATATTTTTTTTCTAATATAAATATAAGAATAATGATAAATTTTACATTATTAATGCCAATTTTTAGTGTCTTGAAATTGGTATATCAATATAGTCATGGTAGAGGGGTGATTTTTTGAGTGTTTACTCAAATATTGTTTTAGAAAAGAAATGAAAAAGGAGATAACGGTGAAAGAATGGTTGTGATAAATACATGAAAAAATGTTTTAGAAGAAAAACATAATTGGATTACTATTTTTATAGAGATTTTTCTAAAAAATAATAATAGATATGAAATGAAAAAATGAAAACCTATACATGAAGAAAAAACTCCCCCCCCCCCAATATATTTGAGGGTAAATATTATCCTCAATAGCCTACCATACTATAGTTAATCATTTTTGAAATAAAATTTTCTATGAAACATGAATGATAAATATATCGATAATTTTACTCTAATATGTATATTACATGGTCAAATTGATTGTGGGTTATATCTGTCTAGAATCACTTGTCACCGTGATTCAAGGGGAATAGGGTATAATATATAATGTAATATACAACACAATAATCAAATTCCAAATGATAATTTTTGAGTATGAATTCATGTATCCCCTAAGCTAATAATGGAGAAACCAATTCTCATTAATAGTTAGGATATTCACATGGTAAAACATGAAATCAAAATAATCATATCGTGGTATTGTGAAAGTGTAATTATATAATTCGATAATTTTGTAATCCATTTATTATTTAATTTAAACCCAAAACTATTAAAAATTAATGAAAAGATGAATGAACAATGAAATTGTATTATAGATGTTGAAAAGGATGGGGAAATAGAAATTACAATTACAATAATATAATCGATCAACCAATAATTAGAAAATTCATTCATAGAGAACCATTTCCCCATGAGATAAATTTCCAAATTTACCAATATTATATGTTCATTTAGATCCAATGTCTAATGGTAGTAATATTATCATTATTGATTATGATGAACAAATGTTTTGAGATGTCAATAGAAGCATTT